>OX451400.1:14296824-15705753 GCA_949629135.1 Eremobia ochroleuca | reverse complement strand
GAGGCTTTGGCTTCCGGAATTCTACAAAAAAAACAATAAAAATATATAGGGTGACTGGTAATTAGTGACCGATACTTTAACCACATGATCCTACTCATCATTACAAACAACTTTTACTATCGGACCAAATCCGAAATCGCGAAAAAAAAATCAGCTGTTCCCTACATTTATGTTCGTACGAGTCTTCAAAATGTAGGGAACACCTGATTTTTTGTTCGTCATTTCACTTTTTGTCCCATTATAAAACTTGTTTGTTGTCAGGAGTAGAATCATGTGTTTAAGTATCGGTCACTAATTACCAGTCACCCTATACAACGTGTAACGTTAAATGCGCAAAACCTCAGACACCCCACCTGATTTTTAATTCAATTGACCTATTTCAGAGAGAAAAGAAGTCATTAAAAAAAATTGTAAAGGTTTTATGTGCTGTTTTAGTTTTACTGGCCATTCTGATCGTTTCTTAAGTCTGCGACGACGCTTTATCGAGGGAGGAGTCGTCACCGCGCCGCTGCGCCGCGCTGACATTGGGTTGCTTGACCTATTAATAAATAGGCACGGCAACGTTTTTAATGAAGATTTTTTGAAAAATGTGAAAAAAAAACCTATATTAAAAAGTGGTTCAATTAATTCTGCTCGTTATTCTGATCAAAACTATTTTCAGGTTTTGCGCATTTAACGTTACACGTTGTATATTCCATAAACATTTACTGCGATCAGAAATTGAAAAAAAACTGTGATCACAAATTGTTTTTTTTTTTTTTGTTAGCCTATGTTGTGTCCCACTACTGGGCAAGCAGCAGGAACAGCGGTGGCCCAGTGGTAATGGCCCCGACTGGTCGTCGGTTCGAATCCAGGCACTTTACTTTGTGTAAATAATTTCATCGCCACTGCTCTCAAAACGGTGAAGGAAAACATCGTGAGGAAACTGGCATGTCCTAGAACAAAAAATTCGAAGACATGTGATGTATGGCTCAGAGGTAGCCAGTTACTTACAGTTGAGTTGTTGGTTGTGAGTTGACGAAAACCACAGACTTCACGATAATTTAGTTTATTCGTAAAAGTTACACGAATGTTCCGTTGGATGCTAATCCGCGGTTATAGCGCTACGGCAGCTATTGGTCAACTAAATAATTGTAATTATAAAGGTAAATAAAACGAGTAGCGAAAAGTAGGTCGCGGCGTTAGCAATTTGCTTGTACGTGAACCGTACATGAGACGTCTACCAACCCGCAATGGGCCCACGTGGTGGATTACAGCTCACTCCCTCTCGAAGACAGGAGGCCTGTGTCCCAGCAGTGGGAACATTATAGGGTGATTATGACTGGGCAAGGGCCCCCCTTTTCCTTCCAAACCTCCCTGTCTTGAGCGATCTCTGGCCATGCCATCATTGCCCTGCAAACCTTATCAGATCGGCGCACCACATTCGCCGAGGTTTACCTCGACGTAGATGTCCTCCCTCAGGCGCCCAGTGAGTGACGGTCTTTGCCCATCAGGTGCATTCGCGCGACGATTATAATAATGATAATAATAATTAATAATTATTCCACAACTTTCACACAACGCCATCTAGTCCCAAACTAAGCAGAGCTTGTGCTATGAGTACTAGACAACTGATAAACATACATATATATTTCTAAATACATACATATTATAGATAAATTACACCCAGACACAGAACAAATGATCATGCTCATCACACAAACATTTGATTATAAATTGATATCAAAGATAATTGCCAGAAACTTAATTTAGGAATTATTGTAAGTTCCACATTGCAGTATCCCACTTGCAGTTCCAAGGATAATGGCAGACCACATCCAGCACAAGAGACCATAAGAAAGGGACATGTGATTGATCTTTCTACATCCACTACTGTGCCTCTATGTGGCTGTTACCATGTTTGTACAGGAAAATTCTACTGTACCGCGGAAATAATAAACAAAATATTGTCATCATCTGCCTAGCGTTTTTCCCAACTATGTTAGGGTCAGCTTCCAATCTAACCGGATGCAGCTGAATACCAGTATTTTACATGGAGCGACTGCCTATCTGACCTCCACAACCCAGTTACTGGGTAATACGATACCTCTTGGTAAGACTGGTTGTCAGACTCGGGCTTCTGACGACCCGTAACGACTGTCAAAGATCTATGAATGACAGCCGGGACCAACGGCTTAACGTTCTTTCCGAGGCACGGAGGGGACTCGGTATGTAAAGATGGTCATCCATCCACAGACCAACCGCGGCAAGCGTAGCTTAACCTGATAGATCGACCCGTGCGGCTGTTTATTTAGCCATACGTTACGTCTTCTCCCTTCTCGCCTTCTTACGTTATTTAGCCACGGGCCCCTCGGAACTAATATTCTGTCTGAACTAATATTCTAAAAAGATTTGACTTTATTTTAAAGTTTATTTGTTACGCTTTCACAATTAAACATCTGAACAGATTTGGATGAAATTTGGCGCTTGGGTACACCATGACCAGAGAGGAGAGGATTAGGGCATAGGATACTTTTTATCCCAACAATCCCACAGGATTGAGACTTATGTGGGTGTAACCGCGAGGCTCAGCTAGTACTAGATACAAGTTAAGTAAAATTTTGTGTACCAAAAATAATTGATTAAATATAACTGGTATTACCTGGACACCCATCATTTTTCCAGCTATTCCAGTGTTCCTCTCTCTTCAGTATATGCTTTACACACTCTGCAAACTGCTTGCCATGAGGTGGAGTTTCACCCAATAGCTTGTACACAAGTGATGTGGTCTCCTTCACCCAATCTACTTGGTCAGATTTCAGCTCTTGAACTTCCCTGAAGAAAGATGATAGAAATAATAATGAAATTTGATCTGTGAGATCAAGTCAAAATGTAGTTGTAAACTTCATAATAGTCTGCAAGAGCATCAAAGCAAATAGAGGTGCAATTTTAGTTTTTTTAACAACATCAACTTAATTTAAATATTGAACAGCTGTTATTTTTTTACAAAACATCTGTCACTGTGGCATACTAAACAAATATAGTATGACATCATATTATTTATTCATATTTTGAACAAATATTATACCTCACAACGCTAGAATAATAATAAAACACACCTTCCAATATACAGGGTGTCCGGAAAGTCATGGATTACCTTTTACCTGCTGATGGGCCATATTGAGTCCTACCAATAAAAAAAAATGACCTACCAATAATTTTTTTTTTTTCACCATAGCCAATCAAAAATAAGGTAAAATATTTTTTTGCTGACAATTTTAAGTTTGAACCTAAATTTTAGGTATTTAAAAGATGATATCTGTAACTTTCTTGTATTCTATCGATAGTAGGATGATTCAATATGAAAATAAAAAAAACCTGTACTCGAAAAAGTTTTCATTCGTAGAAATGGCATGGAAAAAACTGATCCAAGGTAGAGGTTTTCCAAAATTTCATTTAACATCAAAAAACTCGGAAACCATAAGACTTTTACTATGGTCATTTTTTTTTATTGGTAGATCCCAGTGTGGCCCATTAGCAGGTAAAAGGTAATCCATGAGTTTCCGGACACCCAGTATAAATAAAAGGGTAATAAACATATTATTGAAATCCTTAGAAAGGCCTTTCTTTTGGTGTCCCCTTTAACACTAACAGGTAAAGGTTTATATGACAGATGCACAAAAAATAAAAAGAAAATACTTTCATACATACATTTTAAACTTCACAGTAGAAGTTAAATACTGGAACAATATCAGGAACTGTACGAGAACACATCTTCTAAAGTTAGAATCAGACAGTTGAAGCTCTAACAGTTTCTGATTGGTCAGGAACTTTGCGAAGTAGTGTGGCTCGTTGCTTTCCAAGTCTTTCATCTCAACATCAGTGGCTAGTGTTTTGACAGGTTTTAATAAGTTTAGCTTAGATTTCTGTAGTTCTATTGTTTCTAGCTTGTAGGATGAAAATGCTGATAGAACACTGCCTGAATGCTATAAAAGAAGTTATAATTTTTTAAATGTGTGTTGAATTTTAGATATTGACATCATTAAAACTGTAAAAGTAAGTAATTGTACCATTTTATTTTGGAATATTTATCAATTTTTATTTTATGCATGCAGTATGAGCTTTATATTTTACACTAAACAATTAGGAAACATCACTACATTTTATAAAACAAAGTCGCGCCGTCACCGCGTCTACCTGTCTGTCTGAATGCGACAAACTCAAAAGCAACTGAAAGAATTTTCATATGGACAGAGTGATTTATGAGGAATGTGTAGGTGTATAGGTACAGGTAATACAGGCTGGTGTCTGCAACTCCACGTCAATGCATTTTGCGTACGGGTGGGAAAATCGATCATTCGATCCACCCCAGCTCCTCAAGGAAGGCCAGCAACGTCTCGATGTTACTGACTGTCTCAAGTCCGCATAGGTGTATAATTCATTATTATTATTAGGAAGTGATGAAGGGTGTGGGTTTTGGGGGACTGTCTTTTATAATTTTGCATTCGAAAAGTGCTGATTCTCAGCATAGTTTGGATAAATGACTTTTTGATTTGTGTAAATTAGCTGAAATGTGACGATTAATGTAGATGTTGGAAAAAATGCCAAGTGGGAGCTTTAGTGGTATGCGCTGCGTAAACCAATTAGTTTTATGAAAACAATGTATTACAGAATATTTTGAAAATTAATTCAACAAAATTTACATTCTTTACATACTTGGGATATTTTCCAACATCCACATGTGCGTAGCCACTGGCAAGAGCTAGTTTACGAATAACAGAAAATACTTACAACAACAAAAGTCTTCCACTGTAATTTATTATAGCAATTGTTTGGATTCCTGAAAAAGTCTTGCAGACTCCAAAATCTGCAGTATAAGTTATAATCTATATTCAGTTTACTCTTTTCATTATTGTCAACCACCATTTCTTCATCCAGTGCATCTTTTAGTGTACTTGAGTTATCACCACCAAACTCCGTTACATTTTCCAGATTAAATTCAGAGACAATATTTAGTCCAGACCTTTCAGAGAATGGGAAGAACTTTGCAAGAAACAGCAAGATCCTACCACAGAATACTGTGTTTTGGGACCTTGATAGCCTCCTGAGCAGATCATTACATGTTCTGAGCAAATTGTTCTTACAAGGTACGAAGAATAACTCTTCTTTCCAAGTATTGACGCCGTTTTCCACGTAAGAGAACATTTTTTCACATTTGTTCAGTGTTAGTGCGTCGAAAATGTCTCCGAGGAGCACGACCGGCATTGTAGGAGTCACCATGTGTCGTCTACATGACTCTATGCAGAAGGAAACGAAGTTTTCCAAAGTGTCTGGGTCTTCAACTAGCAGTTCTAAGAGTTTGTCCCTGAACGCTTGGTCCATCGCCGCTTTCCTGTCGGTCTCATTCGTATTCTTAGTAAATGAATCGAGCAAATCGATATTGTTGGTTGTAAAAGCTTTAGACAGCACATCCTGTAAGAATTCATTATTTTGATGAACTAAAATCACTTATTTACTTGTAATTCTAGTAATAGCATGAGAGGTTAGAAAATGTACCTTGTATTTATTCCGTAGCTCTTCAAATCCTGATTTATCAGTCATCGTGGCCAGATTTTTCTTTACCTATTTTATGATTAGATCGTTTCAAGTTATCATTTGTGTTTTAAATTCAGGTTTTATAATATAATAAATAAAGTTTGTTTCAATCAGCAAAAAGCAAGCGATCGATAGTGTTGCGCAATGCACTGCTGCTGGAGGGCGGGCGTCCATCACCACTCTATGTCACAACACAGCTCTATGATAAAATCGACTATCGAGACCTCGAGTGAGTATTTTTCTCAAATGTATGTAAGTTTTAAAAGCTTTGCGTAATCGTTAAAGACTGTAGTTTCGGTCAGACTTTTAGACAAATACAGGCTGGAGAATACAGAACATAATATTATTACAAATATTACTACATTATGCAGAAGAAGAAGTTGGACATTAGTTCTGCCGCCGTATGTAAACCTTAATTGATACGCCTCTTTTGTTTAGTAAGGCTTATTTTTCTTTATATTTTGGCCAATATTCGTCCTTTTCACTTATTGCGGCAGAGTTGGTATGTACAGACACCAGCACATCAAGCTCCTACAACCTGTCAGATTTCTTTAATAGATTTTCAACTTTAGCACTAAAGCATAAGGTTCAAAGTTGATTGGGAAAATCTGACAGTTTCGGGTAGCTTGATGTGCTGGCGTCTGTACATTGCCGTCTGCGGCTGTAATATTAACGGTAGTTACACTTTGCATTTACTTCAAAATAACACATACATTTATAGAGAATAACGAATTTAGATACTAATATTAAACAGAATATAAAAATAAATCGATTTCGCACTTACATACTTGTCAACTATTGTATATCACTTAATTTTTCCCGCCTTATTGGATCTAATGTTTTTGCGCAATCAAAACATTTCGTTGCCATTGGCTACATTTTGGCTTGCACAACCAATAGCCAATCGTAGATCGAGTTCAACGTACGGTAGTGCAGCTGATAGCTATTATTTTTGACAGATGTATGTGTGTCGTCGTGTTGTGTGGCGTCCTCTCTATTTATCTTTAGAATTTTATTATTATTTACAGATTTTTTACTCGATCCTTTGTTTAGAAATGTGTTAAAGTGTAAGATTAGAATAGCCTAGTGTACTTAGTAATTATTGTTAGGATATTCTGAAAGGAGAGAAGATCACAGCGTTTGAACATGGACCGTAATAATATGAGGTAAGAAAAATCTGCTTTCGCTTACAATCGTGCTTACTTTCACGTTTGGTTAGAGCTTAGAGTGCATTATAAACAACGTATGATGTGTTGGAGGCGATGTAAATGCAGATGGGTTTATTGGTAGCAATATTTTGAGTGCATGCAAAGATAACCCAGTTTTCATATATTTGGCTTTGTTTGTGGAAAGATAGCGTGCGAAATCGTGGTGTAGAGGTGTAATCATGACTGGTAAGCGGGCACTCGTGATAGTATTAAGTATTTCACACATTGTGATGAGGAACAGTTGCATGTTTACAAGTGTCGAGCGTGTGTGGGTGTTATTTATATTATTATCATACCACGCGTTTCTTATCGCATCGCTTGTTAACTGTTATGTGCATACAAAGTCACCAATGCGTTGAGTACCTACTTAGCTGTTTGTTTGCACATAATAACCATTCATAATAATCATGTAGATTCTCTATAAAGTTCTAGTTTTATTTGAATAATATCAACTATTATTTTTTGTTTAACCTGTCAGACCAATAACCTTGGTTTGAACAAAGATATCTATGACAGAAAGATAAAGCTGTAATCTCTTCCGATATATAAACAGTAACATCCAACAATTTATGTCTTATCAATTTATTAATACATACAACATTTTAATGCAAGTCTATGATTAAATCTGATCTATTGAACTGTAACATAATATTGTTTGTAAATACTTGAATTAGATAACATTAGAAAAAAAGTTTAGGTTGTATCTCTATGTATTTTACTGCATTTACAGTACATAAATAAGAAAATAAATAAAATTAATGTTAATGACACTCAGGACTTATTTGAAATAATATAGGTATTATCAGTGTGCATAGGCATTCTTTATTTAGCTGAATTTGTAGCAAACATATGAAAAAATGTAATGTGCGTGCGAACTGAGGGACCACACTGGTATTTCACAAAATTAAAATCATAGGATTTAGTGGTACACTTAAAACAATTGTAGAACAAATCTGGGAATTTGTAAACAAATATATTAAAAACTACAGCCCTTAAAGTGCGGTCCCTCAGTCCTCACAGACCATCAGCCAGATCTCGGAAAGTATCTGAAAAATTAGGTATTGTGACTACAGACATTAACACTCTCAGTGCCATGATTTTTTTTAGAAGCGGGCCTTGTGGGCGGCCGGCGGACCACATGGTGCTGAGAGTGTTAAGTAACGAATTTGTAAAGATATTTACTGAATAACAGACCACAAAGCATCAAAGATAAAAATATACAGATATATCAGGTTTGCAGGATACTAAAAATAATGTTGTATATACCTTGCTGCGTAGACCACAATGCCCAAGGGTGATTAAATGCAAATACCAGTAACCTTGGATGTGACTGTGATACACAACCGCACAGAATATTAATGAATATGTGCGGTAGCGATTGATTTAGCCACAAGAACTATTCTGCATCTTATTGCACAGCTTGAATAGATACAATAATACTGCATGCTTTGTTTTTACAGGCTCCAAATTTTTACAGGGTGTTCTACTCATGAATATGAACAACTTTCACTATGGGACCAACTCTGAAATCACGAAAACAAAATCAGCTGTTGAATACAAAAGTTTAATACCTACTTTACCAAAATGTATGAAACACCTGATTTTTTTTTCGTGATCTCAGAGTTGGTTCCATAGTAAAAGTTGTTCATATTCATGAGTAGAACAACCTGTAAAAATTTGGAGCTTGTAAAAAAATCATGCCATATGTAAAGTTACAAGAGACAAAAACATTGAATTTTCATTTTCATCACAAGGTACAAGCAGCCACAAAAACTAGACTGCTCAACACACACAAAAAGCCATTTCTTCTAAATTAAATGATATAATTTATTTCTGCAGTGCTATTCTGTAAAAATCTCACCGTGAGAACTTAGGCGAAGTGAGCGGGAAGTGAGTTGTCATTAGGGATTAACACTATTGACACTGCTCACTTTAAGCTCAATTCACTTATGATTTCACGGTGAGATTTTTACAGAATCGACTGGCTGTTTTGCCTTTATAAAAGTCCTTAGTGACTTGCTCATTGGTATAATATAAAATTTTGATCAAGATTTGGGACCATAACAGGCAAAGCAATATTTTGAACAAAATCAAGCTATTCATAATTCAAGATCTACTAGCTTTCACTGCCAACATAGGTCCTCATTCTACCTAGATCAACGGACAGAATGCTGTGTAAACATACATGAATCGTCATAAGACTGAAAACCTTACTATACCCCTTTCCAACCGAGTTGAAGTGATCGTGAGTTTCGACATTACAAAATTCTGAGCACGATGGAGCAACTAGCAAATTATTCCTGAACCTCACGTAGGTGAGGATCTGACTGCTGAAGACCAGGTTGCATGAGATTTTCTCCAATATTCTTCCCAGGAACTCTGAACACTTTCCAAAGGATTAATAAGTTTTTACTGATCTATGCGAAATTTTTACTCCCGGTTGCAAAGGGATATGCTACGAATCACGCGCCGTAACATGTTCCGCGTGTCGAGTTCTAATTTTAAATTAATACAATAGCCTACTAATAGTCGGAGAGTTGTTGAACGATTTGTTTGAACTGTATAAATCATAGAGAATATAACCACTAGAGAGCGTATGGGCCGATTTCTTCGAAGCACACGACTCACTACTGCGGGCCGGGGGATGAGGAAGAACGCGCGGCTGCAATTGGTCAGTTCAAGGTCAAGTTGCATCGTTAGGGCTGCTTTATTTCATTAAGAGAAAATAGTCGATATCGATAAAATGGATTTTAACATTATAATAAATACTAAATCAAAATCATAGAAATAATATTTAATCAAAATCAATCAATTACAAAAAAAAATCCCGGAAATGGACTGATCGGCCACGGTCGGGGACAGAAAGAACTAAAAAATCCCGGAAAATACAAAAAAAAAAAAAACCGACGAACTGAAAACCGAGGAGGTTCTCAGTTCGTCGGTATTTCTTTTTTGAAGTCGGTTAATAGTAGATAGTTATTTTATTAAAGTATGTGAATTGAATAAAAAATATATTCATTTTATTTTTCTCGATATCAACTTTCAGCTATTAAAGATAACAGCACTATTTTTTACGATAAACATACAAAAGGAAAGAAAGGGATAGAAGCATTAGAATTGTCTAATACAAGAACGAGACTTTTCCAAAAGACATCAACGCGCGACTCAAAAAGTGTGCTCGTTTACCCAGCCACCATTTTAAATAGACCCCTGCAGTGGCTTATAATCTGATTAAATCAAAAATAATTTTTCGTAATGTTTATGTACCGATGAAAAGTTATGTCATCCTTTTTGTAACTAGATGTCTAAGAATGTTTTCCACACCACTTCACCGCGCATGAAGGCATTTTGATGCGTTATAATTGCATAAACGTTATAAAAAAATTATATTAATTTAGCGTGCACGCAGGTCTAACACTTGGACACAACTAAAATTGCTACTAGTACCGTAGCCTATACATAGGCGACAAAATACTAATAGTTTTCGTGCGTCGGGGCACTGTATACGCAGTCAAGTGGTTATAATAGTCTTTGGTATAAATGCTATAATAACCTGGCTGGATCTGACTAAGGGGCAACATTTTGAAATATGTACAAGATTGGCCTTTTGGATGCAGGATAATATTAGAAACATTTATTAGAAAAACAATAGAGCATGTCACATAAATGGTTCACCAGCATTCACAACCACACGATACGATTCCGCACCGTATCGAACATCATTTAATGTATTTAATGTCTTCTAAACGGCGCTGTTCACAAGTCCATAACCCGAAAAAAAATTCAGTTTAAATCAAATACACAACCGCACACTATGTTCGGGCATAACTCCGTCGTAAATATGGACGGGTTTGCAAAATTCTTTTTTTGTTCGATAGAGATTCATTTCGTAATGGTCCCATTTAAATTTCGTAAAGATCTGGTGATGAGTTTCGGAGACAGACAACGGAACTCTTCAATAAATATCAGTAAAACAACCGTGATTGCTACTATCGCATATGCATGCATTGTTTACGCAATCGCACAACATAACATCACGTCTTTACCCTGTAAACGCAGATGCAGCTTCCTGTCACTGATATTTACATAGGAAATAGTGTTATATGAATTTGTTTTGGGGTAGGTATAACTAAAAAGTGAAAAATAAAAACTTTTTTTATAAAAAAAACAAACCGACTTCCAAAAAAACACTACAAAGTGAAAAATAACTTTAATTTTGGAAGTCGGTGTCGTTGGTTCCGCATTTTCGTTTTTTGACACCGACTTCCGAAATTAAAGTTATTTTTCACTTTGTCGTGTTTTTCGGAAGTCGGTTGTTTTTTTTTTAAAAAAAAAAGGTTTTTTTTTTTGATGCGATATGTTTGAACGGATGGGTGTGAATAGCTATCCCATTCTATAAGAAATCATAGTAGCACATCTTACTAAATTGTTATTAGCTTTTAAAGATTTGTTAAATATGGCGTAATAAACCAATCGTAGGACTTCCAATTACAGATCAAGCTATGCCAGCAGCGGCCCACGATCCCTGCCACACATGGGGGGCAGTAAACGGCACAACGGCAACGGACACGCCGCGCGGCTCAGCCCCCCTGCGCAGGCGCCGCCGCCGCACCCCAACAACAACAACAACAATAATAACAACAACAATATCAACAACAATCAGAGCGATGATCTTATCAACTATATCTATGATTCTTGGAGTAAGGTACGTAACAATGAATTTTTCATCCATTTTAATACTATAAATTCGAAAGTCTGTGTGTATGCTGTATGTTACAAATTTCACGCCTAAACCACTGAACGGATTTCGATAAAATTTGACAAGGGGATAGATGGCATCCTGGGGAAGGACACACGCTACTTTTTGTCTCAGTAGCACGTTCCCGTGAAATAATTTCCGACATCCACGCTTCGGGCAGAAGTAGTAATCTAAAAATGGTTGATGACAATATTTCTTTCTTTTGTTATTCAATTAATTGAACGTATACATTATTGGAAGATGCCAAGCTCCGATAAACATGGGTAGTGGTTTTCCGATACTGGATTAACGTTCAAAGTTGATCACGTGACTCAATCATCAACTTCGTTAATATCTCGGAAACGTGACCCTACAGGGTTTGGTCTTATTATGTTTTCTGTTGTATGTGTGTGTGTGTGTGTGGAGAGCATTGGTGGCCCAGTGGTAACGGCCGCGACTCACGAGTTCTATCTACTTAGCGAAGACAGCGAAGACACTTCAGACAAGACATTACTACGCAGAATAATAATAGTCCTCCAGACCGAATTTCGGCCATGGCAACCGATCTCAGGGAGACTAGCCTTCGGTGCGGGAGATATTATAGTGCACAAGTCTCTCTGTTCCTTTCCTCACTCTCATAGTCCGAAGGAACGGCAATCCGACACGACCGGAGAGAGATCAGGCGCAGGGCCGACGGCTTAACACGTTCAACGCCATGTCGTACATTGCTGGGCGACACTTTACTTCCGCTATAAGCCACACAAAACATTTAAAATTGACAAAAAATCGACTTTTTGTTTTATTAATGCAAGAAAATTATCAGAAAAACAATCATAACTTTCTAACATACACATTTTTTTAGGGTGCTGATGTGATTACACTGTTCTAGGAGGTCGCGCGTCATGCTGCGTACAATATTGCCTTGTATTCTTGACCGACGGCTCAGAAGAGATTTAGACATAGGTCTGACTGTCGGGCAACATTGTCCCCCACGGCCCGAACGTAACATACTGGTGTCGCCCAACATTTTCCGACATGGCCTGAATGGAAATTTATCATTTTATTCCGTGGCGTTGAACGTGTTCACGTGCTTTCCGAGGCACAGGGGTATCACACCGCGGACTTCCAAACTCCGGGCACGCAGAATAACTGATGCACTAAATAGATTACCTACCCATTGTTTTGTGTCGCATATAAACTACCATCGTATTCACATTGTTTAGCAACATCAATTCACGGGTACGTGACAAAATTGCACACTATGTGGGTCAATGCAGTAACCTTCGTCAGTAATAGGCTTAGTGATATCTAACATTTATTTTTACTACACTTTATCGATTTTAATCGACGTACTTAGCTATGGAGTTTTCACTCATGATCTTGTTAATCGATTGGTCTGAACCAGGTAGGTACGTACCTACCTACGTAGGTAGGTATTATGTGGACAAATTGATCACGCATAGCGTATACAATTCCATCTTAACTTACATCCATAACTACTAATAAATATTTTAAAACTATGGCCATAGTAAAATGTGGTGGCAGTTTCCCTGGCTTTAGTACCTAAGCGTGAAATAAAAATCCCAATGTGTTTTATGTCCAAGTATCAACTACCAAGGTAAATCTGCAGAATTTCAACATCAACTCAGCCTATCGCAGTCCACTGCTGGACATAGGCCTCTCCGAGACTGCGCCACAACACCCTGTCCTCTTTCTTCCGCATCCAGTCTACCCCAGCTACCTTCTTTAGGTCGTCCGTCCATCTAGCTAGGGGGCGTCCCACACTACGCTTGTCGATACGCGGTCTCCACTCCAGGACTCGTCTGCTCCACCTCGTTTGCTCGTCTGCTGCAGAATTTAAATTGAGTTAAATCGGCTGGAGGCACGATTTTGTATTGTTAACGTTGCAAAGTTTTAAGACGCCTTCAGTAGTGTAGGATGTCTGAGAGGCAAGCGACCTGTGCTACTTTCAATAAAAAAAAATATTTTTGTGTCGTTTGCATAAAAGCCAATCAGAGACACAATACAAAATGGTAAATAACGGTGGTTCCGCACTGGGTCCATAGAATAAGCTGGTATCTTGTGATTACAAACTTAATATGTTATTTATCGTGCTACGTGACTCAACCACAGCTAAAATGCTCAGCTTTAGTAATAACCAAGGCCCCTCACCCACGGTGACTTTTTGTAGCGATGCAGTAGCGATGCTCTCGCGCGTTCGCATTGATACAGTCGCGATGCGGTCGCTAGCTGTTTGCCCTCGCCCACACCAGGATTCTCAGTCGCGATGCAAACGCGATACTGTCGCGATGCAAACGCGATTCTGATGCTCGGTTCTCCACATCTCCACTCACGCGCCACCCTCCCTCCGTTATCTCCCCGATGTCGTTCGAAACGGTCGCGCGTTTGCATCGATACAGTCGCGATGCCGTAGCGCGTTAGTAGCGCGTTGGCAGCGCTTCTGTAGCGTGTTGCAAATGCGACTAACGTGCGTTAGTAGTGATGCTACTTTCAGCATCGCTACAGCATCGCTACAAAAAGTCGCCGTGGGCGAGGGTCTGTAGTGCTGCCATTCTGCCGACAAACTTACGTCATCATAATATGTATGGGACGAACGCGATACATAGGACCTAACATACATACTTCAAACGTATAGTTTTTGACGGGTAGCCTTTAATATAGACTTTCGCGTATAGTTAGGTATCGTTTCGTCTCTAATGAGGTGGAATCAATATTTATACGGTCCACAGTTTGTTCAGGAACTATGTAATGAAGGTTGCGTGATTTTGGCACTAAGCTTAGAAATTGCTTACACTTACAATCAAATTAAATATCATCTAAAATTGGCATTTCAGAACCTCATACTCAGCAATAGCTCTTGTGACCATTAGACCAAGGCGGCCGTCGTTACATCCTTATGAGTGGAATGCCAGAGATGATAATCTATGATCCACATACAATATATTGGGTTTACCGGAAAGTTCTGTCGGTTTTTGTAAAACTCGTGGTTAGTTCTTAAAGCTATTATTTATATTTTAATCAATTACATATTGTCCCTGATTTTCTACTACACGTTCAGATACACACTCGAGTCCAAAAACACTACACAAATTTCAACAGGCTGTAGCAGCGTTATTACCCTTCTGGAACTCATAAAGTATACAATGCCTCAAATGAACTTTATCGTTGGCACTCATTTTGACACTGCGGCTACTCAGAAGTGAATGACAAATTATTGCGCAATACGTGTATTTATAGTCCGTAACCCAGAAATTATGACGAAAAAAGAGAAAAATTCGAAAAATTTCTATGTACTACCAAAACCGACAGAACTTTCCGGTACACCCAATATGTAATTCTATACCTTACAATTTTTCTTTCCTCTTTCCAGGTGACACGCGAACTTGAACGCGGCAGCGAAGACGCGAAATACTACCAAGAAGTGCTCGCGCCACGTCAGCTAGCTAACTTCAGACCTTTCAACCTCGACGAGTGGTGGGCACGCCGACTGGTCCAGAGCATAAACCGCAACAAACACCGGTCTTAGAACCACTCCAGCATTCGTTGGTGAACGACTTGACAACTGTGCCCATTGGAAGGAAAAGACGCAATGTTTAATTTTAGCTTGGTATTTGATAACGTAGAGTGAAGCCCCTTATTCGTGGAAAATAAAAGTTCTTTTTTGAGGCTGGTAACATTTTTCACATGAACTGTATGCAATGTTGCCAGCAACACAAAAACATGATATTTTAAAAAGTTGTGCAACTTTTGTTTACCATTAATATGAGGCTTTAAAGTGGTTGTAGACGTTCCCATGTAGAACACAGGATAAGGTAGTCGGTCCGAATCTCTCGATACGTAGCTGTCGACCCGACAAACCTGCAGACGTGCTGATTTGGTCAGACCTAACCAGATTGGTCCGGGCGTTTATGGGCACTGTAATATTTGGACGCAGGAGCATTTAATTTTGGCTTGTTTAAGATATCTGTACAATCGAAAATTAAGTTCGTATTTTTAAGGTGTGATTTGAGAATTTAGACAGTAATAATCATGGTTTTAAAATGTAAGATTTGAATGTTTCATCCACACTATCAGAACGCAAACTATACTTCTGCGGATCTTCCCAATTTGCATGCTGTACTATTGATTCTACAACATGTAACAAATGCGCAAAACCTCAGACACCCCTACTGATTTTTAACCCTTTCGTTACGAGCGCCGGATATAGCCGGCATCCACTCGATGACTTCTGTGTACGAGCACCGGATATAGCCGGCATCCATTCGATGACCTGTGTGTACGAGCACCGGCTGTAGCCGGCATCCATTCGATGACCTGTGTGTACGAGCGCCGGCTGTAGCCGGCATCCATTCGATGACCTGTGTGTACGAGCGCCGGCTGTAGCCGGCATCCATTCGATGACCTGTGTGTACGAGCGCCGGCTGTAGCCGGCATCCATTCGATGACCTGTGTGTACGAGCGCCGGCTGTAGCCGGCATCCATTCGATGACCTGTGTGTACGAGCACCGGCTGTAGCCGGCATCCATTCGATGACCTGTGTGTACGAGCGCCGGCTGTAGCCGGCATCCATTCGATGACCTGTGTGTACGAGCGCCGGCTGTAGCCGGCATCCATTCGATGACCTGTGTGTACGAGCGCCGGCTGTAGCCGGCATCCATTCGATGACCTGTGTGTACGAGCGCCGGCTGTAGCCGGCATCCATTCGATGACCTGTGTGTACGAGCGCCGGCTGTAGCCGGCATCCATTCGATGACCTGTGTGTACGAGCGCCGGCTGTAGCCGGCATCCATTCGATGACCTGTGTGTACGAGCGCCGGCTGTAGCCGGCGCCAGCGTTATGCCGCTCAGCAAACGGCCCCGCGATACTCAGTGTGTCAGTGGCGCTACTCCGACGGCGCGGTGCCCCGTTTGGTGGCGTTATTCCAGCGGAGCGAAATGCCGTAACGAAAGGGTTAATTCAATTGATCTATTTCAGAGAGAAAATAAATCATTAAAAAAATTGTAAAGGTTTTATGTGCTTTTTAGTTTTACTGGCCATTCTGATCGTTTCGTGCGTCTGCGACGACGCTTTATCGAGGGAGGAGTCGTCACCGGGCCGCTGCGCCGCGCTGATATTGGCTTGCTTAACCTATTAATAAATAGACACGGCAACGTTTTTAATGAAGATTTTTTTAAAATGTGACCTATATTAAAAAGTGGTTCAATTAACTGTGCTCGTTATTCTGATCAAACTATTTTCAGTTTTTGCGCATTTAACGTTACATGTTGTATAAGGTTGTTATATCTGTTTGAGTACATACATTTATTGGTTGTCAATTAAAAAGTAAACATAAAAACAATAGATAGAAAGTTTAAAATATTAATAGAATGAACAGCGGGTAAAGTAACGAGTCTTTCATAAACGAAGTGTAGTGTCTCATTGTACAGTTTTAACTTTATAATGCTCGTTTGAAGAGCTTGGAAGTATTTTAAAAACAGATTTTATCTATATTGTATCAATAGCCTTAGAGTAGAGCTGGAGACGACAATACCTGTGCCTCAACAAATCTGTGAGTTTTACCGATGAGCTAAGTATAATCACCCTATAATGTTCCCACTGCGCGGACACAGGCCTCCTCTCTGTGAGAGGGAGTGGGCCGTAATTCACCACGCGGTCCCAGTGCGGGTTGGTGGATGTCACATGTCTTAGGGTGCTTAAATAAAGAAGCGGGTTTTCGGTCCCGACTCCCGGTACAGGTCTCTGCAGGTTGATCTTCGGAAGGAAACGGTTACGTGTTTTACCTGTTTCTTTATGTGTGAGCGCATAAGAAAACACGGGAATATTATACCTGCACCGATCGGTACCGACCCGCACAGACTCGCCTGCACCGGAAATCTGTTTCTTTATGTAAAAAAATTATAAAAATATTATAAAAAAATTCTAAGGGTGGTTACCCTTAGAATTTTTTTGTACTAGACATGCCGGTTTCTTCTGGTATTCCTTCACCGTTTTGAGAGAAGTGGTGATGAAATTAAATACACAAAGTAAAGTGTTCGAACTCACGACCTACAACTCGTTAGTCGGGGTCGATACCACTGGACCACTACTGCTGCTGATGAGCTAAGGTCGCCCGCGAAATTCAAATATTCTAACGATTTTTTCTATTTTCAGCTCAGTATGATAATATGATTCATGACAGTAACAAATATGTGATAGAGTGGTACTTATAGATGATTTTGATGAAAAATCTGTGATGGTTGTCTCCGGTTTATTTTCTCATAAATAGATTTATAACTTCTATTCAGAGTATTAGATGCAGTTATATTGTTAGCTGAGTACATAGTGTGCAACACAATATGTAATGCAACACTTCCTATAAATTTTTTTTCACTGTGTTCGTGATCATAAATATTTATGGGCAATGTTTCATTATTATTGTTATATTGTTAGCTGAGTACATATTATGTGCAACACAACATGTACTGCAACACTTCCTTTAAATTTTGTTTCACTGTGTTCGTGATCATAAAAATGTATGGCCAATGTTTCGTTGCATGTTACATTACATGCTATGTTGCACATAATGTATATGCGGCCTTATACTTATAATCCAAGTCAATGAATATTAAATAGATCGCATAATGCGCGTAGATTTTTGAAACTTAAATAATTTTGTTATTCATATAAACTATCAATTGTTTTGTAGTTTTAGTAGTATGTACAACTATCTTTTGCTGTGTTATAGCGGGTAGATGTTTGGTTTCGAATTTGATAGCTTTTTTGAATATAAAAATAGTTTTTTTTTTAATAGGCGATTATAATTATTGCACTGAAAATTTAAAATTAACTACTCTTTTTCAACTATACTCGTAATCTATTACTAATCACTCAGATTTTAGAATAGCCTAACAATTAATATTATATTAATATTATGGCAATGAGACATTACTGCCCAATATTTGGTTTCCCTTCATTATGTGAACTTTCCTAAAATTTTCATTAATGCTCTGTATGACAGTGACTTTCTCAAACAATACTTAATTTTCCTAGCAATAAATGTTGTTACTTTTTGTCTATACTGTCATTGGTTTCTAATCATACATATTTATATTATAATCAATCACAATGCGAGGACATAGATACTTAAATAAGACGTAAATATTATTAATAAACTACGAATGAAAATGAACCTTATATATTTACCTATACAATTTAAAGTACATTTTAATCGCGTTTGTAATAAATTGTGATATAAATTATTTGTCAAAGCAATAATTAAAGTTGACATGAAGACGGGAAACGTTTTTTTAAAATGTTTTTCAATGATGTAGGTGAAGTTAGGTATTGTAAATAAGTTAGTACGAATTTCTATTTTTAATTTAATAATTGTAAGTAAAGGTGTCAATGCGAATTAGAATTGGCTAGACATTGTGTTGTATCATGACCTTCACCCTAATTGCGTAACACACTTACTCTCAATTTGAATCATTTTGAAGCATATTGCTAATCCATTGCTCTATATGTTCGAAAAATGTGTCTGCTCAACAAGGTAAATAACGCAATGAATGATGTTGAACTCTCAAAATGAAACCCATTGCTACTGATAGTGTGTTACGCAATTACCCTGCTGTTGAAATACGTTATACTGGCGTGACGTGATGTACAGACGCGAGCACATCAAGCAACTCGAAACTAAAATTTTCTCAATCAACTTCGAACCTTATGCTTTAGTGATAATGTTGAAAATCTATTAAAGAAATTTGACAGATTGTAATAGCTTGATGTGCTGGCGCCTGTACAATGAGGTGCATTTAAATTGACCCAAGCATTTAAAATTAACATTTAGAGTCCTCGCCAGTGTAATCGAACCGTAGCTTTTAGAGATTGACCTGGCCTCAGATCAGACTCCGACAGTGTGGTTCCAAAACGTTTTGTTCGTTAGTCTGAGGCCGTAATGTTCCGGTAATAAAATTCATCTACATTCCATTCAAGCATGTACTTAGCGTTCTAAACTGTTGTAAATACGTTTTAAGTGACGCAGTGCTGACAGATTATGGATTTGAATAAATTTTTTAAATAAATATTTTGTTGGAGTTTTTGTTTTAAGTTAATCTACAGACACCAAATAATTTCTCTGCTTACGATATATAATATAGTAACCCCATAATTAGTGCCCCACTGTGTGTACTATGTAATTCTTGGTAAAATACTCAGAATGTTAGCACATTTTGATGCAGAATGTAGTACCCCCTTTTTTTTTTTTTTCGCTGAGAAATGACATTACGCATCTCCGCTCGTCGGGGGACGGAACGGAGTATGTGGGACTCCCTGCCAGACTGGCAGTATACCCACTAAAACTCAGCGGTGTTCCCTCATCGCCTTGAGGGGGGGGGGGTCATGGGAATCCGGCTCAGCCTTTGCGTGTTCCCCCCGGGTGGAGGGCTACGGGATGGGCCGGGAACACCTGGCCATTCCCGTCCGGCACTGGTGGAAGCCTGTGCAATGCAGGCGAGGGTGAAACCCCCGCACCAATCGCCTGCTGGCTTCCACCTGAGAGGAGTCGGAGATGACTGTCATACTGACGTCTTCTTCGACCCCTCCTCCGAGAATGTAGTACCCCTATAATAACTGCCTTAACACTCCAGTAGGCGCGCCTTAACTTGGGACATTACTGCTCGCCTGCTCTACTTATGTAGAGCACTTTTAAATATTTTTGAAGGTTTCATGAATAGGTAAAAATATGCTTTCATATTCAAGAAGGCTTTATTATGAAACTAAATGAGGCACAAGGAATATGTAATGTAATGTAATATAGAGGAATACTATGTGTCCGTGAGTGACCTTCAATTTGCGCTCAATTTCTAGGAGTGCGTTCTGCAATGGTAGAACGCGCGGTGTGTGGTGTGTTACTGGTGTGTTTATTTTGATGTAATGCCAATAAACGCATTTTTCTTTCTTTCTTAAGAGTCACTTTTCGAGCAAGTGTGTTGAAAAAAGAAAACTTCCGAGTCATAGATTGAGTAAGTGAAACATAAAAACTTAAATGGGACTGGAGAAGATATGTCTGCCGCATGCTAAACTGTGGTTCCAAATAGCACAGAATTGGTGCCATGAGACAGTGAGGCGGGGCCGCGGCAGACCACTTAGCAGCAGTATTCCACATTTTAGCAAGTAGCATTTCACATTTTATAAGGTGCTCATTTGTCCAGGCAATAAGGCTTCAAGGTAGGTTCTAAATTGTACCTTTTTGAGGGTTTCGTACTCAAACTACTCAAAGGATTCAAACGGAACCCTAACCCTTAAATGCATAATTTATTGTATCGTATTGCAAAAAATGCTATTTGTTCGGGATCGCTCAGGAGCTTTGTTATTAACGCGAAGTATTGCCGGAGGTTGAAGCGGCGGCGTGGAAGTTTTTAGTGCGGGCTGGGGTCAGCTTCGGAAGTGGTTTATGCAGAGACTGACGCGCTGATTTCTTGCACTTGATAATAAAACGCTCGGTGTATTGTTCTCTTCTTATTTATTTTCTTGTTGTACTACTGGATTTGAAGTGTTCTCTTCAGGATTGCTTGCTGTTGACTGAATATCGAATGACAAAATGTCCCTATTTTTATACTGCTCAACCTAACGGTACATAACGGTACTTTACCCGGCCAACTAATCACAGCTTGCCATAACGGTACTTTAACTGGTCAGCCAATCACAAAGGATCTCGATTAGCCAATCAGAGCGAGGCAGGATACCGGGTAACTTTCTTAAGTACCTCGAAACTTTACCGTGATGAGAGCCGCGTGACAATATTTACGTTTTTCGTTAATTTTTATGAAGTATACATAGGTAACTTATACATTATTAGCTTCTATGTACTACGAACTATCTGATAAATTATAATTATAATGAAAACATGACATAAACACTAACTATTGCTTAAGTCTAACACTAAGTCTACTACAAGTATGAAGGATTACAATATGGCATTATTAACTTACATACGGTTATATTAATGTCTATGTATCACTTAGGTTCTGTATACACATTATAGGTTACACATTATGTGGTCGTGCACATTCTCCCGCCGTCGCGACGCCGCGACTCTGTTGGTAGCACGACGATCTTTCTGGTGGGACGACGTAGAACGTGGCCGCTGCTGGTGGTGACGTCCACCACTCGTACCTCTCCGTCGGCTCCTGGGTATAGTTGGCTAATGCGTCCTCGTGGCCAGACGTTGCGTGGCAGGTTACTATCGCAGACGATGACTAGGTCATCCACTTTAGGTTGTGTACCTGTATTGTTGGGCTCCCGCCGGTGTTGTAGTAACGGTAAGTACTCCTTGACCCATCTTTTCCAGAACACATCTGCTAGTACCTGGGCTCGCTTCCATTGCTGGCGAGCTGTCATGTCCTTTTCTTCGAAGTGGCCGGGTACCGGAACATGGGGATTCGGCCCAATGAGTATATGGTTCGGCGTCAGAGCTTCTGGTTCTAGGGGGTCGACAGAGACGTGAGTCAAGGGTCGTGAGTTCACTGTGTTTTCGACCTCGATCAATAGTGTTGTCAGTGTCTCGTCGCTCGGGCATCGCTCGTTCAGCGTGATGCGTAATGCTTCTTTCACTGATCGTACCATTCTTTCCCATGTTCCCCCCATAAATGGTGCTGAGGGTGGGATGTACTTCCACTTGATGTGGTGACACGTGGTCTCGTGGTGCATGGCTTCGAGTGCGGCCTGGCCGAGTTCCTTCTCTGCGGCTTTAAAGCAGGTGGCGTTGTCGCTCCATATCTCCTTGGGGCAACCTCTTCTGGCCATGAACCTTCTTAAGGCTGATATCGCCGAGTCAGCGGTCAGCGAGTAGGCGACTTCTATGTGGATCGCTCTGGAGGTCATACATGTGAAAAGCGCACCGTACCTCTTCTCTCGGTGGCGTGCGACTGTGACCTCGATCGGTCCGAAATAGTCGAGTCCGGTAGAGGTAAATGGCCGCGCGTGATGCGCCAGGCGTGCTGCCGGTAGGTCACCGGTGAGGGGGATTGTTGGTTTCGCTTTTCTTATGCGACACTGTAGGCAACTTTTCACTGTGTTTCTTACTGCTGGGCGTATTTTTAAGATCCATAGTCGTTGTCTTAATTCATTTACGACCATTTCTACACCGCCGTGATGTAGCTTTTCATGTACATGTGCTATGTACAGGCGTGTGTAGGTTTGTTTACCTTCCAGTATTGGTGGATTGGAGGTGTCTTCTTGTATGTCTCGGGCTGCGGCCACTCTTCCTTTCAGGCGCACGATACCCTGTTCGTCCATGTACACACTGAGCTGGCGCAGTCGATCGTTGTTGCTGGGTGAGTCCCCTTTTGTTATGCGGTCAATCTCGGCCGCGAAGCTTTCCTTTTGGCTCGCTTTTATCCATAGTTGCTCCGCCTTTATTAGACATGAAGCGGGCAGCTCGTGATAGCGATTTGTGTGTCGAGGCGAGTCTCTTGTTGCTTGCGTCGGGGGTGGCGCCTTTTTTGCAATTCGCCAGTCGGGGTCGTTGACCCTTGCTTTTATGGTCCGTTTTCGGGTGGCTGCGACTGTACTTCTGTTGGGCCGGCACAGTTCGATGAACTGTAGCACTCTTGCTGTTGCCCTTATGAGTCGGGTCCACTTTGAGAATTTTTCTATGTGTGGGAGTGGACTTTGACTGGGGTCGCTCTCCAACTGATGTAGGTTACATCTCTCTTTCTCTTCTCCTGTATCGTATTTCACAGCTTTCTCTTCTTTTGGCCATTGAGACTCCGGCTTTTTCAGGAAGGGAGGCCCTTGAAACCATCTGTGAGTGGCAGTGAAATCGTCTGGCGTATCTCGTGTGGCGTCGTCTGCCACATTGTCTTTTGAAGAGAGCCACCTCCACTCGTTTTTCTTAGTGGTTTCTTCGATTTCCGCGAGGCGATGAGCTACGAATGACTTGTAGGTGCGTGGCTCTGACCGGATCCACACTAATACTGTGCGTGAATCACTCCAGTAAGTCTGGCTCGCTACCTCGTACTCGTGCTCCCTTTTTACTGTTTGTGCGAGGCGCGCACCCAGTAAGGCGGCCTGTAGTTCGAGCCTGGGCATCGATACAGGTTTCAGTGGTGTCACCCGGTTCTTGGCGGCCGCTAGGGCTACATGTACACTGCCGTCGGCTCGTTCTGTTCTCCAGTATATTGCCGCGGCGTAAGCTTGCTCGCTGGCGTCGACGAAGGTGTGCAGCTGTCGTGAGATGCTTGGTTCGATGTCGTAGCATCGCGGTATTCTCAGCTGTTTGATTCCGCTGAGTGACGTCATCCATTTCTTCCACCTGTCTTCTAATTCCGTTGGTATTGTGTCGTCCCAATCGGTTTTGTAGCTCCAGGTGTCTTGAAATATTCTCTTGGCTGGGGTGGTGATTGGCGATATTAACCCCAGTGGGTCGAAGAGTGCCATTATGATGCTCAGGGCTTCTCGTTTTGTTGGAGGACGATTGTTTTCTTTTACTTCTGCTGGTATCTTCATCGTGTTTGTGTTGAACCCGATGTGATCTTCTTTCACGTACCAGAGTAGTCCGAGCGTCCTTTCTGTTTCTATGCCACCTAGGCTTACTGTGGCTGATTTGTTTTGTTCCGGTGGGTTGAACTCCTCGATGGTTCTTTGGTTGTTCGATGTCCACCCGTCTAGTATGAACCCTGCCTTCTTGTGGATGAGGTCGACTGCTTTTATTGTTTCTCGTGCTTCCATAATGGTGGGGAAGCTTTGCAGGTAGTCATCCATGTAGTGGTTCTTATGTATCGCTGCTGCCGCTTCTGGGTAGGTGGTTGCAAACTCGCTCGCGTTTTTATTCTTAATATAGAGAGCGGTGCACGGTGATGAAGTGGATCCAAATATGACTGAGGTCATGCGATATTCTTCCGGTTTGCCCTCCCGCCGTTTGCCTCTCCACAGGAATCTGAGGGCATCTCTGTCTTCTTGTCTGATTTTCACCTGCATGAACATTTCTTTTATGTCTCCGCTGACAGCGTATGCGTGTTGTCTGAATCGCATAATCACTCCAGGGAGAGACTGTAGCAGGTCTGGTCCCGAATGCAGCATGTCGTTTAGGCACATGCCGGCGGCTTTTGCTGATGCGTCATGAACCAGCCGAGGCGGTTTGTGTGGCTTCGCTGGGTTGATGACCGGGAAGTGAGGCAGGTACCAGGTCTTTCCTTTTGGAGCTGGTACGGGCGCTTGTTCTGCATAACCGGATTTAAACAGGTTGTCCATTCGTTCTTCGTATTTTGATTTCAGATCTTCATCTTTATCTAGTTTCTTTTCTAGCGAACGCAGGCGTCGCTCTGCTTCGTTGTAGTTGTTTGGTATCTGGAAGTCCTTTTCTTTCCATAGCAGGCCGGTTTCGAATCTGCCGTCCGGCAGTCTTTTGCTGGTTTCTTCTAGTATCTGTATGGCTTTCTGTTCTGGATCTTCTTTTGGTTTCTTTGGTTCGATGCACAAGGATTCGAGTTTGAAGTAGTCCTTGATTGTTTCTTCCATTGATGGTTCATCTTCTTTTTCTCTGAGTTTTCCACAGAACGCTACCTTGGCTGTGAGTGAGCTGTGACAGCCATGGAGGACCCAGCCGAGTTGTGTGAGGGAGGCAACTGGCTGGTTACGGCGTCCGGTGCGTAGTTTCCTTGACACTATGAGGTGCCAATTATCTTGACCAATCAACAACTTAGGTGAAGCACGTTCGTATGCGATCTGATCCTTGATGTCGATCAGGTGTTCGCAATCTTCCAGGTGGCGGTCGTATATCGTCTCTGGTGTGAAATTCAGTCTTTCCATTCTTTCGATCTCTTCCCATGTAGTCGTCATTGGTCATCTCTGGTAGAGCGTAGGCGCCGCACTTGTCTGCTTCTTCGTTTAAAAACATGGAGATCTTCTTTAATTCAGGTGTATCTTCTTTCTTTTTCGCGGCGTAGTCGTACCATTTGCTTTTCAGTATGGGAGTGAGCTTTTCGTTTATTATTCGCGCCATCTCAGGACTGTGTAGGTATTGTGTCCTTCTCAGTGCTTCGATGGTGCCCACTATATTTGTTACTCGGCCGGCGAAGATACATAGTTCTCTGGGGTTGTCTGTGACTCGGTTCAGTGACTTGAGCTTCTCCATTTCAACGTGGATGAGTGCTTCTGGTCTTCCGAACCTTCTTTGCAGGGCGTCCATGACAATTTCTGGGTCTGGTTGGCTTACTATTAGGCAGCCCACCGCTTCTTTTGCTGTTCCTCGTAAGCTACGACGTATGCGCGCCAAGTTTTCTGTTCTTGTGAAGTACTTCAATGTCTCTTCATAAGCCGCCTTGAAACCGAGCCAGTCTGCACAGTTTCCATTAAATAGCGGTAGTTCTTGAATGTACTTCGGAGGTTCCCTTGTGCTTCTTACCGCTTGAGAGAGAGCGGCGGCGAGGGTGCTTACGTCTATTAGAGGCTGATGTGTATCTTCTTGCCTTGGTGTTACTTCAACGGGGTCTTCTTGCTTCTTCTTGGCCTCTTGCGATGGTTGTGGTTGACTTGCTTCAGGTTCTTTTAACCATGTACTTATTCGGACTGAAGCTAGGTCATCTTCCAATTCTTCTTCATCTTCTGAGGTGTCTTCTTCTGCTTGAAGACGCTGGACCCGCACTTGTTGTAACTCTATTTCGGCTCTTGTTTGCTCGAGCTTCAGTTCGGCCAACCTTTCTTTCGCCTTCAAATCCGCTAGTTGCTTTTTACGAGAAACTGCCGAGCAGCGTGACCGAGCGTTCGTGGGTTTCAACGTGCGCTGCGATACTTTGTCCTTTTCTTTACGGGACGCGGCGCTGGTGTCTTCTGTTCCAGATGTAGTGGTAGTTTCCTCCGTGGCGGTCGAACCACTGGTTCCGCTGCTGTTGCCCGACGTGTCGGTAGCGGTGTTCGATGTGCCACTGGTGCGGGCATTTCCTGGCGCGGTCTCTTCTACGGCCGTAGGTGTCCTCAGCTCTTCCTGCCGGCGCTTTGTTCGTTCCCCGTCTTGACTTCGTGTTAAAACCATTTTCTTGATGCTGGCTGATGATCCGGCTGCGAAGGACCAATAATGTTCGGGATCGCTCAGGAGCTTTGTTATTAACGCGAAGTATTGCCGGAGGTTGAAGCGGCGGCGTGGAAGTTTTTAGTGCGGGCTGGGGTCAGCTTCGGAAGTGGTTTATGCAGAGACTGACGCGCTGATTTCTTGCACTTGATAATAAAACGCTCGGTGTATTGTTCTCTTCTTATTTATTTTCTTGTTGTACTACTGGATTTGAAGTGTTCTCTTCAGGATTGCTTGCTGTTGACTGAATATCGAATGACAAAATGTCCCTATTTTTATACTGCTCAACCTAACGGTACATAACGGTACTTTACCCGGCCAACTAATCACAGCTTGCCATAACGGTACTTTAACTGGTCAGCCAATCACAAAGGATCTCGATTAGCCAATCAGAGCGAGGCAGGATACCGGGTAACTTTCTTAAGTACCTCGAAACTTTACCGTGATGAGAGCCGCGTGACAATATTTACGTTTTTCGTTAATTTTTATGAAGTATACATAGGTAACTTATACATTATTAGCTTCTATGTACTACGAACTATCTGATAAATTATAATTATAATGAAAACATGACATAAACACTAACTATTGCTTAAGTCTAACACTAAGTCTACTACAAGTATGAAGGATTACAATATGGCATTATTAACTTACATACGGTTATATTAATGTCTATGTATCACTTAGGTTCTGTATACACATTATAGGTTACACATTATGTGGTCGTGCACACTATTGTATAGGTATTAATCTATAGAATTTAGAAAAAATATATATAATAAATATTAATATTCATAGAGTATATATTATATTGTTTTGACATAAAGAGGTGCGTTCAGACACTCACAGCTATCACATTCTTAAAAAAATTAAATAACGTACTTTGTTGCCATATGGCAACATTATGTATTTAAGCGTTAATCCTAAGCGCTCTTACGCACTAGCGGTTAACCGCGGGGGCGGCTAACGGCTAACCGCTTTTCTAGTTTAATGTGCAACCGCTTATGATTGTACGCACTAAACCGCTACAAAATTGCATATTAAACTGGAAAAGCGGCTAGCCGCGCGGTTAGCCGCCCCCGCGGTTAACCGCTAGTGCGTAAGAGCGCTAAGCCTCTGCTGTCGGTCTGTTCGTCTGACTGTCAGCGGGCTGTATCTCATGAACCGTTAACATTTTGACAGAATTACCATTTTCACAGTGTGTATTGCTGCTATAACAATAAATAATAAAAATAAAATAAAGTCAATAATTGAAGGGCGTCTCCGTATAGGAAACGTGTTTTTTTTTCGGCATTTTTGCCTTGTGGTACGGAACCCTTGTGATGTGCGACTCCGTCTTGCACTTGGCCGGTTTTTATGTCATGTAAAGTACAGACCCAGCACATCAAGCTACTCGAAACTGTCCAAGTTTCCCAATCAAATTTGAACCTTATGCTTTAGCTACAAAGTTGAAAATCTTTTAAAGAAATTTGACAGATTGTAGTAGCTTGATCTGCTGGCGTCTGTACCAATTATAAATTTTATTCTCGCTCATCCTCCGGAAAAGTTAGTCCATTGCACAGTTTTTGCAGTTTCCTCGTCAATAATTATTATCTCCGCAAACTTTTAACCCTACAGAGTATAGGTAGTGTCCCACATATGGGACATACCGAAAATTGTCTTATATTTCAAAAATCGATTCAAGTAGCGTAATCTAGTGTTGACAAGATTAGCTATTATGTATTTCAGTTTCGAATTTAGTACCAGATATTTTGGATACTTATATCTGAATAACATTTTCGTAACTATTTATGTTTTCTTCAAATCGGTAGGTATGCACTTTGAATACGATTAACGAGCGGCGTATAATAATAGCAAAAAAATGATAAAATTTAATCGTTTTAGTGTGGAAATAATTATTAGAAGTAAGTTCATGTTCATATTTGTCATTTTACGCGTAATCTTGTAATTTCATTGATACTACGTATCGTAACACAAATTCACATTATAATGCGTGATGTGCCTATATGGCTTGGAAAATAGCCACTTGAAGTATGGTGATTAAAGTATTTTTAATTCCTCTAAATGTTTTTCATTTTGATTGTGCGTTTTTATCGTTTCGTGTAGACTTGGGACTTTTTGCTAGGTAATTTTAAATCGTGTAGAGTTGGGACCACAGAGAATATAACCACTAGAGAGCGTATGGGCCGATTTCCTCGAAGCACACGACCCACTACTGCGGGCCGGGGGATGAGGAAGAACGCGCGGCTGCAATTGGTCAGTTCAAGGTCAATTTGCATCATTAGGGCTGCTTTACTTCATTAAGAGAAAATAGTCGATATCGATAAAATGGATTTTAACATTATAATAAATACCAAATCAAAATCATAGAAATAATATTTAATCAAAATCAATCAATTACAAAAAAAAATCCCGGAAATGGACTGATCGGCCCCGGTCGGGGATAAAAAGAACTAAAAAATCCCGGAAAATACAAAAAAAAAAAAAACCGACGAACTGAAAACCCTCCTCGGTTCTCAGTTCGTCGGTATTTCTTTTTTGAAGTCGGTTAATAGTAGATAGTTATTTTATTAAAGTATGTGAATTGAATAAAAAATGTATTCATTTTATTTTTCTCGATATCAACTTTCAGCTAGTAAAGATAACAGCACTATTTTTTACGATAAACATACAAAAGGAAAGAAAGGGATAGAAGCATTAGAATTGTCTAATACAAGAACGAGACTTTTCCAAAAGACATCAACGCGCGACTCAAAAAGTGTGCTCGTTTACCCAGCCACCATTTTAAATAGACCCCTGCAGTGGCTTATAATCTGATTAAATCAAAAATAATTTTTCGTACTGTTTATGTACCGATGAAAAGTTATGTCATCCTTTTTGTAACTAGATGTCTAAGAATGTTTCCCACACCACTTCACCGCGCATGAAGGCATTTTGATGCGTTATAATTGCATAAACGTTATAAAAAAATTATATTAATTTAGCGTGCACGCAGGTCTAACACTTGGACACAACTAAAATTGCTACTAGTACCGTAGCCTATACATAGGCGACAAAATACTAATAGTTTTCGTGCGTCGGGGCACTGTATACGCAGTCAAGTGGTTATAATAGTCTTTGGTTGGGACGCATCCCCTACGAATTAAAAGGTAATTTCAGTTCCGATCTACCAAAAGATTAAGAAGAAAATAGCAATAATTATAATAAATATTCCAAATTAGGGGCTAGTACCTACTCGTACTTATATGCTAGAAAATCTGTAACGTTCGCATACTTAACACATTAATGCCCGAGTTATTTTGCTATTGATTTTTTTTATTTATATTATTAGTTATTGGGTTATAGGACAAGGAAAACAGTATTTTAATAGAAAAAAAACTTTTTCAAAGTATAAAAACACCATGTGTCCATATGGACACACTAGGCATTCGTACATACAAAAATAACCAATTCATACTAAACAAAACTTTATAAATTTGAAAGCACAAAATCACAAGAAATAACGTTTCAAAGATTACCACGAAAATCACATGCTAATTTTCATGGTAATCTTTGAAACATTTAATGCATAATCCATGATTGCATTTGACGCACGCGGTTCTGACTGCTGATGATTTATTCTTGCAGTAGGGACCAACACAACGTCTTTTTTTCTCTATTTGTATGACATAGTGTTCTAACTTGTCGAAACGTGAGGTTTGTGGAAAAGAACTGGAAGAACTAGAGTTTCCACCTCCCTTGGGAGCTTGGCAATATTTGTTGAGATAGTGGAGCACTATCTCCCTTCTGAAGTCAAGCTGTGGAATTTTGGTGCCTGCTTTTCTTTGCAACTGCCACGCATTGTAACATCCAGGTTATCAGGGACACATTACCTATTAATGTGTCCCTGAGGTAATGTGTCCATATGGACACGCTAGGCATTAATAGGTAATGTGTCCATATGGACACGCTAGGCATTAATGGGTTAATCATAACGGACGTATTTCGTGAACAGCGGCCAAAAACCTAGACTCCGTGGATTGTAATACTGACTCCGGGTTGTTAGGTCACTAAATGTATCCCTACCTATAATTCCATATAGTTCTTTAATAGTGTTAGAAGAGAATTTATAGTAGAGACGCCAGCACATCAAGCCACCCGAAACTGTCTAATTTTCCCAATCAACCTTGAATCTCATAGATCAGCGATAAAGTTGAAAATCTGTTAAAGAAATTTGACAGATTGTAGTAGCTTGATGTATAGGCGTTTGTACCTAATTAAAAATTTATCACATCACCTGCCTAACCTTTTCAAAACTTGTTTGGCGTCGGCTTCCAGTCTAGCTGGATGCAGCTGAATACCAGTATTTCACATGGAGCGACTGCCTATCTGACCTCCATAACCCAGTTACCGGGTAATCCATACACACACAACGCACATTCATTTTTATTTTTGTCCTTAAATATAAGATAAGTACTTTGTTCGCCCTCTGCACGTACCAATTATTTTGTTACCGCCACTAAGACCCATTAAAAATGGATACTCTTTACTAAGATACAGACAGGTTTTTCTGCCTAGTTTAGGACAGGGGTCAAAAGACTCCCTGTCTTTTGACCCCTGTTATTGTTGTACTGGTTTTGCTTTATAACATTTTAGTTTATAAGACAACTCTGTATGCCATGTATAAACTACCATTTATAAATTTTATACCACACTCCTTGGTAAGACTGGTTGTCAGACTTTCGGGATTCTGACTACCCTTAATGATTGTCAAAGATCCATGAATGACAGCCGGATCAACGGCTTAACGTGCTTTCCGAGGCACGGTATGCAAAGATGGTCACCCATCCACGGACCAACCGCGGCAAGCGTGTAGCTTAGCCTGTTCAATCGAACCGACCTAAAAACTACCTATAATTTTCAAAATTAAAAATCTATACCCCTCTTTATAAAGCCTAAAAGTCATAAAGCTAAACATCTGAGAGGCCATAAATAAAACCACAACCAGGGTACAAAGTATGTATAAGTACCAAAGTACCAAGTTCATATACTTGAGTGTATTTCTGGCATTCATATGGAGTATATGCCCGTTGTTCAAACAAAGTGGCTTGTTGTTCGGAACACGTATTTATGTAGCGACCGCGCGCTCCGAGACGAGACGACTAACATTTAATGAGTTTGGAAGTCTCAAAGAGATTATATACTGTCAAGTTTTTGTTGTCTATGGTATGTGACGGTGGTGGTTTCGTAGAGTGGGAATTAGTAGAGTAGTAGACCACCGTGCCTTTGACATGCTAATGACGTGCCATTTAGTTTTCAAGTGTCCTGCTGAACAATGAACATGCCAATAGCATTATTTTGCTGGCACGGTTGGCGCAGTGGTTAAGTGATTGCCTGCTGCACTGCGTGTCGCGGGTTCGATTCCCGCACGGAACAAATATTTCTATGACCTACAAGTAGTTGTTCCGGGTCTGGCTGTTTGTGTATGTGAGTTTAAATGTTTGTAAACGCACCCACAATACAGGAGACATTCTTAGTGTGGGGCAATGTCTTTTTTTAAAACAAAAAGAGTATTTTCAGGAGGCCATAATGGGAAACGAGTAGACATATAGGCGTGAAATTTTCAAGAGGTCATCAGACCATGGGAAGCAGCAACACATGACATGATAACCCGTCTGTATTTTCCAAAGAGTTAGGCAGAGCATTTCGCCAGTTAAGTCCCGTGTAACAGGGGCGAGTTTATTGCCATCAGCCGGGCTCAAATCCAGACTCCGGGCAGCTACTGAGAAATTCCAGATGGAAAAACCAACGCTTTGCCCGACCCGGGAGTCGAACCCGAGATGGTTCCTGTAAATATACCCGCGGCGCGTCACATTCTTTTGTTTTTTAGGGTTCCGTACCCAAAGGGTAAAACGGGACCCTATTAATAAGACTCCGCTGTCCGTCCGTCCGTCTGTCACCAGGCTGTATCTCATGAACCGTTATAGTTAGACAGTTGAAATTTTCACAGATGTTGTATTTCTGTTGCCGTTATAACAATAAATACTAAAAAACAGAATAAAATAAATATTTAAGTTGGCTCCCATACAACAAACATGATTTTAATGCCGTTTTTATAGATCCGAACCCTACGTACCCCTACGGAACCCTTCGTGCGCGAATACGACTCGCACTTGGCCGGTTTTTTTATTTGGTTTTTTCTTTTATTGTATTGTATCTTTAGACGGATCACGCTACTTACAACCGAACGCGCCACGCGACGCGGTGACGGGGCGCAGATAACGCGCTTCCGAGCGGGGAATTTGGCTCCGTTTCCCGCGCCCCGTCGCGTGGTACGTTGTAGTGTCTGATCCGCCTTAGTGCCCGATTTTTCTCTGCTGGGCTGGGAATCAGGCCTCCGCTTTGTGACAGTGAGCGGACCGTAGGTTATCCAACACGTGGGCCCAATGTAGGTTGTTGGATGGATATCACATTTTTGTGCCGCACATGACTTGACAATACTGGTATTCAGCTGCATCTGGTTAGAGCTCATACACACGAGCGAGCAGAGGCGACTGCAGTCGTCGACAAGATGCCGACACGTTTTTGACGGTGAGCGTCGACTGGTATCGACGGCTGCAATCGTCTGCCGATGATGCGTGTAGCTCGTGTGTATGCACACTTAGACTGGAAACCGAGCCAACATAATTTTGAAAAAGCTAGGCAGATTGATTGACTTGGCAAATAAACACAAATAACAACAAAATAACAATCTTTCCTTTTCGTGTTTTATGGACACCATTTATAATCTATCAACTTTTTCCCAACTTTGTTAGCGCTGGTTTCTATTCTTACCGGATGCAGCAGGATACCAATATTTTACATGGAGCGACTGCTTCCACAACCCATTTACTGGGTAAACTGTAGTAAGACTGGTTGTCAGACTTTTGGGCTTCTGGCTACCTGGGTCCGTACTATGACGTGTTAATGCCATCATTGTACCAGTGTCAGACAGAGATACAGCTATACAGGATGAATAGCGCTATCTCTTTTTCACAAAGGACCAACGATGGCATTAACACGTCATAGTACGGACCCTGTAACGAGTGTCAAAGATCTACTCATGACAGCCGGGACCAACGGCTTAACGTGCTCTCCGTGGACGGAGGGGTCTTGATATGTAATGAATGGTCACGCATCCACGAAACCGACAGCTGCAAGGGTAGTTTAAGCTTCGATCGACTCGTGCAGCTAGGTACTCGTATATCGTCTATTATCAAGGCGAAAGTTTGTGAGTGTGTGTCTTTATATGTTTGTTACTTCTTCGCGCTCAAACGGCCTAACCGATTTGGATGAAATTTGGCAGTTTATAACCAGGATTAACGCATAGGATACTACGGAATCGACACTTATGCGAGTGAAACCGCTGGCTGGGCGCAGCTAGTTAAGTCATAAGCCTATTTTATGGACACCATGCCTCAGAAATATATTAGAATAGGTACATTTTGTTCCAGACTTTTCCTTCTGTAAAATCACTACTTATTAAAATGGCGACGCCTAGCGACCAGAACTTCAGCCCACCGCACCGCGCGCCCCTTAATTACAATTTATCTAACATGCCCGAAATTCCTCTTTCCGTTAAAAATGCTCCAGGCATCTAAAAATTATCGGTATTTTATTATCCAGTAAATAAAAACGGAAATAAGTCCATCTGCTCGGAGCCTTCATTTAGGTAGGTACCAACTTAGCCTTATTTGGGTGCCTTTGTCTTAGTAGATAAGTACCTAAGTGTAAATTCTACTGTATGCACCACAGACTAATTGCAGTATTAACTCTCCTTCTCTCTCAACTCTTAATGTATCCAAAGGTTATCTTTAAAATATCGCTTTTAGCGACAAAACCGGGCATTGTGTCACCCTGTGTAAAAATTCCACATTTATAAGTATCTGTAATATTTTTATGGTGTAAATAAGAAAGAGTAAGTAGGTATTCTATTCTATTGTAATCATTATGCCCTTTATCGGTCTAAGTAAATAGGGCGAAAATATCTCCCGAAATCCAATCTAGGGACCATTGACTAGTGGTTTAGACTGTAAAAGTTTGACAGACGCTCGCGCCAGGGCCGAGGATAACCATGAAAATATCCACACTATATTTTTCCTAAATCAAATGCTGCATGGTAGGTACCTTCTGTAGGAATATTGGTTAAACTTTAGGTAGGTATAATTGGGCAATAATCTGCCATATTCACCGTCCGCTTCTAACCGACATTTAATCGCTGAAATCGAGTCGAAATTTAATTAATCGTTAACGAAGTGCGAACATTTCGAGCAGTCGGTTTGAAGGCGAGTGATGAATCGAACTCGCGACTCGAATGGCCGAGTTAATTGATTGCTTTATCTTTATACCCCTTTATTGAATTGGGTATCAAAATTGTTTGTCAGTTTGAATTTTTGTGTTGATCTGTTATTGAGACAGTTCGTGTAAAATAAAACGGAATTTGACAGGAAGCTGGCGATCTATTCTGCAAAAATCTCACGGTGATAATTTTGGTGAAGTGAGCTTGAAGTGAGCTGTCATTCCACCTGACGTTAGGGATTGACACTAGTGGGAGCTCGCTTCGCCTAAGTTTTTACCGTGAGATTTTTACAGAATAGACCGGCTGTCATTGCACTTGATGCCAGACTGACACTATTGACAGATCACTTCAAGCTCACTTCACCAAAGTTTTCGCGGTAACATTTTTAGTTTACAGAGTAGACCGGCTAGATATGTTTTTAATTCTTTGGTTCTTTTTACAAGAAACCATTAGACATCATAAACTCTAGCCTATACTTAAAACCACTCTCTCTTAAGAAATTACACTAAAGAGGTTATTATGATTGTTGAAGATTTCTCGCTACTTCGTAAACATGATTTCGGGTTCAAACAAGCAACGCAAGAGCTTCTACTTCATAAAATAACTTGTAAGCCGATTTTAAAGTCGAAAAGTGCAAATTCCCGCCCCGGTTCCCACATGTCGGGAGAATTACGTAACTATTCCGACGTTCTTGTTATGGACTGAGAATGAGGAAAATAGGGCGATGTGACAACATAAAAATGTACATATTTAATAAATCATCAAACTCATCCATCATCTGCCCAGCCTTTTCCGAACTATATTGGGGTCGGCTTCCAGTTTAACCAGATGCAGCTGAATACCAGTATTTTATATGAAGCGACTGCCTATCTGACCTCCACAACCCAGTTACTGGGTAGTACGATATACCTTGGCGAGAGTGGTTTTCAGATATTCGGGCTACTGACGACCCGTAACGACTGCCAAAGATCCACGAATGACAGCCGGGGGACCAACGGCTTAACGTGCTTTCCTAGGCACGGGGGATCTTGGTATGTGAAGATGGTCACCCATCCACGGACCAACCGCGCATAACCTGATCGACGACCCGTGCGGCTGTTATTACTTAGCCACAAGCCCCTAAAAAAATCATCAAACTGTAACCATGAATTATATTTGAAGAGATTAGAAGCGAAAAATTTCAACGCAGCTGTTTCAAAATCGCTTATTGAATCCATGGTAAGAGGAAGCGCGTCGAAGCCCTGACGCCCTGTATTCGTATGAAAAGATAAGACACTAAGTCAGCATGATTACAGATGCCATTCAAAGATGCGCCAAAGAAGTTATAGGTGAGTTTTTCTCAGAGACGATGATGGTCCGGAAATTATTGAGCACGAGACGCACTACGAAGTTATGGACAGAGATTTCTGAATAACAGATGTCTGTACTACCCGGGGGCCCGTGGCTAAATAATAACAGCCGCACAGGTCAATCGATCAGGTAAAGCTACGCTTGCCGCGGTTGGTATGTGGATGGGTGACCATCTTTACATACCGGGACTCCTCCTTGTCTCGGAAAACACGTTAAGCCGTTGGTCCCGGCTGTCATTCGTTGATCTTTGACAATCGTTACTGGTAGTCAGGAGTCCAACAAGACAAGGGGTATCGTATTACGCAGTAACTGGGTTGTGGAGATCAGATAGGTAGTCGCTCCATGTAAAATACTGGTATACATCTGCATCCGGTTAGACTGGAAGCCGACCACAACATAGTTGGGAAAAGGCTAGGCAGAACATTTCTACGATCCGTGTCTGTGAGCTTCCAGCCATTTTCGAGGATCAAGGAATGAAACAAGAATCGTATTATAAGAGACGGCAGCCATAAAATTGTCTATCTTGGTCGCACAGTTCATTAGTAGCGGTCTCAGCGCCCGATAAAAAGGCTCCAAGTGTAAGCTGCTTTACGCGTCTCATTACTTCTTGTTTTTTTTTTTTTTGTCTCTGGTTATGAAATACTTTTTTGTGGTTGCGTTTGCATAAATTCTGTTTTGTTGCTGTTGAGATTAATGAGGTTGGTGTAAATTGTGTCTTAGGGCTCGTGGCTAAATAATAACAGCCGCACGGGTAGATCGAAGGGCTAAACTACGCTTGCCAGGGTCGGTTCGTGGATAGGTGACCATCCATTACATATTGAGACCCCTTCGTGCCTCGGAAAGCACGTTAATCCGTTGGACCCGGCTGTCATTCGTAGATATCCGTGACAGTAGTATGGGTAGTCAGAAGCCCAAAAGCTTGACAAGCAGTCTTACCAAGGGGTATCGTGTTGCCCAGTGATTGTGTTGTGGAGGTCAGATAGGCAGTCACTCCATGTAAAATACTGGTATTCAGCTGCATCTGGTGGAGACTGGAAGCCGACCCTAACATAGTTGGGAAAAGGCTAGGCAGTTGTTTTTTGTGAATTATGTCTAGGTTCCTTGGTACGAGTAGGTTTGGTTACATTTTATGCAACAACCTTCTGGAATTGTTACCTCGGTTCCAGCAGGCCTTCTTGGAAATCAAAAGTAGGTATTGTCTCTGTATTGTGATGCGTGAAAGTTGGCCAAGGGCAGCGTTTGTTGTGAAAAAAGAAAACGGAAAATAGCATTTATTCACGGTGTTCCAGTTGAGAAAAAGATTGTTTGTATAATGTTGGTGGATTGTTGTACATAACTTGTTCATAGCAGATTAAAGTAATGTTACCCAGGGCCACAAATGAGACATATGTATAATAAAGTCGCTTTTCGTGTCTGTCCGTGAGACCGAGTTGTTCTCCTAAACTACAAAACGGATATTGATGTGGTTTTCACCATCATTTAGGAAATTAGTTTCAGAAGATTTTTATATGTATAATATATTTATATTAAACTACGTTATAATAAAAAAAACTCGATCTTTTTTCAAGTTGAATAGCAGTGCGAAGCAAGGGCGAGTCGCTAGTTTTAAGTATAAAGAGCTTTTATTTGTGGGTGTTCCAAAGCCTAATGATCCCCCAAAACCCGTCGAAAATTTTTCTCTTCTAAGGGATAAATAACAAAATAAAACAAACTCGTCAGTTGCAGTATTATAACTTTATTTGCTCATAAAATCAGCTTGGTCGTTGGGATCGGTCCGTATTTTTTTTTGTGTTTTTATATTTTGCTTCGTAAAAAAAATATTATTCTTGCACACTCGTTGAACCGTTGACTTGCTTGTGTCGTTGTTCAGAAAGTTTCTAACTAGTTACATTCAGAATTTGTTCTTTACAACATATAACTTAGGAATATAAAACATTAAAACTTTACGCAATAACTTACACAAAACTTATTAAATTACTTCTGTAAATATAATAAAATATCAACGGTTAAGTAACGCTGCTTGGCTCAACTCAAACATTAGTTAAGAACTTATAGATAATCCAGTAAGTACATGTTTCTGTTGAATGACTTAACAAACAAAACATTTCACGCTTAATTTGTTAATCTCCTCAAAATAGCTTAAGTTGATAGTTGGTACGATATACTTGCTTAGAAAGTAAAATGGAAAACAGGTAAATGTAAACTAAACTGGTAAATGCAAGGGAAAGTAAAATTAAGATAGGAACACACTGGGTTGCCCACGTTACTTTTGACAGACAGATTCAATCAGATTCAATAATCTCCACAAGATTAATTTGAGAATGGCGTCAGAACAATGGTGCTTGAAAAGACGGAAATCTCTCTCACAGAAGGATCCAATCTCTACAAAAAAGGAAGAAATGTATACTTTGGGATAGGTCTTTCAACACGCAAGGGCTTTATGATGATCTGTCACTTTTAAGTACATCAGGTTTGGAAATCTTCGCAGTTTAGGTACCTTCCGACGGAGGTACTTATGTTATTGACGTTTTGATGAAATATTATAAGGATTACTTTGGCAGTTTTATGTCAAAAGTTTTTCTTCTTTACAAGATGGATTTGACTATTGGAATGTTTTTGGTAATATTTTGAGGGACAGATGGTGTGGGCGGACGAATCTTGTTTGTTTGTAGACAGAAATAGAACATTGTTGAGATTCTGGAGGTCGTTGGTACTAATGAGTTCGAGTATACTCGTAATGTCTCCATGTTTGAGATGTTCGTGAATTAGTTAATGTTTTCTGCTTAATTAGATGGTATAATTAAAAACATGAGTAGTTAAATCGTTTTAAAATAAAGTCTCTCTAAAAGGTATCATTAGATAACTTATTACAATACCAATTAGGCTAATTATGTTTAAGCATTTAACCATAGTCTAACTAAAATAACTAATTACTGCGTAAACAAAAGCACATCAAACTTCAAACAAATTAAATATCGAACGCGTAAACGAGTCTTCATAATATCAACCGTCACTGTTCGAAAAAAATCTAGAATGTTCTAGTTTCGAACGTTAAAGATGGCGTCGAACAAATTCTCAGTGCACCAGTAGCAGTGGGTATATCTGTGAGGGTTTAGGCTTCAGCAGCAGGTTGGGCGGTAGACTGCGCGGTAGCCACGCTGGTGGTAGTTGATACGGAGTCAGGGTCCTGTTCGCGGACTCCCATCCAGGGGAGACGCTTCTGGAGTTCCGCCCTGTAGAAAATAAGTAATTTATCAATAACAAATTGTCTGACCGAAATCTCCGGCTCCTGTCACTCTAATGTCTGCTGAAGTTTTTTACTCTTACGTATAGGGGGAAGTCCCGTAACGCCGGACGGCACCTAACGCCGGACACTTATTATCTCGACAAGTTAGAATGTGAACGATTCAAACACGTGTGAAAAAGGCGCGGGGGGGCATAACGGTACAGAGTCACATGACGCAGTTTGTTAGTGACGCTGTAAGCAACATCGGGAGCGGTCGGTTTTTCTTTTGGCGGAAAAATACAGCGTCATATAAGATCACTTACCCGAGTACGAACAAGTTTTAGTGAATCACGTAAATTACTGGATACAGTGCTCCAGCTGCCATGGGTGGGCTCATGAAGAATGTGCAGTCTTCAGACGACTACATTATGTGATCGATGCCAGATATTTTAAGAACGTCCGGTGCTAGGAGTTCGAACTGAAGTCCGTCCGGTACTAGGTGCCACTTCAAGCAATTGCATTTTTTTACACCAATGTTTAATTTTTGTTTTTGAATAAGATTATGCAGAAGTAGCATTTTTCTTAATTTGTGTTCATTCTACAGTTAGTCAACTTAACTAATTAATAAATAAAATTACATTTTTCGAAACAGTTTTTATTTTATTTCTTGAAAACCTTAGGTGTCCGTCACTAGGGGACTTCCCCCACCTATTATTAGCATGAGACAATACAAAAGTTATACAAGTGCTTGGAGAAAACAATTGCCGGTCAAAAATGTTAGAAGTAAAGATTTAGCCAACGTTCGCACGGACATAAAATATCGCGGCGGGATTTTATCGCGCACTGGATTTTCAACTCTCGGTGTTGAGCCGAGTGCTGAAAGTCCAACAGAGCGCATCTCAGCACGTCAAAAAAACACACTGTTGGATTTTAAACTCACGGCGCGGCGCTAAACAGTGAGTTGAAAATCCAATGTGCGAAAAAATATTGCCGCGGGAAATACGCGAACCTTTTTTTTTTTGTTCCCGGGGTGGAAAATCCTCATGGATGTACGCCGCCCGGGGGCGGGCGGCGGGGTCAGACTCTTACTGACTAAAAACCACACCCCGGTGTTCCATCTCTCACCTACGCCGGGGGTCGCGGGAACGTACGATACTTCCGCAACTGCCGGCTGGTGTTGGCCCGCCACTGTGGGCCTCCTCGGGTCAAGGGGGGAAGTGAGGTGTTAAACCCCCCCTCCGACGTCTAAGAGGGGCGCGCGTGGAACACTACGTGCCGCCACCTCCTGATGTGTGGGGGGTGACGGACGTCCCGAGTCCGTCGCCCCTGGACCCATTTATTGGGGCTGGAAGAGGGCGTTATCCGCCCTCCGCCGACGCCCGGTGCACCTGCTGAGGGCCGGGTGAGGGGACGAGATCTCCCTCTCCCTTTCCGCAGCGAGACGACCGTTTCGCAGAAGGAAACCACCGCGTCCCAGGACTTCGCTGCCGACCATAGACTCGACTACGGCCGGCAGCGACAGGTCACTGCCTACTCCTGAGATGAGGGCACGGCGCGGCTCCTCCCAAGCGGCACACTCTGCCAGCGTATGCCGCACCGTGTCCTCCCGGCAGTCGACACAGTGGTGATACGGGGCTTCCGGCTCCCGGTTTATGGGACACAGGTACTTCCCGAAGCAACCATGCCTCGAGAGCACCTGCGTCGCCCGAAGTTACGCTGGACCTGGACAATTTCAGGTAAGGATTGACAATTGAGGAGGTTTAACAAATGAAGGTAATACTGACCTGTATCTGGGATGATTAATAGCGTACACCCATGGGTCTATGCAGGAGACTACCTTGCAGCAGACGGCGGGCACCATGGTCGCAATGGGAGTCAGGAGGTTCCTGGTGGAAAGAGTTATGAATGTATTTTTGGGGTTCCGTAGTCAACAAGGAACCCTTACAGTTTCGCCATGTCCGTCTGTCCGTCCGTCCGTCCGTCCGCAGCTTAACTCAGAGGACTCTTAGTACTAGAAAGCTATAATTTGAAATAAAGGTATTTTTCAAAAAAATTATGCTCTTTTTAATGGTTAAAGTCATTTTGGAAAAAAAATATTAGAAATATGTGAAAACTGCAAACCATCATTTTAGGGTACGAACTTTGAGGGTGATTTTCACCCCTTTAAAACGTTTGTTAGCAAAAAAGAAAAAATACGTCACGTCTCATCATTTTTCATGTAGATTATTATAGTAAAGCCGCAACTAAATCGGCGAGGAACACCTCGCGAGGTTTCCTTGTTAAATTAATTGCCAAAGGATAAAAAGCTCATAGAAGTAGGAAGTCTTTGATTTAAATGTTATTTTAAATACTTACTGCGCCTACCTCGTCCTGGCATGCCCTAATACCAGCCTCGTAAATATTTAATTCCTGGGGCTACAACTCTTAGTGAATTTAATGAAAAATAAACTAGAACTTGCCTTTTGTCTACCCTCACACTAGACTCCCACGCAGCTTGTTAAAATCTACACAAAGCCTACCTACACTATTAGCTTTCTGATAATGCTTCTGCAATAACTAAAGCGTTTCATGGCGAAGTCGGGACACTCACTACTTACATTACAATCTGCCTAGCCTTTTCCCAACTATGTTGTGGTCGACTTCCAGTCTAACCAGATGTAGCTGAATACCAGTATTTTACTTGGAGCGACTGCCTATCTGACTTCAACAACACAGTTACTGGGTAATACGATACCCCTTGATAAGACTGGTGATCAGACTTTCGGGCTTCTGCTTGTCATAGATCCAGGAATGACAGGCGGGAACAACGGCTTTCCGAGGCACGGAGGGGTCTTGGTATGTAAAGATGGAGATGGTCTCCCATCTACGGACCAACCGCGGCAAGTGTAGCTTAAACTTCGATTGACCCGTGCGGCTGTTATTACAAACTTCGATTGACCCGTGCGGCTGTTATTACAAACTTCGATTGACCCGTGCGGCTGTTATTACAAACTTCGATTGACCCGTGCGGCTGTTATTACAAACTTCGATTGACCCGTGCGGCTGTTATTACAAACTTCGATTGACCCGTGCGTCTGTTATTACAAACTTCGATTGAACCGTGCGGCTGTTATTACAAACTTCGATTGACCCATGCGGCTGTTATTACAAACTTCGATTGATCCGTGCGGCTGCTATTACTTAGCCCCAAACCAAGTCTAAATACTCACCTATCACCAAAAGCGCCAGTCATAGTAACGAAAGCATAAGGCGTCCAGGCACAGACGAAAAGGAAAAATATCGTGAAAGCGACTTTAGCGATCCTTATTTCGACACTTCGGCTGGCATCCTCCTTGTTGGCGGCAAGAGACTTGACGTTCATCTTCTTGGCCTGGTCTGAGAGCATCCGTTCGTGGAGGCGTACCTGGGAAGGAAAGGGTTTAGTGGTTAGGATGTTGACGAACGATCTTCTTCTTAGCATATCGGTGTCAAATATTTTTTTAAGAAGTTATTATGAATTGTTGTTTGGCTCCGTACCTAGCAATGGGTAATATTACCTGTGTAATGTAGGTTAGTTGGACTGTTTTCACATTGGACTGGCTAGTCACTGCTGGGTAAGGGGCTAAGGGCGGAACTAGACCTACCCGCATTTTCCCGTAAATCTTTTCCAGATATGTCGCTCACAAACGTGACTATATTGTTATTATACAGTGTGAGTCTTTATAAAGTGCACATATTAAAAAGCGTGAAAATATAAACAATTTTATCGACGGCAAATGTTAAAAAAAATAAAAAAAAAAAATTTAAATTTTTAATTTTTTTTACTCTCGTCTGGGTACCCCATGCAAACAAACTGTTACTACTTTTAAACTAAATGTCATATTAAAACAAAACAAAATTAGTAATGATCTCTAATAATAGGCCAAGCTAATAAAGCCATAATTTTTTGAAAAAGAAACCTCATAAATTAATTATTCATGATTTTTTAAAGAAAATTTACCATTTTTACCATTTTTTACCATTAAAAAATTTTTTTTTTGTCATTTTTTCCGTCGATAAAATTGTTTATATTTTCACCCTTTTTAATATGTGTACTTTATAAAGACTCACACTGTATTATAAGCCTGTGTTGTCCTGCTTCACGGCTAATATAATAACAATCATTTATTTCAAGTTTCTCAGGCTCATTCATTTAAATATTCATAATATCATAAGTCACATTAAATAATCAAACAATTAAATATAGAAATTATTCAAACAAACAACAAATAGGAGCATATTAGACGTGTTGCAGTGTAGCCACATTAGGTACCCGCGTTCAATGTGTAACTTATCTTTCCGCGACCGCGGCCAACATGGTGTTGGAGCTTCCCCGCACTCGCCGAACCAGAAAGGTGCCTCTCTTGCGTATTGTTGTATAAAAACAATCTACGCGCGCCTCCGCAAACATTGTCGAAGCGCTGCAGTAACGGGGGAGTCCCAACAACATCCTGAACGCATTGTTAAAGTGTACTCGAAGGGCGCTGTCCCCGCTGTGCTCCCTTCCCTCTTTCCGATTTTCATAGTCTTCTGCAACTCTGGACCAATGCTTTAAGTAGGAGTCATCAGCATCTTTTTATACGTGACTATCGTAGTAGTCGTATAGTCTTGCCCAAATCATTGCATTAAACAAGTCATCCAAGTCTGCCTAGCCTCTTCCCAACTATGTCGGGGTCTTTACATGGAGCGACTGCCTATCTGACCTCCACCACCCAGTTACTGGGTGATGCCTAAAAACCCCTGGTAAGACTGTTTGTCAGAATTTCGGGCTTCTGACGACCCGTAACGTCTGTCAAAGATCCACGAATGACAGCCGGGAACAACGGCTTCACGTGCTTTCCGATGCACGGAGGAGTCTTGGTATGTAAAGATGGTAATCCATCCACGGACCAACCGCGGCAAGCATAGCTTAACCTGATCGATTGACCCGTGCGCTGTTATTACTTCGCCTCAAAATTCTATATTTACGTTCGAAATAATTCGAATTCTTTTCTTTTATCCGCATGTCTCCAGGCTAAGGAAACGTTCTATCGAGCTTCTAAATCCACTTTGATGTTTGAAATGAATTAATTCGGGAGTGATCTCGAAAATTGTCGTTGAATGCTTTTGAGAAGTCCGATGGTGGTTTTTTTTCACACAATAATGTAGATAAATTAATCTGTAGTTAATATACTAATAATTAAGCTAAAGAGAATGAAGGTGCTAATTTCTGGAACTACCAGTCGGATTAAAAAAAACATCTTTTTGCATTTGACAGTTCAATTCTTGAGAAAGGTTTTGGGGGATTTAATTTCATGCTACGACCCTTAGTAGCCGAGCAAAAGAAAAAAAGTCAGATAGAACTGTAAGCAGAACCGAAGTAATAATGCGGGTGGGCGATGCGATGCGAAAATTTCAGGCGAATGAGGTCGCCGGCAGAGGCTAGTGTTTTCATAAATATCAGTGACAGAATATCAGGATTACTCTATCCGAAGCACACAATGAAGATGAGGCTGTGTAAACTAAACAATGACACGAAACTCTACAAATTCATGTGTTTTATTCGTTTGTATCTAAAGAAAGTCCTCCAGACCGTATTTCGGCCACGGCGACCAAGCCTTCGGCGCGGGAGATATTATAGTGCAGAAGTGTGCGTACAGACACAGGTGCACTCCCTGTTCCCCCACTCTCATAGTCCGATGGGATGGCAATCCGACACGACCAAAAACATCACCATACTATAAAATCACGTACCTATGTACCACTAAGCGATAACCAATACAAGCTACAACAGTTCTTTATTTTAAAACATTCCTCGCCCATTCCGACCAAGATAAGCGTTGCGGAATTCCGAAATGTTTCGACAATCGAATCGGAGTTGTAAGAATTTCTATTCGAATGAACAATCGGCGCGCCCACCGATTAATTAAACGATCGAAATCTTATTCGAATGATTCGAGTTGATTTATGCAGCGGACAGTCTGATTTATTAAAATCGATTTTGCTAGTTTGCATAGCTATCGATGTACCTACTTGGCCCTAGTCATTTAATTAAGATAAAAACAAACACTGTTATGTTAAAAATGGATTGACGCGATCAATGTTTTCAGTGAATTAATCGAATGCAGTCGATACGAATGTAATCGAATTTAATTAGTCGAATAAAGCATATCGAATAGGTACGCCCATCGCTAACCCAGTTCCGGAATTTGTGCATTGGTTCAAACACAAATAACGCTTCTTCCCCACTTTCAAAGAAAACTTCTGAGTTTTCCACTTAAATTGTTACTCAAAGAATTCGTGAATCGAACCGTTCTGAAATAATTCTCATTTATTGTATAACTTTCCGTTTTAAATAAGCGGAATTGGAGAGATTTAACTTTTGTTCTGATTGTGATTATATTTTTATTAACCGACTTCAGAAAGGAGGAGATTATCAATTCGGATGTATATAATAATAATAATAATAATTTAATTCAGAACATGCGGAACCAACGACAACGACTTCCAAAATTAAAGTTATTTTTCACTTTGTAGTGTTTTTTTGGAAGTCGGTTGTTTTTTTTTAAGTTTTTATATTGTCTACTGCAATTCGTGTTGCCAATTAGAGATCGCTTGCCTAAAATTGCCTTGTAAGCCGACTTATTTCTTTCTGCTCATTTGCCCTCCGACTCCGACCCCCAAAATGCAAGCCCTGCTTAGTTTGGGGGTCAACGGTTGAATCAAAAATTGTGATGTACGAACATAATCTGTGTTTATGTAAAATTACTGTCTGTCATCACCACAGACATAAGAATTACATTTTAATATGACATCACATTTTCTTTTTGCCGATTAAACTTTTTGTATTTCGAATCTAGCTACTTAATTTACATATAAAATTGAGATCTATAATAATAGATGCTCACTAACGGGGCGACAAAAATGGGATAAGCTAAACGCGAACGTTTCCAACTAGGTTTCATGATTTAGGAACTTCATTAGGTAACCAAGGTAAGCCGGTCGATTCTGGAAAAATCTCACCGTGATAACTAAGGTGAAGTGAGTTTAGAGTGAGCTGTAAGTCATGTTGCTGCCAGGGATTGACACTATTGAAGACTCACTCCGCGCTCACTTCACCCAAGTTTTCACGCTGAGATCGTCACAGAATCGCACGGCTGAAACCTCTAGTGTCTACATGGTCTTTAAACGTACCAAAACTGCTTCGAAATGAGAACAGTCGCCTAAATTCTGCAACCGTTTGAATTTAGAAGCGTGATTTAAATTTTGCGTTATTTAACAAGAATCGCCCAATTAATACAGTACAGCTAAAATATACTCTTTCAATTTAATAATGCGAAGCAAATAAAGAACGGTTCAACAGTCCCCGAATTTTCAATTTTGGTCGAACGAAAGCTTTCTGTCCAATTTTCCTTGTACGGAAAACGAGAAAAAAAAACTGAGCAATCAGACTTTTAATTATCAGTCTTGTTAAATCGCGCTTTTCGAGCGTCGACGATTCTGAATTCAAAAAACATGAATGGCTCCTTTTTTGTTCAACTCGACGAAATGTTTAAAAAATTATTTCAAATGACGTGTCTGACTTTTGTTTTAAAATGGTGATGCATTTAAAAAAGCATAAATAAAATAAAGAGCATTCACTCTCTTATAAGCGAGAGAATGTTCTGTATTACATGTTGATTTTTAGTGCTTATTACACTATAAAACAAAAACATCGTGAGGAAACCGGCATAATCCTAGAATCAAAAATTCGAAAACATGTGACATCCACCAACATGCACTGGGCCCGCGTGGTGGATTATGGCCCACTCCCTCATACAAGAGGAGGCCTGTGTTCCAGAAGTGGGAATATTATAGGCTTATTACGCTTATTATAAAAAAAAAAATACTTTATAAAGACTGCTGTTATATCTACATGTATTCTCAACGTACTAATTTAAAAGGTTTCAAAAGCAGTATCTACATTTCCAATGAAAAGCCTTGTATTACGTATGGCTGTCTAAAACAACATTTAAGAATCTCAAAGTAAATAGATAATGAAAAGCACTATGTTCACTTAATAGCCATTTATCGGAAAACGCAAGGAGCGCTGCCGGTAACTAATATGGAAAAAAACCGGTCAAGAGTGAGTCGGACTCGCGCACCGAGGGTTTCCTACCATCATATATTAAATTAATTTTTTTTTTGAAAAAGTGACCTATATATACAGCGTGTAACGGAAGGGGGGTATCAACCCTGAAGGAGGTGAATGTGCTCATGAAACTCAACAACTTTCCCCATAGAACATAGGTCGAAATATGAAAAAAAAATTTGGCCCTCCCTTACAAAACTGACTACCAGCTGATTGATTTACTATGGGAGGGCCAAATTTTTTTTTCATATTTCGACCTATGTTCTTTGGGGAAAGTTGTTGAGTTTCATGAGCACATTCACCTCCTTCAGGGTGGATACCCCCCTTCCGTTACACGTTGTATAGAGACATTGTTTTATTTTTCTTGTAATCTTTACATAAACTTCTATTAGTATACAATAATTTCAGATTTTTTTCTATGCATACTTCGGAGATAAGGGGGAACGGTTTCTTTTTTTACATGTTTCATCAAAAGTGGAAAACTATGCGGCCCAAAAAAAAAAATGAAAAAATATGTTTGAATTTTTTTTTGCAACAGGGACTGAAAGGCGGTCTTAAAAAATCGAAGTGGGGCACTAGAGCATGTGGGGTATCATATGAAAGAGCGCTGTTTGCACATTCTCAAACATTTTTTTTCATTTTTTTTTTCAGGCCGCATAGTAAACATCATCTAAAACTATTCCAAATTTCAAGTTGATAGCATTAGTAGTTCTTGAGATATCCACCTGTGACAGACGAACAAACAGACAGACTGAGTCGCACCATAAGGGTTCCTTTTTACCATTTTGGTACGGAGCCCCTAAAAACTTTTATCAACATCTTAACCCATTTCCCGCTGCACGTTAATTTAATAACGCTGCGAAACAACTTGAGTCTGTGTAAAACTAATAATTACGAGAAGTAATTAAGTACGTATATCCTTTGCCCAACACAGATGGTCAGACTACGGTTGACAAAAAGATCGATACTATGAACATCACTTATAATGTCAAATTACATTCCGTGACATCCATAGTATTTAATTTAAACAGTTTGCACTCAAACCGCAATGGAACTCAAGCGAATTTAATTTCGCCTGTTCTTAGTAGTGATGGGAAAGTTCGACGAGACCGAGAGTTTATCCGAAACAATTCGAGGTGACGAACTTAACAAACAATTTTCGCTCCTTCGTTGGAACTTTAGTGATTCGACGTTTTTTGTCTGAACGTAGTTTACGAGCGCCGTGTCGAGGTTACGCGCGAATGAATGTTATTTTCTGTTATTGTGTTCAAGTTTTATTGAAGAAAAATTGATTGTTAAGGTTTTTGGGGCGATGGAAAAGGTTATTATTTGTTTAGGGGTCTTGAAGGGGGGTAAAATGTATTGTGGAAATATTGAGCTATGGAATGAGTTTGTTTCTGAAGAGTCGATATTGTGGCAATATCTAAGTATTTGGTTATATTTAAGGCTTGGATACCCGAGCATGTCAAAAATGCGGCCGACGAGAGAACACCTTCTTGACACCTGTCAGATTCATTCAACCGTGTAAGTGTTTTGCGAATTTTATCTTTATTAGCTATTAGAATTTTCGCACTGATAGGTGTCAGGAACGCATTTTCTCGACGGCCGGGCTATACATTACGTTGTCGGGAGAAAAATTGGTATTTAACACGTATTACTTACCTAAGTACCTTATACAATAATTAAGATAACCTGAGTATGAAACTCTCAGTAATAATAATATGTAGGTACGTATACGGGGTTACTTTTCAAAGACCACCCAAATTTAAGTGTACAGACCATCAAATTGAACAACTTTCTCCATGGGACCAATTTCGTAACTGCGAAAAATTTACCAACTGTCCCATATAAAAACTTCAATACCTACTCGAATTAAACGTGTGGGACGGTTAAATTTTTATTCGCGATTGCGATGTTGGTTACTGGACAAAATTGTTCAATTTCTATCTGTACCACACCCTTAAATTTGGCTGGTCTTTGAAAAGTAACCCCGTATATAGTATTTGATACCATTTAATATAAAAGACAATGGTATGACTTTACCAGATTTTTTCGTCCGAAATAGCAAAAATGAGATCGGATTTTATGTTATTTATTCCTGTGTTTGGTGGAGATTATCTGACAAGGCAAATCTTATTACGCTTGAGTACGTAGTAAGCCGATTCCGAAGTGAAGAAGTGAGGACATCAACCAGCCTTGCTTTGGCAATATTTGGAATTAGGTACTGGATCGTTTTGGCTAAAAGTGTTTTAATTTTCATTGCATAAAAAAAAAATCATATTTTTATTATTATTATCTGCATTTTCTCAACTATGTTGACCTATGTCGGGGCCGGCTTCCAGTCTAACCGTTTGGAGCTGAATACCAGTATTTTACATGGAGACTGCCTATCTGACCTCCACAACCAAGTTACTGGGTAATACGATACCCCTTGGTAAGACTGGTTGTCAGACTTTCGGGCTTCCGACTACCCGTAACGACTGTCAAAGATCCACGAATGATAGCCAGGACCCACGGCTTAACGTGCTTTCCGAGGCACGGAGGAGTCTCGGTATGTAAAGATGCGTATACCCATCCACAGAACAACCGCGGTAAGTGTAGCTTAACCTGATCGATTGTACTGTGCGGCTGTTATTATTAACCACGGGCCCCATATCATTCTCTCATATACCTACAACGTGTAACGTTAAATGCGCAAAACCTGAAAATAGTTTGATCAGAATAACGAGCAGAAATAATTGAACCACTTTTTAATATAGGGCACATTTTTCAAAACATCTTCATTAAAAACGTTGCCGTGTCTATTTATTAATAGGTCAAGCAAGCTAATATCAGCGCGGCGCAGCGGCCCGGTGACGACTCCTCCCTCGGTAAAGCGTCGTCGCAGACGCAAGAAACGATCAGAATGGCCAGTAAAACTAAAACAGCACATAAAACCCTTACAATTTTTTTAATGACTTATCTTCTCTAAAAAAATAAAAAATAAAAAAAAAAAAACAATGAATTAAAAATCAGTTGGGGTGTCAGAGGTTTTGCGCATTTAACGTTACACGTTGTAATTCTCTATACATAATAAAGCATAATTATGTTTTAATCTAGGAAAAAAAAAATAAAAAGCAACAAAATTTATATTCTGACTAAATTTTTGTTTAGCTATTTTATTTTAAAACCCCACAAAATAGTAATGTTAATAATAATGTTTGTTTGTTGTTTGTATATATAATAGTAATGTTTTGACAACTAAAATAATAGTTTTGAGTTTTGAATTAGTATAAAAAATATTATTAAAACCTCGATTATGATTGTAAATGTTTGCTTAGTCAATCCCTAGCATCAGTGGGATGACAATGACAGCTCACTCCAGGCAAGTTTTGACGGTGAGATTTTTACAGAATCGACAGGCTGATTATGTTTTCCTTCAATCTGAGTTCGGCTAATAAGAGCCTAGAACAAAACGGGTATGATACCTTAATATAAATAGGTTGATTGAATCGAAACGTATCCATGGTAATAATCACGGCCGGTATTAGGGTCAGGCCGAATTAAATAGGTCGGAAGATCTGTCGGCCTTTTGTGGCCGAGCGACGAACCTTTCTCGTTTGCGGAAGGAAATTATTACGCGGAGTTTTCAGTCATTCATTTTAGGGTTGGATTGTGTTTGAATTTCTTTTGAGTGATTGTTTTGTGTTGAGATAGTTATCTAAACAATCTTCGGTAGTTACCTAATTGTCCATCATTAGTTTTTGTTTACCGACATTTTGATCTGTAAGTCTTAGAAGGTACCAGATAAAAACTAGGTACTTGCGTGAAGAACAATGATTTAAGACTTTTGCGATAATTGTGTCAGAATCTATATACTAATAATAAACCTGAAGAGTTTGTTTGAACGCGCTAATCTCATCTCTTGAGCTAGTATCCTAATTGCTTAAGACACTATTCCTCTCAATTTAAATAATTTTGAAGCATATGCTAATATATTGCTCCATATTTTCGAGAAGTGTGTTTGCTCAGCGACGCAAATAACGCAATGAATGTTGTTGAACTGTCAAAATGAAATCCATTGCTACTGATAGTGTGTTACGCAATTACCCTGCGGATTCGAAAAAAGAAGAAGTCGGATTTGAAAAAATATTTTTCCATTTGATAGCTCAATTCTTGGCGCCGAACAGAAAGTAAAAAAGAACGCTTAACGAAAACAAAGAATACCGCGGGCAGGCGATGCAATGCGATGGGGTGGGACGGGGAACAAGAAATGCCAAGCGGACGAAGTCCCGGCCAGAAGTAGGGGACGACCTACAGAAGATCGCGGGAAAGATCTGGATGAAACTCGGGTAGACCAGGGAAGTATGGCATAAAAGGGAGAAGGCTTATACGCAGCAGTGTGTGAAACAAGGTTGTTATAATGATGATGATGATTTACATAGGTACCCGAAACTATCAAATTTTCCTAATCAACTTTGAACCTAATATTTTGGCGATAAAGTTGAAAATCTATTAAAGAAATTTGACAGATTGTAGTAGCTTGATGTGCTGGCGTCTGTACGTAGGTATGTTTATATGTAGGTTTGTTAAGGTGGACCGACGGCCTTGTGAAGGCCGCAGGAACCCGTTGGATGCGAGAAGCACAGAGCCGGTCGAAGTGGAGGTGTTTGGCGGAGGCCTATGTCCAACAGTGGACGTCTTTTTAATGAAATGATGATGATAATGAGGTTTGTTTTTAATGCCAAAAGCGAAATCTCATAACGAAGGGATTCGTGTCGTCAAGCAAAGGTATTAAGGGATTCAGTATAAATGCTGAGTGTTGCCACACGAAAAAAATCATAAAAAGGCGAAGGATTCCTCAGAAGTAAGTACTTGAAAAATATTATATCATTAATGATCTACAACTGTCTCCGGCATTATTTACGACATCCATAAATCTTTTTTGATTTATTTTTTATTACGAAGTTAAGTGAAATATGAGGGCTGTAGGTACTTGCAAACTCCATATTTCAAGCGTGTTTTACGAAGGCTTAGTTTGTGGTAGAAAACTAATGTTAAGGGACTACTTTGTTCGCTTTGAGAGCTAGAAAGTTACTGTTTGATATTATTTGTTTGCATGTTTTTATACAGAGACAAGAGAGTAGGGAGGCCTGGCCTTTGCCCAAATCTGGCCCATTAATGGCTAATTTATACAGGATGGCATGGCTACTGACGCACAAACTGTAACTATGATTTCAGCACATGATTTTAGACTAGCGTTTGTCGTTATAAAAAACAATCTGCTGTTTCATAAAAAAGTGCAATAGCTACGCGGTCAAAATCTATGGAACAGCAATTTTTTTTTTTTTTTTTTAATAACTGGCGGAAATTTTCCACGCAGGTGTGTCAGAACCGTGTACTGAAACCATGGTAACAGGTTGCGTGGCTATGTCCCTGCCAACCTGAATTATTTGACTATTGTGTGACTTTCAAAGTTGTTTGTTGAGAATTTACTTGTCTGCACAGAGAAATAGCTCTCCTAACTTTTTTAATATAAACTCAATCGAAAAAGTTTCTTTTTACTAAAGATAGTTTAATTTTTTAATACAAACTCTATCGAAAAAATTTCGATTTACAAAAGATATTTTTTTTTTTTTACAAACCCAATCTAAAAAGTTTCTATTTACAAAAGATATATATTTTTTTTAGTACAAATTCAATCAAAAAAGCCTTTTTTTTACAAAAGATAATTAATTTAAGTTACATCTTAGAAATGTGACAAACATTGCAGATACAAAAGAACTTTAAAAACCCAAATACATTATACTAACTCTTAAAAAAAAAAATGTGCTTTTGTAAACTTCATGAAATAGTACAGACGCCAGCACATCAAGCTGCCCGAAACTGTCAAACTTTCCCAATCAACCTTGAACCTCATACTTTAGCGATAAAGTACAAAATCTATTAAAGAAATTTGACAGATTGTAGTAGCTTGATTTGTAATATTAAAATACGCGGGACTTACGTAATCCATTAATGCATGGCGTGAAATGAGCTAAATGAAGTGTTTTAATACTAAATCTTCTCAACTCACACGTATCTTATACTATTTTATAGCTCGTGTAAACCCACATTTAAATCACGTTTTTCTCTGTAAAAATATACCACTTAAGTCACAGAAAAGCGTGACTTAAGTGTTTGGTGTTGGTTTAGGTCACACTGTCTATAAAATAAAGTCTTCTAGTTTTCAAAATGTCCACCTTTTCACACGCAAGTCCACTTACGTAGCTATAGTCCAAACTAGGTTCAAGTTCGTTAGGTCCTAGTAAGGCTCACTTAGAAGCACTTGCCTCCATAACATGCCTAATTAGCTTAGTTATAACCTTGAAACGGAATATGAGCTGTCCAAAGTTACGATGCTTTCACTCAAGAACACCGGGGAGCGTAATTAACATAATAAGGTGAAGATATGCTTAAAGTTTAACGCAATCTGTTTCTCTTTACAGCGAGAAACAGACGAATTTTGCCATATTTTGTTTGGTAGTATATCATGACTCTCACAGAGAGAAGGCCTGTTTCCCAGCAGTGGGAATATTATAGGCTGATTTTGATGAAAATTATTTAATGACTTATTTAAATACTTCCAGGTAGACTAAACAATTTGTTTCTACTTACCTAATATTGGCGCAGATTCCTTTGTTCACAAACTAAATTAAATTTAAGCTCAGTGAATCTTTTTCTTTCTATTTCATTAAGAAAAGCACAGAAGATAAATATTAGTTTAGTCCTGTCAAATTAAGATACTACTCGTACATAGGCAAGTTAAGGGGTTAAGGGACATCTGGCCCACGTAAAAACTGGGCTGTGGGCCAGATGTCAACTTTTTAAAATGTGCATGGGTAGATTCGCCCGAACCAGTTTACTAGAACGGGCCAGATGTCTCCTATTAAAAAGTAAAGGGATATTTCGGCAAAATCATATATTTTTTAATTAAACATCCGATAAATCTGTAAATGACAATTATTTTAACAAAAAAAAAAAAAATAAATACAGAGTAAACTAACCATCATATCAAACTTATAATCACATAATTAGCTAGTTTCTTACAATTTCTAGGTACAAATATTAATGATGTAGTGTTACTTATTTATAATTTGAATTATGTAATACATTAGTTTACAAATTACATAGTTTTTCAATGCAGTGTCCTACGCTTATTTCTTAGTCCACGAATTCTTTTAAAATTGTCGTTATCCGAGTGTTCGTTAATTTAGTGACTTCTTTTTTTATACTTATGAATCCATTTTTTCTATAGATCCCAAAATAATAGTTTGAGTCCTTTTGCAATTTATCTAACAATGTTGCTATATTTGGTTTTAGTTCAATCTTTTTATTTAATCTCCCGTTCCAGGACTCTACAGAGTTATTTGTTCCAACTTTATAAAAACACCATTTATTACAAAACGGGGACTTCTTGTCCAGCCATGTGTTTTCAAAATAATTGTTAAACTCGTTAATATTACCGATTTGTGCATACTCAGGCTTAACGTACAACCAGCCATCTATTACCATTTCCTCAGGCAAGTGGCATAATGCCACACAACGTTTAATGTGAGATCTAAACATTTTTTGAATATTCAATTTCTCCGCCTTTCTCCACAAACAACGACTAAAATGAAAGGAACAGCCTTGTATTTTGGAACCTGGGAAAACTTCAGTTATTGCAGCCATTGCGTTAGCTTCGTAATCTAGTGTAAATACGTTTGGTTTAAATGACGGTACTTGGCTTTTCAAAAGCGAAAACAAAATTTCGTAAGTTTTTTGTTTCTTATTAGGTAGTAGCACATATACAGCGGGTAGAATACTATTGCTATCATCGGTGCTATTTAAGTCTACATGTATGGTGTACAGTTGAGTAAAGGTAGAATACTATTGCTATCATCGGTGCTATTTAAGTCTACATGTATGGTGTACAGTTGAGTAAAGGTAGAATACTATTGCTATCATCGGTGCTATTTAAGTCTACATGTATGGTGTACAGTTGAGTAAAGGTAGAATACTATTGCTATCATCGGTGCTATTTAAGTCTACATGTATGGTGTACAGTTGAGTAAAGGTAGAATACTATTGCTATCATCGGTGCTATTTAAGTCTACATGTATGGTGTACAGTTGAGTAAAGGTAGAATACTATTGCTATCATCGGTGCTATTTAAGTCTACATGTATGGTGTACAGTTGAGTAAAGGTAGAATACTATTGCTATCATCGGTGCTATTTAAGTCTACATGTATGGTGTACAGTTGAGTAAAGGTAGAATACTATTGCTATCATCGGTGCTATTTAAGTCTACATGTATGGTGTACAGTTGAGTAAAGGTAGAATACTATTGCTATCATCGGTGCTATTTAAGTCTACATGTATGGTGTACAGTTGAGTAAAGGTAGAATACTATTGCTATCATCGGTGCTATTTAAGTCTACATGTATGGTGTACAGTTGAGTAAATGGCGGCGAAACACATTTAAAAATTTCCATCCATGAAAACAGGCTTACTATTGCTTAAAACTTTTTTCCCTTTTGGTGAAGCAAAAATTAGAATCCTGCAACCATCCTCACAATAGTCTGCAAGAAGAAGCTTTTGAAATTTACCAGGAATTTCAACATCCCGAACTGTTAAAAAACGAGTTTTATTTGTCTGTAATGCCCGATTTCGACGTCTATACAAAACTTTCTTCATAGTATCAAATGATGGCATTTGTTTTAAAAAGTCGTACTAGGAAAATGGAAAAAATGAAAATAAAAAATGAAAAATAATAATTTCCAATACATAATTCAAATTATAAATAAGTAACACTACATCATTAATATTTGTACCAAGAAATTGTAAGAAACTAGCTAATTATGTGATTATAAGTTTGATATTATGGTTAGTTTACTCTGTATTTTTTTTTCTTTTTGTTAAAATAATTGTCATTTACAGATTTATCGGATGTTTAATTAAAAAATATATGATTTTGCCGAAATATCCCTTTACTTTTTAATAGGAGACATCTGGCCCGTTCTAGTAAACTGGTTCGGGCGAATCTACCCATGCACATTTTAAAAAGTTGACATCTGGCCCACAGCCCAGTTTTTGCGTGGGCCAGATGTCCCTTAACCCAAGTTAAGACGTGATTAAAAGCACACCGCAATTTAGGGTTGGTCTTACGGCTAGGAAACGAGTTCACGAACATCAGTGATCTGAGATCGTTATACGAAGCGCTTGTCAAAAGTCATTTGGAATGCAATGCTGTCGTCTGGTCGCCACATGAAGCCAAATACAAATTAATGCTAGAACGTATCCAGAACAAATTTGTAAGATTCCTGTACTTAAAGCAGTACGGTGTGTATCCGGGGTATCCGCTGTTGTACCCTACTCTATTTGTGCTGGGCATGGTAGGCTACAATAAACTGGAAGTAAGAAGGGAAGTAGCTCTCGCCACTTACTTATTTAAGGTTATGCGTGGTAAAATACACAACCCAGGCGTTCTACGCACAGTTGGGTTGTGTGTACCTGATGGGCACGTGGGGCGGCGGAGGCGGCCGCCGCTGCTGTGGGTGCCGCCCGCTCGCACCAACCTGCTGCAGCACGCGCCGCTGACGCGTGCGCTGCGTACACTCAATACGGTGTCACAACAGATTGACTGCTTCAATTGTACTCTGAGTGAATTCACACGGGCCGCATTTTGTACTCTTGGTTGTTCTTGATAGTTGTAAGTCTAATTATAAATAAAACTACACTATTGTATTAGGTAAGTAAGCCTGTGATGATAGTGTGTGTGAAATAAATAAATAAATAAATAAAAAAAAATTGGCCACTAAAAATACGCCAATTTACGTCAGGTGCTGACTAAACTGACAGGGCTAAATTAATGTGCTTTTCTTAATAAAATAGAAAGAAAAAGATGCACTGAACTTAAATTTCGTATAGTTTGTAAACAAGGGAATCGGCGCCATTGTCTACTAATCTCTGTTTTATTTCTGAAACTAAAACCTTAATAGGTTTCTTGGAAAAGATTCTGGTTGTTTTGTACTACAATAACCCTTTAGTAGAACGTGGATCCACACGAGACACAATGGCTTTTTAACATAATGAAGTTATTTCTGTAATTATGGTATTCAACTGGTTAAAAGATTGTTTATGTAGTTACTCCTTTCGAGAAAACTAACCAAAATCTTCTCTCTTTCAGAGTCTGGATACTCTTAAAGAGAAAGAAGCTTTTCAAAAGTCCAGATTGAACGACATAATAGTTACCTTTTATATAACAGAAGAAGCAGAACATCTTCATCACCACCTTCCTCTAAAAAAGAGACAGATAGCCATAACACTAAAGTGTTATGGCTAAAGAGCAAGACAAAACAACTTACAGCACCAAACAGCTGTGAGTAGAAGTAGCAGATGAGCGACATGGGGATAGCGTAGCTCCACACGAAGATGCAGGCGACGAAGACCTTCGTGTCCTGGTCGTCCGTGAAGTAGTCGAAGGAGCAGGTGGTTAGGAATCCCTCTGTAAAAAAAACGTAAGTGAAATATGAGGAATTCTGGACTTGAAGGCAATGAGGTGACTTAGTGGGCAAGATTGATTGAAAGTATATAAAGACACTTTAAATACAAGCTGCCTATCAATTCCTATTACTTGATCTTATGATGAACGAAAGCAGTTATTAGTTCGTTAAAATAGTACATTGAAATCGGGCAAGTTGAGACTTTGTATTTTATTTGTTTGATGAAGCTGCGAATTAGTATCATTATTGTATAACTTGCTGGTGCTCAATTTGTAAGTTTAAAAAAATATTTTTGTATTATTTTTTGTGTTATTTACAACTATTATTGGGAAACTTTTTAGGTACAGTATAGGTCACTATGACCCTTTAGGACCGCATTTATTTCCATTTCTCTCATTCTTCATATCAATGCGTAAGTTTATGACCAAGTGCTGATGCACTTACACACTCCTAATAAAAATTTAAAGTCGATTACTCATCGAATTACAATCGTCAGTTTGCACCAAGACAATGGCGATAATCTCCTGTTTTGAACGGATGTGTGCAATTTGTCGCACAATTGATGTACTTAACCAGCCGGTTAGCTCGGAATTATGTGTGGCGTTGGTGCGAAATGCATGTTTCGAATACAACAGTGTGTAATTGGATTTAGGACGCAATTGGAAATTCGTAATGCCGGTTGATTCTGTAAAAATCTCACCGTGATGCTGTCAGTGTCACACCAAGTAAGCATTTACAATCATAATTGAGATTTTAAAAATATGTTTTTATGCTAATTCTATTGATCATTTTATACAACGTGTAACGTTAAATGCGCAAAACCTCAGACACCCCAACTGATTTTTAATTCAATTGACCTATTTCAGAGAGAAAACAAGTCATTAAAAAAATTGTAAAGGTTTTATGTGCTGTTTTAGTTTTACTGGCCATTCTGATCGTTTCTTGCGTCTGCGACGACACTTTATCGAGGGAGGAGTCGTCACCGGGCCGCTGCGCCGCGCTGACATTGGCTTGCTTGAGCTATTAATAAATAGACACGGCAACGTTTTTAATGAAGATTTTTTGAAAAAAGTAACCTACATTAAAAAGTGGTACAATTAATTCTGCTCGTTATTCTGATCAAACTATTTTCAGGTTTTGCGCATTTAACGTTACACGTTGTATAATTTCAAAGCTAGTATTTTAGTTGTCAAAACCCACGTTTAATCATACGTAGTTTGTGTGGCGTGATCACTTCACTCGATTCACGAAATGTCGCGAATTGGGTGAAGTGATCACGCCGACTCAAACAACATTGAGATTCTGACCGAGTTTCTGTTTTGCTATTTTATTTTAAAACCCCACAAAATAGTAATGTTTTGACAACTAAAATACTAGCGTTGAAATTATATAAAATTCAATAGAATTAGTATAAAAATATTATTGAAATCTCGATTATGATTGTAAATGTATGCTTGGTCAATCCCTATAGTGTCAGGTGGGATGACACTGACAGCTCACTCCACGCTCACTTCACCTAAGTTTTCACGGTGAGATGGTTACAGAATCGCACTGCCGGCCGCATATACACTATGTGCTATGTACACTTTGCAGATTTATTGATATTGGGAGAAGAGAAAAACATAGAATTGTTTACATTAACCCAAACGTGAATGAAGTCAGTGGATATAGCTAACTCGTAGTTTCATCGTCATTTTCCTGCCCTCACCTCAATTTATTTGGTGTCGACGCAACATGTGTTTTTCTTCCATACTTCTGTATTAGTTGTAATCTCGGTAGTCGCCCTTTGGGTGCGAGATTGGTCTAACCATATCAATTTTCCCACAGTCCATCCATTGTCTCTTTGGTCTTCCCGTATTGTAATAGTTCCATTAACTAAGCCGAAAGACGTCCGCTGTAGGACATACACCTGCCCAAGCATCTGGCATCTAGCGGATTCCTTTTATAGTTTAAAGATATCCATCTACTCTTCTCTCCCTTTCTCTCCTCTGACCACTCTTTCTTTCCATAGGTTACATTGGCTTTGCTTTGCTACTTAGTTGACAAAGTCAGTTCAGTTTGTCAAAATTAATAGTTTTTAAGGAAGACTTTCCATGTTCGCATCTGATGTAAAATGTGATTAATTGGAATACGAACCAACACCCTTATTGTGTAACACACTGTTACTCTCAACGTGAATCACTGCGTAACACACTATTAGTCTCAATGCTCCATGTTCGAAAAATATGTCTGCTCAACAACGTAAATAACGCAATGAATGTTGTTGAACTGTCAAAATGAAACCCATTGCTAGTGATAGGGTGTTACAATTACTATGCAGATGCATGAACGTAAACGAGTCAAAAGGAGAGTGGAATGATCGTAACAGGTGGCTTTGTGTAGTTTCTGTCGACCCCTACACCCCCCTATGGGATTATCCCCTATGGGATTAAAGCGTGAGTTTATGCATGTATGTAAGTATATTCATTTAATTGGGTAGTTGCATGATATTGAATACTATATATTCTAGTAGATAATATATCCACACATGTAATACAATAATAGAATTCGAAATCAAATTTGAAATCGGTCGAAAAATAAAAAACTTATAACTTATAGAAACTTTTTGTCTATCTCTTTCTCGCAAAACGAAGTTTTGCATGTAATTTATATGGCGATACTGAACTATGACGTCACAATTCAGTATTTCTCTCTCTGTCTAATTGAGAGTTTTGAACGCTCATATCTTTTCAATTTTTAAAAAATATTAAAAAACTGTTTATACCAAGCTATTAGTGAGTAAAAAAGCTTCAGTTTAAATAATAAAAAAAAATTAGTCAACTCGCGGATTTTCAAGATGTGACAGTGACAGTGGCTAATCCAAACCAAGAAAACTGTTATTTAGAACATTTTCCATCGTATTTAACAAGAGCTTCTGTCTACCTTTATTTACACAAACAAATATCAAACCCAGAATCGGCTTTTCTAATAAAACACTCCGCTTTGTCATCTCGAACAAACGTTTTAATATTTGCGACTTCCATTATTTATTAAGTTCTAATTTATTAGCGACTCCGTAGATAATTAATGGCTTCCGATGCTGATATTTCTTTTTTATTGAATGCCGAGATAATAACTGCCGTGCGATTCTGTAACCATCTCAACGTGAAAACTTGGGAGAAGTGAGCGTGGTGAGTGAGTGAGTCGTGAATAGTGTCAGTCCCTAGCATCAGCATGACTCACCGCTCACTCTAAGCTCACTTCACCTTAGTTTTCACGGTGAGATTTTTCCAGAATCGACCGGCTGTTGGTTGATTGCATTGTCGGTGTGTTTATTATAAAATCATGGTTAATGATGTATCTTGGGTATCGTAATTTTTATGTTTTAATTCTATAAATCTTTTTAGCACGTTTTAATTAGCTACACTTGTAACTAAATAATCTACACTAATATCATAAAGAGGAAATATTTGATTGTTTGCTTGTATTGAATAGGCTCCGAAACTACTGGATCGATTTGAAAAATTGTTTTACCATTAGAAGCCGACATTGTCCCTGATGAACATAGGCTACTTTTTACCGCAGGAAAATGTTTCATTCCTACGGGAAAACGGGTAATAGGATTTAAGCGGCGGGAATTCCGAATTCTACGCAAATTCTGCGTAATAAAATTTTATAAGTCAATTTTATCCTACTTCTAATAGTTGTATCGAAATGAAACTTTGTATGTATATGTAGTTCGGATGACAAAACTATAATTTGGTATCTTGGAGCTGTTCTGATGATGAAGCCGGGAGGTGGATAGTGGAACTCTTCAGTGGCTACTAGTAAACCTCTCGAGTTTCGGCTCTTATGATTTGTTTTGGCGAGTCCAATAAATTGGGCTTGGTAACGAGGGTCTGGTGATGGAGTCAGAGATGGATAGTGGAACTCTCTATTTTTTTTTCGTGCTACGCTTTCTGAATTCAATTTACGTCAATTTAATTATTATTTATAAACTTTTACGTGCTTGATAAAAGCGTGATTATAGTTTTTTTTTAAACTACATATTTTTGGAAAAGTCAGACTATCGCATACGAGTTTTAGCAATAATTGTTTGTACGAGTATGTGTCTATGGTTTGATAGGTTTACAAATATCATCATCTTTCCTCTACCCTTATCCCGATTTATTTGGGGCCGGCTCAACATGCTTTTATTTCCATACTTCCCTATTAGTCAATAGGTAATACGGGTTGGTGTCCGCAACCCCACGTCAATGCGCGTATTTTGCGTACGGGTGAACTCGCAAAATACGAAAAAAAAAATATTTGAAAAAAAAGAAAAAAGTAAAAAATAAAAGTAAAATAGATTTATAAATAAAATACTAGGTGAATTAAATATAAACAGGACTTTTTTATTACTGGTCGCTGAGTGAAGTGACGCGCTTGGTGCTGTTGTATGTGTTAGGGGGGATCATCTAGGGGAGGGTATACTACTCCGGCTCACTTTAGTTTATTGCGCGCCAGTAGCATCATGTATGAGCAGGAGGTATATAAGTCTGTTGAGCAACGACTTATCATAATTTTTTTAACACGGGAGGGCATAAAACCTTCCGAAATTTTGCATCCATTGACTCTACAGTTCGATAAGAATACGCTTTCAAGAACTCAAGTGTAGGAATGGCACAAAAAAAAATTCAAGTGGAGGACGCCGTTTTCACACTGACCAGATAGTGGAATCATTTGTGTGCGATTGGCTAAAGGCACGACCGACTACATTCTTCGATACTGGCGTCAAGAAACATCCCCTGCGCGTGGAAAAATGTGTTAATAGAAGGGGAGATTATGTAGAAAAATAAAATATATTCCTTTTTTTTTACGAGTATAATAATACGTGCGTATTTTTTTTTTACTTAAGTCCGGTTTATATTTGATCCACACACGTACAAAATACTTCTCTATTAATCGTCATCTCCGTTGAAAGGGGGTGACCCCTTTTTGGCCATATCATCTGTCACATATGGCTGGTTATGGAGTGACTACTGAGATGACCGACATCATAATCAGTTTATTTCTAAGCAATAAGAAAATGTCTGTTAAAAAAAAGAAAAATCATATGTATGTAGAGCAGTCATTATTACGTTTAGGGCCAGATCTGTATTATAATACAGAGTTTCAATTCAGCCAATGTTCTTTGCCATCACTTTGGCAGGCCTGTTGGTCTAGTGGTCAGTGGCCCTGACTACTATACGCAAGGTCGTGGGTTCGATTCCCACACTGGACAAATGTTTGTGTGATGAGCACGATCATTTGTTCTTTGTCTGGGTGTAATTTATCTATAATATGTATGTATTTAGAGATATATTTGTATGTTTATCAGTTGTCTAGTACTCATAGCACAAGCTCTGCTTAGTTTGGGACTAGATGACGTTGTGTGAAAGTTGTGGAATATTATTATTATTATCACGGTCACAGTAAAACGCAACGATATAACAATTTATAATACAGACGCCAGCACATCAAGCTACTACAATCTGTCAGATTTCTTTAATAGATTTTCAACTTTATCGCTAAAGTATAAGGTTCAAAGTGGATTGGGAAAATCTGACAGTTTCGGGTAGCTTGATGTGCTGGCGTCTGTACCTAACACGGTCGCGTTCCATGCACAGTCATGCATACATAGTGTTGCACGGAATCATGGGTCCGAAATTTTGGGCTCGGGTTTCGAAACAACTTTTTTTCTTACAGTCCTTTTACAACAGCAACATGAAAGCAACCTTATTGTAACGAGTATAAAAATCACTGTGATTTTGGCAGTGATGCAAAATCAGAGGTAAAATTACTGTAGGTAGCTAAGTTGTTGTTATTCAAATACTTACCGGGTACGAACCGTCCCCAGATCTTGAGAGCGGGCAGAATGGTGAAGGGTAGTGCCCAGAACCACGTGAAGGCAATCAATATGAACGCTTGTACTCTGTTTATCCTTCCGTCCAGAGGGCAGGAGATCGTTCTAAGAGATAAATCATATAAAATGTTAAATCACTTCAAAATATTTGAGGATAATTAGTGCAACAGATCAAAATGTATTTTGTATTCATCACGCCTGAAAACCCGGTACCTATTATAATTTAGCCTGGTCCAGGTCAAGTGTTGTCATTTTGTGCAATTTTTATCACAATCCGAAAGATTTTGAAGGAAATTCCTAATCCATCGCTTCATATGTTTGAATAATATTCTTCTCGACAACATAAAAAAAACGCAATGAATGTTGTTGAATTTTCAAAACACTTTTAATGGCATTGCCATTGACAGTCATCATCTGCCTGCCTTTTCCCAAATATGTTGGAGTCGGCTTCCAGTCTAACCGGATGCAGCTGAATACCAATATTTTACATGGAGCGACTGCCTGTCTGACCTCCACAACCCAGTTACTGGGTAATACGATATCCCTTGGTAAGACTGGTTGTCAGAATTTCGGGCTACTGATGACCCGTAATGACTGTCAAAGATCCACGAATGACAGCCGGGACCAACGGCTTAACGTGCTTTCCGAGGCACGGAGGGGTCTTGGTATGTGAAGATGGTCACCCATCCACGGACCAACCGCGGCAAGCGTAACCTGATCGATCGACCCGTGCGGCTATTATTACTTAGCCACAAGCCCCTCAATTTTCAATTTGCCATTAAAAGTGTGTTACGCAATTACCCTGCTAAAAAAGATGAGCTGTTGGCGATAAAACTCAAGCTAATCTTCTGTGTGCTGTTCAAGCTATAATAAAATGTCTAGACTCGTTCAAGAACTTTTAAAACAATATCAAAGTTAGTCCCTATGTGGAAGTCGAATTTTTACGACTTTATAACATTCGAGGACACTTGGGTCGTCTAAAATATCTAAGTATGGAAATATTACTGCTGATCCCGGTTTATTTGATTTAAATTGAATATTGGGATAACCAGCACCCTAATTGCGTACCTAACACACTATTACTCTCAATTTGAATCATTTTGAAGCATATTGCTAATCCATTGCTCCATATGTTCGAAAAATGTGTCTGCTCAACAACATAAATAACGCAATGAATGTTGTTGAACTGTCAAAATGAAACCCAATGCTACTAATAGTGTGTTATGCAATTAGCCTGCTGAGCCAGGTTAGATATGGGTTTGAAACGCGATGATCTGCTAATTAATTACAAACGTAAAAGTTTCCATGTCAGCAATTAGATACCTAATTCCAGATAGTCATACAAATCAGTAGTTACAAATATTATCAGGGTTTCGCACCTTACAAGGTAAAACAGAACCTCAGTCAATCAATCAATCAATCAACTCAGCCTATCGCAGTCCACTGCTGGACATAGGCCTCTCCCAGACTGCGCCATAACCCAGAACACTCAGTATTGTAATTAAAAATTATTTCTTTATTTGAAAAATGTTACAGCAGCCTTATAAGATCTCTCTCGTATCTGACTATCTGTCAAGGAGGTTTTTTTTTTTTTTTTTTGAGAAAACATAGAGGACTCTCTGGAAAAGACCGAACACGATATTACACTCCATGCTACTTACTTGTATCTGTCAAACGCAATAACAGCGTTAGTGATAGCTCCTCCAATCCCTGATAAGGAACCCAGCACAGCATAAATGTCGCATCCTAGCTGGTAGCCCAACATCCGCTGGTAGAAGGAGTTCATGATCAGTAGAGGCATCTCTAACATCATCGTCAGGTCGAATATCGCCAGGTTGATGACGAACATGTTGCTCGGGCTGCGAAGGGATTTTGAGCTGTGGGAGGAAAAAAGGTGACACTGATTTTACCGGAAAAATTGGAAACGGTGGTAGTGCTTTCTCAGTCAAACTGTATCTTTAAGAGCTTTTCTACTATAATGGAAGATTGAAGTGTGTAATTTTAAACCTACAGAGCATAGTGCCCCACATATGGGACATACCGAAATATGTCTTATATTTCAAAAAATCGATCCAAGTAGCGTAATCTAGTGTTGACAAGATTAACTATTATGGATTTCAGTTTCGAATTAAGTACCAGATATTTTGGATAGATCTGAATAAACATTTAACTATTTATGTTTCCTTCAAATCGGTAGGTATGCATTTTGAATACGAGTAAAGTAGCGTATAATAATAGGAAAAAAAAGATAAAATTGAATCTTTTCAGTGTGGAGATAATTAGTAGAAGTAAGTTCATGTTCATATTTGTCATTTTATATTATATTTGATACTACGTAACACAAATTCTCATTATAATGCGTGATGTGCCATAAATGATAAATGATAAATGATTTATTTTCTGTAAGTAGGTTTGTACAAACACTTTTACATGTCAATCATATTTTTTAAACTAGATGAGGTCGGCGTTTCCTATCTGACTACTCTGAGAAGAAAGGCCGAAACAAACTCAGAGGTCACAGTCTCTTTTAAAGTCCAGACATAATCTTGGTCAGATCATGTGAAGACCATGCAGATTGGTGTCTGAAATGGTCTTTTGAGTAAAGAACCACACAGATTGAGCGGACCTGTCCAGTCAGTGCACGCATTTGTCAAAAATTGTGTAGCTCAACTCGAACTTGAGGAGCCTTACGATTCGACGAACAATACCAATGAAAGGACATTTGGGTAGGCCGCATAAATTACTCAAACTGCCAGACCATGATTAAAACTAACTAAGAAGAAAAAAAGAAAAAAGAAATGACCCACATAGTCTTCACACTCACAATAATAATAATAAAAAATAAGATACTATACAAAGTAAATATCCATGTCATTGTTTATATAAAATTCATCAATGTCAATGTGTATATAAAAATCCGGACATCATCTTTGATCTTTGAGGACCATGTAGATTGGTGTCTGAAGTGGTATTTTGAGGGAAGAACCACACAGATTGAGTGGACCTGTGCAGTCAGTGCACGCATTCGTCAGTAACCGTGCAGCTCAACTCAGAACTTAAGGAGCTCAACGATTCGACGAGCAATACCAAGGACAGAACATTTGTGTAGACCGCATAAACCACTCAAACTGCCAGACCATGATTAAAACGGAAACAATGACCCACATAGTCCTCACATTCACAATAATTAAAATAATATAAGACTTTAAACAGTAAATGTTCATGTCATGTCATAAATAGATATTTAGAAAGAAAAAAAATAACAAAAGTGTAAATCAGCAAAATAAAAAATAAACAACATTCACTGTCTAGACCTATTGGAGCAGCTCAATCCCAAGCGTTTTTGTCCTCAATATAGTCTTTTACAGTATAATAGGCTTTCTGGCATAGTCTTAGCTTTATAAAAGATTTGAATTTATTAATGCTTAGTTCTTGAATGTGGCTAGGAAGTTTATTATAAAAACGTATACATTGGCATCTAAACGAGCCACCTATTTTCTTGAGCCTTGTTGTAGGAACAACAAATTTATGTTTGTTCCTAGTATTTATATTATGGATATCACTGTATTTCTTAAACAGATTCATATTTTTATGTGCATACAAAAGATTATCATAAATGTACTGAGAAGGCACAGTCATTATATTAATCTCTTTAAATTTGTCTCTGAGGGAGTGTCTGGGACTTAATTTATAAATGGAACGAATTGCCCTTTTTTGTAAAATAAAAATTATCTGAATTTCGGCGGCATTTCCCCACAACAGAATACCGTATGACATCACACTATGAAAATAACTAAAGTAAACTAAACGGGCTGTCTCTAAATCAGTTAAGTCACGAATTTTCCTAACGGCGTATGCTGCAGAGCTAAGCTTTTTTGACAATTTATCTATATGGGGGCCCCATTGAAGCTTGGCATCCAAAGTTATGCCTAAGAATACTGTGATATTTTCGGGTTTTAACTCTTCACCCTTTATGAGAACACTAGTTTCTACTTGTCTAACATTTGGTATCGTAAACTTAATACATTTGGTTTTTTTTTCGTTAAGAAGTAAATTATTAACATTAAACCAGTTAACTACTTTTGCGAGGGCACTATTTATACTGTCAGTAACCAGCTGTTGACGTTTGAGTTTAAATAAAAGTGAAGTGTCATCTGCAAACAACACTATATCATGTTCATCCTTTATGAGGTAAGGCAAGTCATTGATATAAACAATAAATAAAAATGGTCCAAGTATTGAGCCCTGTGGGACCCCCATTCTTACTACAGATCCGGGTGACCTTTTCCCGTTAACATCAACTCTCTGAATCCTATCACTTAAGTAAGAAGTGAGAAGATCCAGAGAGGCGTTCCGGATTCCGTAGTGGTGAAGTTTCCTGATTAAGGTTTCATGAAGAACACAATCGAATGCCTTGGACAAATCACAAAAGATGCCCAAAGCATCGCATTTGTCCTCCCATGCATTATAAATATGTCCTAAAAGTTCAACTCCTTATATGGGTCATACACAAAAACATACGTTTCTATTGAGTTATGATTTTTATAAATATTTTTTCGAGAAATGGCATCATATTTGCAGGCTAGTGTAATTTTTTTTAAGCCGAATAGAAAAATCATGCTCTGTAGGGTTAAAAACATCACTTTAAAAATGGCCGAATCGACCTATTTATCTGACCGTGTTTTTTCAAAAATTGTATTTATTTTCTTAGTCGTGCATAAACTCTTTCGGCCATAATTCAGTCCAACACCACACATGAATACGTCTGTAAAAATATCTCTAAAATATATTATGTAACCAAATAACGAATCGCCACGTTATCTGGCCAAGATAATGGTAGGGCTTTAAAAGAGACTGTGATCTCAGTTTGTTTCGGCAGATAGGAAACGCCGCCGACTTCATCTTGTTTTTAAAATATGATTGACGTGTAAAAGTGTTTGTACAAATCTACTAAGAGAAAAAAAAAAAATACATTTATCACGATGCATGTAATGTAATAGTTTTGTATGTATGTAATAGTTTGTGTAATAGTTTTGTATTTATGTGATAGTTTTGTATGTATGTAATAGTTTTGTGTACAGAGCGTTACTGCACTTCTTGTATTCTATTTTGCCTTGTTGACTATTTCTTCGACCTTCTTCTTTGAGAGCAGTGGTGGCCCAGTGGTAACGGCCCCGACATAACGAGTTGTAGGTCGTGGGTTCGAACCCAGGCAGGCGCTTTACTTTGTGTAAATTATTTCATCAGCACTGCTCTCAAAACGGTGAAGGAAAACATCGTGAGGAAACCGGCATGTCCTAGTACCCAAAATTCGCAGACATGTGACGTCATCTACCGAGCTGCACTAGGCCCGCGTGGTGGATTACAGATTTACAGCCCACTCCCTCTCGAAGAGAAGAGGCGTATGTCCCAGCAGTGGGAACATTATAGGCTGATCATGACAATTTCATGTACAGACGCCAGCACATCAAGCTACCCGAAACTGTCAAAATTTTCCAATCAACCTTGAACCTTATACTTTAGTGATAAAGTTGAAAATCCATTAAAGAAATTTGACAGATTGTAGTAGCTTGATGTGCTGGCGTCTGTACAACATGATTTCTTCGCAAAGTTCAAATCACTAATTTCTGTAAAGTCCACCAACCCCATAACCCAACTAGCGTATATACACCATTATTTTTAGTATATGGCAAACCCGAAACACGTGTCTAGTATGTTTATGTGAAGAATCTATCTACAACATTTCAAAACTGTATCACGAAAAATTAGGAAGTTATAAGCTTTTTATGTTACCTGATTGTCCGTACAAAAAGTTGGTTACCACTGATTGCGGATATGTACTTAGTGTCACTCGGTCTCCAACTTGTTACCATTTTTAAATATTTTTGGGACAAAATATAACATGATGTAAAAACTGTTGGAATCGATTCAGTTACTTATTCTGAACACACTATATTCAGGTTTGCAGTATACTAAAAACAATGTTGTATAATTATATACTATACAGATTGACCTATAATAGGCATAAATTGGACCGCTATTACACCCTGTGACAATGCGCAATCTACGCCGACTACATAATAGCAGGCCGGCGAACAAATCCGGCGTGAATCACGTTAATTACAGCCGATTAACTAGATTGTTTCCCTGATTCCAACCGTGTCCGGTTTCAATTAGTCGATTGATATAAAGTTACGCGAGGAATTTGTATCTAAACTCCTTTTCCGTGAAAGAGGGTGTGAAGGAAGGGACCCTTTGAGAGACTTCCTTTCTGTGAAATACGTCAGATGTTACGTCTTAGATTTTATGTGAGTCACGGTATTTTTTGGGGCGGATATTCGACAGTTGGCATACTTTCGTTTCACGCCCTGTAAGGAAATGCCTTTGTAGGGTCTTTGGTTGTTACTGACTACTCTAGAATCTATGTAGGATAGAGTTACAGTGGCCTCTAAAAGTCAGTTGACATTTTTCCACTTCAGCTGTGACACACCACATTATGATTTAAAGTTCTAGTGAACAAAGTGTTTGAACTGCTATAACGTTTTTACTACCTATGACTTATCATAAAAAAGATAAAGTCATCCCTAATGAGTATGATTATTTTTAGGGTTCCGTACCCAAAGGGTAAAAAGGAGCCCTATTACTCCCGCTCCTCTGTCCGTCCGTCCGTCTGTCACCGGGCTGTATCTCATGAACCGTGATAGTTAGACAGTTGTAATTTTCACAGATTATGTATTTCTGTTTCCGCTATAACAACAAGTACTAAAAAACAGAATAAAATAAATATTTAAGGGGGCATACCCATACAACAGAGATGATTTTTTTTGCCCAATTTTATAGAGGTATGGAAACCTTCGTGCGCGAATGCGACTCGCGCTTGGCCGGTTTTTTTTTTATTTTAATCATAATGTGGCATTACAGCGGAAGTGGAAAAATGTCAACTTACTTTTGGAGGCCACTGTACGTTGTTAACTACTGCTGGTAGAACACACACCCAAGAACTTACGTCCAATGAGTAAAAATACTACCTTCTACATTATTAACCTATTAAATTGTATTTCTCTTCCAAAATTTCCAACAAATTCGAAGACATTTAACAGTAACTACGGTAGAGAAGTTCAAGAAATATATTCGTATCTAAAACGAGATAACGACAAGATGTGAATTTATGTATACGCGCAGTTGCGGGAGACACAATCAATGCAAAAATGTACTGTCAAACAAAGAGTTTGGTATACAGGCAGGGAAGAGAGGTCTTTGCTCTGCGCAAATAATGAATAATATATACCTACTTTGGAGAATATCGCGACGACGAGATATAACAGCCTGATATAAAGGGCTCATTTAGTTTATTGTCACGAAAAGTGATAATTGCAAAATAATCATTTTATAATAACTTTTTAATTACACACACTACTTGGACGTGCGACATTAAATGCTTGACAACACAGCACATGCACGTAGCATAATAGTATCATCATCATCAGCCTATAGCAGTCCACTGCTGGACATAGGCCACTCCTATTGCACGCCATTCAACTCGATTTTCGACAACTCTCATTCAGCTGCTACCAGCAATCCTGCAAAGATCGTCGCTGCACCTAGCCTAAGGGCGTCCCACATTACGTTTACCAATTCGCGGTCTCCACTCAAGAACACGTCTACTTCAACGGTCATAGGTTCTACTCGTAGGGCTAACATGGCCGGCCCATTGCCACTTCAGCTTGCTTATTCTGTGAGCTATGTCGACAACTTTGGTACTTTGGACAACTTTGGCATAATAGTATAATCAGCCTATAATGGTCCACGGCTGGGAGACAGGCCACATCTCTTCTAGCGGAAGTGGTCTGTAATCTACCACGCGGGCCCAGTGCGAGTTCGTAGATGTTACATGTCTTCGAATTTTTGGTTCCAGGACATAATGGTTTCCTCACGATGTTTTCCTTCACTGTTTTGAGACCATTGAATATGAAATTATTTACACAAAGTAAAGCTTAGGCCTGGGTTCGAACCCATGACCTACAAACTCGTAAGTCGGGGCCGCTACCACTGGGCCACAACTGTTATGCTGAATGTTGTGCACACGCACAACATTGACGCAAAAGTGAAGAAGCAGTAAGAAGCCTCCATACAAACCTCTTTCATTGACTGTACTTATTTTCAACTTAAAGTTGGAAGAGTTTTATAAGTTTGGAGTTTGTAGTTGGATGGTGGCAGATAATGGTATTCTTGATGTGGTTAGAGGCACGGCGTACAGGAATGATGGGGTCACCATGTGGTTTTGGCAACGGTTGGGACTGATCGCTTGCCTTGGCTATCGAGTTACGGCCGAACCCAATTAGTTACCTATTTATCACCAGTTTTGGCATACTGGACGTAGAAAAACCTATCTATGTCTGGTTTTAACGTCCCAATAATCTATATAAGTAGCTATCTGTATGATTATATAGTATACTGACAGTTATAATTATACTTACTATCATCAGTAGCTACAGGCTTGTGGCTAAGTAATAACAGCCGCACGGGTCGATCGAACAGGCTAAGCTACGCTTGCCGCGGTTGGTCCATGGATGGGTAACCATCTTCACATACCAAGATCCCTCCGTGCCTCGGAACGCACGTAAAGCCGTTGGTCCCGGCTGTCATTCGTGGATCTTTGACCGTCGTTACGGGTCGTCAGTTGCCCGAAAGTCTGACAAACAGTCTTACCAAGGGGTGTCGTATTTCCCAGTAACTGAGTTGTGGAGGTCAGATAGGTAGCCGCTCCATTTAAAATACTGGTATTCAGCTGTATCCGGTTAGACTGGAAGCCGACTCCGACATAATTGGGAAAAAGCTAGGCAGATGATGCTATCATCAGTAGCTATCTGTCAATAGGTTTTAGGTACCGGGTTCGGCCGTTAGAGTGATTAGCCATGGCCACTATGGCCTCCTAAATGTGGTCAGCGGTGACTTTATGTTAATTTTTGAGTAATTAAGTAGATTTTCGAAGAATCATAGATAGCAGGGGCTTACTTAAGAACATCTGAGATTAGGTCCTTATGGATTTAAGTGGTTTCGATAAAAGGTTAAAAATTTAAAGTTGTAAATTCTATAAGTTTTCAAAGTATACCAATATGCAATGTGCAGGCGTCTTGATCTATGGCTGTACCTTTTATATCTGAAGAGTAACGTAACCCTTTGAAGTACCATCATTACCTAGCCTTTTCCCAACTATGTTGGGATCGGCTTCCAGTCTAACCGGATGCAGCTGACCTATATAACCCAGTTACTGGGTATTACAATACCCCTTGGTAAGACTGGTTGTCAGATTTTCGGGATTCTGACGACCCGTAACGACTGTCAAAAATTCACGAATGTCAGCCGGGACCAACTTAACGTGCTTTATATCACCGAAAATAAACCATGCAGAAAGTGCGTCACGGTGTGAGGGACAAAAGGCGAAGTCGTTGGGTCCTGACTAATACTAAAAGGTTCGTAACCGGCTTGATTACACTAGCCTTAAGGGGAAGCGCCATGGTAACCCCCGATATTCAAATTTACTCCCTTGCAATTTGCAGTAGTGCGATTCTGTAACCATCTCACCGTGAAAACTTAGGTGAAGTGAGCTGTCAGTGTCATCTCACCTGATACTAGGGATTGACCAAGCATACAATCATAATCGAGATTTTAATACCCAATATTTTTTATGCTAATTCTATTGACCATTTTATATAATTTAAAAGCTAGTATTTTATCTGTCAAAACCTTACTATTTTGTGGGTGCCTGGTTGACGGTCCATAGAATTTAATCCCACGTAGTTTGTATGGCGTGATCAATTCACCCGATTCATGAAACGTCGTGAATCAGTTTTTTTTTTGCTATTTTATTTTAAAACCCCATAAGAAGTAATTTTTTGACAACTACAATAGGTACTAGCTTTGAAATTATATAAAATGATGAATAGAATTAGCATAAAAAATATTATTAAAATCTCGATTATGATTGTAAATGTATGCTTGGTCAATCCCTAGTATCAGGTAAGATGACACTGACAGCTCACTCCACGCAAGTTTTCACGGTGAGATTTTTACACAATCGACCGCCTGATCAGTGTCAGATACGATTCTCGATGAAGTATGCACTTATTTACAGAATTATAATCATTAAAATCTTCAACACAACCCTCAAGATTCATATAACCCCATTGATTAATATTAGTCATTCAATAGGGTTATATGAACTTCAAATATTTTTATAAATTTTAATTCAAGCTTATACCTTAAAATATAATTTTACTTAAAAACATTATTAAAATAAAACTATAGTAATCGATTTTTTTATATAAAATAAAATATTTTTATTAAAAAACTATTAAAAAACGGAGGAAAATTTGGATTTCACGGGCTACCGTGACGCTTCTCCCTTAAGGATGTGAGCTCAGGAAGTTCCTTTAATGACTCTCCTAATGAGACGAGACACAACTTAACGCAAGGAATGTATCGTAGACAGGCTTTACTTAGTTTTGTTTTGTCGTTACGTAGGTTTCTGAAGGCACACTAAGATTTCTTTTGAATTTTTGGTGAGTTTATAGACAAAATTCACGGTAGAATATACATGGTAGCATACATGACGCGTATATTGAAACCATGAAGAAGCAGCACGTGAATCTAGACGCCCAGCGCAATAATTGTTCGTCTGTCATCAATAAAAATCTGCTATTTCATAGAAAACTGCAGTGCCTACGCAGTCAAAACGTATGGAACAGCATTTTTTTTTTATAATCGATGGAAAATTTCAACGCAGTAGGGTTCAGAATCATGTACTGAATCCACGGTAACAGGTTACATGTCGGTGTTCCCGCCACACTGTAATAGAATAGAATACTCTTTATTATGTACACCATAAAATTATAGATACCTGGCGGAATTTAGTATAACTGTACCTCGACAGACAAATTTTAGATCTGATAGCGAAACCATTACCTTTGCCCCAACTGCAAGACGTACTAACCTTGGTAGCACCGCACCCATGAACCGTCCAATGGGAAACTATAATAAAATCGCTACATGACCCAATACCATCGACATCTACTCGAACCCTTTCCGTCAATTCCGCACGAGAATTTTAACCAGCTCCTAGTCTCAAGACCCCTGTGCGACACGAGCCACCTATTCATATTTAGTTGTAGCCACTTCCATTTCGTTCATTTTCAGCCTTTCTTATTTATTTTATTATTTATGTACACACAGTAAAAAAACATATGGATATGACATAATTATAATTTGAGTACAAAAGTACTGCTTATTCCTTAACAAATTTCTTCCAGCAGACCTGCGAAAGGAGAAGTAAAAAAAGAAATGTAGACAATAGTGTGTGAGAACATGAAGAGAAAAATATGAATGTGTGAAGTGTAAAACTAACATATTAAAACCTACACATATAATGTGAAAATTAACATAAGTATACTTAAATAAATACGTCATGCTAATATATTGTATATACGTCTATCATATATTTCTTCTGTTTTTTGGTTTTTGATTTTGTTATTTTGTTAATGTGTCTTAAAAATTTTCCATTTTGCTTTGATTTGTAATTCAACTAACGGTACCTTATATGTTCTTTACTAATTTCTATGCAAGTGCTGTGCACTTCTGTAAGTGACGAATTCACAATACCTTATACTGTATGTTATTTTTGTTTGTGTATGTTTTAGTGAGTTAGTCGTTGGAGTGCAATAACAATAACTAAATAAATATAAATGTCGATTTATTACGTAGGTACTGTATGTCGTTTGTACAGCCATGGATCATCAAAAATAGAATTGTCGGATCGTTTAATATCAAGTTTAAAACCAAATTGCCTTTCCCGACAAACAAGACATTTATGAAGCAGTAGAGTCTACAACATACAACACGAAGATTAATCTTGTCAAATGAGTTGGAGTGTCACCAAATTCCTTGCTTAGTTATTAGCAATTAATAAATTGACGCTTGAAAACAAACAAACTTAAATTGATTTAGAGTAACTTCAGCGAATCCTAAGCTGTTTCACTTCATACGTGGATGAAAAATTAGTTAAAGATAAACATTAGCTTTATGTTTTCAAATGATGATACAAATAAGACTTCTTTTCATTTAAAGATGGCGTCTTCTAGCGAATTCATCAATGTGAAAAATCTAATACCGAGTGTATTAGATTTTCTGTCTAAATATAAATGATTCGCATTTCAAATCAAAATGACATTAAACGTCAACAAAAGAGCCAATCAATTCACAACAAAAAGATTCGTCTTTCGAAGCCGAAGTAAGTAGATCTAACGAATAAGCATTTGCAAAACATAAAAATGTATAGTAAAAACATCGTTACGGCCTAAAATCTCGGCAACAGCGCCCAGTGGCACAGATAGCAGTAAAACGACCAAGATAAATATGGGATAGACTGTAGTGGAAGATACGCGAGGGGAAGCGAGGGATCGCGATGTCCGCGAGAGTAATGTCTAGAAAGAGATGAAGGATGACAATAGTTGGTAGGTAAACTCTGTGAAGACTGTTTTAAGTATGTATACGAGACGAGATTATTGATTTATAGTACCTATTTAAGAAGTTAGATAAATGATAAATGATTTATTTTCTGTAAGTAGGTTTGTACAAACACTTTTACATGTCAATCATATTTTTTTAAACTAGATGAGGTTGGCGTTTCCTATCTGACTACTCTGAGAAGAAAGGCCGAAACAAACTCAGAGGTCACAGTCTCTTTTAAAGTCCAGACATAATCTTGGTCAGATAATGTGAAGACCATGTAGATTAGTGTCTGAAATGGTCTTTTGAGTAAAGAACCACACAGATTGAGCGGACCTGTCCAGTCAGTGCACGCATTTGTCAAAAATCGTGCAGCTCAACTCAGAACTTGAGGAGCCTTACGATTCGACGAACAATACCAATGAAAGGACATTTGGGTAGGCCGCATAAATGACTCAAACTGCCAGATCATGATTAAAACTAACTAAGAAGGAAAACCGAAAAAAAGAAATGACCCACATAGTCTTCACACTCACAGTAATAATAATAAAAATAAGATACTTTACAAAGTAAATATCCATGTCATTGTTTATATAAAATTGAGGGTAAGAGATTGCTTGCGTTTCTAGAGCCCATGTTTAAAAATACAGCAATCATTCTAAAGGTACATTCTAAAGATACTAATTCTAAGAGCTTTATCGTCGAATCCGACTCGGCTGGGCAGCGTTCGGGAAGCTACGCAATATCTTCTCGTCCCAGTGTCCAAGTCGTCCCATACCGCAGTGTTTCAAGACGAAAGTCTTTGACCAGTACGTGTTGCCAGTGATGACCTATGGCACTGAAACGTGGTCGCTCACAATGAGCCTTACTAGAAGGCTAAAAGTCACCCAAAGGACAATGGAGAGTGCTATGCTTAGAGTTTCCCTGCGTGATCGAATTAAAAATGAAGAGATCGGCAGGAGAACCAAGGTAACCGACATGGCCCGAAGAATAAGTGGCAGTGGGCAGGGCAGATTGCTCGCAGAACAAATGGCCAATGGGGCCGAAAGGTTCTGGAGTGGCGACCGCGTACCGGAAGACGTACGTCGGACGGCCTTTTTTTTTTTTTTGTTTCGGGGTGGAAAATCCTCATGGATGTCCGCCGCCCTGGGGCGGGCGGCGGGGTCTGTCAGACTCTTACTGACTGAAAACCACCCCGGTGTTCCCTCTCTCACCTACGCCGGGGGTCGCGGGAACGAACGATACTTGCGCAACCCCCGGCTGGTGCTAGCCCGCTCCTGCGGGCCTCTCCTCGTGTCAGGGGGGGAGTGAAGTGTTAAACTCCCCCCGCGACGTCTAAGAGGGGCGCGCGTGGAACACTACGCGCCGCCGCCTCGGGTCCAGATGTGTGGGCGGCGACGGACGTCCCACGTCGGACGGCCTCCCACAAGGGGGACCCACGATCTTGTGAAGGCCGCATGAACCCGTTGGATGTGAGAAGCACAGAGCCGGTCGAAGTGCACGTGCTTGGGGGAGGCCTGTGTCCAGTAGTGGACGTCTTTCGGCTGAAATGATGATCATCATCATCTGCCTGCCTTTTCCCAACTATGTTAGGGTCGGCTTCCAGTCTAACCGGATGCAGCTGAATACCAGTATTTTACATGGAGCGACTGCCTATCTGACCTCCACAACCCAGTTACTGGGTAATACGATACCCCTAGGTAAGACTGGTTGTCAGATTTTCGGGCTTCTGACACCCGTAACGACTGTCAAAGATCTACGAATGAAAGCCGGGACCAACGGCTTAACGTGCTTTCCGAGGCACGGAGGGGTCTCAGTATGTAAAGATGGTCACCCATCCACAGACCAACCGCGGCAAGTGTAGCTTAACCTGATCGATCGACCTGTGCGGCTGTTATTATTTAGCCACAGGCCCCTCTTATGATAATGATGATGAATAATTCTAAAAGTTAGGGAATTTACAGCCTGTAAGAAGTAAAACGTTTGAGTAAAGTCGAATACACCTCTGCCTTATCTGCCTATCTCTTCTAGGGAATACAAGTGTGATGTAATGTCATGTTATTTTCGTGAGAGAGGGAAACGAAAATGTATATAGAGGAAGCCCGTATATCCAGGCCGTAAACTAGGGCAAGTAAACGAGAAAAACTGGCCAAGTGCAAGTGGGACCACGCACAATGAAGGGTTCCGTAGTTGGAATGAATTTATCCTAAGAACAAACAACATTGTGGTTGAAAAACATGTTCTCTCATACATTGCAATTGCAAACGTAAGTAGGTCGACTATTACTCATACACTTTTAAAGCCTACTTAGTAGTGATAGTTTTCCTTTTAACTTCGTTATATTCAAAAACAACCATTTAGCTGGGGGGAGGGGGTGGGACGATATTTGCCTAACAAAAATTAGCAATGTAACGGTTAATATTTCACAAATGGACCATGGGGTAGACGAGAGAAGAAACCTTTAAGTGTACAGGAGCTTTTTTTTTCATGATTTACAACTTTGTCGGCGTGGTTAATACGAGTATGTATATCTAAGCCAAATTATAGCTGTCTAGTACTAAGAGTCTCTCAGCTAAGCTGCGAACGGACAGACGGACATGGCAAAACTTCCTTCCTGACTACGGTTCCTTGTTGACTACGGAACCCTAAAAATGAAGCTACAGAAAGGTGAAAATCTCATCTTGCAATGGAATAAAAACCCGCTACAAAAAACGTTAGTCGGCGAACATCAGAAACGTTTTCCGAACTGATGGAGAGTGCGGAGCGGTTTAGAACTTTTGCTCCTGACACGCTCTCTAGATCGCACCCGCCGATGGCAATGGTGAATTTTATCGTACAGATTTCTGTTTGTATTGTTTATAATCATCATTGTTTGCGAGAGTTCTTGTCAATTGTTTTGTGATGGCCTTTTGTTTTGTTGTATAGATTGTCGGTTAGGAAAAGTAATGACGAGGAAAATAGTTGGGACTTTGCCTTAAGTATAAGAGTTATGGGAATAATCGGGGATCAGTAAAATTTGTTTTCAACATCTTCTTTTCGTGTCGATGGTAAAAGAAAAGAAAGAGAGAAAGAACAAATAGGTTTATTTGTGACAGAAGCACGTACGTACAAAAAGATGATTCGTCTTCCCCGTGGTTTTTTTTTATATATACAACGTGTAAAGTTAAATGCGCAAAACCTGAAAATAGTTTGATCAGAATAACGAGCAGAATTAATTGAACCACTTTTTAATATAGGCAACATTTTTCAAAAAATCTTCATTAAAAACGATGCCGTGTCTATTTATTATTAGGTCAAGCAAGCCAATGTCAACGCGGCGCAGCGGCCCGGTGACGACTCCTCTCTCGATAAAGCATCGTCGCAGACGCAAGAAACGATCAGAATGGCCAGTAAAATTAAAACAGCACATAAAACCTTTACAATTTTTTTAATGACTTATTTTCTCTCTGAAATAGGTCAATTGAATTAAAAAGCAGTTGGGGTGTCTGAGGTTTTGCGCATTTAACGTTACACGTTGTATATTTTTTATTTATTTATTTATTTTACCATTTATGTACACACATATATAAACAGACAAGAAAAAAAAAAACAGAACAGAAAAATAGGTACAAAGGTGATGCTTTTTTTATTTTTTATAAATACGTTGCCCCACAGTAGGAATTTCTCCTGTATTGTATTATAATATAGTTTGAGCCCAGTAAGTGGCACGTTGGTTGAGGCATCAGTGGCATTTTCACGTGTTATTATTCATTCGAGGCAGATGAACGGTCACTTAGGACACTCCAGCAAGTGAGTTTTCAACGTGAAATAAATAAGTACTCGTATACAGACAGTATCTAGAAATTGTGTCAGGTTTTTTGGCAAGGTGTCATTCATCACATATACACATCACAGGATACTTAATATTTATTTTTGAATTTTTTTCTTGAAAAAAAAGTAAAGCAAGGCGTCGCTCAATATATAATCTACATATCGAGCAAAGTTCTCGACCGAAATTGCAAAAACTGCTGCGTGAAATTATTCCACAGACTTTCTTTCATTCCTTTTAGTTGAAACAGTGAAGTCCATCGACTGTTTACATCCTGTTTTAACCGACTTCTAAAAAAGGAGGAGGTTATTAATTCGGTTGAATATATTTTTTTTTATATTTGTTACTTCAGCCGGTCGATTCTGTAAAAATCTCACCGTGAAATCATAGATGAAGTGAGCTTGAAGTGAGCAGTGTCAATAGTGTTAATCCCTAATGATAGCTCACTCCACGCTCACTTCACCCAAGTTTTCACGGTGAGAAGGTAACAGAATCGCACGGCAGATCTCCGTTATTTATAAGCCGATTTGTAAAATTCTTTCATAGAATTTTCATCAAAATCGGTTTAGTGGTTTGATTTTTAGACCAAAATTACTGGTAAAAATTAAAGTAAACGAAATTGTTATTTGTATGTATTTTACGTGATATCTCCGGCAATTGTAAATCGATTTCAAAATTATTTTTTTTATGGATAGGGTTTGCATCAGGGGTCGTGGCATGGGTACATTTTTATTAACTTTGCTTGGGTAGTGTTTGAGTTAGCTTCAACAATACGTATTTTTGCCACTTAGTTGATGTTGATGATGGTATAAACTAACTTCCTGTCACTAATATTTACACAAGTTTGGTTATACGAATCTGTGTGGGGTAGGTACAACTTAAAAGTGAAAAATAAAAGCTTTTTACAAAAAAAGACACTGCAAAGTGAAAAACAACTAGTTTCGGAAGTCGGTGGCAAACATCGAAAATGCGAACCCAACGACACCAAATTCCGAAATTAAAGTTATTTTTCACTTTGCAGTGTCTTGTTTGGAAGTCGGTTGTTTTTTTTTTTTTTGTAAAAAGTTTTCAGTGAAACTTTTCAAGTCGGCTCAGTTTCATAGTATCGTATCAATTGCCTCAATCAATCTACCCAAACGTTTACTAATGAATCCTCATATAATGAACACACTGGAAACCTAATTAACGACCACACATTAATCGTCCCTAAGCGTATAATTAAGTTTAAACGTTTACAATTCGCTAACTCAAACTTAATTCCCCAACTTGACACCGTTTTGTTAGAAGCACTCCGCCATCTTGAATCTTGCTGCGTTCGAAACTTAATTAAATCGCCGAAAACGTCAGTTTCACGAACGGATCGTCAAATTGTTCCACGATATTAATTTGGGATTCGCTTTTTCGTTTTTAATCGAATAGTAAAGGGTTGTTGGCTGCTTAGACTATTGGACGTTTAGAGGACATCGCGTACTTTGAAATGTTCAAAATAAATATAGCGCGATTATATGAACATTTTTATACGTAGGTATTAGGACAAGGCAAAATCTGACAAAGGTAAGTCAGGTTGTCATTTTCAGAGCTCATCGTTACAATATTCTTTCCGTAAACATTGATATTTTTCGGGAAATAAAAGCACAAAAATCAGATGTGAGTACTTTCTGTCGAAAAATATAGAGGGACAATGCTTTACGAGGACAAGGATTGATTAAACGACGGAAAGACCATTTTACCGAAACATTATTTAATAGAAGAGGGTTTCTCTCAAGCTTGGCCCGCTGGCTAAAATCGGAAACGCGCCAATTCATGGTCACGGTTGAATAATCTGGCCCTGCGCTTTCCAATGAGCCCGTGACCGTTTAGCGAAGTGAACCATGGGAAAAGGGCCATATGTTGGAAAACACTGTAGCTAAAACATTATGGGATGGAAAATATGCAAATAGTTGGCAAATATATTAAGATTTGACTGAGTAACCCTAAAATCTTTGAAAACAAATCCTGCCGGGCAATTCTGGAAAAATCTCACCATGATAACTAAGGTGAAGTGAGCTTAGAGTGAGCTGAGAGTCATACTGATGCTAGGGATTGTCACTATTGACGACTCACTTCACCCAAGTTTTCACGGTGAGATGGTTACAGAATCGCACGGCTGGATTATATAAGACTAAGTATTCAATTTCACTTTATTGTTATTTTGGGTCAACAAACCCAACAGTTAAAGAATTTTCCTATAGGAGACATGATTGAATGTCAAAAAAAAATAAAAGTCCTTCTACTCACGTGCCAAAAATCCAGATGACGCAGCCGTTTCCCAAAAAGGAGGTGACCATCAGCATGGTGTAGATAAGTGCCAGGACGTAGTGCCAGTACTTGTTGACTGCGGGGAAATTCCTCCAGTGATCGTGAACCATGTCCTGATGTTCCTCGGGGATGTTCCAGCCTAACATGTGCTCGACCACCTCTTTGGATACCCTAGAAAAAAAAAAGTTAGAATTGACGCAATTGAGGTTTGAAAATGGAATTCCGGAGACGGTTGACATTTTATATGGCTGCTGTTTTTTTGTTGTGTTTAATTTGAAGAAGTAAAATATTTTATTGACAAGTCTGAAAGACCAATATTTTATTTGTCATTATTTTAATTCAAATTTCTATGTTTAAATAATTATGATATTAATAGTCTTTCTTGTTTCTACCGAAAAAAGTTAAGTTATTTATAAAATAACTTAGAAGTACCCTCTATCCGACATGAAAACATTAATTAAGTAGGTACTGTACCTGAAGTGGATATTTAATTAACGTAATTGAAAGCACTCGGATTTACTTGAAAAAAAAAGGCTCTTTTACAAATTAACTGTTGATAAAATTGAGCAAATTAATGAAAAGCGATACTAACATTTTTAGCGGGTATGCCATGGGCCCGATATCGTCTGTGTAGTTCGTCGCCATCTTGTGTGCGTTTTTTAAACAAAATGGCGGAAAAATATACTTGATTTTCTATTGTTTCATGGGTTTAATGGAATAAAGGTTTTATTTATAAAATTAAATGTTTTATGACGAAGTGAGTAGTCCGACATCCAGTCGCTTCTCACTTGTGGTTTGTGCTCGGTGCTGCACAGTTTTATATCGTTCCAAATAGTGCGTGCCGGTTAATTCCTTAATTCAATAAAATAGTAAAGCTTCTTACTATTCGGTCAAGCGTAAAACTGGTCGTGCCATTTGTTCTCAATCTGTTTTGATTGTTCAGATTTAGTTGTTTGGAGTTTCAAAAACGTATTTAAATCGTTATGATCTCTAGTCTAGAAAATATTTAAATACTTTTCAGTAGGTATTTCAAGAGAGGTCGAATTATAGCCGGAGCTATATCTCATACTCGCCCCAGTAAAAAAAACATTTAAGGCAGATAGTACTTACGTATTTTATGTACTTGACTTCAGAGAATCCAAGGCGCTTGTTTTTCATTTGTTGCGTTTGACACGACAAAACAGTTTCGTCGACTGAGTAGGGTCTTTGGGTTTTCATCGATTTCTGGTCAAACTACGGTATTGTTTTGGTTAAGCAAACGCTTAACTTGCTTCTGATCTATGAACCGAAACGTAACGACTGTCCGTAACTTTGTTCGGGACAGTTTGTGTTTATATTGAGACTTCTATTCGAAGCGATGGGATAGCCAGGATGAAGATTAGCATAAACAGGGATGACTAGATAAGTTCGCACGTTGTGCTTTACATGCAAATTTACCTAGCTCCCTGTTTATGCTGAGAAAAGAGAACGCGCGAAAGAAGGCGCGGTAAGAAGCAAAAGGCTTTGAAGGTCCGTGGCATACCTAGCTGTCCGCCATCTTGATTTTTTTTTACTAAAAGGTAAAATTAAACAAAATGGCGGGCAGGTAGGGGATTGAAGATTTTTATATGGAGCCTGGCATACCAGGCTCCATATAAAAATCTTCAATCCCCTTTTTAGATAATTGACAATAGCGTATCGCGGCAATTAATAAGGTTCAAAACATTGATCGATGTATGCGTTTGGTGTTATTTGAATCGAATAACCACCAGAATAAAAGTAATTAAGTTTTAATTAAATTAAAAAATAAATGCATGGGTCAGTAGCATAGTTTTTAGATGTTTCTTTAGTTGATTGAATTCCCTTTATTATCATTATATGAAATATGATAGGTTACGTTCAACATTTTGAGAATTATGCGACTAAAAATATTTTTTCAGCTGAGTTTTACGATTGTTGTATCATGATAGAGATTTTATTATTATGAAACATTTTTGGACAAGTCTTTTCTTTGAAAAAATTTACCATACACTGATTTTTTTCTGGCTTGTAATATGTACAAATACGCCTAACTGTGCGACAAAAAACTGCGTGACTTACGGTGTCCTATGTACCGGCAGCGCCTTAAGTTTTCTTTTCTCAGCATCTCTCGTTGTGTTCTCGCAAGCAGTAACAATAATGTATAGGTACATTTTATAAATTAAAGTCGCTTTTCGTGTCTGCCTATGACCGTGTTGTTCGTCTAAGCCATTGATTCCCAAAGCGGTCCAGGTGGACCCCCAGGGGTTCACGGGAGACTCTACGTTAGATCTAATCTTCACATTTTTTGTCGAGTTTTGGGAATATGTTAGAAATGTAGCTGCAGGGGGTCCATCGGAACCAGCAAAATTTTTAAAGTGGTCTATGAGAAAAAAAAGTTTGGGAACCTCTGGTCTAAGCTAAGCAGCAGATTTTGATGTGGTTTTCAACATCATTGAAAGAATTCACTGTGGAAGGTTTGTGTGCATAATACAATCATATTAAAACTAACATGTAATAAAGGAATCGCTTTAACTTAACAAGTCGTAAAAACCGTGCGAAGCAGGGACAGGTTACTATACTTTAAAAAAGGTTGTGCTAGAAAATGGACATCTATCTTAGCTTTACGATTTACGAACCGAACTTTCATGAAACTGAGCCGCTATTCCCGACGGAAGATTTATAATAACTTGAGTAAAAACACTTTGTTCTTTCATTATGAAACGCGTTTGGAATATAATAATAATAATAATAATAATTTATTTGTACGGAATAGAAGGTAGTACAAGGTATTGTCTTAAGAGTAAGTTGTACAACAGTGACAAAGGTTCAAGGTCGAACTTCTGACTCCTAAACTAGGCAATAAGCCTGTATCTTAGAAGCCAATGTTCCCCGAAAAAGCAGCGACATACAACTATTTATACAATACACGTGCAAGTACTTCCATTATCATAATAATAAACAGGAAAAAGAGAGAATAAAAAAAAATAAAATTAAATTAAAAACAAAACAGAATATTATGTGCATACAGTATTTAACTAATTATAAATTTATTTTGATAAGATTTTCAGTTTCATCGTATGATAACTTTTGCAACCACTCGGTAAGAATATTCTTAACCTCATATTTTGTACGAGTATAAATTTTCAGAATTTTATTTATTTTGTTATAAAGTCGAGAGCTTGTAGCAAGAAACTGGCGACTAGCGAATGCGGTACGACATTTGACAGTGTCACAGATAGGGAAACCTTCGCGTCTTAACAGAACACTTGGCGTTTTAGGGAGCATGGCGTGTCGACGCAGAACGGCACGGAGAACAAAGAGCTGTCTAACAGTCAGTACCTGTGCCTCGGAATAAAGTTGCGCTGAAGAGAAGTCTCTGCGTTTAAAATGCATTAACTTTAGGATAGTTCTTTGAGAGCGTTCTACGGTAAGTAAAGATGTTTTGTAGGTTCCACCCCAGGCTGAGATGCAGTACAAGATTAGGGACTGACAAAGACTCTGGTATACTAGAAGCATTATTTCGCGATCAGCAGAATGCCTAAGCTCCTTGAAGATATATATCAGTTTCCTGATCCGGGAGCATAAGGCTTCAATATATATCTTAATTGCTCTAAAATTAAGGAAATCGTTGAAAATGTTCTTCTTCTTCTTTTCTTGTCGATGTTACGATACTCCTAGTCGTTGTTTTTTACGGTTTCGTAGTCAACAAGGAACCCTTATACGCCATGTCCGTCTGTCCGTCCGCAGCTTAGCTCAGAGACACTTAGTACTAGAAAGCTATAATTTGGCATGGATATACATTATACACATTAATCACGCCCACAAAGCGGTAAACCATGAAAAAAAAATTTTTTGGGTACCTCCTGTACACCTAAAGTGTGGAAGTTTTTTTTTCTCGTCTACGTGTGGGGTATCGTTGGATAGATCTTTCAAAAATATTGTGGGTTTGTGTAATACATTTTTCCATTCAGGGATCCGTTTGTGAAATATTAAGCTTTAAAGGGCTAATTTTTGTTAGAGTCAACTGTCCCAGCGTTAAGTGTGCCAGCTAAGTAGTTTTTTTGGATATGTGAAAAAATTCATGGTAGTAGTATATATAACGAAACTAAAAGGAAAACTGTCACATCTAAGTAGGTTTCCAAGTTTACGAGTAAAAGTCGACCAACTTACATTTGCAGTTGCAATGTATGGGAGAACATGATTTTCAACTACAATGTTAAGTTTGTTCTTAGGATAAATTCATTCCAACTACGGAACCCTTCATTATGCGTGGTCCAACACGCAATTGGTCGGTTTTTTATAGAGTTCGAGCCCAGTAGGTGTCCACGTTGCTTGCGGCATCACTGGCATCTTTAGATCACCCGAGGGCCAGGTGAACGGTCACATAGGACACTCCAGCAAGTGGCGCCTGGTCTGATCAGAAGCACCGGACTCGCAAAAAAGTTCTTAAAACCCAGAAAAAAGCTTGTAGGTATGTGCGGGCCATAGACACGATGAACTTAAATAATAAAAAAAAACAGCTATAAAAACCCTGGCACTCCACTAAATGGTTATTCAAAAGCCTCAAACGACACAACACAATTCAGTAGGTACTATATTCCCATTACTGAAATAAGGGACCGTTCTTTATTCAAACGTTTCAAAATGGCGGCTGGATTACGAGCCGTCTCGTTCGCGCCAAGAATCCTCGCGTCATCGCAGGACAACCGCGTGTCCGGAATTCGAGCCATTATGAGTAACCCGTAGTTAATCGTATGTGAGGGTAGTATGTGAGAAATTGAGACATATATTGAAGGCGTGTTTAATTTTTTTAAAGACAGGCATTTGGGTTATTTCTTGTTTTACAATAGAAACGTTTGATTGAATGAACATTCTAATTAATGAACGAGTACCCAATTTAGACACTTCAAAATCAAAGACGAGTTTGCGCGAATATACTTAAAGATAAAGTTTCAATATCAAAATATTGATACGCTTTAATTGGAACGCTTGGTGAAGTCTAAATGAAAGAGAGTGTATATTTGGAAAATAATTAACATTGATGTTACATTCAGTACGGTACATTAGTATGGATTTAATAATCCTTCACATATGTACTACAATCCTCAATTTTCGCCGCCGAAACTTTCGCCGACATCTTCGGCGAAACCGAATATTTGGTCGAAATTGAAGGCAACGTTTTTGTCAAATGCTACAAAGATGTTAGTATTATAACATGGTCGTGTATTGGCTTTAATTATCTTTTTAAAAGGAAATTGGGGTAAGTCCGCCACTAATGAGGTCACTCGTTGTAGGTTGCGACAAATATTTTTCTTTTTGCGGTCTCGGAGTGTTTTATATTTGAGATAATTAAAAGTGAGAGATGAAGGCCAGTGTAAAAATGAAATGGGCTTAACGATTTGAAAATAAGGGGACTTAATCCTTCACTGATTAACAATTAGTGATGTTATATGACCTATCTTCATATTTTAATAGAATTACTGAATGTCATGTTTTCACAAGATGCGTATTATTGTTATACTAACTTCTGGGCGGAGCTTCGCTTCAGGGTAGGTATGTCGATTAAAACGCTTATGTTCTTTCATAATTATGGTTCAAAGTATCCCCATACCAAATTTCATCAATATGTGTTCAGCCGTTTCGGAGATTAACAGCGAATAAGCAGGTAGACAGACAAAAATTTCAAAAATATAATATTTTTTTTTTTTTTAAATTTGGCCCTCGCATAGTAAATCAATCAGCTGGTAGTCAGTTTTGTAAGGGAGGGCCAAATTTTGTTTTCATATTTCGACCTATGTTCTTTGGGGAAAGTTGTTGAGTTTCATGATCACATTCACCTCCTTCAGGGTTGATACCCCCCTTCCGTTACACGCTGTATACACGTGTGTGTATGTAGTCATACACACACGACAGACGACTATAGACTAGTGTCTATAGTCTTTGGTATTTGGGAACAAATATCATATTTTTTTACCAATAAAATCGCTTGGCAGACCTAAACAATATCTAACTTATCGTAGCTAGACGAAAAGGCCAACAAATCCTGGAACTTTATGCGTACGGTACGCAAATAAGATTGAGACATTGAAATAATGGAAAGACTCCTCCAGACCTCCTCTAACTTTTATATATAAGTAAAACAAATATCTACATTCAACAAAGTAAAATAAGTTAGTCCACCTCCATAATAAAGGACGGTAGACCATAAAATTTCAACTTTTGCATTGCATTGCATCTTTTGTCCCATTTTTCTACCTTTCGAAAGAATATTCCATTTCTTGCGTTTTTCTTCTAGATTAAGACCTACCCTTAGCGCTTTAACTGTCTTAAATAGTCTTAGAAATTAGCCACTTCATTTGGAAGCTAACGCTTGCGAGTCCGCCACAATTTTGTGCGGAAAATCTTAGTCGAAAAGGTTTTCCCTAGCTAACTTTGTCTTAATACCTTAAATGGAGACGACTAGGTGCTTACTATCTTTTTATTTGGCCTACTTCGTTACATTACTGGGCTTAACTTTCTTCTTTAAAATATATTTTTTTGATCCTCGAAATTTTTGGTGGCCTTAGAAGCTAGTGCCCAGTGGAGAGCAGTGGTGGCCCAGGGGCCTACGAAGGTTCGAACCCAGACAGGCGGTTTTCTTTGTGTAAAATATTTCATCGCCACTGCTCTCAAAACGGTGAAAGGAAACATCGTGAGGAAACCGACATGTCCTTGAACCAAAAATTCGAAGACATGTGACATTTACCAACCCGCACTGGGTTCGCATGGTGGATTACGGCCCACTCCTTCTTGCTAAGAGGAGTTCTGTGTCCCAGCAGTGGGAACATTATAGGATACTCATGCATGCATGCTTAGGAACTAAAAATTGTTTCCAGTTTTACGAGAACCGATTGCCTCGCAGTACCAAAACTTGCTTACACAACATTGAAGCTATGTGTATTGTGTATATAGGCTACAATACATAGCCGAATTATTGTATTGCTCTGGCAGAATGTTATGTGGAGCAATCTGTTGTCATCGGAGCATGAAACACACGTTTTGAATTTATGATCATTGTGCGGTTTTCCACGTTATTATTATAATACTGTGACATGGACTCGGATATTTAACTCGTGATATATTCGGGGCGTAATGAAATTCATGGGTGTTATAAAGTTCAGTGACTACGATTGTTTTTTGAAGATGATGTGTTCTTTCTTTAAACGAGCTCGAAAATATCAGCTGTTGAAGAGAAAGGGCTGGTTTTGAAAGCTGCCAGTTTCTGGTGGACGTATTGGTGGTCTATGTACAAGTATATGAGGACTTAAATAGACAGTTTCTCTTTCCGAATCTCTTGAGCGCTTCAGATGGCATCAGATATCCCTTTACGGCATCTATGAAAAGATACTTAATGTTTTTCTTCAATAGTTTCTATTTTCTATTAAGGAGTGGAGTTTCCCATAAGTTGAGCCGTTGAGGTTCGAAATAAAAACTTTTTACTGTCCAATCTGCCATACGCATAATTCTTGGCAAGGAAAAAGCGTCTAACGAACAGAGGTGGGTGAAATGTTCACTTTCTATTAGCAAGTAAAGTAACTGCTTTAAGTTTCCCGCTTAGATAAGCAAGTAATATTGTAGGTATATTGCGAGGCAGCGAGATAGGACCTAAGACAGAGTTTCTAACTTTCCTAATAGACTTTTGTTCCGAAGCGACCCAGTGGCGCCAACTATTATAATATGAAGTGTTCGTGATAAATCTCTGGGAACACACACAATTACACTTGAATAAAATAGAAGGCATTTGTAGCATTTGTTTTATAATACACAAGTGCGTAGGAGGACCATTTTGGAAAATGTTTTGTGATGGTACTGTCATGTGACTACTGTCATATGAAGAGGGGCTTGTGGCTAAGTAATAACAGCCGCACGGTTCGATCAATCCGGTTAAGCTACGCCTGCCGTGGTTGGTCCGTGGATGGGTGACCATCTTCACATAACAAGACCCCTCCTTGCCTCGGAAAGCACGTTAAGCCGTTGGTCCCGGCTGTCATTCGTGGATCTTTGACAGTCGTTACGGGTCGTCAGTAGCCCGAAAGTCTGACATCCAGTCTTACCAAGGGGTATCGTATTACCCAGTAACTGGGTTGTGGAGGTCAGATAGGCAGTCGCTCGATGTAAACTACTGATATTCAGCTGCATCCGGTTAGACTGGAAGCCGACCCCAACATAGTTGGGAAAGGGCTAGGGGCAGATGATGACTGCCGTGTACTGTTCCTTCAGCGAAACTTGGGCTCTTAACTTTACTACCATCATCATCATCATCATCATTTCAGCCGAAAGCCGTGGATTATTGGACATAGGCCTCCCTGAAGCGTCGCCACATCGACTGGTCCTGCGGCATTCACCACGGTTGACCACTTTGTCATGGCAGTAGTTTTTCTTTAAGCTCAGGTTCAGCAGAATTGGCAGTAGTTGAGTAGCTTACGAGAACAGAAAATAGATAAGTAGTCTCGTCAGGCTTGGTGAACATCAAGAGAAAACAGGACAATATGCCTGTTTACCTGAAAACCTTCCAGAATTGCTTCAACCTACGGTAAGAGATTTGGTTTATATTAAGTTACTGCAGTTTTAAAATTCAAGTCTGTATATAAAATGAAATAAGATTGACTGCCCGCCTGTGCGGTGTGGCAGTGCCAGACTGCCCGTGATATAACAGACGTTACAAAGAGCCAAGCATAAGATGAAATGCAAGCCGTCTTAAAATTCTTCATATGTGAAAAAGAAATGGAGATCCTTACTATAAAGATTATACAGTATAGATCGAAATGCATTCTTTACGTTATAACTGAGTAAGAAACTCTTCAATTTATATCGCTGCGCCTACACGGTTTCTCCCGCATAAATCTCGATCCCGGGGGAATATCGGAATAAGAAGTATTCTATGTCTTTTCCACTGCTAGGACACAGGCAGATGTCACATGTCTTCGATTTTTTCTTTCTATTACATGCCGGTTTCCTCACGATGTTTTCCTTCGCCGTTTTGAGAGCAGTGGTGAAATGAAATGCACAATGTAAAGTGCTTGCCTGGGTTCGAAGTCACGACCACTACAACTCGTATGTAGTCGGGGCGATACCACTGGACCACCTCTGCTCCACTGATTTCTTGCGTCCGTGACGTGACAAAAGGGTATATTTTTCTGTAAAAGTTTAAATCAATTCGCAGGCAATAGGCAAGCCTGTTGGTCTAGTGGTCAGTGGGCCTGACTACTGTACGCAAGGTCATGGGTTCAATTCCCACCCAGGACAAATGTTTGTGTGAAGAGCACGATCATTTGTTCTGTGTCTGGGTGTAATTTATCTATAGTATGTATGTATTTAGAAATATATATGTATGTTTATCAGTTGTCTAGTACTCATAGCACAAGCTCTGCTTAGTTTTGGACTAGATGGCGTTGTGTGAAAGTTGTGGAATATTATTATATTTGAAAGTTGTGGAATATTATTATATTATTATAATTTGTTCCAACGTTATCTTACTCAGACGAACTTCAAGGAATATGACCTCAAGACAACTTTTTGGCTGGGAGTTTAAAATTAGACAAGTCAGTATTTATCCCGAGTTAGAAAGCTCTCCAACAAATAAGTTCGTAACACCTGCCGCTATTGGCGAATTAATACAACTTTGATCTCTTTTGAGTTAAGGATAACATATTTTATTGCTTATAATATCAAGATGGTAACTTTTGGAAAGAAGAATGAAGTTAGGACTCTTGCTGGCAAGAAACTCGTTATGATCGAAGAAGTCGCTAGGACATTTGAAGAACTTGCTTGAAAGCTATATTTAACACTTGAAATGTATACAGGGTCGTAGGGACATCGATGTGAAACCTGTTACCATGGATTCAGTACTTGATTCTATAATAATAATAATTTATTTGTACGGAATACAGAGATAGTACAGAATTGTGTCTTAAAAGTAAGTTGTGCAGACGCCAGCACATCAAGCTACTACAATCTGTCAAATTTCTTTAATAGATTTTCAACTTTATCGCCAAAGTATTAGGTTCAAAGCTGATTGGGAAAGTTTGACAGTTTCGGGTACCTTGATGTGCTCGCGTCTGTACAACAGTGACAAAAACGTCTGACTTCTAAACTGGGCAATAAGCCTGTGTCTTAGAAGCCAATGTTCCCCGAAATTGCGGTGACATACGAGTACAACTATTTATACATTACACGTACAAGTACTTCTTATGTTAAGTAAAAGGAAAAAAAAGACAGAATGTTATGCGCATCCAAGTAAATTAACAATTAATTTTGAGAAAACTTTCGGTTTCGCCAAATGATAACTTTTGCAACCACTTGGTAAGAATATTCTCAACTTCATATTCTGAACCCCACTGCATTGAAATTTATCGTCAGTTATTAACAACAAAAAAAAAAAACCGCTTTCATATATTTTGACCGCGTAGGTATTGCACTTTTCTATGAAACTGCGGATTTTTTTTTATTTTATGTAGGTTAAACAATTACCCCAGCAGAACTTATAAAACTGGAGAAACAGGCCATCAGGTAAGTATTCTCACAGTATTGCATTCATATTATCATAGACCAAGTCCTTTGAAAAGAAAAAAAATAATATGGAAAATTGTTATAAATCGAAGCTATTGTGTTGATACTCGGCCCTCCTCGCCGTACCTGTCATGAAGATTAAATATTTCCTCTTACAGGCTGGTGTAAACTTTGTTATTATTATGAAACGTCTTCCCGTTAAAAGCTACACCGAGCTGAACTTGGGATAGGGTATCAAATGGACAGCCGGGGGTTGCGGAAGTATCGTTCGTTCCCGCGACCCCCAGCGTCGGTGAGAGATGTAACACTGGGGTGGTTTTGTCAGTAAGAGTCTGACCCCACCGTCCGCCCCAGGGTGGCGGACATCCATGGGGATTTTCCACCCCGAGAACAAAAAAAAAGGGGTCGGGTGCTGGAAGCATTATTTCTTCCAGAAAACCTCAATTAATCTTTAGAAATAAGGAGTGCCTTTTGTACCTACCTTACTTTACTATCTTTTTTCTTATATGATTTGTTTTCTTTGTTTGAAAAAAAAATTAAGAATTTCAGTAACTCCAACAACTGTTGATTATCTTGAGGAAATTCTCATCACAAACATTTCACCTATAGTGGCTGTTGAATTTTTATTCCTTATATGTCACTGTTGAGTCATTGAATGACGTATGTAATTTTGTTGACGTTATGTGGTTTGAGGTGTTTTTTTAATTAAATTCAGTGAAATAAGTTTACAAAAAGAGAATAATACAATGAGGACCAGTGTGGCACAATTACCAGAAACGGCACCAATCTTGTCGCTTCTGCGCTAAGAATCGCCGGTTCATTTCTCGCATGCAGCAAAAATTTGTGTGATCTACTCTTCCAAAGATATCTTGTTCCGGGTCTGAGTGTTTGTGCATGTGAGATTTATATTTGTAAATGCACCCACGATACAGGGGAAATCCTAGTGTGGGGCAATGTTTAAAGAAAAATATGTGTACTTAGTAGGTACTATGTGTTTTCATGTCAATTTTTGTGTTCCTTATTTTATTGTATATGCTGTATGTTTCCCATATTATAATAAAAAAAATAAAATGGTTGTTTAAGTAAAATTTCGGTCAGTGGGTCATCTTAGGGGTGGTGTCTTTTATTTAAATTTAAGTTAATATTCATCGTTCCTCCTAACTAGCTGCGTAATGCCCTGCCCATTAGTAAGCTAGAAGTTTAATTTTCCTGTAATTTTGGCTTGAAATTCACGTTGTTCACGTCCTTGGTCTTCAAATTCAGCGGCCGCTAACATATTCCATGCCAAATAAGCTCTTCCAGACATGATTAGACTCAAAAAACTCAAAAACGTTTATAATTTTAATGTAAACATATGTTTGACACGTAAAAATGCTAGTGAGCTACGTAAATACAATCGCAAGTGTATTTTTCGATACCTTCTGTCAAATTTGTGACCCGTGGTGCCGTTTTGTATGGCGAAAGCTGAAAAACGTTATTGTCTATCGAATAGGGTTTCTTACCTATCGAAATCTATAGTGCTCACGGTACGTATTCTAATCCTTTCAGTAATCGCTAGGGGCGCTGTACAATATTTCATATATATTATTTCCGAAGACGCTAGCGAGTTTTGGCTGTGCAAACTCATGGTACAGATACTGGCCTGAAACCGTGGACGGTTTCATGCAAGCAGGACCAGAAAATATTACACCAATAGCCTCCTTTGTTCTTTTGTAGTCGCTCTGTCCTGTTTCATAGACATTTTACGAATTCCCTGCTTTAAAACCCCTGTTAATCTTCACATAAATCTTGGTGGAATGCTGCGATGACAGTTGCCGTTTTTGGTTTGCTCGGTTACTTTTTAATTTTACAATGTTTTGTTTTAAAGCTTATTCTTATCGACGAGATTGGAAGGTTTATTTTTATGAAATAATGTTTACGAAATGATCTGTATACGTTTTTGTTATATATGTTTTTGCTTGGTCTTTTAGTACGAAAGATTAAAAAATGCATTTAACCAAACTTATGATCATGAGTCATTTTTCTACACGTAATATAGAACAAAAAAATTATAATTAATTAATAATTGTAAAAGACGAATAACGGTTATAACCTTTCGTTATTTTGATATTATAAATGTGTAATAAACTCCGTTTTTTCACTATAAGTACAAAGCAATGTTATCTATTTACCATTTACATTTTAAAATAACTCTAAAATGCAGCTAATTTCAACAATATTACACAATATGTCGTTATTTGGTCGTTACTTTTCTAATGTTAAATTAGCTGACTGAGCAGACTTTGTCCTGTTTCTTTGAAGTCGATCGCAGCGCCACCTACCGGGTCCAATTGTTAATCTAACTCAACCATCCAGTGCCCTCTCAAACACACACAAAAACTTTAATAAAAATCGGTCCACCTGTTTAGGAGGAGTTCAGTGACATACACACGAACAGAAGAATTATATACAGTAGCCTCCAAAAGTTAGTTGTCATTTTTCCACTTCAGCTTTGACACACCACATTATGATTTAAAATTCTAGTGATCCAAATGTTTGAACTGCTGTAACGTTTTTACTGACTAATTCCTTTGACTTATCATAAAAAATAATCAAGTAATCCCTTAGGAGTACTTGATTATGTTTTTATTTTAAATCATAATGTCGCATCACAACAGCTGAAGTGGAAAAATGTTAACTATCTTTCGGAGGCCACTGTATTAGATGGAGTATATGGCATCTAGATAAATATTCTTGAAAAGGTAGAAACACTCACAAAAAGAGCCAGACAAAAATCTTTTCAAAGAAACATAAACATCACAGAAATTCCGATCCTCTTTCGTTTTGCACAAAAGTTTTTCATTCAAATGAAATATTTTGATGTGGAACTCGAGGAAAATATAAAATGTACCAGTGGCTTTTCTCGCAAGTTTAACTTAGGAAAACGGGTCACTAAGGCGTTGGCGTCTTATGCAGTACCGTAGTTATATTTGCCTGAAAGATTATTGTTGTATTATATCAAGGACTTTTAGCTGTATACTCGTAGTACTCGCTTTTCGAGGCCAGAGCGCCTTGGAGAATTTGAAGTTTTGATCAACCCTCCGGAGCTTTTAGACTGATTTGGGAAACTCATCATCTGCCTAGCCTTTTCCCAACCAAACCCAAGGTTAGGCGAGAAGGTTTAATGAGTATTTTGGATTTTTACCAACTATATTGGGGTCGGCTCAGTCTTGCCTTACCGGATACCGGCAGCTAAATACCAGTATTTTACATGGAGTGACTATCTATTCAGATAGATAGTCACTCCATCCACAACCCAGGTACTAGATAACACGATGCCCCTTGGTAAGGCTGGGAAATTTGGGAAACTAACTTTGAAAATAAATGTCTGCCTGAATGATGACCCGCCTCAATCCTTGAATGACCAGGAATGGAATTTAAGCATTAATATATATCCCTCTTTTGGAAGTACGAGTAGGTACCATTGCTTACCACCAGGGGTGATCGAGGTCAAGGGCAGGCCAAGTTATAAAAACACTTTTTTTATCACTTCTTCTTTCACCAAAACATTCGAGATAGCTCGAATACAATTTTGATTCAAACGAATCGTAAGCTCTACGTCAAACTTGTTCAAGGGCTATCACAGCACAAGACCAGAAATTATCTACCAAACAGAGAGAGAGTTATCCAGTCTGACGTCTTGTAACACATTTAACGCTCAAGATGTGTCGAGACATGGTCATACATCGTCCCACATGTTCCTAGACTGTAGGGTCCGAAACCAATTATGTACACAAGTTGGCACGCGATATATGAGCGAAGGCAATTTATGAATCGCTCGCACGACGACGATTTATGGGGTAGACACCCTATGCGTTTAATCTGTGCCGTCATAGATTGGGAGTGTATGATGTGCGTAGAATGATTTAGGAAGTTGAATGGACATTGTGTAGTTCAAAAAGTATTTGCATCTGGTTTTTGATCTGCTGGGGAGTTTTTTTGCGCCACTTCTAACCAATGGAAGTGATGAAGGGTAGTGGTGAAAGGCGTTTTGCGGGACTGTCTTATGTAATTTTGACTTTCGAAAAGTGCTCATTCTCAGCCTAATTTCTAATTATAAATGGCTATGGATTTTTGTTTTGATATTGTTGAGGGGTTTTTATATAACGACATTTTTATCATCTGCATCAGGTTAGGTGAGAAGGTTTAATGAGTGTTTTGGATAAAATTATTGTCATATATTCTGCCTAACCTTTTATGTTGGGGTCAGCTTCCAGTCTAAGCGGATGCTGCTAAATACCAGTATTAACATGGACGACTGCCTAACTGACCTCCAAAATCCATGTCCTGGGAAACACGATATTCCTTAGCAAGACTGGATGTTAGTCCTTTGGGCTTCTGACTACCCGTAACGACTATCAAAGGTCTTCGAATAACAGCCAGGACCAACAGGTTAACGTGATTTCTAAAGCACAGAGGGGTCTCGCTATTTAATGGATGGTCATCCATTCATGGATCGATGTCGGCAGGCGTTGTGATATAATTATTATAAATAGATTTATTTTAAAATCACAAAATGTATACAGAGTTCTCTATCCGTTTTCTAAATAAGAAATCTCAACCAAAGTCATTATTATTCAAATGCACATAATAACAAAATTTAAATAAATGGTCCTCATACGGGACAAAGCGCAGCTTGCACCAGCAATTACTTACCGCAGATGTTTTAGCACTAAATTGATATTTGTGTGCTTACACCAGAGCTGAATGGCCCACGTTTGGGGGAGAGGTAAACTGACAATTTACCGGGTGATAAACCGGCGGTAAAACGAGGATGGAGTCGCTATTAAAACCTCAAATAGCTTGTAGTCATTTGCGATTTGTTTGGACAAAAATCTGTTTGTGTTTGTAAAGTTTAATTTTGGAGTACATTTCATATTTTTTTTCTGACAAAAAAGTGTAATTTTGCTATGCTATTTTTATAACCATAAATTCGAGTTAAGTACTCTTTATTTTTGGGGGATGCCTTTAACCGTCTGTTGTCTTCAAAAGTCTGTCAGCAAACTCGTTGTTTTAGCCAAAGGGGTGAACAAATACTTACCACGCTCGTTGTTCTTCCAAATGTCGTGACTAGGCCGACCAATATTTGCATCTTCATCCAATCCATCGTGCCATACTTTGTTATAACTTGACACACTGTACTCGTAAACTCGTGACCCTGAAGAAAGTGCAAAACTATTTACTGTGAAAACAGTTGATGGGTTCGGAGAAACACTGAGAAAAGGCGACCGACATGTCGAACGGTAAACGTTCTACCGTTGGAGTTCACTTCGCTTCGTTCGAAGAAGTTGCTGCTGCTTTATGGTTAGGTTTTACAAACGCAATTAAGCTGTACAAGCAAGTAAAAGTTAAAGAAGTTCTTTCTTAGCCCAAATCTGTACGTTTGAGAAGCTATTTAACCCACTAACAAAGCACTTCAGACCAACAAAATCATAGGTACGTATGTACTTAAGCACGCGTCGCCACGGGAGGTAAATCATTCCTCTCGGCGCGTTCCATTTACAAATTGCTCAGCTCAATGAGGGCCCGCCAGAAATCGCGGGGCTGTATAAATTTGAATAAATGGCGGTTCGAGAATGCAACGGTGTTTGTTACACGGTCACTTTGCATTTTTCTAAAGAATATTTGAGGAAAACTAACGTAAAATGAAGAAATACTTCATGTTGAATATAATTTACGGTTTTTATTAGAAAATCGTCTTTCTTTTGTCTAGAAATAATGAAATGTTGAGTTTCGTTTTGGAGTATTTCATTTTACAAGATGTTAGGTAGGCACCTAATATTGTTAAAATAATTTTATAATTTATACTAGGAAATGTATTGATTCAAAACGCTTGAAACCAATATTATACAGGTTGATGTTTTGAAACGATGTGTTTCAAACGAAAAATATAAAAATTCCAGGAGTCCCCAAATGATTTTAAATATTTCTTACTTTTTAAGCAATAGATTATTTCCCTTTGCATTGTGTCGCAGTACTTTTGTTGTGTTGATTAAAAACCCTCACTGGTTGCGCGTAAGACCATAACAATAAAAAGGCTCACCCCTTTTTAAAAACTCGTTCCGCTGGGCCGAGCTTTGTACCTAAGTGAAAATTGTTCCGAGTGCACTTCCTACTATTTACGTTCTCATAAATCCGTGGAAGCCGCAATAAATTTTAAAGATGGTGATAAAAAATCAATTTTATCGTTGGGAGTGAGTGGAATCTGTGGTTATAATAGTGTCGAATTCTTTCCTTCCTTCCGAGTCCCAGTTTTAAGATGAATTACTTCATTCTTTTTTTGTTAGCCTATGTTGTGTCCCAGTGTTGAGCAAAGGCCTCTCCTTTTTCCTTCCAAACCTTGGTCTTGTGCGAAGTCTGGCCATGTTGACCCTGCAAACCTTATCAGATGGTCGAACCACCTTCACCGTGTGGTCTACCGAGACGGTGATGTCTTTTATTTAATTTAATTAAAATGAAGCAAAGTAAATATTCAACGAGATCCTCTCCTATCATCATCTGCCTAGCCTTTTCCCAACTATGTTGGGGTCGGCTTCCAGTCTAACCGGGTGCAGCTCAATACCAGTATTTTACATGGAGCGACTGCCTATCTGACCTCCACAACCCAGTTACTGGGTAATACGATACCCCTAGGTAAGACTGGTTGTCAGACTTTCGGGCTTCTGACTACCCGTAACGACTGTCAAAGATCTACGAATGACATCCGGGACCAACGGCTTAACGTGCTTTCCGAGGCACGGAGGGGCTCGGTGTGTAAAGATGGTCACCCATCCACAGACCAACCGCGGCAAGCGTAGCTTAACCTGATCGATCGACCTGTGCGGCTGTTATTATTTAGCCACGGGCCCCTCCAACGAGATCCTCTCCTATGTTCAATATCAAATATTTAATGCCTCCATACTCATTGAAATAATTCGATAAAAACAAAATGAAGGCATAATTGGTTCGGCTCGTAGAACGCAAATCGGAATTTACCGCCTCATTAAAATTTGAATAAACATTCATTTTTAGTAAATATTTACTTATTAGCGATGTTAAACATCGTAACAGCGAATAACTATTAAGAGTTTTCATAAACAGCGTTAACAAGAAAACCGTTGGAAACCGCCGTCAGCCAGGAATTCCGTGCTCCACTCAAACTTATAATGACATTTAGATATCCTTGTCACCAGGGCAGAGGGGGGCGGGCGTCGCATCACGCGGCCGGGAGGGGGGAACACCGTCGAGAAAATTATCGAGGAATATTTCTGGATTCCCAATCATTTGACATGTAATTTACTCGGCTTCAGCACCAAATGATTCAAGGGTGTTATTGTCTGACGATTTAATGTTATTAGAAGTTTCTTTTCCTCCCCTAGGTTGAAAGAGAATGTCATTACAGTATTTAATTTGAATGTTTCACAGATAAGAGGATTTTCGGATTTCGAGATTTTCCTCGTGTAAATGGTTTTTTAAATCTTGACAAATGTGAATAATGCGTTGGTAATAATATCTGAGTAAGTGGAATGAAGTTACTTTACATAGTGAGTTTTTAGGCGTGGAATGTGAAGTGTTTGCGTAATTCTTGAAGTAGATCGCAGCTTCTGAGCGCTTAGTCATTTCGTAGAGACAGTTGAGCAAACTTAGCGTTGTTATTTATCACAGTAATATATTTAGTTACGTCATCTTTGCTGTACGCTTTGCTATAGAGAAGAAAAAAAAAAACAGAGCAGACTGGTAATTTCAGTTACTCGATTGGCTTTTCGGAAGCAGTATTACGTTCAAGATCCTCCCTCATGATCGAGTTGCTTACAGTCAAATCGAATAGTTATCAAATCTTAAGATTAAAGATTCATTAAAACGTTTTCAGCAACAGTTTACAAGTACAACAAGAACATGATATTTTAGTCGGACAAACGGTAGACGCCGAAAAAAAAAATAATACGAAACATTACTTAGTCAAGTTAACTTAAAGTCCACTTCGCTAAGTATTGTTATAATCTCATATCACGGCGTCAATGTTAACACGGGGACGCTCCTTAAAAGCCTCCCCGGCTCGCCCGGGGACATCCTGTTTTGTCATACAGTTTGTGACATGACGTATCACCCCCTGTATACATAGGGTTGGGACTACACCACAGATTACTGAGGATTTGTAACGGTTTATGTTCTTAGGAACATGTTTTGGGTGCAGTGAAGGGCGCGTTTAGGCTAAGCGGATTATTTACGTTTTTTTAGGCTACATTTGTTTATGCATATGCCTCTATTACGAAAACCTAGGGAGGTAGAGGTATATCGATGAAATATCGATATACTTCTGCCTCCCTAGGTTTTTAAGCCTTTAACATTTTTGTGCGCTATGTTTTCTGCGACCAGTATTTTCTGCTTTGATATAGGCTTTTCATTTCCTGCTGTCGACATGTCAAGTTGGTACACGTAATTCGACAACTACTCGAGAGGAATCCGTCCTTAATATTTTCTTAGTCCCCCTCGACACGGAGAATTCTAGTTTGGGGTCCAAGGAATTTATAAATATCTTGCGCCTAAAGCTACTAGTTGATGTAAGTATTACTATTTTTTGAATAGTGTATTGTGTCGTGTTTTCCGCGAGGAAACCGGCATGTTCCAGAACTAAAAATTCGAAAGCATGTGACATCTACCAACCCGCCCTGGGCCCGCGTGGTGTATTACGACCTACTCCCTCTCACAGAGAGGAGGCGTTTCTCCCAGCAGTGGGAGCATTATCAGCTGATTATGGTACCGTGTTTTCTGGACCAAATAAAGTTTTTAATTATTTTTAGTTCTGGCTGGATAGTCTTTGTCCTATTGCTATTCTAAATATTTTGAAATTTAGATTTATGTCTCAAGATCATCTAGGTTGTGACTGGCAGCTCATAAAATTATGTGTGTTTTGGGAATAAGCCTTAGTCTAGCAATATACTACGCTAGACTGAGTTGAACCAAAAATACGAAGACATAACACTGAGAGAAGGCCTGCGTCCCAGTAGTGGGAACAATATAGGTAACTTGATATAGGTCATTCAAAAGTGAGAAACGTTTTTAGAAGGAGAATATACGCAATTTCTAGTGATATAATCATTTAGACCCGTGGAGTTAACAGTAACAGTTTAAAAACTCATTGAGTGTAATGAGGTGGTCGACACTAATATGCACAGACCAGTGTTTAGTCACGAAATGTTTTAATGTTTGTTTTCTAATATTTATGCTTGTATTTTTGTTTACCCGCTTGTATGTGTACTTTGGTAAGAAAATATGGGTGTATCTAATCTAAATCGTGTGAGAATTTTAATGTTTTAAAGAAACTGCCAAATATGCGTAGACGTGTATTGTATATTGAATTTATTCTTGACTAGCCCACGGCTTGCGGACGAGGTCGAAAGCTATCCCAAGGGATCGCATTGCCGCGATAATAATCTATATGTTAATCTAGGTTACAAACTATCTGTGCGCAAAATTTCATCCAAATCTGTTCAGCCGTTTTTGCATGATTGAGTAACAAACATCTAAACATACAAACATTCACATTTATAAAATTACTAGCAGCGCTTCGCGGTTTCACCCGCGTAAGTTTCGATCCCGTAGAAACATCGGGATAAAAGTATCCTATGTGTTAATCCTGATTATAAACTATCTGTGTGCCAAATTTCATCAAAATTGGTCCAGCCGTTTGAGCGTGAAGAAGTAACAAACATCCAAACACACACACACAAACACTCACAAACTTTCGCCTTTATAATATTATATACATATACAGTATGATATAGTAAGATGCCTTTCAAAAATTGAGCACTTCTGAGAGTGTGTGAAAACGACTAGCCCAAAATTTGAGCCTTTAAAGAAAACGACAGCTTGCACCCTAAATGATTTCAAGGCGCTTAAAATCAGCTGTTCAAGTTAACAAACATATTTCTACCAGCCCTATTTCATATTGAGCGAGGTACAGAATTTTACACTGCACAGTTAACTATAAAGCTGAGTTTGTTAGGAAGTGGGCACGGCTGGAATGACTCACGAGACACGACTCAGCTTTAGACCTTTTGCGGAGAATATCAGCCGTTGATGGCAAACGTGTGTGGCGTTCTAAACTTGAATCTACAGATTTGATTCGGATGTGCTTCAAAACTGATTGTTTGATGCGTGTGAAGTCAGAAATAAAGCGGTTGTCTTTTGTCTTTTTTTTGTTGGTCCATTTTTGAAATTATTTTGAGGTGTTGCGATTTGCATGTAGTCTTGCTTGATGTCTTTTGTTTAAATGTATTCAAAGTTTTCTTTCGGGATTCAAAATCAAAAATCAAATAATTTATTCAAATTAGGCTGAGATTCAGTTCTTTTCGAAGGTCATAATTACCTACTTAAGACAGTCCCCCAAAACGCCCGCCCTTCATCACTTCCCAGTGCTTTCTCTGGGAAGAAGAAGTGGCGCAATAAACTTCTTAGCAGATTCTACGACATTTCGGCATTTATGTATATGTGTGTTTTACGACATTTATGTATGTATTTATTTTATCGTGTAAATGGTACACCACAGACTACCTACAATATTTGTTTCTCCTTCCCTTTTCAATCCATCCAAAGGTTGTCTTTAAAAGATCGCTCTTAGCGATAAGACCGCCCATTGTGTCACCCTTTGTAAAATTTCTATATTTATGTCTGTAATCTATATGGTGTACATAATAAAGAGTATTCTATTCTATTCTATTCTATTCTATTTCGGCCTCACACGGAGCCCTTTTACATGAACACACCTCGTAGTGTGTTCACATCTAAAAATACAACAGGAATTCTTTAAAAACATGAATTAGTCTTACAAAAAAAAAAAAAACTTCCTCTACACTTTAATATTATGTGCTGCAATGATTCAAGTAGATGAGTCAAACTTAATCATATCATACCCATATTTCTCTATACAGCGTGTAACGGAAGGGGGGTATCAACCCTGAAGGAGGTGAATGTGCTCATGAAACTCAACAACTTTCCCCAAAGAACATAGGTCGAAATATGAAAAAAAATTTTGGCCCTCCCTTACAAAACTGACTACCAGCTTATTGATTTACTATGGGAGGGCCAAATTTTTTTTTCATATTTCGACCTATGTTCTTTGGGGAAAGTTGTTGAGTTTCATGAGCACATTCACCTCCTTCAGGGTTGATACCCCCCTTCCGTTACACGTTGTATAATTATAAGCTTTTTTCTTGAATTTTCACTAAATGATTGTATGTATATGCCACATATTCGTTCGATAAGAGCTTATCGTTGACGGTCGATGGATTATATTTGCATATCAAAATGGGTAGGATTTTCATTAAAAACAGTCCTTTGAACGCAAAGGTGAGGTGAGGCCCGGAAATGGTTTCAGAATAAGAGCGAAACGAGATCATGGAACCATTGATGTTATTTTATGTCCTTGTCTTTCACGAAATGCTTGGCTGTGTCAATTTATTTCTGATACGTAAGATTAGAATTTATTTAACCTTTCAAGTCTTGAGTAATGAAACACCCACACCTAATAATTATTTATGGCTACAACGCGCATCAACGGAGGATGATCTGCCGGTCGATTCTGGAAAAATCTCACCGTGATTACTGACAAGGAAACCTCGCGAGGTGTCCCTCACCAGTCCTTGTCCTTTAGTTGCGGCTTTACTATAATAATCTACATGAAAAATGATGAGACACGTATTTTTTCTTTTTTGCTAATAAACGTTTTAAAGGTGTGAAAATCACCCTCAAAGTTTCGTACCCCAAAATGATGGTTTGCAGTTTTCACATATTTCTAATAAAATTTTTCCAAAATGACTTTAACCATTAAAAAGAGCATAAAAAGTTATGAAAAATACCTTTATTCACATATTAATAAGAATTGTGGATATACATTTAAAAAAAATTAAAAATAACAAAAAATTCATAACTCAAAAACTATTTATTATTTTTAATGGGAACAATTTTAAGTCTTATATATACATATAATAGATGTGTGCATCTTTTTAGGTATTTGTGATAGATACCTTTATACTTAGAATTTTAAGAAAAAAACAATAAGCTGCCGCTAGTGTTCGTTTTAACATCACTTTAGCGTTAAGTAGGGGAGGCCGGGGCTGGAAGTTCCCGGGGCACGTTGTTCCGACAGTAATAACTTTGTAAAGAAAAGAGGTAGCAATACACGAGAAATGCGTCGTTTAAGCATCAGGTGACGCGCCGCGCTGGCGGCCATCTTAGTTGCTCCGACGGCGTCGGACGAGTGGCTGTGTCACCGTGCTAGTAGAACACCACGTTAGTAAATTTTTTCGTATTTAAACTTTTTGGTCTATTTTTCTTTATTATTAGCCGATTTATGTACATTTTTCCAATTTTAGAGTGGCATTAGTTAGGTATCTTATAGCTTGAATGTTTTTTCAATTAAATTTGTTAATTTGCTAGCATGATAGTTTTTATACAAACATATAATTTGGGGCTACAAGTTCCCTCCTAAAGGGGCTGGTTGTTCCCCGGAACAACTTACCCCAATCGATCCTTAAATTTTTTATACATTTTTACGGTATTTTTTTTTTAGGATGGTACGTACCTACAAACGGAAAACTGAGAGAGGGAAAACATCCAAAACGTTATTAAGCCAAGCAGAAAATGGTGCAATACAAGATGGAAGAAAAGTAAAAACCGCTGTTGTGTTATGTAGTTAAAATAAGTGCAGTTATGTTTGTGGTAAAGTTTTTAACTTGATAAATCTCTATTATAGTTGAATTAATAAAAGAAACATTTCATCTGGAGATTTCCAATTATATTTTGTTGTCTTTTTTTAAGTTCTGTTATGGAATTGCCAATATTTTTTAGTTATAAACAAGTGTTTATCTCGAGTATCCTTTCCAGTACGATTTTTTGTATCCTTAAGTATGTAGGTAGTAAGATTTATAAGCTAATAGATATCAATTTCTGTAAACCAATACAAAATGTGAATCTAGTTGTAGCTAGTAATGTTTTTTCGTTGTTTTTTAAACTTTATAGCATTGCATAACAACTAAATAAATGAACCTAACTATAGAAATTATTTATTGTTTTATTTAACCAGAGAAACCATACATTATCTTTATACTTTATTAATATTATCTAAGTGGCACAATTTGCCCCACACATGGAACAACTCGCCCCAAAGTGGGGTTGAATGTTCCCTTCCGAAATTTTGCAATAATATGCCTGTACAAAAAAAAATATAGAGAAACTAGCAGAAATGACTTTACTATTACAGAGACCGATTAAGACTTTTTAATAAAATTTAATATCAATATTGAAATCTTATCATTTTCATCATAAATTTTCATGTTATTTGAAAATCGGAACTTTCAGCCCCGGCCTCCCCTACTAAGATGTTAAGCTAAAGTGATCTTAATACCCGTTTTCACTAACACTATACGACACCTAAATTATTCCCTCTGCCCCATAGAAGCGCACTGTTTAGCGCCGAAAGTTTAAAATTCAACTGCTCGCTATTATTCCCTCACACCGAGAGGAGGCCTGTGTCCTACCAGTTGGAACATTATAAAGCTGATTATGCTTATACTATTTAGGCATTTACTGAGGTGACCTAGTGTTAGTTAAATACGGCGTAAAAGTAACATTATTGAAATAGTAGATTGTTATACAAGGTTCGAAAGGCATCAATTCCCTTACGAGGTATTTAGACGCCCGAGCGCTGCGGGAGCCGCTATAGTCCGAGTAGGAATTTATGACTTTCGCCCGTGTTAAACATTCTACTTTTCATTTCGAATGGAAAGTTAAAAATAGTTGTTTTTCTAAAATATTTATTGATAATAATAACATGAATAGTATGTACCTATTTAATAGTCTTTTTAAAATTTTAAATATGGAACACACTGCTTTACCGCCACGGGCCGTCCCGCCCGCTTAATAGGTATTTTTGTTTTAATTCGCACTGGCTGTTTGTACACTCACAATACGGCAGCATTTTCCTTAATTATGTAAAAAAATTACTACCTAACCAAATTTAGTTCTATTTTTAAAATTCATTCCCGCCCTGGAGAGGGAAGCAATTCCTATGAATCTTTCCCGTCCAAAGGTGGGAAGCAGCGTCTTCCACCATCTATTCGGATCAAACAAACACTACTTTCCGAGTATGAGAAAGTAAAAGAAAATCTTACAACATATGCAACCTCTTTCGTTAAACATATCTCCATTTGAACCTCATTACTCATAACACCCAAAGAATGACATCACACATTTTAGTCAACTCAAAGCTGTACAGCCAGCATTGTTTTGCAATATAGCAGATGGCACTACACTTTCAGGTCAATGTGAATCGCCAGAGCGTCGTTTTTACTAAACCAGAGTCGAGCCGAGAACGTCGCTTCTCATTTGCAGACATTTCAGTACAATAGAGGAATAAATATACCGTTATATGTTTTTTTTATATTGAATTTCAAATGAATGGAATACAATAGGCCTGGAGAAATACACTCCCGGACTCCTAAATCGAACAACCGTGCAATTCCATGACGGGGATAAAGGCCTAAAACATCAAAATGTTGGTATCTCAAAGAAAAATGTTTTATGCAGTTTTTATACTGGCCATCACGGACTAGAAAAAAAAGAAGGACTCCGCGCCACGCGTATCGAAAGTGAAGCACCGTACCGATCTATGTGTGCGTGATTTGAGGGATACCAGATGAATGAAATTTTCCCCATGTTTTAAATATTTGGACAGTGTATTCATTTATTACAATAAAGCGATATAAGAAGTCCACTTAACTGAAATTACAAAAATATAAATGATAAATGATAAATGATTTATTTTCTGTAAGTAGGTTTGTACAAACACTTTTACATGTCAATCATATTTTTTTAAACTAGATGAGGTCGGCATTTCCTATCTGACTACTCTGAGAAGAAAGGCCGAAACAAACTCAGAGGTCACAGTCTCTTTTAAAGTCCAGACATAATCTTGGTCAGATAATGTGAAGACCATGTAGATTGGTGTCTGAAATGGTCTTTTGAGTAAAGAACCATACAGATTGAGCGGACCTGTCCAGTCAGTGCACGCATTTGTCAAAAATCGTGCAGCTCAACTCAGAACTTGAGGAGCCTTACGATTCGACGAACAATACCAATGAAAGGACATTTGGGTAGGCCGCATAAATGACTCAAACTGCCAGATCATGATTAAAACTAACTAAGAAGGAAAACCTAAAAAAAGAAATGACCCACATAGTCTTCACACTCACAGTAATAATAATAAAAATAAGATACTTTACAAAGTAAATATCCATGTCATTGTTTATATAAAATTCATCAATGTCAATGTGTATATAAAAATCCGGATATAATCTTTGAGGACCATGTAGATTGGTGTCTGAAGTGGTCTTTTGAGGAAAGAACCACACTGAGTGGACCTGTGCAGTCAGTGCACGCATTCGTCAGTAACCGTGCAGCTCAACTCAGAACTTAAGGAGCTCAACGATTCGACGAGCAATACCAAGGACAGGACATTTGTGTAGACCGCATACACCACTCAAACTGCCAGACCATGATTAAAACGGAAACAATGATCCACATAGTCCTCACATTCACAATAATTAAAATAATATAAGACTTTAAACAGTAAATGTTCATGTCATTCTGTATATAAATATATATGTATTTAAAAAAACAAAAGTGTAAATCAGCAAAATAAAAAATAAACAACATTCACTGTCTAGACCTATTGGAGCAGCTCAATCCCAAGCTTTTTTGTCCTCAATATAGTCTTTTACAGTATAATAGGCTTTCTGGCATAGTTTTAGCTTTATAAAAGATTTGAATTTATTAATGCTTAGTTCTTGAATGTGGCTAGGAAGTTTATTATAAAAACGTATACATTGGCATCTAAACGAGCTACCTATTTTCTTGAGCCTTGTTGTAGGAACAACATATTTGTGTTTGTTCCTAGTATTTATATTATGGATATATACTAGTGAAAACTCAAAATTAAGTGTTTATTTGTATGGATGACTAGAAAAACGCTGCTGTAGAATACGTAATTCAATTGATTGTCTTGAATTACCTATTAGGAAGATAGGGGGATGGGTATTAAAGCTTACTTACCTAAAACACACAAGGTGTATTTTACCGATAATAAGAAAACTATTTAACGTTCTGTAGAAAATAAAACTGAAATATTTATTCAAATGATTTAATCAGAATCTTCACAACACATACAAACACTCACTAACCCGCACTGCATTCTTTATCGATCCAAGAAACATTACAAAAGCATGACGCTAATCCGTTCCAATCTAAGAACCCTCGCCAATTGATGATATGTATCAAAATGTATACAGCATATCACGCTTGTTTTCGACGGAACCCACTGGTCTTCACATCTGTAGTTTCTTATTATTATAATCCAGTCATTGTTCCATGAATGATTTGTTGTAGGAAATCTATAAAAATAATCATAGTCAATACTTGCAAAAAAATGGCAAAGAACACAACAAAAAAAATTACCCAATCTCTCGGGACACTTACCCATTTATTTTCTGACAACACTTATAAGTGTGTTGAGGTTTTGTGTTCCAATAGTAATGATTTTAAAATGTCAAAAATACAATAAATCAACAAGTAAAATTGTGCCTTAACTGTGATATGTTATTCCTTGACAGTTTTTCTGGGATGTAGAATTATTTTTACACGTTTTCAAAACACAAGATGGCATTATTTTATTTTATTACTTCACGTAAATAGTACCTACAAAGACCGTCTTGTCGCGTAATGGCGGCCGGCCGGCATTCTATGATGTAAATGTGTGCGTGAAGCACGTTTGTTACAAACGGTCCGGCACCCTTACTGTGCTTCACTTTCGGTATGCGTGGCGCGGAGTCCTTCTTTTTTTTCTAGTCCGTGCTGGCCATCATTTTAGTGTCGTCATTGTTCCGAATTTGAATTCACGACCATTTGAACAGTTAGAGCTTTGGCAGCGTTCAGAAGGCCAATTTTCGTACCGTTCAAAATCTAGTCAGAGTTTCATCTCGGCGACAAGCAAATGTCAAAAACTTTTAAAAAATGAAGGGAAATTAGAGGTTTTTTTGAGAGATTGAGACTGGAGATCAGACTGTGAACGTTCTTAAAATTACGAGAATTGCCTCTCTGGTGTTGCTTTAAAACGATTTGTATGACTAATGTGATGTTCGTCATTCGAGATTAAATAAGATAACGTTAAGACATGAGTAGACTGTTCTCAAACCTGTCATGTCAGATATTCATGACGTCATGATACATATTAATGATCGCGGCAATATTATGTGTGTTAAAATAATGTCAACCACATAATTATAACACACAACCTCATGCTCGTAATCCCCAAAGAGTTAGGCAGAGGTGTCCTTATTGTTTGTACAGACGCCAGCACATCAAGTTACCCGAAACTGTCAAATTTTCCCAATCAATTTTGAACCTAATACTTTAGCGATAAAGTTGAAAATCTATTAAATATATATTTATTTTAATAATAATAAAGAACAACTAATACCTAATTAATACTAAAAAATATACAAATATTATATACCTACAAGTAAATAACAAAAAAAAAAAATATATATATAAAGAAAAAGGCAGGAGCTCATTGGGCATCAAAAAATTCATCCGCATCGCTGTCAATGGGGTAACTGCCCAAAAGGCTGGCAGCATTACCACGTTGGATGGCAATGCTGATTCTTTGGCCAAAAAATAGGCCAGCCCTCTGGTCACGTGAAGAATCAACCAACCGTTTGGCGATGTCCCGAAATCTATTAAATAAATTTGACAGATTGTAGTAGCCTGATGTGCTGGCGTCTGTACATGGCACGGTTTCTTTACGATACGGTGTATAAACAGCGCCGTAAAAAAAAAAAAGTGTCTGTCTACAAGCTTCCAGTAATCCAAAAGGCCAATACTACAGAAAGTAGCGCTTGCGACCAAAAGATCAACGAGCTGTTCTACATATTCACATGTATGTTATTTCCCCATGCACATTTACTCAGTGTCTCTTTACAAATTTTATTCAAAATCCATAGAAAGACGTTAACACTTAAAAGTACCAGAAGGGCCCATTCGCATCTGCGGATAAAAACAGTAAAAATAAACTGTTTGTCTTTAAAGTGAGTTTGATGTAGGTTTTATTCCAATATTACGACTCCATCTTGCTTTATGTACAATTTAATTACATTGGGCGGATAAAGATAGTTACTAAACCTCAGAATGACTCAGTATAAATCTTTAGTGGCATAAAACCCAGGATTTATTCCTCAAATAAGTTTTTCCTGGAGCTTTGCCCGCGGGGAGGTTGGAAATTATCCCACGGGAACCTATGTGTCAATCCAGGTTATAAACTATTTGTGTGCCAAATTTCATCCAAATCCGTTCAGCTATTTTTGCGCCAATCCGGAACATACATTCAGACAAAAGGAAAAAACATTCTAAAAACCATATTTTCGGCATCAGACTCGTTGCCACAGCTTGTAGCAATTACTTACTTTTTAATAGGACCTATGAAATGGCCGTTTTGTATGAAAAAATTTAAACGAATTTTTTTTCATGTATTTTTTATTTGTATTAATACAAGTAATCACCCATGCAATCAATGCATCTTTGCCAACGCAGTGGCAGTTTATTGATGTCCTTCTTAAAGAAATCAGCTGGACGGGAGGCAACAAATTCTTCAAAGGCATTTTGTACTGCCTCTCGGGTATTGAATTTTTTTCCCACCAAGAAGTTATCCAAATTCTGGAAAAAGTAGTAGTCTATAGGCGCAAGGTCTGGTGAGTAGGGCGGATGATGGAGAGCTTCCAACCCCAGTTCTTGCAACTTGGAGACCGTCTGCTGTGCAGTATGAGGTCGCGCGTTGTCGTGCAGGAGCAGCGGAGACGAGCGATTGAACAATGCTGGTTGGAGATGTGCCAGCTTCTCCATCATTGTGTTCAGTTCTTCACAGTACACATCGGCAGTAATGCTCACCCCGTTTGGTAAGAAGCTGTGATGAATCACACCGGCGCTAGACCACCAAACAGTGACCATCACTTTTCTAGGGGTAAGTTTTCGTTTAGGGCATTGTTTAGGTGCTGAACCAGGATCCAACCAACTTGCTGAGCGCTTGCGGTTATCAAACAGAATCCATTTTTCATCGCAGGTAACAATGCGGTTCAAAATTCCTTCATTTGTGTGTCTGTTGAGCAGTGCAAGGCACATCTCGACGCGTACTTCGCGCTGGCGATCATTGAGTTCGTGGGGCACCCATTTGTCAAGCTTTTTTACCTTGCCAATTTGAAGCAAATGGACCAATATTGTTTTAACGCTAACGTCGAAAGCTGCTGCTAATTCAGCCGTAGATTGAGTATCATCAGCTTCCACAATCGCCTTTAATTCGTCACTGTCGACCAAAGTCTTCGGACGACCGCGAGGTTCATTTTTCAGGTCGAAATTTCCAGAACGGAAGCGAGCAAACCAATAACAGGTGGTGCGTTGGTTTGTAGTGTTAGCTCCGTAAACGTCGTTGATGTTGCGTGCCGCTTGTGCCGCGTTGCTGCCACGACGGTACTCATATTCCATAATTACTCGAATTTTTAACGTATCCATGATGACGAAAAAGATTGAAATGCGATGAAAATGTAACACTAATCAATAAACAAATTACTACTTTTGGAAACAAAATTCCATGTTTTTAAAATAAAATTAATTTGAAATTAGAATTGTTAGCCAAACAAAAATTATTTTGATTTGAAATGGCCAGTACTGCAGAACGGCAATTTCATAGGTAAAGACCTAATATATTGAATATAGGTACAGTTTTGATATCGTTACTATTCTATGTATTATAATTATGTATACAACGTGTAACGTTAAATGCGCAAAACCTGAAAATAGTTTGATCAGAATAACGAGCAGAATTAATTGAACCACTTTTTAATATAGGTCACATTTTTCAAAAAATCTTCATTAAAAACGTTGCCGTGTCTATTTATTAATAGGTCAAGCAAGCCAATGTCAGCGCGGCGCAGCGGCCCGGTGACGACTCCTCCCTCGATAAAGCGTCGTCGCAGACGCAAGAAACGATCAGAATGGCCAGTAAAACTAAAACAGCACATAAAACCTTTACAATTTTTTTAATGACTTATTTTCTCTCTGAAATATGTCAATTGACTTAAAAAATCAGTTGGGGTATGTGAGGTTTTGCGCATTTAACGTTACACGTTGTATATGTTTAGCTAAGAGAATATGAAGTGAGCTAACATAAAACTACTTACTCCAGACAGAAGTTGAGTACTGAAGATAAACGTTCAGGCTGTGTCGTGAAAGCATCGCCATTTTATAAATGGCTCTCAGACTTCGCAGGAGTTAGGAATGAAGACATCGTCGCTTCGTCGTATGCTTATTTAAGTAACATAGTACTTATAGGCCAAAGGAAAATGGAATGAATGGTTGACTGTTAGAAAATGCCTATGACATTAAGTCCGCCTCTGTACATTTATGTGCTTGAAGTATTAAATAAATAAATGATGAAGCATGCAGGGGATAAAATAGAAAGAAATAATTTATAATAAAACTACGTGGGTGGATCAAATATAAACCGGACTTAAGTAAAAAAAAATACGCACGTATTCTCATAATTTTTCTACATAATCTCCCCTTCTATTAACACATTTTTCCCAGCGCAGGGGATGTTTCTTGATGCCAGTATCGAAGAATGTAGTCGGTCGTGCCTTTAGCAAATTGCACACAAATGATTCCACTATCTGGTTAGTGTGAAAACGGCGTCCTCCATTTGATTTTTTTTTTGTGCCATTCCTACACTTGAGTTCTTGAAAGCGTATTCTTATCGAACTGTAGAGTCAATGGATGCAAAATTTCGGAAGGTTTTATGCCCTCCCGTGCTAAAAAAATATGATAAGTCGTTGCTCAACAGACTTAATACCTCCTGCTCATACATGATGCTACTGGCGCGCAATAAACTAAAGTTTGCTGGAGCAGTATACCCCCCTCCCCTAGATGATCCCCCCAACACATACAACAGCACCAGGCGCGTCACTTCACTCAGCGACTAGTAATAAAAAAAGTCCTGTTTATATTTGATTCACCTAATATAAGACAAAAGACAAAACTAGATGACGTCGTCAAAAGAATCAGGTTACTGAAGTGGAACTGCGCTGGCCACGACTGCAGGTTGGAAAACAGTCAATCGACCAAAAAGTTATTGAAATCCATTCAGATGCTTTTTTGGTCGATCGACTCCAACCAAAAGACCAAAGCAGAATTAGAGGTTGGCCAATGAAAAGGCGGGAAGACATATTTTGGGAGAAATGAGGACCAGGATGGATGACTAGGGATAGGAATCAGTGGAAGGAAATGGGAGAGGCCTACGCCAAAGAAGCGACTAATGCTTAGAAGTGTGAGCCACTCTATTATATAGTATCACATTTGTATTTAAAAGTAGTAGAATAAAGGCTTTATTATTTTATCTTCAGTAGGTACTCATAGAACTATGTTTTCCTGTAAGCGATGGTGGAGGGAGGGTAGTGTAATTAGGTTGCTTCCGCGCAGATTGATATTGTAATTGACTGGGCAAGTGATAGGTACACTCCACTTAAATTACGTGAAGGGTCGACGTGTGTCGTGTGCCATTTTCGTAGCACTACATGTGAATAATTTTCAAATATATTTTAACAGATTTTCGACTAGATAAAAGCATTGATGTCGAAAAAGCCGAATTCGATTAACCAAAACCTGTACGGTACAAAGCTTTTAGTTACAAACAATTTAATATTGTTGCGGTGTGTGCATATGACACTCAAAATGCTTTTATATTCCATAGAAAAAACTAGGTCAACTATCCAGCCTATACGTTTTAAAACCTACTGCCGTTTACAAAGCTCGTTTCACTAGTAGTTACGTTAAAAGCTACAGAATACTCTGGCTAAACGCATCTGCATTGTTCCATCATACTCTTTCCGTGAATCAATTCCGGAACACACGGCGTTCGGCCTTCCCCGAATGACAGCGACACAAATGCGGTCGCTGTAAATGTTCGCGTTTGGCGGGAAATGTGAAAAGCGCGGGACCAACCGGCAGCTGATGGCATGCCGCCATTTTGTTTCCTCTGCGGTTTGGCCAGCGAATATTTTTGACGCGTACGTTTAAATGGAACGTGGAACGTGTTATTGAGTTAATTTATTTGTATAGAATTGGATGGCATTTAACTGGTGCTCTCAATTTTATGCTCAGAATATAAAACTCCAATTTTTGTTCGAATGCGAACTAATTTGTTAACTGAGTCCTTAAGCTAAGATTTCACTTCCTTTTAGCTGGTACCTGGAATTGTCCGTGACCTGGAATCATGAGAAAATTAAATAACTTAAGGTATTTCTAAGAAAATACGAGGAAATGAATTAGTTCAAGTCCTTCCGAACTCAGTATCACGATGCTATAGGAAGCATAGTTCACGTTTTGATACGTGTGTAGGTCATTGAAGCTGACCGAAGCTCACTGATGCCTAACACAAGGAAGGCGGAACATTTGAGGATGTAGGTACGCGGACGGCAATCAATCATTCTGCGCTCCGCGTCAAATCTCCGCCTTATTGCCGTATTACTTGCGGAAATCTGTTTGCAGAACATTTTTTTTTTTTAATAATTATCAACAAATGTGATCTAATTTAGATCCTTTTTGTTAAAGCAGCGCTCTTACCGAGTGGCTAGACATTTTGTCTTATTAGTTTACATTTTCTTGCCGTATGCGAAAATGTAATGTTAAGTTCCTTTAAATACACAGAGAATGACAGAGATCAATGGGCCAGTTGTTTCAAACGGTTGGTTAACGTAATATACGTACGTCAAATAATAACGATTACGTAAGAGCTCGATATTACTTGACGCATGCAAGGCCATCATTTAGTCATTCTAATTTGAAACAACGGCTTTTTGGTCTGACGATAGTTAGCTCCCTTTTTGACGTATACGCGTGCGTCAAGTGAACGTGAAACAACCCGCCCTTAGGCTCCTGTGATTAAAGACGTTAAAATAAAAAGTACTATACGTCATGATTTATAATTATTTCCAGCTTAAAACAAACCTCACAGATAAATTTAAAAAGTTTGAAATCCACTGCTACCAAATAGATACAGATAGATTGGTCCAAATCGTATTTGTGTTAAGTGGTTTATTTAACAACTAATTGGTATCGTCGGATTAGCCGAAGCGTTAGTCCGCAAATCCCTTTCTATCGGATAACTATTGTTACGTTCAATTCATTTCATTTCGTTCAAAACAGTTGAGGAGTGACTGGTTCAGATTGTGTCGTTCATCGTTCAGTTTCGTATTTATTTTTTTGTAAATTGGGGCAACTTGGTAGTAACTGGGCTAATTGGGATTCAGTGAGAAAACTCTTTTGATATTTCTTGTAGTGTTGTGCTTACAAGAAAAACGTTGTTATGAGGATAGTTGGCTGTTTGCTGTGTTGTTCTGTAGTTTTACTTTATTGAAGACATTTATGTTTACTCGTAAAAGCATTGTTCGATACGTTTTTTATTTATTTTAACTTCTTTACAGGCTCCGTCGAAAATCAGCCGCCAAGATGTTCCTTCGAGACTCCAGAGTAAGTTCAAGTCTAAAAACGTAACTTTTCCAAAATCCTCTCGTTTTCAGAGATCGTGAGTAAGGTCTACTGAATCATTTGTATACTTGCTTCCCGAGATAAGATAGTGCACGATGTAATCGCTTTATCTAGTGAGAAACTGCTTCTTGTGTCATGTGTCACCTGTCAATTGCTCTGGACTTCGGATTACTGGCAGGCTGGAACTGGAAGCAGAGAATAATATTAAAGGATCTTAAGGAACATAGTGTTTGAAAAATAACTTCAGAGCTGAATTGTTCTCAACGGTCTAGTTTTACATTATCTGTGCAGGTACCGGGGCAGGCAGTTTACTTTGCGTAAATTATTTTATCATCTCTTCAATACTCAATAGTTTATTGCATTCCATAATGTGTACATAATGGTTGAATGTTTCACATCGAATCAATTATGGACCCTGTCGGGCACAGCAAAGTTTATATTTAATAGGAGAGAGGATGAAGGCGCTTATTGTTAAGAAAAAATAATTAAATATTAAATTAAAATAGTATCATTAAAATTGTATTATTTAATTTTATGTAAATTAAAATGAGCTAAATGTTTACAATAAAATAAAAAAATTGTGTACTTATTGTTGTTAAAATTTATCGCTAAAATATTCATCAATAGTATAGTAGCTTTTGATTATCAGAAATTGTTTTAATTTATTGATAAAGATATTATTTATATTTATATTTTTGATGTATTCCGGTAACTTATTGTATATTTTAATGGACATAACAAAATGTACTAGAAGAGTGCATTTTTAATCGTGAAGTGGGTATGTTTAATCTGCTTTCATGTCTAAGTGCAATTTTTGTTTGGATATCTCCTCTTTTGGTATAGAGTTGCGGATATTTTCGTACAAATTTACAAGTTTCAAGTATGTAGAGGCAGGGCAGGGTTAATATTTTTAGGTATTTAAAGTGGGGTTTACAGGAGTCTGTATCTTTGATATTTATTAAAAAACTAATATTTTTTTTCTGTAGAGTGAATAATGTAGGCGCGTCTGTACTATTTCCCCATAGGATAACTCCATACTTGAGCCATGCAAATGCATATGCGTAATATGTCACTAGTGCTGTTGTGTGTCTCTAAATGGAAAGGAAGGGAAGTAGGTAGAGGAAGACACCGAGAGGAAACCGCCATGTCCTTTAACCAAAAATCCGAAGAAATACATATTATGTGACGTCTAGCAACCCGTACTGGACCAGCGTGGTAGAAGACTGCGGCTCACTTCCTCTTGCAGAGAAGAGAGCTGTGTCCCAGCAGTGGGAATATTGTAAGCTGATTATGCAGCAAGGTGGTAACGGTGCTAACTGCCCAGAATACGCCTGGCACCACCTACCGCCACCTATGTACAGACGCCAGCACATTAAGCTACTACAATATGTCAGATTTCTGTAATAGATTTTCAACTTTAGCGCTAAAGTATAAGGTTCAAAGTTGATTGGGAAAATCTGACAGTTTCGGGTAGCTTGATGTGCTGGCGTCTGTACCTATCACCACTCGTTGGAGCTATTTTAATGCACTTAGCGAGGTAATTGTGTAGTGCGTAAAACACTTATAATTGCACAACGCCTTTCATTTTGACAATTCGGCAACATTAATTGCGTTATTTACGTTGTCGAGCAGACAAATCTTTCAAACATATGAAGCAATGGATAAGAATTACTTGCAAAATCCGTCGAATTGTGCACGAAATTGTGTTACGCAATTGGGGTGCCGATACTGTGTAAATATAGTGTGGGTAGCATACGGGTTATTCTGAAGCGCAAATAAAACAAATCAGTGAAGCTATTTGAAATTGACCACCTCTATTTGCCACGTATGTTAGTTTTATGCCAATGTTTGCTGAATGAGTTTTCACTTTGCAAATGTCGTTACTATTCACTTATTTAGGTCGCGAATGTTAGTCAATAGATGTTGTGTGTCCAATATTTTAGCCCCATTAGGTTCCACTGAAAGCCAATATTTATTAGCCTATCGGAAACTTAGGTGAGGAAACTCAGCTGTCCTTCCATCTGAAGTGCTATTCTGTAAAAATCTCACCGTGAAAACTTAGGTGAAGTGAGCTGTCAATAGTGTCAATCCCTAGCATCAGGTGGAATGACAGCTCACTTCACCTTAGTTCTCACGTTGATATATTTACATAATAGACCTGAACGGTACCTAACTACTTAAATATTTTTTTAAGCCAGAACATGGAGTTTCTGATTTAACTTAAAGTTCACCAGTCCATAGAGAAAAAGATGTTCATATTATCCCCAATCTGCATAACCACTTAATGTGGTCACACCCTAATCTCAGTGCTCCAAGATATACTTCTACAATATTACGAAGCCAGCTTAATGGATAATAAAATTAGCCATATCCACTCAGTGGAACGTTTAACACACAGATATTACCTTACTTTGTTTTACTAAGTTATTTCAGACATTAGCTGTTTGGGATGCGGATGAATTTTATTATTATACTATTATTTATTTAATACTTCAAGTACATAAATGTACAGAGGCGGACTTAATGCCATAGGCATTTTCTACCAGTCAACCTTTCAAGCCAGCGAAAATACATTAATGAGCAGCCAATTTATAATTTTACGTCAAAATAAAATCACTTTAATCAGTGTTTTTTTTTTTTTTTTTGCTTGGATATCTTTGTTTAGACTACTGAGCGCTGTGTTATTGGTCCATCTACTTTAATGTGACCCTGTATATTAATTTAGATTAGTAAAATAAACTTTATGTATATATATTTATTGTATTATGTAAGTGGTACACCACAGATTACCTACAGTATTTGTCTCTCCTTCCCCTTTTCAATCCATCCGAAGGATGTCTTTAATTCTATTCTATTCTGCATACAAACAAACAAATGTTACCTCTTTATAATATTAGTATAGACTACATTGGCACAAGCAAAACGAAGCCTATAGATACGTAAGCCCAGATGTGGGCGAAGTCGGGCTGTAGATGATGAATCATGTCAGAATAATGTTCTATTCGGTGATTCTTGATTCGAAGCTTAGATTCCTAGCTACTGCTTGTGTTTTATTTTATTAATACCTAGGTACCTAACCCTTTAAGACTGGTTTTATCAATGTCAGATGTCTTTTATTCGTGAAATAAAATTAACGTCTGACAGTTCTAGTATGGAAAAACTGTCAAAATTTCAAAAAATATTCTCGGGAAAAGACTTATTATACTTACGACTAGGTACCTACAAAATTTTGATGAAATTCACACTTAGTGCCAGAAACGTTTTTCTTAATTTTCGAATACGTGAAATAAGTTCTATACGGGGAAAGTGATATCTTGCGAAATCGAATCAAATACAAAAACGGCACATCCAAAGTGTCCAGGATCACGGAGATAAAAATCGATTTTCGTCAAGGCAAAGACGGAATGTTGGCGACGTATCTTAATAAGGATTCTTTCAAGTTTTTCATCAAGCGACCTTATCGGTGGCGGTTCTTCTAATTACTTGTTTTTTTTTCTCGTATTTTTCTGTCGTAGATCGCGTCCTGCGACTGAGCCTGATAGGGAGGGAAATGTGAAATTGTGAAATGGCGGGTAAATATGGTTAGTCCACAGAATAAAAATAATGATTTGTTACTTTTATTGAAATAGTGCTCTAGTTTTATAAGCAATTTTAAGTTTATGACAAAGAAACATTCTTTAAATTGATTACAACGTTGCTGCGAAGATCTTGGGAATATCAAGCTTGGGTTTTCGTAAGCTTAGATAAGTACAGACGCCAGCACATCAAGCTACCCGAAACTGTCAGATTTTCCCAAACAACTTTGAACCTTATATTTTAGCGCTAAAGTTGAAAATCTATTAAATAAATCTGACAGATTGTAGTAGCTTGATGTGCTGGCGTCTGTACATATATTAAGCACTAAGGAAAATTTTTGGGATATTTATAAAAAAAAAAATGAAGGCTATAAATAATATTATTTACTACCCTGCGATAACTCCACATCAAAGTATTTTCATTGTTTGACCTTGTATCTGTTTAGACATGGTGTTATGAAAACATTAAGACTACGAAAGTTGGAAGAATAAGTGACACACTTTATTGCATAAAATACTAAATGTTTGACAATAGCCATGCTAATTTGTTGAAAATAACAATACTCATTATCTTCTATAAAATAGTAACGCAATTTAACCTACACAATTTATTTTACAAAATAAATGGTTATCCACATATCACGCTCCATTTGTCCCGCGCGCTTGTTGCACGTAAAGCATCGAGCACGACTTATCTATGGGAGGAACATTTTATACTCTATTTCCACCGCGTTAACGGCACATCACTACGTTCTAAAATTGAAAACGTAAAACATTTTTTTCTTTTTCGGGTGGCTCTATAAGTTTATGCAATGATAACGAAACACTTAACAAAATAAAAAGTACATTATAATTATATACCTTAGTAAAGAAATGTAGTACATTTCAAGATTCCTAATTTATAGCTAAATTATGGTTATGGTGATAAAATGTAAATTTATCGTCCCTATCACCTTAAAATATCTATTATATACTTGTATTATTAATGCGCTGACTGGACAGGTCCGCTCAATCTGTGTTGTTCTTTACTCACAAGACCATTTCAGACACCAATCTACATGGTCTTCACCTGGTCTGACCAAGATCATGTCTGGACTTTAAAAGAGACTGTGACCTTTGAGTTCGTTTCGGCCTTTCTTCTCAGAGTAGTCAGATAGGAAACGCAGACCTCATCTCGTTTTTAAAAAATATGATTGACATGCAAAAGTGTTTGTACAAACCTACTTACAGAAAAAAAAAATCATTTATCATTTAATAAAGTTGAAGAGTTTGTTTGTTGGTTTGAACGCGCTAATATATGGAACTACCGGTCGGATTTGAAAAAATCTTTACACTTGATAGCTCAATTATCGAGAAAGGCTATTGGCTATTTAACATCACGCTAGGATGAGCAAAAAGAAGAATAAGTCAGAAAGAACGCTAAGCGAAAACTAAGTAATAGCGCGGGCAGGCGATATGATGCGACTCGGTGGGTCGGGGGAACGAGCGTGGGCAAAAGTTAGTGGTAAATAAGTAGGTATGATACCATCATCATTGCCCCGAAAAGTAATGCTTAACGGAAACATATGTATTTTTTCAACAAAATTATACAGTGTGTCCGGACATGGACTAGCGATATTCTAAATACTTAAATATAAGCTATTTTAAAGTACAATTACACTATAGGCTTAGGTCCAATATACTTCCCCGCTATGTGGCAGCCATTTTGTTTTTTTTGTTGAAGTATGCTCTATGCGAGTACAAAAAAAATCATATATCTCAAAGTTTTAGTCATACTGAGATAAAAATAGGCTTATTCGAAAGGCAATAATATTGTCTACCGTCTGCACTACAAAGCAATATGTTCACAATTCCATAACTTTTGAAAAAAAATGTGAAAGTCGAAAAAAAAAACAAAAAATTATGCAATTCAACCAATAATTGTTAATTACTACAAAAACAACCCCGAGAGCTTTTTTATTTTTTATACTAGATCGACAGTTTTTGAGCTAAGCTACAATACAACATAAAATTCACAACTGTATGTCTAATACTTTAAGAGTTATTGTTGTATGAACATAGCGTATGCGCAAGCACAAAAGGCCTTTGTCGGAACCCTAAACAGGAAATCATTAAAAAAACATAACATTCATATTGAATTTTATTTAATGTTTTTTCCAATATTAAATGAAGATTAAAATATCTAAAGCAGTTGCTCAAAGTGGCCACCTCCAGCTTGTAGACACACTACGGCTCTCTGTGCCACCTGGGTTGATGAGCGCCTAATTAAATCCAAATCGGATCTAATTTCTTCGGCGGCTGCCATAATTTTTGCGACGAGTTCTTCCCTGGTATTTGGAACTGTAGCGTATACTTTTTGTTTCATATGACCCCACAAAAAATAATCCAAGGGTGTCAAATCGGGTGAGCGAGGCGGCCACGCTACTACACCACCACGACCGATCCACGGCTGTAGATTATTATTTAAATATTCTCTCACTGCTCGAGAAAAATGCGCGGGTGCACCATCGAGCTGGAACCACATACGCCGACGGTATGATAGAGGTAGGTCCATGAGGCTGTCCGCAAACTGTGTCTGTAAGAATTCTAAAAATCTAGCGCCGTTTAATGTAGGTGGCAATTCCAATGGCCCTATCAGCCTATCGTTGATTATGCCGGCCCACACATTTACTGAGAATTCATGTTGAAATGAGCTTGGGCGCACCGCCCTTGGATTTGCGGAGCACCAGAGATGGTCGTTTCTGTGGTTTGTAATCCCAGCTCTTGTAAATTTGGCTTCATCAGTCCACAGTATTCTTTGTAAAAAATTACGGTTCTGTCTCAAATTTCTATTTATCCACGAACAAAACACAGATCTCGCAGCAAAATCTGGTTCGATCACGTCTTGAACCCGTCGAAAATGATAAGGGTGTAACCCTTCTCTTTTCAAAATTCTCCATACATGCCACTTAGACATTCGAAGTTGCACTGAAATCCGTCTAACGCTTAGTCTAGGATCATTGGTTATTAGTCTAAGCACTTCTTCTTCATCTTCGGGCGATACCAAGCGATTGCGTTCATTAACAGCTCTTTGAATACCTCTTTCCGCTAATCTTGAATGCACGTCGATAAAAGTTTGGCGACTCGGTGTAGGCCTGTTAGGGTACCTTCGTCGATATTCTTGTACAGCCAAATTTGCACTTCCATTGCAAAAGCCATACACAAAGTGTATGTCAGCAATATGTTGCGATGAATATTGACGCTGTGCCATACTTTATCACACTTTTAACCCGGCGGTACTCGCTAGGTGTTTACATGCACGAATACTCGCTACCGGGTAAAAAATACCACATGATTTAAATGACATTATCTTGGAAAATAAGTTAGCTTTACAGACTTTAATGGCGTATTTAGTTTATCAATACTAATGTCTAATAAATAAAAGAAAATTGAAAGTTTGAATTATTATTTATTTCAAATTATAGCTTATCTTAAAAAAGAACGCAAAATTAAAAACAAAAATTCTTCATAGTCTTAGAAAAATCAACAAAAAAATTTTTTTCTTAGGTATCACGTAAAATTGAGATCAAAAATTATAAATCGACAGTGCTAGTGTAGTTGTACTCTGTGGTATTTTTTACCCAGTAGCGAGTGCCGCCGGGTTAAATACAAAACACTAACGCAGCACGTAAACAGCACGGACGGTAAGTGAAAGTAGCGATAGCGATCACAACGCAGGGCGAGGGACAACTAAACTAACCCAACTAATAATTTGTCCTTAAAACTGATTTTGTTTCAGGTAGTGGACTAATACGTTCTATCTTGCTTACTCACGGTAGTAACGAACAGTATTTCTCGCCTGCTCTCAGATGGAATACAGTGAATGCCATAAATGACACTCTGGCGGTTAACAAAGACGTTTTGTGCTTGCGCATACGCTATGTTCAAACAACAATAACTCTTAAACTATTAAACATACAGTTGTGAATTTTATGTTGCATTGTAGCGTAGCTCAAAAACTGTCGATCTAGTATAAAAAATAAAAAAGTTCTCGGGGTTGTTTTTGTAGTAATTAACCATTATTGGTTGAATTGCATAATTTTTTGATTTTTTTTTCGACTTTCACATTTTTTTTCAAAAGTTATGGAATTGTGAACACATTGCTTTGTAATGCAGACGGTAGACAATATTATTGCCTTCCGAATAAGCCTATTTTTATCTCAGTATGACTAAAACTTTGAGATATATGATTTTTTTTGTACTCGCATAGAGCATATTTCAACAAAAAAAACAAAATGGCTGCCACATAGCGGGGAAGTGTATTGGACCCAAGCCTATAGTGTAATAGTACTTTAAAATAGCTTATATTTAAGTATTTAGAATATCGCTAGTCCATGTCCGGACACACTGTATATTAAACTACTAATAGCAATGCAGCAGGTTAATTGGGGTATTTAATTAAATTACAATTAACAGGGATGTTGTCATTATTCCACGGCTGATTTCCTACATCAAGCATTAATACACATTCAAAATTTAAAAAGTCCGCGCAAATGGCCAGTCTGGCGTCAAAATAATGGCGTTTTCCAAATATAAATGCATAGACAAGTTCGTGTAGTCGCAAAGTGCTGGCAATATTGGCAGAAGGGGGCTTCAAATGCAATTATGATGCAGTGTGTTGTACCACCGCGCCCCAGGGACAATCGCGACGATCCTTCTATGTCCTATACCTTCTGTAGGTATGTAATAAAACCTTATGAAACACGTCATGCGATGTGTTCTAGCTTTGTGCGGTAAGTTTTATGAGTTTTAAATTTTGAATATTGGAACTTTGCCGTTCGATAACAAGGCGGGACTTTGAAAGGGTTGTAATTTAGGTGGGATCTATTGAATGCGTTAATTGCTGTGTTTTATTACTTTTACATGATAAATGACGCTGAACTAAGTAAGAAACTAAACCAGAAATATATTGGAGGCAATATCTTTAGGTACATTGAAAATTGTACATTAAAACTGTAACTGTATATAAGAGGTGTGGGAACGAGTCTGATGTCGAAAGTAATTGTTTAGTTTTAGAAATTTTGTTCGTTTGTCTGTTTGTATGTTCCGTATTGGCACAAAAAGGTCTAAACGGATTTTGGGCACACAGATGGTTTATTACCTGGATTAACACATAGGGTAGATAACTTGGATTACTTTTCATCCATGGGCAAAAGCTACTAGACTATAATTTTACTCTGGTTCTTCTAATAAAAAAAAAATAAAAAAAATACAAATATAAAGGTTGGAAATGATGATGTACGTAGGTACTTACCACACGTCTCTAATACATTCTTGTTCATCTACGATCACAAACAGGGACACGGTAAAAGCAAGATACCTTGACCTAATTAATGTGTCGTTACCATGGCTATTTGGAAAGGGTTACCAACTCAAACTTTGTCGGGTACACTGGCACAGAGCACCAATGGCACTGATTTTCAGTTGATCAAAGGCGTAAGTAATTGGTGGTCTTTCCATATATACCGGCTGACTTTTTTTACCGTCTGGACAAAAATAGGGCATAAAAGGTGAACGGACCAGAAGCCTACGTCACAGAAATCTCTTTTTTTTTCACAAAATATAAAATAAATAATCACTTTTTTTACATTCAATTGAAGCCATCAGTGGGCTTCAATCAAAGCATTGAATAATGTCGCTGCGAATTCATTGATAATTCCATCATCTCCAGAGTAAAAAAAGTCAGTCGGTACAATGGATACCCTGAAGGGCGTATTATATAATAATACGCCCTATCGAATAAAGAATAAGATTAACCTTGAATACGAATTTGGATGAGTCGGCACATTTTATATAAATCTAATCAATGGTGCCAGTGCCGACTTCGGATAATATTAATGGGCTGTCAACTTAGATTTCCGTCGAGGTATCGAGAAGTTGTTGAAAATGAGCTTGACAGCCAACATGAAGTAATTTACGATCCTATTCCTATTTTGATTCTATATTTCAACCAACCAACGAATGCACCGTTAAAAAGATATCTGCTGGTCTATTGTGTAATAAATACTACAGTGAAAACGTATGTGAAATGAGTCTAAAGTTTGAATACAGATTCATACTATACAGGATACATTTTTAACCAGTGTGCAAGCTGAAACCATGAATTCAGTACATAATTCTGAACCCACCTGCGTTGAAAATTTTCCCCAGTAATTAAAAACAAAAAAAATCCCTACGATTTTGACCGCATCGGTATTGCATTTTTCTATGAATTTGTTGATTTTTTTTTATAACCGGCAGAATATTTCTACGCTAGGGGTCTACAATCATGTGCTGAATTAACAGTTACAGTTTGCGCTCTGGTTAAAAAAATATACTGTAGACAGCTCACTTCAAATAAGTTTTCGGTGGAATTTTTGCAGAATAGATCGGCTAATCTGTCAAAAAAAAAACTCTCACTGGCGTCAATAACTGTACTCTCCCGGGAGCTAAACCCTAAGCCTCTATTTCCGCAGCTCTCTTGGCTAGCAGACAGTAACCAGACGGGTATTTCCCATGGGTGCCATAAACACAATGGGAGTGTAACGCACCCGCCATGGTTCGAGGCATGTAGGGAATTGTTGTAACGTGCAGTGTGTTGTTGCATTTTTATTGTAAGTTGGAATTGCGTGAAAATGGGATAGGGATGTCTGTAAGGGCGGTCACTTAAATTCCGATCCGGTAATTCCGGTCGTTAGGTTTCAGCTCGACGTAAGAATCCATACTTAGTTAATTAGTTATTCTATCTATCTACTTCTACAGCATGTATCAGAAAGGTATGGTCAAATTTAAAGGTTCAGAGAAAAAAGGTTCGAAGGTCAAATGAAAAGGTTCAGTGTAATGGTTCTGGGCTGAAATTTTTCGCGATAACGTTGTTCAGTTGATGGTTTGTACTACACTGCCTGTTACAGCCTGTATAATACAACACCCCTTGGTATGACTGGTTGTCAGACTTTCGGGCTACTGACGACCCGTAACGACTGTCAAAGATGCACGAATGACAGCCGAGACCAATGGTTTAACGTGCTTTCCGAGGCACGGAGGGGTCTAGGTATCTGAAGATGGTCACCCATCCACGGACCAACCGCGGCAAGTGTAGCTTAACCTGATCCATCAACCCGTGAGGCTGTTATTACTTCGCCACAAGCCCCCCAGAAGATTGATGTATTCGTGTTAATTATCCGTTTTGTTTCTGTATTCTACGAATTCAAGGGAAGTGACCAGAGAGGCACTTCTAGTAATTTTAAGAACGTTCACAGTCCTATCTCAGTCTCACTCTGTCAAAAATACCTCTAATTTCCGTAACTTTTTGACAAGTTTTTGACACTGATGGTCGCTGATATGAAATTGCGACTAGATTTTGAACGTTTTCAATTACGGAACTTGGCCTTCAGCTTGTTCGTCATAACAACTAAATTGGCAATGTGGCTGTCTTACGATATTACAAATATTTAATAATCGATGTCCTCGAACATTACAATACTGTACTTACCAAGTTTTTTTTTTAATTGATCTAAAATATCATGTGCTTTTACGAAGAACTTTTATCACCGTGTGAAGTATAAAATATTGAATCATTTGTTCATTAAGTATTATTAATATCTTTGGAAGACGATATCATTAACCTACTCATAAGTAACTTGTCACCTAGTACTAAAAAGATTCTGCCCTACTTACTTCCTTCGCGGAAGATATTCCAGGAAAATGTAATGAAGTAGGTAGCTCAACCTAGTAGAGCACGTTGCGAAGGAACTCATCCGGGGAACCTGTTTCTGACACAAAGCTGCGTTATTGTGTTTCTGAAGGCTTTCGTCTCTGCGATGCCAAATGACACACTTCCTTGAAATTACGTGCAGATTTTCCGTAAGAAGCCTATGAAACATCATTATTGTCAATATGACAAATCCGTAAAAATACAATAGGTATTGTACAGACGCCAGCATATCAAGCTTCTTCAATCTGTCAGATTTTTAGACTTTCAACTTTATCGCTAAAGCATTAGGTTCAAAGTTGATTGGGAAAAGACAGTTTGGGGAAAGAGAGTTAAGTAGATATCGTCAGTTATCTTTAAGTGTCATATACCTAATAGGGCACGAGTCTATTGCCATCACCCCGGCATAAGATTAAAACTCATTATCTCTCAAAACGGTGAAGGTAAACATCTCGGAAGGAAACCTGCATGTCCTATATAGAACCAAAAGTTCGAAGACATGTGACATCTATTCCGGGCCCGCGTTGTACAGACGCCAGCACATCAAGCTACTACAATCTGTCAGATTTCTTTAATCGATTTTCAACTTTAACGCTAAACATAAGGTTCAAAGTTGATTGGGAAAATCTGACAGTTTCGGGTAGCTTGATGTGCTGGCGTCTGTACGTCCCACTGCCTCTCTATGAGAGGAGGCCTGTGTCCCAGCTGGGGTAACATTATGCTGAATATGCTAGTATGAATCCAGACTGGGCATAAATCCAGACTCCGGGCTGCTACTGAGAAATTCCTGATGGAAACCCGTACCGTGAGACCGTACCGTACAGCAGTTCGATTTTGTAACCATCTCGCCGTGAAAACTTCGGTGAAGTGAGCGTGGAGTGAGCTGTCAATGTCGTCCCACCTGATACTAGGACGCGACCAAGAATATATTTACAATAATAATCCAGATTTTAATCATATTTTTTATGCTAATTCTATTGATCATTTAGTATAATTTCAAAGCTAGTATTTTAATTGTCAAAACGTCACTATTTTGTGGGGTTTAATCTAGGAAAAAAAGACTAGTCTTTATATACGGACTAGTCAAGGAAAAAACAAAATGGATACTCTGACTAAGTTTTTGTTTTGCTGTTTTATTTTAAAACCCCACAAAATAGTAATGTTTTGACAACTAAAATACTAGTTTTTAAATTATATATACAATGGTCAACAGAATTAGCTTAAAACATTTATTATTAAATATCGTTTAAGTATGACTGTAAATGTTTGCTTATTCAATCCCTAGCATCAGTGGGATGACACTGACAGCTCACTCCACGCAAGTTTTCACGGTGAGATTTTTACAGAATCACCTACAATAGAAAATACGTACATATACTAGGGTACCACTTTAATTTAAGGGGACTTCAGTGGCGATGGGACCGCTGGGATAGCTGAGATGCAGAATTCCAATTAGTGCTAAAGTTCTAGAAACCACTTTAGACATAAATTAGTGAGCTAAAAGTGGATACTATGTAGTGGCGGGAAAAGTTTCACTTTCGGCTACTTTTACGACTTGCACACGAGCTGTCTAGCGACTTGTGCTAGTGACTTGTAATGGCATGTTCACATCGGGAGAGTAAGCAGCCGAGTTCAAAGGTATGTAAATAAATTATTAAAGCAAAAAACACTATAGAATTAACTTCATCCATCCATCATCTGCCCAGCCTTTTCCCAAACATGTCGGGGTCGGCTTCCAGTCTAACCGGATGCAGCTGAATACCAGTATTTTACATGGAGCGACTGCCTATCTGACCGCCACAACACTGTTACTGGGTAATACGATACCCTTGGTAAGACTGATTGTCAGATTTCCGGGCTCCTGCGACCCGTAGCAACTGTCAAAGATCCACGAATGATAGCCGGGACCAACGGCTTACGTGCCATCCGAGTCACGGAGAGGTCTTGGAATGTAAAGATGGTCACCCATCCGAGGACCAACCGCGGCAAGCGTAGCTTTACCTGATCAATCGATCCGTGCGGCTTTTATAAGTTAGCCACAAGCCTTTCTATACAACGTGTAACGTTAAATGAGCAAAACCTCAGACACCCTGACTGATTTTTAATTCAATTGACCTATTTCAGAGAGAAAATAAGTCATTAAAAAAAATGTAAAGGTTTTATGTGCTGTTTTAGTTTTACTGGCCATTCTGATCGTTTCTTGCGTCTGCGACAACGCTTTACCGAGGGAGGAGTCATCACCGGGCCGCTGCGCCGTGCTGACATTGGCTTGCTTGACCTATTAATAAATAGACATCGCAACGTTTTGATGAAGATTTTTTGAAAAATGTGGCCTATATTAAAAAGTGGTTCAATTAATTCTGCTCGTTATTCTGATCAAACTATTTTCAGGTTTTGCGCATTTAACGTTACACGTTGTAGAATTAAACACTATAGAATTAACTTAAGGGTAAATTACAGTGCTTAAAATACAGTCGTGCTAGCGACACTATGAAGAACACATAAGGTTCAGCTTTTCGCAACGCATGGCCGATACCATTGGGTCACCATTGCTCCCCCAATAAGTACACCTATCATTAAACACATGCTTGTTTTCCTTAAACCAAAATGTCTACCATAAAGTGAGCACGATAAAACGTCGCTACATCATAACGCGTCATAATTGAATAAAGCAATATAAAGCGCTTTAAATGTGGTGAGTAGACGAATATATGTCCCACTGCCGAGTGCCATATGCCAGTTATTGGCTGCAAAAGTTGAATTAAAGAGCTCACAGACGTACAAAACGTTTTCATGTTATTTCAGCGTGAATTCGAAGGAAGTCTTGTAATAAATGTCTTAATAAAAATATATCTGAATCTCTGGTCGTAGATATCTGGAACGCGTAAAGCATAGACGCTGGACTTAGGAGAAGGATGGATTTTATTCGGCCAATACATATTTTCTTCTTACTTTTCATTTAGCGTGCCTCTACTTTATAATCCCATTTACATATGCGTAATGATATTATTATCATCACGACTTTGATTAGGCATAACGATTACACAGGGGAGTAAAATGTATGGAAATATGTGACGACAGTATTCAATTTCTGTCCATAATAACGTTAAAACGTGCATGTATTTCTATACATTGTATGGACGTGAACGTCCACGAGAACTAATATCGTCACTTCAGAAATGACTAAAGCGCACAATTGGGTAAAAAAATGTCGTCCATTATAACTGAGTCGCTTAATTAGAAGGTACTTACACCTCCCATAAGTTTAACTTACATTTTACAATGTCTATGCGTCTACATAACATTTTCACTGTCCACGAGTTAGACACAATAGATAAATACAACTCGCGGGGCAATTGCGTAACACACTAACAATAGCAATCGCTTTCATTTGACAGTCCAAGAACATTAATTTCGTTATTTACTTTGTTGAGCAGACTAATTTTTATACAAGCTGTAACTTAAATAACGCACAACCTCATAAGGGGTCATTGTACTCATCATTATGAAAAACTTTTACTATGGGACCAAACCTGAAATCGCAAAAAATTAAATCAGCTGTTCCCTACATTTATGTTCGCATAACTCGTCAGAATGTAGGGAACAGCTGATTTTTACCCATTCCTGTCCCATCGTAAAAGTTGTTCATAATTATGAGTACAATGACCCCTTAAGAGGTTGTGCGTTAATTCTGGGACACGTTGTATGGGACAGGAATGGGTTAAATGTAAAAATAAATGCATCATCAGTGCTCTATCTGCTAGGTATCTCTTCCTCAATTCGTGTACAGACGCCAGTACATCAAACTTCCCGAATCTGTCAAATTTTCCCAATCAACTTTGAATCTTGTACTTTAGCGATAAAGTTGAAAATCTATTAAAGAAATTTGACAGATTGTAGTAGCTTGATATGCTGGCGTCTGTACATACCTACAGCCGATTTGTTCCGTAAAAATCTTACCGTGAAAACTTAGGTGAAGTGAGCTTCAAGTGTGCTGTCAATACTGTCAATCCGTAGCGATCCCTAGTGGAATGGTCCCAGATGGTCCTCGTTCGATTCCCATATTTCCCAGGAGCCGCGATTTTCTATCTGTAACCTACTTACGAAAATAAGTACTTACCTAAGTATTACCTACTAGATTAATGTGGCAAAACAAACTCCACTCCAAACTTCCACTCAGTATAAAATGTCCAGAAGGTAAATTATAGGTAGATCAGGTAGTTAGGGTAAGGACTTTGTGAGCAAAAAGGAAAAAAAATAAATCTTATGGTTACGTCTCCCCGAAAACAATAGAGAATTCCAAAAGAGCTGTGAAAGAAAATGCATGAACTCATTTTTACAACGCCTAGGGTCTTATTTAGATTATGAAGAAAATCTGATTACATTTCATTAATCTATCTAATTACTGTTTCATAACTGGACAAGATATTGAACAGCTATTTTAATAAACAAAATCTTGTTGAGAAGAAATAAACGCCTACCTAGTTAGGTCTATTCCTTTTAAAAATAATTTAATTTTACATAGTTAAAACGTGTCTCATTATTAATTAGTCTGTAGGTAAGTACATAATACTTTATAATGTTCATGAGATGTTATGTACTTACCTAAATATTAATCATGCAAGTTTTCATTATAGTTCTACGCTTTACTACGAAGTGCTACGAGAAAATGCCACAGTCTACTAAATAATAGCTCGTTTCACGCAGTATCTTCACAGTTCACAGAGGCCGTTGACTACAATATCATCCATCCCTTTCTAACAGGCATCTATACTCTTCCGTAAATCGAAATCAAAGCTCGTCGGGATTGGAGCACGGTGAAGTTGTAGCGGTCGCTACACGAGAGTGAAGTGAAATGCAAATCGACGTGCGTTCAGAAGATAGTGATAGTCCAATTTCGGAATCTTATCTGACACTTTCAAAAAAATTAAAATAATTTGAAAAGCACCGATTGCATGAAATATAAGGTAAATCTTGAATAAAAATAAAAGAAATTGTTAGTTAGCATGTCCATTTTACCAATTAATGAAAACTGCAAAATACTTTTTTAGCCAAATTCCGACCAAAAGCGTTGACACTTCACTAGCGTTCTGAACAAGCCGGCCGAAAAATTTTACGCTCTCGTATGTGCGGAACGTACCTGCATATGGCGGACGCTCAGTTTGTGTTTATGTCAATAAGAAACTGATTTTTAACATTTGCGCGGGTGTGGATTAAACAATTTATTAATAATAATGTGCTAGTGGAACCTGTGTATTGTGTGTTTTTTTTGTGATAATGGTTTTCGTGGTTGAACTTTTGGATAACTTGCTATCTTCGTTGTACTTATAAGGGTATGTATTTATTTTATGTTTCTTTCTATATTTGAGGATTTATTGAGATTTACGAGGATTCGTAAATGTGGTTCAGCCAGGAATGTTGTGATTATTTATGAAGGCAAACGAATTGTTTATGCCGTAGATGTTTGCAATTGATGTCTCTAGGCTAAATTGATTTGTCTCTCATAGGTTATCGCCAGATGATAACTTTTGGCGAATTATTACGAAGCTCCTTCGAAGTAAAGTGCAATAAACATTGCTCTTTATACACTGCATTCGTATGGAATGCTTGTATAAGTTTTGATAAAGTGTTAAAGTGTCATTTGATAGAATTATTTCTACAGATTCATGTAAGTAAAAGTAAAATAAAGACGAACTTGCATTACAACTGCATTTCTAAAATTTACATGAGCTTATAAATGCAAAGTATGTAAACACTTGTTAGCAAAAACGAATGTTTTCAAACCAACTTTACTTGTGTTACAGAGTTGTAGAGACTCATCAGTGTGGTTGTTATCAAATTAACAAAATATTAGGTCACACTTTATTCATTTTTCATTAATTATCCAATTAACAAAAACAAATCAAAATATTCGTAAATCGAACAGTAGCAAAAGTAACCATAAAGTTTTTATTAAGTCACCCAGACCTCAGATATGGATCAGTGGATTGAAAAAAAATAAACATAGAGATTTTTATTTATGAAACATCATGTCAGTCTTGTTACAGCATGGAGGGCATATTGTGTTTATAATTTGGACACACATGTTTTGATAACTTTATCCCATGAATCATGAGACATCTGCCTCTGTGATTTATGATGTCCCACATTCTAATTCACAAGTAACTGATGACTACATCATTTTATTTATAATTGGAACTTGAAGGGTTTTCTAATGTGGCAGTTTATTTTTAATGCCTGTTTTGGCTGATTATAGAATATCTAGGCCAAATTAAATGGTTAAATCAGTTGCAGTGCATACTTATTTTTAAATACACAGAACAATACAGTGAGAAAAGCTTCAGTAAATAATTGCTAAAAAAAAAGGAAAATTACAATAGTTGAATTAAAACTGAAACTAACAAACATTATTTATAGCTAAACTCGTAAACAAGGTATCTGACAAAAAGGTTTTAATATTTTGTGCTGTGCTCTTACTAAAATAGTTCTTGTCCTGTTAGCCCCATTTGTAATTAACATGCAAGTAAATGAAGTAATTTAGAACATGATACTTTCAAGGCATGACCATAAAAACTAATATGTTTTACAGTTCCTTAATATGCTTCATAGTTACAAAAACAAAACTTTCACAGAATAAATCAGTGCTCATAAAAGATTATGTGGTTATTTATCAATGCACTTAATAAATCAATCATGAATATTGCTGATTAATAATTGATCCGTTAAACACCTAATGGTTTGACTTTATCACCACTCTTGTGTTTTTTCCTGAAACAACCAATGGTGGTTTTGATTCCCACGCTTATCAACCAATTAATATATTATTTAGTTATAGGAAACTATTCTCTAGTTATTCCTATATTTGGGCACAAACTTGCTTGCTAATCGGTGATACATGAACTTTATCTTAAAACAATTGATTTTTGAAGGCTTGGTAGTCCACCTGTTATTTAGTACCTACTATATAGGAAGTCTTATTCAACCCACTGCTGAGTAAGCCTCTCAGGCTTTTACGCTACCCAGAAAATTCCAAGGGCAGATCCAGGATTTATTTCTGACTGGGCGAAACAAGTAGGGATCCCTCCTTGTATTGCCCTGTGTCTTTGGGATTAATTCTTTATCAATGACATACAGTACATCTAAAAAAATATGTGTAATAAAAGTTTAAAGGAAACAATTATGTGCATTATTGTCTATTTATTTCTAAAATACTTAAGCTATTGTACAGTTGATTTAGCCACACAACAAAACCCTCTCCGGGATGTTAAGTTTTACTAACACCTGCTTAATCTCTAGAAAGCATTTTAAATACCTAAACACCAGTACAATTGCCCTAAAATTTCTATTATTGTGGACTAGATAATTTAGTTGACATGATTTCCTGATCAATTGATTGAGAAGTAGACTGTGATTTGACCTGGCTTTGTATTGAGTTTAATGGAGGGTGATAGCTGGTCTGTATTTAATATTATTGCTATCATGACATACATTATATTGTATATATTGTTTGCAATATTTTACTAAAAGTACTTACAAATTGATTGAGTGAATAGATTGGTTTCAACATAAAATGTATTGCTATTCTTTAGTAAAAGAGTTTATTGTGGTAATGGTTTTTTTATTTATATATATATGGTTCGAAGTGGTGTGGGAAAAGAGTTTCTGGAAGGACTAGCGGGAGGTTTTTGCCCAGCAGTGGGACAGAATAGGCTAAACAAAAAAAATAAGGATACAAATAAAGCAACTGGTAGTTGTCTACCAGTAGCCTTATCTTTTTTGTTTTTTTTTTTAATATTTTGTTTATCTAAGACCGCTAGTAATGATGATGCCATATGACTCCATAAAATTTAGTAATTCTATGAGAATTAAGAGGATTTGTTTTTTTTTTTTTAGCTTAAGATGGCCCACTGTAGGGCAAAAGCCTCTCTTTCTCCTTTTCACTCCTCTTTGTCTTCAGCCAATGTGGACTAAACTTGTTTGTGTCCTGTCATGCAATGTCAATGCACTTGTGCAGTTATACAAACGTGTAGGTAACTACTTACCCAGTTAATCCAAGTTATGACAAGCTTTCATATTTTACGCGAAACATAGTCTGTTCTCGTAGAAGCATGTGCACTCACGTGAGTGTAGGTACGTACCTAGAATAGAATAGAATAGAATACTCTTTATTATGTACACCATATAGATTACAGACATAAATATAGAAATTTTACAAAGGGTGACACAATGGGCGGTCTTATCGCTAAGAGCGATCTTTTAAAGACAACCTTTGGATGGATTGAAAAGGGAAGGAGAGACAAGTATTGTAGGTAGTCTGTGGTGTACTATTTACACGATAAAATAAATACATACATAAAGTATATTATACCAATCTAAATAAATATATACATATAACAATAGACATGATTCAGGAGTAGAGAAAATATAATGGTGCTGTTTAAGGAGAGAGGAAGTGATTTTTTATCATAATTTTAAAAGTGGACAAAGATTGAGCACGCCTTACCGACACGGGTAAGTCATTCCATAAGCGTACTGCTTGAACAGTAAAAGATTTATCATAGAAACTGGTGGAATGCATCGGCATCTCTAGTCTCAGGTATTCCGATGACCTCAGATATCTATTATGTGTGTCATGAAGGAACTTGAAACGTTCTTTGAGATAAGAGGAACCTACATTGATTAATAAGCATTAGTAAACATGCAGATCTTCTGGTTATAAAAAGAAATGTCTGAAACTCGCGCTCTGATAGAGCTTAGATTGGCCGTTTTTCAACTAGGTCTCTACTTATTAACTTTCGAAGTTTTTACTTTGTGGATGTTTTACGGAATGTGGCTAAAAAACGGCCGCACGGGTCGATCTAAGGTTAAACTACGCTTGCCGCGGTCGGTTTGTGAATGGGTGACCGTCCATTACAAATTAAGACGTCTCCATTTTTCGAAAAGCACTTCAAGCCGTCAACGTCCCGCCTGTCATTCATATCGGCTATCTCTGGTAGCCAAACGACCAAAAGTCCGAGACTTACCAGGGGTATCGTGTTACCAAGTAACAGGGTTATTGTTAAGGCCAGATAGGCAGTCGCTTCATGTAAAATGTTGGTATTCAGCTGCATCCGATTAGACTGGAAGCTGACCCCAACATAGTTGGGAAAAGGCTAGGCAGATGATGAGTTTCCCAAACTAGTCTAAAAGCTCCGGAGCCTTGATCAAAACTTCAAATTCACTAAGGCGCACTTAAAAAGCGAGAACTTAATATACAGCGAAAAGTTTTACAAAACGGTATAGTCCGTTATGGGTCCGTTGTCAAAATTACTGCCATTACAGGTTTAATTTTCATTCAGTTCCAATCACAATATTCGTCACACAAACTCTTCCTTCGTCCTACACGATCACCACGAGATTTATCTTATCTTCTTCATAATCAAATCAGACGGTCGTTGGCCTCATCTCGAGTTATCATGTTTGCACATACCGTAGTATGTAATATTCGGAGTATTACGGAGTAATATCGCATAACTAACCTTGAAGAAACTATATTTAGACTAATAATAAAGTTGAAGAGTTGGTTACTTGGTTTGAATGCGCTAATCTCTGGAACTACCCCGCACCCTAATTGCGAAACACACTATTACTCTCAATTTGAATAATTTAGAAAGCATATTGCTAATCCATTGCTCCATGTTTTCGACAAATGTGTCTGCTCAACAACGTAAATAACGCAATGAATGTTGTTGAACTGTCAAAATGAAACCCGTTGCTACTGATAGTGTGTTATGCAATTACCCGGCAGGTCGGATTCGAAAATTTTCATCTTTTTGCATTCGATAGCCCAAAAAAAATCAGAAAAAACGGTAACCGAATAGGAAGTAGGCGCGGGCAGGTGATGCGATGCGAAGGGGTGGGTTGGGGGCACAAGAAATCGCGGGCAGAAGCTAGTCACACTAATATTATAAAGGCGAAAGTTCGTGAGTGTGTGTGTTTATATGTTTGTTACTTCGTCACGCTCAAATGGCTGAACGGATTTGGATGAAATTTGGCACACAGATAGTTTATAACCAGGATTAACACATAGGATACTTTTTATCCCGATATTCCCATGGATCGAAACTTATGCTCGTGAAACCGCGGGGCGCTGCTAGTAAAATATTAAATCCTTGAGCGTACGTTGATCTTTGTAATTTTACTAGATTTTGCAGGTACGGGACTTCGTTAAACCAAATTCGTGAAAAGCTAATTTACCTAAATATACCGGTTTTAAGTACCTACTCAGTTTTTTCCTCTACGCCTCAACACCAGTAATGATCCGTTTATACTGTTAAAAACTTTGGCAAGGATAAGAAATGTATCTTAGTAATTTTACTAGGTTTTGCAGGTACCCCTGGTAAAAAATACGGGCAGAAAATACGCCGAAAACAGGCCGAGGTAGTGAACAAAACGCCGAAAACACGCCGACACGCCGAAAACAGGCCGAAAATACGCCGAAATCACACCGAAAATAATTTTGTCGTCGTGTGTCCCGGCGACGACATATCAAGCTATACATTTTCAGTTTTAGCTGACCTCGCATTTAACAGGGTTTTCTAACAATGATAAGTCAGCTTATACTGGTAAAGTACAGCTTGATAAGTCGTCGTGCGTACGGGACTTCTTTAAACCAAATTCGCCAAATACTAATTAATTTACCTGAATATACTGGCTTTACGTAATCAGTTTTATTCCCTACATCTCAACACCAGTAATAATCCGTTTTATTACCTACTGCTACGAATAAATTAGTCAAAAACTTTGTCTTTTTCTATTCTTGTTAGGTTAGGTTAGGCCTAACAAGTCCTTGTCAAAATATGCATACACTAGATTCGGCGCTCGATTTCGTCCGCGTGACATTTCTTGTTTTAATATAAAATATATCCTATGAAAGAATTTTCGGAATCGGATCTGTAGTTCGAAGTTTACTCCCTACATACAAACTCACTTGAGAACTGTGGTGGCCCAGTGGTAACTGCCACTACTTACAAGTTGTAGGTCGTAGGTTCTAACCCAGACAGGCGCTTTACTTTGTGTAAATTATTTCATCCGCAATGTTCTGAAAACGGTGAAGGAAAACATCCTGAGGAAATCGGCATGTCCTGAACCAAAAACTCGAAGTCATGTGACATCTACCAACCTGCACTGGATTAGCGTTGAAAATGCCGAAAATAACAATTTGTTTTTTTCACGAAAAAAAACAAATTGTGGTTTTTTTCCGGTTTTTTCGCATGTTACATAGAAAAATTGACGGAATTCTTTCGAATGTTTCGCTTGATGTTTTGAAAAGTTGAAAAAAACAAGTTTTATTGAAATTGAAATATATTTTAATAGGTGAAATACACAGATGCACAAAAGTGGGGGCGGGCGCGCTTATCTCGCCGATATATTTTTTCATTCTACCCTCCATTTTATTAGTACGTATTATTATGGAAAGAGTTAAAGCATAGAATATCTTAAGTTAAATATAGTAAGAACGGATTTGAATAAAAAAAACATGAAAGTTTCCCGTTTCTTTCATATTTTTCGGTTTTATTGAAAAAAAACATGAAATATATATTGACAAATTTTCTTGAAACTTTCGAATGAAACATTGAAAAAAACAACAGAATTGGAAAGAAACGGGAATTTTTCCTGCTTTTTTCAACGCTACACTGGATACGCTTGGTGCATTACGGCCCACTGACCCACTCCCTATCACCGAGAGGAGGCCTGTGTCCCCAGCAATGGGAACATTATAGGCTGATTATGCTATGTTTACAAAAACATAATTTTTATATCACTTTAAATACGATTAAAGTCCCCGTCACAAGAAACTATACATTTTGTAAATAAAGATACAAGTTACGTAGCGACCATTCAGTCCACAAGAAATAATCCCAAATTCAATCAACTCAAAGTAACATACGTGTAATACGAAACTAACGAGCAATTTCACTTGGTCGGATTATATTTTAGCGATATTTAAGCGCTGTCGTCTAATGTTTTGTGGTACTGGAATGCGTCTGACTCATGAATGACTTTTGAAGTAAGTTCACGCTGACGCTGTCAGTGCTGTCATTCAAATTTCGAACGAGTTTCTTAATTTTGTTTGTGTTGTTTTCGCGGAATAGGTTATATTGGTTGTTATTGTTTATAACAAATAAAAATAATTATAAAACTGTATTTTTTTATTTGATCCAAAGGTTGCGAACCCCTGAATGTGTGTTTACAAAATTTATAGCTTCTTGTGACGGGGACTTTAGTATATTACTATAGATGAGTAAGTTTGACTGAGTTTTAGTTTTAGGCTATATCCTCATTTGCGAAAACGACTCCTGCATTTAATTGCATTAATTGATCCGTTTATTATCCATACCGTCTCAGAGGGCATTAAAATATCAAATCTATTGACCGATGACCTTGCAAATCCTTTTTCTGTGAGTAAACTCTGGGACGTTATCCAAAAACGGAATGGTTTCTCCGAAACATCCCAAACGAAGCTGGGGTGTGCTGAATTATAAGTGGGATCAGAATTGTGCTCTGTATTAGGGGACGGGCTCGCCCCCTATCACATCATTAACACCTAAGCGCGCCCCTTATAATATTATGCCTAATACTGTCACCGTAGAGGCGTCGACTCTGTCATCGCTAGTACTTTATTAAACTCAAGAGCTGATTTTTCAATCGACAGATAATTTTTATTCCCTCCTGCAGGGTAATTGCGTAACATAATATAAGTAGCAATGGGTTTCATTCTGACAGTTGAATGATTGTAAAGTACGGGCAACTGTGGCATCTTTACTTTCCTTGGGCAACTTTACCCATGGGTACTGTACTTACTAACTGTATAACTGTATATAATAACTCTTTATTTCAGATTACAGGATCAATATAATATCTCTCGATTACTAAAAATCTGTTGCCGCCATATAATATCAAAGCGAAACAATAGTAGATAAATATTTTTTATAATCGATTTAATCGAGAGGTATTTAAGTATGTACAGACGCCAGCACATCAAGCTACCGGAAACTGTGAAATTTTCCCAATCAACTTTGAAACTTATGCTTTAGCGATAGAGTTGAAAATCTGTTAAACAATTTTGACAGATTGTAATAGCTTGATGTGCTGGCGTCTGTACATACAGTATTCATGGGTAATGTTGCTCATGGAAAGTAAAGATGTCACAGTTGACGGTATATAAAGTTATCTGATTTTGGAAAAATCAGCCTTAAGTCTATGAAACTGTTCAGGGAATACGGGAATGATCATTAAAGAAAGAAAGAATAAAGTTTATTTGGACACAGTTCGTGAAACACAAAATACCACCACCGAGCAACCTAACCTTGGCTTACCAAGTGACATTGAGCCTTGGATATTGTGACTGATAGGAACATTGAACCCTAATGTAGTTCTATTCAATGATGCATGGCTTATTGCTTGCGCTTACATCATCTACCTAGCCTTTTTCCAACTATGTTGGGGTCGGCTCCCAGTCTAACCGGATGCAGCTGAATACTAGTATTTTACATGGAGCGACTGCCTATCTGACCACCACAACCCAGTTACTGGGTAATACGATACCCCTTGGTAAGACTGGTTGTCAGACTTTCGGGCTACTGACGAACCGTAACAACTGTCAAAGACGCACGAATGACAGCCGGGACCAACGGCTTAACGTGCTTTCCGAGGCACGGAGGGGTCTTGGTGTGTGGATATTGTCACCCATCCACGGACCAACCGCGGCAAGCGTAGCTTAACCTGATTGATCGACCCGTGCGGCTGTTATTACTTAGCCACAAGCCCCCTTGCTTGCTTGCGCTTACGGCATTACAAAATGTTCAGGACTGAACATTATGTTACTACCTTCTGTCAGCGACTGCATACGCGTGAAGTTTCTTGTACCCCCAACCCACTCCGTTCTATCGCATCGCCTGCCCGCGCTGTTACTTCGTTTTTGCGTTCTTTTTGCTCGGCTCCTAACGGACCTAGCGTGATGTTATAATAGCCTAGCCTATGCTAAAGCCTTCCTCAATAATTGGGCTAACAACTGAAAAAAGAATTCTTCAAATCCGACCGGTAGTTCCACAGATAAGCGCGTTCAAAAAAACTCTTCAGCTTTATTATTAGTACATAGATTACTTTGGTTCACTGCCGTGGGAAGAATAAATGTCCAAATGCTAGCAGGAACCGAAATATGTAGATGCTATTTTAAACAAATGCAAGCTTTTACTTCTTGTCTTCGACATTCGTAGTTTTTATCACTCCGGACCCACCATACCCCTGAGGGTTGGGTGGGACTGAACCATACCACCATAGAGATGTGCCTCCATCATCTTAAATTCCTAAAAGAGACCACACGAATGTATTTTTTATATTAGGCACCATTTTTTCTACACCCACGACAATCCGGTGACATAAGCCAAAAACCTTGGATCTTGCCCGGAAACCACACATAAAAACCCTGAGTAACACGAATATATTTAGTTTCCATAACCCCACAACTTCTAACCTTGAGCTTAGTTACGTTGATCCCAATAATTTTTATGTAGCTACAATCATTTATCATAATGTTAGCGTTCCGGATATTCTGGGCTGCTCGTGTTAGGGTGTGACCACACCCTAACACTATATACGAACCTATTTTGTATCCAGATCTGCTCGAACGGCTCCCACACTACGTGGTCTTCCATACAAAATAAGTTTCGCGTTCGGCTGGTTTCGCTAGATGTGTACACACCCTTAAGTAGGTGTTTTCTACGCGCCGTGCATGATTAAATATATTACCTACTTATCTTTTATGTTTCAATGCAATTACTTAGCGTTAGCGTTGATTTGAAAACCTGTTTCGAAGTAGTTAAGTGTTTTAGTTAATTGGTGCGATGTTTCCATTTTCGGTCTATATGGATGTTTGTTTTTATAGCACAAGATTTCATTAGCTATCATCTTGTAACCGTTGATGGATATTTTATAGCTGTTTGATTTGATTTAAATTTGAATACATAAACATGATGTTTCTTTCCGGTTTTGTAATAAAACAGAATTCGCAAATAGAACCCGTGAGATTAATCATTAAAATTAGTAAAGTAAAGCACAGCCGGTCTATTCTGTAAAAAAATCTCACCGAGAAAAGTTAGGTGCAGTGAGCTTTAATTGAGCTGTCATTCCACCTGATTCTAGAGATTGACACTATTAATAATAATAATAATAATAACTTTATTTCATAGAACATACAGATTGAATACTGACAGCTCACTTCACTCAAGTTTTCACGGTGAGATATTTACAGAATACCACTGCTGGTGTTAAGTGATTGGCTATTGTAATAAAGTTGTCGATTGTTATAACAGCATGACGATAGCTGTAAGTACTTTTTGTTGCACCTGTGCACTACCAAGAAAAACTACATGTTGACAAACACTACACTGCTAACCTGGCATCTTTTAATACACTAAAAGTCAAGTACCTAAGTCATTGTAGTTACGCCACACTGACGTCTCCCAGATAACGTTAACGATACAGCAAAGACGTACGTGCGCAACGATAACGAAAGTACTTCACTTTTTTGACATTCACCAACCCTATTCTATAAATACAAATATAAACAGGCTAAACTTCAAACTGTCTGATGTTCCCCTGTCACTCAAAATTACCTGAGCACCAATGTTTAATGCTTAACGACCCAACCGGAGTAAGCTCTTTATACTTGAAGTTAGAGTGAAGACACGCCACGTCGACGTCGACTCTATTTAGAACGATATTTGGCGGCAATTTGAGCAGACAGGCCCCAATCAGGATCCTGCCAAAGATAGCAGGTTATTCTTAGCTTTAAGCCAGGATAAATGAGAAACGAACCGAGCAACTTCACTCTCGATATCTGTCACAAATGGACGCTCAACGGAAAATGGTTTGCGAAAATTTTGGACGTATGCAAATCGAACTCTGTGGCTGGAATGCACGTAGTGATTTTAAAATAGTTCAATGGACTGTCGATGTGTTGAAACTGGTGCAGTCTGGCATCCATTTAATTGTAACAAAAGTGGAATGAAAAGAATAAAACGTATAACTTAAAAGATCGTATTCATGACATATTTTTGGGGTAGAATATTATGGCAGGACTAAAATCGGTTTCCGGCCAGATCGGTTTTCGGAATAGCAATGGACCTCAATCCAATAAAACTATATCTACATAGGAAACCTACATCAGAGTTACTGGCCATTTATTACCAACAATGCAGCGTTGGACAGATATTGGTCTCTCCAATCGCATACTATTGAGCTGTATCCTCGACCACTCCTATTTGGCATACAATATATCTAGTTGTAATTGATTTTGTGTTGTAATACCTAAACACATCATGGAAATTAAAGACATAGATCTATTTAAAACCAAACTACACTAATTTTTAGTTGCGAAATGTTATTATCATATTAATGAATATTTAAATGAAAGATGCTACGAGTACATCTGATTTATTATGTTAGGAGAAATCATTTGTTATTTATTATTTTTGAACCTATTTAATATTGATTATTCTGAATTTAATTATTATTTATGTATTTATTATTATTTAATTTAGTTATTATTGATTTATATGAGGGGCCTGTGGCTAAATAATAACAGCCGCACAGGTCGATCGATCAGGTTAAGCTACGCTTGCCGCGGTTGGTCTGTGAATGGGTGACCATCTTTACATACCGAGACCCCTCCGTGCCTCGGAAAGCACGTTAAGCCGTTGGTCCCGGTGTCATTCGTAGATCTTTGACAGTCGTTACGGGTGTCAGAAGCCCGAAAATCTGACAACCAGTCTTACCTAGAGGTATCGTATTACCCAGTAACTGGGTTGTGGAGCTCAGATAGGCAGTCGCTCCATGTAAAATACTGGTATTCAGCTGCATCCGGTTAGACTGGAAGCCGACCCCAACATAGTTGGGAAAAAGGCTAGGCAGTTTTTTTTTATTGTATTTTTTTTTTTTAGAATTGTGGTTTATTGAATTTCGTTGCCATTATTGATAGTTTTCAATTGTAAAACACTATTTGCACATCCATGTGGTGGTAAAATATGGACGACTTTATTATAAGAAAAAAATATCTATGTATCTCTTACCCATGTTTGCACATAAAGAAATGATTTATGATTGTTTTTTTAGAATATTTTCTCCTTCACCCATATTTACTACATATTTACTTCTATCTGTGCCCGCGACTTCGGAACCATATCTCCTTTTCTTAAATAAAATTAAGTACCCGAAGCAGAAGTTACTCCATAACATCAGCTATCTGCCAGTGAAAGTCCCGTTAAAATCGGTCTAGCAGTTTCGGAGATTAGACGGAACAAACAGACCAATATTTGAAAAAAATAATCTTTGATAGAAGTACCGTTTATACTTGCATATGCATCTAGTAAAAAGCTGTTATTTTGACATAACAAACACTTTCGTTTTATTTATTTGTACAGATTAAACGTTTCGATAAGAATGTGAACTGATTAAATGAAGACTATTAAGTACCATCGATGACGCATTACTACCATTCTTCTTGACCTTTTCAACCCACCTAAATAGACGCTAGTTAGTACACTTTAGAATCCTGTCTGTGAGAGTTCGCTGATTGCTCCGAAGGTGGCTTTTATAAAAGCAATTTATGAAACAATATCTTCATATATATCTATCTACTTGTGAATGAAACCACCTGCTGCATAAAAACTACAACGTACTCTGTTCTACACAATTGCACTATAAGTGAGGTCATCCTAAATTGTTCATCCGAGGATTTGAACTCTTATAGACTTTGCACTAGAATTGTATAACATATGCAGCTAATGTTCCCACTGCTGGGACACAGGTCTCCTCTCTGTGAGAGGGAGTGGCCGTAATCCACCACGCGGGCCCAGTGCGGGTTGGTAGATGTCACATGTCTTCGAATTATTGGTTCTAGGGCATGCCATCTTTATTTCTTTCTTCTTCCCTCAATTATGCAATTTTATTAAGCATATTACCTTCCAGATCCACGAATGTATATCCTTTGTTTTCCTGAATGCATATTATTCAAAGTTTCGGTCCCTTTGTTTAGTAGCTAAAGCAAAATGTTATTTGCTGTACAATTTTAGAACTATTCTAAGAACAATGGAACGGCTTATCTACTCGAAGAAGCACTGGTAGAAAATGCCTATGGCATTAAGCCCGCCTCTGTGCATTTATGTGCTTGAAGTATTAAATAAATAAACATCTTAAAGCTAAGTAAAGTATTGACGAATTCTACCCGTTTGTTGCAACTTGCGGCCGGTAACGCCTACGGTACACTCGTACTTAAATGCCTTTCGATCTATCATTACGAAATCACCAGATCGCCAATTGAAAAAATGTAGGGTATTTTTGACGAATTGAGACGTAAGATCAGAGTGTGTAACTTCTTAAAAATGCGAGAATTGCCCCTCAGATCATTTACAGTAGTACGTGTGAACGGACATTGGACACGATTCTTCACTTCTGCGAAATTTGCATGCCATCTGTCAGATTCATAATACTTTACTGTAGGAAAATGGCTCCAAAGAATCTAGAAAAGATTGACCTCGTTTCCCGGAACCTTTTTAGAAAATGTTCTTGGTTGGAGGAAAAAAATAGCTTGTGGTATGAATGGGCTTCATTTAAAGACTATTGATGTTAATGCCATGTCTGGCTGGCATCCTGCGAGGTATTGTTTGCCTACCTACTAGACACAAGAGCTAGCTACTAACCCTTCAATGCTTACGGCGCCATTGCAATCTGGGATAATATTATAATATATCACGTTTTTGCTGCTTCTGACGTCAAGAGGTGCATTGTTATTTAAACTCTGTAGGAACTTACGCCCGAAACGAATGAGATTTGTACAAACATAGGTAAATAACAAGGTTCTAAGTAATTGAATTGTTTGTAAGTACGGAACATAAACTTATGCTCATAATGGCTAACGGGTAACAAGCGTTACAGTTTGTGCCAAAGCGCTAATTGAAACCGCGCTTGGCACAGATACAAATTCGAATTAATAAAATAGTAATGTATGGTGTTGACATGTCGTCAGCGCATTCTCTATTGGTGTAGCAATATTGGTTTCCTTCAATTGAAAGTTCGATTATGACATTGTCACGTTTAGTAATTATACGTGGGTGGATCAAATATAAACCGGACTTAAGTAAAAAAAAAATGCGCACGTATTATTATACTCGTAAAAAAAAGGAATATATTTTATTTTTCTACATAATCATCCCCTTCTATTAACACATTTTTTCCAGCGCAGGGGATGTTTCTTGATGCCAGTATCGAAGAATGTAGTCGGTCGTGCCTTTAGCCAATTGCACACAAATGATTCCACTATCTGGTCAGTGTGAAAACGGCGTCCTCTACTTGAAATTTTTTTTGTGCCATTCCTACACTTGAGCTCTTGTAAGCGTATTCTTATTGAACTGTAGAGTCAATGGATGCAAAATTTCGGAAGGTTTTATGCCCTCCCGTGTTAAAAAAATTATGATAAGTCGTTGCTCAACAGACTTATATACCTCCTGCTCATACATGATGCTACTGGCGCGCAATAAACTAAAGTGAGCCGGAGCAGTATACCCCCCTCCCCTAGATGATCCCCCCTAACACATACAACAGCACCAAGCGCATCACTTCACTCAGCGACCAGTAATAAAAAAAGTCCTGTTTATATTTGATTCACCTAATATTATACTGTAATACGCTCTACTTTTTGTCTCAACTCAGCAAGTTCATATTACATTTCTCATCATCATCTAGCCTTTTTCCAACTACGTTGAGGTCGGCTTCCAGTCTAACCGAATGCAGCTGAGTACCAGTATTTCACATGGCCTGCCTATCTGACCTCCACAACCCAGTTACTGCCTAATACGATATCCCTTGGTAAGACTGGTTGTTAGACTTTCGGGCTTTTAACGACCCGTAACGAATATAATCAAAGATCCACTAATGACAGCCGGCACCAACGGCTCAAAGTGCTTTCCGAGGCACGCAGGGGTCTTGGTACCTATGTAAAGATGGTCACCCATCCACAGACCAACTGCGGCAAGCGTAGCTTAACCTGATCGATCAACCCGTGCGGCTGTTATCACTTAGCCACAGGCATTATTACATTTTGTTTCAAAAGATAAAAAAAAAAACATCATTTTACCACCATCTAACTCGCCATTTTCCGCTTGAAAGTCAGCTCTTTAACCTACTTTCAAATAACAATAACAACAGCAAACCATTGTTTTTATCGTTTATTATCAATAAGTATCGAGAATCGATTCAAAGGTACCCAACACGTATGCTGATAACGAATAAAATTGCATGATGAGTAAAACACATGGCAATAGCGATTTGTAATCGCGAATCAAGCCATTCATGGAATTGGAGCGCGCGTTTCTTTAGAGGTCGATTAGACTGCGCCGCCCTACTTACGAGATGAATTTATAGCCTTTTATTTAAAGGGTTGACACTGACAGGAGATACGCGTTCGGCTGCGTTCCGAATTATACCTACGTAATAATGTACGAGTTATCTGTGAACGCAGTTTTGCTTTAATTAAAAGCTTGTTTTGCGTAATGATTAGAAGTTGTTGAAAGGTAATGCTATAATAATAACTTGAAAACCGATTTATCACACAAAACTGATCGTTTAACTTTTTGTCTACTTGTTTTGATTAGATATTTTAATGACCAGTTACTTAAAATCATCATGTATTGTAGAGTCCCATCCTGAAACGAACTGTTCTAAACCTACTGTTCACTTAGTTTTGTTCGTACCTACCTACGCTCGTTACATAAATAAAATCGCAGGAGTTCTGCGTTTCGTTGTGTTCACTGACAGGAGAAAAAAAAATATTTTATTGAGGATCTGACGTAAGTACACTATTTTCTTGCTGACTGTATTTTTTTCAAAAAGGGTTCAAAATTTCCCAAAAAAATAAGGACAGTCTCCTGAGGCCGTTTTTAGGGTGTCGTACGTACCCAAAGGGGGCCAACAGGACCCCATATTTACAGGTCTCCGCTGTCCGTCGCACAGAAAGGGTCCCGAGTTTCGACCCCAAGTCCGACTTGCATTAGCCGCTATTTTCTGTGACTACAATGGCTAAGGTACCCTCACTGCACCGTTTCAAAATTCCACCACCATATAAATAGTAAGAGACAGATTACCTACGTTGAATCTGTCGGCACGCATAACCTTGGAAAGCGTATTTAAAACATTCTATTGACCTACGATAACCTTAAGAACCTTCACCTGGTAACCAAGTTCAAAAACATATACCGTGATGGAATTTAATAAGTTACAATCTTGCTTATTAAATCTTCTCACATAACTTGTTAAAACTAATTTGATAAAAAGACTTATGACTACTGCAGTATTTTCATTTCACGAAGCGACACGCGATTTACTTGTGGTAACCAAGTGTACAATACAAACACGTTGTGAGTGTGTGTGTAAGCGCAGGAGCTCTTGGTACCGTCCGTGACAATGGTGAAGTTGGAAGTGTGGGTGTGTTAAGTGTTGACGCACACATTCACAGCGTGTTTGTATACTTGGTTACCACATGTAAAGCGCGTGTCACGTTGTGTGATAAAAATACAATACTGATGACGCAATATCGATGTTTTAATTGCAATCGGTTCTCTACAAGTCATTTCTGAATTCATAAGTGCATTGACCCTTATCGCTTGCAGTTAATAAAATTCATGTCAGCTTTTTAAGTACCGAAGTCTTCGAGTATAATACTGATTTTAACCCAAATTTTGACTGGAAGCTGACCATTCAGAAAGATCTTGGCAGAACATTTAATCCCCTAACGATGTATTCTTGAGTGCTATTAAATCTACTTACATGTGGCCGTGGTTGCGCCAGCTAGAAATCATGCAACAGGAACGTACTATCGGGATAATGAGTTATGAGGTCATGATCTACCTGTGTGCCAAATTCATCGAAATCTGTTCACCCGTTTTAAGGCGTAAAATTGTAAAAGACAGACAGGCAGACAGACTTACTTTGCATAATCAGCTCATAATGTTCCCACTGCTGGTAAACAGGCCTCATCTCTATGAGAGGGAGTGGCCTGTAATCCACCACGCGGGCCCAGTGCGGGTTGGTAGATGTCACATGTTACTTTGTCATTTATAATAATACTAGCAACCCGCCCTTGCTTCGCACGGATTTACAATTTGACAAAATATCAAGATTTCTTTTTGACATATATGTTTAATATTAGGTCTTTACCTATGAAATTGCCGTTCTGCAGTACTGGCCATTTCATATCAAAATAATTTTTGTTTGGCTAAGAATTCTAATTTCAAATTAATTTTATTTTAAAAACATGGAATTTTGTTTCCAAAAGTAGTCATTTGTTTATTGATTAGTGTTACATTTTCATCGCATTTCAATCTTTTTCGTCATCATGGATACGTTAAAAATTCGAGTAATTATGGAATATGGGTACCATCGTGGCAGCAACGCGGCACAAGCGGCACGCAACATCAACGACGTTTACGGAGCTAACACTACAAACCAACGCACCACCTGTTATTGGTTTGCTCGCTTCCGTTCTGGAAATTTCGACCTGAAAAATGAACCTCGCGGTCGTCCGAAGTCTTTGGTCGACAGTGACGAATTAAAGGCGATTGTGGAAGCTGACGATACACAATCTACGGCTGAATTAGCAGCAGCTTTCGACGTTAGCGTCAAAACAATATTGGTCCATTTGCGTCAAATTGGCAAGGTAAAAAAGCTTGACAAATGGGTGCCCCACGAACTCAATGATCGCCAACGCGAAGTACGCGTCGAGACGTGCCTTGCACTGCTCAACAGACCCACAAATGAAGGAATTTTGAACCGCATTGTTACTTGCGATGAAAAATGGATTCTGTTTGATAACTCTGCGCTCAGCAAGTTGGTTCAGATCCTGGTTCAGCACCTAAACAATGCCCTAAACGAAAACTTACCCCTAGAAAAGTGATGGTCACTGTTTGGTGGTCTAGCGCCGGTGTGATTCATTACAGCTTCTTACCAAACGGGGTGAGCATTACTGCAGATGTGTACTGTGAAGAACTGAACACAATGATGGAGAAGCTGGCACATCTCCAACCAGCATTGGTCAATCGCTCGTCTCCGCTGCTCCTGCACGACAACGCGCGACCTCATACTGCACAGCAGACGGTCTCCAAGTTGCAAGAACTGGGGTTGGAAGCTCTCCGTCATCCGCCCTACTCACCAGACCTTGCGCCTACAGACTACTACTTTTTCCAGAATTTGGATAACTTCTTGGCGGGAAAAAAATTCAATACCCGAGAGGCAGTACAAAATGCCTTTGAAGAATTTGTTGCCTCCCGTCCAGCTGATTTCTTTAAGAAGGGCATCAATAAACTGCCACTGCGTTGGCGAAGATGCATTGATTGCATGGGTGATTACTTCGATTAATACAAATAAAAAATACATGAAAAAAATTCGTTTACATTTTTTCATACAAAACGGCAATTTCATAGGTAAAGACCTATTATTAATGGTTTACAAAATGGATATAAATTCTCTTAAGCACAACGGATTTTGATGCGGTTTCGTTTTGATGACGAACGCGGTCACTCAGACCGACACGAAAAGCGACTAATTTATAATAATGTATAGAACTATGGATTATGTAGGAATTATTAGATTATTATGTTTTATTACCCTAAGGATGACTGTACAGACGCCAGCACATCAAGCTACCCGAAACTGTCAGATTTTCCCAATCAACTTTGAGCCTTATGCTTTAGCGATAAAGTTGAAAATCTATTAAAGAAATCTGACAGATTGTAGTAGCTTGATGTGCTGGCGTCTGTACATCAACAAACCTCCCGTCAGGCGGCGCACAGGGGAGTATTCGTCCTTGAAATCCAGTCAATATCATTTCTTGCTAATATAATAATAATAATAAATTCAGGGCCAACGTGGCCAGAGATTGCTCAAGACAGGGAGATTTGGAAGGAAAAAGGGGATGCCTTTGCCTAGTGGGACACAACATAGGCAAACGAAAAAAAAAAGTAAATCAATTACCTTTTACCGTTCTTACTCCACAATGTTGGTCAAGCGCAAAATGAAAAGGCTATGCATTTTTCTCCATTCCTTCTGCAGTTATTTCGAGAGCAGAAAGCATTGTCTTAGAGACAATGGCGGACAATTCCTCGTTCCGTTTCTTTATCGCATATAAATAGACCACTAACAGGCCTGCATTATTGATGCATTATGATGACTAATACAATACGTACAGCTAAAATGGGAAAGTTTATCTTATAGCCTTGCGTGAAGCTTGTTGAGATTATGGTACGTTCTAAGAAATGTTCGTCATTGAATCATTAACACTAATAAACGTTTGGATGAATAGGTGTGTTCTGTGAGTTTTCGTACTATACTGACATCACTAGCGGTCAAGTGATTCAAGCGATGAAGAAAATATTAAAATAACGGAATCGAGAACATAGAAAAGAATAATTGACTATGGTCATATGGAGATGACCTGTGAATTTAACAAAAGGTTTCGACTTAAAGCTGCAAAATTGGAATATTTAATTAATATTTTGGGTAGCCATTTCGAAAGAAATTCAAACAGAAACAATGCCCTGTCATGCAAAAGAATATGTATTACAAATTGCTCTACATTGGTTGGCAAAATGTTCTATCACTATTCTATTTTTTTTTATCTTTGGAAAACCTAAATGCACCAAGCAAAATGTCTTTTTTTGTCATGAATTCGTTATTTTATTATCATTTCTAGACATTTTTATCTCAAATTATAAATTTAAAAAAAGCGGGAATTTCTACTTTTTTTGTCATCCCGTCCATAATAGGCACTGAAAATATACCATTCAGCCATGCGTTTTAGTATGAACACATTCAATTTAAAAATGTACAAAAATGGCGGGAAAAGAATAAATGGTACATACCTTTTTAATTTTAGAACTTACAAGGAGAAGCAAGACGCGAAGAAACAAGCGTTCAATTTTACAAACATAGTAGATGTTTTTTGATAAACTTAATTTACACGAACTTTAAAAAAAACTTCCTTGTAAAGTGTTACTTGTAAACGTGTAGACTTGTAAGTTTTGATAAACAGGGCCCTTATGCCCTTGAACCTTGCCTTTGCCCTTTTTGCCCTTTATGTGTCATGTATTGTGTACATCTTTTGTTAGATATCATAAATCCTACTTCCTATACTACTTCCTACTTAATAATATTATAATAATATAGCAAATGTCATCCATCAAAAACTAGCACTCAAATACAAGTATTTACCACAAACAGTTCTAGAAAGTACCACACACAAACCAATACGATAGCGCCATACTAACCGACAGGACCGTTTAGTAGACCAGATATAACCCTTAAAGTTAACAAAACTACATATCTCATAGACATTGTAGTCCCTAATACACATAATTTACAAAAAACTATAATTGAGAAATCAGTAAATACGCTGAACTGAAGGACGAAGTAACGAGAATTTGGAGACAAGAGTGTACGTAGTACCCGTTGTTGTCTCCAAGACGGGTGTTATACCCAATCACCTCCACCACAGCCTCAAACTAGAAGACCTGAAAGACTCAATTTACTTAACACCAAAAATTTCCAAAAATCCGCAATTGTTAACATCTGCAGAATAGTGAGAAAGTTCGTGCAAATTGAAGAATGAAATCTCTCCTCATAACAATCATTCTTCCTCATAAAAATTCACCACACACGCTACATTGACTTGGCTTAGGCCCGTTAATGTAGCTGAAACTAGCCAAAGAGCATAATTGCACCCGCACGGCATCTAGTGCCTTCCGCGTGCAGTTGACCCACAAAGTACCAGTGTAAAACGCTTGACAATAAGCTTTAAACAGAGTTGTTTTCACCTCGTTATTACAACGAGCGAATCTATGAGCCAACATGTTGCATCTGGCTGCTAGTGCCCTGTGTTCACGTTCAATGTGTACCTGATCCCTGAGGTCCTCGGTGATATAGTGACCCAAGTATTTAAATTGGGTGACCCTCCTAACCCTTAACTGCATCGTGATGGAAATTTCCATCAACCAATCCAATGCCATATTTTCATTTCCACAGAACACGGGGATTCCCCAATTGTCAGAGATATTCAATTCATTTTGTTCTCAGTAGATGCGTTCTGATTACATAAAGACGTAAATTTCCACCAGGCCATTTAGAAAAAAAAATCAAAAAAAATATTTTTGTGAATATATTTTTTTAAATATCTTTCCTTACTATAGAGATAATGTCACATCCAAAGAAATTTAATTTGTTTAAAAAGTAACAATCATGCAATTAAGGGTTAAGTAGTCGTCCATTGAGGGATATTGAGGGCTCGTAATTTAACTATTTCCCGGGAGCAACAAAGATCAGGTATTCACTCTTCATCTCATTATATAACAGGCCGTGGGTTGCCGTATACCTGAGCCAGCCGTTGGACCCAGCAGCACCATGTCATCAGCGTAGCTCAAATTATTGACGATAGCGCCATCTATTTTGCACCAACTGGTCTGCTGCTGAGTTCAACGATCAACTCATTCACATACAGGTTGAAGAGCTTAGGTGAGGTTAACCCCACACTCCAATCTGTACGCTTCAGACAGAACGTCTCCCCAATGAACTTGGTTTAGCTGATTAGAGTACTCAGTACTGGAACAAACCCGTTAACTCAGGTGGTACCCCTGCTCCCTCGAGTTTATCCTAAAGGACATCATATGACACACGGTCAAATGGCTTTGAGAGATCAAGGAAGCAGGCATACACCGGAGTACTTCTCTCTTTATACTCGTAGTATTGGACCGTCTGCTTTAGACGGAGAATAGCACTCAGTGGAAATTCCAGGCCGAAACCCAAGCTGCGTCATGTAAGGTACATATTTTGTCTAGTTCCTTGTCAAGCAGACCGTCCAACACCTTGGCAACTACAGCGGCCAAGGATATCGGTCTGTAGTTTGCCATGTCCGATATATCCCCAGTTTTATTTTTCACGATCGGTACCACTATTGTTTTCAGCGTATCGGATGGAAGGTATGAGTGGCTAACGCAAAGCGTGAAAAACAGCGCCAAATATGGGCTATGTCCTAACTACTAAACGGATATTGATGAAACTTTACAGTAATATAGCTTATACATCAGAAAAACACATATGATGATTTGTATCTCGATAGTCCCGCGGGATCGACACTTATGCGGGTAAAACCGCGGGGCGCTGCTGGTCAATAAAGAAATAAATCAGAATTCGTGTTTTTAAGTAGTCTAGACTTAAAAGGGTTCGACAACATTGATCCTTTTATTTTGGTCCTCACATTGTGTACCGATAAAAATTGAGCGGATGCGTTGGCAAAATAAATAAATGAACATGTTTACCCTCTTTGGCATTTCTATTTTTGTGGTAAATAGTGACATATGAGAAAGACTAGACGCTAAGCTCTATCAGCAATTTCTATCTACGTACCATGATAAAATTGCTGAATTCATGTAAAATACTGGTATTCAGCTGCATCCGGTTAGACTGGAAGCCGACCCCAACATAGTTGGGAAAAGGTTAGACAGGTGATAATGAATAAAATTGCTGAATCCCTCTAGAGTCCGACTTTATGCTTATTTTTATAATCTTGTTGAAAACCGTAAATAAAAATCTTGTATTTAAGACAAGCTTTTGCACCCCGTCTGAAAATATTCCACGGGAACATGCTACCGGGATTAAGGGTACCCTATGATTATGTTCATCCAGATTATAAACTTATAAATCAGACTGTCAAATTTCATCCAAATCTGTCCAGCCGTTTTTGCGCCATCCGGAACATAAGTACAACATCCAGACAAGCAGACAAACATTCTAAAAATTTTATTTTCGGTATCAAACTTGACCCACACCACTTTTTTAAAAATGTTCAAAGTACAGTTATGACTTTGTTACTATTTTGTTATCACACTAATATTATAAAGGCAAAAGTTTGGGAGTATGTGTGTGTGTGTGTGTTTATATGTTTGTTACTTCTTCGCGCTCAAACGACTGGACCAATTTTGATGAAATTTGGCACACAGATAGTTTATAACCAGGATTAACACAGAATACTTTTGCGGGTTAAACCGCGGGGCGCAGCTAGGTGACTGTTAATTAGTGATTGATACTTAAACACATGATTCTACTCATCATTACAAACAACTTTTATTATCGGACCAAATCCGAAATCGCGAAAAAAAAAAATCAGCTGTTCCCTACATTTATGTTCGTACGACTCGTGAAAATGTAGGGAACAACTGATTTTTTTTTCGCGATTTCGGATTTGGTCCGATAATAAAAGTTGTTTGTAATGATGAGTAGAATCATGTGTTTAAGTATCGATCACTAATTACGAGTCACCCTATATAGAAGATTCTGCTTAGAGTTAACACAGCAACAATTTACTAAAGCACTATTTCTTAGCACATTTACAACCACGTTAATACAACAAAAGAAAGTAATTAATTCTCCAGCTTTAATTTACTTGTAATTTAAGAGCTTCATTGAAATTCTATGTGAAAACCAGCTTTCAACTAACTTAGCTGGAATGCTAGGCTATTAGTCAATAAGGATTTGTATCGTAAATGCTATTAACATGTTTTATTGTTTAAATAATCACTAACTATTAAAGTCATATGTTGCTTTTGTAATATTAATGTTATTGTAGCTTTTATGTTACTGGTTTGTTCAACCTTTGTATAATAATAATACCTACTACTAAAGCACTGAACAATGACGAGGAACAGAGCTCCTACCTCTTACTTGCCTTTATTGCCCGGCTTGAGTGGAGATTCGCAAGAGCAAACGTGCTCGGAGGAAGAAAGTATTTCAGTATGATGCTGGTAGGGATCTTGACCGTACTTCCGAGATTGTCCTGATAGCCGTGGAATACCTCTCCACTCCTCATAAGCACCTCAGGACATGTTGCCCCATTATCGCTACGACACTATGTGCTAGCGACCGTTTTCGGGGGTCCATTATTGAGTGTGCAAGTCACCCCCTGCCATTTTATCCGTGTATAATAAGTACTCGTATATGTTTAACATTGGTCAGGCACGGGACATAGTTCTTCCATAGTTCAAGGTAACCAATCCATTATTACCATGCAAACTCATAGCCCAATATGTTTTGTTTCCATGTTTTGCATTAGTAATGCATAATCTGGGGGTTGTTCTTTTGTGCACTTGCATAGTGCTTACAGTGATAATCGTCGGTTGGTGCCTAGTCATCATTTAAAATTGCCTAAAGGGCCTCTGCGAGTTGGCTTTGACCCATCGTACGCCTTCCAAAGGTCCGGGACTCGAGGGTCCTAAGATATGTCAAAGAAAATAATAATACCAGACTATTACCACGGTAATGTTCTATTAATGTCCGACTGCAGAGTAAAGGCCTGGGGCTTGTGGCTAAGTAATAACAGCCGCACGGGTCGATCGATCAGGGTAAGCTACGCTTGCCACGGTTGGTCCGTGGATGGGTGACCATCTTCACATACCAAGACCCTCCGTGCCTCGGAAAGCACGTTAAGCCGTTGGTCCCGGCTGTCATTCGTAGATCTTTGACAGTCGTTACGGGTCGTCAGTAGCCCGAAAGTCTGACAACAAGTCTTACCAAGGGGTATCGTATTACCCAGTAACTAGGTTGTGGAGGTCAGATAGGCAGTCGCTCCATGTAAAATACTGATATTCAGCTGGATCCGGTTAGACTGGAAGCCGACCCCAACATAGTTGGGAAAAGGCTAGGCAGATTAATGAAGGGTAAAGGCCTCGTGTCATACAAAGAAGGCACGAGCATTGACCACCACACTTGCTCAAGACGGGTTGGCGATTTCAGACTTATATTAAGTATAAATCCAAGTTTCCTCACGATGTTTTTCTTCACCGATGTCAGTAATGCCCTAGATAAACTCAGAAAGTACAGTACGCGTCAGAGAAAACGAACCCCGCCAAGACTTAAAGAATAATCGCTCAAGCGACGGCGGGTGCGTCACGTGACTGGCCCCGAGCAGCTCCCTCCCCGCCGCCCGCGCCGCACCCATCTCTGCCCGAGCATCCACCGATCCGACTCAAATATTATTTGTATGTTTTTAATAATTAGGCATTGTGGTATTTTTTTCGGCTTCTGGCCGAACAGTATACCAAGAATAACTTACAAAAAGACACTACGCCGTATAGGATACGAACCCACATCACCAGGCGCCAGACGATCATTAAGACCGTGCCTTATACCAATAGGCTATTGGCTCAGTTAGTAATCTCAACGAAAATTCGAATAGCATTACTCCTTTTATCGAACAAGTTTGATAACGGTCTAATCTTCTAGACATTAAGGTTTAAATTTCAACTTCCACCACGTGAGATACACCTACCGTCCACAACCTTGTTTTACAAAATGCAATACGTAACTCTTCAATTAACTAAAAGATAAGGTTGAAATTAGCATAGATTTCTTGTTGGGTTGAATAGATTGTGCTTGATTCCGATTGTTGCACTACCGTCATTTTACTTCAGAAACTTAACTGCTGTATGAACTGTGAGTTAAGGTTGAATTTAGAATACTTCTTCGCCCTATTTACTAAACTGTGATTGAGGGTATAATTCTTTTTCAAATCGTTTCGTTTTCGTTCCGATCAGCTTGTGTGTAATGTTTTCGTCGTAAAATTATCCAATTTACGAGTTTTTGAACAGTTGATTCTATTAACCGATAGTATGGTGCGATTAACAACTTTTTGAAGGCTAAAATAATTGTTGTTCTCTGGGAACAGGAACAAAGCATAAAGAAAATAGCACGAGAAATGTGGGCTTAACGGTAAGATTTACGTTATACACATATATTTATTGTTACAACCATGTTGCATTATTACTTACAAGGTGGACTTTTTATGTATTTCTAATATTATTGTTTTCATTACAGAGAAAAATAGTTCGTAGATGGATACAAAGGTATCAAGCGACGGGTGATGTGAAATGCAATTTCACCCAACTGCTTACACTAATGAATCGGAGCGACACCTTGGGACACATAAAACCTGGGAACTAATTCGAAATAGTGCTGCAAGCTTCAATATGGTTTCGGGCATGAAAAGTCTTCAAGAAGTGATAGACAGTGACTGCCATCGTCTGCGTTATTAATAGACAATTTACTCGGCAGATTGATTGTGTAACTTATCTGATAAAATTGCATTGGAACGTTTGAGCAAGTGTTAATAATTCCCAATATTTGTGGGATCATTATCTCATAGTTAATCAAAAATAAACAACCTTTATTATTATGAATCCAGTTACTCTTGTTTACAAGTAGTCTTGTAATGTGTTAACGATGCACCATCTGACCTCACATACTTTTCTAATGCTGTGTTAAAAGGGTTATCAGAAATTGTGATAAAAGAGAAAGATGTATATTGCTATACTGTTATAGTTTAGCATGTTGGTTCTTCCTCTGTAATTCACAGGCACAAATGACAACATTTCATTTTTTAACCAGGCTTTTTTCCCCATAAGATCATACAGAGTATAAAAAAATAATGTTTTTACAAGTTTGAATAAATAAATATTGTAGTTATGTTACTAGAAATATCTATAAACGAACCGTTATCTAATGTTAAACGTTCTACACCTCACCCAGGGTATATATTTTGTATTTAGTTAATATTTTAAGTAAATAACCCTAATTTAACACAGATAGAAAACTGTATACTCGTAATAACTTTATATGTGGATTCCTAGAAATGTAATTAATGAAATAAATGAATATTGTTTATGCAACATGCCTGGCTTTTCTTACAAACCTCATACTTCACATTTGTTTTCTTAAATATGGATGTTTTCTAAAATAAAGTTACGAAAATCACCTAATCAACTATTAAAGAAACTAAAAAAAAGAAAAAAATAAATCTCATCCGCGGATTTGAACTCGTGACCATCGAATTGCTAAGCCGCAGTCCAAACCACTAGACCAACACGCCATTTACGTTACATTACGAAAAACTTAAACGTATGATATCATTAACAAAAGGGGGTCCGGTTTCTTTGAAGCTTACTGTACATATGAATTGAAAAAGTCACATTAGTACTTGTCTTACTTTGAACCCACAACCTCGTCAGAGACAAGGCCTTAACCACTGGGCCATCACGACAGTCGTTCCATAATCCTATATTTTGCATATTCGTATTATACAAATCTTTGTATGAACGAGCTTTGAAACGCATCAGGGGATCTTTCAGCTTTGCGTGTATCATATGAATAACATTTATGTAACTCGTATTTATAGGTAGAAAATGAATACAGGCAAGGGACCTAGTCTCTAAGTAATAAAATCAGTATTTTCATTTCTTTCCTTTATCCGGCTCGAAGGACCAAATTATATTTTCCGAGTTTATCTGTAGGAAAAGCATTCCCAAGTTTGATAGAAACAAGAAAGCTACAACATGAGCTGTTTAAGCCCTGCTTCATCCATCCTCAAAGCTTAAAACATTAAGTAATTCGCTTCATTGACCTAGTCGTAACAAGTACAATTTAATAGTTAATGCTGTGATTCTAGACTTACTCCGTTTAAGACCGTTGTTTCGACACCGCGCTGAGATTCGGTCGTTTAACATCAATGTTCCCGACAAGAATGAAGCTTAACCGCGGAGTAACTTTAAGCCAGTTTCGTTCAGTCGCCTCGTGGTTTTGAATTCCGAAATTGCAGAAAATAGGGGCGGAACATAAAGTCCTGCAGTGTTATTCTGTAAAAATCTCACCGTGAGAACTAAGGTGAAGTGAGCGGGAAGTGAGCTGTCAATAGGGATTAACACTATTGACACTGCACACTTCCAAGCTCACTTCACTTATGATTTCAAGGTGTGATTTTTACAGAATCGACCGACTGTATTCCTCGAAGAAGTACAGTAAACTCACATTTTAACACACGACACACTAATACATACAATTTTACTCTTTGTTTACCATACAGTAATGACACAGTCCACTTGTGATAAGTTTTTGTTGGTGATTGTAAGCCCTGACCGCAAGCTACCTCTTAAAATACAGGTGCAACCTAGCTTAAGAGGTAAAGTATTGTTATTGTACAGAACTTCACTACATAGTATAAAACAAAGTCGCTTCCCTGTCTGTCTGTCCCTATATATGCTTACATCTTTAAAACTACGCAACGGATTTTGATGCGGTTTTTTTTAATAGATAGAGTGATTCAAAAGGAAGGTTTATATGTATAATACATGCATAATATAGTAGAGAAACACTGATCATTTTAGAGGTTTCTAATGTGATGTCGTAAATAAACACATTTTTTTGCGCTTACATTGTAAACGCTGGCTGAACCTGTCGAGATAGATCAAAATAATGTACTACAGTATTGTACACCTTAAAAAGGTCTACAAAAAAGTCCGCGATGGTATATGTCTATCTCTTAGGGATAACCCACAATAAGCATTTTTTATCCTATACTTTTTACGAGAAATAATGGCTCTAAAATTATCAGTGTTTCTCCATTGCACCCGTGCGAAGCCGGGGCGGGTCGCTAGTAAACTATAAATATAATTTTAAACCATTTATCAAACTGTATTCAAATTCTGAATGTTATGGATAAATAAAGATTATTATTATTATTATTTTTCTAGTTACGTTTAAAGCCCTAATAGAAAACAAGCCTATTGTATAATAATCGGGCTCAAATCTCGACTGTAGCTTGTAAGCTGCTACTGAACGGCTTAAGAAAAACCCAGTTATAATTTACCCGACCAAGGGATCGAATCCAGCGGGGTAATTGCATAACACACTATCAGTAGCAATGGGTTTCATTTTGAAAGTTCAACAATATTCATTGCGTTATTTACGCATTTTTTGAACATGTCTTCGTTGCCAAATCAAAACCTTGCATGTGTTCCTTTGGTGATTTTCCTTTTATATTCGCAAACGATAGACATTTGGTTCCTCTATATTTTGCAATTACTCTGATGTGCATATCATGTTTAGTTTCGGAGAAATAGTCAAACATAAAAAATGATTATGTGACGATTCAAAGAAAGTTGCTAATTTAAAAATATCTCATGTGTTGAGACCGCACATGACAAATATTTGTTGGTGTAAAAAATCTTATGTGTTCCAATTACAATCTCTTATGTGAAATCTAAATCTCTTATGTGTCTAACAGTAGCAGTCAAAATCTCTTATGTGCAGAAAAAGTGCTAAAAATATATATTACTGTCTTAATAACATAAAAGTAAAAAAAATAATATAATTTATAAATGCCCAAGCGCCCATATAAGCATTCACTGAATTTGGTTTAACACTCTTCCATACATATTTTATCCATAAAGTGTTTTTATTTTCGATTTTCTCAAAAGTACCATCTGTGCACATACAAGGTCTTGATTTGGCAACGACGATATGAAGCAATGGATTAGCAATATCCTTCAAAATGATTCAGACTGATAATGTGTTACGCAATTAGGGTGCAGAACCGGTCACGCTTTCGAACAAAGCTGACGAGGCAGTCACATTAAAACTAAGCAAAGCATTATTGTTTTAGGCTCCACGCAATGTTAGAGTTGGAATTGTAGAACGAGGGACTGTTGGCCGGAATATTACTTGAGCTAGTGTAAATGACGTTACTTGTATAGAAAAAATCTCAGTCTAGGATTGGAACCGTGCCCAATAAATGGCGAATGGCTCGACCCTGTGATATTTCGACCTACTTCTGACATCAGCAGACTTTATAGTACCTACTTTAATGCCTATACTTCTGCTTACACCTGCATACAGATTGTTTGCTAAATAATGCTAAGGTTCATAACAAACATTCGACGGCTTCTTAGTTGCCAGAAGTAATTTCACTGTGAGAACAGTGGTCGGGTCGGACCGCCGACGGTAATGAGATCAATTTTCAAATAACAGCGTAATCAGCCCAAGGTACTGTGGTCTAAAACAGCCACTAACCTCTGTTTCAACCTTTATATCAAGGTCAGTAGAGTTCATTTCGCTCTGCTACATTATTGCCTGCTTCCCGTCTACGTAATATTCATTTAAACTGATCAGGAACTAAGTATCTATTGAGCGTTTGTCTTATTATTTCCGTGCTAGATAAAATTATATAACAGGGTATTTTTCAAAGACCAGCCAAATCTAAGGATGCGGTATAGACCATCAAACTGAACAACTTTCTTCATGGGACCAATATCGTATTCGCGAAAAATTTATCAACTGTCCCTTAGAAAACTTGAATTGAATTTTTATTCGCGAATACGATGTTGGTCCCATGGACAAAATGGTTCAGCTTAATGGTCCGTACCACACCCTTAAATTTGGCTGGTCTTTTAAAACTAACCCTGTATAGGCCTTCGGTAAAAGGTTGAATAAATAACATTGTTTTACGAGAGATTCTATTACTTTTAATTAAATAGTAAAGTTTGAATGTTTGTTAAGTACTCAATTACGCTGTAACAGCTGACCGGATTAATGAAATCTAACAGACAGATAGATCATGTCCCGGACTAACACCACATAGTGTAATTTTTATTACCTGGATGAAGAACGTAACATAGTTATTTCTCTATCGATTAGGTTCAAAGAAAGTTGTGATGTAACTGCCTGCTCTAGCCTGTTTCCCTGCTAATGCAATTTATTTGCTTCCAAGTGTTTTAATTATTCACGTAAGTATTTCAGCACGTTATATTTTGCCTCCTCACATGGAAACAGACGTATAAATCGTCTATGTAAACATTCTCGTCTAGTTTTACGTCATTCACATCAGACCTGAGTGTTAGTTTGGTTTGTAATAGATTTAGGGTATTTTAATCGTAAAGCCAGCCTAGAGCGAACTTCTTAGAATGATTTTGCCAGGTATGTTATTCTTCGAAAAGCATTAATGAGGATGAATGTACGAATATGGAATCTTACAATATCGATGTTCTAAATCTAAAAAATGAAATCTTTTCACATTTTTTTTTATTTGATTCTGTGAGGCATTAGCTGTGCCAGGATTCACCAGAGTAGAAACTGAAGAGATGTCTCAAATAACAAATAGGGTTGCGTTATTTTCATATCTCTTTGCTTAGCATCAAGTCAGACGCAATACTCTAAACTGTTCTTGGTTTTTATAAAATATCATTATCTTCTCTATGACGAATAGGTACTGGTCATTCTAGTATGTCTAGTTTGTTCAAAATCTTAGCAAAACTGTAGTGTCTTTCACAGCCAAAATCAGCCCATATATACTCGCGCACCGTACTCTCAGGACTCAGTATATCGCAAGCCGGCTGTGGGTTCCCACAAACTTTAGACTTTTCATATTTAGAACTAAGTTGCGAATAGTTCGACTGATCTAGTTATATCGAAGCTGGCCTGCGGACATATGACAAAGTTGGTTCGCTAATGAAGTTTGTGTAGAGTCGCCATGTTGATATACTGTGTATACAAACGACCATGTTTCGGGACGAGAGCTTGTCACTCTCAGTGACAGGTTTTGATGACGAGTAGCTGTGCTGGGCATACTCAAACAGATTGGCGTTATTGGTTTTCATACTGCTTAATTAAAGTTTTCGATTTAAATCTCTCGAGTGAACTTTGAAATCGTTGAGGCTAAATAGGTAGAACTTTTAGATAAAAAATCTGTTTACAACGATGCTTGTTATTAATAACTATAAATTGTATTAACACCCATAACTTGGATTGAATTTTGCATAGAGTGAAAAGATTTCATCGTCAATCAGTGGGTGGGTGGGTTTCGAATAATTCTCGGACGCAAAAGTCAGTCAGTGTAGTAGCTAACCACTAACTGACTGACTGACTATTGCGTTATTAAACTATTTAAACCTAACTTTAAATTGTTTAAGAAGAAGAAAGTAGGTATTCGAATTTGCTTGTGCTGCGCCATATCTGGTGATGTCATCTTCGGAATTTTTATACGAAACCTTGATGTTACTGGAAGAAAATCGTAGAAAAAAATATAAGCCTAATTCACCTAGAATTTTAGGCCACAATTATGTCCCTGGCGCAATCGGGTTATGGAAAAGTAACCTCGCCGTAATCATAAAAGAATGTTGAAATGAAATGAAATTGTTTATTCTGTAAATAGGATATCAGATTCACTTTTACACGTCATATTATAAAATAAAATAAAAAAATAAGCTAGATGAGGTCGGCGTTTCCTATCTGACTACTCTGAAAAGAAATAACAGTTAACACAGTCTGTTTTAAAGTCCAGACATAATCTTGGTCAGATCATGTGAGATCATGTCTAATGAGATGAGATAGCTGCCGTTTTATATTTGAGTTGCTCGTAACAATATTGTTTTTTGTCTTAATGAACAAGACACCTTTACTCCATAGTTATCGTCCCTAGAAACAAATCGCTGATAAATTGGTGAAAGGCAGATATGAGTATAAGTATTTCTCTGTTTTATTTTTGCTGGTATCCAAAAGCAAGGTGTCTTTGAAACGGTAGCAAATATGAACTCTGTTTGTAACAATAAATATCAGAACAAATTAAATATTTATTTATTTATATAATTATACTTTACTAGCTTTTGCCCGCGACTTCGTTCGCGTGGAATAGTGACTTCCGGCAGATTTTTGGTTTTATCAAGTTCATAATACGTATTTTTTTTTAATTCTTTTGTTTTCAGTTAGTTTTTAATTTAAGTTCGGAAAGATTGTAATATTTCTTTAGTTTAAGTTCTTTTTTAAACTACTTTTTTCAATGACGAGAAAACGCAAGTCCAATTTAGCACGTAGCTCCAGCGGAGCTCGAGCTAAAAGAGTTGCAAGAAGTCAAGAGTCTCAAGAACAGACTCAAGCCCGTTCAACTTTAGACGCCGAGCGTCACGCTGCTCAAAGAGCTGCTGAGACTGAAGAGGTGAGGCAGGAGCGACGGCTCTTAGACGCTGAGCGTCACGCTACTCAAAGAGCTGCTGAAACCGAAGAGATGGCTCGGGAGCGCCGGCTCTTAGACACCGAACGTCACGCTGCTCAAAGAGCTGCTGAGACTGAGGAGGTGAGGCAGGAGCGACGGCTCTTAGACGCCAGGCGTCATGCAACTCAAAGAGCTTCCGAAACTGTAGATCAAACTCGAGTACGTCGACTTTTGGATGCTGAACGTCATGCGTCTCTGATTTCTGCAGAGTCACATGAAGAATCTCAAAGACGACGTGTTCTATTAGCTGCACGGCAAGCACAAAGACGAAATATATTTAATGCCGACTCTTGACCAATAGATGGCGCTGTATGTCCGGAATAAATTTTATTTTTTATTTTATTTTTTGTAATAAAAACTATCCTATGTCCTTTCTCAAGTTCCAAACTATGTCTGTACCAAATTTCACACAAATCGGTTCAGTAGTTTAGGCGTGAAGCAAAGACAGACAGACAGACAGACAGAGTTACTTTCGCATTTATAATATTAGTTTGGATTGCACACCAGAAAATACATAACAAAATATACAATTATCACCACAAAACATACAATGGGCGGCCTTATCGCTAATATGGTTGGGTTGAGACTGAGCGTTCTTGAATCTCTCATTTCATGTAACATGTTACTGGTTAGTTCCAACGCCAAGATGTATCTTCGTTTCTCTCAACATAATCAATCTTTATTCTCTTAATAAATGGTATTAAACTTATTTTAAAGACCAGTGCTGCGGTGTTTATTTCGTAAATATCGCGGCATTATGCTGAAATAGGAGCCTATTTGACCTCGCACAGGTCTTTTTTTTTAATGTACAGACGCCAGCACACCAAGCAACCGAAACTGTCAAATTTTCCCGATCAACTTTGAACCCTTATACTTTAGCGATAAAGTTGAAAATCTATTAAAGAAATTTGACAAGTTGTAGTAGCTTGATGCCGGCGTCTGTACTTAACTTTGTTAGTTTTATATTCTCCTTTTTTTAACTGTTTGTAATTCCTGTGTCCAAAAAAAGAAAAAAATCTTTTTCTTTCTATAAGTAGCCCGTTACTGTTAAGGAATATTCTGAAAATTAATCAGGAACAGCGTTGAATTATCTCATAATAGTCTCATTTACCTCTATTGTCCTACATCGTAACAAAGTTCGCTTAGTAGGAATGCGTTTTAACACAGTTACTCATCTGCCTAGCCTGGTTAAGCATCCAGTCGAACAACAAGCGGTAGGAAATCAGTATTTTATTTGGCACGAATACAACTTCAAGTACAGTATCAATAAATAAAGAGCTCGTCGGGGGAAGTAATACCAACAAACTTATTTCTGTGTGTGTGGGTATAGGTAACGGTCTGATAGTAATGACGAATGGTGGTGACGCTGACCACTTACCACCATATGGGGTGACTCTATGGCTGCCTCCTAAAAACTTACCCTTATTGCTGGAAAATACATATGTAATTGAGGGTTCTTCGATATGATATCTCAAAACCAGTATTGCATTCTTCAAAGGCAGAATGTACTTGCACCTTTTCAATTCTTCTTCTTTGTTCTCTTCAGAGAAAGCACTAGGAAGTGGTAAAGGGCGGGCGTTTTGGGGACTGTCTTATTAATTTTGACGTTCGAAAAGTGCGGTTTCTCAGCCTAGTTTGAATAAATAACTTTTTATTTTGATTTTTGATTCGATATGTAAATAGAACATGAGTGTGTCTTACATGGATGAATTACTTAGTTTTTGCCGATAAAGAAAATAAATGTTGTATAGTCAACGAAGTTGTCGGACTTTCTGGCTTCCGACATGCATGAGTATGCCTATGATCTTGCGTCAAAAACCGTCATCCATCTTCCAAAAGGTCTCAACAAGCGCAGTTTATCCTCTCAGTGCTCAAAATTAATCAGGGGCGGCGCAGTATTATCGTATAATAACCCCATTCACCTCCATTGTACTGCATTGTAGCAAAGTTAACGTAATACAATAGGTTTTAACACAATTACTTACTATGAGAGCTTATTAAGCCGGCATCCGTTCATAATATGGTTAAACTTTGTTTGCTTGATGGGAATATTGTGTGTTCCTGGTATTTACTTGGAGTTTCAACGTCGTTCAGTTAAGGAGATTTTTAGGCATCGGAAATTGGGTTTTGATGGAGTTTTCTTTTTGTTTTGTAAATAAGGGATAGCTTTTACTTTTAGGCCGTTGATTAAAAATATTTTCGCTACCAGGTAGACTTACCTTATTGGCCAACGTTGAGTTTTACACATTAATGGGTAATTCGTCCGCGAAAGTTATGTAATAATATTCCTTGATATTTGCCATCCTCAGGAATGTCGAACGAACGAGTTCCACGAACCTCTTAATATTACCTGATAAAATTGGTTACCTGCATTTAACTAAATGCACTATTCGAGGTAAAGCATAGTAGCCATATGGATCAGTTACAGAGCAAGCAGCTGCTGTTTTGGTGCTGCTAAGCAATCAGGCAGACTTCTTACACCTAATAGCATCCAAAAATGTCTTGGTAGTGTCTTGGTGGAATAAAAAATCGCGCTATAAAAAAATCGGCCATGGGAACAAGTAACATTTCCTCTTAACCCTTTTATTTGTATTTTATTGCATAAAAATTTAAATGTATATTGATGTAAGGCGGGTAACACTGACTGCTGTAACACAGGTTCGCCTAGCACGGGAGTCAGGGGCTTCACATGTACGGTGTAATATTTTTATGTCAATAAAGTTTTTATTATTTATTATTTATTAACCACCAAAAAACACTTGGATTTTCGACTATCGGCGTTCATTAGTGCGTTAAATATCCAGAGCGCGAAAAAAGATCGCCCGTGCGAACCTAAACTTACTTCTTTGCTACAATTATGTTTACTTGTTGGTCTTTATCAGTATGCAGTAAATAACATAATACACCCACATGCTAGTCATGTCAATACAAAACAGTGTTCATAATGATCTTGGCTTTTCTTTTCGCCCAGTAATTATTCACACTAATAAAGGCGAGAGTTTGTCAGTGTGTTTGTTACTTTTTCACGAGGCTTTTGACTACGCTGTATGTGTATATTTTACGTATTTTTTTTTTTGTAACGTGCGTTTTGTTTTTGCAGAATATACATTTATTCATTCTGTTTTTCGTTCTTTCTTTCTTGTAACAAACGGCTGGACCAATTTGGATAAAATTTGGCACACAGTTTATAACCAGGATTAACACATAGAATAATTTTTATCCCGATATTCCCACGGGATCGAAACTTATGCGGGTGAAACCGCGGGGCACTGCTGCTAGTGTGCTATAAATACATGTAAGCATTTATTTATGGCACACTAGCAGTGCCCCGCGGTTATACTAGATGGGCACTTAACAGATACGCGTAATGTGTCAACACACTGAAACCCTTGACCTGATTCAAATCCTGACGACGAAGGTAGTGGAACATTAAGTTCTGGAATTTTCCATACACACGAGATTTGTTTATTCCCAAAAGGAGACAAAGACTAGATTTTTATATAACTAGCAGCGCCCCACGGTGTTACCCGAATAAGTGTCGATCCCGTGGATTTATCGGGATAAAAAGTATCCTATGTGTTATTCTAATGTATAAGCTATATTACTGTAAAGTTTCATCAAAATCCATTCAGTAGCTTTTGCGTGAAAGAGTAACATCCAGCCATCCATACATCCATCCATACATGAATTAGAAAGTACGATGATTGTGACTATGGCCAGTAAAATAACAAAATATATCAAAACATCATACATCCCAAATTATAGTAAGTCAACAAACCTCTAACTAAAAAAATTCCCCCAAAAACATACCACAATTAATAATTCCTTGAGTTTCCACTAACTTACCCAACTAGAGAGAGAGAGACAGAGAATTAAGTATACTTAGGTCTTGAGACGATAGTATTTTTCTTCTTAAGAAAATCACTAGATCCAAGACTATCCAGTTATGCTCTTATCGTTACTCGTGAGACAGGAGTGGAGTGACTGAAAAGGGTTAGTGTGGGTTAGCGAGCTGGTAATTTATTACTACTTGTATTTTCTTAGCTCTACGTTACGTATATTTTACGATATATAAGTCTCCTGAGGCGGCGTGGCGCTTGGGATCTGCTTACGTGCTTGCGACAAATTTGTACGGAGAAAATGATGGTCAGTCGAGACGAAGGCAGTAGTCATACTACAGAAACGGTGTCGACTGTCGATATATATAGGGTAACTGGTAATTAGTGACCGATACTTAAACACATGATTCTACTCATCATTACAAACAACTTTTACTATCGGACCAAATCCGAAATCGCAAAAAAAAAATCAGCTGTTCCCTACATTTATGTTCGTACGAGTCGTCAAAATGTAGGGAACAGCTGATTTTTTTTTCGTCATTTCTCTTTTTGTCCCATTATAAAGGTTGTTTGTTGAGTAGAATCATGTGTTTAAGTATCGGTCACTAATTACCAGTCACCCTATATAATCTTACGACGGTGACAGGTCTTCCAATCAAGAATGCAGTCCATTTCATTTTACTTTAATTTTAGGTCACTTGTAAAGTTAATGTCTCAGAGAAGAGATGTTGCAGAGATGATTGTTACTCACCACACCGATTTCGATAAAAAATAAATATATATTTGGTCAACAAAACTGCTTACCTACCCTTCCCTAAAATAAAAATCCATCAAACTCTTAAGCGAGTATACTTCTAGCCCTCAGCCGCACTTATACCGAGGGTATCCGACTCAAGTCCTCCAACTAATATAAGAACTAGGAAAAAAAAAATCTATTTTAGGTAAAAACGTTGGCAAATCCATTACGGCACATGAAAGTAATCTCCTCCCATTATAAATGACGGTATTTACAAGTTGATACAAAAATTTTAGATAGGGATTCGTAACTTGTGACCGTTCGTAATGTGTATGGCTCGTGGCTTCGGGGTTGCCAGCTAGAGGTCATAGGGTTTCTTCAAGGTTAACAGCTACCTATGCACAGATTTGCCACGGCAAGGTAATTTATGTGCGTCAAGTCGCGGTTTGTAGTTAATTTCGTTAAGTATACCTCTACATTACATGCGTGGCCTCCAGATTAGAGGAATTAATTCTTTCACTTATTTTATACACAAGAATTTCATTAAATTCTTTTGTTTCGTATTACGTTCATAATTATAGTAACAGCTCGTCGAACGAGGTTTTAAAAAAGGGTTGTTAACTTTATAATGCCAAAATTACCACGTCTGGCTAACCCATTACATTTGAATACAAAAAGATGCTGCTATTCATCCTAACATTATGTCTTTTTTGTTTATTGAGGCCCATTATATGTAAGGACGACCTAGCCTTGGTGAAAACCAATCTCTCTTCAGTACTCACTAATCATCATCTGCCTAGCATTTCTCCCAAATATGTTGGGGTCGGCTTCCATTCTAATCGGATGCAGCTGAATACCAGTATTTTTATATATATTTTTATATATTTTTTATTCAGTACTCACTGATAAATACTTAAAATACTTTTCTTTACAATAGACTTACAAGGTTAGCGTGCTTAATGTGAGCACCAAGTTATATAACTTTTGCATACCGCCAAATCACTTTTACCGGTGTTCAAACTTTCCTACCTTGGGTGACTGTGGAAATTGTTGTTTTCTTCAGAGTAATTCCTAACTTTGATCGTCGTAAAAACATTGTGTAAGTACTCAACCAAGGCCGTCCGATTCGATCTTTTTCAGCAAGAACTTTTTTTTTCTGAATAAGAATGATATAAAAGCACTCAAACTGACTAATAATAGGAAAGTCCTTTCCGTAATTCTTCATAGTGTAAGCTATACGTCTAAAAACGTAGACGGAGTAAGAATTATGAGTTTTCCCGCAAAGGTCATTGGCATTCACATCGACCGTCTCGCGGTATGTGATTTATAGTGATTGGATTATTTTCTCTGTTTCAGACATTTAGTTCCAGCCCGAAAACATCCCACAATGGAGGCTGAAACCACACCCGTAAGTACCTAGACTATCACTAATTAAGATGAAGTAAATAATGTTTGAATAAAATATTTAAGTTTCATCCTACATAATGCACATCACAACCGTTTTGAAACTCACATTGTACTGCCCTCTATTGGCAACTATGAGACAACAACCCGTACAAATGTTCCTGTGGGATGACGACTGAACTGGGTTCATACAACCGTCAGATGTGACGCGTTGGTCTCAAACTAGATGGCGCTACAGTCTACTAACGGAATGCCACATATTTGGATAGAGGGCGCTATTTTGAATTTCGTTGTGTAGCTTTCGGCGGAAACTAGGCAGGGACGTGAATTTCGAGCTTTCTCCGTAGTTCGTACACCCTCCGAAAGGTGTCGTTTATACGTGTTTTTACATTTAAATGAAGGTACTGAAGTTAATTACAGTAAAATGCATTCATTTCTAATGTACATTAAAAAACAGGGTCCTACATAAAGTTTTGTGACTCTTTGAGAAAAAACACAAAATATATTTGTTTTTTTTTTGGCGTTGTTTCCGGAAGTAAATGAAAACCATTATGGCGTCCTTTTCTATTTTCTGGTTCTCATTCTGACAGCGTGCTTGATATATGCACCACACATCCTAATAGGTGTCTGAAAGCTTGCCGTGTTGTTTTTAAAACTCGACCCCACTCAAGTCCTGATGTAAGCTTAATTTAATGCTGTATACGGACTTCCCACGTAACATTTTTCGTACAATATCACGAGGCATTCGTGCCGTGTTATATATGTGCCGAATTAACACATTTTGGCACGGGATTTCGCTTTTACAATATTTTAAAAGATTGCATATGGCACCGTCCCACTGGCAAAGTATCCATTGTCCGCGGGGCTATATTCAGTGAATTTATCGAATGCGTTCCGTGCCTCATATTGCTGCTATCGGTTCATTAATAAACTATATCCTGTTGCCGCACCATACAATACAATAGCCGCAGACCGTTTCAGAATCGCTCGTGTGCGAAATTTATAGCGGTTAGAATTTTGAATAATCGTTTTCATCTGTTCCACTTCAATTAACAAAAAAAATATAAGGATAAAAATACACTGAGATTGTCATAGTCATCCTACAAATTGAGCTTTTAATTTTCAAGTCAAGCAGAAACTGAAAACATAAATCAACAAACACGATGCTGTTTGCTTGTTTGCAGTTGAAACGTGTATAATTAACAGATAAACATCCGACTTCATATACTGCGTGGTATGAAAAAGCACAGTAACACTTTAGTGAATAAAGCTTTAGTGTAAATTCGCGCTGCGCCAGTACCTCCAGCCCGCCCCGGGCAAACCGCGGTGCCGCTCACGTCTGTTCCGGATATTCAGCGTTACGAATGGCTTTATTAAGACTAAATATTACAATTTCCGAGCAACTATTGCAACGGTTAGAATTGCTAATGCGCCGCCGAAGGAACCGAGTGAAAAGATGCGAATGCACTGAAACCCGCCCGACGCCGCCAGTTTCCTGTTTTATGAGCAACGAAATTGCAGTTTCACGCTGAGTTGCCAACTACCACCGGATGTTAGGTTTTGACTGATTTGAATACGTCTTTTATGTCGGATCCACGATTAAGCTACTCATTGCTTTATCAGAATCGGGAAAGTTACTCTTATCTGCTGCCTATCTGCGAAAGAAAAAGTACCAAAAATATTTTAGCCCTTTCTCGGGCCTGGCGAAATATCTTGTCGAAAAGGGGGCTGCGTCTTGCAACCGCAAATTACTATGATTTAATATTGCTTAGTTATCTGCGGGCTGGTAATTTGTTAGCGCGCCTCTCGGCCCCGCGTTGGGCGCCATTGTTGCTCCGCAGCCTTTTGTTCATCGCCTTCTACTCGCGATACGATCTTGAGTTATTATGATTAGGATTCTTTGCCAAGTGACGCGAACTCGCTAATTCCTCCATTATCGTTTTAGTTTTACTCACTCGTGAGCGTTTTATAATACTTCTTGTTTTCTTTCTCGTTTTTCATGATGGTCTTGTGAAATAAGTCTGCATTATTTACTGGACTCTTTTGTTTTCTATACAATTAATAGCTACTTCTGGCTTCTTTAAGCGACTCAATATTAGATTTATTAAATTTAAATGTTTTATTTGGATTGAACTGTGTTGATTTGTTTGCATAATGCGTCCGGTAAAGTCTTGGATAACTACCTACTGGCATACGCATAAGCTTGGAGGTCACCTAGTAGATTAATAAACGTCACCACCGCTCGTAAAGGCAATGGAGTTAATATATCAGATGTCGCGTCACGCCACGCCATGTCCAACTTTCATTTCATATAGTGCTCTCATATGAATCGATCCATGTGTGGCTTTTTCAATTAGTGAAAACATTCGATTGTCATTGTGTTTATAGTGTAATTGCTGGTTTGTTATCCATCCATCTTGACCGTTGTAATGGCTGACCATCAGGGAAATGAATCGCCTGGCTGTCTGGTCGAATGGGAGCGAGGTACAAGTGTTCTCCTCGCGAAATTGCTTTTCGTTTTAATGTCCGAGGTATCAAGGGATGCCTCGTTTCCGTGCTGATTGTTTTAACGTTTATATTTAAAACAGTTGTTAGTGAATGGTCTCATTCCTTTTCGTTTTATCCACGTCCCATTTGTAAAGCATTTCATTAAATTAATTTATGTAGTAAAGTTTCGTAACTACGTGCAGTTATGAAACACAGACATGAGCCTTAGATTCCAGCATGACAGACATCTTACAAATCATATTTCTCATATTGTTATAATTTAAGTTCATACAAATTGTTTTTTATGATTTAATCAATTCATATTTCGTTTCTTACAGACCCTGTTTGCGCTTTCATGATCTTGAATTTCAAGAATATTTTCAATGCTTTTACTCGAAGAACAAAGGAAGAAGTTCCTGACGAGGAATACTTACTAATTAAACTAATAAAATGTTGAAATCGTCCTTTTATTGTAGTAATTTGAAAAGTGTAGTAAATAACCACCCAGTTAGAATATAGGTATCTCATTTCTAACTAAAGTCCAGCATAAACCCTTTCTTCACCTGCAACAGTGTTTGCGGTTAAGTTAGCGCGAAAATCGTAAATATCTCCGTGTTGCGCTATGGCAGTGCAGTTAGCAAGGATTGCAGATACTGCAATGGCATGCAGCGTGCGTGCCACACCCCATTCATTAGGCGCCGAGTGCTTCCGCGCATTTATCAATCTACACACACAAAGGCAACCGTTCACGGCCCTCCTCATAAACTGAACTGATTTTCTGATGGGATTTTCTGTGGTTTTAAATGTGCAGTGATATGCAAATGTAAAAAGGAGATTAAGTTGAGTTTTTATCAATTGAGATAATTAGTAAAAACTCAACTCGTTTTTTTATGATTCCATAAAAACACAACGGTTGTTAGCATGGGAAGCTCGATAGGGACCATATTGTTTGACCTCGAGGCATAAAAATACTACAAAATAAAACTGAGCATGATCTAGGACCAAAAATCGCTTACTGACAATTTTTGTAACAGCATTGCGTACGTCAGATTGAATATGCAAGCGAAATGCTGAATATGTTGAAATATGCACATGTTTTTGATATGACTGAAACATCAAGATGCAATTCACGTGTTATGTCAATCAAGCTTTGTTTGTTGTACAGCGTAACTGCTTCTACGATATAAATATTATTTCGAAAATCATTTCCCTATAAAAGAGGCAATCGAACTGTTCTATTGAATTGCGAAATACCCAATTTGTCAAGTTCTTAAACTTGAGTTAACGTTAACCCTCCGACCCTTTCTAGCGAAATTCAGCTAAATTCGTCTGTATGGAGCGCAGAGTAGAGCAAAATTATCAGTTTCAACTGGACGGAGTCTTAGCACACCTGCGTCTCTAGTGATCCAGGCTTACGGGCAGCCGCTGCGGATAAATGCTAAGACACCAATAGTGATAAAGCGCTACCCATTATTGTTAGCTGAGCTAAAGTAGAAGCAAGTCCAGGCTTCATTTTGTATTAAGCCATTTCTGTGTAAAACGATAAACTGTTTCTCCGCTGAAAACTTCGTTTATGATGGTGTAAAAATATCGACGTGCCTTTGTTATGAAAGGTGCAGTCAAAACACTTCGTCGACTTCAGAATTTAATCATTCGTAAGTTATTACCCTCCCGTGGAAAGCATTAGGGTAATGCTTTGAACGCCTTTAATTAAACGATCATGGCGCTCATTAAATTGAAGTATCGTAATCATAAACGCAGTAAAAACGCTTTAGGCGCAAATAGGACTTCCGATTGGACATTCATGATTTCGCTCAGGGACTTTAGTGTGCGGTTAGATTTATTCCCACTTGATCTACCGAGTCTTGTCTGCGGTTACTTTCGCAGAATTGAATCGTTGCGATGTGAGGACGTGCCAAACGAGATGGTGTTATACTATCTCCTTAATGTGGAAAAAGGATGGAGATGGGACAGTCATATCCCTTTGATCATTGACGTGAGCCGAAGAGGTACGTTCGGTAATACTTTGACAAAAAACAGATATATTTTTTCCACTGTGCACGGGTAATATTTCTTGATAAAATCTCGCTGAGGAATGGGCCTGTCATAAAAAAAGTACCTCTTAATAGAGCTACTTTTCTTATACCCAAGTAGCTCTTAACAATCTCAAGAAAAGTAAAGCTTTTAATAGCCTCACATGAACTAATTTTAAAACAAAATTCTCTTTTTACCCAATTCTTTTTCTTCTAACATTACCAGAAAATAGGTTGCGTTGGTGGAGTGCCGCCCACACAGGGCCAGGGTTAAGGGCTACTAATGAATTAAAAATTTAAAATCACAGGCTACAATATTTAAAAAGGTTAATGCTTTTTGGTAAACAACGTTTTTGGGACAGAGATAAGAATAGACCACCCAATGTCAATGCCGCTGGTAAAATCGCTACCTATGTGGAGTACTTTGTAAGAGCTATATGATGTTGGTTATTACCATCCAATTATTTAGTATCCTTTAGCTGAGCGCGAAGAACAATGATTGTGTAGGAAACAACTCTAAAGATTTTTTGGCCTGTCCATCTAAGCACAACATTACAGGCCAGGCCTGTCCACTGTTCGGTACAAAACAAAAAACCCCAAGTAAAACGAAATCTGCATAAACTCTTGATTTATTGTTAATGTAACAAATCTTAACTGAATTTTGGCTGAGTGTTGCAGAACAAATCACACAAGAACGTTTACCAATTATACCACGTTTATACAATTTCCAGCAAATAAAGCCCCGTACTGCCACCAATTAACCAGTCATATTTGCGAGCGAATCCCACAGTAAATAATAATGTCCATCGTCCAATTATCTTATAGCGGCCAGTGACGAATCACGAGATATAAGGGTCAACTCTCATTTGATATTCTGCTCCCACCCCACGTAATGGAATAACGTTGTGAGCTCGCCGACGCCCGATACGATCGATCTATCTCCCTATACATATATATATTATTTTCGTAAATTCTACCGAATGATGTCCGGTAACCCTTGTCAGGTCACTAAAAATGTGTCTGATGGACCGCGCCGCCGATCCCGCTAAAATCACGGTGTTGCCAGATATTTTAATGTTACTTTTGTTCGGGGTTATTTTGGCACGTGTACCTTCGTCAGCTTACACATACTAAATTATGCCATTTTGGCTGTTTTAAGTTCAACTGAATTTAACAATTAAGGTCAACTTTATAAAACGAACAACTAACCATTCTCAAGGTCTACCCAGTAACATACTACGAGTATTGCTCCAATAATTTGACTCTTAGAACAATTTATTCTAAACATAGAAATGTAAAACATAGAGGTATAATTACTTAAGAACGTACGTATACATTTGACACTATAAAAGTTACAAGCCAGTTTATTGTCTGTTTGATTTACAGAACGGATAATAAAATGTAATACAGTAATGGACTATAAACCCACGACGAATATGACTACGATGATAGACACGCAATTCTACGTTGTAATTTTTTACATGAATGCATTCTACATGATGAATTAAACCCACAGCACGCCAAGCCAAGCTTTACGATTTCAAACGTATAATTTTTATAGAATGAATAATTATAAAGTAACGTAAATCAGTTTAACAGCTCTAAATGGTCGGTCGTAATTTTATATAACATTGGGTAAATGTTTAAAAGGCATTTATGCATTTAAATTCAACTCGCATGAAATGTATACTCGGGATTATTTCTCCCGATAATCTTGTTGTAGCTGTTGCCAGACGTGATAAATTTATACCCTTGAATAAAACTAGGATTATCGTGGCCTACGTGTTGTATTATTGTATTTGAAGATAATGATAATTAACTTATATTTATATCTGTGAAGGTGGGCTTTAGGGCTGACCACTGAAAATTTTTGCTATCTAGAAAATAAACTCTGTTAGTTTTTAAATTTTAGTTTTGTTTTACCTGCAATAATAAGCTCATTTTTATAAATTTTAAATGATCTTACGCTGTTAGGTATGTGTTTTACTGCTGCCTTAAGTTTAAGTGAGAAATTTAGTAAGTAATAGCATTTTTTTGGGATCTTGTACGAAGTGCACCCGAAAAGAAGGGAAATATGTGCGAGGCAGTTTCACCACTTTATATTTCTGACCCTTACTTTTTATCCTTCTCGCGTTCAGGACATGTTCTGAATTATGGACTCCGCTCTCAGCAAAAATGGACATTGTATGTATAGTGACAACGCCAAAGCGGAGCGTACTTACTGTACTTTCCTTTTCCCCGATGATTTATTGGAAGAAGGTAAATTGTAATATCCATTAAAAATTGACAGGCACGGTGGAAGAATTATGTTAGAGGTCCACAGAGTCGACAAATAAATTATGTCTGGCATGCGGGGCGTCAGGGACGCCTGCCGCGCTTTTTACTCTTATTTTATACTTATCGGTACAACACTTTTATCTCCGCATAAAATGGTATGCAGAAGGCTTTTAAATTATATTATACAGAAGCAGACTGCTAAGAGGGTTTAAATGTACTCTGAAATGCTCTTTTAAAATGTTAATGGCGCAAACAATCCTCACGTTATAAATTTTAATATGATCTTTAAAATCAAAACATGGGTCCACAAAAGTTTCTATTTTAGACACACAGAAAGTTTTTCAGACAGCTATCGTAACTTTTGAATTTAGGCGCCGTCGATTCCGGACCGCAGAACAGCGCGAAATCAAGTTATAGCAACACTGAGCGCGTTAGACGAACCGCATAGAATATTTCCACGTTTCTATTTGTGTATGTTGCGGAAAAATAAAGTTAAATCAGATGCGTTAACGCGTCGCTTGGCGGGGATTGCCGCGAAATTGTTTCGCTGTTTTGTGTAGGGCGTTTAAAGTGTTTTTTACTCGGTTTGCTAATGGACGCGGACTTTACTTACCGCCCCGTTCCGTTGTACGCTTGTTTACTATTAATTGCGCCTTTTGTCGCCTACAGCTGCTGTCTCCGACGCAGGATACGGCTGCGGTCGGTCTGCGCCCAGTTTATAACCTTTATGGGTGTTTACGTAGCGCTCCTTGGAAGTGAGCACGGCGATTTCGTTTTGCCGCCATTTACTCTAACGAAATAAAAGTCTTTTGCGTTTTTCCGCCGCAAATTAAGCTGTTTATGCCATCGTAATAGTTTGTCGTCTTAAGGAGTCTAGTTTCAACGTACTAAGTGGGTCGATTTTATTTTCATAATGTCTAAAAATGACGTTAAGTCCTATTTTAGGAAGCACGTCATGAACGTTTTATCTGCTACCTGCCTGAAGGTATAAAAAGCAACAGTTGCAGTTGAAGTCGAGGTTATTAACATTAAATACAAAAATGCATCTATACCACTCGTCAATTCATATTCATTCGTTTGCTCTGAATGAATTATTTCCATTAAAACCGACAGGCAGCAACGACAAGCTTCTTTCGAACGCAGAAGCCATATTTTCGCATACAAATAAATAGGAATCACAATGTCTGTATTTACATTGAATCTTTCCATTCGTTGCTGAACCACTTCCATTGCAGCAGTTTCGGTGCAGTATAAACCGCAAACAACAACCGACGCTGTTTCCATTCCACGCCGAACTAGCGAACTGCATGCGGTTCCAGATTTTAGCATTTTTTTTTTACTCCCGCTGCTCGGGAAATAATTTTATTTACCGCTGTCGTGGTCCGTTGTCGCGCCAGCGTTGACTCGCAACTTTTTAATTAAATTATTCACTTGATAATTGTTGGTACACGAGTGATAGCCTCGCTATTTTTACACTTTATTGTTGACCAACGAGTCTGTATTGTAAATTATGAACTTGATATTTAAGTGGGTTCAGTATTATTCACGGATGTGTGTTTCTGCAGGTTCTGATATAATTTCATCATATTTATGTGTTAAGGTAAAGCACGTAGCTTTGCAGTCATAAAATACGCTGTTTTGTGACTGCACGTAGCTCTAACTTCTGTTAATTAGTTTGTAAATTGTTTCTGTTGATACATTTTGTTTTAATTAAACACAGTTTGTACGTATCTATCCAATAAACTGCTGACAGAATAGTTTTTTACCTCGTTTTGAACATTTCGTAGACTTGCTACGCTAGCGCTAGAGCGCTACGAACCGTCTACGACTTCGCTACGACGTAATTAATCCCGGGTTTAATTTTCGTTTTTACTTATCTATTCTATTTTTTTATCCATGATGGAAGTCCGTTTTAGTGAAGACAAGGCTTACTTTGAGATAATAAGGAAACTAAAGTGTAACAAAGGAGGAACTTACCGTGAAATATTCGGTGGGGGCCATCATTTCGTCATAAGTTTTGACCGCCGCTCAACTTCCACATTGCGATTTAACGCCACTCTTATTTTGTTGGCATTGTTCAGTTAATACAAAAGTTGGGGTAACTTCTCGCCATCGATTATTATTGCAAACTTTATACAAAATTCAAGAGGCTTTAACAAGTTGAAAATAAAATTATGTGGTTGCGATAGATGGCGACTAGGACACAAATAAATATATATTTTTTGTAAGCTTACAAATTCAATAAAGGTATTGGCTTTGTGATTATTTTAAACTTGTGGAAAGTTTTTTGTACACAATACTCGTAAATAAGTGACCACGTTTACTTCCCTCATTTTGCATTTCGTATTTGAACGCGAAATGAGGAAAGATTAGCTTTTTCCGATAGGATAGATTTTCCTACAGGTGATAAAAAAACGTTTCCTTCTTTCATTAATAGTTTATTATTCACCATTTTATCGGAGCACCTGCTGGTTCCATTAACATTACTATCGCCGAGTAAAGTACACATTGTCTCTGGCTCGGCACATTTATTTTGTTTCTCGGGTAATAGACAACGCATCCGGAAGTACGGATAATGGGTCTCGGAAAAAAATAGAGTGCTTGCGACGAAAGCCAGTCACTGCAACACCTGTCGCCTGACGCGTACTGGTAGGATACTGGGGTGGGAAATTTTAAAGCTAATGCGGGTAGGTACACTTTTGGACATGGCTGAAAAAAAAATTATGGCATATACCTATGTAATTAAAATATTATTAAAAGATATAGCAAAACTTATAGCATAGGTAGCAAATAGATTTATTTTACAGTTTATTTTAAGCTGTTTTCAAAATGTGGACTTGTTTTTATTGTTTTGTATTGCACCTTTAATACAATTGAATCATTAACTGGAAGCCTTTTCAGGATACCGACATGAAAAATTAAGTCAAATAGCTTGACATTCAGTCAGCTTCCCCAAATATTTCTGCATTAAAACTGACGAAACACATCACGCATACCAAAATTAAAAATACAACGTACCCAACGGTATCGGGGACATAATAGCAGTAACGTACCTCAACCCTCCGCAGCCGCCGGCACTTATGGCGCCCCTCCGATGCAGATTGGATGACGCCGTATGATTTACCGCCCGCACGCCTCCCACCGTCCTCGACAAAATGACGCACGGGGGGATTGACGATGTAGCATTTGTTCCTTCATGTTCTTGTATGCGTGTAATTTCTTATTAACGTGTGGAAGTGCCGATAACGAAACATTCTCAGTTGGATTGCGAAAATATGTATTTGGATGATATATTTTGTTTGCTGCATGTTTTGAATCGTGGAAACAACACAGTATTTTAGAACTGTGTGTAACTGAAATGTAAAAGCCAGTTGGCATGAGTTAGCAGATTATTAACCAAAAACACATAAGTAATTTGCAAGCTTTTAAAAGGAACTTCAATATCGTAACATCAAATTCGTTTAACGACCCATAATTTAATACCACAGGAGCCCCAAGGTAATCAAATAGTACGTCGTAACTACGTATCTAGGAAGTGGCGGTAACAGCGTCAAAAGCGCAATTAACACTGGAAGTTTGGGACATGGAAAACTTCAAATTAATTAATTCAATGTAGGCTTCAAGTGTCGCGAACACGCAACGTTCTTTGGTATCAGTGTCCTTTATTTAGCGAAGCATGTGAGTTTTTTGTTTGTAAGAGTATTTTGAGGGTAAGAATTGGTTGTATAAAAATTAATTAAACTGGCACGTTTGTGGTAGACTATAATAATAATCCTCCGGGCCGTATTTCGGCCACGGCGGCCAATCTCAACGGAGACTAGCCCTCGACGCAGCAGATATTATAGTGCACAAGTGTGTGCGTAGACAGGTTCACTCTCTCTTCCTTCAATCTCACTGGAGAGGCAAGCACAGGACTCAGGATCGGGCGCAGGACTAACTGCTTAACGTGATTTCCGAGGCACGGGGGTATCCCACCGCCAACTGTGATAGCCCGGAGTTTGGAAACTGCGGGCTATCACTGAGAAATTCCTAATGGAAAAACCTAATAACACCTTGTCCGACCTGGGAAAAATAGTTAAATAATATAATAGTTGTACGAAGTATTTTTATATGTAGAATCGTTGAAATGAACCTTGAAATGAAGAACAAAACGTTCAACTGTTTATTCTTACCTACTCACGAAATAAACGCCTAACTATAATTAAATTTTATACACTATGGTATGGTAATCCTACCATTCCTGGAACCGCATGGCAATATAGGTTAAACGACATTTAATAATAAAATTGATATTTCCATATATTTGCATATCGGTTCAAATTACCGGTTTTGCTGCCATTATGGCCGATTTTCCAAACCAGATTTACTGATTGGAAACTTTAGTAACATGATTCATAATTTGGCTGATGATGATGATGATTATAAAACTAGACTAAAATCGAATAGAAAAACCTATCATCAATTTAGAATATCTCTAGAACAATTATAAAGGCATCTGGCCCGTATAATCATTTTTGATTGGCCCTCTCAACTGTAGGGCTGTACTTGAATCGAAATTGGATTGGGATTATCTCGATACCGTTTCGAAAGTAACCCCATTAATCTCGATAAGGATCGGACGAAGTATCGACTGCTGTTTTGTTTGCATACTTCCACTTTGTTTATAGACAGTCTGCTTTAATTCAGTGAAGAAATGTGAAGTAAAAATATGGATGGGAATTTAATGTTTCCAATGATAGCTTAGAGAGTTAGCCTGATCAATCAGAACAGCCGTGCGATTCTGTAACCATCTCAAACTTGGGTGAAGTGAGCGTGGAGTGAGTCGTCAATAGTTTCTATCCCTAGCATCAGCATGACTCAGCTCACTCTAAGCTCACTTTACCTTAGTTATCACGGTGAGATTTTTCCAGAATCGACCGGCTGGATTCTATTTCGGCTCTACTACAGAATGCTTCGTGTATCAAAACTGATCAGTTATCAAACGAAAGTATGGAATGTAGTGCTCTTTCTAATGACCCATTAAAACATAAAAATAACACTTGTCCAGTAATCGGTCTGAACTGTCTTCGGAGTCAATGAGACACTTTAATATAAACTGTTATGGTAATGTCTGGAAGGTCTGTGTTTCTGTTTATCAAAATTGTTTAATTAGCGCTTGGGGTCAAATAAACGACGATCCAACACGCCATTGACGGTTCACTGGCGATCACTTCTGGCCATTATTTTTTTAATTCGTTTATATCGTCTATGTACTTTCTGTTAGCGAGTTATGTTCTGTCCAACACGCAAAAAAAAAAACTTAATATTCTGTCGGTTTCAGAATTTAACTAGTACCTATATTATTTTCCAATTTAAAAATACGCTTTTAAATTTATTGTGAGAAATATTGTAACGAAGTTGATCCAGCTCTTTATAGCTTCCCTCTTTATCCTCTCATAAAGTATGTTAGTTTTACTATTAATCATTCCCGGAAGTAATAATGTTGCTTTTAGATTTTACTACATACTACATTGTCTAAAGTTACACCTGCTTTATACAGGCGTTTACCATAAATTGTAAGCTAATATCGAACATAAATCAGATTATCTCTTGGGCATTAAAACATGACTTGCAAAACGAATATACATATTGCCATTAACTTTCTCAAAATATTTATATGAGTTACTGCTGTAGATAAAAAGAAATTGCAACAAGAAATCCAGACGATACAAACATATCAATAAAAATGCATCACAAGACAATTAATCAAATCCAATTCTTATCGAATACTGCGAACACGGGTATCGAACAAAATGACCATATGTATACAAAAGATAAAGAGATTTGTTTGTACAAACGGACAGGTTATCCCCATCCCTCTATCGGTAACAAACGTCGATTATTTCGCGGGCTCTTCTCATCCATTAGCGCCATATTGACTGGCCACTTTCATCTTCTCTTGCCTCGGGGATTATATGTATACCTACCCTCCTTTTATTTTTGCCTATCGCTTGTTATATTCATTTTGTTAGTGACAGGTTGTTTCGAAAATGATGGTCGGTATTTAATTATTTGGTAGGACTAATTGAGTTCTGAAACTTGATATTTTACCGTTATATTGGTATTAGGTTTTCGATTTCACGAGTAGTCTTCAATAATGTTGGGAAATACTGGATGCTTTTTTTCAGGCTCCAAATTTTTACAGGGAGTTCTACTCATGAATATGAACAACTTTCACTATGGGACCAACTCTGAAATCACGAAAACAAAATCAGCTGTTTAATACAAAAGTTCAATACTAGTGATGAGCAAAGCAAGACCAAGACTGGGACAGTCTTGGTATTGGTCTTGGTGTTGCTTACTCAGTCTTGGTCTTGGTCTTGCTTGTTCGGTCTTGGCGTTGGTCTTGCTAGTGTATAGATAGTCTTGGTCTTGGTCTTGCTTTTTTGCAAGACCAAGACCAAGACCAAATTTGCTCATCACTATTCAATACCTACTTGACCAAAATGTATGAAACAGCAGATTTTCAGTGAAAGTTGGCTCCACAGTGAAAGTTATTCATATTCATGGGTGGAACACCCCGTAAAAATTTGGAGACGGTAAAAAAAAGCATGCTGTACATTTGAGTGGTTTGCTTTGCCAAATACCAACGAATATGAAGAAGTTAATTGTGCTTTTAAAATTACTTTGTTCGAATTAAATTCAAGATCAAAGCATTTATTTCAATTAAGCTATTTACAGGCACTTTTGAATTGTCAAAGGAGTCGGTCAGTCAGAAAGCCGAAGCTTCTTGCCCATTCTAAAGCGCAGTAGGTTCCTATGGAGAAAAATGGACAGAAATCTCTATGGGCGCTCATAATAAACTAATGAATAGTGATGTATAATTATAACCATACATGAGAGGATAATTAAGCTCTAATTAATAAGCGAGGCTCGTATTGAAGGGTGTTCACTGGACCACTTCCCCAAGAGACCTTTACCTTACATCTTTACTAACTACGCCCCAAATGCCTTAAATAATGTAGAAATTATTGCGTACAAACCGAAACGCTTCATTAATTTTATTTTAATGTCAGCGTCAACTCCTTATCGTCCTGTGCTAGTTGCAAAGGTCGACAGACTCAAGGGGACGGTAATGGTGCTATGAGTGGTGCTATCGATAGATAAGATACCTTTAGGTATATGGCCAACTTTTAATTAGAACTTTTTTGGGTTTGAGAATTTTCTTGAAATACAACATGATAACTCAAACTGAAACCGTGTATTTCAATTACACCATCCACAGCACTTTTGCATTATCAAAAGGTCGGTCAGTTAGTCAGAAAGGTGAAGCTAGTTGCCGATTCCAACACACTCTTTTAGATGTTACAAAATCCTTGCTACTTTATTCATTTTTGCGTCTATATGTGTGGTACCTAAATGGAAATGTAGACGAAACCTACTTGCAACCCACCGTTATTATAAACCTTTACTAGTTTTAGCAATACAGTTGGATGGAGTAAAATAGACACCTTCTCAAAAAGGCAAAACCAATTAAATTTTTGATCTCAAATCTTTACCTACCTACAATATCTTAATTAAAACTCATGAAAGATTTTCCTGCATTTTCCTCCTAAACAAAAGTAATTTTAGAATTGATATTTTTTATTTATTTTTAAACAGGCAGTATTGCTCACGAATTCTAATTAACACAACAATCGAGGAGCTTAGACTTTTTGAGGGATGGACTTGGAAACTCCGTGATGAGAATTAGACGTTTTTATGTGGAAACGTGATTAGATTTCTTATTGCGAATTTATTTAAGACGACGCGATAAAACTGCGAGGTAGGTACATTAAGTAGATAAGTACTAGCAATTTTGAGTGTCTAGCGAGAAAAATGTGAAGTCTGTCTGTGAATAATCACTTTTAAATTTTTTTATTTGTTGACATAATCACAAGGATTTGTAGGAAAAGCTATCGGATTAACATTTCTTGTTTTTTTCTGGCGCAGTATAAAAAAAACAAATATGTATTGAGTATTGTTTTTGGTGCCATATTTATTTGTTGCCTATCAGTCACATCGATCGTAACTACAGCAATACGAAATAATTCAGTCGCCGTTTTGACTAATTGCGAATATCCATTAACCAACATTCCGATTTCTTCCTCAGTAAAAATATACTTTGTTTCAAAAATCTCGCAATCCGGTAAATCACCACCCTTGGTTGACTGGTAGAGAATGCCTAAGGCATTAAGTCCGCCTTTGTACCTTTTTGTGTGCGAAAAGTTTAAATAAATAAATATAAAGTTGAATAAACAATCCAGCGTTTTGCACATGAGGTACTCTCGGTACAATCGGGTTTTCCGTTGATACAGGAGCAACGACGCGGTCGCAAACTGCCTGCAACGTTTGTATTGAAGTGTCCATTATCCTGATGAGGTGCATACCATTCACGTTACTACATATAAAAAAAAATACGTACAACGAAGGGTTCCGTAGTTGGAATGAATTTATCCCAAGAACAAACTTAACATTATAGTTGAAAATCTGCCGACAATTTTTTCACTAATCCAAAACCAACAACCATTTGGCTGTTTGTGGGGGGGGGGGGGGGGGGGGGCTTAGACGAGAAAAAAAACATCCCCACTTCGTGTACACGTATGTACACGAGGTACCCAGAATTTTTTCTTGTTGAGTGCGGAACTCTAAAAATGAGGGTTTCGTCTACCGCTCACATAAAATAGTGCTCGTCATAAACGACATTTGACTCGTATCATATTATTTATTACGTACCTACAGTAAATTGAAAATTTAAGAAACCCTTATTTTTATATTTTTGGTTATAGGTATAGACGCCAGCACATCAAGCTACTGCAATCTGTCAAATTTCTTTAATATATTTTCAACTTTATTACTAAAGCATAAGATTCAAAGTTGATTGGGAACATTTGACAGTTTCGGGTAGCTTAATGTGCTGGTGTCTGTACATACCAAAGTAAAATAAAACTTGTTAGTGCACACATTGGAAGTACCTACAGTAGTCTGAATCAATACAATTTCCATTTTAAATTAAAACCTTTCATGCGCTAAATTTTATCAAAATGAAAATTTGTATATAAAATTGTCTATGGTATCTTTTTTTAATATCCGAAGTGCAGTTTGGATGAAAGTGTCGCTTACGCTATTCAGCCTCACTCATACAAACACATGTTAGTAATTTCGCGCCCGTCTACATCCCTTCCCGACGCTGGAGCTCGCTTATGTTTATTATGACATGTTTTGCAGAGATAATTGACTTAAGTCTGTGTATTTTGCGCATTATGTGGGTCGTATTCTGTATATTGTCTGACTTGCGAGGTGTGACTAATAAGGAAGTTCAAATGTAAACAGTTTTTATATTTGCACATAGGTTTCTGAAACATTCTCAACTTATTTTTGTCCATTTTGCCACGTCATGTATAAGTGAAGTTTATAGTCAACATTTAAATAACGTGTACATCGTGTTTAAAGCACGACGTATCCAAAGTATTTTCTCTTTCCAAATAATTCTGTATGTAGGTACCGTATTTACTTATTTTATAATTAAATACACTGTCATCAGATGCAGGAATGGCGTAAATACAAGACAAATACGAAACTTAGGCGTTACTTTATGATTGTAATTGATTAGCTTCTACTATGGCAGTTCGTTAAATGAAAGCGCCTAATAAATATTTATGAAACAAAACAAGTTCCCGCCAATAGACTCTTTCATCAACATCGCATTATCCCCAACACCCAATAACTTTTCTACTGTATCACAAGATACCAACTTACTTGATTGTACGTGCATTACCTTGTTTGTTCTCCACCTACGGCCAGCAAACTGCGTAACGTCATTACTGAGTTGGATTCGTTCAACGATCGCCTTCACGTGGCAACCGAGCGATCTGGAGTAGGTAACTCTAACATTATTAGTTTCCTTTCCAAGATTCTTACTGTCTTTACAGGTATTACAGGTATAACATTTGGAGGGTAGTAAGAATGTTTTCTCAGTTTTTATAGCAGTTCAGAAAGCGTTGGGCGCCAATTTCAGCGAAAGCATAAAATTGGGGGTTCCAGTGAAATTCTTTAATGTGAAAGCATTATTGTCCTTGGGGTCAAAGATGAATTTTTCTAGTGGAGATTTATGTCAATCTCTCTGTAGTATCTCTTTTACTTAGGTAGCATCAGTTTTTCATATTTCGCCGATCTTGCACTCAAATAGCGAATTTTTTCGCATCGGAGGGTACGCACCTCTGAAAACCATCCCATGCCAAGTCATAAGTATTCTCAAACCACACCTCACTCTTATAACTTACTCAACATGTAACCCGCACACCTACTTACATATTCATAAGAGTTAGTAGCAAGAAGTCGTGTCGTTTATTCTTTCTACATCTACTCAGATGTGTTTAGGAGCCACTCATGTAAACACAGCCTCTTGACGCGGCAAATTAAACCTCAGGATATAGAGGCGACGGTTTTCTCTCTACCTGGGTGTTGGATTTGTTGTGTTAAGTAAGTTCCTAGGAATTGAAATAACATTAGTTGCTTTTAGTGTTAGTTGTAGTGAGAATGGAGACAGCATTTCATGTGGTTTTCTTTTGTTAGGGTTGACGGAGCTGTTGATGCTTCTAGCGAATTGTTGCTTATACAGTTATTTGGTACCGGTGCTGAAATTATAAGAAAGTCAAAATAAATGTTGTGCAGCGACTAACAACCTTTTGTTTCGATGGATTACATAATGGTGATATTCTTATGTAATATCATAATATTGAATTTGGACTAATGTGTAGGTAGATTCTGCAAATTAAGTCTTTTTATTTGTTTATTCCTCTGATCTATTGCTTCAAAGACCAAAATTCTTAGAACTAGCACTGGTTCTAATCTCTGCCGCTCACGTCACCAGCGTGCCACATCCCGAAGTTGATCAGCGACATCATTAAGAGGAGGCGCGTGATCGTGAGCACTCGTGCGGTCAACACGACACCGACATGAATTAGCGACGCACGCGACACGAACGTGTGGGCTGAATTTATTACCAAGTCTTGGGGTAGAAAGTAGTGTTTGGAAGAAAAAAATCGATAAATCGACGCCTTTTTTTTAAAGTAACGATTTCCGCCGCTTGAAGTTCGGATTTCCCTCGTACAAACTTCAGGGTCATTTTTTTCTTTTTGAAGTGGATGTCTTATATCCTTTCTCAGAGTTCATGCTACCTATCCATATACCAAATTTTATAAAAATTGGCTCAGTGCCTTAGCCGTGAAGAGGTAATAGACGGACAGAGTTAGTTACTACCACATTTGAGGGGGATCTTTTCAAAACGGGATATGTGCATGTTAACTCATTTTCCAGAAAGTAGAAAAAACTGAAAAACCTTTTAGTGCACAGAAAAATAATGTTACTATATAAGAACTACATAATAAAATACTAAGAATAGTACCTTTTTTTTCTTTTAATACCTTCTGGTTTATTGATAACAAGGACATACAAAATTCAAATATCCCGTTTTGTTAGGACAAAATCGAAATATCCTCTTTTGTTCCACCTATCATGAAAATATCCCCTTTTACAATGTACAATTGTACAGTTTATACATTTATCTCCTTTTGAATTGTAATTAATTGTAATTCTTCGATTTTTTTTTTTAAATATCATATTTTGTTCAGAACACGCTTTTTTAAGTCCAATTTTCTAAGAAGCATATACTATTTTACATTCGTTTAAGGTGTAAAATGATGTATTTTAGCATAGGTAAGAAGACCTCATACTCAGTTCAAAAAAATCATATTTTGGAAATATCCCGTTTTGAAAAGATCCTCCTCATTTATAATACCTAAAATTGCTTCATTGTAAAATTAAATTTGTAAGTACCTAAGTATGGTCGTTCCTTCATCATTTATTAATGAGCTTTGTATAAGTCCGTGTTAGTTCGAGCTTCAATGTAACTTCAGTATCCTGAAGTACGATCGTATCAGTAATGAATCTACCCTCATTATCTCTTTTGAAAAAGCTTAGCTACCCTCAATCAGATAAGTTTCATCATCAGCTATTGAAATACCAAGTACTTACCCACTGTTCCAGAAAATATAGGGTAAGTTAGGAACTATAACATATAACATTTACAAAGTGTAAGAGTATTCGCCAAAACGCTCTCATCGTGGCTTTATATAGAAAAAAATAAAAATAAGTGCAAAGTAAGACAGCACAGTTTAATTATACTCGATGTTGGCAATCAACAAAGTGAATGTACTTATGTCACTTAATTGTTCCTTCACACGCAAACTTTTATGTTGTAAATTTTGTTGTTTTGGCTTTTCGGCTGGCTAGCTGCCATCTTGTTATATTGCATCGAATAAAGTAAAATAAACTGAGAGTACTAGGAAGCAAGTGTTATACTGGAGCACGTAGCTACCTACTATGTATTCCTACTACGAGTACCCCTGTGCTGTTTCGTGCTAAAAATTACTCAGTTACAACCGCAGTAGTCCAATCAATACTAACAACTATTCGGCTGAGTTCATATTTAACTACAATGGTGTTACAGGGCTTACGCTAAATATCTACCCAATATAATAATTCCTAGATATCCTTGATTAGCACTCGGGGAAGAAATGCAGCACTAAAACGGAAGTTTTACCAAACGGTTTTAACTACCCTTATTAAATGTAAGCATATTCAATTGCGATTGGACTATAATAATCCAACTACCCACCAATATAGCAAGTCAAGACCCGTTTACTATTCATGAAATAGTTATTATTGATCGTAAAATAAAACACGGTAATATTTTACAGTCGTTACGCGGGTAATACTCATAACTGTAATGAATATCAAACGACACGCCCGATAGATATGGCCGGCTAGCGCCATGTTTATTGCAAGTAAGGTGTTCATCACTAGGGGGCATATGTCCTGGTTTTGGGAGACACTTCCGGCATAATTGCGACACAAATATACAACGTGTAACGTTAAATGCGCAAAACCTGAAAATAGTTTGATCAGAATAACGAGCAGAATTAATTGAACCACTTTTTAATATAGGTCACATTTTTCAAAAAATCTTCATTAAAAAGTTGCCGTGTCTATTTATTAATAGGTCAAGCAACCCAATTTTGACGGCACGGTTGGCGCAGTGGTTAAGCGATTGACTGCTGCGCTGCGTGTCGCGGGTTCGATTCCCGCACGGAACAAATATTTGTATGACCTACATGTATTTGTTCCGAGTCTGGGTGTTTTTCTATCTATAATATGTATGTATTTACAAAAAAAAAAAAAATATTGTATATAAGTACCTAGTTTATCAGCCATCTTGTTACCATAACACAAGCATTAGGTTGCTTAGCTTGGGACAAATGGTGCTGTGTGAAATGTCCAGGGATTTATTTATTTATTTAATGTCAGCGCGGCGCAGCGGCCCGGTGACGACTCCTACCTCGATAAAGCGTCGTCGCAGACGCAAGAAACGATCGGAATGGCCAGTAAAACTAAAACAGCACATAAAACCTTAACATTTTTTAGTGACTTATTTTCTCTCTGAATTGAATATTTAATATTTATAATATTGAATATTTCTCGGTCAGTTGAATTAAAAATCGGTTAGGCTGTCTGAGGTTTTGCGCATTTAACGTTACACGTTGTATATGTCTTGTCATGTTCATTTTTTTTATACAAGTTAGCAGGTCTATTTGAACTGTATGGTATAAGAAAACATAAATAAACCTTAAGAACGAACATGTGTGTAATCTGAAAACACTAAAACACACTAAAGCTGTGGTCAATAAGAGCGCGAAGAGCATCTTAGATTTGTAGTCTATGAAACCATATTAATTTGGGTGTTAAAATACCATTGAAACAATGGAGACAGCTGGTAAAATCAAACAATTACTAGACATTTTTCTTGTTTACTCGCACTCTTTTGTTTTCAGTTTTCTGATTACGAAATACGATATCAAACAATGTACTGTTGCTTATCTAACGCATGGACACACTGTTGTATTGACTTGCCCTCACTTGGGCAGTAAACAACGTTATCGTTGCGTGGTCATCGTGACGTTTAATGTCAAGTGACGACACTTGACATGCGATTAATACCCGCCCGTTACACACATGCAATGATAATGACATTTGTGTTTCTGTACGTTGTTTTGTTTGTGTGTTAAGTGCATTTCGACCTAAGTTGATTGGTTTTGGAAGACTGGATTATTTCCTAGATTTTTAACAGCGACAAAAGCCGTTTGTTTTCTAAAAGTATGACTTTTTGTCCTTAAAATCTGCAACATCGCCGCAGCAAACGAAACGCACAAACAAACAAAAGACTCGCAAAAACGTTTAAACCCATCTCAGAAAAGTGTCGCATCCTTAACCCGTAATAATTAATTAAACGGGCTACACTAATCTGGCGTCAGTGCAACTCATAAAAGAATACTTGGCACCAACGATAGTCGCCCAGGCTTGATTAATGCATGATGTTGAGCTTTCATATCCCGATCTACGAGCCACTAGCCACGAACCTTCACTGCTGTTTAATCGTAATCCGCGTCATCTTTCGCTTAGCTGTGGCTTCGCTATGGGATTCTATTGTAAGAAAGAGTGGAATCCACTAAGTATTCTATCACAGAAGACCTACTTTACACATGCAAAATTTCACTTTTAGGGAAGAGTCCATCATGATTGACCGCATCATCGCGGTTAAATAACTTATGGCTCAAAACCGAGCCGGAGGAGGAGGGTCAGTCTCACTGCAGTCCCAGATTTTAGCATCTCTTTCTAAACTCCAAGCTTGTTCAAATTGGATTTACTGTACCTTTTCGTTGTGCAGTAAAACGTTCCGGGAGCGCAGTCCACGTCTCGTTCATTCCTCGCTTAGCTGTCCGTCCAACTCCACTTTAATGGCGGTCCGCTGGAAAGGCGGATAATTTAAAATACCTACATAGATCTCACTGGCCAGCTCTTAGCTGACTGCGGTTGAAAGGTACACTCGGATTCTTGCATAACTCCCGAAGTTAAAAGGGTTTCGGATATTTAATTTTACGTTTTTATTTCGTGTTCTGGCAGACAAAAATATGATATAGGCCATTAAACGCAACGTATTATCTGAATGGAGTGTAATATGTTGGTGTATTTTTATTATTGTATGTCTGTTATTACTACGCCGGTGTCCTAAAAATCTCATTTGACTTTTAGTTTTGCTTAATTAAATACATGCAAGAATGAAAAATAGGTACCTACGTTACTTAGCTAAAGAATTTCAAGCTGTAGAAACTTGAAGCGCGGCGTAAAAAACAATTTCAACGGAAACTTAAAGAATCGTATAAAATCGGAGAGCTAAATCAATTTTAGACACAATACACTACCGGCATGGTACAATTTTAAAAGCATAGTTTAAAACTGAAACGGAATCGTTCCCCACTCTGCTAGGGGTGGAATCATGAATCTTGCTCTCGTAAACCGAAGGAATTGCTTGCTAAAAGTTTCCGAATTTATAGCGTATTTGTACGTCCGAACTGGTGTTGCAGGATTAGACACATTCGTCGCTATCGGGGATACACTCGTGACTCACCTGACTTCTTGTTTTATAGTTTTAATTCTAGTTTTGTCTGTTAGGTTTGAAGCTTACAGTTTTAGGGATTTAACAGATTCTTCTGTTACGTGATTTCCAAAAGAATGACTTTCATGGAACTCATAACATCGCTCGCATAAAAGTAAGATTTGGGATTAAGAAACTCGTAAAGATGACGGTTGTAAATTTCTGGTAAGTTTAATTAAATCTTAATTCGCACAGGTTAAAGTAGGGTAGCTTGATTAAATTACTGTGATTATTCTTCCATAAGTAGATAAAATAATTATTACAATTTAGGATAAAATAGCCATCAGATCAACCAGTAACTGAATGCGATCAATCGATATCCGTAATGACATCATCATCTGCCTAGCCTATTCCCAACTATGTTGGGGTCGGCTTCCAGTCTGATCGGATGCAGCTTTTTACATGGAGCGACTGCCTATCTGACCTCCACAACCTAGTTACTGGGTAATACGATACCCCTAGGTAAGGCTGGTTGTCAGACTTTCGGGCTTCTGACTACCCGTAACGACTGTCAAAGATCCAAGAATGGCAGCTGGGACCAACGGCTTAACGTGCTTTCCGAGGCACGGAGGGGTCTTGGTATGCGAAGATGGTCACCCATCCACGAGCCAACCGCGGTAAGCGTAGCTTAACCTGATCGATCGACCCGTGCGGCTGTTATTACGTAGCCACAAGCCCCTCCGTAATGAGATATTGAAATATAATTAACTACGCAACCCAATCGGAATCAGTTTCATTTGGCACCCAAAACCGATAACTATTACCATTGAAGTTACATTGCAGGCTGCTAATATAAATGGGTATACTATGGCCCTATTTCTGCCCGTAATGTGTTGCTAACTATAAGTTAGTGCCGGCTACCCGGTTTTATCTGGCTGACCAGCGGGGTTGAGTGAATCCAGCACATTACTCAGTCCAGTGCCGCAATTTACATAATTAACCAACTTCCTAGCGACTTTCGCATCTACCTTGATATATCTCGGTGGAAATGTGTAAGTACCCTACGAACGTAATTTTGTGTCCTGTATTTTGGTTGTAGAGCGGATTTGTCTTTTTTTGGACGATAGGTACTTATGTACCTACCTTTTCTTTTGGATTTACTTAGTGAATGGTGGGTGGTAGTTTCATTAATAAAAAAAATGCACAATGAAGGGTTCCGCATGAATTTATCCCAAGAACAAACATAACATTGTAGTTGAAAATCATATTCTCCGATACATTGCAACTGCAAATGTAAGTTGGTCGACTACGACTCGTAAACTTGTAAAGCCTACTTAGCTGTGATAGTTTTCCTTTGAACTTCGTCGTTCTACGGCGAGTCTTTTGCCATCACCTGGGCAATAATCCAGTCTTCGCGCTGCTACTGAAAAATTCCAAATGGAAATCAAATCAAATCAAAATCAAAAGTCATTTATACAAACTAGGCTGAGAATCAGCAATTTCGAACGTAAAATTACGAAAGTCAGTTCCCCAAAACGCCCGCCCTTCACCTGGAAAAACTCAATAACACTGCCCGACCTGAGAAACTTCTAGATTTTATATATTATCTTTTCATTCAAGTAATTTTACGTGGTCATTAGACCCAAAAAAGTAGAGTAAGAATGTAAGGACAAGTAAAGACATATTGTTTGCGTCATCCAAATCTTCATTGAAAAGAAATAAACAGAACAAAAAATGTAATAGAAATACGTTATCATTACACTTTTACAGCGAAAAGGTTCTTTCCTGTTGTGCACATTATTTATTTAAATCACTCGTAATGTTGGTGGTGCTGGCTGATGTTGGCACAATTTATAGGCCTGTATCACGACGGTTGTATAAACCAGACGAGATTAGCAAATACTTGCGAGTTTATTGAAGTATTTTGTCGTCTTTGTCGAAGATATTAGGGTAATTTGAGTGGAATTTCACGGTATTATATCTTGAATATCTTTGCTTACTAATGCCATTAGGCCGATGATGGTAATGATTCTTGATGAATTTGCGGCATTTTAGATGTAAAGTCCTCCAGACCGTATTTCGGCCCTGGTGGCCAATCTCAACAGAGACTAGCCTTCGGCGCTGGAGCTATTATAGTCCACACACTCATCCCTCACTCTCATATTCTGAAACCTACACGACCGGAGAGAGATCAAGCGCAAGTCCAACGGCTTAGGCCCGGCGCCCATTATCGGCATCGGCAAGGAAAAGGATCCTTCGGCATCCTACATGCAAGCGCACACTATCGGCAATTATGCTTTGGCATGCTGCAACGTTCTTAGGGATGACGAGGCGTCCTTAAGGATGCCGCAACGTCCTGTAGCTTGCCGAAGCGTCTCAATATCGTATTTCTCAAACTATCCCCCGAGTGTTGCCTCAGCGCCGGCGGCGTACCGAAGGTTGCCGAAGGATGCCGAAGCATCCCGAAGCATTCTCAAGGCTGCCGATACACCAGCCTCAAGCATACCGAAGCGGTATTTTTGTTATTACGACCACATATCACGGAAATTTCTACTTTATTGCCATTATGTTATAGTATATTGCTATTTGCCACCTAAAATCCTCAGTCGTACCGATGCCGATAATGGGCGCCGGGCCTTAACGTGCTTTCCGAGGCAGGGGGGTGTACCACGCCGCCAACTTCCAAACTCCGGTCTGTTACTAAGAAATTCCTAACGGAAAAACCCCAATAACATTGTCCGTCCTGGGAATTGAACCCAGGCTCAGCGGTCGCGACCACGAGACCGACGGGGTAGTTACGGGTTTGGGGGGTTAAGAGGTACGCAATACCTCAAAGACTGCAGCAGGTAGGTTCATTTCTTATTTAAAGTAGGTAGCAAACTCCCAATTCCCAAGTCCGTAAGCTTAGATTCTTAGAACTTTACAATACTGATTATGTAATTTTAATAATGTAATTGTAACTTATGTAATAATGTATTTTAATGTTAATTGTAATAATGTATTGTAATGTAATTTTTATTCTATTTTAATATTATTCATTTATTGTAATAATTCAATGTAGTATAATTATGGGTACTTATGCCTGAAATAAAATAAAATAATAAATAAATAAATTAAAACATATTAATCGCTTATTTGCCTTCTATAGGCAAATCACTATAGGAATTCTGTAATACACATGAAAAGAGACGTCTCTTTAAGGGAATAACAATTAAATTAAGGATTCCAATCTAATTCATTCAGATCTCAGTTTATAAATCCATTGAATTATTTAATTGAATTATTGATCAATCAGGTTGGAGTATCCTATCTACTTGATTTTAAATGAGAAATAAAAACTCCAATTAAAAATCCTCTCTGATAATTAATCCACAGAATTCCGTTTTGTGGGAAAACGTTTAAAGCTTTTGTGTTCGAAATGAATCTGCAATGTTATTTTAATAATTTATGTTACTTACATTGAATTATTATTTTATTATGAAAAAAAAAATGCTGCTGTAAAACATTTTATAAAGAAAGAAAACTTAAAAAAGTCGGCCAAGTGCGAGTCGGACGGGTTCCGTACCACAAGGCAAAAAAGCCCCTTTTAGTTTTTAACTTTTATTTTATTTGTTTTTATAGCGGCTATAGAAATCCGTTCTCTTTGATAAACTTCAACTGTCTACCTATTACGGTTCATGAGACAGCCTGCTGACAGACAGACGGATGGACGGACAGGCGGACAGCGGAGGCTGAGTAATAGGGTCCCGTAATGGATAAAAAAAATACCAAATGGTAGAACGTAGGTAGGTACTTGGAAACAAAAATTAGATATAACAACTCACGTGTATTACCTACATTTTGTAAAAATAAAATATTTCTATTAATACATCAAATCTCGTCCGACATTCTATTACCAATAATTTATTGTACTCGTACCCAAATTCAAGGTCGCTCAGCGCGCTATGGAGCGAGCTATGCTCGGCGTCTCTTTGAAGGATAAAATCAGGAATGAAATTATCCGGAAAAGAACCGGAGTTGCCGACATAGCTTGCAGAGTAAGCAAACTGAAGTGGCAGTGGGCTGGCCATCTTTGTCGAAGGGCCGATGGCTGGTGGAGCAGACGAGTCCTGTTGTAGAGACCGCGTAACGGCAAGCGTAGTGTGGGACGCCCCCCAGCTAGATGCACGGACGACCTAAAGAAGGTGGCTGGGGTAGACTGGCTGCGGAAGGCGGAGGACAGGGTGTTGTGGCGCAGTCCTGTAGATGCCCATGTCCAGCAGTGGACTGCGATAGGCTGAGTTGCTTGATTGACGTAAAATATATCAAACATTGTTCTATAATCCTTATTTCCTATCATGAGGCTCCACGTAAGTGCCATACCATGTGCAAATACCCTAAATACGCATCTACCCACATATATACTGCCAAACGGGTTACTCCACAAAACCCCATTGAGAATCTCCATCAATGGGGATTTGTGAACTTTTTGTTCACAAATTTTTGTATTCTAAATGGAGAGAATTCCGAATAAAACATAGAATGACCTAAAGATTTAAGGAAACAAACGTTAGCACTTAGATAGTCTATTTTTATCGTCGCTTATTCTAGAAAGCTTTTATGGGAAGCCTTAAATATATATAAAGTTTTTTGGTATTAGTTGTTATTTTTACTTTATTAATAGGTAGTAGGTACCTAGGTCTACTTTTGCTTTATGTAGGGTTTTGTCAGTTCTTAGAAGGGTCGTTTTGTCAAAACACTAGTCGCTTGCTTTGTTGTTTTAAAGGCGATGATCTAAGAATCTGATTTAGATTTCAGCATTATTTGCATAGAATCTCCCAACACACGACTTGTATTTGCATAGAGTCTCCCAACACACGGCTTGTATTTGCATAGAGTCTCCCAACACACGACTTCTATTTTCACCAAATAAGATGATGTTTATCGTAAACCAAACTTTCTACTTACGTACATAGCATCAAAAAGAACCTCAAATAAAGCAGTTCCTGTAGTGTTATTCTGTAAAAATCTCACCGTAATAACTCGTGTGAAGTGAGCTTAAAGTGAGCAGTCATTAGTGTCAATCTCTAGCATCCGATGGAATGACAGCTCACTTCACCTAACTTCTCACGGTGAGATTCTAACAGAATCGACCGGCTGTTCACACTCCAATAAATTTACATAAAGCTGGGTACACAATAGCCATACAACCGTACAAAAAAACCGCCAAAAGAGCACTGAACCACTCAACGAACAGATTTAACTGGTAAAAAGTTTATCAGGAATGGGCGGAACGGGCCGTGTAGATTTCAGTACAAATGTCAAGCCATGCCGCTGCGGTAGCGCCCGCCGCAAAACACGCCTAAATGCCGCTCTTGTGGACCCCACTTTGTAGTGGGCGACGTTTTGAAATAAAACTGAAGACTGTTTGAGTTTTTGATTTTTCATTCATATTCAGTCACGAATATTTGTGTTTGTAGTTTTTGATTCACCCTTTTTAAGGATTAAGATTTACATGCACGCACCATTTTGAGAATTCACCAATATTATAATTTTTATACCTACCGTTTGTTCAGAAAATATCTTGCAATGGATAGCTATTTTTGATTTGTCTTAATTACACCTTTCGCAATCTCGAGTGTGCAACACAATTAGAGTAGGTACATATCTACTACTCGTCGTTATCCCAGAAATCCTCTATGTAACGTTCCGTTGTAAACTTTCAAACTGAACGCTTTATTTTCCTCATCTGTAAATGAGGCCAATGCAATGTTTACGTGAAATGTAGATTTAAACATCAAGCGATGTGCGGTTCTCATGGCCGCAAAACACCGCAAGGTTCGCTGGCCAGTGTCGGCTGATGCGGCGGTGGACGGTGTGCTACCTGCTTTAAATCGTTTAAATGTCCTTTTGACTTACAGTTAGTGACGCGCTTGCATTGTTTATAGTGACCACGCTTTCTGTAGAGGATATTTATCTTTGTCGATTCTGATTTCGCAATACACAAAGAATTTAACTAAAGACTTTTAGTTTAGGATTTTTATTCTTTGCCAATGCGGTGCTGGAAATACATTTCACACATATCTCCAACCATAAAAACAGAAACAGGTTTAGACACGTAGGCTTTTTAGAAAACCGCACATACCTTGCTATTGTGCTAAAACGCACCAACTTATTGTGCAAAAACTAACACGGCTTTACCCCAATTTTTTTGTTCACGCTAGTTGCCAGTGTAACCACACATTCAACTCGTATCAAAACCCAACTTTGTATTTTTTCCCCGCTGGTCACGCCAGCAGCACTGACGCCCAAAAGAATACGCCCCTATAACAATAAATCATGCCATGATTAATGAACTGAATAAGACAGGGGTTCACTTTGGTAATCATATCACCGTGTAAGTTGGTCGATACAAAAGAACGATGTTTCTTAAAAGGATAATTTTAAGCGTCACAAAAGGTTTTACAAACTAGCTATCGGGCGCCTAACAAGTGAAAAAGCGATTCGTTACCGTCCTGCAGGCTAGTTGTGTAACACACTATCAGTAGCAATGGGTTTCATTTTGACAGTTCAACAACATTCATTGCGTTATTTACGTTGTTGAGCAGACACATTTTTCGAACAAATGGAGCAAAGGATTAGCAATATGCTTCAAAATGATTAATATTGAGAGTAATAGTGTGATACGCAATTGGGGTGCTGTTTTGTGACTTGCGTCTGACCAATAGCAGCTATGATGAAAGTTTCACATCACTCGGATAATATAGTTGCAAAATTAGCAAATCGTAAAACGACATGGACATTTGGACAAAGGTTTTTCAATATTGCTTTGGCGCTCTCGTCTCATGGCTAGGTTTTGTTGCACTGCTATTATATATTCCTAAGGAGGTTCTTTATTTTACTTTTGTATTTGAACGCAGCAGGTGGCGTTCTGTAGTTTATGTCGAACTCCATGGGAAAAAGGTGTGAGTTTATGTATGTATTATGTCTTTAGGTATTAATTCAAAATTGCGGCAAACATAAGCGCTGAAGTCTATTCAAACTAATGTTTCAAATTCTTGTTATTTCAAGTTAAACAAATACTTATCAACTTTATATCAATGTCAATTAAGTTGATTTCAGAGTGACTATTGAAGTTACAAAAATGTTTGAAGTTGTAGCGTAAATTGAATTTTATTGTATAGGAATTTAAAGTTATTTTTCCATAAACTCATATTTGTTTACATTTATGGCAAATAAACCGCGAATGCAGATTAGATACATGATAAGTAGGTAGGTAGATATTTTCTGCCCATTAAATAAATTGGCATGGCTTTTGGTTTAAAAAATCTTTACGCCCTGCATAAATTGACATTTTACGTAAAACCAAAATGAAACGTGTTTTTTTTTGCAGCGGTAAACTTATATACCAATTTATTTTTCCCGAATGCCAAGTTCGAAGCCATTCTTTATTAATGTCCTGTCGACATTTCGCCCTGGTGGCCGTTGCTATAAATTTAAAATTTAAATTCGCAAGTTTTAATACTAAATAAAAAGAGTTTAACATATTATTGAATATTGAAAATGCGGGAAAGCACTTTTATTTTGTGGGTTTCAAGGAAATAAATAAATGTGCAATTTATGTCTTTCACATTATGTATTTGTAAAAACTTTATTATCGAGTTCGGAAATAATATAATAATTTTTTTCGAGTCCTATCGTTACAAGTTCGCAAAAAAGGTTACGAAACTATAAAAGTACTTCCAGCTATAACTGAATAAGATCCCACCGTCCACCACACAGCTAACTTTTTCTAAATTTCCATACAAAATGTTGCCATCAAGTAAAAACTCCGTTGGCTATGTGTTGCCCGTCCTTTCATTGTTCTTTCCTTTCCTCTAAGATAATCTTTCGTCCCGGGCGAGGAAGTGGGGTGTTTTATGCCCGTGTCAAATGTCCTGCCTATTTAGACTTTGTTTTACACTGCGAAATATATAGTTTTTCGCCGGTCTTATTTTGTACCTGTTGATGTTAGTTGGTTTTTAATTCGTGTTTTAGTTTCGTCAGCACCTTTTTCAGTAAAATGGTCGATGGTCATGCATTTGATAGCGTTGCAAGCTATCAAATTCAAGCAAGCTTTTTAAGAAATTGCTTAGCTTTTTAGGGATTTCATGAATCGAGTGATGACACAGTTTTGGCTATTGTGCTTACGTAGTTTCTAAACGATGATAATAATAGAAAATAAATGTATTCGTTGTTCCAACTTGATTAAAACTCCTGAGCCTTGTGTTACATGAACGGTAGTAACCAAGTAAAATAAAGTTAAATACTTAAAAATATTATATCCAAGAATCGTTGTCTTCTGACGTATGAACAACACTAATACATGACGGAGTAGTGCAGTACCTTTCTATGTAGCAAATTGAAACGGATCACTAGTGATGTTCTTGAAAACGTATTCCTTGTTGCACGGAGCACCAGCACTAACAATTCATGCATATCTTCCTTATACAGTTATGTATGGTAGTTTCATAGGGGAAGGAATCTCTGGAAACCTAGCAGAGATTTAGATGATTCGCACTTCGAGTTTGTAACCTAAAAAGCCCAGGTGCCAGAGCTTACGAATACCATTCGATTTTTGTTATCCTTGCTATTGTTATTTTTTTTTTATGATACGTTTAGTTCATGACATTCAAATGTATGTCATAGCGTAATTATGAACATCGTTAGTTTATAATACGAGTATATCTCGCGAGATTATAAACTACCGAAAAATTGTGAACTGCAACAAACCATTTACAATTTAACGCATTATTACATTTTTCGATAGTTTATAATCTGTCTATGGCAAACCGACAAATGGTGAACAGCCGGTCGATTCTGTAAAAATCTCACCGTGAAATCATAAGTGAAGTGAGCACTTAATAGTGTCAATCCCTAGCGAATGACAGCTCACTTCACCCAAGCTTACGCGGTGAGATGGTTACAGAATCGCACGGCTGGTATCAAACATTCATCAGCATGCGACCGACCGCACTTTGCACAGTATAACCTAACCAAACCCATTTGGGCGGGGTGCCCTGGCTTAGTTACTGCGATCACTTCGGCTACCGCCAAGACCGACAAATCAGGGAAAGTTCACACTTTTACGGATGATAAAATCGGATAGATTATGAACCCTGACGGTAAGTGTAGGTTCGTTCACAAGTTGACGGTGTGACATGGATAGATTATTACCTATCGAAAATGAATACGTTATATTATATTATTGTACACAATATATCGACGGTTTACAATCTCGCGAGATAAATTATAAACTAAGGGTGTTCACAATCATACAGTGACCTATACCTACATATACCTACTTGAAACACCAACAACCTACCGTTCTATGATAGGAATGTCCTAAACTTACACCTCACCTTAAGACATCCCATTATTAGTTAAACCAGAAACACTAAGCTAATATCACAAATCGTGACTAGGGTGTCAATGCTGCAATAATACTGCCGGCTGTACGTGGCGGCGGTGACAAACAGATCGGGAGGTGTCCGGATATTCCCAATTTCCGTGTTCCGTGGTGTCACCTCGCCGGATTTATGTCACAGTTGCGGGTAGACGGATGACGTCGAAGCGACCTGTTGGCCGAGACTGCGAACTACGAATATTCGCTAGCGTTGCGCTCTACGGAACGGGTTTGTGCTTAGTTATATGGTTTGCGTTTCAGGTTTTGATTTATATCTTGTATCGTTCCTTTTGTGCGCCCAGTGTGTGTTGGATATATCTACTTGACTAGAACTAAATCCAAATCAAAGTGAGTAAAGATCAAGGCAAGAACAACAAGGGACTTATTTGTTCAAAGGGATTACTAAAATATGAATGCTCTAACAAGGGCAAAAGTTTATAATCACATAACATGAATAATATTTACAGCTGACATGTAAGTTTAAAAAGCACCCGCAACACTTGAAACAATTTTGTTTTCACAAATGTATTGGATTCAATTTTATTTGAAAAGCTAAATTGAAACATATCGGATTGAATCTCTGAACTGAACTTTTATATAAGTCCATAAACCGCCCATATTTTGTACTCCATCTGCTTTCACAAATGCGAAAGGCCGGGAGCATTGTTTACTTTTAATATCAGCTGTGATATCACCCCATACGGGAAAGTAGAGGCTCGGCGCCTAGTCCTGTTTATTATATTTATCACGGAACAAGAGAACACAGAAGGTATACTCCAGAATTAACGCGATTAAGAAGGGGTGAGAAAATGTGTTAGTTTTTGTAATTGCAGTCTTTGAAGAGGATCCAAATCAGAAATTTTGTGGGTATAATCTGATAAAGACAAGACGATTAAAATAACCAACTAATCAGATCATTGTCGTCAGAATAGAAAGAAGTTTTGTATAGCCTAAGCCAAATATTTTTATAAAACTCCCCTATCATCATCAACATCGCTGTTGTCCCTCTAGCCAGGAAAAGCCTGAAACAATTGTTCTTTAGCGATACATTTTGTGTTTTTTGGTATCTTTAAGAATGAGAGCCGTAGTTTGCTGCATGTTATTGAGAGTGGACATTCTGCGTTAATCCATTTACCGTATGAATGCCTAAAAAAGGTAATGGAATAACAAAATGATTGTGCACACCGAAGCGGGCCCACATTCATGTTGTTTTCATAAATTGCACTCTGTTTGATACGATCCTTTAAATATTTAACGTACAGCGGTAGGCTTGGAAGCTGTCCTATTCAGATAAAAGTTTTTTCGAGCTTATACCGCTACCCATGGTTTTTTTTTTTTTTATTTGTATTAGTTTTGGAAACTTTGGAAGGACCTATTTTTAAGCTACGCTTTAATATTGCAGCTTTTAAGAGCATGGAAGCGCAGTGCAGGTGCTTCCTCAGAATTAATTTCCGAAAACGATTTTGTAGGTGGGTATCTAATGAATGAATATAGAAATATGCTTAGGTTAACAGATTTGAAAGCGACTTCTGTAGTGCTATTCTATGTATAAAAATCTCACCATGAGAACTTAGTTGAAGTGAGATTCAGTACACTAATGCTAGAGATTAACACTATTGACTGCTCACTTCAAGCTCACTTCAGTCACTTCACCTATGATTTCACGGTGAGATTTTTACGGAATCGACCGGCTGAATATTATTTAAATTATTAATATCATTTTTTAAATTTATTATAAGTCGTACCTACTACGTTTTTAAACCACCGTTTCGTTTATAGTAGCATTCCGATTTGAAAAAAATATTGGATTGCACCTCTCCAAAATCCCCAAAATTCCTTAACACATATTTTACACTTAAGCCGTCCAAATAAATTAATTTCACAAGTACCCACATTTTACTCGCGTCTGGTTCATATTGTGATTTATACCGTTCGGCAGATGGATGGGGCCCGCGTTGACCCCGCGACCCCCCGACATAAATTCTTACATTTAGCAGAGTGTCACAAAATGAAATAATGTGTCCTGCAATGGAATTATTCTGACACGTTTCGTACTGTAAGTTAGGGTATATTTTGGTTCAATTTATTTTGATGTTTGGACGGATAACGGGATACTACATTATAAATGGGATTCACAAAAAGTTTTGTTGATAAAATTTGATTCGATCTCAGCGTTGATATACCGGCTTATTGCCGGTAACGAGTGGCATGCAGTAAGCTTCTCTTACGTTCTGGTTGCCTGGTCCCGAGTCGAGCGTTGGTCCCGAGTATCTATGTATATCTGCCTGGTAGAGGCAAATTATGATCTAATTCAGTCGCTAAAGTGCAAACGAAGAATAGTTTAGATCTGTTAAAAAATGTTCAAAATAACAAATTCTTTTTGGCTCAAGTCATAAAAGTTTTCCCCCTACATTAATACGCACCCTTACCGTATTACACTTGAAATAAACCGAGTCATTGTATTTTAACAGCTGTAATGATTTGTGTCAGTTAACACCGTGTCTGACTGTGTTGTAGGTATGCCATTGTTCGTTATGACAGCTGGTTGTGCGAAATGACAGGCAGGAATACGCCGCTGTGTGCATGCTACAAAAGGTGTAATAATGACATTGTATGTTATATTGTTAAGATTTCTTGTTGTGCCGTCTTTAGCTTTACACACGCTGAACAGTGTTGTGTTGACGCTTTTTATAGAATGATTTATTTTGAAAGGTATGGTTTAGTTGAATTGATAAGCCCGAAAGTGACTGAATATTATTTATAAAACATAAAAGTAAACCATTTTTCGGGTTGGCAACCGTGGTCTTATTGATTTGTAAACATAAAAATAAAACGACTCAAATAGTGCCACATTTCCAAAAGTTACTTTTTACAGCTGTCAGACTAATACAAGTAAGTTGCGTTAAACAACTCTACAAGACGCAACTTTGTAGTGCGGGACAAAATATTTGTTCAAAATTACTTTATTTTTTTAATAAGCTTATTACTTACCTATAAGATTTTAGTTAAATAATTCGTCAAATTTACACTTATAGGATAGCGTGGTAGCCGACAGTCGCCCGAGGCTGATCGTCTGTTCTTGACTCCAACTTTTGTCTGTCCGCCGCGAGCTTTTGTGATTCCAATAAAAAAATAAATGATTGGAAGATGTTCTCGGTATAATATTTAAGTTTTTACGGATTTACCTACGACATTGTTATTTTCTTGTCAGTCTCATTATTTTAATAATTTAAAACATAATACAAAAGATTCTGTTAAAATCTATTTAGAAATGTTTCACGTCATTCGAATATACAATTTTGTATAGTAATTTAACGGGGACTTAATCGATGATGGCGATTCAGACTCTAAATATTAAAAAAAAGTAGACAAAAGAAAACCGCAAGGGTTACAAAAACACATCAACACCAATTCATAAAAAGATAAGTTATTCCCGTCATTGTGTTGTAAACATAACATACAAAATAATTACATTTGCAAATCAAATGTCGATGCCGGGAAGCAATTACTCAAGTGATTACAAGTCGCGCCCGCCATGTTTGCTACGTTAGCTTGTGTTGCCATGCGTATAAAAATGACACAGTTTCGGAAGGTAAAATGAGTTGACAGTTGGAAAGCAGATTCTATTTATGCGATTCATTACTATTCATACATTTGCAATTTTTTTTGTGTCACTGAAAGATAAACCGAAATATAACACGTATTCCAGCAATTATAATTACTTTCAATTTAATTTCAATTCCAATACGTGATGTTTTTATTTCCTAACGAACTCATTCGATCAACTGTATTTTATCAAAAATGTCCTTACAAAAAAGTATATCCCTGTCAATTTGTATATTGTCACCTGGCAACTCTAAGCCGCCGTCATTTGTGATCGTTGACACCGCGTAATTGCTGTAATTGACGTTAGAAGGATCATACGCAGTGACACCTAAATGCGTACCACATACCTTCCTATTTATAGATTGATGTAGGTAGATTGTGGTTTGAATTGTAACCACAATGTATTGGATATTCACGATTTAGAGTTCAATCTTGATTTTCTGCAGAAGATGCTTAAACATTTTGTGTGGAACAACATTAGTGTAGATTTTGAGGGTTCTGTACCCAAAAGGTGCCAACGGAACTCTATTACTAAGCTTCCGCTGTCCGTCCGTCCGTCCGTCTGTCTCCCTGTCAGCGGGCTATATCTCATGAACCATAATATGTAGACAGTTCAAACTAACGCAGAGTGCGCATTTCTATTGTAACAACAAATAATAAAAATAAAATAAGGATGAAAATTAAAGAGTGTGGTCACCCATACAGGAAACGTGTTTTTTCGGCGTTCTTGCCTTTTCGTACGGAACCCTTCGTATGCGAGTCCCAGTTTTTATAATTGCATTCTTTAAACATATTTCAGACATACTTTTAGACAAAATGCGTTATCCTACATAAGAATCTATTTACTCGCGTTTTCAGACACATACCTTAAGGCACTCAAACCTGGAATTATCTTTAATTATTATTAAGCCTAGAGAGAATTATTCAGGTTTGAGTTTATACCCACCGAAACAGTGATTCATAAGATTAATAAGATTCACATTAATATTATAACGGCGAAAGTTTGTGTGTGTATGTATGTGTGTGTGTGTGTGTGTTTGTTTGTTACTTCACGTTCAAACTGCTGAACCAATTTTGATGAAATTTGGCACACAGATAGTTTATAACCAAGATTAACACATAGAATAATTTTTATCCCGATATTCCTACGGGATCGAGACTTATGCGGGTGAAACCGCGGGCCGCAGCTAGTGTTTTAATAAGTTAAGCTAATGAATCATGGTTTCTAGGATAATAAAATGTTTCTCGTGTTTAAGTAGGTACATTCATTATTGAGCTCGTCTCCAGAATAAGGTAAAATCTCGTGCTCCATTAAGTAAAAAAATATATGGAAATAACTTCCCAAAAGTGGGCGAGCATTCTTGTCTTTTAATTAGGCATTACATTCTGGGAATCTTACATTATAATCTGTCGTCGCTTTTAAAATGAAAAGTAATTAACTCTGTTATATTCCCGTCTGTTGACAGTTTAAACTTATGTTTAATTACTGTTATCACGAAATCCGTGTCACATGTCCACTAGTTATGTTGAATAGTTTCAGTAAAATAACTTGATTTAATGTAGCGAGTGACGACAGACTAAAAAAAGAAAGGTCGTGTAAAAGATTAATTTTGTTCTCATAAATTCGGTGACATTCTAAGGGCGAATTTCACCAATAAAACTGAACGTTCAGCACATCTTAACCGCGTTCAAGAACTGCCAGTGTCAATATTCCACAATAATAATGATACTGACAGCTCTTGAACGTGGTTTAGCGACCCTTAGCTTTAGTGATTATGCATTCTGCTAATTGGATATTCACGGCTTGAACTTAATAAGGCTCAGAATTGCTTGCACACTTTGGGACTAAAATTACTTAATCAGAATTGACGTGCACAGGAAAATGCAATTAAAGGCTTTTTTATATCGCATCGTTTTGGACAACCATCTGTTTTAGTTGATTAATTTTTAACCCGGCGACATTGAGGTTGGGTCAAAATTACCCGGCGGGCTTAAAATTTCTAATATTTTTTAAAGTACGCGCGCGACGTTGCCGTTCTGTGCAGTAGCTGGAGCCAATATTGTACATTTTTAATTTTTTTTTATTGTAATTTTTGAGAGCTATTTTAAAAGTTGATTAAATTCAATGAAACGTTTCTGAATTATTATGTTTCTGTTTTATTATCAAAACCAGAATACCTTTATGCTGAAATAATGACACAGCTTACGAATTTACTTAAAAAATATGGAAATACCATGTATTAAATATATGGGTAATATTGACCCACCTCAACGTCCATGTAACTATTTAATATGAGTGTAATGATAAGTCATAACTATTTTCATAGCTCCGAGTGATTTTTAAGAATCTGATAAACCTATTTTTAGTCCCTACCTAATAGTATTAGTCCATACCTATGATAATTAATCTTTTTCGGCACGACATGACGTTTAGCAAAGATGGCGGCGATTAATGTTATTAAACGCGTAAAATACTATGTTCATTTTGGCATGCAGCTAGTCCGTGTTACAAAAGTATTTGCAACGAATATAATAAAACAGACAATTAATCATCGTGTATGTCCGATACTTGTTAAGGATATTGTCCAGAGATTCTAGACAATATCCTTTCAAATAATGCTTTTGGGTACAATCAAAGTGATTACAGGTACAGAAGCTTAATAATCTTATCAAATTTAATATGTACCTATTCCACTAGACGTCATTACAACAAGCAATGTAACGTTTTAGGGTTCCGTACCCAAACGGTGCCAACGGGACCCTACTACTAAGGCTCAGCTGTCCGTTAGTCCGTCTGTCACGGGACTCTAGCTTTTGAACCGTAATAGTTAGACACTTGACATTTCCACAGTGCGTACTCTAGCCGCTATAACAACAAACGATAAAAACCGGACAAGTGCGAGTCGACCTCGCGCACCGAAGGTTCCGTATACATTTGTAGGTATGTAATAAAAAAAAATATGTTTTTCGGATTTTTTCTTTTACTTGTGCTACATGACATTGCTTCTTGCCAAATTTCATGATTCTAGGCCAACGGGAAGTACCCTATAGGTTTTGATTCCGGAACATAAATGCCCGTATCTTTTGATTGCGATGAACTGTATGTTTAATTGTTTCACTGCTTTAAGGGATTGCAGCCCTGAGTATTAGATATTAATTTCAATTTGATACATCCACGCGTTACTGAGAAAAAGGGTCTTGACAGACGGACAGGCAGACAGACAACGAAGTGATCTTATAAGGGTTCCGTTTCTCCTTTTGAGGTACAGAACCCTAAAAATAAATAAATTTAAAAATGAAAGGAACCTCCCCATACAAGAAACGTATTTAGTGTTTAATAGATATTGTACGGACGTACAGTGGTCTTCTTCGTATGCGAGTCCAACTCGAACTTGACCACTTTTATGTTTTCATTAGGTAATATCTTAATTATTTTGACACATGTTAAAATAATGTAAATGTTACGTAGATAATGGCGCTAAAAACTGGGTAGGTACTTGTCTTGTTAAGTACATATCCTAGCATTACCGTTGAAGACTGAGTAATCCATTATTGTCAATCAATTTTATTGCTACCTTAGTAAAATAGTGGTGCTCCATTCGATCAATTCGATTAGTGTAATGGCGAGTTATCTGTGGATTAATGGTTATTGTCCTTACCTTCAATACTTAATATCTAATAGCTTTATTACTTTCTAGCTCTTTTGTTTCTTTGTGAACGGTTCTTATTGATTGGGTCTGCTTTTTGTGTTTTGCGGTATCACAAATACATATACTCTTGCATTCTTCCCATTGGACTAAGCAGAAACTACAGAACATCACCTGTCTCACCGTCATAACTAAGGTGAAGTGAGCTTAGAGTGAGGTGTGAGTTATATCACCATGACTCACAGCTCACTCTAAGCTCACTTCACCTAGGATTGACACTATTGACGACCCACTCCACGCTCACTTCACTTAAGTTTTCACGGTGAGATGGTTACAGAATCGCACGGCTGCTACGATTCTTAGATATAATCTCGTTTTTAGAATCGTTCTACATTTTTCGTTTTATTTACTGGAATTACTTACATATATTACATATACTTAAAGACCATTTAGTTTGGGATGAGATATTCTATATACAAATATAACTTAGAAATAGGCATCACCTGTGTACCTTTTTTTCTTCTTTTTTCTTGTCTGTTTATATACAACGTGTAACGTTAAATGCGCAAAACCTCAAACACCCCAACTGATTTTTAATTCAATTGACCTATTTCAGAGAGAAAATAAGTCATTAAAAAAATTGTAAACGTTTTATGTGCTGTTTTAGTTTTACTGACCATTCTGATCGTTTCTTGCGTCTGCGACGACGCTTTATCGAGGGAGCAGTCGTCACCGGACCGCTGCGCCGTGCTAACATTGGGTTGCTTGACCTATTAATAAATAGACACGGTAGCGATTTTAATGAAGATTTTTCTGCTCGTTATTCTGATCAAACTATTTTCAGGTTTTGCGCATGTAACGTTACACGTTGTATATTTATGTATATGTGTGTACATAACTGTTTAAATAAATAAATGCTTAGAAATACGTTGGTTTGAGATATTAGTTAGTCTGCATTTTAGAATTCCTTGTAATGAAATTGTTAAAGTTTGCTAAAACTTAAAAGGCCTTAAAACAATAAACCCACCTGCACTGGTTATAAAGCTAAATAATGATGGCGTTGTAAAATATTAAGTGCATTAACTATAAACTTGGATTCGGCCTGTATGGGGCTCATTGGCCATAAAACCAACTATGACCTCGTTGCTAATTAGAGGCAGGAACTAGGATATCTAACAATTTCGTTTATGAATAAAATATCTAGATGGAAAAAACATTTGCTTTATTAATATACTAGCGACCCGCCCCGGCTTCGCACGGGTGCAATGCTGATCACTATCACTACATAGTATAAAACAAAGTCGCTTCCCGCTGTCTGTCTGTCTCTATGTATGCTTAGAACTATAAAAATAAGCAACGGATTTTGATGCAGTTTTTTTTAATAGATAGAGTGATTCAAGAGGAAGGTTTATATGCATATAATACATGCATAATATAGTAGAGAAACACTGATAATTTTAGAGCCATTATTTCTCTTAAAAAGTATAGGATAAAAAATGGTTATTGTGGGTTATCCCTAAGAGATAAACATATGCCATCGCGGACTTTTTTGTAAACCTTTTTAAGGTGTACAATATTGTAGTACATTATTTTGATCTATCTCGTAGGGTTAAGCCAGCGTTTGCAATGTAAGCGCAAAAAATGTGTTTATTTACGACATCACATTAGAAACCCCTAAAATGATCAGTGTTTCTCTACTATATTATGCATGTATTATACATATAAACCTTCCTCTTGAATTATTCTATCTATTAAAAAAAACCGCATCAAAATCCGTTGCGTAGTTTTAATGATTTAAGCATACATAGGGACAGACAGCGGGAAGCGACTTTGTTTTATACCATGTAGTGATTGATAAAAACCTCTGTTTGTTTTTTTTTTTGTAAATAATATCGGGGGATAGATAGAATGGTGACTAAATAAAATATAGGTACCTACTTATTTATCAAGATTGAGAAATTGTTATTTTAGTAGGTATGTCTAGTAGTTTTATTATACACCAGTTTCTGCCTGCGACTTTGTCCACGTACAATTTCTTGCTCCCCCTACCCACCCATTGCATCGCATCGCTTCTCGGGCTGTCATTTTGTTTTCGCTTAGCGTTCTTTCTCACTCTATTTCTTCTGGCTTGGTTCCTAAGGGCCCTAGCGCGATGTTGAATAGCCTTCTTCAAGAACTAGGCTATGAAATGTCTAAAAGATTTTTTTCAAATCCGACTGTTATTTAGTAGTTGTAGATTACGCGTTCAAACAAACAAACTCACCAGCTTTACACAGCCAGATATATAAAGTGGGTCCACACGATACAGACTTTCATACAGACTACAGACTTTCATACAGACTTCTATAGAATTTTGTCTGTGCAACTAAGCAGTACAGACAAATGTCGTTGTGATAAAAAGTCGCACAGACAAAATTCTATAGAAGTCTGTATGAAAGTCTGTATCGTGTGGACCCACCAATACAGCCAGCATAATTAACGAGCAATGACAAGCTTCACTAAATCCTACAAGACAGATCAACTGACTGAATCGAGAAATACGTTAACATAAAGATTGTTTAAGTCATTGGCGCCAAAAACTAGGTCGAATAACGCATAGTGACGTCATCGGGCTGCCGCGTCACGTCCCATCTAGAGTCCTAGCTTCCGATGTCATTGCTTCAAGCACATCGTTACGGAGCGGTCGATTTCTGTTTATCGACGATACCGCGAGATAGACGTGACCGATTTTTTGACGAACTGCGAATATAATATGATTTCAGATTTGATAGACAGTTCAAGAACCAAGAAAAGTAGTCCTTCGTTTATGGAGGAGTCTGTTGCGTCTTCAATTGTGTCTGATTTTAGTAAAAAATCTTTAGATTTTTTAAATATTTTTTTCTCTTTCTGTCACATTATTAACCAATCTTGTGTCAGATTCATCGCCATAATAAGACTGTATATTTTTACATATCAGTGTGGTCCTTAAATTTTTTGTTCATAATCGGTATTTTCATTCTCTTTGACCAAATACTCAGGTGTGTACTTCTATCATTACGTCCTAATAGGTTTCAGTTCAATCTGGGAGCACAAAACGTGACTGATTTATAGAGCCATAACACGATTATTTTGCAATTCTCATTGTTTTGTGCATTTGTGCAGCTTGCGGAATGGCGAGCACAATTCAATATTAAATTCTGTTGTTTCGAAATATGAATTTATATGTAATATGGTTATCTTTTTGTTGAAATTATGATCAGATGTTCAGATTAATAAATATTACAAGGAAATAAATAAGCAGGAATATAAAGAATTTAGTTACTTATAGGTGATAATTATCCCCTCAAATATTTGACCACTATCTTTTCTGTTGGGGAATGGACACGTTTCCTGAATTAGTTGATGCTGAAATTGAAATTGTAACATAACTGTCGTAGGTACATATTAAGTATTACGTACGCTAATTCGCACTCCCAAAATCCAAATAATTTTAAATACAGTGTCATATCCAAAAAGTTACGAAAATATTTCGGAGCAAAAGTTAAGGGTTCACGGAAGAGTTCCAGAAAATTTTCACATTGAAATTCACATTAAAAGTTAGTAACGAACGTAACTTTTGTCTATGATTGGATTATGTTAAGTCAGCGTACAGCCTGATGAGGCTGAGATTGTTATCAGCATTATCATTTGATGGGATAAAGGCGAGAGGAATCGCATTATTTTGCGGTAGTATGGAAATTTATTTATTTATTTGTGCCCAATTTATCACATTAAGTATACTGGTGACATTACAATATATTAGGCCGCCAGGAACAGCCACCATACCGCCCGTACTAGTTGATACTGTGTTACGGTATATTATTAAGTTACAATTATTTGTGCTTGTTTGATTTAGAGAATTATAGAAAGAGGTAAGATGAACAATGCTAGGGGCATGAAGCTCGAAAAGATTTTGTTTTTATTTTGGCGCCCAACAGAGACCAAATCTACGCATTGGCGCCCAACGGAGGTGATCTTTTTCTAAAGATTTTTCGATTAAAAGAAGACTATTCGATTAATGTAGGGTCACATTATGTACCAATCACGTATTATTCCACAAAAATAATAATACTACTACTTATGCTATTTAATGTTCAGGACCAAAAATCTTTACAAAATAAACTTGTAATCGCATTAATATCCGTTTTATTGCCGACGTAATATTAATAATTTTCCAGATTACTCCGTGCGAATTGACTCTTCAATTCGAATTTCAGAATTCAGTGTGTGTAGGAAAACTCATATAGAATGCATAAACGCTGTGAACCGACTTCATAAGCAGCTGATTTAAAATTATAATTTACGGCACCCGTTGTGGTTGTTACAGTTCCGTTATAATTTGAAAACGATGACAAAACCTTAATACATGACAATAATTTGTATGCTAATGTTTGACATGTTTGGGATTCTGGATGGTAATGTTGACCTGGTGACATCAGAAGTGCTGATACGGGAGATCAAGGAGTTGCGTTGGATCAAAAGTTGTTGTTGTTGTTGTTGGAAATTCAGATACTTGTGTACAATGTATGCTTTTGATTTGAATATGATACAACAACACATAACAATTTTAAAAGAATCCCGTTACAGATGTACATAATTGACATCGGTGAGCCTTTCATTCATTTTGGAATTAATTATTACGAGACAGGCTATTTATTACTAACTTAATCGACGCTATAGTTAGAAAGATTGTTATTGCCTTAAATAATGTCTGTGGTATGTTACACAAATGACTTTGAATTCATTTATTCAAAATAGGCTAAAATAAGCATTTCTCAGATTTCAAAATTCACAATAGACAGCCCCCAAAACGCCCACCCTTTACTGGACAGGAATTGTTAGAAAAGTAGGTACCTAACTAAAAATATCTAAATTAGAGCCTAGAAAATTCTACGCCTTAATTTAGCTTCCAGTTGAACATTTTTATATTAAAGCGAAGAAAATGACAAAAAATATACTTCCGAGGATTTTGGACTTAAATTATAAACTGTTCTCCACTAACGAAGCCACTGAAAAACGCTTCAAATTAATGCTAGCGACGTGCGTCATGAAAGAAGGTTTGAGTAAACGTGAATCGGGTAATATAATATCGGGATTTTTGATACGGTACTAACAAGGTTTGCGAAACCACGGAAATGCTAAATTGGGACTAAAGTTCTCGACTTACGCGAACTCGTAGTACAGGAAAATTATGTTATATTTAACTTCATTACTCGAGTTCATCTCAGCAAAATATCTAGTTTCAGAGTACATATTGTCTGAAGTATCAGCGATGTTGTGGAGTTCGAATTTTTCGAGAAGTCGCCCCGGGGCTGGGTATGATAATTCTGTTGTTGTGTACTTTAGAAACGTTGTGAAGTTTGCATACGTATTTTCAACAAAATACCTTTTGTATATCGGACGCCATAATTCAGCTCCCTCGTTTTAACATTCAAATTGTAAAGTAGGCATCCAATATTATTAATTTCAATTTGAAAGAAAACAGGAGGCGACACTTTTTCGTTTGACTCAATATTTTTGACATAATTCCCAAAATTATACAGTAATGCCTTTTAATCTATAAATTATCATAATTTATTTATAGGTAGACGCACAAATAAAACTATAGCCAAAACTATGGGGAGTAATCCATCAAATGTTTTTGTTATTTCCTAATAAAGTTATCGATCATAATCACAGAATAATAATCACAAGTGTGTTTTTATTATCACTCTTTTATAACGGAAGGAAAATAAGTAAGATTATTGAGCTCTGTCGATGGCAATAATCTAACGATTTATTTATACTTGATAACATTTCGGATCGATGGACCGTATTATTGACCGGACTGTGTTTAGACACAAACCCACATCTAACAGTCTTGGTCCTTGTAAATACGAAGTATCTCTCTCATATTTCATAAGAAAGAAAGAACCAGCAGCGTTATCTTCCATCGGAAAACCCGATTCTTCAACCTCTAACACCACCAACCCATATACTGGATGATTTTTTTTCAGATTCCAAATTTTTACAGGGTGTTCTACTCAAGAATATGAACAACTTTCACTATGGGACCAACTCTGAGATCACGAAAACAAAATCAGCTGTTTAATACAAAAGTTCAATACCTACTTGACCAAAATGTATGAAACAGCTGATTTTTTTTCGTGATCTCAGAGTTGGTTCCATAGTGAAAGTTCTTCATATTCATGGGTGGAACATCCCGTAAAAATTTGAAGCCGGTAAAAAAAAGCATGCTGCAGAATGTTTTCCTTGACGACCTTTTCATTTTTAACACTGAGTTCCTTCCACCCTGCAATTAATTGACTATTTCAGCTGAACTTTATTATATATCCATGCCAATACTTCGTGTGTGAGTCAAATTGACAATAGAATCTATCAAAGCCTATCCCGGGACGGCAAACCGCCCCAGGCTCGCATAAAAGGGCTTTCACTTAAACGTGTGTGTTGCTTTCATCTATGATACAGTACCTAAATGTTATTTTGATCTACATATACTCGTACTACGGTGTATATATTTGTGATGTCATTATGTCTGTTTCTATATTGTAATCTGCTCTGAGTGCTATGATATTACTTTGTGGATGGACGGTAGGTAGAGATGGGCATATACCCGGTAAAATCCGTCTCATCGTCGTCAGTCTGTCAAGACCCTTTTTCTCAGTAACACGTGGAGGTATCAAGCTGAAATTAATATCAAATACATAGGCCTATGGTCCCTTGGAGCTCTAAAAAAATCTAGCTTCTCAATATCAGGTTGGCACAAAAGTACTAACTTAGAAGCTAGATTTTTTTTAGAGCTCCAAGGGACCATAGGCCTATGTATTTGATATTAATTTCAGCTTAATAACTCCACGTGTTACTGAGAAAAAGGGTCTTGACAGACTGACAGACAGATAGACAACCAAGTGATCCTATAAGGGTTCCGTTTTTTTATTTTTGAGGTACGGAACCCTACAAAAACCAATAATTAGTTTAAATTAAACTGATTTTATTTTTACCCGATATAAATTAAAATTGGGAAGGTAAAAATGGGTATAAATGGGTATTTACCCAAAGTCTGGGATTTTACCGGGTATATGCCCATCTGTAACGGTAGGTATTGCGACATGTGTGACGGATAGTCTATCATTTGTAAGCGTTAAAAGGAACTCTTGTTTTTGAGAGCCTTAGGGGTTTTAATTAATACGACTTTTATCAACTTTATTTAATTAATTTGTTGTAAAGCCAGAATATCTGAAATTATCAATTTAGTAATTAGCTCAAAAGTTCTTTTTGAAACAGTATTTGATAGTCTGGTCCGATTTCAGTTTTGAAATTAATTAATTTTCCTTTTGTCCGTCCTAGGTCAACCCTGCCTAAAACATGAAAACCTTAAGATCACGATAAGAGATAGACTCTTATCGTGAACATAAATTACATTTAGGTATATACAAAATATAAATAACATAAGTTTAGCTACCTTTTCAACAGTGAAAATACCATAAATACATACACAAATAAAAAACAAAATAATTACAATAAATCTTACTGCCATATTATCAAAGATATCTCCAATCAAAAGACATTCCCAGACAAAATCGCCATAACACCCCGCGTTAAACCAAAACCCGGCAAAAACGTTATTAATTTTTAAAACTTCCCATAAATCTATCCAGCGGTTAGGCAGAGTAAACATAACTCGATGAAAACACCGCAACGCATAAACCATTAGCTTACCCATTAAAATTATGCTGGGATCATAGTCATCATTGTATAATTTTATGAACAAGCTTCATAGAGTCAACAATGAAAAATATTTATCTGATTTATTTATTGAAGTATTCGGGTGGGGGCGAGAGATACTCGGCAGGGGTGGCAGTTTTTCTGAACGCGAATCTCAGCAAAGAATCTGTGCTTTTACAATTTTGGAATTGTTGGACACTGCAGTCATGGTTTAGGGACTTACTGTTAGAGTGATCGATTAAACTGAACTTTAGTTTTTTAATAGTTTCCTATTTTAACAAACTTTGGAAGTAATGATATTGCTTGGTATTTCGATATTTGTTAAACAATTTATGGGTCAGTAAAAATGCCTTCTATTTAAGCCTATAGCTACGTATAAAAGACTGGTAAAAAAAAAAAAAATAGACGACGTCCTTTCTAATTAAACTTTTCATTACTACTACTGCTATTATAAACTTTTTATCAACACTAAAGGGTTACAGGTACACTGCTCAATAAAGTGACAGCCCTACCACAGGTACTAAACAGGGCCCGCGCCCTCCGCGACTCGAACTGATAACGCACGGTTCGACGCGCACCTGCGAATCTCTGGAGGTGGCTTTATTTTAATACTTATAAATTGTCCGCCATCTTTTTATAATGACGCGGCAGTTTTAGCGCAGAGCTAGAGTTATGAGACCGCGAGTCATTCGGTGATGGGTACAAAAATATATTAAGAGAAAGGGGTGCTAGGGAGGTATAAATGATGATGAATAAAACTTATTAAGGGAACAAAGACCACGAAATTAACTAATTTGAAAACAGCAGTGCGATTCTGTAACCATCTCACCGTGAAAGCTTAGGTGAAGTGAGCGTGGAGTGAGATGTCAGTGTCGTCTCACCTGATACTAGAGATTGACTAAGCATACATTTACAATCATAATCGAGATTTTTATTCTAATGCTATTGGTCATTTTATATAATTTCAAAGCTAGTATTTTAGTTGCCAAAACATTACTATTTTGTGGGGTTTTAAAATAAAATGGAAAAACAGAAACTTAGTCAGAATCTCAGTGTTGTTTTTTTTTTTTTTCCTAGACTAGTCCTTATAGAAAAAAAAAACACAATAGTGGTTTTGGTCATTTTCTTTAACCTGACTCCTGAACTATTCGCGAGACAAGGGTATTAACTATTGGGAAAAAAAATGTCGCGTTCGTCAACACTGTTAACCAGTGGAACGCATCATTCCCAGTAGTTAATAAATAGTGTTAACCACGGAGTATTAACCAGCGGGAACGACCGGATCGTTCAGGTTATACTACGCTTGCTGCGGCCGGTCTGTGGATGGATGATCATCTTTACATACCAAGACCCCTCCGTGCCTCGGAAAGCACGTTAAGCTTTTGGTCCCGGCTATCATTCTTGGATCTTCGACAGTCGTTACGGGTCGTCAGCAGCTCGTGTGTCTGGTAACCAGTCTTACCAAAGGGTATCGTGTTATCCATAACTGGGTTGTGTGGAGGTCAGACAGGTAGTTGCCCAAGAAAAATACTGATATTCAGCTGCATCCGGTTGAAGCCGATGCCAACTTAGTTGGGAAAAGGCCAGGCGGTTGATGAGTCTGGCGCTCCCCTTGAAGAAATTTCGTTATTGATATTGGTATGAAGAGCTCTGAGAGCAGAAACATTGACACCTAATCTTAAAGCCGTAAGCTCGTCATTTATTCACTCTATTTACAACCCAAGCTCCTCACGACATATATCCTGCCAGTAACATAATAAAAAAGCTGTATATTAAGGGACAACTTCTGAAAGTCCATCCAATGTTGTGACTTTGTGACGTGCTGAATATTTAAACGTCGACCGCGAGAATTCTTTACGAGCCACTTGCCACCAACTTTTGGTCAGGCGGTTTATGTAATCAAATCAAATAATTTATTTACAAGGTAACTATCGCTTCTTTAAGTCGGAAAAGTTGACTTTTGTATTATTTAATGCTCATGTCAGTTTGGTGTGAAAAAAGTAAATAAAAAAAATCCCTCCGCCTGCTTACATAAAGAAGCGGTCTTTCGGTCCCGACTCAGGTCTCTGCAGGTTGATCTTCGGAAGGAAACTGTATCTTTATAAGTGAGCGCATAAGATAACATACAAATAATATACCTGCACCGATCGGTACCGATCCGTACGGATTTGTCTGTACCGGAAACCTGTTTCTTTATGTAGCACCCTGAGACGGGTATACTTTGCCAAATCGAATGACAAATAATCGAATATCATTTGATCGACCACTATAAATCGAACGTCTAAATACTCGAACGTTCATAATATCGAATGGTTATTAACATATTGAACGCCATCGTGGTCACCAGTGAGCAACAGCAATTATTTTGTTAATTCTTTGGATAGTAATAATAAATAATTATTTAGACTATTTTGAACCTTAAGAGCCAGCAAAATATAATGTGTAACATTTGCCGAAATCGCGAATCGGCGTCAGCCCAGATGGATATTATAGTGTGGTCATCGGTGACCACTACGGCGTTCAATGTGTTAAATCGAACATTCAATACATCACACACTCAGTAGTGTTTCAGTCTGCTAAACCATGATTTTCCCTGACTGTACTAACTCATGATTTTTTGAGGTTAACTTATTAAGCAATTGAAATGTTTACTAATAACAAAAAATAACAGTGTTATTTCATGGGGTAACTGTTCTAAATAACAGAACACTGATTACCAATGAGGCTAGTGTTGTGACCATTCTGCCGGACGCCGGACGTCCGATCTAAACTTATGCCGGATACGGACATGCGGCTAAATATACAGTTTAATTATTCATCTCGCAACAGCATCATGAGCTTGCAATTGTATAGTTTCTAATTTGAATTTATGGTGTTTTGTAATCAAATGGCCAATTTAAAATGTAAACGGAATGTTGAATGAGTAAGGTTTTACACCTTTGCATATGGTGTGTGTGAGGGTGTTAACGCAATAAGTTCGGTCTCTAAAAAAATATCTCGTCTGTCATAATGTTAATAAGAATTAAACCTTCCAAAAATCAACATTTGGTTGTATGTAGATAAAGGTCGTTTCACAGAAAAAAAAATACTGACTCACCTATGTTATATGTATACAATTTTTTTTTTCAGATCACTCGCTATGTTTCCAGCCAAAAATGCTTAAGTAAAAATAAATCTTACCCAAATACAAACTAAGTAACAAATCATCCAGCATCACAACCCCATCTCCAAGGTATAATCTTCTTAGTTTAACGACACATAATTTACCAATGAGTTTGCTCTAAATACGGCCACTATCGGTATTTACGGGAACACCACCGTTTTATTGCGCCCTACGGCGGCGGTAGTGCTGCCAAGCGATCGGCAATCGCCGGAATGTCCATACTTATGGGATTATTAATGAGTTTTGTGGTTGTGGTGTAATTTGGGTTTTAATTGTTGTAATTGTGGATCTTTCGAATGGTTATTTGGGTTAATTTTAGGTTGCAAGTACTGTGGCTCTCATTGTTGTTTAATGAGTACGAACACAAAATAATAATAAAGTAGAAGATATAGTGAAGAAGACAAGTTGGTATTATTAATAAGCATAATTATTCTAAATTATTTAGATTAATGTCTTAAGCTAAAACGACGAATAGACATCTAGGTTTACGTTGAAAATAAACTATTCATTGAAATATGAATATTCATCTGCCTGCACGTAATTAACAAGGTAACAAGGTAGCAAGGTAGACAAGTATTTGTCTCTTCTTCCATTTTCAATCTATCAATCCATTCAAAGGTAGTCTTTAAAAAATTGCTCGTAGCGATAAGACCGCCCGTTGTTTCACCCTTTGTAAAATTTCTGTATTTCTCTCTGTAATTTATATGGTGTACAATGTACATAGTAAAGAGTATCTATATATACATATCTATTCTATCTTTTTAATTTATTCAAAACTGGCTTGAATCTACACATATTTGTCTAAATTGACTTTATATCGTCCTGTTTTAAAAGATCCATTTAAACTTTCGATTTTACGAATGCAGTTACCAAAACGCGTTAGTCGCTTGGCTTGTGTCAGTTCCAAATAAAAAGTGTTCCCCCATAGGCACTGAATGGTTTGGTATTACCAGGAACAAAAAAATAGGACTATTGGTATAAAGTTTAGGATATCCAGCATAACGTTCCGACTTTTATTATTGATAAAAAAGTTGCACAACCTATGAAACCGTTTGGAATGGTCGTGATTTTTTATTCAGTCACTTGTTATTGATTCTAACCAATCAAAATCACTGTTATTTTATTCATGTTTTTGTGTAAACAATCCGAAAAAGCAGCACTAGTGCAGATACTAGTATATTTGTATTATTTACTGTGGTCTATTAAAACCACTGATATTTTGTCCATGTTTTTATGTTATATTTTTGCAACAAAAACAAGGGGTGTCCTATTTTCGCAGTGAGTTAGAAACTCTACGTAGGTACCTATTAACAAAATAATAGTCTCATTATAACAGTTATTTATATGGGCTACCCTACTTTTATCTCTCTATGCTTACATTTAATTTACGAAGCAAACTTTGCGTTCATTTTGAGTGCTTCTTTTCGTAGATCCGCGATTGCTCTGCTAATTTGTTTTTTAATATCCATTATCTGCGGAGGGCTTTTTTCAACAAATAAAGGTGTTAAAATCCACAAATTTCTTTACTGGTTCGTAAATTTCACAAACGATAGCATCAATATTGTTTTACGGCGTTTATTTTCTGTTTTTAATAGTCTCTGTGACCTTAGACAAGATAAGCTTGTAATGGTTTTACTGTAGGGCTTTTCTCACATAGAAAAAAATAGAGAAATGATGTTGAATATTCGATTAGGTTTCGCTTTAAGGAATTATATTCTCATAAAGTCACTTATAGTCCGGCTGTCGAAGGAATGCGTTTCTGACACCTGTCATTGCGACCATTCTAGTAGCTACAAAATATGAAATTAGCAAAACACACATTACTTTATACGAAACTGACAGGTGCCAAGAACGCATTATCTCGTCGTCGGCCGCACTGTAAAACATGATATATACAAATAAATCATGCAGTTATGAGATAACATAAGAATAATGATATTAAATTCATTAATGATTTAAAATTTTGACAAAAGGTTCGTTATCATGCACCGTTTTTTTAGTGTTTCGAACTCAAAAGGTGTCCAAAGAAACCCTATTACTAAGCCTCCGCTGTCCGTCCGTCCGTCCGTCCGACTGTCAGTCAGCGGGCTATATCTCATGAACCGTAACAGGTAGACAGTTGAAAATTTCACAGAGTATGTATTTCTATTGAGAGTATATATCTCATAAACAATTAAAGGGGGTTTCAATACAAGAAAAGTGTTATTTTTCGGTGTTTTTGCCTTGTGGTGCCCTTCTTGTGCGAGTCCGACTCGCACTTTGCCATTTTTTTTTCTATATAATGTGTCTGAACATAACCTTTTAACATTCTTTTAATATTAAGACATAGTTCATTGATAGTACTACAACATTACGGTACCCTCTATGCAATTTACTCTACAACTTTAGAAAAAGAAACAAACACTCATATTCCTTAATAGCTCCGCCAAGACATTTGAAGTTCTAAAAGAAAATAGTTTCTGAATGTTTTACAAATTCACTCGAAGAAAGTTTAAAACTTGGGTAAGTAGACACTGAACACATTGTTTTTGCATCAGCTCTGAGAGGAATAAACCCTTTTCAGAGGTTGCCTTCAAAGGCGTGACATTATACAGGGTGGTGAATTGAAAGTACAGTCACCAAAAAAATAAGTAACCAGGGTCATCGGATATGGTTGAAGTTTAGTAAGAAACCGATGGATGTTTTCGAATGTTTTGTTTTAATGAAATTAGATTTTATTCGAAAACATCCAGCGGTTTCTTACTAAACTTCAACAATACCCGACGACCCTGGGTACTAATCTCCTTTGGTGACCGCACATAATATACCTGCGTAAAAAATACTTTTGATAAGATCCAAATAAAGTTTTAACCCTTAAATGCATCGTGATGGAAATTTCCATCAACCAATCCAATGGCATATTTTCGTTTCCACAGAGCACGGGGATTCCCCAATTGTTAGAGATATTCAACTCATTTTGTTCCCAGTAGATTCGTTCTGATTATATAAAGATGTAAATTTCCACCAGGCCATTAAAAAAAAAGTATTTTTATGAATACATTTTTTAAAATATTTTTTCCTTTCTTATACAGTGTGTCCGGACATGGACTAGCGATATTCTAAATACTTAAATATAAGCTATTTTAAAGTACTATTACACTATAGGCTTGGGTCCAATACACTTCCCCGCTATGTGGCAGCCATTTTGTTTTTTTTGTTGAAATATGCTCTATGCGAGTACAAAAAAAATCATATATCTCAAAGTTTTAGTCATACTGAGATAAAAATAGGCTTATTCGGAAGGCAATAATATTGTCTACCGTCTGCATTACAAAGCAATGTGTTCACAATTCCATAACTTTTGAAAAAAAATGTGAAAGTCGAAAAAAAAATCAAAAAATTATGCAATTCAACCAATAATGGTTAATTACTACAAAAACAACCCCGAGAACTTTTTTATTTTTTATACTAGATCGACAGTTTTTGAGCTACGCTACAATGCAACATAAAATTCACAACTGTATGTTTAATACTTTAAGAGTTATTGTTGTTTGAACATAGCGTATGCGCAAGCACAAAACGTCTTTGTTAACCGCCAGAGTGTCATTTATGGCATTCACTGTATTCCATCTGAGAGCAGGCGAGAAATACTGTTCGTTACTACCGTGAGTAAGCGAGATAGAACGTATTAGTCCACTACCTGAAACAAAATCAGTTTTAAGGACAAATTATTAGTTGGGTTAGTTTAGTTGTCCCTCGCCCTGCGTTGTGATCGCTATCGCTACTTTCACTTACCGTCCGTGCTGTTTACGTGCTGCGTTAGTGTTTTGTATTTAAAAGTGTGATAAAGTATGGCACAGCGTCAATATTCATCGCAACATATTGCTGACATACACTTTGTGTATGGCTTTTGCAATGGAAGTGCAAATTTGGCTGTACAAGAATATCGACGAAGGTACCCTAACAGGCCTACACCGAGTCGCCAAACTTTTATCGACGTGCATTCAAGATTAGCGGAAAGAGGTATTCAAAGAGCTGTTAATGAACGCAATCGCTTGGTATCGCCCGAAGATGAAGAAGAAGTGCTTAGACTAATAACCAATGATCCTAGACTAAGCGTTAGACGGATTTCAGTGCAACTTCGAATGTCTAAGTGGCATGTATGGAGAATTTTGAAAAGAGAAGGGTTACACCCTTATCATTTTCGACGGGTTCAAGACGTGATCGAACCAGATTTTGCTGCGAGATCTGTGTTTTGTTCGTGGATAAATAGAAATTTGAGACAGAACCGTAATTTTTTACAAAGAATACTGTGGACTGATGAAGCCAAATTTACAAGAGCTGGGATTACAAACCACAGAAACGACCATCTCTGGTGCTCCGCAAATCCAAGGGCGGTGCGCCCAAGCTCATTTCAACATGAATTCTCAGTAAATGTGTGGGCCGGCATAATCAACGATAGGCTGATAGGGCCATTGGAATTGCCACCTACATTAAACGGCGCTAGATTTTTAGAATTCTTACAGACACAGTTTGCGGACAGCCTCATGGACCTACCTCTATCATACCGTCGGCGTATGTGGTTCCAGCTCGATGGTGCACCCGCGCATTTTTCTCGAGCAGTGAGAGAATATTTAAATAATAATCTACAGCCGTGGATCGGTCGTGGTGGTGTAGTAGCGTGGCCGCCTCGCTCACCCGATTTGACACCCTTGGATTATTTTTTGTGGGGTCATATGAAACAAAAAGTATACGCTACAGTTCCAAATACCAGGGAAGAACTCGTCGCAAAAATTATGGCAGCCGCCGAAGAAATTAGATCCGATTTGGATTTAATTAGGCGCTCATCAACCCAGGTGGCACAGAGAGCCGTAGTGTGTCTACAAGCTGGAGGTGGCCACTTTGAGCAACTGCTTTAGATATTTTAATCTTCATTTAATATTGGAAAAAACATTAAATAAAATTCAATATGAATGTTATGTTTTTTTAATGATTTCCTGTTTAGGGTTCCGACAAAGGCCTTTTGTGCTTGCGCATACGCTATGTTCATACAACAATAACTCTTAAAGTATTAGACATACAGTTGTGAATTTTATGTTGTATTGTAGCTTAGCTCAAAAACTGTCGATCTAGTATAAAAAATAAAAAAGCTCTCGGGGTTGTTTTTGTAGTAATTAACAATTATTGGTTGAATTGCATAATTTTTTGTTTTTTTTTTCGACTTTCACATTTTTTTTCAAAAGTTATGGAATTGTGAACATATTGCTTTGTAGTGCAGACGGTAGACAATATTATTGCCTTTCGAATAAGCCTATTTTTATCTCAGTATGACTAAAACTTTGAGATATATGATTTTTTTTGTACTCGCATAGAGCATACTTCAACAAAAAAAACAAAATGGCTGCCACATAGCGGGGAAGTATATTGGACCTAAGCCTATAGTGTAATTGTACTTTAAAATAGCTTATATTTAAGTATTTAGAATATCGCTAGTCCATGTCCGGACACACTGTATAGCTAATGTTACGTCCAAATAAATTTAATTCGCTTAAAATTCTGTCAAATATGATGGTTTTTGTGAAAGTTATTAGGGTCTCTAAAGCAATCAATCTGCCTAGCCCCTTCCCAACAATGTTGGAGTCGGCTTCCTGTCTGACCGGATGGTCCGAGATATTAGTACTTGTGGCGACTTTAGTACGGACGCTTTTAACGTGCACGTCTTTCTACATCGTTCTCATATGTATAATTTCAAACTCGAATGATGTAACCAATATTTTGTAATCATTTTATGATTTCAAAACAGTGTTCGTGGGGTTTCATGCCCGTTCTTCTCCACAGGTACCTACTGCGCTTTGGAATGGGCAACTAGCTTCATCTTTCTGACTGACCAACCCCTTGACAATTCAAAAGTGCCTGTAATTGATTTATTTGAAATAAATGCTTTGATTTTGAGTGTGAGTTTGACTACCTATCTGACCTCCACAACCCAGCTACTGAGTAACACGACACGATTAGGGTCTCTAAAGCTGCACTGTCCAAAATGAAGCCTGTATTATTACGAAGAACATTAAATTAATGAGGTCAGTCATGGTCACCCTGTACATACTATGAATACACCCTGTACATACATAAATGATACAGCAAGATTAAACAAGTCAGCTTGTTTCGTATTCAAACTAATAAAAACTTATTTCATATATTATTATTGTAAAACTTAGTGCCTAGAGTTAATATGAACGCGGGTGTTGAATGGTCGTCTAGTGGGATATTTTGTGGCTCTCGACTTTCAAGGCCTCAAATGTATGACGGTTGCATGAAATGCTTTGATTGTTAGCATTAAGATAGTAGGTAGTTACTATCGTGTTGGACTTGTGGTTGCAAACGCTACTACTGTACACGGAGTCCTGGGTTCGGTCGGGAAACGTATGATCAGGTTTCCTCATTTGGAATTTCTAAGTTTGCCTGGAGATTAGATTTGTGCCCGGTTAATGGAACCGGCGAAATGTTGGTGTGCTATAGTTACACCTTTTCAACCGACTTCCAAAAAAACACTACAAAGTGAAAATTAACTTTAATTTTGGAAGTCGGTGTCGTTGGTCCCGCATTTTCGTTTTTTGACACCGACTTCCGAATTAAAAGTTATTTTACACTTTGTAGTGTTTTTTTCGAAGTCGGTTGTTTTTCTTTTTCATAAAAAAAGTTTTTATTTTTCACTTTTTAGTTATACCTAAGTTATGCCAGAATTTACTTGCCAGATTAGAGGTACCCCAATAACAACTTTGACAGAAATGAGGATGTACGGTGGTATACTGAACACATCTGCGTACTGCATCTGCGTTTATAGGGTACAGACGTGATGTTATGTTGTGCGATTGCGTAAACAATGCATACATATACGATAGCAGTAATCGCGGTTGTTGTACTGGTATTTTTTGAAGAGTTCCGTTGTCTGTCTCCAATATTCATCATAATATCTTTTCGAAATTTAAATGGGACCATTTCGGAACAAACCTCTATGAAACAAAAAAAGAATTTTGCAAATCCGTCCATATATGACGGAGTTATGCCCGAAAAAACATTAAAAAAAAAATAGAAACATCCGAATTTATAGCCTCCTCCTTTTCGAAGTCGGTTAAAGAGACATGTTGGGCCGACACCAAATAAATGGGGATAAGGGCAGGAGAAAGATTATAAAGTGAATAAAGTTTTCATGTTTATACGACTGTACTGACATCATGTCTTATTATTCAATAATAATAATTATGCTAATAACCTCTAAGATGATGACTTAAGGCTACGTGTACCTAAGTAATGATGATTGATATCAGTAATTGTGTTATCAGGATAATGCATAATTATTATAATTAATTGAGTATCAGGTAAATCTTAATCCAATGCAATAATTGAAACAAAGCAGTGACAGTTGAAATTAGCATAAGTAGGTATTTACGTCCTTATCTTGTATATTGTTGCTGCATTCTTTGATAATTATACAGGGTCAAATTAAATTAGCTAGCGAAACTCCACCGACGTGATGGGTGGGAAAATGACAAAAAAAGACATCAAACCTTGAAGGTTTTTTTTGGGGTCAATGCCCGCTGGTCGTGTTGTTACTTGAAGTGTGAGTTGATAAAATCTGTTTTATCGTGTTGAGATATCGATACCCCTGTGAAAATTACAAAAAAAAAAAAAAACTGATATTTTAAATGAATACACACTATCGGTGGTTGATGACCTCAAAATAAACATCATTAAACTAATTTCTTATTTGTTTTATCATGTTTAGATATCGCCAATTCGCTAGCTAATTTAATTTGACCCTAGATAGGAGTATCAATATTAGTGCAGTGCCTAATGCAGTTGCGTGTTACTCAAGTGTCTATCCACCTTAATTTTACGACTTTGCAACATTCACGTTCAGCCAAAGGAACAGGGAGCAATAGTGGCCCAGTGATAACCGTCGCGGCATACGAGTTTGTAGGTCGTAAGGTCGAACCCCGACAGGCGATTTACTTTGTGTAAATGATTTCATCACCACTGCTCTCAAAACGATGAAGGAAAACATCGTGAGGAAACCGGCATGTCCTAGAACCAAAAATTCGAAGCCATGTGACATCTACCGACCCGCACTGGGCCCGCGTGGTAGATTACGGTCCAATCCCTGTGATGTCATCGCGATGAAAATATATGAACATCATCTGCCTAGCCTTTTCCCAACTATGTTGAGGTTGGCTTCCAGTCTAACCGGATGCAGCTGAATACCAGTATTTTACATGGAGCGACTGCCTGTCTGACCTCCACAACTCAGTTACTGGGTAATACGATACCCCTTGGTAAGACTGGTTGTCAGACTTTCGGGCTTCTGACTACCCGTAACTACTGTCAAAGATCTACGAATGACAGCCGGGACCAACGGCTTAACGTGCTTTCCGAGGCACGGAGGGGTCTCGGTATGTAAAGATGGTCACCCATCCACAGACCAACCGCGGCAAGCGTAGCTTAACCGGATCGATCGACCTGTGCGACTGTTATTATTTAGCCACAGGCCCCTCGATGAAAATATATGAACACGCTTTTAAATTTCCATCCACGATAACGTTATAACGTGCACGTATACCCATACATTTTATGGACTTCCACGATAATTTACAAAATCTTACATGAACAGTTAAAAATATTTTCTCACATAAATCATACTTAAAATGAAAGACACCTAAAACGTTAACAACCGTGTCACTCAAAACTTACACAATTAAACCCACAGTTAAGTGCTCAACACTAAACACGGAGCTCTAACTTACAGCAATACGTAGTTTAATTTACGCGCAAGCAATCAACAGCGCCCAGACCGGCTCTAAATTCTAACATAACATTCAACGATTCATAATTTATTCGCAAACTCATCAGTGTAACATCCACAATGGTTGAAGTACATTGCGCGCTGAACGAACAATGGCCTGCGATATTAGTGCTCTAAACGAGCAAGTTAGTGCAATCGCTTGGATACGTTTGTACAGCCAGTTTGAGGTAACGGACAGTTTTTGGTGGTGGACAGTTGATGAGTGGCTGACTTTAGTGGTGTTATAGAGGTATGAGGTTGTAAAGTTCACTGATACTCCATAGAAAAGGGACGATCCTCCGTCCAGACGGGTGTTGTGTCTGACGGGCAACTGCCCCATGATTCATATCTGGCCAAATCCAGTCCAGCCAAATCTAAGGATGTAGTACAGACCATCAAACTGAACAACTTTCTCCATGGGACCGATATCGTATTCGCGAAAAATTTATCAACTGTCCCTTAGAAAACTTCAATACCTACTCGAGCTAAACGTATGGGACGGCTGAATTTTTATTCGCGAATACGATGTTGGTCCCATGGACCAAATTCTTCAGTTTGATGGTCTGTACCACATCCTTAGATTTGGATGGTCTTTGAAAAATAACCCTGTATATTCTGGTTGCGCGGTAAACTCTGCTTGCGAGATGGAGGATTTCGTGTGACGACAGCATGACGCGTACTTCGCATGTGGCGTTTATAAATACCGCTACGGTGTAAATGGTGTAAAAGTACTGAAGAACACTGCCTCGTTGGTGTAGTGGTTGCAAGCGCTACTGCTAAGCATGAGGTCCTAGGTTTGATTTTCAGGTCGGGCTGTGCTATTGGGATTTTCTATCAGAAATTTCTCAGTAGTAGCCCGGAGCCTGGGTTTGTACCCGGTTGACGACAGTTGGCTCGCCCCCTACCACATGGGACTTTAACATTACTGGCTACATGTGGGTGTACTAAAGGTATACTTCTGCCTAACTTATCGAGTTTAACAGGCGTGATGTTATGTTATCTTATGATATAAGAGTGGTCCTCTATTGTTTCGTAGTCATCCTATTAAATTTTATGTTTTGAACCAGCTCCGCGTTTTTATTTTTTTGTCTGTTTTCGGAGGGAAACCTTCAAAAAGCGCCTTACCTCCTGGGAGAGAGGTCGGGAGTGTGGGATTTATACCTCACTAATACCACCCCGGTGATCCCATCAGCACATATGGGTGGTCCCGGTTTGTCTTAAAAGACCAATTCCGGAACCCCCCCTGTGCAACGCCTGTAATAGTGGGTCCACACGATACAGACTTTCATACAGACTTCCATAGAATTTTGTCTGTGCGACTTTTATCACACCGACATTTGTCTGTACTGCTTAGTTGCACAGACAAAATTCTATAGAAGTCTGTATGAAAGTCTGTAGTCTGTATGAAAGTCTGTATCGTGCGGACCCACCATAAGGCTCATCCCTGGGGCGATCACAGTCGCCTGCCAGCGGTATCACTTCGTTTGTTTAGCGTTCTTTCTGACTTTTTTTTCTTTTTGCTCAGCTCCTAAGGGTGAAAGCGAGATATTAATATAGCCTTTCTCAAGAATTAGGCTATCAAGTGCAAAAATATTTTTTTAAATCCGACTTATAGTTCCAGAGATTAGCGCGTTCAAACAAACGAACTTTTCACATGTTTTATTAGTAGGTATAGATTTCCTTATTCTTATGAAATGTGTTCATTGCTTACGTTACTGTGCCAAGAAAACGTTTTTCTGTATTTCTTTAAACGTGTAATCTTGACAGTATACTGTCTATATAGGGGGGGTCTCATTAATCTCTTAGAATTTGACAAATAGTTAGATCCGCAGTTAAACCCTTTACAAAAAAAAAAAAATGCTACGGATACAAACACGTTTATGATAATATGTAATTATTTGAAATTGCCTAAATGATTTAAATGCAAATATATTTATCAATTAAACACACTATTTATTTATCAATTAGAATAACTAAATCAAAACAATTTTAACTAAAAGCTGATATTATTCATAAATTCAAACAACACTATGATGAATGAATAGCAAAGTAACGTACATTATATTCAATTTCAATCCCGCTCCTCCAACGAGAAGTTGGCACTCCACGCCTTATGGCTGTGTGCATTCAAAAGTAGGGTAGTAGGAATGTAAGTAGGTACTGCTTTCGTGACGTTCACGCCTGCATCCAGAGCAGTTCTCAGCCGACTTGAATACGTATTTTATTTGCATTATCAAAATAAATGTGGTTTAGGTATGTTTTATTCGTTTTTCACAAGTTTTACGGTTGCTGCTGCCCTTGGACACTTGTAATCAAACTATGAGTAAAGAGCTTCTGTCGATTGTTATAAATAAGGCGATGTGTATGCGGCGTCTCTCCACAGACAATGGCTTACCTCCCATCTTGCGCCGCCTGCCCTGTCAACTGCACACGTGACCTAAAGTCTACGTCAGCGAACGGTATTCGTGTTGCCAAAATTTTGGGCCAAAAAATCTAAATAAAAAAACCATAGTTATATATTTTCGTGTTATCTTTGACATCGACAAGATAAAAAAAAGAACAATAAGGCAGGCTCTTTTGCACTGCTGGTGTTGCTTCTTTTCGTTAACCACCTACCAAACACTTCAGTCTGCAAAAACGATGAATGTTCTATCCAAAATGCTTGCCATAAGTCGCGAGTCAAAACAAATAACACAACAAATTCGCGTATATATGTCTAAACCCTCACGATACCTACAAAGCTGCCACATTGAATGAATTTAGCATAACATCGCCTTAACGCTACCACGCAATGTCGGAAGTACTCCAGTTTGCATCCAATTACGATGTATCTGACAAAAGCCGGAAGAGTGACGGTCGTGCGAAAAGGATATAAGATTAAGTAAGCTTTGCGTTTTTGTTGTGGCAATAGTGCTGTCCTTTTCTCGCATATGCTTATTGTTTATCGTTCTGCATGACATCCTGCAATAAATCTTCTTGAAGTGTGCTTCAGGAGAACTTAACGTACGAACGTACTTCGTATCTACGGCTAAACTTCGAAACATAATTTTTTAATAAAAGTAACTAGCGATCTGCTTCTGCTACGCACGGTTTTTAAGACTTTATAGAACATCGATGTTACTTTATTACATGTAAGTAATATTAAAAAAAATCTCTAAATGAATGTGAAAACCCTATCAGTATCGGTATATTTTAAACACACAGATAGACACGAAAAGTGACTTTAATATATTATATGTATTGAAGAGGCAACCTTTTACATGGCCAAGGTCAATCATTTAGGCTAGTGAAAGTCACGATCACGAGGCCATAATTCTCAGTAAAAGCTTAGTAAAAAATACATTGACCATCAAAAGATTCCTTACATCTGAATTATCGGTTTAACTAAGAGCTACAAATGGCTTTTACTTAAGCCAATCCTGGTCTAGTCTTAATGTAAGGTAAGTAATGAAGCCGAGATTGCGAGAAGGAAGATTTATTCACGATTTCTGTAACCTTAACGTACCTGTTAGTCGGGCTCTTGAAATCAATTCAACGATTAAATCCTTCGTTTAGTATTGAGGCGGTGAAAAGGAGAAACATTGCTTGTCAAATAGCCAGTGCTTCTTGAGCTGATTTTCAGAATCAGCTAGTTGAATTGTAGTAAGTAGTCATGTATTGGTTATTAATTATTTATTAGAGATGACAATTGCCGCAGGAAACGATAAGAGGTAAAGGTCGCTTGTCACGGTAGGTCCGTAGGTGGGTGGCCATCCATTACACATCGAGACCCTTTCGTGCCTCGGAAAGCACGGTAAGCCGTTGGGTCCCAGCTGTCATTAGTAGATCTTTGACAGGAGTTATGGGTAGTCAGAAGCCTAAATATCTTACCAACTGGTATCGTGTAACGGTCAGATAAGCAGTCGCTCCATGCAAAATATTGATATTCAGCGGTATCGGGTAGACTGGAAGCCGACCCTAAAATTAGTTGGGAAAAGGTTAGGCAGAATGTTATTTCTAGTGCATGAGCGTTTAAATTTAAAATGAAAAGCAGAACACTACTTTTTTGTTAAGCATTGTTTAGTTTTTGTGCATGGTACGACTAACAATCAGTTGATGAATTCATAAACTTTCATAGAGGCAATAAAATAAAGAACTAAGGGCAGTTGCACACAATCTTCGCCAACAAAAGGGGCGCGAAACGTTTCAATAATCTAATAACAGAGTCGCCGAGCGATTCATAGGTATTATTCAGCCATTCCGCGCCGACACTCTTTTCAATTTCATTCACTCTCTTTCGCTCCCTCCAATAATATTGACCTCTCAGTAATATGTGTATTTTATTAATGGAGCTGCGTACTTGCGCGTAAGTGCTAAATCATTCGTTCTGCGTTTTGTTTTCTCCCCTCTTGTGCGTTTTTTATTAGCTCTGCGTACGTGGGAGATTGGATATGCGAGTGTTTGCCGCGAAAGCATGGGATCGGGGCTTATCGGGAATGCTCGGCTTTGGGCATTATACAATTTTGGCTTTTATGTTGGTTTTGTGGTTATATAATGTGAGGTATATAAACTTTGTCAATTTTTATAAAATGAAAGAGTCTGTTAAAAAAGTGATTTTAGAATTTTGGCGAAATCAAATTAAACAAAAATAGTGCCTATTCATATTTAGCCAATAAATCAGAATAATAAGGCAATAAGGCAAGGAAACCAACTTGCCTCCGAGTCTTATCCGCTAAGCTCTATATTAAAAAAAAAAAAAAAACAGAACGTTACGGTACTGTGTACCTATATTTTGATGAACAACAAAACGTATTCTATCTACGCATATTTAAACGTTATCTATAAAAAAAAACAAGCAAAACATGTCCCCATTTTAATAGCATTCACCTCGATTGGGTGTGTGTACGTTGAACACCTCTCAGGGACTCGCTTCCATTGAAAACGCTTTTACAATATTTACTGATGTTTTGTTCCTTAAAAAGTTTTCATATTATTTCACGCCTACGGGTTTTAAGCCTATTAATGCGACGCGGATTGGAGTAAATGTGTACCCTGCTTTATATATTGTTTGAGAACGCATGAGTTGTTTACTTTGGTACGAGTATAATTATGTAGGTAGTTTAATGTGATGATTTTGATTTTATTTCGGGTGTATACAACGTGTAACGGAAAGGGGGTATCAACCCTGAAGGAGGTGAATGTGCTCATGAAACTCAACAACTTTCCCCAAAGAACATAGGTCGAAATATGAAAAAAAAATTTGGCCCTCCCATAGTAAATCAATCAGCTGGTAGTCAGTTTTGTAAGGGAGGGCCAAATTTTTTTTTCATATTTCGACCTATGTTCTTTGGGGAAAGTTGTTGAGTTTCATGAGCACATTCACCTCCTTCAGGGTTGATACCCCCCTTCCGTTACACCCTGTATAGTGTACTAGTAGGTAGCTAAATTAGAGTTCAGCTCTTTATCTGCAATTAGCCTAACCTATCAACGTCCATTGCCAAATATTTCGGCCTCACAGGAGATTCTAATCTAAAGAAATACCTTCTAATTCGTTTTATTTTAGAACTAGCTGCACCCCGCGGTTTCACCCGCATAAGTCTCGATCCCGTAGGAATATCGGGATAAAACGTATTCTATGTGTTAATCCTATCTGTGTGTCAAATTTAATCAACATTGGTCAAGCCGTTTGAGCGTGAAGAAGTAACAAACATACAAACACACACACAAACTTTCGCCTTTGTAATATTAGTGTGATAAAATTGCCTATACTAAAAATAACAGACAACTGTATTTTCAAAGAGTTTCGTATTTTGTCACTATTACCAACAGAGGGGACTGAGGCTACGTATGCACTGACAGGTGGTATACTTAGCGCATACAGCCTAGCGAGTCATCTTGCGAATAGTGAAGTGAAACAAACGTACAGACGCCAGCACATCAAGCTACCCGAAACTGTCAAATTTTCCCAATCAACATTTAACCTTATGCTTTAGAGATAGAGTTGAAAATCTATTAAAGAAATTTTACAGATTGTAGTAGCTTGATGTGCTGGTGTCTGTACCTACTAGAATGTTCGCAACCGGCCGCACTGCACGCATGGCGCCTAAACTAGCCGCCTAGCGCGTATCGAACAGATGTTGTCACTAGGCTCTAGGCGCTAAGCAAGCCACCGTCAGTGCGTACATAGCCACAAGGTTTCAGACTCCTGTTAATCCATTAAATTTTTGACTTTTCCATCATCATTATCGCTGATAGAAAGTCACTTTTTCTAGGCCCTCTAGTTATAAAAACGTGCACCTAAGAAGTTCTACAACTTTACTACTATTTTCGTTTTACAGTTGCACCTTAAATAAGAAATCGCGCGAAAATCTTAAGCTGCCGTCAAACGGTCCGTCCACATCTTTTACGCGGACGTCCACATAAACAATCCAAAACAACATTAATCTAGAAGTTCAGCAACGAGCAAGTGTTCATCACGGACTCGTTGAAACATTGTTTTTATCGTCCTCATCGCCACTGTTAGACGTTTGTTTCTTCGGATTCCGGCCGTCCCGAAACGAACCGATGTAAATTGTACCCTAAAAGTTTGTGAAGGTTGTTTATTAAATTACTGGAGCGTACGAATCGAGTGGTGTGACTGTAGTTCCAGGTGTGTGGAGAGAGGTGTCCCCTTTGTATTGATATTTTGTTTTTGGGCCCTTTGATTCGTATGCAAGGGCAGCTGATGCAACAAAATTTTTAACACAATCAGTTGCATTTTCAATCCCATCACTGTGGACTGTCATGTCAAGTGTATTGACATGTAAAAGTGTTTGTACAAACCTACTTACAGAAAATAAATCATTTATCATTTATCATTATCATTTATCATTTATCATTTATCGTGTTCTGCAGAATCATCATCATCTGCCGAGCCTTTGCCCAACTATGTTGGGGTGGGCTCCCAGTATAACCGGATGCAGATGAGTACCAATATTTTTCATGGTGCGGCTCCTTATCTTGCCTCCACAACCCAGCTACTGTGTAATACAATACCCCTTGTAAGACTAGTTGTCAGACTTTCGGGCTTCTGACGTCCCGTAACGACTGTCAAAGATTCACGAATGACAGCCGAAACGTGTTCTGCAGAATATGTTGTACAAATATGTATTGTAATTGTGTTAGTTTAATAAACCAATTAAATATCTATAAATATAAGGTAAAGGAAGAAAACTCATTTATTTAGAAATCATTGTTTATGCTTACTAGCAGAAGAGGACGATATCCTTTCGAAAACCTGATCGTTCTTTTCTTCTTTTAAAGCGTATTCTCCAATTCTGCAATATCGAGCTCGAAAATGCTTGAAAAAGGCTCCCTTTAGCACTATATTAGCACGAATTGATGACGAAAAGAGAGCCAATAGCCGTTAACATGTTCGTTTTGTTGCGAACATGTCCATCGTATGTAATTGGGGGACTAGAGGGTCCTTATAAATTCTACCGCCACATTCCACCATTTTACTTTTCCCCGTTCGTATGTAATTTCGGTCTTGCCGACGCCATTTTCCTTTCCCTCGTATTTGAATTTCAATTGACTTACACATTACTGTTTACATTGGGTATTATAAATATAATTTTGTCGTTCTCGGGCTTCTAACAAGCTAACGGTTCTGTAATAGTTTTAGTAGGAGTGTGCATTTATCCTTCCATTATTATATTATTATTAAATGCGAATACTCCTGGAATTTAGCAACTCTTTTGCATGGTCTATAAAGCATATGCTGTGAATTGGTACTCATCGTAATAATCTAGGCTATGATCGTGAAATCGTCAAGATCGGTTATCATCATCATCATCATTGGTAGCTTTATTCCACTGCTGAGTATAATCCTTCCCAGGTCTCTGCGAGTCTCATCCAGGTCACCTTGATACTAATGTTTATTGAATCTTGGTATCCTGGTTTTGGTTGGAAATTCCCTACCAAGCTTGAACGTCATCATAACCACAACATTAGCGTTAGAAAAGTGCAGATTTTATAAATGAGTTTTTAATTTGATTCAAATAAGAACTTCTAGTATATCTTTGTAATAGATCCTGACTTTTTAATCCCACCGTAGAGTGGCTCTTCAGCGGTCGAGTTCTACGTTCAGCATACAATGTCCTTTGAGCTTCCATGTTTTTGCAAAATGCAATAATACTCGGCCACGGAGTCTTTGTCTGACGACAAACACAATAACTGCTTTTTGCACCTATTTGTCTACTGCGAGGGTAGTTTTTATGCGTTAAGAATATTTACTTATTGTTTCAAGCGCTTTGGTTGGTAACTTGTCTTGTTTTTTGTTTGTTAGCGAAGTTTTTGACGAGAATTTCTGTATTTAGACAATGCTTCGCGTAACAAGGTGCATGCAGCTGCTAATAAATTGCTTTCCACGGTGCTATATTTTGCATTAAGAAATAGTTACTTACAGATCTATTTCCAAACTGTGCATATTATGGAAAGTTTTGGAGAGGGTTGTCTACAGCCAAGTTTACGCAGCACAATGACTTTCTAACTGACAGTATGGACAATGGGGCACAGGTCGACGTTGTTTACACGGATTACAGTAAGGCTTTTGACAGAGTTGACCACAATATCCTTAAAACACAGCTTTTTAACAATGGTATCAGAGTTCTACTTCGTTGGTTTACTTCATACTTTGAAAAGCTGTCGTTATCAGTAGCTACATGTCGAGCTGGGTTTTAGCTCCTAGTGGTGTTTCTCAAGGCTCCTTGATGGGTCCGTAACTTTTTATCATTTATGTGGGCGACATCGACTCATGTCGCAAGTCAAATATACTTTGTTTTGCTGATGGTATGAAGATATTTTCTGCAATATCATCAGATGATGACATGGATGCTCTCCAATCTGACATGGTGCGATTGGATGGTTTTTGTTTCAATAACAAACTTGATTTGAACCCTGTTAAATGTTCAATAATCTCCTTCAGCAGGAAGTGCGTCCTTCTCCCTAAAACTTACAAACTTATAAAGCAGATATTACAGAGATGCGACGGTGTACGTGACCTAGGCGTTTTTCATGATTCCAAACTCTTATTTAACGTGCACATTGAGCAAATAGTGGCCAAAGCTCATTGGAAGTCATTGGGTTTTGTTATGGGACTCGCAGGGTGTTTCAAGAAGGCCAATACCCTAAGATTCTTTATTATCTTTTGTGAGAAGTCATCATGAATATGCGTCCCAAATTTGGTACCCGTGCTATGGCAAATACATTGCTTGTATTGAGAATTTACAAAATAGATTTATTCGGTTTCTATGTGTTCGGCAACCATACCATCCTAATGATTACATAAATCTTTGCAAGGAATTTCACCTGCAGCCCCTTATAAATCCTCGTCGACTAGCAGATTGCACTTTTTTTTTTCAAATTATATCTAACGAGATTTACTGTCCTGATCTCCTGCATAGACTGCGTTTCAATGTCCCCCAGAGATCAGTTAGATTTAATCCGCCGATCTCCATTCCTTTTTCCTCTTCTAACTACAGACAAAACTCATACGCCGACCTCATCTAGTTTAAAAAAAATATGATTGACATGTAAAAGTGTTTGTACAAACCTACTCACAGAAAATAAATCATTTATCATTTATCATACATGGTGCGAGCGAGTAAGGACTTTAATAATCTTTGCAAAGAGTTCTCATTTGACCCATTTACCACCAAACCCTATTCTGCACGCACTCGGCTGAACGATGACTTTTTAAAAGTGCATAGTGCTTATATAGCTTTTATATGTATTCTTTTCTATCGTGCTTGTTAGTGATCCTAAGATGTCTACTACATTTTCAGTTTTTACCCTTGAGAACCTGTAATTGGCTTTATGTCTCATATAAAATTGTTATCCTTCTGTTGATTCTCCTTTAAATAAATAAATGATTCATTAACAAACTGATCTTAACTTTGGAGTTCTAATTATACTCTAGTCTAGATTCTATTTCGATTCTAAGCGTTACTCCTAGTCTCCCATATTCATGTTAAGATAGGTAACATCTAATCACGGGACACGCCATCTGGTCTGCTATCGATCACCCGGTCTTGCAATTTTCCGGCCGCGCGCCCAAATCCGAGCGTTGAATCATCCCTGCCTGATAATGCGTCGCGACTCACGATTCTCCCCTTATTCAATTTTTATCACACATGGGAGAGAAGTGAAAAGTGGTGGCGCTGATTTATTTAGGTTTGACTTTCGGAGCTACGTTTTGAGCGCGATTGGTATTGAAAAGCTTCCGTGCACCTGGTGTGGATTTGACTGCATTATTCGGGATGCAAAAGCTCTTTAGGAAATGATTGAATGAAAATTGGAACTAGACAGTACGAGTATATTATCGAATAGAAACACTTTACGAACGGCAAAAATACTATTATTATTAAATGACTTGACGTAAAACTGTAAGCCATCTGAATTTCTGCTCCTACATGACACGCACTACATACAAACCTCTATTATATTACGCGTAAAATCAACATGAACCATAGCAAGCTAAACCAACCGTCCTCAATCTATTCCTTAATCGCTAAACAGTCAACAATCATTGTATTTACATAGATACGCAGCCAATCAGGTGATAAACATTAGCCAATGCCGGACATTAGCATAATATACAATACTGCCCTATTACAGAACATTGTATGTACATTTGATGCTAATTGGACAGTTAATGCCGCGCGATTGATATTGTCATCGCGGAGTCTTATTTGGTCGTTTGAAGGGATATTAACTTTGATTTTAAGGGTGTTATTATTTACTCTTGTCTTTATATTTTACTAGCTTCTGCTCCCGAATCCTTCAACGTGAAAGAAACATATCCAGGGATAATGTAGCTTCCCATTAGTGAAATAATTTTCGGAATCGGATCAGTAGTTCCCCCTACATACAAACTTACAAATTTTATTGCCTTATAATATTAGTATAGATTATGAAGCGGATGGCATATATCGCTCATCCAATAGAACAATGACGTAAGTAATTACGTTTTAGCTATTTTTCAGGAGAACGTTTTAAAAGTTTGAAATTGAAAATATGATATATTTCCAATGATTATGCTAAAATATTTAATATTTTTATGTATGTTACTTTAATATCAATAATAATTTGTAATAATTTCATGAGAAAACTCAAGAAAACTCCAGAAAACATTTTCGTAATTACGTCGTTGTTCTATTGGATGAGCGATATATGATTACCGTGCTGGACAGAGGCCTCATAGAAATAATTCCGCAAACGAACTCACCCAGTCTTATTATTTTGAGTGCCAAATTTATTTTAAATTTTCTATATTGTTGGAAGATTCGAGCTATTCTTATCCTCTTCGCTACCACGAGTATAGAGCTTAGCTTCTCGCATGGAAACATTTCTCCTGAAATATTGGTAAAAGCTCAGGAAACAGAAAAATACTTCACAGTGGTCACAACCGCAACCATGTATGAACTTCATTGAAGCACAAAAAGTAAGATCGTTGCACGTGGCGTCGTGTAGGCTCTGCATATACTCCATGAGTGCGTAAAGCATGATATTATGTATGTAGTACGAGTAATTGTACCTACTTACTTCAAAAAGCCAAATCCGATACTCATCATCAAAAAGTTCAGTTAAAATCACACCAGAAATCAAAAGAAGACCCTCCAAATATTTAACCACTATTCTTCACTCCTCCAACTGTTTTAACATTTTTTTTACACCAAAACACGTGTACTAAGGAGGGACCGTAATAAGTTGTGTCGTCTGCTTCGCAAGGGTTGACGTTTAAACTTTGGCCGTGATGTTTACTGCCCCGCCCAGCCGGGGCCACTTAAAACGCCACATAAAACTTGCTGAACCAACTTTGCTAGATGTGGCAAAACCTGTTTGCTTAGTTGATGAAATGTCAATGAAGGTTTGTGGAGTCTTGGAGTTAATTACGTTACCGTTGGTGGTTGAGTTTGATGTAGTGACTGGTGGGCTGTGGAGTCTAGCTTGAAGTTGTGGTTTTGAAACTTTAATAGATTAAAAAGTTTAAAATGATGGGTTTAATGAAAATGAATCCAAAGGGCTTTTGAAAAATATGAATGGGTGCCCCCATTCATCTGTGATGTTTTTGCTAACAATAATCGATTTGAAGATCTAAAGGTATTTCGATTGGATCGACCACTAGATTGCAAGAATAAACCGATCTGATAGAAATGCTACATATTGTAAGAGTAACTACGGTTCAAATCATAAACTTGGCACTAGATTTCGTTACAAAATATTCAATACAAAGTAGACAAAATAAGCTCTTCCAGACTATCTTACATCCGAACATAAAACCTTAAGCAGATAATTCAAGCTAGTTGCGTTTGAGTCGCCACCTGGGAGCCCCTAATTGCCTCAACACATCCTGCGACAACCTAAGGTGGCGTACACACATCTTGTTTTACTACACATAAAATTAAGGACACTAATCACAGAAGATTCCATTGGGTGATCCCATTCTGCAAACGGAAATTAGGTCACATTTCTTACTTGGAGAATTTTGCGACACTTATTTCGAAACCTCAATTTAGTGTTTATAGAATTGCGCTCGAGAAACGAGTGACTGGAGTGGTAAAAAGATTTTATTTTACGTGATTTTATTTTACGTCTATACTTAATGCTTATGGAACAATGGTCTTGATGAAAATTAGTAAAGACTAAAGGAATCGGGATGACCACTAGCTGTTTTAATTTTTTAATGTGTTACGCAGGAATGAGGAAAATGTCGTGTGGAACGTTTTGAGCATGAATGTCGGTGGCTATAAGACTAGGGGAAGACCAAAGAAACGATGGATGGACAATGTGAATGATGGTATGGTTAGAGAAAGGGGGTGACTGTCGAGATGGCGGCTAATAGAGAAGTATGGAAGAAAAACACATGTTGCGCTGATCTCAAATTGGGATAAGGGCGGAGGAAGCATAATGCGTTTCTTTAATGATTTTAAAAATTGCGCGAAACTAGGCTTAATTCGATGAGTACTTAACGTCCGCGAGTGATATTAAATTTGTTTATGAATATTTGCTATCATTTTTTTCTTTGGTGGCACGGTGAAATATTGCGAAATCATTATTGAGAAAATGGGAAAGCCACTGAATATTGTTTTAAAATTTGATTTAATTTTTGGCATTGGCATTTCTTCACTCATGGCTAAAATTATCCGCTCTTTAGGTACCTATATCTACTTCGTCCAGATTTAGGTTATATTTGTAAGATTAGCAGCTGTAGTTGGCATGTTGGCTGCGCAATGAATTGTTTGTATTAATTAATTAAACAGTTAATCATTTAATAAAGAATATTTTAATATTGATCTTATTACAAGTTAGTAAGGTTACAAGTGAATCGTATCCTCTGAAACGTTGTCACAATGACGGCTGTCAAAACGTCTGGTAACGTTCGTTATTAAAATATTAAAAATATGTCATCAAAATTTTCCGTTTTTACAATTTGAATGCATTTATTTTGAAAAATGAATTGTGTCTCAAAAAATCGGAAAGAATGTGCGCAATTTGGATGGAGTAATGGCACTATTGAGCTGACGCTGTGTGAGCGTGCGTGTTCCATCGCCGCCCGTTCGATGTCCACCGCGCACAGGATGGATGGGAAGCAGCACATTAAGAAATTTTTTGCTCCGTTGGTGTAATTGCTGTATGGCGTTCCAATAGGAGGATAAATAAATAAATAAATAAATGTCAGTCATCATAAACTTCTACGACATAACGTTAAGGCCAGTATAAAAACTTTGATCCCCAAGAATTCAGTATGACGATAAGAATAAATACATTCCGTCAGTGTGTACAACTTTGTGAAAACTTTCTCTTTCAGCTAAAATATTGGATTGCTTCCCTTTGTCCTTTTTATTTTCTTCGAGCTGTTTTATTTTCCTTACTGCGTTTTAACTTCTTCGGACTACGTTACAGTTTTCTGAATGCAAAATCATTTTCTCTTTAATATTTGTTTCTATATCACTGTCTGTAGTATCAAAGGCGTTAAGAAATTCAATTTGGACATTATACATTCAGTGTTTTCACTATAAAGGATCGGGTTTAATTTAAACAAAAGCCGTAAACTGAGTGGCTTAACGAGTAGTCACGAGTGTTTCGAGGGCCTTGAGCGGGAACTTGTCCCTCTTTATGTATCTAATCTATACAAGATAATGACTTCGCAAATAAGGTCCCTTTTGTGGAGTTTGATTTTTATTACAGAACATCACTGTAATAGCTCTTTTGTACTTTGTAGCTGTTTATAGTTTGACCATTTAAAAAAAAAAAATCGATTTTTTCGAATTTCTACACTAGAATACCCCCTGTATTCTAGTGTACAAATTCGAAAAAACCGATTTTTTTTCTTCATATTTTCAAAGTTTAAACATTCAAGAATATGCCTTCAAAGGGATTTTTTTCAAAATTTCAATTATTTACCGAGTTATAGCGATGTTGGTGACGCGACAACTAAACTGGTCCGACCGGAATGAATTGAACAATAGAAACTTTAAACGCGTTTTTCTCGAAACTACTTTTTTCAAGTTGGCGGTACGGTAAGGATATCTCAAGATCTACTGAACCGATTTACTTGAAAATTGGTGTGAACGTTCTTTATACAGCGTGTAACGGAAGGGGGATATCAACCCTGAAGGAGGTGAATGTACTCATGAAACTCAACAACTTTCCCCAAAGAACATAGGTCGAAATATGAAAAAAAAATTTGGCCCTCCCTTACAAAACTGACTACCAGCTGATTGATTTACTATGGGAGGGCCAAATTTTTTTTTTCATATTTCGACCTATGTTCTTTGGGGAAAGTTGTTGAGTTTCATGAGCACATTCACCTCCTTCAGGGTTGATACCCCCCTTCCGTTACACGCTGTATATATCCCTCTATCGTAACATCCTCAAAAAAACGAAAAAAAAAAATAACTTTTGGAATATTTGTTATTTTTTTTTTCATTTAATTTTTATGTATTCTTAATACTATACTCGTATCATAAACAAATAAGAAAAAAATGGATGTTAAAAATATTTTTTGTTCTTTTTTTACGAAACTTGAAAACACGCCCGAAAAGACATTGTCCACTTAGTATGGGACTTTGGCTCGGCGTGAACAGACACTTTGAGTATAAATATAATACAGATCTAATAGCTAATTCCAGTAGGGAAGAGAATATTGTAATAAGATTGTATCATGATGCTTGTAAGACTTGTTTTGCTTACTTGCTTTTTTTTTTAAATAAACACATTTGTATTCATACATTTTATTATTATTCTGACTCATATGTTAGTAATATGTTGTCTAGAAACTGGACAGGTGGATATATATTATTATCTTGGTACCTTACCCAGCTTGAAAACCAAATCATAGTCATCTCATGAGCGCAGCAACCCACTGTTCTTCGGTCCACTATACAATTGCAGCAATAGGTACTGATTGATTGAATTTCGTCCCTGACTGTTATTTTCGTGTAATATATACACGCATGCGGTATCAGTGTCCATTTTCAAAGCCAAAAGAATACTTGCAAACAATAATAAGAGTAAAACGAGCAAAACAATATTCGATAGAAACAAAGTCATGACATGACAAGTGACTTGAAGTGACAACTCACATTATGTCAATGTCAGTTGTCACTTCAAGTCTTTTTTTAATAATCGATTTATATTAGATTAAAAATCGAATTTAATGACCAACTACGATACTTTTGTTTTCCAATTATATGGACAAAACATGTTTGAGTGAATGTACGTGATTACAAATAACAGCTTTAATTGACTGTAGACTCTAGACTCTTATAAGAATGAGGAAGACTTAGTAAAACTTAAAAAATAACAATTAGAATCGATTTATAAATTATTATTTTACAAATGGCAACACCGTGAAGGTCGAGTACTGTCAATATGTCGAAGAATAAAACAATTTCAGTACTTTTTAAATACACTATTCGTAGGCGCAACTTGATACAAAAAGTTAGAGTAAATAAGCGTCTAAAAACAAAACATGATTTTTGATTAAGTTGTTTCTTTTCGAGCATCGTGTCCACGCCAAGCCGAAAATGGACAATTTCCTTTGTACTTCTACACGAGAATACCCCCCTTTTTTTTTGGGTGGGAAATTATCATATAACTTCTCCCGCTCTGTTCAGTTCAGTTATTGCTGACAACTCTTTGAGGCGCGCGTGGAACACAACGCGCCGTCGACCCGGGCCTGGTCCTTACCGGACGGCGTACTGCCCATTGCTCGCCGCCCGCAAGCCCGCGCCTACGGTGGCCGGGAGTCGGCTCTTAACTCCCGACGCCCAGGGCGTCTCCTGCGGTGACTACGGGCGTGAGGGCGCAAAGATTGCCTCTCCCTCACGCGTTCCGCCTCCTCCTTTGCAAGCATTGCTGCTTCGCAGAAGGAGGTGACTGCTTCCCATGCACTCTCGCTCCGTACCATGGACCAGGGCCGGACGCGAGAGATCGCCGCCGCCGATCGCCGCCGTGAGGACGCGGCGGTGCTCCACCCAAGCCGGGCAGACCTCCACCGTATGCTCCACCGTGTTTTCCGGGCGATACACTAGAATACCCCCTTAATATTATGTGTCGACAATGTTTAGCCAGACTTTTCAACTTCTATGTCTTGGAATTCCATTTTAACTTCTGGTCTTTGCTTTATGTGTATTGGTTTCTATTTTAGTTATAAAGTCATAAACACTATAGATAAATAAGTGTCTTGTTAAAGGTTACTGCCTCATTTTCAATTGATTCGATTATTGAATTTTGATTTTCGATTAATATTACTGAAATTGAATACCGGTGTCACTGGGTTTTAAATTATTCCCCGTATGTATTCATATGATCATTAAGTTCTCCAAAAATAATTGCACCGCCATTCAGAGTCGCACCTGAACGGCCGGTTTCAAACGCAATCTCACTTACGCGTAGGCATTTTATTCCACTTATTATTTTCTTCCCAAGATTTATAAGTCGATCGTGTGAACTTGTGCGGACGGAAGCGAACGAAAACTTTCATAATAACTGTGGATAAGTGTAAGCGTGGCTCGCAGCACGTACCTACATAGATTGACGCCCCGGTTCTCTAGCTTGGATCACGTTCCGAGAGATTTGCTCGGATTTCGTCTGGAATCGATATCGGATCTAAATGATCGCGTCTTTATTATACTTAGAGGAAATCGTAGCATATCAAACGTATTTTGAGAAAATATACGAACTGAGTGACTGTTTTAGTTGGAAACTTTTTTAAATAGGCTATTTTACGCGCCATTACCGAGGAAAGGTCATTTCGTTTTTTTCTTTTGCGTATCTCGGGTCGTTAGGTTACAATACTGGAGATCTTATCATCAGTTGGACACCTGATGGTTATCAGGGCTTAAACTTTCTTTGAACCGCAAATGGCATTACAAGTTACATTGTTTCCATGTCTTTAAAAATATCTTCTCTCAGTAATAATCACAGACATGTACATGAATATAAATAAAGGGAGTAGTTATTGGTTAAGCATCTTGCACAAATAAAATAAACACGTCATTAAGACGAATTTGGTACAGACGCCAGCACATCATGCTACCCGAAACTGTCAAATTTTCCCAATCAACTTTGAACCTTATGCTTTAGCGATAAAGTTGAAAATCTATTAAAGAAATTTGACAGATTGTAGTAGTTTTATGTGCTGGCGTCTGTACCTACCCTTTTCTTTAAAACCATGTACACCAGTTCTATCAACAATAAATAAGGATTAGCTCGCTCAGAACGGCTGTAAGATACTATTGGGTTGGGGAAAAAGTATTGAGAGATAACTGTTGGCAGATGGTGTTGGTATTAAATATTGCGCAACACTAATCAGATTGCGTCATAGTTATGGGCAGTTGATAGGTCATACTTCAGTCTACAATTTTTGTGCGGACAGCTCGTACGTCGTCAATCGTGTCGAAAGTTATATTAGTGTACAATGAGTGAAAATTCTGTAAAAATTCGTTATATTTTGTTATTTTACTATGAGAAAGGCAAAAATGCTGCGCAAGCCCGGAATAAAATTTGTGCTGTTTATGGTCAAGATGCTATATCAAATGCAACAGCGTGTAGGTGGTTTGCTCGCTTCCGTTCCGGAAATTTTGATGTGAAAGATGCATCTCGCTCCGGTCGACCTACCGTGGTAAATGTTGACAAAATATTGCAAAAAATCCATGAAGATCGACATATAAGCACTCGTGATATTGCTCAAGAACTTAATATTGACCACAAAACAGTTTTAAATCATTTGCATAAGGCTGGATACATAAAGACGCTTGATGTTTGGGTGCCGCATCAACTGACTCAGAAAAATTTGATGGACCGGATTAGCATATGTGAAACGTTATTGAAACGAAACGAAATCAAGCCATTTCTGAAGAAGTTAATAACGGGCGATAAAAAGTGGGTAAAATATGAGAATATGGTTCGAAAAAGATCGTGGAAAAAGCGAGTTGAACCAGCACAAACAACTTCGAAGCCAGCATTGACGCCTCATAAAGTTATGCTTTGTGTGTGGTGGGACTGGAAGGGGATCGTATATCATGAAGTGCTAGAACCCGGTCAAACAGTTGATTCTAATCTCTATTGTCAGCAATTAACTACATTACTGCAAGCAATTCAAAAAAACCGTCCAGAATTAATCAATAGAAAAGGTATTGTCTTCCACCACGACAACGCCAGACCGCACACATCTTTAATGACGCAACAAAAATTGAGAGAGCTTGGCTGGGAAGTTTTGGTGCATCCACCATATAGCCCGGATCTCGCACCTACAGATTATCATTTGTTCCGATCTCTACAAAACTTTCTTAATGAAAAAAAAATCACATCAAAAGGAAACTGTGAATATGAGTTGTCTGAATTTTTTCGCCAGAAATCCCAGAAGTTCTATACTGACGGAATTATGGATCTACCCATAAGATGGCAAAAGGTCATAGATAATAACGGTCAATATGTAATGAAATAATATTCATTCTGATTAAAGCATCATTCAATCTAAAATTGACAAAAAATCTCTCAATACTTTTTCCCCAACCCAATATTTATCAGTTGGGGGGCAACGGAGTAATTTCACACCGGTGTCACGTCGCCCTACTAGTTGTCGTCTAGATATATTGAGGGAGCTGCTATGCCCACTACTTGTAACCTAGGGGCGCCATGTCTTATTGTAATAATTTCTGTAGTCGTGAATGGGTGAAGTGTATCACAGGATTGGTTGGTCGATCCTCTTTTTAACCCCCAACGGAAACAGATGGGTTTTGTTATTTTAATTTTGTATCTGTTTAGCTATGTGTTTGTTATCTGTGTGTCTGTATGTGTGTACATCTATGTGTCTGTATACAACATGTAACGTTAAATGCGCATAACCTCAGACACCCCAATTGATTTTTAATTCTATTGACCTATTTCAGAAAGAAAATAAGTCACTAAAAAAAATGTAAAGGTTTTATGTGGTGTTTTAGTTTTACTGGCCATTCTGATTGTTTCTTGCGTCTGCGACGACGCTTTACCGAGGGAGGAGTCGTCACCGGGCCGCTGCGCCGCGCTCACATTGGCTTGCTTGACCTATTAATAAATAGACACGGCAACGTTTTTAATGAAGATTTTTTGAAAAATGTGAACTATATTAAAAAGTGTTTCAATTAATTCTGCTCGTTATTCTGATCAAACTGTTTTCAGGTTTTGCGCATTTAACGTTACACGTTGTATAATATGTGTGTCTGTATATGTATCTGTATGTCAGTATATCTGTGTGTCTGTATATCTGTGTGTTTGTATGCCTGTGTGTCTATGTGTGTGTGTATCTGTATATCTGTGTGTCTGTATGCCTGTTTATCTGTGTGTCTATATAACTGTGTGTCTGTATATACTTGTGTCTGTCTGTGTTCACCATCGTAGCTCCCAAATTGCTGATCAATTTCATTTTTTTTTTTGTTTTCACAAATGAATTTTTGCCCATGTATTTGGTACAAACGCTGGCTTACAAAGAAATGTCGAGGAAAGTTCGTACATATCACAAGTACTTAATTTCATGTTAGAACTACTTTCCTACAACCACATATTTCTGCGTTCGCAAGATCACGACCACCTTATTTACAAGAACCATTATTTATCACAGATGTTTAATATCCGCCATCTCACAATAGAAGAAATACAAGGATTATTCTCGTGAATTTCTACATAAATGTAACAAATAACAATAGTTTCTTATTCGCGTGACTGCAATAATGGAAAACATAAATCTAAAGAGACAAATTGGTGTCCGGACAACGACTGTGGCCTGAAGACGCGGACGTCTCTGTCTGCTTTCATGCCTCTCGACAACGCTTTAGTTGCGTACGAAAACACCTCTATCTGCGTCTTAGATCAGTTCTATACCAAGGAGACAAAGTCTATTTTACCTCCCCCAAAACTGAACCAAAATATTTGCCTCTCCACACCGTACAAACTTACTCTTTGCAGACTGAAGTATCCTTATGTCTTTGTAACAAAGTTGTGTTTGTCTCATATCGAAGCTTCGCCATCCGGTGCGGTTGTGACTGCGTGTAGTCCGAGTTAATTCCGAACCGGTCACGTCTCGTTGCCGGCGTCGGACCAACCAGACAGACTGACATAGAAAATGTCGCTTATGTTGCTCCTGTGTTTCACGTGTAACTTTTTGCTTCTATTTACTTGATACGTGAAATAGTTGCAATAGTGTTTGAATTTTATAACGGTCCTGTTGAATTCGCTATGTCGTTTATACCTTAAACTTTGTCTATTTGTCGTAGTAATAGTTAGATTCATAGTGACAATCTGGGAATGAGTAAGCGTTGCGGATGGCTTGTTGGTCTGCATTCATGTTGACCGTTGTTATTACAACGATAGTACATTGTCGTTGCAATGTCTATAGTTAGTGAACGACTCAGTTAGGAAATTCGATTGTTTAAGAACATGAATTCGTCTTCTTCTATAATTTGTTTGGAAATGTCTGCCAAGAATGCGGGAGCAGCCTAGCATATCATATGTTCCCTGAGACATATTCATGTATTTGAATATACTATTAACGTATTTTTTTCAGGGTTTTCTGTCTAGTTTCAACTCGAACAAACGGTCATGATCTTTATTTCCATTTCTAAACACATACATATTTGTAGTAAAAAAATAACCTGTTATCTTAACTATTTTGAAATTGTTACTAACGTAAAACTAAACGAACATACTGCACAGATGCAGCACATCAGTTAAACACCTGTCCTATCGTATGAAAAACGCTTAGTTCGTGCACTACGCTCCCTAACGAACGGTTCACGGAACCAAGTTGATTCCTCGCTGTTGTGTGCTCTATCGTCGAGTGAATATGGTGTGTTCAAAAGGCTTACGAGTTCACTTAGTTTTTGAGTAAGTAATTCCTTTGATTTTTGTGAATTCGGTGATAATCATACTAAACATTGAAATGAGGACAATTAATGACGATGATAAGTTAGAGATATTCACAGCCAAGATAAGTTTATGATGGTTTTACGAGCAGAATCTAGTTATGCACATAATGAAAAGCTTAGCACCATACATCAGAAACACGTCAAGAATTTCAAAACCATGAACAATGGCTTGTTTCCCACAAATCCGAAGTTCTGGGTAAAATACATAAAACATATTCGTAACAAAACGAGTATATTTCGCTGGGAAATGCATACATTACAAAACTTGCAACAAAGGGAACTAAGTAAATTCGGTCATTCCAAGACGAAGTTTGTCTTGAAGCAAATTAGTGGGGAGTAAGAAACGCTGTGCATTCTGCACTGGACGGCCGACTTCCACGGCCGCAATTTGTCGTCGTGTGCGGAAGTCGGCTCGTCTTTAATTCTTGATTCGATTCCCACCCAGGACAAATGTTTGTGTGATGAGCACGATCATTTGTTTTTTGTCTGGGTGTAATTTATCTATAATATGTATGCATTTAGAAATATATTATATGTATGTTTATCAGTGACAACTAGTACTCATAGCACAAGCTCTGCTTAGTTTGGGACTAGATGGCGTTGTGTGAAAGTTGTGGAATATTATTATTATTATTTAAATGTAGACTGTCATAAATACATATTATTTCTGTTAATATAGGTGGTAAGGTTCTATCGATCTATTCTGTAGAAATCTCACCTTGATAACTTAGGTGAAGTGAGCTGTCAATAGCGTCAATCCTAGCAATAAGTGGAATTTTTTACAAACAGCGCGGGACCAATTTCTTGCCCATCATCGATGTCGATGGATCTGTCTTTCATTTACTATTTATCATTGCTGGTATTGAAAGACATGACTCCAGTAATAAACGCTAGACTTACGTCATCTTATACTGGTGAAGAATGTGGATATCTGCTGCAAAATTTTCAGTACTTACCTTTGCTTAAACGACACGATACTACACATAACTTCTAGCAATTGTAGAAAATCACATACTTTTCTATTGACAAAATAAACTGAGCGTGTCCAATGCCAAACCACCGTTCCACGACGACTATTTAAATCACCATTCTAAACTGCCTACTTGTAATGTACTGTATATTTTTGTGCACAGTACGTATACTTAACACCATTATGCAAATCGGTCATGTTTGCAATGCGCGATTAGAAAAACGAGCTCCAACACGGACGTTATTTGACGTCCGACGGGGTACGTGCGACCTCACGACGTTAATTCACGGTTTCCTTCCAGCGTTGGACGATTGTCACTTTTTTCTTACATATTAAGTATGAGTTTTCCGTTTTGCTCGCTAGTACCGAGACAAGTGCTATTTTGATGAATGTCGGAGAGTTTCAGAAGTAAATTTTATTTCATTGCCGTACGCTCTTTGCATTTAATAACTTCTTAAGTTCAGAGTCGAGTCTCGTTGTTATACGAAAGCGCCAATTATTCTTGACGATTATGTTTGTAGTGGGCTTAAAGGGCTTTCAGTGTTTTGACTGTGTTCAAAGACTTCTAAACGGTCACAATTTAATGTGCCTCGTTTACTGTTGTTACTTATCTATGGCAATTATCAGGGCTAATGTCTATAGTATTTAAAATAGCTCCCTCTATTTATTAACGTTAAAGACAAAGAAAAGAAAGATCATAATGTAATCATCTGAAGTTCGCAGAATGCCGCCAAACATGTAGCTAGCAAGTGACTTTCACCAGTCTTCGTTAATTTCCCGAATATTTACCCACCTCTTACGGCGCCTCGCTCTATTAGATTATCTGAATTTATTTTCCTTTCTCGTAGTTCAGCTAATGTTTCTTGTTGTCACACGCCTCAAGGAAACTATTATGAAGGGGATAAAACAGGTGGTACTTAGCTGTAACTACGTGTTACCGTTAATAAAGTTTGTTTTCCTGTAACTGCGTCAGATAGAGAAGTCAATAAGTTTTAATGTGATGTATTTGTTGTGGGTAGTTTTGCGTGTAGCGCGCGGCGCGGTAGTGGGGGTCATCATTGTGTCATTAGCGGTCGAATTGTTGACGCGGACAGACGTTATTAAGTGCGCTCTGCGTTTCATAAATCACAGATCGCATAAATAGCGTACACGTTTAAATTAAACTGGTATTTGTACTAAACAATTGCAATAATAGAACGAGGTTAATAGAATTCCCGTCACATTAAATTACTCGAAATAAATCAACAAAACATAAAATATTCACACTGAAAGCCGTAAAACGAGTTAATAACGAGACATGCACGTTTGCACCTCTAATAGTTCCACAGAAAACCCATAGATAACCTATGGACCTATACAGCACTCTTTCCAACTATGCAACTAATAACCGGGGGAGTATTTATGACTCAGCCGCAACGCGCCGTAATTGCAACTTATGATGATTTGTAGCTCCGGCTGACTTAAACTTTCTAGGCAACTCCTAGGCAAACATAATATGTTCTTTGTTGATGGGTGTTGCTGTAAAACCGATGTTTTGAGCCTCTTTATTTATGTAGTTTTGTTTGTTTGTGCAAGTAACTTTTTAAAATACACTTATTAAAGAAAAATTAAATGTATTTTGTACTGTCTAATGTAAAACCATGTTGCGTAGCTGCTATAAAGGTTTTTTGATAAAGTTATCGATCTACGTTAACATACATTTTGTAGTCATTATCACTGCTTTGGGCCTAGTCGCTTTAAACACAACCACTGCGACATAAACCGGACTAAGCGCAAACCGACGTAATATTCTCTTTACAAGCATTTAATTAATGACGTCACGATTGGACTACTAACACGTAGGTGCTCGAGAGCTTTGCCATCACTAAGCCAGGGTTACAACAGCCAAACAATATGTAGTAGGTTGCTTTTAGTAACAGATTGACGGCTTGCATGAAATAGCACTTTGGTTATATCCATAAATGTCTGGGCATAGATATAAGCCGTTGGAGAATAGATGACAGAAAGATCTACCTCTGAACGTATAAGAAAATATAGATTTATTGTCATAGATGTCATGAATAAGTACTTAAACAAACCGTGTCTTTAAATAACGCTTGAAGAAGGTTGAAAAATAGAAATTTTAAAGGTAATCATACTGCTGCGTTTGAGATAAAATAAATATATTTATGGGAGTCATCATAATAATTACGCACACCGTGCCCACATATTCAACGAACCAAAAGACCTATAACATAAAAGAGCGAGGGCGCACACGAAGAAATTAGTAAAGAGCGTTTATTTGTTGAGTTTATTGTTAAGTTATTTTTCTTTATTTTTAATAAATCAAAACAAAACCATTAGAAAAAAAAAGGTTGTCTCGTAGAAAAGGCATTAAATCCGCCTCTGTAGATTTGTCTGCTTGAGGTATTAAATAAATAAATAAAATTAGAGCGAACTACAGTTTAAAGAAAATGGTACCTATACCTTGTTAACCAAAACAATAAACGAAGCTATTTCAGTTTCAATTTACAAAAACCCATAGTTTCCTCATTAATTCAACTAACTTCTCTTCCTGTCGACGGTAGGTCAAGGAAAAACGCCAAATCGATTTCAATTAAGGTGTCTAATCGATTAGCAACAGAATTATCAGAGCAAACAGTGGAGTACCTCACTGTTGCTCGCCCTCCCTTGTCACTGGGGCTCCGGGATAATCGAGTTGAGGCCAGAATAAACAGCCGGCTTTGTAGCCCTCCCCGAAATATAAGCTAATTGATGTGCATTTAATCTGTTAGCACAAACTCAAAGATAGTTCAGATTAAATAGAAATCTATAGATTTAGGAGGTGTTAAAGCTAAGATCTCCCTCTAAATGATAATCCGTTTACTGTTAAACGTGGCACAATAAATGGATTTGTTTAAAATTGATCAAATACACCCTTTATTCAAATTTTGTTCGTATACAACTCAATGCCAAAAAATCAAAATCCCAAAACAGCCAATTTCCGTATAACAAACGAAATAACACCTCTCAAACATCAAGATCAACATAAATAACGTTATAATTCTTTTTAAATTTATTACACAATTTATTCCCACCTGCCCTCATTCCCGTCCATTTTGTAGCGTCACCCCAACTTGGGCCGATCGTCGCCCAATAAAACACCTCGTTCTATGGAGATCCCTATAGATACGATCTTTGCGTTCCCTTACACTTTATTGGGTAAATAATACCGCTTTGTCCCCTTGTAATTGTTTCCCTTTTCTCGCCCTTTATTACGATGATTCAGGGTTTATTAAAAGAATTTGTTTCGGCTAATTAGGTTTTTTTAACGTGTTTAAATTCGTGTTGATTGTAAATTGAGTTTTTTTATGTCAGTAAATAAGCTGGTTTAGTGTGGGATTTCTTTAGCTTTAAATTAATTTAAGCTCTAGCGTTAATAAGTTCACCACGTATAAGTTCATCTTTTAGAGAAATTAATGAATGAAAGCTGAGTTGTGGTACAACAGCTCTTAATTAAGCAAGTGCAAATTTAATTCCATCTTGCAGTTTTTCCGCAAGATGTACCAAGATTGATTTTCCTGTTTCGCCTAGACTCGTGATCTTCATGTAGTAGTTTAGCTTCTGGCTCACGTGTGCCTGCTGGCAGACCTGTTTACGTTAAATGCAGCATCTATTGAACACCTGCGCGCCGATCTATAGCGAGGACATGACTGTAATGTATTGCCAAGTTAGGAACAGCATTAGGAGACTTTTCGGTAATGGAGTGCTCCGTAATTGTGTTACGAACTTTTGTCTTAGACATCGAAACGAATTATCGTAAAACGCTCCTTCGGATGATTTCCACGTATCGAGGTAGTTTCCTAAGCGAAAACAAATAATAGAAAGAACAAAGAATGATATTCCAACACATAAGTTGATTTAGAAGCTGACAATCCAATAAATATTGAATCAGAAATGAAATTGAATTGGATTTAATTAAACCAGGCCCTTGTCGATTGTATAAACACTACAGCTAATGTGATAATAACAGCTGAGGTGGAAAATAATATATTGACAGCACTGGACTGTTGGAAAACGCACGAATAATTGTTTGAAGTGATAAAAAATTACGTGTAACACTAAGTCAGCATTAAACATGACTGCTTTTGGCAGAAAATGTTTGATTTATCCGGAATTTAATTTAAAACCATCTTTAGCGACCCCCATCCTTAATATATTCTATTAAAATGCAAAATGAACTATTTCGCAGAGTGTTAAAACAAGTGAATATCGAGCTTTGCCCAAATTCACTTCCAAAAGATGGGTACATTTCGGAATATTCCAGAAGGTAATAATTTGTATGCGTGACTGTTCAATGGCACTCTATTGGCAATATCTTAAATTGATATTTGACACAGTATAGCTTCTCGAGTTCTCATGTGACTTTTACGACTATATTTATCTCTCCTAAATATACATTAGCTGGTACCTATTTTTGCTCGGTTTACACATATTTTTTCCGTTTTGTATCGGTAGTCCTGACAGCTTCCATATATTGATTAGACATTTAGATATTGATACTGGCGCGGCGCACTGGGAATAAGATCTCAACACTCTGACATTTACTAAGAAAGATTGTTATTGAAGATTATGCTATTGAGAAAATTTTCTATTCATGAATAAAATGCTTTAACAGAAAGTGTACTCGTGTGTGGAAATACTCCACCGGAGAATTTAAATAAAAATAAATAAATAGTAATGTAGAGTGAGAGAGATGAGTGTGTATAATTTTTAATTTTGTGTCATAAATTCTAAAATATTCCTGATGGAAACTGGACAGGTGTTTAAAACCCAACAGCCAATACACCCTAGTTCATATTCCGTCGTCGTTGCCCCAAAATTCTAGATTCTGTTTCATTTTTGCAACATTTTGCTAAGTCATGCATGTGTGCAATCCAAGTTTTACGGTGCAAGTCAGGTAGTTGGAACGTCTAGACATGTAAACCAACCCTGATACGTACGGTTCAAAATTTAAAGCACTCATAAACATTGCAATCGATTACTCCTGAGTCCCTGGAACCACGCGAGCCTCGCAAATCACTAAGTATATGCGCCTTACGTTGCAACTTCTCTGTCACAGTTTCGGCTGTACTTCCATCTCTTTCTTTCTTCAGTCTTAGAGTGAGAAGGGTAAATACCCTGTTAATTTTTACTCAATTCTCGGCGAACACATTGAGTTAATTCGTTCCTGAGCCCGTGCACTCAACACTAAGTTAGGAAGGACGTGAGAACTGTTCTTACGTTTGTGTTCCTGAGGTTTCCTTTATTTGTTATTTAATTATTGTTTATGTGCCGAAAATGCTCCTTTTTGCTCCCAGGATTCGAGAATTCTATTTCTACACTTATTGAGCTCTTTTTTGTCACTATAATTACCTAAAGTATCGTTGTCAGTTGAAGGACGTATTCTAGATTCCTGCGCGGCAATTCTCGTAATCTTAAGAAAGTTCACAGTCTGATCTCAGTCTAAATCTGTCAAAAATGCCTCTAATTTCCCTAAATTTTTGACAAGTTTTTGACATTGATTGTCGCTGAGATACGATTGCAATTAGATTTTGAACGTTTTTAATTACCTACGGGAATTAGCCTTCTGCAGAGCGATTCTGTAACCATCTCACCGTGAAATCTTAGAGCGGGAACCGGGAAGTGAGCTGTCATTAGGGATTAACACTATTGACACTGCTCACTTCACTTATGATTTTTTTTTTTAAACATTGCCCCACACTAGGAATTTCTCCTGTATTGGGGGTGCGTTTACAAACATTTAAACTCACATACACAAACAGCCAGACCCGGAACAACTACTTGTAGGTCATACAAATATTTGTTCCGTGCGGGAATCGAACCCGCGACACGCTGCGCAGCAGTCAATCGCTTAACCACTGCGCCAACCGTTGTTTTCACGGTGAGATTTTTACAGAATCGACCGGCTGATATTTTTGAAACATAATAAGCATATTATGTTTCACAAATATCAGAACGGTATTCGTAAAAATCATAGAAACACAAAATCAGAACATACTAAAGAATGTATCAAATTCTACGTTATTGGAATTTCCTCAAATTCTAGCTAGGTACCTATTAACGTATGCCTATTAACGTAATACAATTCTTGAAATTCTTTTTGTTAGTCTTCAAGGACAATATGTCACGTTGTGAAGTACCAGGTAGGTGTACTATATGAATTTATTAAGGCAGCTAATGATTCAGGGACTATTGAACTCTGGCTTCAATATTTTATTCCATGAACCAATTTGTGACGGAATTTTACTTTACATTACCGTGGACGGAATTTACCTCAATCGTGTATAACAAATGACGTGTCATAATGTTTGACTTCGTTGTCTATCTGAAAGTGGATAAAATATGAGTAACTATAAAACAATTCATTTAATAAAAAGAATACAAGGTCAAATTAAATTAGCTAGCGAAACTGCAGACGTGATGGGTATAGATATCCAAACATAATAAGCTTGTAATTAGCAATTTAGTTATATATTTTTGTTACTATAATGTTATTAGTCTGTAAGTTTTCCTAAAATAAAATAAATAAACATGATAAAATAAAAAAGAAATTCATTCCATGACTTTTTTTGTGGGGGTCATCGACCGCAGCTAGTGTAATCACTTGAAACATTCGTTTTTTTTTTTTGTACTTCTTCTTCCTCACAGAAAAATTTATATCTAAACACGAAAACAGATTTTCTCAACTCATACTTCAAGTAACAAGTAAGGGGGCTTGTGGCTAAGTAATAACAGCCGCACGGGTCGATCGATCAGGTTAAGCTACGCTTGCCGCGGCTGGTCCTTGGATGGGTGATCATCTTAACATACCAAGACCCTTCAGTGCCTCGGAAAACACGTTAAGCCGTTGGTCCCGGCTGTCATTCGCGGATCTTCGACAGTCTTTACGGGTCGTCAGAAGCCCGAAAGTCTGATAACCAGTCTTACCAAGGGGTTTCGTACTACCCAGTAACTGGGTTGTACAGGTCAGATAGGCAGTCGCTCCATGTAAAATACTGGTACTCAGCTGCATCCGGTTAGACTGGAAGCTGACCCCAACATAGTTGGGAAAAGGCTAAGCAGATGATGATACTTGCAAGTAACAACACTCCTAGCTGACCAAGACAAAAACATCAAATTAATGTTTTATATTTTTATTTTATCGTGTTTATGTATCGATACCCATCACTCCTGCAAAGTTTCTCTAGCTAATTTAATTTGACCCTTTATGGTAATGCTTTAGTTTCATATTGCTTTTAGCAGAGCATGAAAACCTCCCTACACCAATATTCATTGCCAGAGAAATGAATATCTTCTCTGCATTAGCATTCGTTTCCCACTTAATGATAAATGATTTATTTTCTGTAAGTAGGTTTGTACAAACACTTTTACATGTCAATCATATTTTTTTTTAAACTAGATGAGGTCGGCATTTCCTATCTGACTACTTTGAGAAGAAAGGCCGAAACAAACTCAGAGGTCACAGTCTCTTTTAAAGTAATATATCTCTATCTTGGTCAGATCATTTGAACACCATGTAGATTGGTGTCTGAAATGGTCATTTGAGTAAAGAACCACACAGATTGAGCGGACCTGTCCAGTCAGAGCACGCATTTGTCAAAAATCGTACAGCTCAACTCAGAACTTGAGGAGCCTCACGCTTCGACGAACAATACCAACTAAAGGACTTTGGAAATTACTCAAGCTGTCAGATCATGATTAAAACTAACTAAGAAGGAAAACAGAAAAAAAAGAATGCGTATGCTTATCCATTTAGGTACCGTATCTAGCCTTATCCAGACAGGTACCTTTTTGCGTAACTTCCTTTACTTCTTTATTCAAGACCCTTTAAGCCACAGAAGCAACTTTCCCATTTTGATACAAACTGGTGATTCTGGGCTATAAGTTGTAAACGCCAACATGAATTTTATAGGAGTTAATGGCCGCCGGTTTTAGTAGTACAAAATGAACACAATTTAGATGTAAGGCTAAGAGTCTAAGCTATGAACCGTTTCAGAGTAATGCAGCGGTCGATAGTTTTGCTCGCTAGAATCACTAAGTTTCTTTGATAATGGACACGGCTTTCTGAAGTTACTGCTTGGTTCATTTCGTTTTATTTGATTCAGGGATTTGAGATGCTTTAGACACGGAAGATACTTTTGTGCCAGCCACAGATTTTTTTTTTCATCGATGCACAATTGGTAAACTATTTTTTTTAAAATAGTTTACCAATTGTGCATCGATGGAACCGTTTATAATTTTATGGAGTATTAGTAAGTCAGAATGGCTACATCTTTCTTTTAAGCTTATCATTTTGAAGTGCCTTAACCTGTCATTTTGATCACGTATATTCTTCACACAATACCTAACAAAACGGGCCTGAACAGATTCAATACTATTAGAATAAGTTGAATAATAGGGTGACCAACTATCATCATCTGCCTAGCCTTTTCCCAACTATTTGGGGTCGGCTTCCAGTCTAACCTGATGAAGCTGAGTACCAGTATTTTACATTTAGCGACTGCCTGTCTGACCTCCACAACCCAGTTACTGGGTAATACGAAACCAAAAGGGAAAAAATAGGAAGACCAAATAGTGGAACAATGTTCCAAGGAGCTCCTTACTAGTGCGAAATGGTGCTAATATAATCACACTAACATTATAAAGGCGAAAGTTTGCGAGTGCGTGTGTGTGTGTGTATGTTTGTTTGTTACTTCTTCACGCTCAAACGGCTCGACCAATATTGACGAAATTTGGCACACAGTTTATAACCCCGATTAACACATAGAATTTTTGAACTTTTTTCCCGATATTCCTACGGGATCGAGACTTATGCGAGTGAAACCGCGGGGCGCAGCTAGTGCTACTATAATTACGAAAGGTTTCGACTTCGGATTATAAAGCGAAGCATTCTTACAGCCTTAGTCACTATACCATCTATATGATCGCGAAAAGATAGTGACGTATCGAAGAATACCCCTATGTCACGGTATTATTGTAGATAAACGTGCCTATTTAATAAAGCTTGCCTGCTTTTTGACTGGTAACAAAAGTTGGTTTGGTTGGTTTATTAACAAGACACAAGACGTAAGCTACAAAAATATTTAGGAAAAAAAATCATCAGATTTTCACCGAAAATCTTCCTACTTCACTAATTTTTCACCAAAATAGGTTCTTTTAGTACCGCATATACATCCTTATTTTATTTTTCGCCATGTTTCCTCATCATGGCTCATAACGCTTCGTACATCCACCGGGCTTATTAGCAAAGGCTTCCGCTTACACATAAACGGTGTTCGCTATTTTCTTTGAAAGTAAACTTCGGTAGAATAGGTTTAAGTAACGCTCGCCGGCTTACCTCGAGTTAGTTGAGATAAGAACGGGGTTTTTAATAGTGTCTGCCACGCTTTTATAAGCCCGCAATGGGTTCTTAGTTGGAACCCCTACCATGCGCTTAATTTGAAATATTTTTTTGGAGAATATTGGCAATCAGATCAATCGGTATTCATGTTCTTAGTGTTATCTAGAATAATGAAATTGCAAGTTAATACCGGTGAGCGATAGCAATTATTTTAGTTAATTCTTTGAATAGTAAGTAAAAAGAAATCATTATATAGAGTGGGGTTTTTGACTATTTTGAACCGTATGAGCCAATAAAATATAACGTGTAAAATTTGCCGAAATCGCGAGTCAGCGTCAGCCCATATGGAAAGTTCAGTGGTGGTCAGTGGTGGTCACCGGTGACCACCACGGCGTTCAATGTGTAAACGAGGAGTGAAAGATTTGGGTCTCTTAGAAAACGAGTTTGGAAAGCGACTTTGTAACCAAAAGTGAAACCAAAACAGCAAACACTTCCAATAACTCCAATATAAACGGATTAAATTAAATCACGACAGTCAACGCAGACGGTCATATTAAAAAAAATCCTCTAATTCGTGCACAGACTGAAATCCTACGGGGAAGCGGAGAATAAAGGAATAGTTCGCGCTGCGCTGGACCATTACTTATGAAATATCCCGTATTATTACGCAGCTTAGTCCGCCCCGAGTTTTTATTAGAAATGCTAGACGTCTAGGTGGAATTCCTTTTTTAACCGACTTCAAAAAAAGGATGAGTTTCTCAATTCAGTTGAATATTTGTTTTTTTTTTAGTGTTTGTTACCTCAGAACTCCGTTAATTTTTTTATAAAGCCGATTTGCAAAATTCTTTTTTTAATTGATAAGGTATGCTTCAGGGGTGGACTCATATAGATTTGTTAACTTTTCATGGGTAGTTTTTTGAGTTAACTTCTTTAATTTCGGAAGTCGGTGCTAAAAAACGAAAATGCGGAACCAACGACATCGACTTCCGAAATTAAAGTTATTTTTCACTTAGTACTGCTTTTTTTGGAAGTCGGTTGTTTTTTTTTTAATAGTTTTTGAGTATGACAGATCGCCTTTGTTCATACGGCAGAAATAAAATTTATTTCTCAACATATTTTCTGAGGGAAATAATGTTGTATGTCTGGATTTTGATTATGATAGGCAGCCGACGTGTTATGCAAGTAGGACTCATTAGGACCGGGGGAAATTGAAATTCCAGGTCCGGTTTTTATGGGCTGTTGTTCTGGGTCAAATTTGAGGGTAGGTAGAAATGATTCGGGTGTGTTGTAGAAAGTAGAATTGGAGATTAAACGAACTTACCTGAAGTGAAGTTCTATCCAAATTATACGAGTTGCTTCGTCCGAAGAGATTAAGATAACAATGTAGTAATACGTCTAGGGTATCGCCTTTCATCCACTAAGTTTGAATATTTTTTTTTTTTTTTTTTTTTTTTGTCGGTACTTTGTCTTCCTGATAGTTATGCCTGTACCGCCACTCATTTAGTTGAAAGCCTGGAACCTTTTTTAATATTTCACTTTAGGTATGGGGTTCATAGGGTTGGGAGGGAACTAATCTCTTCGGACGAAGCAACTCGTATAATTTGGATAGAACTTCACTTCAGGTAAGTTCGTTTAATCTCCAATTATACTTCGTTGCTTCGTCCTTCGAGATTAAGATAACAATGTAGATTTTGAAAGATGGTGAAATATTAAAACACTGAATTTTTATACTTAGGTACATGTATATTAATCAAACCTTACAAGTAATAAAGTAATTAAATTGTAGTTTTTCTTTAATTAGGGGTAGATAAATTTAAGTTATTAATTTTAAGTAATTAAATCTAACATCGATCAGAGGTTAGGATTGATAAGGCAAATTGATCAGTTTGTTCACATTGAATGTCTCTATGATAATATCTAGCGAAAACATTGGAGCTACCACTCCACCCAGCTGCTTTTCGTATCGTGTCAATATTGACACCAGCTCTATGAGCAGCTGAGGTGGCTGCGTGTCTGGTGGAGTGGGCAGAAAATACTGAAGTGTCAATTCCGCTAATTGATAATATATCTTTTATCCACCGACTGATGGTATTTGTGGTTACTGATTTATGTGGTTTTTTAATACTTATAAAAAGGCTATTGGCATTGTTTCTCAAATGTTTTGTCCTATCAATATATTCTATAAGAGCCTCAGCGGGACATATTTCCGGTCGATCTTTGTAAAATGGAATATTTAAACAAGGTTGAGATAAACCAGGTCGAGATGTTTTTAACAAATCGTTTATCTTGATCAATATAAGATTATCAGTGACGTTCATATTTTCTAATTTGATTTTGCTAATGGTTTGCACCCTGTGTGCAGTTACAAGTATGAGCAAAGTTACGGCCTTTTTGGTTAAATGTTCGAAACTTAAATTATTATTTGGGTACCATTTTGATAAGAATTCTAAAACTATTGACGGGTCCCAAGTGATATTATATTTTGGGGCTGGAGGACGAAGTCTGTAAAAACCTTTGAATAGCCTAGCAACGCGATCATCAGACCCTACTCTCGATCCTAAGATCAAAGACAGAGCGGAGCGATGACTGTTTAAAGATCCGTATTGTAAGCCGGAATGAAATAACTCAGTGAGAAAATACATAATCATCGGAATTGACGCCTCATGTATTTTGATATTGTGAGTCTTACAAAAGTTTACCCAACGTCGAATGGCAACGTCATATTGTTTTATTGACCTTTCAGATAAAGAAGCTATCATAATATCTAAAGATGATGGTGGTACTCCTCTGTTTCGTAACGCCGTCCTGATAACTTCCCTGCAATCAACGTGAGCTTGGGGACACTGTTGGAAATAGACAATAACACTTTATCAGAGGGTCTAAACTGAACTAATTCTGAACAGAGAAGTTTTTGATAAAGTGGAAACCAGGGTTGCGTGGGCCAAAATGGAACCACAACAATACCCTCCGCCTGGTCGTATATAAGTTTTCTTAATACTTTTAATATAACCGCAAAAGGAGGAAATGCGTAGAAACAAAGATTTGACCAATTTAAAGTAAAAGCACTCACAGCGCATGCTCCTGGGTCTCTATTCCATGAGACGTACTTAACACATTTGTTATTCAACCTTGATGCGAAAAGATCAATTTTTGGTTGCCCAAAGGCTCTCACAATCTTTTCAAAAGCATGATCTTTAATCTCCCATTCGGTATCGGGGTGAGATTTTCTAGACTCAGCATCTGCTATTTCGTTATCTTCCGAGCTTATGTATGAAGCGAATACAAATATACCACGAGCTTCACACCACTGCCACAAAGATTTTGTGATTTCAGTTAAATGTGGAAATCTTACTCCACCCATACGGTTGATATACGAAATAGCAGTTGTGTTGTCAACGCGTAGTAACACCTGACAATTTTTTAATCCTTTTGCGAATGTTTGTAAGCCCAAGAAAGCAGCCAGGAGTTCTAGACAGTTAATATGTTTGTTAGACTCTGTGTTACTCCACTGGCCACTGGCGGTCTCCGCACCGCATGCTGCCCCCCACCCTTTTTTGCTAGCGTCTGAAAATATTTCTATACAGTAGCTGTCCCGTCTAATAGGATTCACTGCGGTATCAATAGATTTTAACCACCAGGAAAAATCGTCCTGCAAATACTGTGGTAAAGACATGTGGCTATCATAATTACTCGTTTTACACAATGCAAGGTATTTGCATCTTTCCATCTGCTTGGTGTAAAGCCAACCGTACTGAATCGCGGGGCAGGACGAAGTGAGGAGGCCTACCAAGCGAGCAAACTGTCTTATTTTACAACGAGATTTCAATTGAAACGATTGTAACTCTTGTTTAATTAGATTTCGTTTTTCCTTAGGAAGGCTAACATGAAATTCTTTTGTATCTATCACAAAACCAAGGTATTTGCAAATATTACTCGGAATCATACAACTTTTTTTAATGTTAATTATGAATCCTAAGGACTCTAAAATATGTTTTGTCTGTAAAATATTATCTAAGCAATCTTGATAATTATTAGAAATGATACAAATGTCATCTAAGTAGATAGATGACAGATAACCTAATGATCTCAGTAAACAAATTACCGGTTTTTATAGCTTTGTGAACACAAATGGAGCTGTGTTTAAACCAAACGGCAAAACATTGAATTGGTAAATTTGACCCTCGTACCTAAATCGTAGGTACTTTCTATACGTCGGGTGTATAGGTACTAGAAAATACGCATCCTTTAAATCAAAGGTGGCCATGAAACTGTTTCTTGATACTAATTTTAATGTTGTTCTTAGATCTTCAATTTTGAAATGTTCTGTTACGATGTACTTGTTTAGAGACTTTAAGTTTAAAATAAATCTGTTTTTGCCATTGGGTTTTTTAATCAGGAAGTAACTAGAAAGAAACTGTCCTTCACATGGTTCACAATGTGAAATAGCACCACTGTTTAGAAGGTCAGTGATGGCCACCTTGTATTTAAAGGACTCACATGAAGTTAATGCAGGTAAACTTGGTTCGTGTAACTGATAGACAGGTTTAGTAAACGGTATCTTGTAACCTCTTATCCACGATAATACAACGAGGTCATTAGTTATCAATTGCCATTGATCATAAAAGTAGGATAACCGACCTGCAAAACGTACCAGGTCTAGCGCCGCGGGGCTTGGCGCTGCTGCAAGCGCGGCTGCTGTCGCGGCTGCTGCTGCACCGGTCGCGGGCGCGGCGCCGGCGCTGTCCTCCTCGCTGTTCCCGCTTGCCGCGCTGTCGGGAACGGAGGCGTCTGGTTTAAAGTCTGGACAGGGGCCTGTCTCGGTCTCTGCGCTGGTGCAGGTCTTCGAACCTGTGTGTTTATTTTAATCTCAGCGCCTGATTTTGATATAGCTTTTGCAGCTTTTAGAGTATCGGTCAGATGTTCGCCAAATAGAAACTTATCGATTTCTGTATTGAACAGTTGATCTTTTATATCTTTCTTGATTGTAGAACATATAAAACTGCGCCGTGTCATGGACTCGCTGTGTTGTGAGTCACACATCAGTCGACCGGCTTTGATCAGTAATTTTATTACCGACTGATCTTTATAACCTGCAGAAAAGAGTATGCTTAGGGCTTCACTTATACAAGATATACTTGCTGCGACCTGCACCTGCTTATTCTCTAAAGCTTTGTCTTTTTTTATTAGCATCTCCGATAAGGCGGCCTTTATCTCTGGATTTAACTTGGGTGCATCAATCTTTGTGCAGTTTTTTGGAACCAGATGCTTATCAAGCAGCTCCTTTCTGGCATCCTTGGTCAAGCCTGTTGTTGCGATGTGTTCCCAGCGAGCAGATAACTCGCATCTTATCAAATGTCTGGTCCATATTTTTTATCCTTTGATGGAGTTTCGCCCAAGAGATTCCGAATCTCTTCGTCCAGCTCAGGAAGCGTTACTTCAACAGGTAGTTCCCCTGCCTGTACTGCTTCTGTAGCAGGAACATCATGTATCGTCGAGGTGGACGTACCCGGTTGTGGCTCATCTGAGTCAATAATCGGAGATGACGCGACATCACCTTGAACTTCCATTTCAGCTGGAATAGAAAATGTACCAAATGTAGGTATCAGATAGAAAATAGCGCGGTGATAGTCCTCAAAACTATCCACAACACCAAGTTTATAATCCATACCGATATTCAGAATTACGAAATCGAGTGATAACATTTTGTTATGTAGGTACGTGAATATGATCACAACTACCAATGTTCCTAGTATACAACTAGTGGTTTTAGAGCGGCGATAGTCCTTAAAACTACCCACAACACTATGTTTTAGTCCGTACGGATATAAAATGCAATTATTATTAAGTAGGTCATTAACTAAAGTGAAGGCAACATTCCTTTCAAATGTACACAATCACTAGTAGTATATACCCAATGAATTGGGAATCCAAAATTATGTGAAGGTAACATCCCCATAAGATGTACACAACACTATTTAAGATAATATGACATCATGTCAGATTATGATACGGATATAGTCCGAAAAACTATTCACAATATCTTCCGTTTGTAAAAATAACACTTCAGCTTACCTTCATGGTCCGATAGTACCGGCGACATAATAATATTCGTCGACGAGTTACTACTCTCGGAACAACTTCGAACACGCGACCTTCTGTCGCGTTTATTAAGTTTCCTTTCGAGTTTTCGAATCTTCTTTCTTAAATAATCACTGTCGTCGTTTTTGTGACTACGTTTTGGCATCTTTTTGCACAATTCAAATGAAACGAAGAAAATAACGTGGTGATCGGCGACGCACTAAAACGCGAATGAGTGGCGGTACAGGCATAACTATCAGGAAGACAAAGTACCGACAAAAAAAAAAAAAAAAAATATTCAAACTTAGTGGATGAAAGGCGATACCCTAGACGTATTACTACATTGTTATCTTAATCTCGAAGGACGAAGCAACGAAGTATAATAAGAACTGCCTACGTTAACTGGAGTGTTAACGTAGGCAGTTCTTATTCTACTTTCTGCCTATGTTAACACCCCAGTAGGCGCGCCTCAACTTGGGACTTTAATTTACAATCACTTTTAATTTACAGATTTTTGAAGGAAAGTTTCATGAATAGTTCAAAATATGGTTTAATGTTCAAGAAGGCTTTATTATGAAACTAAATGAGGCACAAGGAATATGTAATGTAATGTAATATAGAGGAATACTATGTGTCCGTGAGTGACCTTCAATTTGCGCTCAAATTCTAGGAGTGGGTTCTACAATGGTAGAACGCGCGCCTACTAGAGTGTTAAGCTCACAATGTGTTTGGTTCTAGTATACGTACCTAGCTTAAACCACTACGGGAAATTCGAACAACTTCAGATGCTCCCATACTGTATTATTTTTATCCTACAATTTTGTTCATGCAACATGGCTGTTGTCATGTTTAATATGTATGGTTTCAATAAATAAATTATTATATTATACAGGGTTATTTTTCAAAGACCAGCCAAATCTAAGGATGTGGTACAGACCATCAAACTGAACAACTTTATTCATGGGACCAATATCGTATTCGCGAAAAATTTATCAACTGTCCCTTACAAAACTTCAATACCTACTCGACCTAAACGTATGGGACGGCTGAATTTTTATTCGCGATTACGATGTTGGTCCCGTGGACAAAATTGTTCAGTTTGATGGTCCGTACCACACCCCTAAATTTGGCTGGTCTTTGAAAACTAACCCTGTATATCGAAAACTGCCCCTGAAATGATTAGAACACTGACCAATACTTCATTCATTTCCCTCGGTATATGATACGATTACTTTAAGAGAAAACATGGGAACATTCCCCAACAGCTCCTGACACCATTGACAAAGGTTTCCTCTGAAGTGGCTCCATACGGATAAAAGCCTATGCTTATTTCCCCGAAACATAATAATAGTACATCTTCTAAGTCGTGTTTTTACATTCAAAAGGACTCTTTGTTGAAAGATGAAGAGAAGAGTGCCTTTGACACTTATGTGGATCCGAACGTTTGATATTTTTGTGTTATTATTCTCATTAAGTAGGCACTGGATTTTTCTCGGTGGAAATATGTTTAAATGTGATAAATAAATTAATTTTGTAAAATCATGTGAAGTTGTTGATAAAAGTGTGATCTATTTGCCTTTTATTTTATTGCATGACTTAATGTTACTTCCTAAAAAAATTTGCCCATTAGTTTTGAATGGCTATTGGTAAATACTAGAAAAAAATCTCAAAACCTTGGAACCACGATAATAAGACTTCCTAGCCGGGATTTACAATGAATGCAATAAATACGCATAGTCATTATAAATATTGGTGCCGATCGCCTTGTTCACAAACAAAACTAAATTTAAGTTCAGTGCATCTTTTTCTTTCTATTTCATTAAGAAAAGGACAGAAGATAAATCTTAGTTTAGTCCTGTCAAATTAAGATGCTACATAGACTAGCTTAGATGTTATTAAAAAAATGGCTACTAAAAATACGTCAATTTGCGTTAGGTGCGGACTAATTTGACAGGACTAAACTAATGGAGAGTTAAAAATCAGGATTAACACATAGGATACTTTTTATCCCGACATTCCCACGGGGTCGAAACTCATGCGGGTGCAACCGCGAGACGCTACTAGTTTGAAATTAAGGTGTTGGTGAAACACGTGACGTGTATTTCTTTTAAGATTCCACATATTTCTTAAAATTCTTAAGGATACTGCATTAGCGAATGCTGATATCCAGCTGAATCCGTTTGGAAGCCGACTCTAACATAGTTGGGACAAGGCTGGTTAGACAATAAAAAATTATAAATAAAATGAATAAGATAAAATTGTCAACATTTTATATCCTTGAGTACGAGGCTTTTGATTACGTAGTATCCGTATAATTTATGTCTTTTTTTTATATAACATACGGTTTGTTTGTGCAGAATAAACATTTTTTTCTTTCTTTACTTTTCTTTTTTTCTATAATGATGATGATGATCATTACCAGTACCGGTTACTATGCAGACCATAGGTAAAGTACTTACGATAATTATAACAAAAAAAAAAAATCTTGTCTGTTTGTTCCTTCTAATCTTCGAAATAGCTAAACTGATTTTGATGAAATTTGGTATGGGGATACTTTGAATCCTGGGGAAGAACATAGGCTACTTTTTATTGAAATAGCACGCGGGTGAACCTTCGGGCGGAAGCCAGTCAGATATACAGTTAAAAGTATAATCTAACGCTGGGACTCGCATAACTTTACGTATGTCTGCTACATAAAATGTAAAACTCCACTCAATATTTATTACCAACTTTAATAACAGTAATGTTTTAGCAATTCAAACGACCACCGTCCAGCAGCTGTAGGTATGCCAGATTTTTGTGAGAAATATCTTTAGTTTTAATTAAAACTTAGTGTCGGTTTTACGTGAATCATATTCAGCCTCGGCCCGTGTGTAACGTCCCCCAAAAGAGACATTCAAGCTCGTTCCGCTTTTTGTTATAGACTCTAACTATGAAATTGCGCGGGAAAGATTTTTGTTAAAAGAATTTTACGGTATTAAAAGTGCTGTTTTTTTTTTTTTTGTATTCTGTTAACGCTTTGATGGATTAAAATGGGTTTGTGATTCTGCATAAAAAATGGGATGGAATGAACCTTTTGGACATCGAGGACGCTGCGATTTTTTTTTTTTTAGTTACGAAGTTGTTTTGTATTGGTGTATACAGTTTGAACTTTGAAATATCAACTGTTATTATTATGCTGACTTCTGTCTGCTATTACTTCAACATTAAGAAACTGCCTAATGTACCAAAGTCCGAACCATAATCCCAAATTAAATCAAGGACGTATCAATTAAACTCGTATAATGAAACAAATCTTAACTCCCTAAATTCCAACTGTGAGTGGTCCTTAGAGTCCCTACCAAACAAAGGGTCTGCCCAATTGTTGTCAAATGAAGATTCAATTGGCCCACAATAAATTAGTTACCCATCGCCTTGGCCGGTCCTCAATTCACAGTCACATGAAGCTCATTGTGTACCGAAGGTTCAGTACGACTGTACACAGCCTTTATTGTTCCTTGGAATTCGGCACGGGCTGCGTTTAATTGGTATTCCCTAGTTTATCGATAAGTTGCGTTGTGCATATCGATTACAACCCTACGCGTTTTCGGGTGTATAGAATATATAATTAATTCATATAGAGGTCACGTATTGGAAAACGCGGGTGTTGAATGTGAAATTCGTTGCGGGCTTTTCTTCTTCAGTTTTATCATAATCACAATGCCGCAGTGGTGCTCTTCTTTACTGGTGAGCTCGAGGAATTGAATTTTTGTAGGAACTGGATATTGTGAGGCAAAAAAAAAAAGAGTTATAATGTCGGTAGCTTTAAGTACTATTTTTTTTAAATTTTATGGTGTACTTCAATTAACGTCTCCCGACTAACATTTGGAATAACAAGCTCGCCCAAAATTATATAATAATAGTTTATTTAGGCAAATAAAGGTTTTGTAGTACAAGAGGGACTTAAATGTGCATTATTAATTATATGGTGTACACACGAATTGTTGGATGAAACGGAGCTCTCCCAGCTAGACCTACAATTCGGTAAGTTTCCTAATCCTACAATTCGGTAAGTCTTGGCTGTCACTACTGGGCGACTGGTTCGAACTCAGGCGCTTTACTTCGTTTAAATAATTTCATCACTACTGCTCTCAAAACGGTGAAGGAAAACATCGCGAGGAAACCGGCATGTCCTAGAACCAAAAATCGAAGATATGTGACAGCTATCAAACTGATTGCGGTTTGTTAGATGTCACATATCTTCGATTTTCACATTCATTTTAATTCATTTTGGTCGTAGTCCATCATGGATTACGGCCCACACCCTCTCACTAATACCCACGCCCTTACACGCACAAACCCATGCACATTCACATACCTGCCGTGCGATTCTGTAACCACCTCTCCGTGAAAGCTTGGGTGAAGTGAGCGTGGAGTGAGCTGTCATTCGCTAGGGATTAACACTATTAAGAGCTCACTTCACTTATAATTTCACGGTGAGATTTTTACCGAATCACCGGCTTCACCCATATTTCTAATTTAATTTTGTCTCATCTGGCTGTACTGTGATTTGTTCTAATTTTATTTAACTACAATCTATTTTTTTTTTAATTCAATTTCCCGATTTTATTCGAATTTTGTTTTAGATTAATTAAATTGCTTTTATTCTAATTTAATTATTTAATTCGATTTTTATTGCATAATTAAATGATTAAAGTAAAAAAAAAAAACTTGATTATAAGTAATACAATTCTGTCACCTATTGCTGCATAAAACTTGCCCAATTGTAATCGAAATGGAAGCAGTCACAGGCACTTCAAAAACAGGTACTCAAACCTAGCTCTGGAGCCAGGGTCTCAATTTTTTCTGTAACCTGTTTTTATGGCAATCATCATCTGCTTAGCCTTTTCCCAACTATGTTGGGGTCAGCTTCCAGTCTAACCGGATGCAGCTGAATACCAGTATTTTACATGGAGCGACTGCCTATCTGACCTCCACAACCCAGTTACTGGGTAATACGATACCCCTAGGTAAGGCTGGTTGTCAGACTTTCGGGTTTCTGACTACCCGTAACGACTATCAAGCTAGCTTAACCTGATCGATCGACCTGTGCGGCTGTTATTATTTGGCCACGGGCCCCTCCTGTTTTTATGGCAATAAAGAAATTTATTTATTTAATAGGAGGCCTATGTCCCAGCAGTGGTAACATTACAGGTGGATGATGAGTTTCCTAATTAGCTCATAATTATGACATAATTTTTCTGCGTTCCCAATAGTTGGACCCACAATTTGAAAACACCTCATAACGCGTACCTTCTTATCTGAGAATATCACCTGGACGCATTGTTACATCTCAAGTTAAATCTCGAATGCGTGGTCTTTCGAGTTTGCCCAGTCAAATGCTCCGAATGACATCGGCCATTATTGCCTTCGCACAAACATTATCTTCTGGCTTACTCAGCTTAAGTATGGAGCCTTTGTGAACCGACTCGCAATGAACCGTGAGAACGGGAATTCTGAATAGTTTAAACGATGAATTGTAATATTGGCTATTGTGTGTACTTTAGTTATGTCTTCGGGAGTGTCTGAGAATTCTTGTGCTTTCTTAGGACACTTTCTAGAGTGTCAAATTAAGTCAATGCATTTGTTTCAGTAACACTAAAGCCGTGTCTCCTGCGCGTGTTTTTTCGAGAAATTACACGAAAACGTCTTAACAAAGAGGCGTGGCCATTTGTGTATGAAAACACGATGTTTTTGTTTTCCGAGCTGTATGGAAAACATTCCCCGCGCGGGTGAAGAGGGGAAGGGTTTGTTTCATTTTCAACCGCCGCGCGCACCGCGCACATCTAGCATTTAGCATTTTGAAAGCTTAATTCCAACTGACACAGGTTTTGAAGTTATATTGTCTCGTGAATAGTTGACAATAATCTAAAAATATTTTATTACGCAGGAGATAGCTTGTGTATGAAAACAAATGTTTATGTGTATGGTTTTTGTGTTATGTTTACAAAACAAAACGGCTTTCCAGTTACTGCCGTGTTTTTAAGGATTTTCGTGTTGAAAGACACGATTCTTATACGTATGGTGTTGCTACGGAGATCGGCAATTTGTCTAGTAATGTCAAAATTTGCAAGTCATGCTGATAAATTAAAAGGTTCTGTGTAATATTAGCTTCACCATCTCCCCTTCACCATTCCCACTTCATCACAAAAAATGTCACGCATATTTACAACATTTATTTCTAAGAAAATTATGAAAATATCGCCAAGCACGCAAACAAGCGATACGTACGTTCATCTCGCAAATGATATAAAACAGAATTTAGTAACAGGCAACCCGACACCTGTGTTGCCAACATAAAATACATATATCTACGTAAAAGATAAAAAATATACCTACCTAAGCTTTCCACCCCAGTGTTCGCAATCCTTGATAATTTATCACCTCTATGTCTATATGAATAGGGTTCATAAAAGCCTCATCGGAATTGCCAAGTGCGGTGAAAAATATCTTATTTGAATATCCCAGTGCGGGGGAAATGGATCGGATAACCGTGAAACTTTTAACTGAAATAATATTGTCGTTTGTACTAGGAGGTCCCCGGCTTAGCGTTGCGGCGACTGGTTTTTTTTTTTGTTTCTAATGCTCCCCAGTTTTTGTGAGGACCTTATGTTGTTTAAAAGTACTTTCTCGGTCAATTATTTATTTCAAGCTCGCGAAAAGTCCTGCCTACTTGGTCTGCTTTGCATACATATTTATTTTATTGTGTCTCATATATTTCTTTGTTATGTCAGTTATGGCTTTATATCATCTTCAGTCATACCTAAGCCTCAATTATTTAACATAGAGTCTAAGAATATGCGACAGTTAGCCGTCGTAGGTTCTTCATAGGGAAAATCCTAACTTAAACAATTTCACTATTGTAAACCGTACTTTTCTTTGTTCCAAATCTTGACATAATTGTCTATCTTTAAGGCAAAACAGCGAGTATATAATAAATGTTTAAGCTTAGAGGAAGGCGGAATTGCAATAATTGGAAGGCAAATGATGTTATTAATTATTTCCTTAATTAATTAAGACTCAAATTGTTTGTGGATTAACGCTGTTAATCCTTTGCAATTGCTTATAAGACTAAGGGCTCATTTTTCGAATGCAGATAATTTGATTGGCGGAATAATTTTGAATTTTTGACAGTTACATTCTATACAACTGTCAAAAATTTAAAATTATTCCCCCAATAAAATTATCTGGCGTTGAAAAATCAGCCCTAATTGATATACCAACGCGTAAATACAGATTAGCAAGGACATCGACGCGCAAACTCTAACCATGAAGTCCGCGCATGATTCCAAACGTAATTATTCCTTACGTAGCGTAGAAAATATTGTCGGTAAACAAAAAAAAAAAAAACAGATTTCTCATAGAAAAGTGCAACACCTACGCGGTCAAAATGTATGGAACAGCTAATATTTTTTTGAATCACCGACTAAAACAGTGGTACTCGGAATCATGTATAGATTGGGCGTCGTTGTACATACCTGCCACCCCTTATAAGTACTTAAAATAAATATAGCGAGTTCTGTTGACTGGATCGGGTATATTACCCAGTTACTGGGTTGAGGAGGTCACATAGGCAGTCGCTCTTTGTATAATACTGGTATTCAGCTTCACTCGATTAAACTGGAAGCCGACCCCAACATACATAGTTGGAAAAAGTCTAGGCAGATTGATTATTGACTGAATCGAGTCGAAGTGAAAGACCAAATGTACTCGTATGTGTCAAATCCTGGGAAATTTAATAAGTAGCAAACAGCTGCAGAATTTTTTTCCAATACGAAGAAAACATTTGATCTTTTAAAGCAATAAGATGAAACCATGAACCAAATCGACATATAAAAATTCATTCCAACAAACCTAAGGTCTTTAAGGACAGGTCAAACGATAGTCCCCAAAATGCCTTATGTATAATAATTTCCCAATGAAAACTTATAGGAGCGTCAAAGAGGGAAGGAACCCTCCGATATAATTCCTATTAATTTACGATCATAGCCACAAAGTTACGGCCGAAATATTTTGCATATGCATGGAATTTGAATATGTTTGTAAACCTTAACCGATTCCTTTAAAGTAATGAAAGTTAGCAGAATGTGACCCTGGACCTTAAAACCGTTTGGTCAGCGTTGAGAAAACTGATAATGCCTGATGATAAACTTGTGTAGTGTAAAAGAATGTAAAAGATACGAAGATAGCGATAAATTATCTTCTATTAAGAATTAAGGAAAAGATAGTTACGGTAGATTTTCGAGACAAACATATGGGAACCTGCGGGTTAATTGCGTAATACACTATCAGTAGTGATGGTTTACATTTTGGGAGTTCAACATGATTCATTGCGTTATTTACATTGTTGATCAGACAATTTTTTCGAATATGTGAAGCAATGGATTAGCAATATCCTTCAAAATAATTCAGATTGACAGTGATACGAGTATTGTGTAACGCAATGAGGGTGCAAGTCCAATCGACGACAAAGAAAGAATAAAGTGATTAACTCTAGCGAGCAGCAACTAAATAATAACAGCCGCACAGGTCGATCGATCAGGTTAAGCTACGCTTGCCGCGATTGCTCTGTGGATGAGTGACCATCTTTACATACCGAGACCCCTCCGTGCCTCGAAAAGCACGTTAAGCCGTTGGTCTCGGCTGTCATTCGTAGATCTTTGACAGTCGTTACGGGTTGTCAGAAGCCCGAAAGTCTGACAACCAGTCTTACCTAGGGCTATCGTATTACCCAGTAACTGGGTTGTGGAGGTCAGATAGGCAGTCGCTCCATGTAAAATACTGGTATTCAGCTGCATCCGGTTAGACTGGAAGCCGACCCCAACATACAGGTAGTTGGGAAAAGGCTAGGCAGATGATGAAGCAGCAACTAAATTCTAAATGATTAAATAGCTTTAAGAGTATAAAGAATTATGGATAAATTATATATGTGTATATGGGAGAATAAATAATTGCCATGAGGAAAAATATGGTATTTTCTGTAAACGATTATAGAAAACCTTAAAGATGTTTATTATATGAAAAAAATCTCCGTTAAGTGCCAACGCACAATATTCACTTGCGAAGTTCGTGAACAAAGTTGGGGGAACCTTCCGCTAAGAGCATTATACGTGCAATATTTCATAGTTTAAAAGACGTAAGCACTGGTATACCTTTTTGTTCAGTGTTTATAAAATCTACTAGTCGGCGAGTTTTTTTCATCACTTTGCAAAGTTTAACGCAGTTGGATGAAAAATGCAGGTTACATCAGGGGATTTTAACTAAACTGTTCTAGAAATATACAGTGTTGGTTACGTTTATTTTGTGGTACGTTATTTTTGGTTTAGTAAGCTGTTTAGTGGCTTTTCTCCTGCTTATTTTGCAGTGTTAGGATTTATTGGGAGTCTTTTTAAAAATATTTTTGCTCTGAACACTTTCAAACCGTGCGATCAGCTTTTTTACTTGTATACGATTGAGGACACAGAGTAGGGAAGACCAAAAAACGATGGATGGACTTTGTGAGAGCTGACATGGCTAGAATGGGGGTGACAACTATTAGAGAAGTATGGAAGAAAAAGACATCTTTTAACACGATGATACAAAATTGTATCATCATTCTCCTAGAACTAAGAAACAAAAGATCTGTCCTAAATAGGACATATTATCTGTTTCTTAGTTTTTGTCTATAAAGGAGTCATTTCCAACATTAGACGTCTCGCCCTTAAACCTCAGAAACAATCGTATTGTACTTTCAAATTAAATACCTCATCTATATTAATCCAGCTCTATTGTGTTAAAGAGAGTTTCAGACGAGAGCCCTCATAATGAGTCCTTGTTTGTGTGATGTTGACCTTAACCCACGCTGTTTCATTTCTAAATTATTATAATCTTCATTTTGCCCTTCAAAGTTTTTGTCTATAGGTCTTTGACGTTTGGTTTCTAGAAATAATTATAATGTGATTTATGTTTGATTTCATGAACATTATCAATATTTTGAATAAATAAAGGGCAATTTTGGATTTTAACATTAGCCATGCCCAAGAAGGGTGTGACTAGAAACGAAAAATCGAATAACAGAAATGTGAACAGAACACAACGGCTTTTTGTTATTTTCTACTGAGTTTTCTAAAATCAAAAACCAGCGTCCAAGCTGAAGCAAAACCATCACCTCTCGAGGAATGCGAGTAGTATGCGTCACTGGTATCGGCTAGGAAGCACTTCCAGCGGTTTCTTTGTTGGCGGACGTCGTATGGTAATTTAGCTTCCTTCCCCGTAGCCGTAGCCCCATAAATTAGATGCCAACGCCCGGCCCCGCGCTGAAAAATTACCAACTTCTACGGAAATCGAGGTAGAGGTGACTGGATATAGTGACGATGTAACGCGCAGTTTTGGTTATGATGTGAGCGTGGCTGTGAGCCTGTTTGGACAGTAAAAATTGCTGTCTGGCGACCATTACGTTCGTCCTTCTGGCACAATGTGCTTTCAGTGGCTAAAAAAATGTCAAAGTGTAGAAATGGTATCCTCATCTACCACTTATTAAAATTACCCAAAAAACGCACACTACGTTAAGGTAAAAAACTATACTCATGATTCCTAGTAATTACGCTAGTATAAAATTATCACAACTACTTAAAATATACCTTTAATAATAGCTTAATTACACAATGTTTTTAAAGTTTTTTCGTTCCACGCCATTCTGAGAATAAATGTAAAACATGATGAATAAATGCAAAGCACATTGTAGTGGCCTTTTACCGCGCGAGTCGTAAAATTGTACTAAGGAAAACGGTGTAAAGTAACATAGCACTCTTCAGCACTTAGGAATTATTAGTTTTTTGAAACGCACATCTTGTTACAAAGCTATTAATGCACTTTGTAATAATTTCAAAGATGCAATAGCTGGTACTAAATAAGGCACGGTCGGTTTTACAACTTATTAATATTTATTTTATTTTTGTAAATTAATACTTATTTTGAAAGTATTTTGTGCTGCTCGGCTACAGGTGGAACAAATGAATGAAGAAAAATTAACGAACTGTTTGTAAAAGCAGTGTTGCTCTGACAAATAATTGGAATTTGTTATTGTAGGTAGTAAGCATGGTATTTTCTCCTAGTACCAATACTTAATTGATGATTTGAAAAGACTATTCGAGATCATAACAGATATCATTTTAATTCTGGTCATATCCAGTGTACAAGCATCCATATCGAACTCCGTGTACAAAGTTATGTGAATTTTCGGAGTTGGTTTTCGGATCATTTAGTCAATAATGTGAGATGGGGCGAGAAAGTTTCCCTTTACACAATGCATTGTTTTGCCCACGGCGTAGTAAATGGGAGAAATATGAGTAACTTTTTAAAATTTATGTATTTCAAATTGGAGCGGCCACTGAGCGGATTTATTTAATTAATGTAGCTTTTTGTTACTTTTATACATAAAAATATTCATTATGAAAAAGATTTTAACATTATTTTTGAGAAACCAGTTTACTATAATAATACAAGGTTCAACAAAGACAGCTTACACGGTCGCTGGGCCTAGCCATTGTCTGATAAAAAAACTCCGCCGAGACAAAATGAGAACTTTTACAGTTGGATTCAGCACTACAGAATAATTAAAACAGGTTTAATGTCCAGACTTAAAGCGAAATACTACGTGAATTATGTTCAACAATATACTGGAATAATTTAATTCTCTGTTGACAAAGGGCATTTGAGAACCTTGCTTAATATATTGAAATATTTGAAACAAAGCATAATACTTAGCATGTTATTTCGTGAATTTATAGTCACAACTAATTAACTGATTGTGGACGTTTACAATGAAATATTGTTGTAATAAACCTAATAGAGTGGCGAGTTGAAACCTTTTAGTTCAATCGTAATGAAAAATGGCACCTCTTATTATTAATGACTATTGTTAATGTGAACATTTTGAAGGCCATTTGGGAATTATGAGTTATAGTGTATTTTATTTCGAAATATTTTTGTGAATAATAATAATAATAATAAAGCCCACTGCAGGGCAAACCTCCTTTTTCCAATCATCTTGATCCTGAGCCGATATGGACCAATCCCTCATGCAGGCGTCAAGTTAGTCCTGCCATCTGCGCCTGGGTCTTCCGCGATCCAGTTCGTCGCGTCAGCGTCGCGTGTCATACTGTGGTGGTCCTAACCCACAATGCATCATTTGTGACGTTAAAAAAGATGATGGCTATTGGGCCATGATCATTTTTCGAATCAAAAAAAATTTTTTTTTTTTTCTTTTTTCGAATTAAAAGTTTTTGAATTTTAATTTAACCCAGCGGTTAAATTCAAATTCAAAAACTTTTCATTCGAGCGAAGAATCACATGGGGTTAGTAACATTGTTCTTACAAATAAGTGTTAGTAAACAATACGATACGGTGGCACATATAACTGACAGCAATGAATCATATACGGACAGTCCATTCTGTAAGCAATCATTTCCAGAACCCTGTTGGGGCTGGCCACGACTCGAGCCACCATAGATGCTGCGCGTTTGCGCGTTATTGTGTAAAAACAGTCTAGCCTCGCCGCCCATGCACGAGGTTGACCAATCAATATACAGTGTGTCCGGACATGGACTAGCGATATTCTAAATACTTAAATATAAGCTATTTTAAAGTACTATTACACTATAGGCTTGGGTCCAATACACTTCCCCGCTATGTGGCAGCCATTTTGTTTTTTTTGTTGAAATATGCTCTATGCGAGTACAAAAAAAATCATATATCTCAAAGTTTTAGTCATACTGAGATAAAAATAGGCTTATTCGGAAGGCAATAATATTGTCTACCGTCTGCATTACAAAGCAATGTGTTCACAATTCCATAACTTTTGAAAAAAAATGTGAAAGTCGAAAAAAAAATCAAAAAATTATGCAATTCAACCAATAATGGTTAATTACTACAAAAACAACCCCGAGAACTTTTTTATTTTTTATACTAGATCGACAGTTTTTGAGCTACGCTACAATGCAACATAAAATTCACAACTGTATGTTTAATACTTTAAGAGTTATTGTTGTTTGAACATAGCGTATGCGCAAGCACAAAACGTCTTTGTTAACCGCCAGAGTGTCATTTATGGCATTCACTGTATTCCATCTGAGAGCAGGCGAGAAATACTGTTCGTTACTACCGTGAGTAAGCGAGATAGAACGTATTAGTCCACTAACTGAAACAAAATCAGTTTTAAGGACAACTTATTAGTTGGGTTAGTTTAGTTGTCCCTCGCCCTGCGTTGTGATCGCTATCGCTACACCCTTATCATTTTCGACGGGTTCAAGACGTGATCGAACCAGATTTTGCTGCGAGATCTGTGTTTTGTTCGTGGATAAATAGAAATTTGAGACAGAACCGTAATTTTTTACAAAGAATACTGTGGACTGATGAAGCCAAATTTACAAGAGCTGGGATTACAAACCACAGAAACGACCATCTCTGGTGCTCCGCAAATCCAAGGGCGGTGCGCCCAAGCTCATTTCAACATGAATTCTCAGTAAATGTGTGGGCCGGCATAATCAACGATAGGCTGATAGGGCCATTGGAATTGCCACCTACATTAAACGGCGCTAGATTTTTAGAATTCTTACAGACACAGTTTGCGGACAGCCTCATGGACCTACCTCTATCATACCGTCGGCGTATGTGGTTCCAGCTCGATGGTGCACCCGCGCATTTTTCTCGAGCAGTGAGAGAATATTTAAATAATAATCTACAGCCGTGGATCGGTCGTGGTGGTGTAGTAGCGTGGCCGCCTCGCTCACCCGATTTGACACCCTTGGATTATTTTTTGTGGGGTCATATGAAACAAAAAGTATACGCTACAGTTCCAAATACCAGGGAAGAACTCGTCGCAAAAATTATGGCAGCCGCCGAAGAAATTAGATCCGATTTGGATTTAATTAGGCGCTCATCAACCCAGGTGGCACAGAGAGCCGTAGTGTGTCTACAAGCTGGAGGTGGCCACTTTGAGCAACTGCTTTAGATATTTTAATCTTCATTTAATATTGGAAAAAACATTAAATAAAATTCAATATGAATGTTATGTTTTTTTAATGATTTCCTGTTTAGGGTTCCGACAAAGGCCTTTTGTGCTTGCGCATACGCTATGTTCATACAACAATAACTCTTAAAGTATTAGACATACAGTTGTGAATTTTATGTTGTATTGTAGCTTAGCTCAAAAACTGTCGATCTAGTATAAAAAATAAAAAAGCTCTCGGGGTTGTTTTTGTAGTAATTAACAATTATTGGTTGAATTGCATAATTTTTTGTTTTTTTTTTCGACTTTCACATTTTTTTTCAAAAGTTATGGAATTGTGAACATATTGCTTTGTAGTGCAGACGGTAGACAATATTATTGCCTTTCGAATAAGCCTATTTTTATCTCAGTATGACTAAAACTTTGAGATATATGATTTTTTTTGTACTCGCATAGAGCATACTTCAACAAAAAAAACAAAATGGCTGCCACATAGCGGGGAAGTATATTGGACCTAAGCCTATAGTGTAATTGTACTTTAAAATAGCTTATATTTAAGTATTTAGAATATCGCTAGTCCATGTCCGGACACACTGTATACAGACGCCAGCACATCAAGCTACTACAATCTGTCAAATTTCTTTAATAGAATTTCAACTTTATCGCTAAGGTATAAGGTTCAAAGTTGATTGGGAAAATTTGATAGTTTCGGGTAGCTTGATGTGCTGGCGTCTGTACATTCATTGTAATCAGCCGGATGATTCTGTAAAATCTCACCGTGAAATCATAAGCGAAGCGAGCACTTAATAGTGTTAATCCCTAGCGAATGACAGCTCACTCCACGCTCACTTCACCCAAGCTTTCACGGTGAGATGGTTACAGAATCGCACGGCAGTATGTACTTTTCTGAGCTTGTCTTGGAGATTACTGACATCAGTGTAGGAAAAACATCATGAGGAAACCTGAACTTATGGTTCATATAAGTAGGAAATCACCAAGCTTGATTAAACGTCCGTCTTGAGCAAGCGTCGTGATCAATGCCCGTTTCTTTTCTGTATGAGAAGAGGCCTTTGTTCTGTACTAGGACATTAGTAAACGCTATTATTATTAAAAGATATCTTAGAATTACATATTTAGCCCCGCTTTGCATTGATCTACGATTTACTTGAAACTCACGTCACGGCTACACGACTGTTTTGTGTATGAAAAGGAAGAAAATAAGGCAAATTTAGGGAAAAAAAAAATGCTTTTCATGAGTTACCTACTCGTACCGCTGCAGTGATCATGTTGCTACAAAATAGTAGCCTCCCAATACGCAGTAACATGAAATACCAAATAGATGCACTGTCGAATACGAGAACACAAACTTTGCAACGAAATTTCGTATTCAGTACAAATGCGTTCTCACAGCGTTTGTCAAAGATATTCTATAGCTATACAATTGTATAGTAGCACTAGGAAAATGCATGTTAAGGTATGATGTAGAATGTACAGAACCGAAAATGTACAGAGCCGTAAATTATCATCATCTGCCTAGCCTTTTCCCAACTATGTCGGGGTCGGTTTCCAGTCTAACCGGATGTAGCTGAATACCAGTATTTTACATGGAGCGACTGCCTATCTGACCTCCACAACCCAGTTACTGGGTAATACGATACCCCTTGGTTAGACCGGTTGTCAGTTCGGGCTACCTACTGACGACCCGTAAAGACTCAAATATTCACAATTGACAGCCGGGACCAACGGCTTACCGTGCTTTCTGAAGAACGGAGAGGTCTTGGTATGTGAAGATGGTCACCCATCCACGGACCAACCGCGGCAAGCGCAGCTTAACCTGATCGATCTACCCGTGCGGCTGTTATTACTTAGCTACAAGCCCCTCCAAACCACAGCACAACAGAACCGAAAATAAACCACCTAATACAGTTTCAAAATAAATTATCTAGCGAAACGCACACGCGATGGGGGTCGATCGATCGATATCAAATTAAAAACTTCTTTTTCTCATCTCATAATTTCATTCAACAATAACTGCCAGCGACCATTGAGTCCGTAATCAGCTGTAGTTACTTAAAATTATGGTTTAAGAAAATCTTCCGAAATGTAGTTTTTTTTATTCTGTTACTTGCTGCTACTGCTGCAAAAAATGCAAATATCTATTGGCCTTTAGAGAAAGGTACTTTTCTTTAACAAAAGTAGCAGTTCACTTTACTTTTTAAACGTCGAAGGAGTTCGTTACAGTTCATAGATAATAATTGTTTAAAGACTGCTTTGTTAGTTTTTACGATGGACGGATTTGTAAAATTTATGGATGCAATGAATGAAAGTTAATTCGCATTAATTAAGATGTTTTGATGATTTTTAAATGATGATTACATTTACTTTATTACAAAAGCAGAGAAAGCATATGATTACGAACGACAAAAATTGTTACATGTTGACGCATTTATGACACATGAAGCACCCCGCCGTCTATGGCCAAAATTGCCTATGCCCAAAACTTCAATTTCCCTTTTAAAAACATACATATGATTCCCAAATTGCGTTACAGACGAGCCAGTATTATGAATTTAGATACTGTATTGATCTGAAACAAAAATGTCGCAGGCGTGTAGTCCCAATCAGGGCTGACATTGATCCCGTCTACAGCAGCGCTCGAATGCGCTCAAAATAACTGTGGTGCATCGATCGAGCTCGACCCTAGCGCGGGAACTTTTGAATTCCGAATCATAACCTATTTAGATTTTCATTTATGACCATCGCACTTTGCTGTTCGCTTTTTAAAAGCTTTTGTTTTTTGTAACTTCTGTTTTGAAATCGGAACCTTCTTTTTACATATCTCTATGCTTAAGATATAAATTGATTAGTTTTTCTGGTGAAGTAATACGAAAATGACAATATGATGAGATATTTATCCATAGATACCATAATGTTACCGTATTTTTCCTCATTATTATTGAGGTTTATAAGTTGGTTTCTTTTGGCGGGATCGGTTCATGGCCCTCGTCGATTACATTCATAACTAACCCGCCTCGCTACAATTGTATACGGCTTCAAGGAATACCTGAGTGTCTTTTGATAAATTAGTTAATCGACGTGAATATAAATTGCCCACCAAGCTTTTATAGTAGGTATCAACATATATAAAATACATATATAAAACATACTCGTAGAAATGTGTAAGGTGTAGGTAATGCGATATTTTTCTTAACTTAGGTAGTAGTTCATCGTCAATTGCTGCCGAAAATTTAGCTTAAGAAGAAAACCGACCTACCATAAACAATTATTGTTAAAAGTTTAAGAAGTAAACCGGTACCTACCATAAACAATTATTGTCAAAAGCTTAAGAAGAAAACCGACCTACCATAAACAACTTTTGTTAAAAGCTTAAGAAGAAAACTGACCTACCATAAACAATTGAAAAGATAAATCAGAACACCGACCATTTAAAAAAAAAAAAATCTCGACTCCTGTCTTTTGTTTTCACACAGTTATTTTGTCGACCAACATCCTCTTAGGCCAGTAATTACAAACTCTTCATACGACCATCCTACTCGTATTCCGTGGTCAGTGCAACTTTGAGCGTGATCGTAATTGAAATATTCCGGCCTCGTCGCCACTGACGCGACGGAGACCACATACCGCATTGTTGTCAGCAAATTAACGCATATTGTGTGCACCGCACTTTATATACTTTTACGCGTCAATTTACAGAGATTCGTTGTATGAGTAATAGTGTTGATTGATTAAGTAATGATGATACTATATTATTATAACTGGAGAACAAATTGCTTCAAGCAGGTGCGCGGCGGCGGCGTTGAATCGACCGCGATTCGATCGATTCTCGATACATTTATGATGCCAAATTGCTGACAAATCCGAAGAAAATTAGAATATTATTTTGATCTTATAATTTTGTTTATGTCCTAACATAATGATGATGTGATAAATACAAAAAATATTAAATAATTAGTGTTTTAAATCCCTGAAACATCCTATAGGTCTTTTAGGTTAGGCGCGACCGCTGGCGTTAGGGGGAAGTCCCCTAGTGGCGGACACCTAAGGTTTTCAGGAAATAAAATAAAAACTGTTTCGAAAAATGTAATTTTATTTATTAATTAGTTAAGTTGACTAACTGTAGCATGAACACAAATTAACAAAAATGCAACTTCTGCATAATCTTATTCAAAAAGAAAAATTAAACATTGGTGTAAAAAAATGCAATTACTTGAAGTGGCACCTAGTACCGGACGGACTTCAGTTCGAATTCCTAGCACCGGACGTTTTAAAAATATCTGGCATCGATCACATATGTAGTCGTCTGAAGACTCAAGAATGGCTGCACATTCTTCATGAGCCCACCCATGGCAGCTGGAGCACTGTATCCAGTAATTTACGTGATTCACTAAAACTTGTTCGTACTCGGGTGAGAAGGTGTTAGTGAATCTACCGATCTTTGGTTGCAACGTCACTTCTTCTCCACGTTTCAATGCCGATACCTTATCATGTAGAGTACTTTTTGGGATGTTGTAACGCAATGAAGCTACTCCCAAACTCAGTTCTTTTGACAAAATTTTATCTATCGCAGTTTGTAAACTTTTTTGGTCCCATTTTCCTTTCTTTTTCTTCTCCTCCATTGCAACGTTTCTCTGTTCTTTTATCCTCTGAAATAACGTACAAAAATTACTACTTACAATAAATCCAATTATTTACGAGAAAAATAAATATTTTCACTGTCCGACGTTAAGGGACAACTTTTTGTCCGGTACCAGGGGACAGGATAGTACCACAATTACGTAATCTATACGTAATCCGTTTTGAAAATCAACAAATAAAAATATAGAATACGAATAATAATGGAACCGTATCTTAATTAACAAATACCATAAAGACTTAAAACACCAAAATGTAGCTGTAACACTCACCTTGATCTTATATGACGCAGTATTTTTCCGCCAAAAGAAAAACCGACCGCTCCCGCTGTTGCCTACAGCGTCATTAACAAACTGCGTCATGTGACTCTGTACCGGTATGCCCCCCCGCGCCTCTTTCACACGTGTTTGAATCGTTCACATTCTAACTTGTCGAGATAATAAGAGTGTCCGGCGTTAGGTGCCGTCCGGCGTTACGGGACTTCCCCCTACAAATAACCGCGCGCCCGCTTGAAGGTTAAACGGAATACATTTTTCCATTTAATTATTGTTCTCCGACCCACCTCGTCGCATCGCATCGCCTGCCGGCGCTATTTCTTCGTTTTCACTTAGCGTTCTTCATGGCTTTTTTTTTCATAAGGCATAATAATACGTGACATAAAGTGACATAATAATACGTTTTTTGTGACATTCCTACACTTGAGTTCTTGAAAGCGTATTCTTATCGAACTGTAGAGTCAATGGATGCAAAATTTCGGAAGGTTTTATGCCCTCCCGTGTTAAAAAAATTATGATAAGTCGTTGCTCAAGAGACTTATTTATATACCTCCTGCTCAAACATGACGCTACTGGCGCGCAATAAACTAAAGTGAGCCGGAGCAGTATACCCTCCCCTAGATGATTCCCCCTAACACATACAACAGCACCAAGCGCATCACTTCACTCAGCGACCAGTAATAAAAAAAGTCCTGTTTATATTTGATTCACCTAATAATTATGTAGCATATAGCCTTCCACAAAAATTGGGCTATATTGATGTTTCAAATCCGACTGGCAGTTTCAAAGATTACTGCGTTCAAACAAACAAAATCTTTAGCTTTATTATTATTTATTTATTTATTCATGGAATTTATTTATTTATTATTAGTATAGATTACGGCCTTCTAAGCTTCGAACTACGATTATCCGGCCCTCAGTTATAGGGATTCGAGTTATATCGATTCGCGATTATCCGGACTTCTTAATAAACGTTCATTTTCGTTGATATGTATTTGTTGTTTTTAATAAACACGTACTACACGATTGATTACGTATGTATACATAATTATGTACAAAACCCGCTTTTATTCATACATTCAATTATCCGGATTTTCGATTATCCGAATCCCTAACGACAACAATTAGTCCGGTTAATAGAGTTTCCACTGTATGTGGAATTTTAGGAGTTCTCGTCTTAGACATCTGCTCCTTCAATAAAAAGCTCTGTAATAAACTCCAGTTGCTTTTTTTTAAAACCGATACAATAAGAAAAAACAACCACTCACTTAGAGGATTTTCATTGTTAAAGCCTAATTAGCAGCGAAATCTTTCATAAACCATGATGGCGTCTAGGCCACGTCCGTACAAAACGATGACGTCATAATTTCTTAAGCGCAGTCTTCACTGCAAACCAATGTGCGTGACTGTCAGGAAACAACGAGTTCCTTGTAATTGATGCGTTCTCTTTATAGGTAGGTTCTGTAGATGAACAGCTTATTGATCTATGTGCCCTACGTCTTATAGGCAGTGATCGGAATAGGCTGAGTATACAACGTGTAACGTTAAATGCGCAAAACCTCAGACACCCCAACTGATTTTTAATTCATTTGACCTATTTCAGAGAGAAAATAAGTCATTAAAAAATGATAAAGGTTTTATGTGTTGTTTTAGTTTTACTGGCCATTCTGATCGTTTCTTGCGTCTGCGACTACGCTTTATCAAGGGAGGAGTCGTCACCGGGCCGCTGCGCCGCGCTGACATTGGCTTGCTTGACCTATTAATAAATAGACACGGCAACGTTTTTAATGAAGATTTTTTGAAAAATGTGACCTATATTAAAAAGTGGTTCATTGAATTCTGCTCCTTATTCTGATCAAACTATTTTCAGGTTTTGCGCATTTAACGTTACACGTTGTATTTACCTAAAGTTTAAAGAACAGAGACGGAAATCGAAGACTTCCTTATGACAAATTTTTTTTTACCGATATATTTACGGGAACTTTAATTATGTAACTTTCAATATCAAGTTTAATCATTAAAAAAAAAATTATCATCAAAATCGTTACCTGAGAAATGATGCAACATATGTGTATTTTAATTTAATATTTAATTTAGTTGAAAAAAAAAAATATGTGCAAAATGTTCTAAAGAAGAATGTTTAGCTAATAGAAGCTTTAATTGTACTAATTTGATGTAAAAGTTTACATAGTTAAGGTTCCAGCAAATTTACCGGTAAAAAATGTAGTCATAAGGAAGTCTCCGATTTCCCTGTCTGTTCTTTAAACTTTAGGTAAATATACTCAGCCTATTCCGATCACTGCTTATAGGAAATCTCAGCTGGGCGGTGAAATGTGAAACTAAAGGCATACCTTCTGCATCAAGGTGGTACTGCGTCGCAAAGTGTAGATGACGCGATTCGGATAGAATCATTGGGTGTGACGCAGACTGTTGCATTGATGAGTAAGAGTGTGTTTCATTTACAAGAACCTTAATCAGTAGTACCTACATTTAAATTTAATATTTGGTTTGATTTAAGATTAACGTTAAATGACATAAATGGAGTCTGAAAACTGAGCATCAATTTAAAAGGTGTGCTCAAATCTAATGCAATGTTAGACACACAACATTGCATTAGACAGTTGTAAAATACCAAAAAACAAAAAAAACGGCAAAATAGGAATTGGAACTTCTATCCAAAATATTTCAACGATTTTTTTTTTTTAATATATGTTGTCCCATTGCTGGGAAAAGGTCTCGCCCATATTTTTCCACTTTTCTTTATACTGTGCCTTCTCTGTCCAATGGGTTAGAAACGAGTCCATGTCGTCACGCCAGCGTTTCTTTGACCTGCCTCGGTGACGACGCCCGTCTCCACCTACTGTGACGATCCTGACTCATCTGTCTGGATGCATTCTATAGGTGTAACATTCTTCGGTCTCGCAGACTAAATACCTGACTAAACTGTCCTATATTCAGTTCTTAAACTGTATAAATATGAAAGAGCAGCGCTTAACAACCTCGGCGGAAAAGCTATCAAAATAGTCTGGCCTGCATCGACCAGATTTCGCTATTCTGGGCAACCCAAGTATTGCAACGGAGTCACTATTTTAGTTCCTGCATATTGTATAAACCTGTTCTCTGTACTGTATAGGAGCTCTATTCAGTACTAGCGTTGATGTTTCGAGTGGTTTCATGTAGTTACCTATATGGTTTTAATGTTAAAATATCTTTGTAATTGTGTGAGATGGGGTAGTAAAATTACGAAGGTTTTGGAAGTAAATATTTAAAAACCACACACGGGCTGTTGCGAGTGCGACTTAGGGCCCTTTCCCACGGCAAGATCCCGTTTTTTGAAGGATCCCGTTTAGTAGTGTACATGTTTAAATATACATATTCACACAAGCATCTCGTTTGCAGTATCCGACAAACAGGATGCTTGTGTGAATATGTATATTTAACCAGTAATTATAAACCTTATAATGAACGAATGTAATTAATATTTTATTAATGAAGCCACAAACATTGACAACGTCGAAACAGTGTCGGATGTCGGACGTTGTGAAAGTACAGACGCCAGCACATCAAGCTACCCGAAACTGTCAAATTTTCCCAATCAACCTTGAACCTTATGTTTTAGCGATAAAGTTGAACATCTATTAAAGAAATTTGACGGTTTGTAGTAGCTTGATTTGCTGGCGTCTGTACAATAACTGTCCTCTTAAAAACAGATCGTGTTTAAAAGCAGGTGTGTCCTGTATTATGTCATGATAATATAGTACTTTTTTTAATTTCTTGTACAATAGCCGGCACATAACTTGGCAAGAGTCCTCCCCTTTTCCTCTCCTTTCTTTAACTTTATTCTAAACAGACGTGTTTAAAATAAATTATGGAAATAACCGTAGAATAATTATAAGCAATCAAAGTGATATTTTTTTTTTGTTGCACTAAGTGTACATGAGCAAACTTATTCCCACTACGGCAAAACATTGCCAAGTTACGTGCCGCCGACTGTATCTATTTTTAATTACGTTTTTAATACATCTATCTATACTACTAATAATCCGGAAGGGTTTGTTTGTTTGAACGCGCTAATCTCTGGAACTACCAGTCGGATTTAAAATATTCTTACTATTGATAGCCTAATTCTTGAGCAATGCTATAGGCTACCATCACGCTATGACTCTTTAAAAACCGAGAAAAAGAAAAAAAGTAAGAAAACGATGAGATACGACAGGATGGATCGAAGAAATTTCACACGAGCGAAGTCGCAGACAGAAGCTAGTTTTCTAATAATAATGTAGACTACGTTGTTACAAAAAATCATTGCAGTCAAAAGACATTCTCTCACTGGCTGGACAATGCCTTGTATTAATAAATGTCACAAAGACCTGTAAAAAAGGGTCGCGGTCGGGAAATAAGCCTTGATCTACCTTACATTTTAATATAAAACAGACGTAACATTCCCATACAAATACAATTTTACTCCGGTTGTATTAAACAACGTGTTTTATCCACCTCGATCCGGCTCGATCCGGCTCGATCCGGTTGTAACCGGCCCGGAGCGACGAGGCCGACGGTTCGCGCGGCCGCGTTTCGGATTGACGTGTAATTTTGTGATCGGGCTGCACTCTATTTGCTAGCGTGTCTTCCTAGGACGGGAATAGAAAAAAATAGTAAAAAGTATTAGTTGGTAATTTAAAAGGGTAGTGGAAAAATCGAGACGGGTGCCAGTTTGAAGTTTTCGTATTTGATTTAGGTACATTTGAATTGTTCTTTTTAATTTAAATTGTTGCAATCCGTTTTTTTTTTTTTAACGAGGTTTCCCTGTATCAATTTCCACCTTTTAAATGCACTGTATAAAGACTAGAATAGACTACGCTTCCACACGCTGTCTACATCTCTCTATCTATTGTCCTATCGCAGGTATGCTGGAAGAGATTTATTATGAAATAAGCATCACCTTTGTACCTATTTTTCTGTTCCGTTTTTTATTGTCTATTTATATATGGGTGTACATAAATGGTAAAATAAAATAAATAAATAAGACTACAGAATCTTAAATGCTTTTAATTTTTAAGAAGATAAGATCCCTATACTAAAATAATCACCGGTTTACTCTCTTAGCTGCACAAACCGCAATCTAAATACTTATATTACTGGACGAGCACCATAAAACATAATGTCTTAAAATCGTCTTTCTCCCTCACTCTTTAAAGTTAAGTACTGGGAGCATTTTCCCATTTTCGTCTGCACCTTGTACTAACTACACTATAGTACTAGCTCCTACTCGTTGTCCAAAAGAGGGTAGCTTTTGGTAGTGATGTCTTTTCGAGTTGTTTGAAAATACACGTCAACATTGCTTCCAAAATACCAAAACTCCTTTGGAAACCAAGTTTAATAAATGTATTATTTTCATTGGTGTCAGTCTGTCTTTTACCTTTTCAAGCCTGAACGGATTTCAATGAAAAACAGGTAGACCGTCGTGGGTAAAACCTAGTGCTATACTTTTATCACTACATAGTATAAAACAAAGTCGCTTCCCTGTCTGTCTGTCCCTATATATGCTTAGATCTTTAAAACTCCGCAACGGATTTTGATGCGGTTTTTTTTAATAGATAGAGTGATTCAAGAGGAAGGTTTATATGTATAATACATGCATAATATAGTAGAGAAACACTGACGATTTTAGAGGTTTCTAATGTGATGTCGTAAATAAACATATTTTTTTGCGCTTACATTGTAAACGCTGGCTGAACCATTCGCGATAGATCAAAATAATGTACTACAGTATTGTACACCTTAAAATCTCTAAAAAATAGTCCGCGATGGTATATGTCTATCTTATCGTCTATATGTCTACCTTCCTCTTGAATCACTCTTATCCTCTTATCTATAAAAAAAACCGCATCAAATTCCGTAGCGTAGTTTTCAAGATCTAAGCATATATAGAGACAGACAGACAGCGGGAAGCGACTTTGTTTTATTCAATGTAGTGATCAGCATTGCACCCGTGCGAAGCCGGGGCGGGGCGCTAGTAATTATTACTAATAAGTGATAATTATAAAAGTATAGCACTAGGTTTTTATGAATTCTCCATCCTGAAACTTCTATAAGAATAAACTGTAAAAGAATAGCCCACATTACATTAAATAAGTAATTATTTTATTTTATTAATACATAATCAGTCTATAATGTTCCCACTGTTGGTACAGAGGCCTACTCTCTGAGAGAGGGAGAGGGCCGTAATACACCACGCGGGCCCAGTGTGGGTTGGTAGATGTCACATGTTTTGGATTTAAGATTAAGATTTAAGTATAGCCTATGCTTAGAATATTGCCAGTGTGAAAAATCTAACCAGTCTAATAAGTAAATACAATATTTATCTGTGATATTAAAAGAAACTCTTTGGACTTACCCAAGTTATAATACGGTGCAGATTAGTCAAATTCATTATTCAGTGGTTTGCATTGCGGAGTTAATAAAGCTACAACTTTCTCATCTGATTTATAGGAGACATAGGATTTAGGACATTTTTATCCCGGTAATACATTCCCGTCAAATATAATTTTCGACCTTCACGTAAGCCAAGCCACGGGCAATAATACTAAAGCACCTGAAATCTAATCTCCACCACCCTTGGTTGACTGGTGGAGAATGCCTAAGGCTAATATTAAGTCCGCCTTTGTACCTTTTTTGTATGCGATAAGTTAAAATAAATATCTATACCTATATATAATAAATGTACTAACATGTGCGGCCTTTATATATACGTGATTAGCATAACGAGTTCTATTCAGCAGCGGACCTGCCGTGCAATTCTGTAACCATCTCACCGTGAAAACTTGGGTGAAGTGAGCGTGGAGTGAGTCCTCAATAGTGGCAATCCATAGCATCAGCATGACTCACAGCTCACTCTAAGCTCACTTCACCTTAGTTATCACGGTGAGATTTTTCCGGAATCGACCGGCTGAAGGCTGATTTCCGTAATTATAAATGCTCGAATTTTAGTCACAATCTCATCCCAGCGATAATCAATGTCAAAAAAAAAGAACAAAAATGTAAGGAAATTAGAATTTTTGACAGATTGAGACTGAGATCAGATTGTGAACGTTCTTAAATTACGAGAATTGCCCCTCTGGTATCATTACTACAGTCAACTGTTTTTCATCTACCCAGTTGCACTCCAAGACGACAAGACTTCTTTCCCTTATCGAGAACCATAAGTAAGAGCGCGAGCATTATGGGGATTACACGGAACGTTCCGTGACGCGCAAAATGACAGCTTAAGCACCTGCTCATCGCCTTAATGTCGAGGTGAAAAGATATCCGACGCGTCTGATAGAGGGCTCCTTATTGGAGATTATAAATAGACCGAGGGTAGTATTTTGTTACCGGATTTTTTATGAAATTCGGTCTAATTGATAGTAATTACAGGCAGTCATTTTGACTGCTTTTTAATTTCAGTTAGATTAAAAAAACAATTACGTATATAATAGCAAAATTTCTTAGAATTTTGTGACTTTTTGTAGAACATATAAATGTATTTATTAACAACTGTAGTTCCCTCCTTCCTCGTTCATTTTCATTACATATATGTGTGTTATACCTATGTTTCCCAAAAGCAGTCATTTTGACTGCATTTGGGCAATATAGGTACAGACGCCAGCACATGAAGCTACCCGAAACTCAAATTTTCCCAATCAACTTTGAATCTTATGCTTTAGCGATAAAGTTGAAAATCTGTTAAAGAAATCTGATAGATTGTATTAGCTTGATGTTCTGGCGTCTGTACATATATACGAAGTTTCAGTCTTTCTAGTGTTAAAGACTCGAATGGAAGATAGTAAGAAAACAAAGTCGGAGGGAGTACTTAGCTGAATATAGAATCTTTCTAAAAGACGTAATCAGTGTTATGGTATAATTCCTCGGCTAAGTGTGCAACCATGCCGCTCGTTTACTTGAACAACGTATACTCAACACACGAGCGACACGCGGTTGTCAGAAAGGTGTATGTTACCTATTATGTATAGGTAATAATATCAGCATAATTAGCAAGCTTTGAGTGTCAGAATGGTTACTAGTTATTTTGTGTATGAAGTACCTGTGAATATGGTGTGTATGGAAAGGGTTTTATGAAGAAAAGCACAGAACGACAAGACTAGGCATTTATTTCATTTAGGCTTGTCAGTCAAACATGTTAATGAGAAAACTAATTGTCCGTTCCAAAACTAGGTCATCATGGAGAAGGAAGGACAAGGAAACACCATGGCAGCTTGTTTTAATGTATTGTATAATATCAACACATTTTTACATTTGCTTAAACAATTATTGTTATCACATTAATCTCTTGGACCATTTCTCAAAGCTATAGCAACTTATCAACGAAAGGAAACAGAACATGAATATTCCTTAATTCGATTTAACACAAAAGCATTATTAGACATACTGTATTATACCACATATAGGAGAACATAGTTAACAGCAATAATATCAATTTAACTTACATGAACGGTAGTCCATCTTTTCACCTCTGTAATCAACTGCCCTCCCGCCTTCCAAAAATGGCCGCGCATCCCCTCCTATAGTTCCCCAAGACGATCTAACATTGCCGCCATTTTTAACTAGTCATACATTTTGACCAAATAACTTTTAATATTGACAGTCTTAAGTAAATCTAATTTAGCAGAACTGTTTTAAAACAATATAATATATTCAATGTATTTTTATAACAATTTAACAGACTATATTTAGATGAAGTCCCATAAACATACCTACATCCCACTGAGTTTACTACGTTTATTATTTATAACAACTTACACATCCAAAATAACACATAAAATTAAGAAAATATTTCAAATACAATGTTTTATTCTGCTATCCTTAAATTTTAGGTGAGAGTAAACTAAGTTTTTGTATTTACTTGACCGACTCACAAATCACCGGCTTCGTTCGGAATTAATTATTTACTCGTCTAGAAATACTCTTGACAACTTAAAAAATATAGTACATACAAATTCTATGCACTTTAGGGAAACAAATCAAGATTATACTGTATATAATTCTACTTATTCCCACACGGTCAACTGCAGCCGCCGACGCATCGATGGCTGCAGTTGCCTCTGTCGTCGACACGTGTCGCTCGTGTGTATGAGCACTTATACGACAAATTATAAACATACTTTTAGTTAATTTAGGATTTTTATTTTTTTTATTTTTATGAATTAATTAGGTATTAGTTGTTACTTGCTTACTTATTATTTTAGTTTACAGAAATAAATTTTCAATCCAAAAAAAAAACAGTTAAATTTGGTTTTAATTTACTCTGCCAGACTTATGTTAAACGACTCGTAATAATACATTATTTAAATTTTATCAGATCGCAACAGAATTAAAAGCAAGCCGAGCATAAAAATATAAATAAAAAGCGAACAAACGCTTGTCTAGCCAACTCCATAAATCTTAATGAAACAGACTAGACACGGTCTTAAAAAAAAAGGAATACATTTCAAAATTCAGACATAACCCACGTATTCGGAGACAAAAGAGAGTATTAAAGCATACATTGCAGTTTTTCAACGCCTAAAAGAAGGCGGGCTTGAAAAGTTTCACACGTAGATTTTATTCCTTTATAAATTCGCACCGGGTGTGACTTTTAAATAAGATCGTGTTACAGGGTGTGATATTTTTAAGAGAACGTCCTCTAGCGGCCCGCTCGCGAACGTTTTCATATGTAAATCGAATTCACAGACTCACCCCAACTTCTCTCGCTTCGCACAAGTTGTTTTTGTTGGTAATGACGGGTTTTTTGCCCTGAATTCTAAGGAGCACAATGCTTTTATGACTGCATTGCACCTTTGTGAAAAGTTTACCATAATTGCTTTCACGACATCCTGTTAGCTTTCTCTTTTTAAAAGGAAATTTGGAGTTTAAAGGTTTTTTTGTGACGCGATGGCGTTTATGTTTCTACTTTACATTATATTGTTCAAGGAAAAGCTGGATTTAATCGACTTGAGAGTTAATATCTAATTAAAGATCCAAATTCTTTTTCTAAGAATTAAGCCGCTTAGGAACTTCTATGGAATCTCATTTATTGTACTGACGATTCTAATTTGCCTTTCTTTGGGAATAGAACTGTCAATACTATTCTCGTTACACCTCGATTTGTATGAACTTGTGAAATTCAATGACGACGCTTTAAATTGATTTCTAGTTTTAAACCTGCCTGCCTATCCTTTTCCCAACTATGTTGGGGTCAGCGTCCAGTCCAACCGGATGCAGCTGAATACCAGTATTTTACATGGAGCGGCTGCCTATCTGACTTCCACAACTCAGTGAATGGGTAATACTATACCCCTTGGTAAGACTGGTACGAAACCTATGAACTATATAAATGAAACAGAGCAATTTTTTGGGTGATATCCAAAGATCAGTCCATATATTATGAGTAGCCTGGTTATAGTCCAAGCGAACACAGAACTAAAGCGTCGTTTCCGAAGTTGCTCAGGACTTAAAGAAACACGCCATCCTTTCCATGTCTTTGATGAGGGGACTATTATACTCAAAAAACGATGTAGTTTATAAGGTAATTAATATAATTGGCCAGGACTTACCAAAATTACTTTTTAATAATTGTAAGTACGTTAATAAGTTTATTCAAGTCTGTCAAAGAGAAGTGAACAAAACCAAACTTGAAAACAACCGAACGCTCAAGCTTACTCCTAATCTCTGCACAATCATTTCACGCATTTCCTCCACACTTCCAAAAGAATCCCAACAATCCCTTTCAAAATAAACAGTTACTCCAAAAAAACAGCATCAAGCGGTAATGCCCCGAGGTATCGTTTAGCTAATTTCGAGGTTAACCTTAGATTAAGGAGGCGACCCCATCCGGGTCACTTACCCTGCCAAATACACGTTTATGTGTCGATATGTTTTGGCACTACTAACCGATGGTAGAATGGTAGAAACTGTGCAAACCGGCCGTTCGTGTTGCGGTTTACTTTTGAAACTAATATGACCGATCTGAATGTTTTGGTTAAACAATTTTTGGCATGTGGTTCGATGTTATTGGGATTTTTCGCCTTGATGGTTGAATTGGAATATATTGTTATTATCTGTTTTGATTCTGTCCAAACAAAAGAGGAGAGAAAAATAGCTCTGGTTAATTTAGCTTAGACTTATACTAGTGAGGCTATAACTGGAGTGAGTGCACCTCCACGTGGACTTGGACCCCTGGCGTCTCAAACATACATAGAATCAATTTCTACACGAAGAGAAAAATCTTAGAAAAATTACTGTGCTGTCTCATAATCTGAGTGCATTTGAGTGGTAATGGAAAAATTACCATGCTAGCACAGTAAAAATTCTTATGCTGTACAGTAAAATTTATTGGACAAATAGTGAATTTTTCCCAATCTCACTCAGAAAATTTTCTGTGTATGTCACTTGCACTCACTTTACAGTGCCGAGTACAGTAATTTTTCTAAGAATTTTCTCTCCGTGTGTGCTATGAAAACACTTCTACTATTGCCGAGACTAAAGCTACGGCATCCTTTAATGGATTGGGTTATTATATTGTATTGGCACTTAAGCATATAAAAATTGTTGTGATAACCATCAAAAACCCATAACCATATTTTTTTTTCGTAATTTTCCCCTAATACGATATTGGCGAACAGCTACAATCCGTCGGAGAACAGGGATAACGCGATAACCGTCGGTTAAAACGACTGTTATCCCCCTTACAGCTTGTTTGCAGTTATGTTTAACACACCCCGGATCAGATTCAGTTACTATAAATATTTTCAGACAAACTTCGTCCCTACACCTGTCTCGTGTTAGCTTTCAAGTTCACTTGGTGAAAATTCCCCTCTGTTTTGTACTTACGGACGGTCTGTTTGCCAAGTCCAGCATTCTTGTTTGTTATCGTCAGGGGCTCCTGGCTAAGTAATAATAGCCGTACGGGTCGATCGATCAGGTTAAGCTGCCAACCTTAACCTGACAACCAGTCTTACCAAGGCGTAGGTATCATATTACCCAATACCTGGGTTGTGGATGTCAAATAGGCAGTCGCTCCATACAAAATACTGGTATTTAGCTGCATCCGCTTAGACTGGAAGGTTGAAGTTCCTATCATCCTGTGTGTAAAAATCTGGCTGTGGTTGGTATTGCAACGTGAAGAATTCTTATTCATTTATATAGATTCATCCTTCACCTTACTATCTGTGCATCAAAAATAATCGACTAACATACCACAGTACTACTCTAAACGCAACATTTACAAACTCAGAGTTAGTCAGTCACACATTCAGTATGTCCCACAGGTAAGTCCCAACACGTTAAAACGACAACTTCACTGCTATTTGTAGAGTTGAATTTCAACGTTATCGAATTTCTACTTCATAAACTATTCCATCGCCGGAAGTTCTGTGCGGACTGCTTGTTTGTGATGTCATCACGTCGCTACAACTAATGTGTGCGGTCTTCAATATAAAGCGACTGAATGACGTTGGTTTCGTCAAATTCAAGCTTTTCATAATTATCTAGTGTAGGTAAATGTTTCACGGTTATATGTTTCGACTAGTTTGGACAGTTATTTGAGTTAGTTATAATTTTGTAGTCGGTTTATTGGATGAAGTTATAACTTCTTGACTGAAAAATAATTATGTCTAGCCCGTGCTGTGTTCATTACTTTTCTGACAGCTCAACTGCAGCCGTCGAAACGCGTCGACAACGTGCCGTTCGTGTATTTGAGCACCGTAGTCAAATATATGAGCGGCACGTTGTCTGCCTGTCGACAGCTGTAGTAGTCTTTGCCCTTGATGTGTGCCGCTCGTGTGTATGCACACTTGGATATGCCTAAACCATAAAAAGTCTGTGCAAATTGTCTTTCAAATTGCACTATCTTTTAATTTTTGGAACGTTAACTATTCTTCAATTAATTTAGCTGTAATAGCTAGTTTGCTTTAAAAATTAGGAGTACGACTACGAGGAGTATCGATATCAGTGAGCCAAAACGTGGGCCAATTGGCTGTATGAGTACTATGAGTAAGCGTGTTTCACTTTGGATTTTTGTTCAACAATAAAGTTACGAATTTAATCTGGCCCACTGTGTGCAAACATTTTTGAGAGAACCATATTTTTTTGTAATATTTTTAATGAGTTTTTAACGTCTCTAAGGAAATGATCGAGAGTGCCTGTTCGACGGAGTTTTATGAATCGGGAAACAACAAAGTTATTTTAGGAAGCTACTAGGTAAAAGTCTAATGGAAAATTATGTACCTATTGGTATACAGGGTCAATGTGCGCGTCAATGTATCCCACATTGACGCGCAAACTGAAACCATGAATTCAGCACATGACTCTAGATCTAGCGTAGGAATTGTTCGTTCGGTTATAAAAAAATAAAAAAATGTTCTGTTTCCTACACGGAGAGAAAAATTTAGAAAAATTACTGTGCTGTCTCATAATCTGAGTGCATTTGAGTGGTAATGGAAAAATTACCATGCTAGCACAGTAAAAATTCCTTGCTGTACAGTAAAATTTATTGGACATAAAGTGAATTTTTCAGAAAATTTTCTGCAGATGTCACTTGCACTCACTTTACAGTGACGAGCACAGTAATTTTTCTAAGAATTTTCTCTGCGTGTAGAAATTTGCAATACCTACATGGTCAATGTATGGAACAGCTAGTTCTTTTTTATAACCCACTAAAATTTTCAACGCATGGAGTTCCAAAATCATGTACTGAATCTATCATGTAACCTCCTGAGCCCCTGAGGTCATTATAACGGACAAATTATCGTATGTCATAAAGTCCTGATATACATTTGTAATAACCGGGCGTACGTTCTAACACATATTAGTTTTTCGTTTAAAAATCGGCGCTGCTACACCTGATTTATTCAAACAATGAGAATTCAAATGTTGTATAATCTCAGGACTTAGGGCCATCTCCCATTTTATCCGTTATTATGGATAACCAGTCTTTCCGATATCTTGAGGTATAAATATGGCGGAAACAGGAGGGTTATCGTAACGGGTTCCCCGTCGAAGTCCCTATCGTTTTGTATAGTATTCTAGGTATATATGTGTTGTAAATAATTCTTGAAAATAATATAAATGATAGAACGATAATGGTAGAAGTTTTAGTTTTTTTTCGCGTATTCAGCTAATTGTTAAAGACTGAATCTTGATGAGTATTTTTAGCACACCGTGATTTATGGGTATTTTCGCTAACGTGGGAGTAGAAGAAAATCTTTAAGAATTTTTCACCGACGCCTCTATTAAAAGTTTATTAATTTCAGAAATCTTTAATTAAAGGAAGTGGGTGGAGGCAGGCGTTTTACTTTTTGTAAATAATTTAATTACCACTTTTGTCAGAAAGGTGAAGGAAAATATCACGAGGAAACCAGCATGTACTAGAACTAGCAATCCGCGTGGTATATTACAGCCCACTCCCTCTCGAAGAAAGGAGGCCTGTGTCCCAGCAGTGGGAAGAATATTGCCTGATTATATTATAAGCTAGCATTCAACGAATAAACCTACATAATACGACATATAGGGTGTTTGGAAGTTGAATGCAAAGCCTTAAGGGATACCCCCTTAAGGCTAGTTTAGTTTAACATTTAATTTTTTTTTTTCATTTTAATGTTTTTTATTTTTCCCAGTTAAATTTGGAATGTTATTTTTTAATAAAAGTTTGCAGTTTATAAAAAAAAAAAAAAACATACTGCGTCTAAGACATGTATGGCTCAAAATGCTCTAAATGTTGTCAAACAAGCTTCCAAACACGCTGCTACCAAAAACATCTTTACCAAACCTGATACCGTCTATTATCAGTCTACTTATCCCTTCAAAGCTCACAGATCCGATACAACACACACACATGTTCACAAACACCCAGGATTAAAGTCCGAGCAAACAGACAGACCCGAAAACCAAATATTTAGTTCATCTGTGGCGATCGTTTGCCAAATAATAGCATCCGAATCTAGCGCCTGTTGCACGATCAGAATAATATTGCAACTCGCTCCCTCGCTAATGTATTAGTGGAACCGAGTTGCAATATTATTCCACCCCGTTGTATGCGCCATCTACTTGAATTAGCCGCACGCAAATTTCACGAATAATTGGTGTTTAGGATGTACTTAGTTTGCGAAAACTGTTATTAAATAACATTGTTTTCTTTTGTGTAAATGCGAGCTGTAAGAAGTAAGAAAGGAGTTTTGGGTTTTGTAAAAATGTGCCGGAAGCAGTTACACATTTTTGCGAGAGCAGGGTTTAGTACTTACGCGAAAAATACCAACACGAAAAGTAATGCTTGAAAATTTTTAACAAAACAAAGCAACCAGCAACCGGGTTTTGAGATAATCTTAGACACATTGACAAAAATTGTCTAATTAAAAAAAAAATAGTAAGTAATTATGTATTAATCTGTCTACTTATAACAATATGACCGTATTATTCGTTATTCAAACAAATAACGTAAGAAAGTTCTACTGTTCAAAAGATTTATTTTCTATCACTTCATCAAAAATATCTTCACAAATTTGTAAAGCTACGAGTATAATGAGTGACCAACCCACCATTAATTAATTTCCCTATAAATATGAGATTTGTTTGATACTTCAAAGGGAGAAAAAACAGTTGAATTGGTACTCAGGCGTCGGGAGCCCGTAATTGAGTTAGTACCCACACTTCCAACTCCCCTTAGAAGGAGGCCATGATATCAGCGATATGTAATCGTATTGATAGTAATTAGTACTGGCAGCTTCTTTGCCATTTCAAACTGATTTGGAAACAAGCAATAGGTTCTGGCTCCTGCAACACTGTTATAACTAGCGCGCGTTTTTCGCCAACTTGACAAGAGAGACTGGACACTCGAAAGTTTCGTCATCTGGACACGCCAAGTTTTTTTACGCGTGTCCACATAGTGAAACTTAAATAAAAACACTTTTATGTTTTCGCCAACTGGACAACCAGTTTGCAAAGTGCAAGAATATGTAATGGGTCTGGGTGAGGACACCCAGTCCCATTAAATATTCTAGTACTATAAAATCATTATTTTTAAACACGGCGTCTCACACGTGCCTACATCATTTATATTTGTATTTGTTTGTAAGTGTTACAATGCGAAATTACCATGGAAAGTCGTGCAAAAATCGAGTAGTTTTAAAGAAAAGACAGGAATAAGAAAAGAAAATGCATTTATTTAGCACAGACTACACACAATATAAAATACATCACAAAAAGTCAATTAAAAAGCGTAGAGTTTTTTTTTTCAAATTTTCCCTGTTCAACAAAAATTCCAGACTAGTGCCTGACCTTTTAAACGAATTGTTTGGTGTTCCTTGAGATATTTTTTGATACGTTTTACCTGCATTAATAACTAAAACTATGACCAGGAAAATTTTAAAAGATACGTGACATTCATTATTATTATCCTTTATTTAATTAAATACATACTTATAAATTATATTATTATTAGCCACGCGTCCTTCGTGGCCCTTTCTTCAAGAGTTCGCCGCGGATATGAAATCAATGCGATGAATAGACGAGAAACGAATTGCGGGGATCGCTCGGCGAAAATTTGTAGCAGATAAACCGACGATACTGTGGATATATCACTTCGTACACTGATGTAGGAATATTAATAATCTCCACTTTTATTGAGTTACTTTACTAGCTGTGCCCGCGACTTCGTTTGAGTGGAAGTCGACACACCACAGGATAGACAGAATACTCTTTATTATGAACACGATATAAACTACACGCATAAATGCAGGAATCACAAGAAACTGCAAAAAATTAGAAATTGCAAGATATTACTCTGAGTTTGTTTCGGCCTTTCTTCTCAGAGTAGTCAGATAGGAAACGCCGACCTCATCTAATTTAAAAAAAATATGATTGACATGTAAAAGTGTTTGTACAAACCTACTTACAGAAAATAAATCATTTATCCTTTATCTACAATAACAGCCACATTTTTATAAGACTCCCTCGGGCCCGACGCATGGCATTACCCGGCCGCGCTACTTCGTTTTCGTTTAGCGATGTGACTTTTTTAAATTTTTCTCGGCTCCCAAGTGTCGTAGCGTGATGTAATACAGCCTATAACCTTCCTCAAGTATTGGGCTGTCAAATTCAAAAATAAATTTTCAAATCCGACTGCCACTTTCAGAGATTAGCGCGTTCAAACAAACTCATCGGCTTTATTATTAGTATATGGTGGATTTAGCACCATCTTCTTTTTCCTTTGCGTTTACGTGTCAGTTCTTATTTACTCTTCTGTATCTTTTCGTCATGGCTGATAATACCGATAGGATAATTCCTGTCGGTTTTCAGGTCTATTAGGTAGTAGGTATCTCCGGTTAGACTGGAAGCCGACCCCAACATAGTTGGAAAAAGGCTAGGCAGATTTAGGTACTATCTCCTTTAGTATCACATTGTTCAGAATCTTTCCCGTGTAACCTATTCCGTAAAACGTAGATTTCTTAAGAAACATTGAAAAATAATTAATGACCGTATTGTCAAGGATGATAATTATAATTCTAAGAAATATGACAGAAAAATTAGAAATCTTTCGAGACTCCACAAAAGTTGGCGTATTGATAGATCTAATGGGCTTGTCTTAAAATCGGTTCTCAAGTAGGCGACAACGCCACCTCGTGAGCGTTAGATTCTTTCAGGGGGGCTGTAAAACCCCAGAGAAAATTATATATGCTATCTTACGACTATATAATGTAACACGTTTAAATATGATCGTGGCAATAGCTGTTTTAGATTTGCGACAAATGGTAAGTAAAAAAAATGAGAGAAAAATAAGCTTCAGAACTTATGCTCTAAAGAGTCTAGCTGTTAAACCCGCCCATATCTTAATGTCAGGCGTATTGGTATTGGTTATATATATATTGGTAGAACAGCGTCGATGACAAGCGGGATCCGGATTACCTCCCCCATCGCGGGATTACAGACGCGGTTTTATGTACTTGTGTGAGTACGTGTTGTTGGTACTGTTGGGGAATAAAATTGTGTTTAAGTTGTCCAATTGGTTTAGTCGAGAGACTGTATGTCCAGTTTGATAGACCTTGTCATATTCATTTCTAATTCCTCACTCTTCTTCGGATTCCCTTTATCCACTTATTGTGGTTCAAATTGTGGGTTTAGTGCAAGCGCTACTTCTGAGTTCATTCCCGAGTCGGGCAAAGTGTTATTGGGTTTTGGGTTTTACCATCTGAAATGTCTCGGTAGCATCCCGTAGTCTAGATTTCTGCTCGGTTAAATAATGATGATTTGTGTGTCGGCAATAGGCTATCCACCTATTACATGGCACTTTAACATAACTGTTATTCTTCGCTACTAACTAGTAGACCGAATTTCAACAAACAAGGTGGTTGTATTTCATTTTTGTGGTTACGAACGAGAAGAATTCTCCCTAGTAGAGATTTCCCTGCGTCAGCAATTCTTTCGGCTTGATTCCTCCTCAACTGTTCTTAGCTGGGATGTGTCAATATCCTGTACACATTACTCCTCTTTATGCAGTCTCATCATTACCTTCCTGGTTTTACTCCAGTTTATTTGTGGGCGATATGTCTTCTTCATCTACACCTACATCTATATCATCCGTCATCTCAGTATTCAACTCTTTTCTAGCCAAATCTTATTTGACTCCATCCATTCAAGTCTTTTTGGTCTTTTTTTTATCAAATCGATATTATTACTTCATAATTCACGTTTCTTCCAAAACCTCACTTGACTGCCCTCTCCAGCGACAAATGCTCGATGTTACGGACATAAGTCGGCATTTAATTGGAGTTGAACTTAGTTATGAAGCTGGGAGCGAGCGATGGACTCGATCCATTATGGATTACCCGTGTTGTTGTAATGAAGCTATTCAAACTGCGGAATTATTTAGCGATCGCGGTTCCTATGAATGTGTCAATAAAGCTCGATGTATTTCTGGGGAAAATAACTGTGCTATACTGATCAATCAGCGCATAATGATGGCTTTGTTCGTTGCGATCCTCCTTTCGTATTTGTAATAGCGTGTAGGAATAAACATTAATTCATTAATACATTTATTCAGCACAGACCAAAATCCACAAAATATCTGTGCATTGTTACGGCCCCGTAACAATGCACAAATATTATATATTATATAAATACATATTTTGTGGAATATTGTGTGTACTATTTAGCGTATTTTGAACTATGTAAATAGTTGCTTGATGAGAACTTAGCAAGCTAGGAAAGATGGAAGAGCTTGTTTTATGACGTTAAGTTTATTGTAGACTAGCTGCACCCCGCGGTTTAACCCGCATAATTCTCGATCCCGTAGGAAGGGATAAAAAGTATTCTATGTGTTAATCCTGGTTATAAACTATGTGTGTGCTAAATTTCATTAAAATTGGTCCAGCTGCTTGAGCATGAAGAAGTTACAAACATATAAATGCCCACACACACTCACAAACTTTCACCTTTATAATATTAGTGTGATACTGATTTTTCAATGCAAAATCTAAGGAAACATCACCCACTCAATACAGAGTTTCAAACAAAAGCCTATCACAATCGAATCTCAATATACTGCAGTCAATCCCGGACGTGCACCAATTATAAAACCGTTTTATATAGTAATATACCGTTCATTATTCCCGAATAATATGACGCTGTGAGGCGAGCGTTCCATTACTGTGCATTACTTATTAATGCTTCGGCGGTCGCCTGCGCCGCTCCCCGCAGACGACGAACAGACGGCTTTTATTACGCTTTAGGACGTGGAGTACGCAGTAAATGGAATGCTAGGTTACAAACCTATCTTAGCCTCAGATTATGCTATGTAAAATTTGAACTTGATTCGTTGAATGTTTGACGAATCTGAACACGTAACTCCTGTAACAAGAATATTGAGGTTAGTTTTTGGGACACTGGAATACAGCGTAAATACTCTTTTATTCAGTTACCGCTCTTACGGATCAGTAAATACAAAAAGAGTTAAAAATAATATCAGTTGTGATGAAGACAGAACTTAATTATGTTTACTTCAAATTGTGAGTCGTCCTGTAAATTTTTGAAGAAGTAACTGCATAACAAACACCTTTGTTCCCAGAAAGGTTACGCTGGGTTCCGCTATCCATTGAATTAGATGCAATATGTGTATTTATAAGACTGTTGTTATTTACCGGTCAACATTAACGATTGCTGAGCTAATAACTAGTAGGGTCCTATAGCAATATGTATAGAAGAATTCTGTCTCTCTTCAATCCCACATTGTTACTTCATTTACTTACTACTCCATGTACTCAGCTAATGTCGGTAGTGGGTACTAAATGGCGCTAGTTTGATGACAAAGTCTATGCGGTTATCACATAATGCCGCCCTGGTACAAAATGGTTGGTGTTATAGATAGGCGTCACCAACAGGCCTGACCGGTCTCTTAGGAAAAAAAGCCGATAAAGTGAAAACTAATTTTGAAAAGAAACAAATTAAAAAAAAGATAAGTTGGAGAATCCTCCGATCTAGGTATAGGTAATAGTTTTCTCATATATTACTATGTTATTGGATAACAAGCAAGAAGGCGGTTCATCATCATTATCATCATCATCATCATCATCATCATCATCATCATCATCATAATTTCAGCCGAAAGATGTCCACTGCTGGACATATGGCTCCCCCAAGCGTCGCCACATCGCCTGAAGCAGGCTCACCTGATGGTAATTGGTCCCCGCCTCCTATCGATGTCTGCAAAAATCGAGGCATCGCAAGTGCGTTACATATCGACAGTTTAAACTTACACAGCTTTAAGAGTAAAATAAAATAACTACTTAAATTTACATCTAGACAGAATCGATTCGAAAAAGATCTCAATAATAAAATTGGAAGACGTTACAATTCCTACATTTACACAGAGCGTGGAAATCAAAGTTTTATTAGATGCCGCGAGGAATGGGACTCGCCAGTGAGTTACGAGCCTAACGTCGATTGCTTCGCCGGCCAAATTGTGATAGGTCACGTGCTTACACCATCTTGGTACTAGGAATTGAGGACTAGCGAGGAGAATTGAATGGACGGCTTGATTTTTGGTGTTCGTTATCTTGAACAACATCCGCCTTCATAAGGCCTTCATAAAACCGGCTGCTTAAGACGTAAGGGTCACTATCAACTTGACCATTTATTGTTAACACTTGGCATCCGGGCAACGTATTTTTACGTTTTGTACAGTCTGTCACTAGAGCGCGGGTCACGTAAAAATACGTATTTAGTAGATTTGTGGCCCGCTGCACGCGTAATTCGGCGGCGAAGTATGCCCGCATGCCAAGTGTTAATAGCATAAGCAGAAAAATGCTATTGCTCGTTGACGTCCTAATAAGGACCAAAGTCCAACTAAGCCTTCTTTGCTGGGACAGAGGCACCGAAAACAGAGTGGCTTGACCAAAACAGGTAATTAATAAGCATCACTTGCTTAGACTAGAACGGATTAGATAAATCGTAGACGAACTTTTCTAAATTCCTTCAGAGTTCAGAAAGTACACCTGCAGTACTTTTCTGCTCACACACAACCCAACCTCAAGTATAGGTACATTTGCAAACCAAAACCAATACACAAACACAATAGCAACAAGAAAATTTGACTTAACCCCACCGTAACGAATGCATACGTCTTTGTCTGTACCAGGAAAACATAATTTAGCAGGGGGCGTATGCCAACCAATGTTTAAGCTCAGTTTCCTATGCAAATCGAGTTCGTCACGGCATTCGGCCAGGAACTCGAGGTGCTATAAACAATTGAATCTTCATATTCAATGGAAAGAGCTCTCACGTGTAATCGAAGAAGACAAAAAGTAGTTTTCGACGTTATTTGGTTGAAGTGGAATTGTTGGTGTGTGTAATTTAATAAGACAGTGTCAATTTGCTGGCTTTTAAGGCAAATTTTGATAGCACGAGGTGTGGGGTACGTAACTGAGCCTACTTGTGAAACCAAAGGGTTAAAGTGGGGTTACTGTCAAATATTTGGTAATGGTGACACGACACTCTTAAACTTTCCTTGATGGGGCTTTACATTTTCGCCTAAAATATCAAGTTGATTTATTGTGTTAACAGTTATCCAGATTTAAATATCTCAATTATAAAGAAAGAAGGAACAGTTAACTCCCACGCTTTATAACTAGTACAAACTGTGGGCCCAATTGGATTTCTCATGGGCAAAAATAACGAACTTCAAGACAGACTTTCATCTCATATTTACCTAAAATCCTTCCTTAGTGCTCACCTTCTTTATATGTATAAGGAACTCTTGCGCAATTTCATGCTTCTAAACCCAGCACTTTAGGATGTGCGTTGTCTGTATATTTAAGCATATGAATGAATTAAAGATTTTTATTTAGTGTACTTTTAATAAAATATGTATAGTATGCAGTATTGGTATAGCAGTTTTAGTTAGGAGGACATTTATAAAAAACAACCACACGCGAAGGGTTCCGTACCACAAGGCAAAAAACACCGAAAAACAAGGTTCTTGTATGGAGACCCCCTTTAATAGGTATTAACTTTATTTTATTTTTATTATTTGTTGTTGTAGCGGCAATAGAAATACACACTGTGAAAATTTCAACTGTCTACCTATTACAGTTCAAGAGATACAGCCCATTGACAGACGGACGGACGTACAGCGGAGGCTTAGTAATAGGGTTCCGTTGGCACCCTTTGGGTCCAGAACCCTAAAAATATGCTTATTAATAAGTGTGTAAGAGATATTACTCAATATGAGTCAACTTTATTTATTACCTAGGACTGTTTTCATCATATACAATACATCTAGTAAAACAAGGCACTTCTCATTCTAACTTAAGTAGTGCTTAAGTAAAGTCACAAAGATGTGTACAACAATTCAGTAAATCGAGACATTACGAGCCGAGTAGGCACTTAGTTCGTCTTATTATTACATATCAACCTTCAGAGAAAATAAATTACGTGATAGACTTCACTGTTGCTATGAACAGATATGTTTTCCGAAAAATTTAAGAGTAACATCTTTACATTTTGACGTTAGCTTCGTAATGTAATGAATAAGTAATATTCTCCGTATGATAGATATAACCGTATTGTCTTTTTCTTCATGAATCCCAACAATGAGTAAGTCGTAATTACACGGTGAAGACTCGCTTTAGTATATTTGAATTGTGTACTCTTTCATCAACATTACTTTTTACGGGACCAGACACGATTGGCTCATAAATAGCAAGTACTCAATGAAAAGTCTAACTACGTTTGTTCTTTTGTTTACAACTTTAGATCCATACGAAACACTATAAGACTCAAAATACTTTTCAGACAGCCAAAAATATGTCCATTTTTTGTAAACCCGAACTGACAGCTGCATTTGGCTTAGCACCATTAAGTGAGAAGTGGATGAGCGGCACTTAGTTCGTCAGACAACACGATATCGGCTATCTGGCAAACAATTTCGGAGCTTGTCAGCGTGACGCGGCTGTCTAAGGGTTAGGGCTACTCACAGCCTCTTTTTTGTATGGATTGTTGATGAATATTGATGGCAAATTGTTGTTGAATTTGCTCTGAAATCAATAAAACTGGAAAACAACGAAATGCAAAAATTACCCCATTACTTTTTTATTTTTTTATTTAGATTTCGTGCTAATAAACGTTCAACGCTTAATATAAGAAATGGTTATAATTTGATTGATCTTAAATTGTTTGAAAAGAAAATCACGTAAGTTGGAGTTCATCTAAGTAGCAAATATGCAAGAAGTTGAATTCATTATCAACTGCTAATGTAAGGTTCAACTTATCAAAAAGTTAGTTCAGGCTTTGTCTCATATCATATGCAAAACAATAAATTCATTAAGTTATGCGTTTATTAGTGTTATCAGAACTGTCGCAGAATTCGAATAATTATATTAAATATTAAAATTCTGTTTGTGAAAGTCTTATCAATTAGGCTCGTTTGCGTGCATGCAAGCGATACAGCATTCACACAAGCAAGCAAGCAAGAATGTTTAAAAAAAAAATCATCAATCAAAAAAGCCTTTGATAACCCCATCTCTGGTCGTCCGATTGGCGATTGGTCGTTGGCGGCTAGTCATTGGCTGAGATTTGAGATGGTATTATATGTCCCTGTGAATTAATTGTTAGATTTACAAGAAATGAGGACATTTCTAGCCTGTTGTAACATATCAAGATTGTTTATTGTTTAGCTTGAAATTTAACCCTCTAAAAATAGGACTTTTTATTTATTAGTGAATGCCTAATCGTCGTTAACTATGCATTTATAAGGTCGGTTCTAGTATCCAATTTTAATACAAAATCAGTAATCTTTAAAAAAAAAAACTTATATTTAACTAAAATAACCGCCAGTGATTCAGAGATCGATAAAATGACGGCAATAAACACAAACGTACCAATCCATCTACCTATCAAATCCATCCATCCAAAACATTTAGAGATAATATTCAATCAGTTCGCATAATTTCATCCCCAATTATTCGAATGCAGATTTGCTTCCATAGTATAGAGGTGCCGTAACCACGAGACTACTGAAGCAGGAACCAAGAAGTTTGCCTTCTGAATTGAATCTTCAATTAAACGCTGGCAGTTTCATTCGAACGGTACGACTTGCTCCAATCGCCCCGTTGGCCAGAAACGACGGATCATTATGAGAAACCAATAATGTTTTTTTTTTTAAATCAAACTTTGAAATCGATTCCTTTGCCTATCGAGAGCTAACTTTTTCCGTATGATATCTATTAATTGGTTTGGATTTTTTAATTTGAATTTGTTGGGAAATGTAGTGAGGTGTTTTAAAAGAAACAGTACGAGTTCCTTGAACTGTACTTTGAAATGTTTTTTCTTCTCTATATTCTGTGACCATATTTCCCTCACGAGACAAATTAGTGTAGGAAAGGAATAATCTTAAGTAATCTCATCTCTCATATTGATTTTCTTCCACCTGAAAAACCACGTACAAGCAAAAATGTATCCACCAACATTCCTAATATACAGACTGATTCAAAGATAGATAAATATGCCCATTCATCATTGTCCGTTTTTAGGGATTTTCCGGACAAAAGGAAGACTTGCCCCAGTTCTGATTACCATCTGTTGTAATAAGTGTATGAATGGGTTCCGTCCAAATCTTAATTAGGTTTCACCCTGTATCGTTCACGGTTGAAACTTGCAGGACCGTTATCTCTTGGTTTATAACCCTCCGCAGATTGGTTTTTTACATACAATATTGGAAGTAGGACGTCCCACGTAAACTGCGATTTATTTTTGGATACTGATTTAAGACCAAATGTTTAGAAATTGCGAATTCTGGGCTTCATTTAGAAAGTGATGGATGAGTTGATCAAATATAAAGTGATGAAAAAAATAAATTCAGTTGCTATTTCGTTCAATCTTACAGCTTTGATAGACACGTACGCTCTATAATATTCATATTCACATATAAAATGCGATATAAACACATAATATATTGATGAGATACCACTTTTATAACTCCCAGTACATTTACGAGGATAACAGTCTAGCCGAGCGGATAAAAAGGACCATATGTAGGTATGCGATGACTGTCTGTGCACTGAGGTGGAACGCGCAAAAACTGAGAAATATCGTACGTAAGAATTTTAAAAATAAAACGACTGCGCTTCGAAAAGTTAGCATCGAAGCAGATGGACGGAGATCCAACTACAATAATTTATCAGCAAATCGAAGTAAACAAGCACCTGGCCGACACTCATGATTGCCTTCAATAATGTAACGTTCCTAGCACGAAACGTATTACCCTACCAAGCTACGTATCTTGATAACCCGATGCGGATTACTCTGGCAGCACGACAATCCCATTTTGTCGGATAATACGGCATTCATAATAAGCGTGCTGGCGTATGGACGAAGCAAACAAGGCTTGACTGCACACGCCATTAAGATATTCAAAGCCGATATGGAACGACCATTGACTTGACATGTACTTTTAAATTATATTTCACGTTTTATTGCACTAGTGGTGTCCGTTTTATTTATGTAAAACGTCGGATCTGCGAGGGTTGTAAAAATTATAATATTTATTACTTCGTTCGTTTTTTTTTTTACTGCTCCTCCTAAAACCTTGGGGCTATTTTCTTGGTTATCTTTTATGTTTACCTATTCATACACTTTAGTGGTTTGAACATTAGAGGGTGAAAATATCTTGAAATAACTTTAACTTATACTACCAAGAATCCTAATACAGTTTTCGAGATATAACTAATTTATTCACATTAAGTTATTTCGTTGAAATAATTCCATTTTCGGTTTATTTCTGTGGCTCCGGGAATACAATAGTCATTAATCGTTCTTTCCCTCAATTCTGCCAAACAATTAGGGTAACAAACCAGTTTTTAAGTCATCGCCGTCAATCAAGACGGTTACATCATCCCCCCTCTACTTGCGGGGATGAACGTACACCTGTACCGAATTAATTGCCCCGCCGAGTCCAGCTAATTATAAATGGGAGTGATATATTATATGCTTAACAAATTCGGTAATTTCGCCTGTGTGGACCGTTTACTTAGGAGTTGAGTTGACAACTGATACGTAAAATTTGAATTTGAAAACTACCGTTAATGTCAAAAAACAAAAATGACGTTTGATTCTCAATTTTAATTTGTAACAAGCTTGGTTACGGTTTTTTTTTTTCTTTTTGCTTCGCACGGATTGTGCATTCAGCCAATGTCACGTTTAGGGTTATGGTTTAAAGAAAGAGTGCTATTTATTTGACACAGATTAAAATAAAAGAAGTTAAAGTAGAAACGAGGTTGTGGTGTTAAAATAGGGCAATACTAAGTCTGAAGTGGTTTGCGGTCTAAAGTCTTGACTCAACAGATGCGGCCATAGATGTCTTGGACTTGTACATTTCTATACAAATCAGTGATACCAGTTTGCCGATGTTCGAAGACAAAAATAAAACCAGCTTTTGCAGAAAAAGATGAAATTACATAATAGCAAAACATGATATCTTTTCTATTGACAGAGCTTAGATTTCAAAAAGATCGTTTATTAGATTAGTTTTTAGACAATTTCGGAGAAATCTATCTTGAAAGAACAGAATTACTTTCTTTTCTGGGAAGTCGAAAGCCTATCAGACATTACGTGAAAACATATTTATTGGAAAAAGTTATGAACAAGTTGACTTGCCTGATATCAAACGATTCTTCGTTTCATTACAGTGTTATTGGATTTGTGTTGTTTTAATTATGGCTAAAATATCAAAAAGGGCCTCTAGTTAACTTTGCGTAACCGAACTATATTTTAACGGTTTCCTTTCATTTTTGAGTTGTATGTTGTATTTTGGAAGATTTTTCGTGGGTGTAGTAAGTCTTCTATGTTGCGAACAATGTAGATATTGTATTGCTTGCGTCTAAAAAATAGTATATGTGGGGAGAGTTTCTGGGAATTTGATACAAGGTATGGAAGGGTAGGAAATGAAGCCATTTAAAATATAGGTATCATATTAAGTAACGAGGTGTGTGAGCGATATTATTTAGGTTTAACAGTTTATGCAGAAATAGTAGCTACTGTTTTTTTGAGGGTTCCGCATCAAAATAGCTAAAACAGAACCCTATGGAATGACATCGTCTGTTTCTCTAGCTGTTTCTTTTTAAATATATTGATGTTTGAAGTACTATAGGCAAGCGTCAAAATAAGGTTCTTTCTATTCAATACTCAAATAATCTTTAAATAGACTCCGGAATCAGGCAAGCCGAAGCAAATAAACCTGCTCTGATGTAGATTCACAGATGACTCCAGCCTGGAGTGTAAATGTGGTACTGTCCCACAAACAATGGGGCAATTATGTGGTGCCCTGCGTGTTCTGTTGTCTGCATGCTACAGGAGTTCATGGACGCTACTGAAGGTGCCAAGCTCGTAGCCAAATTCTGGGCTGACTGTACAGACGCCAGCACATCAAGCTACTACAATCTGTCAAATTTCTTTGATAGATTTTCAGCTTTATCACTAAAGCATAAGGTTCAAAGTTGATTGGGAAAATTTGACAGTTTCGGTTAGCTTGATGTGCTGGCGTCTGTACATAGATTGCCATCGACACGCCAGGTATTGAAAGATTTTGTATGGAACGTCTGTCAAAAATTTGCGAGTCCAGTGGAACGGTTGTAAATTAGTCGAGTTTTTTTATATCTACAGAACTATGATTCACTGACTGCTACTACCAGTGTTGCCAACAAAATAAAAATAAGAATATTTAACATGAATGGTGCGGGTGGCGCTAAGCCAAGATACCCCAGGGGAGATGAAGACTTAATTTTAGACGTAAGTACGTCGTAAACCTATTACTTATGTCCCACTAGCTTTAAGAGCTAATTAATTAATACTTGGCGCTTAGGTTTACTTTTCTAGCTAAACATAACTAAAGCTAGGTATGTGAGCGGTATTATTAAGTGTTACTAGAAGTGTCTATACTATGGGTAAAGTAAAAAGGAAAATTAATTATAATTTATTTCATAATTAAAAATTACAATATGGAGGTATCGTTGGCCCCAAACTAAGTACAGCCTGTATCTTGGGGACCATTACAAAGGTACAACATTTTGATAATTTTAGACAAAATTATCAATATGATCATTGTTCGGTTCAACCAAAGCACCTGCCATCTAATCTCTTCACCACCCTTGGTTGACTGGTAGAGAATGCCTAAGACATTAAGTCCGCCTTTGTACAGACGCCAGCACATCAAGCTACTACAATCCGTCAGATTTCTTTTATAGATTTTCAACTTTATAGCTAAAACATAAGGTTTAAAGTTGATTGGGAAAATTTGACAGTTTCGGGTAGCATGATGTGCTGGCGTCTGTACCTTTTTGTGTGCGAAAAGATGTGAGCCTCATCGAGTCTATAAGACTAAATAAACAAACAAATAGACTAACAAATTAAGGGAAAACTAAAATCAAATATTATAATAAAATTTAAATATAAAAGATAAAATAACACTTGATATGATTTCCGTTTATAAGCCATTAAAAAGGTATAACTTTTTTAAATAAAATAATTAAGAAGTTGAAATTGGCCACGGTTGAGCTAGTTCGCCACACCGAGAATACGAAACTAAGTATACAAAAAAAAAAAAAAAATAACTCAAGTGAAAACTTAAAACAATTCTTATAATAAAATATAAAAGGTTATTAACATTTTCACTGTCTACAAAGTAAAGACAACAGTTACATAATCAACCTGAACCTTAGTGGTTCATGGGGCATGGAATGGGCTAAAGGATTTTCTCATATAATATATATAATATATTCCACAACTTTCACACAACGCGATCTAGTTCCAAACTTAGCAGAGCTTGTGCTATGGGTACTAGACGGCTGATAAACATACATAGGTATATATTTCTAAATACATACATATTATAGATAAATTACACCCTAATATTTACAATCCGTGCGCCATTCTCATGGAATTTACCATAGACAAAAATGACGAACTTCCACACTAATGTTTATCCTCTATTTAACCCCTGTTAAGGATAGTGCTCACCTTCCTTACATTAGGAAATATTGTACAAAATTTCAAGGTTCAAGACCCAGCCGCTTAGGGTGAGCTGTCTGCCAGAGAATTTAAGATGTTTAAAACTGTGGGCCCAAATAACACAGAACTGGTGCCCTGAGGCAGTGAGGCGGGGTCACGACCGACCACATAGGAGATGATGGGACGAGCTGTATAGGTTCAGTCAAACCTGGAAGGAGGACGCAAGAGAACCCATAAAATCCTATAGGGTTGTGATAAATGACAGCTGTTTACCAGCTGATATGATAAAAATAGAACCAAACTTTCATAGGTCAGAATTAGGCAAATAAAAACCAAACAGGCCATATACCTATCATAAAACTTGACATTACCCATCTTCCTTCCTTTCATTACTCTAAAAAATAAACTCAAATCTCCAAAATCATCAACCAATAAATTCTGTATTGAAATTCCAAACTTCACTTAAAATTTTCACTTTCGCAAAGCGTTTCCGACGGCTTACTACCATCGGTATTCTTTGTTAATTTAATATACATCCTAATAATAATGAGAGACAATGAAAACGAAACGAGGCTTTTAATATTCAGTCGGATTTTCCGAGAGAAAAAGTCCCGGTTCGCTGGCGTACCCTATTTGTCTTTTTACCCCATATCTGTTTTTGTAAAGCTGCTTTCAGGAAAGCCGTGACCGAAAAAACTCGGGAAATATCTGGAAGGATCCCTCTTTTTGTAAATCATTAATACGAGTATAAACAATATTGTTTAAAATCGAACGCGAACGATGGTTCCATTTGTGGAATTAATTGGCTGTATTTATGCTTGTGGTCTGTTTTAATATATCGGGTATCGTGATAATTCAGTTTTAGTTTTAATAAAATAGGTACGTCGTGCAGTAATTAATTAAATCTAAAATGGCCAAGGCTGTATAAAAATCACACTGAAAGATCTTTGTCCTACAGCAGAATCATTTTGAGCTGGTATAATTAAAAAAGTCATTATTCATTTCGTACCCAAAAATGAAAGGACCCAGAAAAAAGAAGTACTACCTTCTTGTGTAAATTGATATCTAGAGCATTTTTTGCTATAACGACGATAATCTACCATTAACCCCCGGCTGCTATTTGAGATTGAAAATGCCAAAAATAACAAGTTTACGGTTAAAACACGTTCAGGATGTTAAATTCAATTGAAAGTTGGTATTTTTTTAATGTTATGCTTAAAACGCTTGTTACCCACATAAATTCTCTTACAAATGAATGGGTAAAAAATCCTTGCATTTGGAAAGTCTGATAACCAATTTAAAGCAGTCGCTCGATGTGACATACTGGTATTCAGTTGCATTCGGTTAGACTAAAAAACAACCCCAACATATTTGGGAAAAGGCTAGGCAGACTGATTGAATGGGTGGCAAATAAACGAGCAGCGTACATTTTGGCCACCACCAGCTTTAGATATTGGTATCTGCAACAGCAAAGGCTTCTCAGGTGCGATACCATTCAAGATACAAGGTTGATAGCATGCCTTTAAACCGAAACACATCATCGCTGCTTCTTGGCAAAAAATAAATAATAATAATTATTATTATTATTTTATTATCAGGTAACTATGGTCCATACATAGAATATACAAAATTATCTTATACAATAATAAACTAATACATAATAAAAACATTAAAACTATGACTATACACGTAACGTTGTCGGCGTCGTGTTTCGCTGCGTGGTGTCGCGTAACCGTCCTCGGAAACTTCGATATACGACACCTTTCGGCCAAAAGTCCTCTTTCAGGCAGGTTTGTAGATGCTGGCTTGGAACTCGTACCACGAATGACTTAAAGTTGATGTTGTGGCGTGGAGTGATGCAGACGCGGAAGATACAGCTGCGTCGTAGGCACAGCAGGGCGCAGCAGCATGTTGGGTCCACTCGGTGCGGTGCCACACAGGTTACGAGAACAGGGCTTCTAATAGGACTAATGGTAAAAAAAAAAACGAAGACTAATGCTAAAATCATCATCAGTGGCAGCCATATTCCACCCGCTGCTGAGTATAGGACCTTCTCCCTTTTGTGCCATGCTTCCTTGGTCAGTGTGAGTCTCAACCAGCAGGGTAATTGCGTGACACACTATGAAGAGGATTTGCTTTCATTTTGACAGTTCAACAACATTCATTGCTGACGACACGGTAGGCGCAGTGGTGATTGACTGCTGCTCTGCGTGTCGCGGGTTCCATTCCCGCACGGAACAAATATTTGTATGAACTACAAGTAGTTGTTCCGGGTCTGGCTGTTTGTGTATGTGACTTTAAATGTTTGTAAAGGCACCCACAATACAAGAGAAATTTTCTAGAGTGGGGCACAGTTTTAAAAAAAAAATGCGTTATTTACGTTTTTGAGCAGATATTTTTTTTCGAATATGTGAAGCAATGGAATATACTTCAAAATCATTCAGATTTTGATTGTATTACATAATGAGGGTGCTGCAGGTCATACCCGCGATTTTTCGTCTTAGCACTTGAATCGTCACACATTAACAAAATCCTACATCCAACCCAACTGATCACTTAAGTAAAGTATCGCTCCCCTACTTTCGTTATACTCTCAACTTGTCAACAAGAGATATTTCATTTCGGACACATTAAGCGCCCTTCTTTCTTTCCCCAGCCGTGTTAACAATCTGTGATTGTTTCTTTTCTTTTTCGACAAAGGAAAATCTTTGTTTGTCAACTGTGAGATGCTTTGAAACTTTTTATTGTCTTTTTTAGACTACAAGTGACCTGGCTTCTTATGTTTTTGACTTCCTGGTTTAGAGAGTACCTGCTTTTTGGAGTAGTTGTAGTATTTTGTGTTCTGTAGGTATTATAATAAGGTTGTTGTTGGTTTGTCAAAATCACTGTGATCTTTATTGAATAAGTTTGTAACTGTCAAAAGTAAAGTAGCTGTGAATGGACACCCACTAGTGATCACACAAACATAAAAATGACAGATGGTGTAAAAAGATTAGCTAGTCTGCCAATAATTAGTAGAAGGACGTAAATCCTGGTTACTCATGGAGGTTCTTTTAATGCACACATTATGCTAATACGAGTAACTGTATAGCAGCCTTTTCCAGACCTTTTAAACTAGCATTAAAAATTCTAGACTAACTGACAGTGGTGTCAGTTTTCCAAAAGACAATGTGGTTATGTTCCACAAACGATGGGATCTCTTAATATCATGTCCTGCGTTACAGGAACTGATGGACGCTGGTGATAGCGCCAAACAAGTAGCCGAATTCTGGACCGAGTCCATTTAGATTGCCGTCGAACTCTAAGAAGAAGGAGCACAGAATAAAAACATAAGCCATTCTGGAAATCGAACTCGTCTTAAACGTGCTTGCGACCAGTAGTCCAATGAAATTACTGGGGAGTTTGTTGCGCCACTTCTTCTTCCCAGCGAAAGCACTAGGAAGTGGTGAAGGGTGGGCGTTTTGGAGGACGGTTTTATGTAATTTTGACGTTCGAAAAGTGCTGATTCTCAGCCTAATTTGAATAAATAACTTTTTGATTTTAATTTTGAAATAATCATGTCATAAGTAAGGCTGGGCTAGACTGGATGCGGAAGGCGGAGGACAGGGTGTTGTGGCGCAGTCTGGGAGAGGCCTATGTCCAGCAGTGGACTGCGACAGGCTGAGTTGATTGAAGTCATAAGTCATTTATTCATTTGTTGAATATAGGTACTAAAATGATGTTATATAAACACATGTTACTGCAATATCTTCTATTTAATTTTACTTATAGTCAACATCAAGCTCCCCTAGCCAGTCTGCACTTCAGATCAGTAAAAAGTGAATCTGAAAGTGCAACAACAGCCAACCTCTGCTTATTTATAGAACGACCGCCGCTGGGTCAGACGGCAGTCGCAGACCGATACAAATAAGCAGTATCGCAGATAGATGAAATGATTTTGGGACTTTCGTAGGAGTAATCTTGGAAATGATTTTGTACCTAAAGAAAAGGTAGGATCGGGAAAAAACGAGAGGGGTACATGCTTTGTTGCAATAAGGTAGCAATCAAATTGATGGTTACTAAATATTCACGAAAATGCCTGTGTTTGATCTATGATTCATTTTGTAGCAATGATTCGAAGCGGAGCATGCTAACTGCATTTTCGAATATTTTGCAGTTACACTAACAGCCTCAAAAAAAAAAAATCACATTCAGCACCCTTATTACACAAAAAATACACTCCAAATTCGAACATACAAAATCGAGCTCTTTGTGACGCGAGGCAACAAAGCAGTTAATTGATACAGCGTAGCGTCGCGGACCGTCGCGGTATCGTGACCGCCGCCGCCCCGGCAGTGCTACGACGCTCGTCGCGTAGACCGCTCGCGCGTAGCTCTCGCTACGCCGTAGCCGCGAGCGTAGTGACACAGTGTAGTGAAACGTGTACCTACATGTAATTTCCTTATTTTTTTTTAATGTGTTGTGTATGTGTTTTCGAATTGGAATGCGCACAGTGGTCGATTTTTTTTCAGTGGGATCAGCTTTTGGATCGAAGGGATTTTGTGTGTAACAGTATGTCGAATTGAGTAGTATGTAGTTTGAGTAGTTAACACTTGTCTTAGATCGAAAAGGCTTTATATTCTTCGCAGCGAAAATATAATATCGAACCGAGTCGAAACAAAAAAAAAAAACATAAAAATATTTTTTCATTACCAAGAAATTCTTTTACTATTCAATATTACATTTTAACTCATCTTTTCGCTGGATAAATTACAATGAAGCCGTCTAATACGTAACTGTCAGATGTGATTCGCAATCAATTACTTCGATTTGAAGTAAAAAAAATATGATCGGATGTAGCGTGGCACCCGTCTATGTGTGACTGAAATTGACAGATCTAGGTTGTTTTTCACTCTCGTATTTATAAAATAAAATATAAATTGTTACTGAATGATGTTTTCATATTCAGTATTCCTTTTAAAGAAGACTTTTGAAATTATTCAGTTTCGTACGAAATTGGAAAAGTGATTTTGGCATTACGAATGTTGATTTTTATAATTTCAAGTTTGGTCAAGTATTTACTTATTTATTATTAAGAAAACTTGACGAAATGCATTTTAGAGAAAACGTGCATGTTTCTAATCTATTGTCTATTGATAATAATGAACCCCGGAGAACGTCAGTGATGACCATTTTTAAATGTTTATCATCATTATATCACTATATCACCGTTTTTAACATCCCCTATAAAATAACGTTCATGTGCTTCATGTTGACGTTGTATGGTTCGGAATCATGTGTAATATTTTGATGAAGAGTTCGCACGGTAGCCGTTAAGGTGCGTTCAGAAAGAGTGAGCTTCAAATGGATTGTTTTGTATGTCATATATTATGCCTCAGACTGAGGCACGCATCACATGCGTAGCTTACTATTCAAAGCACATGCCGCGCACTGTCTGGACGCACCTTTAAATATTTATTTATTTATTTATCCTCACACTGGAACGCCATTCAGAAATTACACCAACGGGGCAAAAAATTACTTCATGTGCTGGTTTCCATCCACCCTGTGCGCGGTGGACATCGAACGGGCGGCGATGGATCACGTACGCTCACGCATCGTCAAGACATTTCTCCATAGCCCAATCACTCCTTCCATAATACGCACATTCTTTGCGAATTTTTGAAACAGAATGCATTTTTCAAAATAAATACATTAAAATAGAGAACGGAGAATTTTAAGGTGTCATCCTGCCTGACGGATGACAGATGAAATGATAAAATAATGATGAAATAATATCATAGCGGTATTCTTTTTGTAACGGAAAAATAAAAATCCTTTTACATTTTCATGTCCGGGTGGCAGGGACGTCGTCGTGCAAAGTGTAACTATGTATTAATTCAGCCCATGATTCTAGACTTCCCAGCGCAGAAATTTTTAGTCTATATTAAAAAAAAAATCTGCTGCTTCATAGAAAAGTTCAATACCTACTTGACCAAAATGTATGAAACAGATTTTTTTTTCCGTGATCTCGGAGTTGGTCTCATAGTGAAAGTTGTTCATATTCATGGGTAGAACCCCCTGTAACAATTTGTAGACGGTAAAAAAAAATCATGCTGTATAAGCGGTCTCTGAATAAATTGCTTAAACATACGCAACACAAACATTGTAGAAAATTCGTTTCCTCAGTTTGAACAAATGTTCTGAACTCAGATTTAGTAAATTCGACATATCGGAATCCACGTTCCGTAACTAGGTTTCGAACAACACAGAAAATCGAACGACTGTCGATTTATTAAACTGGATTAGCTTTTTAGCTTGTGGTTGGCAAGACGTACATTCACTTCTAAAACGGTGGACTGAAACTTATTATTGAATTCATGTTTATTTAATACTATTTCGTACGTTACGTTTGCGTCTTAAACGTGGTGGTGAAGATCACAGCTGATTGCCGTGAGGTTTTGGGTTCGCTTCCCAGTTCAAGAAAAGTGCGTGAATGGAATGAATAGAATTTGCAAATTGTACTACTCGTAACTACCTAGCGATATTTACTGAATTCAATCTGCCTTTTATAATCTATTTTGGAGTCGGCTTCCAGTCTAACCGGAGGCAGCTGAATACAAGTATTTTACATAAACACCGATACCTAGTGAATGTCAACAGTTATATGAAAAATACTATAATTAAATTCAATTCCACCGTAATTGAAAATCCATAATTAAAAAAACTGGACCAATTAAGAACTTGATATCAATTATTCGTTTAATGAGATCGCTATTATTTTTAAGTGGAATCATATCATTTTCACAATTAAATCTGTCGAACAATTATATTTTGACTAATGATATCAGATTTTTTAATTGTAGACCTTTTACGATTGATAAGTCCACACCAATTAAGTAAGTGCCGAAAACGCTTGAAAATGTAATTTTTTTTTTAAGTTTTTGCTTCATTAGATCTTACGCCCGCACTCATAGACGTCGATTGACGTTGATGGACCATTATCTCGCTATTTCCAAATCTATTTCTAAATCTTGGCAGGCAGGGAAAAGGGAAAACAGATTTATCTAAATTTTTTTTTTATAATTTTGACTTACTCATGAGTTAGACACTAAGTAGAATTTTAACCTATCTGTGTATTTGAGTCAGTGGCCAGTGTACGAAAATGAAGTCACTACTCTTTAAGTAACTGAACGCCAGTTCCCGTAATTAAAAACGTTCAAAATCCAGTCGCAATCTCATAGCAGCGACAATCAATGTCAAAAACTTGTTAAAAATGTAGGGAAATTAGAGGTGTTTTTGACAGATTGAGTCTAAGATCAGACTGTGAGCGTTCTTAAGATTAGGATAATTACCTGACCCTGGCCGATAGTGGTTCATTCGATTTTATTGACTTATCTGAGTGAGGAGGTCAGAGTTATTAGGACGAGTTCTATTTTCAAATAGATCGAAGCGTGGAGGAGCTACCCAAAAAAAAAGGAATTACCCAATACCGGTGTTGGAACGGTGCCCGATATATGGTGACAATCTCGATTCTACTACATTGAATCGTAATATCGAATGATGCTATTTACCGATATGTATAGTACAAATAAACGACTTATATTCTGTATCCTTAGTATCAAACGTGGCCTTTTTTATATATTTCTTTATTTTTTTGTTTCTGTACGAAATCAGAACGCTCTGTGCTACTGTAGTCTTTCTACATAGACAGAAATTCTTAGTCTTATGATCGAGAAAGGTGCAGATTATAACGGGTTTAAAAAGACACTTAACGAAGCCGAGAGTCACTTGTACTGCCACCATAACTGGGAACCTTTTGGTTAAAATGAAAAATAAAGTCCTCCAGACCGTATTTCGGCCACGGCGGGCAATCTCAACGGAGACTAGCCTTCGGCGCGGGACCTTTTTAGTTACGGATATATTGAAGGTCAAAAATCGAACTTTTACTAATGTGTTTTTAAGAAAACAAGTTTTTAATGTTATAACAGAACTTTAAATACCCCCACGACCCCTGTACCGTAGCATGCACCCATAAGCACAATGTTTTGCGTGTGTTCCATTGCGCACTACAAACTTTCTTTTTTCTCAGCAATTATTTTTGTGCAATGTTACTTAGTTTTATGCACAGAACGCGTAGTGATGGGTCCTGTATTTAGCTACGGTGCCTTTTTGTCTATCCTAGAAATAACACAGTCTACTCATTTATTTATTTATTAAACTTACACACACTATCTTTACAGGATGACCCCAATACAATAGTGGTTTGCAAACACATACCTACCAAATAAAATGAAAACTCAACTTACGGCTAATACTTAAAATTCTAAACTGTAAAAAAAATAAAAAGCACTTTACACAATACATAAAAATCTAAACTTTAAACATTCAAAACTTTTTTTTTTAGTTTATAATGCTATAAAATCTTAACGTATAAAAATATAAAATCAGACTTAACACAGAATATTAATTAATATTGAATTATATCTAACAATATTCAACAAAACTCTTACTGTCCCACTGCAGGTTAAACGCCTCGTATCGTACAGAGAGCGAGCGTTTATCGCCACACTTGCTCAAGACGGGTTGGCAATTTTTCTCATATTAAGTAATAGTCATAATTTCATAGTAGATTTGCTTATAAAGAGGATTATTTTTGTAAACGGAAAAGTATTCAGTCCTGGCTCCTGACATATTCGAACCCAATTACTCCCACAATTGGCATATAATACGTAATAAAATCACCCCTAACTGCTTACTCGAAGGAATACCGTGGAAATACATAAGGAATTTCCTTAAATCTTTCCTCAAACCATTCCACCAATAAAGACGTGCGATTTTTCGAAAGAAAATGAGCGAATGCTAGACGGTCGATACGCTACCGGCACGCGATGCTCTAGTAACTGTAAATCCTAAGAAACACTGAACTATGATGTTTTTACATTGATTTATTTTTATGTTACAACAAAACTGAAAATGGTGAGGTAGTGTGCAAGGTGTTGGTTGTGCAAGGTGTTGGTTGGTTTAAAGTGAGGCAATGTTTGAATATTGACAGTAAATATATTTTTTTTTTTTGTGAGAATGCTCTTGTCAATTTGAAGTTTCCTCTCTGTCTATTGTAGTGGTCAGTATTAAAACCGTGTTCAGTAATGGGTGTTTTTTATCTCTTATAGAGTGTGAAACATTAAAAGATCTCAATACAGAATATTGATAGGATAAATAAAACCTTATTTATATTTGCGCACGATTCAAAAGCAATTTCCTCCAAAAGCATTCATAGAATTTGTATGGTGTTACGAACATAGTATTCTCAAAACCGTATTATTATGTAATAGGTCTTTTCTCAAAGGTGCAGTCATGTTTTCACGAGAAAATAATTTCTGAATTGTGCGTAAGTAGCGTAAGGTATTTATGTGCGTGACTGTACCCGGTTCTGTAATGTTGCCCTGATAATATTTGACCTATAATGAGGATTTCCATGAAAACTTTTATGTTCTCTTCCATTATTATCGTGAAGATTTTATTAATTTGAAAAATATTTCCCGTATTTTTTTCAGGAAATTCTTTTTGTAGTTTCGCTTTATTAGGTAACAATTACTTGTATATATTAAAGTATATACGAGCGAATTTAATTTAATGTTTGTACTAAATTTTTACATGAAGTTTTTATCCAGCAACTCATTTTCCGCGTATCAATTTTGGAACTTATATTCTATAAATAGGAGAGAAATAGTTTATAACCACCTAAAAAACTCCTTGAACCAAACTGCTATGATTTGAGTGGGTGATTGACAGATATTTTTAGATTACCTTTCTTTATCAATAACACCCGAAAAGGTGTTATTGCATCTATGTTTATGTGCGTGGGAAAAATAGGTCGGACGATAGGACATGAGGTCATGCCAAGATTAACTGTCAATACATTTCTATCTTGAAATAAACCTATGTTTATTCATTGCCTAAAGTTGCTGTCAGAAATGGTATAAAGAGTTCGTACCGGTCAAGACACCCACCATATTTATTAGTGCCTTCAAACTTCGAACCCAATGTCTTATTCCGATTTTAAAATATTATAACGATCTTTGAAGTTACAGGCACAATAGAATTTTAATTTTTTTTTTTTTTTAGTGTGACTAGCCCATCAATTTTTTTTTTTTTTTTGCCTTCAGTAGGGTTCCGGTTTGTTCCCACCCACGCAAAAAGTGATTCAAAGAGGAGACTATAGTTTGCTCAACCTCAAAAGTAAACTAAATGATTTAATTTAGTCATCAAAATTCATTCGAAAAAGTTTGAATGTAGAGTGTTGACAAAAGTAATTTTTGTAGTGTTGTAATAATTTTTGTAGTAGGTATTTTTATTTTTTAGTAATTTTTTTGTGTATTTTTGTAAGTTTTTTACTTTTTTTGTAGCGATAATTATAATACCTTTTTATTTTCAACGAATGTTGTTATTAACTCATCGAATGTCGTAATTAGAGACACAATAGAAAGACAATTGCTTATGTCGAACTGTGTAACTTAAGACATTCAAAAGGTTAAACATTGTAATAAGAAAAAATAAAGGATGTTTATTTGTCCCAGAAACACGTGCATACAAAGATGGGTTCCTTTTTATTAAAAAAAAAATCCTCGTTGCACACAGGACTCTTTACTCGTAAGACCAACGTCCTAAGGTAAGATGTTGGGTTACGAAAAAAACACCACTCACCATCGCTCAACTCCGTTGTAACTCACGAACACTTGCTACTCGGACGTGTCCTGGAGGAGCCTATTGATGTGCGACGAATATTTCCATTAAATATTTTTATAAATATTTCCCAAGTTTCATTCCCACACACAACATTCGACGTCACACAAATACAGTGTCACATAACACGCCGTAGTTGGAAAGCAACACGCTCGCGTGTGCTTCGCTCCTCAACCGTTGCGTGCTGCGCCCAGTTATCACGCCTCGTGGCCCCCATCCCCGATAACTTGAACCATAATTTTTACGATAAAATTACGTGAATTATATTATCATCAGTATTTGATGTTTGGTATGATCGTTTGTACCGACGCCAGTACATCATGCTACCCGAAACTGTAAAATTTTCCCAATCAACTTTGAACCTTATGCTTTAGCGATAAAGTTTATTTATTTATTTAGGGACAACAAAACTTGAAAATCTCTTTAAAAAATTTGATAGTTTGTAATAGCTATGCTAGCTAGATAGATGTACTAGCGTCTGTATGTAAGAATGTGGTTACTTGGATGTAATCATCGAGAAGTAAGAAGGGCTTTTTACGTCAATTTATTTGTTTTGAAAAATCGTTTCTTCCTTAACGTTGATGGTTGGCAAATCTTCCAGTCTAGGTATGATTTGCGTTAATTAACCTAAATAGATAAATATACAAAAATAAAAAAGTGCCTAACCCATCCGTATCCAGTACTTTTATATTATAGAACAAAACGCCCCCTTGTCACATGTTATCGCACATCATAATTGACGCAAGGCTCTTGTAACAAATACTCTCTCTACAGTAGTGTTGTTACATTACAACAGCCTATTTGTCGAACTACCCGCCCTGAAGCAGTCCTAAATAAACATTTTGGACATGTTTGCTACTTACGACCTCTTGTAGGTTTGGTGCTACAAATTTTAGTACAAGTTTGGACTGTGATTCGTTTCTTTTGCAAATATGGGGATCTGTTTTAGTTGTTCCTTTGTCTTAATTAGTCGGATTAAGATGTTTGAAGGAAAGAAGTAAGAAAATGGTTATTAAAAAAAAAAGCTGAAATAAAATTAGAACGACTTATGTAAAAAATCTAATTCTGAAAAAAAAAAATACAGTCGAATTGAGAACCTCTTCCTTTTTGAAGTCCGTTAAAAATGGAAACACAATTTATTAAAATCTAAGTTATAGTTCTCATCCTTCGAAAAACTTACAGAGTATCTTATACCCATCTTAAAACATCAATATCTAAAAATAAACTGCCACTATTATTTCTTCCCCACTTCAGATCCAGATATTTGCGCCAAAACGCTTCATCTTTCATAAAATAAAGAGGGAAAACGATCGGCGGCGTTGTACTAGCAATATTTTCATTATTAACCATTTTCCCTGATCAATAACCGTTCCCGAAAACGCCCTTTATACATACATTATCGGCTTTCTTTCGCTCTCCGAATCAATGACATTATCATTTCTCGTTTAAAAAATGGAGCTAAAGTGGGAAGTCGAAGGGAAATTACTCAATTCGCCAAGATCTTTTACAGTTCATTAATCCCCCAGATTGGGCCGTTGCCCGTCCAAACTCGGGGCCCTTCGGTATGGGACGGACTTGGCGCTTCTTCAGGAACCCCGAAAGCCGAAGCCAAAAGCCGAAACCGAAGTAGAAAATTTGCTGGGCTTGGTTTCTAAATTTTAGTTCGAATGTAGCAGACTTGTTGAAGAGTTGGATCTTAATTGGTGTATAGGACGTTACATAAGATTTTGTATGTGTTTTTGTAGTTTTGTACATTTTTGTTTTACTTTCCATATATCGAAAATCACATAGGTAAGTAAAATGCTTTTAGTTCAAACGAAAAACCTACACAATATACGTATTTTTCACAATCGTTTATTAAAAAAATACGAGTATTGTTTGTTGTGCTGTTGTTTAAAATGCGAATTTTATAAAAAGCATCGGTAGTGGTAGGCTTAGAATCATATATTTTACTTTGTACTTCTATTATATATATTACTAGTTTGTGTTGGAACATTGTGGGCAGTTTCCAAATATGTATTGTCAGTTTTTGTTAAGGAAAAAAATTTTATATAAAAAAAAACAACCGACTTCCAAAAAAACACTACAAAGTGAAAAATAATTTTAATTTTGGAAGTCGGTGTCGTTGGTTCCGCATTTTGGTTTTTTGACACCGACTTCCGAAATTAAAATTATTTTTCACTTTGTAGTGTTTTTTTGGAAGTCGGTTGTTTTTTTTTTTATAAAATTTTTTATTTTTCACTTTTTAGTTATATCTACCCCAATCAAATTCATATAAACACTACTTGCTATGTAAATATCAGTGACAGGAAGCTGCATCTGCGTTTATAGGGTACAGACGTGATGTTATGTTGTGCGATTGCGTAAACAATGCATACATATGCGATAGCAGCAATCGCGGTTGTTTTACTGGTATTAATTATTATTATAATAAAAAAAATTATAACCTTTATAGTGAGTACAGGCGTGATATTATGTTGTGTGATGGTGTAAACAATGCTTAGATATGCTATAGCAACAATCGCGGTTAATCTGCTGTTATTTATTGAAGAGTTCCCCAGATTTCTACAAGATCCCATCATCAGATATTGAAATGGTGACAATGGGACCACACGGGAAGCACCAGCTTTCAAATAAAAAAAGAATCATGAAAATCGGTTCACCCAGTCGGTTACTATGAGGTAACAAACATAAAAAAAAAATAAAAAAAAATACAGTCGAATTGATAACCTCCTCCTTTTTTTGAAGTCGGTTAAAAATGAAGGGGTAAATTGACGAGAGGACTGCCTGACTAAATTGGAATTAATTATTGTATCCTCAGTGCAGCCCTGTACCATTCAGAAACAGTTTGCTTTCTTTCGTGAACCAATCCAGAATGCGATTATTATGAAGCAATAATTTAAACCGCCATTTAATTTCGCGTATGACTGCGCACAGAATTGCTTGCCAAGATTTTGTGATAAATATTTTTGATTACCTTTGGACGGCCTAAATTGCATTGATGATGGGCAGAAGATAAAAAATGCAGAAATAGGAGGCGGAAAAGTTTTTTCGACAAGACCGACATTGCTACCCTGTATATGTATAATTTTATAAACTCCGAACATTATTTTAATAATTGAAAAGTTTTTTTTTTTTAAATCTCTTGAAGCATCTACTGATCCGAATACAAAAATTCTTTCGCTGATAAGAAAGCTACACTATTGCCAAGTATAATATTATAAATAAATAATATAAAATTCATTTAATTCTGATCAAGACCCATATTCAATATAAAAAAGAACATAAATTATCAATTTCTCATATTAATTTTCAAATATGAAATTAAATTTATTACATTCAAATTAATTAATTTTCAAGTCAAAAGTACACGTCAAAATAAAAAAATAAAAAACTATTAAACGTTACCTACAGTAAATGTCAGAATGAGCTTTCGAATGTCAACTACAATAATTAGGTAATAAGATAACCAAATAATAATGCCAAAAAACAGAATTGATATAATGTCTACAGACCTGGAATTAAAACTTAAAAATTTTTCGAGACATGCCTGTCACAACGATGCCCAATGTAGGGACAATCGACGCGGAACTTCTACGCAGACTAAAAAAATCGCGCAAAATCTAGTTTTAAAATAACCTTACCAGCCGGTCGATTCTGTAAAAATCTCACCGTGAAATCATAAGTGAAGTAAGCACTTAATAGTGCCCCTAGCATTAGGGACTTGCAGCTCACTTCCCGCTCACTTCACCTAAGTTCTGACTGTGAGATTTTTACAGAATAGCACTGCAGTTCAACCTTCAAACGTCAAAGAAAAATGTCGCTCATAAAGTTCCTAGACGTCCATTATAAAAATTGGAAACCCACAACAGCCATACAGTATAAATCTCACTGAACCCACGTGAGTCGTAACATTGAATTTTTTCTCAGAATTTGAACATGAAGCCTGAGCTCAAATTGAAAACAGTCGACTTTGGCTCGTTATACGGCCGACTCCACCATTTATCTTTATTCGGTCTTTCACTGGAATTGCTGGCGACGTTGTCCGCAACTCAAACGGTAGAACTGCTTATTATTTTGAACAGTACAGCTTAACGATTTGCGGAGCGCCGTGCACCTGTCCCCGTGCCTGCGCCAGAACTTGGCATGTCTTTGAGCGTTTTTTAATATATTCAAAGTGAACCGAATAAGTTTTGGGAGTTATTGTACTCGGAAATTATGGGGGATTTGTCACTGGTCATTTAACACAGGTGCTCGAAGCGCAAGTTTGGGACTGCATTATTGCCATCCGTTATGCTTAATACGTTTTATTAGTTCTGAAGGTATTCATTGGAAAATACATCTTGGAATTTTGTATATTTTTTAGTGTTTGATGTATTTTCTATTTTATGTATTTTTGTGGTGTACAATAAATTATATATAAATAAATAAATACTTTTTTCTATAGAACTGGTCACATTTGTCAATTGTGTGTAATTTGATAAACCATTAATTTTCCTGGCCGTACACACGTAATGAGCTAGATTTAGTATGCTATTGACTCATAATCTTATATTACAGTTGGTATTAAATACCTACATACAATTCATGGAGGCATCACAGCACTTCGTCATGGTTCAGTGCATATATAGCCGCCCCGAATAGATAGCAGTTGACAAATATGTTTTGATTAACATATCTTTAGCATTTGCCAATTATACGGATATATTGCGGAACGTAATAGGTAAGTAAATGCGCGAACTGTGTTGATATAGTGGATGGCCCTGCCAGGGGGCTGCATGAACAACACTCAAAGGAAAATATTGTTATATTCCCTACAATTGAAACCATAATAATACAAAAGGTTCTTTTACGTGTACTCCTTCAATACAGGAGACCACAGCACGTATATATAACTCGGTGTAAAAGCGATAAAACTAAAAATAGAGGATATTTTCCTCTATTTTTATTTTTATCGTGTATGTTGAAATTGGAAAAATAATAATCAAGACCAGAACAAGAAGACAAGACTGAGAATTTATATTTAAATGTTAGCCATAATAATGATTATTCCTATGATTACGTATTTAATTATTTTCCGGTGGTTAAAATAAAATTACACATTTTTCAATTAAACATAATGTTCCTGCAAGCTTTGGTTTATTTGGTTTGAGTTGATAACTAGAAAAAGTATTAGAAATTATAAAGTTCAAGTTAAAATACGTATTTTCAAGTAGTACACGCAAAATACAATATTTATATATACAATCTAAAATATCTGAAGGCTTTCATATTTTTATTTTAAGTTTTTCTTAGAAAATAAAAACAAAATAATCAAACGAAGTATGATGAAAAACTATCGCAAAATCAACTCCCAAAGATGAAGCCACTTCTCAGTGCATCAGTAAGTAAATATCCCGGGTGTCGGTTTGGCAAGCGATGCCAGTGTATTTGAAATCGTCCGCCAAATATCGTAGTATACGAGAATAAGGACAAAGTGTTTCAGAATCGTCAGGTACTCTTATACGTTGGCAGGCGAACTCTGAAGTTGAAACCTTATAAGATCTGCATTTGACGCTTAGTGTTTTGTGGGTGCTTAGTGTAATTGTGCTGGTTTTGGTTTAAAAAAGTCGTTGGGTTTTGGGTCGATTTGAGTGGGATAGGAGATTAGCAATAGCTATTTTTGAGTTGTTGGATTATTTGATATCATACCGGAATTGTGCAGTACCAACGAATGAGGAATCAACTCAGCCTATTGCAGTCCAATGCTGGACATAAGCTTCCCCCATATTTTTAAGGTCGTTGGTCCCATAAGGAGTGTCTTCTGAAATATCAAAGTAAACACGGAGGATAGCATCCAGTTTCCAAGACGTTCTATATTGAGAATATACAACATTATTCTTAGTATATGCGAAACCGAAACACGTGTCTAGTATTTTTATGTAAAGAATCTAGGTACAAAATATCAAAACTGTATCATGAAAAATCACTAAGTTATAAGCTTGTTATGTTACCTGCTTGTCCGTACAAAAAGATGGTTACCACTTACCACGTGCCGCCGGCCGACCGCCTGTGACCTGTGTTGCGTGCATATGATTGCAGATATGTACTTAGTGTCGCTGGGTGTCCAACCCGTTACACTTTTTAAATATTTTTGAGACAAAATATAAAATGGTGTTAAAAATATTGGAATCGATCCAGTTACTTATTCTGAACAAACTGTATTCAGGTTTGCAATGTACTAAAAATAATGTATAAAAATCCAGTTTCCAATGCGTTCTATATTTGATATATCAGAAGAGTCACCATCTGTCTAGCCATTTCAACTATATTGAGGTCGGCTTCCAGTCTAACAAGACCCAGCTGAATACAATTTTAGATGAAACTTGGTAGTCACCAAAAGAAGCTGTAGGGAATGTAGGGTACCAACAGCAAATAGAAGGCTTATACCAAGACACTGTGTTAAAGCGTTTCGTGTTTTTGTGACCTAGATCTAATTAAATAGCTGTCAATTAATACGACATATTGAACTCGATTGTGTAAACGATCTTCAACTCAATATTTGACATTGACATACGCGCACGTCACTACCTAATTCGATAATCGATTTCGAATCAACTCGAGACCCAGTAATTAACTCCTCTAGAGCTATTAATACCAGCTTTAATACACTGAAGAGTATCGCAATTCATATATATATATATTGTTGTCTCGAATAATTATTAATTGCAACATTGAGACATATAGCGCGTTGGTCGTTCTAAAATTGATTGCTTCCCTCAAATCCTTTTTTTTTTATTTTTCTGCAAGTTGGCACCTGCTTTAACACATCGAGCCATTGAGATGGGATATAACAGGAGATGCCCTGTTATTCTATTACACGGTTGTAGGTAGGTGCCAGAGCAGCCATCTTTGTCGCCAAGTTTCGTGGTAGTTCAGCTGTCAAATGGTTGTTTATTTTTTGTATTATTGAGATTTGCGAGAAAATTACGAGGACTTTACCTTTAAAACTGCATGTAAATGTTGAAAAACAGCAATTCAACATGCCTGTGTGTTGTATTGTGAAGTGTGGTGCAAGGAAGAATGAAAATCAACCTCAACTTTCTTTGCACAGGTTAGTAGCCGGTTTTCATGCAATAACACATACAATAATAGACATTCGATGATATAATTGTAACGCGATCATGAATTTATGGCTAAAGTATTGATATTTGGGTGAATTTCCGTATAACAGACCTTTTTATTATTTTGTTAATTCATTCGTTTGTTTACAATAATATGTCATAATAGAATAGTGTTGTACCGTTGCCTAATAGTTTCCGGAACTAGTTCCTCCGCTGGAACGATATCGGTATATTCTGCTATGTTAACATAAATAGTCCTGCGTCTTATTAGCTCCGATTGACCTTGCTACGTCCGGCCCGTGGTTCACAGCACCAAAATCAAAATATTTTCTTTCACATAAACCTACATGGGCACGTATGAAACGTCAGAAGCTAGATGCACGGTTCCAAATGATGGTTTCCTATGCAGAAGAACCAGCGAGAAACTCCACGGTTACTCTTTTAAAAACAATTGGCTTTTACAATGTCTTCTATTTTTTTAAGTACCTGGTACTTGTTGACAGGCCTACACTGTCCTCCCCTACCTATTAACATTGTAAAAGCCAATTATTTTGAGTAACCGTGGAGTTTCTTGCCGACTCTTCTCCATAGAAACCACCAATTGGAACCGTGCACATAGCTTCTGACGTTTCCTATTGATTTTAGTTTCATATGCTAATATAATATAGCTGTAACCAAAATTATTTATTGATAAAAATACTTGCACTTTTTATAGGTTTCCTAAAAAGGAAGGACTAAAGAAAAAGTGGTTAGAGGCTATTGGTGAAGAAAATATTAATCCCCGACATAAAGAATGGTACCTCTGTTCACTTCACTTTGAAGAAAGCTGTTTCAATAGAACACTTGATGTAATGAGATTACATGATAACTCTGTTCCCACAGCATTTTTGGTAAATGTGTATTAAAATGATTGATTAATAATAGCCTGGCCGTTTGGTCTGAATTAAATAAATAGATATATATTAATTACATATATAAAAATAATAATAATGAAATAAATCATATTCCACAACTTTCACACAACGCCATCTAGTCCCAAACTAAGCAGAGCTTGTGCTATGAGTACTAAGACAGCTGATAAACATACATATATATTTCTAAATACATACATATTATAGATAAATTACACCCAGACAAAGAACAAATGATCGTGCTCATCACACAAACATTTGTCCTGGGTGGGAATCGAACCCACGACCTTGCGTATAGTAGTCAGGGCCACTGACCACTAGACCAACAGGCCTGCAAAAAAATCATACGTATATTGCTTATCATAATATTACTACCAATTTTTTACAGGCAACTGAAAAAAAACTAATTCAAGAGTCATCAGTCATCCAGAGAGGGTTCCGGATTCCGTAGTGGCGAAGTTTCCTGATTAAGGTTTCATGAAGAATACAATTGAATGCCTTGGACCAATCACAAAAGATGCCCAAAGCATCGCATTCGCAAAGTATTACTTTTGTAAGCCTATTTTACTAATCAAACGTTATATTTGAACGATAATTGAATGTTATATTTGTTAATCATTATCATACCAATAAACAAAGGCAAAAAAAAAAACTTTTATTTTATTTTTACTCCACCACTCATTAACACAATAATATAAGCATCCCATCCCATTCACGGAGAATGTGATGGGAAGTTTATATTATTCATTCACCCTAGTGATTATCTTGTTTTTCACTAGGGTCCGCATACCTAACAGAAACTACTGCTCTCTGGCCTTCCAACCCAAAGGTATAATATGCGAAAGCACCTGTTTTTGGGCATATGGATACATATCTCTTCACGCTGTTTTCCTTCACTTTAATACGTAAACGTGATGCAATTAAAAAGTGTTTTTTAATTCTGTGCCGAAAAAACACTTGGCATTAATTTTATTTTCAGGGAAGAAATTTGACAGTTTCGGGTAGCTTGATGTGCTGGCGTCTGTACCTATCGATAAATAGTTCATATGAGTCTTTTACGCATAACAAAAGATTAGAAATAAAGTATTTTCGCATACTGTATTTTTATGCAAAATTATAAAGTATGTTTATCGAAAATAAACTAGGATACGTTACTATAAAGTAGACAAACTTAGTTAGAACGGACTATAAGTTAGTATACTATATTATGATCTAAACGTGATAACTAGTACGACTCGTATTTAGTATCGATACTCGTTATAGTAACACCAATGTTCCTTGATTGATACAACCCTAGCAATGGCAGCCATTTTTTGAGACAATATGAGTTGTAGGTAGGCACCCTTTTTTCGTAGGTATTTCCAGTCCATATATATATGTCTATGCATCGAGCAGTTCACTTTTATTCGAGATTCAAATTGTGCCTTATTCAATCGATGAATAAAAAGGTAAAGCATCTTTAGGTAATTTTTTATGTGCCAGCATTAGAAATGAAAATTGTAGCTCGAATAGGTGACAAGTTCTTTCTATACTAACTTGTTTAACCTTTTTCGTTTCGTGGGTGTACATATTTTTTGGTTCTCTTGTTGCCTCAAATAAACGTTCTCTCTATCTGGGCATCATTTGCAGTTAATCAGTCCTGTAACACACAGTGTGTCTGTTTCCGTGTGTCATCAGATAGTCCCGTAGGATGCGAGCACAATTACGATAATGCAACGGAGACAATAGCTTGACATTACCTAGCTGGGCTTGTGAAAATGTGGCGCTACCGGGGTTCGTCTCCTTTGTTGGACGAGCGATAAGCGATCGGATGCATTGATAGGGTATGAGGTATTTAGATACAGTTTAAAATGAGATTAGTTTTTGTTACTGTATAGTATTTTTTTCGTCAGTCAGAATATGGACCTTGATGGGCTAAGGTAACTATGGATAATAAAAATCGATGTTACTATGATGATATTACTTTTATGAAACGTAATTTCAATGAAACATACAGGTACTTTGTCTGTAATGTTAATTATGTATAATTTCAACATAAATGAATAAATATAGTGTAACAATATTTTGTTTTAAACAGTGTCCGTGGAGTTTTTTGCCCTTTCTTCTCCATACTAATCTTTGGAATGGGCAACTGGCTTCATCTTTCTGACTGAAACGCCAGTTTTCAAAAATGCCTGTAATTGGTTTAGTTGAAATAAATGCTTTGACTGAGAGTTTGAGTGTGTTTTTCATAAAATTTTAGTAAATAATTCAAGAATCATATTTCTAAAATTACGAGTCGTATAATAATTTAGGGGAGAATTGAATACCTAGTTAAATATACCAGGTATTCAAGTCTCCCCTAAATAATTATACGATTTGACACTCCAGCATGGTCATTAGGAATTACTGTCTACGTTTGATAAAAGACGTTGCGAACGGCCCTTGACGAATTTAGTACATATACTTAAAAACTGATGGTTATTATAATTACATTAGGCTCCGAACACATACTGTGTGGAGTGATTTATGAACCAACAGTTAATCACACGCTTATAGAACCGATTTTCAAGAACGAAATTCCTTATAATAACAAAATGTTGACTAAACCTTTAAAGTAACACCAATTCGTTGGGAAAATCCACACACTAGGGAAATTTTGGAGCGTGTTTCAATTCTATAATTAAATTAATTAAGGAAACTTGAAGATTTGGTTGTCTGGATACAATATCCAGGACAGGATGTTCTATATATGTATATTAAAACGTGACCTAAAAACTTTTGAGGAGAATGTTTTGGTCTACGGAGTACGTAGACTTAATTTAGGGATACGGTTATGGCGCTAAATGCCGGAATACTTGTCATGCTCTATTTTAACTCAGTGTGGAGGTTGGGAGTTGTAATACAGTTGGTCTATGTTTTTTAATCGTCTTGAATATTTACTGCTTATATATATATTCATTCAGAATATAGGACAGCATTGTTTCATTTCCGATTACTTCAACTTTAATTTTTTGTACAGACGCCAGCACATCAAGCTACACGAAACTGTAAAATTTTTCCAATCAAATTTTAACCTTACGCTTTAGTGATAAAGTTGAAAATCTATTAAAGAAATGTGACAGATTGTAGTAGCTTGATGTGTTGGCGTTTGTACATAGAATCTGCGATGTAATTGCGTACCAGCAGCAATAGCATTCATTTTGACAGTTCAACAAAATTCATTTAATTATTTACGTTGTTGATCATATAATTTTTTCGAACATATGAAGCAATAAATTAGCAATATCCTTCAAAATCATTCAGATTGTAACTTATCGTGTGTTACGCAATTATGATGCTGTTTGTGCTCAAAATAACTTTCTGTCCTCACATCATATTTTAGCTTATCTTCTGCAAACGCCATTCCTTCCTAATCTGTCCCTGTAACATCAAAATCCACTATTTTATCTCCTAGTTTTTCCAACACTACCACCAAATCCCTACCTTTAAAAAGTATGACAGCAACAAATAGCACGATTTCACAATCCAGTACAAAAGCTTTGCTCGAATCCACCACAATCGCTGTTACCTCATGCCTTAGAGGTTACCCATTGTCCTCGTCCTTTGTTGGTTACAGATGATCGCGCGTGACTCCGGTACAAATGTGTCGGGCTTATCTACGTTTGTTGGGCTAAACGCGTTACCCTGCTTCGCCTTTTGATTGACACAGATATTTGATCGTGAAGACGACTAAGGGGATCCGAATCAGCAGTTTAGGTCTTGCCTGATTTCGTTGATTTAGCTTTTATTTGCTTGTTAGTCTGTTTGAGTGATCTCTGGTGCTTAGTTGGGTGATAGTTTGGCGTTGAATTTTCTGGGTAATTTTAACCCGGCGTCATTGTGGTAGGAAATAGTTACATGGACGTTGAGGTGGGTCAATATTACCCATATATTTAATACATGTTATTTCCATAATTTTTAAGTAAATTCGTAAACTGTGTCATTATTTCAGTATAAAGGTATTCTGGTTATGATAATAAAACAGAAAAATATTAATACAGAAACGTTTAATTGAGTTTAATCAACTTTTAAAATACTCAAAATTTACAATAAAAAAATAAAATAAAAAAGTAGAATATTGGCTCCAGCTACTGCACAGAACGGTAACGTCACCCGCGTACTTTCAAAACTATTAGAAATTTTAAACCGTCCGGGTAATTTTGACCCAACCTCAATGACGTCGGGTTAAGCCTTTCCAATTATTCTGACTGATTTAACAACTATTGGATGATAATAGCTTTCAGTTTATGAAACCGTAGATAAAATTTAAATCTGCAGAGTAGCGTAAGGTTTGATAAAACGTTCATCTTTTCTTTGTCTTTTAACTTTAAAATTGTCTACATCCTGAAGTTGGTCTTGAGAGGATAGACTTGGAACTTCCATTGAATTCTACAGAAAATACTACAGAACTTTCTGCTCATACTTAATCAGTTCCTTCTATCATCATATCTTCTGTTAGTTGGCTGAATACTAGATTTTCTTTCGGGATGGATTTACAGTAAAAAAGGTTTAAAAACCTTCACAACGCTTCTACTCGACATCCATACTTAATGTTATAAGTTCGAAACCACTGAATGTATTTCGATACAATTTAGCAAGGAGATACTAGATAGCATCCTGGGACATGGGTTACTTTTTGTCCCGGTAGCACGTTCCCGTAGTATAATTTTCGAGATCCACGCCGGCGGAAGCCCGGGCAGAAGTCAGTTCAGAGTCTCAAGTCCTCAGTCCAAACACTTTCAATCTCTTCAGTACAAAACCAAGGCTTTTGAACCTCAAGAAATAAATCCCGAAATCTTGTAATTTTCCTCAACCGTTCCACATAACGTTGTGCACAAACCGATTAGTCAGTCGACTAACAAGAAAGAATACACCACGGGATCGCAATCGGAACCGGTTCGGAACCGTATCGGTGCAGTTATCGCCAATTAAGTGGGGAAAGTGGTTCTACATCGCGAGCCTCGACTTAACGGACAGATTAGATAGACACGGCTGGAAGTATACGTCGAGTTAAGTATTTGTGTTCGGAAGCGTTTTGTTAGTACTTGGGATTGAATGTCGGTTTTATTGTTTACTTTACTTTTACTGTTGACTATTTGCTTTTAAATTTCAATTTAATTATACTATCAGGTAAAAGAATGGAACAAAAATTACCCTTTTTAGGGTTCCGTACCCAAAGGGCAAAACGGGACCCTATTACTAAGTCTCCGCTGTCCGTCCGCCCATCTGTCACCAGGCTGTGTCTCATGACCTGTGGTAATTAGACAGTTGAAATTTTCACAGATGATGTATTTCTGTTGCCGCTATAACAACAAATACTAAAAAAAAAAAATATTTAAGGGGGCTCCCATACAGCAAACGTGATTTTTTAGCCGTTTTTATAGATAATGATATGGAACCCTTCGTGCGCGAATCCGAATCCCACTTGGCCGGTTTTTAATATACATTTTTCACCTAAAGAAGCAGTGGCGGCCTCAACTTACGAGTTCGTCGTGGTTACGAACCCAGGCAGGCGATTTACTTTGTGTAAATAATTTCATCACCTCTGCTCTCAAAAGGGTGAAGGAAAACATCGTTTTATAGAACGTGTAACGTTAAATGCGCAAAACCTGAAAATAGTTCGATCAGAATAACGAGCAGAATTAATTGAACCACTTTTTAACATAGGTCACATTTTTCAAAAAATCTTCATTAAAAACGTTGCCGTGTCTATTTATTAATAGGTCAAGCAAGCCAATGTCAGCGCGGAGCAGCGGCCCGGTGACGACTTCTCCCTCGGTAAAGCGTCGTCGCAGACGCAAGAAACGATCAGAATGGCCAGTAAAACTAAAACAGCAAATAAAACCATTACAATTTTTTTAATTCTCTTAATTCTCTCGGACCGCTGCTCTATAATAGGCTAAATGACAAAGGAAACATCTACTCCTTAAATCAGAGTAACTGCAAGAAAATCCTTACGCAGACTCTTCAAACTATGTCCTATGAAGATACAGAGAAGTTATTAGTTGTACTAAAGTAAATATTGTTAGTAATATATAATTTTATAAACGTTTTACATGTGTACCAATAAGATAAATATGATAATTAAGTGATTATTTAATAAATTATTGTTACCTCCAATCGCCTGAAACACAGGATTACCTAGTTCAGGCACAAAAATAAAATGGTGAACTTGACATAGATCTACGAAAAAGTGTATTTAGCGTTAGTCCTTATATTATTGAATAAATTTTATTATTATTATTTTTTATTTATTATTAATTACTGATTTTCCCTCTGAAATAGGTCAATTGAATTAAAAATCAGGTGGGGGGTCTGAGGTTTTGCGCATTTAACGTTACACGTTGTATAAATCAGTGTTCTCTTTGAATGTCCCCTACGGGTCGTGGTCAAAGCTTTATTCGGAACTTTCATTGGTCTAACTATGTTACTTGTATTGTTAGGCTCGACGACTGACGTCACTACGAAACATCGAAACCAAAATATTTTTACAAAGGTTTTTGTCCCAGAATTTTGCACACCTGGAATTGGACTAACATATTTGGTGCTCTGGATATACACGGCTTAAAATCTTGCTTTATTTTTTTCTTAATCCTTTAAACATTTGATATACTTAATAATATCCAAAACATTGAAGACTTACCAAACCCTTTATTAAGATAACCTCGGTAGGTAGGTATTCCACCATGAATTTTACGGTAACGGTACGGTAATGTTGAATTTAACAGTAGCTAACAATCAATGTAACATCACCATGAAAAAATTTCCAGAAGAGACTTATCGCTCCCGATCAGGGGTAGCATAATCTCCCCCAACTCGAACCCCCTAAATATCGAATTCAATAACCTTTTCCTACGGTGGCCGTAAAACTCGACATTTCATAGTTTTTCGGACCCCATCTCTATGAAGATTTGAGCGGTTAATCTGATCTTTAGTAGATAGGTTTTTTATGACAAAAGACTGCAAGAGCAACTGATGTTTGGGAGATCTCAATCTGTAATGAAAATGTTTGAATATTTCCGATGTTCCATTCTTCATATAATCTTAATTATTGATATTTCATGGAAATAGTCATTTAATAGGATTATATGAATTTCGAAAGTTGTATTGATTTTTCGTTTTTTTTTTTAAACGTTTCCCTAGACTAGGAATTTCTCCTGTATTGTAGGTGCGTTTACAAACATTTAAACTCACATACACAAACAGCCAGACCCGGAACCACTATTTGTAGGTCATACAAATATTTCTTCCGTGCGAAAATCGAACCCGCGACACGTTGCGCAGCAGTCAATCGCTTAACCACTGCGCCAACCGTGCCGTCTTGATTGATGATTTGAATGATCATAATTTTGTAAATACATAGGTACTTGTTACGGTCGCTAATCATATTTTAATCAACATACAACCTGACATTAACCTGCAAATTGCAAAAAACGTATAATAATTTGAATTTCGCGGCCACCTAGAGCATCCCCCTTAAACAAAACTCATTGACTGCAAAATAAGCCAGCAACCATTCTACGTTTCAAACTTGCTCATATCCTGTTGATGAATCGAGTTAAGCTCTGAATGGATCGAATGATCGAACGAACGATACACACCAGTCTTTTCAATTTTAGCTCCTTTTTTAATGGTTCTGGTGCAACTAAAAGGGTCTTTCATCAAGTGAACTAGTTGTTTACTCACAAAACCTAGTTCTTTGAAGTCTTGCTAGTCGTTCTAGTTTCGAATTCTGTCTATCAAAGAAACTTTGAGCTTAGCTGAACTTTTAGCTGCTGTTTCGACTCGCATTTGTCCTCTTTGGTAATTAGAGTTTTGGTGGCAGATTTTCTTTTTAAATGGCACTGGTGACGATTCTGTTGTTCACAAACTAAACTAAATTTGAGTTTAGTGCATCTTTTTCTTTGTATTTCATTAAGAAAAGGACAAAAGATAAATTTTAGTTTAGCCCTGTCAAATTAATACTGCAAACAAGTTTAGAAACTTGCCTACTAAAATGACATCAATTTACGTAAGGCGTTGATTTATTTGACAGGACTAAACTAAAATTTATCTTCTGTCCTTTTCATAATGAAACGAAAAGAAAAAGATGCACTGAACTTAAATTTCCTTTAGTTTGTGAATAACAGAATCGGCTCCATTGTCATATTTTCTTGAGATTAACACGTTGACAGCCACCTACGAACTCGGTCCGTGCTCCTTTTTCTCTAATTCGCGAGGCACGGCTTGAGGCCGTGATCAACTTTCATACTGTTTATTTAATAAGGCATGAGTCGGAGTTATTGTGCTTGTAGCTTAGTGTTTTAGCTACGCACACATTTATACAATGCATTGCTGTAAGTACAAAGGGACAGCGGAGGGAAGGAATTACAATGACGCGTGTGGACGGCGCGTTCATTCGGCGATGAAGGAGACAATCGAAGAATACTCGAATGCTCAAAGGAAACGATTTTTTAATATACTAAATACAATATAATTACGTTTTTTGTTTAATTTTCATAATTTACAAAAATAGATGTAATAGATACAATAAGAATTATATGAATAGTCGTTTAGGTAATTTTTTTATAGTTAATACAAATATGCCGAAAAACGCGCGCGCAAAACCAAAAAGTTTAATGGGTTTCGAACAATTGATAATATTACAGTTATGGTTTTAATTTAGATATCATCATGCCTATCTCCTTGAAGGGTAGGGCAGAGGTGTTTAGTACCAGTCACATTCCGCCAGCTATGTTTAATTTAATGCACTTAATAAGAATCAAGCGTAATTCTATTTAGTATTAAAAGAAAAAAAAATCTTTCAAAATAAAAACAACCGACTTCCAAAAAAACACTACAAAGTGAAAAATAACTTTAATTTTGGAAGTCGGTGTCGTTTGTTCCGCATTTTCGTTTTTTGACACCGACTTCCGAAATTAAAGTAATTTTTCACTTTGTAGTGTTTTTTTTTGGAAGACGGTCGTTTTTTTTTTATAAAAAAGTTTTTATTTTTCACTTTTTAGTTATACCTACCCCAAACAATTTCATATGACACTACTTGCTATGTAAATATCACTGACAGGAAGCTGCATCTACGTTTATAGGGTACAGACGTGATGTTATGTTGTGCGATCGCGTAAACAATGCATACATATGCGATAGCAGCAATCGCGGTTGTTTTACTGGTATTTATTGAAGTTCCGTTGTCTGTCTCCGAAACTCATTACCAGATCTTTACGAAATTTAATTGAAGTCGGAAAACTCCTTATTGAAGTCGGATAAAAAATAATAATAAGTCTATTGTAGTCATCTACTATCAAAGCGTAAGGCAACTCGATTACGTGACATCCCGTGTCCTTTCATTTTTGATAACCGCCAAACTTTGAACAGTTTGTCTAACTTTAGCTAAAAGTTAAGCGTCTGATTTTAAAGTTCTGGACCTGAATCCAGGCTGTTTGGACGTGGATACTTTCAGTTGGCGCTTAAAGCTCGTTCCGTGTCGTGCAACCTTATCTACGCTACTTTTTTGTGCTCTTTAGCTTCATGTGATTTTATATATGATGTTTTTTTCATTATTAGCACTTATGTATGACGACTTATGATTGAACTATATTTCAGGATGTAGTTTTTGATCTGAATTTAAAACGCAATCAAATCACTTGAAGCAACATTAAACTTTTAATAAGGCTTTTTTTGACATAGATTCAAGTAATAATCGATAGTTTTTGCTATATCTGTATATGCTCTTGCCGTTCCCAAAGTTTTTACTAATACTATAAAAACAAACGTACTTACTTATACCAAGTCAAATTTGATATCATCTATTAGTCCTAACGTTAACTCTGAACACACACGTTATATTATAAGATTGGTGGTCTTCCCTATATCACGGGTGATCGTATCAATCGTGCATCTATCTAATCCCTTATCACAAACCACTCTCACGATTCCTGCTCATCATGTGTGAACGTGGTTTTAATAATGCCTCATTAGCTCATTAGGATTCAATTTCAAAATGGATAAAATAATTCCTGATGAAAGGGACTGTTTTATTTTTAAGTTATTATATGTTTATACGGTTTTACTTTTGATAAAGAAATCTTAACAATTACTTACTTTGTTCTGGTCTTTTTCTTTGTTTATCATGGTTAATGAAATGACTATAACTCGTGAAATTGACTTATTGTGTCAATTGTATAAACAATTAGTTTCCCTGACTATTCAAAAACAGCCCAAAATCCCATCAAAAGCAGCCCAAAATCCTTCAAAGGCCCATCCTTTATAAAACGGTCGATCAAAAACTAAACACACACACAATAACTCCTAACATCGACAAAAACGATACCAGAGATATCGAGTTTTTAAGCCTCATAAAGCTCACTGTAAAACCAATAGTCAACAATGTTCTCACGCAATCAGTTTAGCACACATATAATCAGCTGTTCACACACATAAATTGTTCAGTGAGGCTTTGTGTGCAAAGGCTAATTGATTTCGGCAGGTCCCGCCTCGCCGCTGAAGAGTTTCAGGGGTTCGAAAGTTGGCGAAAACGACCTTTCGTATGTCTCATTTAGACAATCGGAGGTGTATTTGGATTTGGTTCGCCACACGTTTAATTTGGGAGCTTTGTAAGGCCTCGAATGCACTTGGTATTTATGTACATGATGTACCTATTTGCCTATTTCTGATAGAAGCTGTCATGATTTCATTAAGAAAATGACAGAAGATAGATATTAGTTTAGTCCTGTCAAATTAGTCAGCGCCTGACGTAAATTGACGTATTTGTAGTAGCCATTATTTTAATCACGTCTAAACTTGTCTATGGAGTATCTTAATTTGACAGGACTAAACTAATATTTATCATCTGTCCTTTTCTTAATGAAATGGAAAGAAAAACATGAAGTAACTTAAATTTAGTTTATTTTGTGAAAAACAGAATCGGCACTACTGAATTACCAATGAAATTGGTAAAAAAAAAAAAAACGAATGACAATCTTCCAAGCTGACATAAGATGCTAAAAAAAAAAACGAATGACAATCTTCCAAGCTGACATAAGATGCTAAAAAAAAAAAACGAATGACAATCTTCCAAGCTGACATAAGATGCTAAAAAAAAAAACGAATGACAATCTTCCAAGCTGACATAAGATGCTAAAAAAAAAAACGAATGACAATCTTCCAAGCTGACATAAGATGATAAAAAAAAAAACGAATGACAATCTTCCAAGCTGACATAAGATGCTAAAAAAAAAACGAATGACAATCTTCCAAGCTGACATAAGATGCTAAAAAAAAAAACGAATGACAATCTTCCAAGCTGACATAAGATGCTAAAAAACAAAACAAACGAAGGCGCATCTGAACCGAGTCTAATGGTCGGATTGCTACCGTTGAATAATTAACACAGAATTAGGGCTGCCCCGCCCATCCTTGTTTGCCTGAATAATGTCTTTTAAAAATCGATTCCTTAATGGCGTCTCGATTTACATATCTTTACTTAGCATCGCGTCGGTAATTAATTTCGCTTTTTTAAGCAAAATTGAAAAGGTTTAATTAGAGAGTGTTGTTTCGGGGGTGTTGTTTGTTTTTGTTAGTACTTTTAGATGTAGCAAAGGATATTTAGATCTCAGTTTAAGGGAAGTAGGGTGTGTCGAAGGGTTTACATATTCCGGTGGCTTTTAAAAATGATTTGAATAGATTGACCGTCAGGATTCACATCACTATGATTAAATTCGGTTATCTTTTAAAGTGAAGGCACGTGAACATATCCGTCAGAAGTCTGCCGTGATATGCTGGATTCGTTTTCTCCTCTACCGATCATTTTGCTCCAGACAGTTCATTTTGTGTATATGTATGTATACAGGGATAGTTTTCAAAGACCAGCAAAATATAAGTGTTTGGTACAGACCGTCAAACTGAACAACTTTTTCCATGGGACCAATATCGTAATTGCGAAAAATTTAACAACTGTCCCCTAGAACACTTCATTACCTACTCGGCCTAAACATAAGGGACAGCTGAATTTTTATTCGCAATTATGATGTTGGTCCCATAGACAAAATTGTTCAGTTTGATGGTCTGTTCCACACACTTCAATTTGGCTGGTGTTTGAAAACTAACCCTGTATATATAACAGTATTGTTCTTAATTCTTGTATTGTATACAATACAAGAATGATGATGATGCAGAGACAAAAAATCTAGGAAATGACTATAGTAATTTCCTAGCTTTTTTGTCTCTGCATCACCCTAAGGTTGACTGGTAGAAAATGCCTCAGGCATTAAGTCCGCCTTTGTACAGTACTTTTTTTACTTGTGCATAAAGTTTTAATAAATAAATAAATACGTAAACGTACGTATATTTTCGTAAACTTTTCGCCTATTGATGACATACGGCCACGAATGGGTTTCAAATAGAAAGAAAATACGTTTATTTTCGGTATAACACGACGCAACGAAAAATCACAAACACAAAAAAGAACAAGATGGGGAAAAATATGCGTCACATCTACGCAAAACAGCCATCGTTGAGCATAATGCTGTGAGCCTATGCTTGACGCAGCCACAGCGCTGGTTTTTAGCGATCAGTGTTGACGTGGTGACGTCGACCGGTGTAGCTTAAAATGAGATACAAAATAAGAGCCTTAAAATAAATATAAAATATATGTTTTAAATCTTTATATAAACATAATATTCAAATGGTAAGATTCCGTTCCGTCGGCAAAGACTGACCGATGGCTAAAAGTTTTCTGTGCGCGCAGCTGTCATAAAACTATACATTTGACGTTTTGACATACTGGTTGCATAATAAATAACACACTATCCTATTTTTTTTAAGTTTTCTTTTTTTTTCTCTCAAATGACATTAAGAACTGACATTTCTTCTGTAGTTTTGCTTGTTATTTGTAATTTTCCTCTCTGTAAAACCTCGCAAGATATCACCTTTCCTCTGTATATATAAAAGTTACTTGAGTGCTTTGGTTTTCTTGAGATATTGCTGTGAGTGACTTCCGCCGTACCTCTCAGCTCTAAAATGAATGGAAACCCTTAAAAAAAGTTCCACATCCGTATTTATTAATTTTAGTAATGGAATTTGTGGATCTTTTTAAAATATGGCGTCGTTATTTTGTAGAAAGAATTCGGCGGATGCGCTGGTGTGGGTGGGTGAATTTAAGGTTTGAATACGAAAGTGAATTATTTACGAGGTTAAGTAAATTATGGTTGAAGAATAGAAACTTGTTCTTTCTTACGGTTTTTAAAATGCTCTATGCAAGGGGCAGTTCTCATAATTTTAAGAACGTTTACAGTTTGATCTCAGTCTTTTTCTGTCAAAAATACCTTTAACATCCCTACATTTTTTACAAGTCTTTGACATTGATTGTCGCTGAGGTGAGATTGCGACTTGAATTTGACTGTTTATTAGGTAAGAGAATTGTTCTTCTAATCTCAGTCTCAATCTGTCAAAAATACCTCTAATTTCCCTACATTTTTGACAAGTTGTTGACGTTTTTTTTCGCGACTAGATGTTGAACGTTTTAAATCACGAGAATCGGGCTTCACTTTTTGACATGAAATCCTTCATAATGATCCTAAACAGTGGATAGGTTAAGTAGGTCCATCCCATTTATAATAACTCAAATTCAAGCTAAATATGTAATATAATCAAACACAGAAGTTTTAGTGTGAAAGAAATTTCTTTAACATTAGCCTCGCCCCGCGGTTTCATACCCATAAGTCATCCCGCGGAAATAACGAGATAAAAATATCCTCCAGGTCATGCCGTTTAGCCGTTTTAGCTTTGAGTTTTTGATTTTGTTTTTGACTGAAAACTTTCTTTTGAATTGTCAAGAAGTCGATCAGTCAGGAAATATAAAGCTAGCTGTCCATTCCTAAGCGCAGTAGGTACCTATGGAGAAGAACTTTATTTAAGAATTACACCAGCGGAGCAAAAAAAAAAAAACTTCATGTGCTGGTTTCCATCCATCCTAGTTACATCATTAATGCTGAATTTACAATTATATGTGAGGACGATGTAAAAAAAAGACGTACGCGTTAAAAGCGTCCAGAGTACAGGAAATAGTACCTAACAAAACAACAATCCAATAGTAAAATAATTAAAAATAAGCTGAGGCAGCTAAGTGATAACCAGCTCCAACTGACGGCGCCCGTTCACGAACATGACGCATGGATCAGCACCATTCAGCTCAACCATTTTGAAGGGAGCTAAATGACCCAACACACACGCCACCGTCAGCGAGACATTTGAGATCATTTGATCTCTCAATGTCTGTCTCTCTTATTTCTTCCTCCCAACTTTATTTGAAAAAGGCTTAGCTACTAAAACCGTAAAAAAAAAAAACAAACCAGTACTTACTTAGCTACATTTATATCGAGAACCCCGCACAAAGAACCCTGTTTAACACTTAAACTGTTTATGTAACAAAATGATCCCCTATTGCCAGTTGAATTAGCCGGAAAATAAATCATTCATTCATTCACTCGCAATCCCTGGCCTAATTCCGTTTGCAGGCGAACCCGGTGGACGAAACACAGCTTGTGTAATTAGGAGTTAGTAATGTAGTGTGTCGTAACCACTGCGCGCTTCGTACTCGGTATACAATAATCTTTTGAGTGCTCGACCGTCGATGTACAGTGAAATAGCTTTTATGGATATTCTCGTGTTGAGATAGATTTTTAGGACTATTTCTTTATGTTAGTTTTGGTAACCTGTAGCCGAACTAAAACACGCTTTTAGCATTTTAGTTTGTTTTGCTATAATTTTAGTTCCCAACTCCTATACCTTCAGAATGTAGGTAGACCGTTTACTTAGGGAAGGAAATTAAAATAATGTATTATTTAAAAGTACCTATTATATTCATAAAACTTACCCAACTTCATGTTGATTTTGCACGAAGCTCAGTAACAAAAAAAAAAAAAATTAGAGAACAAAGCAGAAATAAAAGAAAAAAAACTATTACGAGTGCCCCTATTTTAACAAGGCAAAAAGAATAACTCGCAGCTCATATAATATTCGAGAGCTGCATTGAAAATTCCCGGTGCATGCAAAACTCGCTTGTTTCCTATCCCCGGTATTACTACGTAAATAAGAACAAGATGCCGTATCTAACCCTTTGCTGGCTCCACCAAGCTACTCGTTAGACGCATTTTACCGAACAAAGCGCGCTCCGTTCACACTGGTTGCACTACCACACACCCCGTGAAGATGCGCTGGCACAGAATTGCAAAGTAATAAAGCCGCTTTGCCTTTTTAATGAGTTCTTAACACCCCCCGAGGGCGCCACCAAACGAGATTATAACACAAGCGTCCCTATGTGTGAAACGTCGCAATTGTTTTTCTCCCTATCAGCTGATTCAGCGAACCGATTTGCATGAGGAAAAAAAAACGTTTGTGTTTTTCCGATTCGCTGTCATCAGTGCCGAATGCCTTACCTAAACAAATTGTTGACAAGGCAATACAGTAAGATGAACGAATAACGCGTCCGCAATCAGCTAGGAACGGAGCGAGGCCATGCTTGAAAAGAAACAAATTAGATCCGTCTCAAGAACGGGGCTTTGAAATGGGCGCTGGTAAAAAAAACCGTGCCACTAATGAAGGGTTGCCCGACCTAGAGCATTGAGTTCGTTCGTACAGTCCTGTTGGCTCGATGGTTTGAAGTGTGGAACGTGGGATACTTAGACCCTTGTTTCGAATGAGAGTTAAGTAGGTAGAATAGAACGTCGATTGACAAAACAATTTTTTATGTAGAAGTGTTCTCCAATAAAAGGTTTGTTTATTTGAATTGGAGGGTAGATTTGTAACTCAAGGTAGTAAGTAATGTTTAGCGATGGGTAGTTACAGAGGCAGCTTATTTTGTTACTTCATTTACAAAGGTATCCACTTCAGAGTTTTATTGAGTGACTGTGAAGTGCTTCTACAATTCAGATAGTTTTTTATAGACCTCATCCAGCGCTTTACAACAGGCGTGATCGTGGTCAATAGCGGGCCTATAATGCAGTAAAAAAAAAATGTTACTCTGAATATTTACAGCTTTAAAATTCATCTCTATTCTAATCCAATCTTTCAATTTCTTCTTTGTACGCCAATCCGTTTGTTTCTCATCTCGAGCCAATATTTCAATACATCCCAAGGCGCACCTTTCCTCATTTTTCCACCTTCGCTTACAAACCTGTACCTTATGATTCCGTATGCGTTCCGAGAGTGTAATTTGCCACATTTTTCTGAGCCCGCGTGTTTCCAGCGCGTTAATCTTGCTTGCCTGATCTTTTTGACACCTTGTGCCTTTCTGCCTGTAATATTGGGATAAGCTCGAGCTGTGTATGTTTTCTTTCTGAGCTTGTTTTAGGTTCTGGAATTACGTTATCTATTAGAGCATTTTCTGTGTTTCGATTATATTAAGCAAAAAAAAAAAATCTCCAATGTAAGGAGATACAAAGAGCTAAAGGAAGCGAAGAAGGAAACGCATACTGTAGAGTCATATCAACACAACTCGCTTGAATTTGTGTACATGTATATATATATTATGAGTATATATTATAATATATATATATATACAACATTATTTTTAATAAGTATATATTATAGTAAATAGTATGTTGTATATTATAGGTTTTTAACCTATTTATGTATTTCAGTACGTTTTTTTTTATCTATAATTTTAATAGTTTTTTGTTTATCATTCTTGTAAATGTTATGACTCCGATTTTTGTCACCGTGTTTCTCTGAAAATTCAGCCTGGTATATTCCACTATTCTAAGAATTTACTTTATTTCTCATTATATTTAATATACTAGGCAAACCAGTATTTTCAATACCTTCTCAGAAAATGTATAGTAAATACAATCCCTGACATTATTTACAACCAATTTTACCACCATTATTCCTTCCACCGCTAGTGTAAACACGAAACGCAACAGGAAAATAAAATAACGCTTTCTGCTTTGAATAATTTTATGTAGAAATGAGTTCCCAATACCTATAAAGCAGTGTGAAGTATTTATCGGACAGCCGACGCGTGCGAGTAACAGATTTCACGATTCGATACATCGACTTCTCGAGTACCTACTCGGCAATCGATACTGGTTTATATCGATGATAGCTGTGTGGTTAGGCGTACACGTAAACGGTGGCGGCTTCGAAGCGGGTAGCAAAGGGAATTTCAAATATGTGTGGATAAAACTAACTTTAAATTGTTTGGATAAACAACGTGAGGGAATTCGTATTTTAGAAAAAAATATTGGCTGCCGCGTCTCTGGAAATGCAGTCTGTGCATTTGCACTGAGCTCATTGCAAACCGTCACTAGTATTCATGAGAAGCAATTTGCACAATTTGTTGACTTTTCTTGGTTATTATTATTTCTTGGAAAATTATAAGTGGAAGAGCGGAGTCTCCTCTCACAACCATTTCCTTGCTTAAAAGGAGACTCTAAAATGATATTATGTTACGTTAAATGAACTAAACATTTTTATTATTTATTTATTATGATTTCCTGGGAAACACCAACAAGCGGAAGTTAAAAGTACTTCAAAAACCGATAATGATATAGAAGTGGAATATACGAATAATTCTACCAGTTCATACTTATTTAAATTGACGGCTAATCTCGATTCGATTAAGTTCTCAATCGATATAAGATATCGATGTGTTTCGTCGTCGTACACCAACGAATTAAGAGTAATCCTGTAGAGAGGCGTCTTGTACAAATTGATACAGTAATGGCGTTAGCTATGTAGCTTCAATGATGGAGGCTTGTTTTTGGTTTACGTCCGTTTCACACTGTTTAGGCGCTTAATTGGAAGTTTTCGGAATAATGGCTGCGTTTAATGGTTATAGGGTTTAACGATATTTTGATTGGAAATGTTAATGATGTTTTTGGTAGGACAAACCCCACCCAGGTGCTTCAATCAGGTTGTTGTTGTGTAGGTAACCTCCTCTAGGTCCGTGGCACGTTATTTAGGTTCCACGTTTTTACGACTTGTTAACAAATGGAGATTTATTTACTATTTTTTTTAAGTACGCTTTTGTTACTGTCCCACTGCTGAGAAGAAGCATTCCTCAAATTCTTCCTTCTTTATTATTAGTTAGATAAGCACGATTCTGTTGTTCACTAACTATATTTAAGTTCAGTGCATCTTTTACTTTATGTTTCATTAAGAAAAAGACAGAAGATACATTTTAGTTTAGTCCTGTCAAATTAATCAGCGCCAGACGTAAATTGACGTAATTTTAGTAGGCAACTTTTAATCACTTCTAAACTTGTAGTTATGGAGTAGTGTCAGGCGCTGATTAATTTGACAGGACTACAGTAAAATTTATCTTCTCTGAAGTTAAATTAAATTTAGTTTAGTTTGTGTACAAGGAAATCGGCTCCAATGTTTTATACACAAAAAACTATCCGAAATAAATTCTCTAAATGATGGTGAAAATCGGATACAAAATCATTTTGAAGTTTAGAAGAAGCGGTTACAGATAAACACGCAAGCGACATTGTTTTTGTATTTTATAAAGATGTGTCACTTACCAAATGTAAAATCATAAAGAAAACGAATGGAACGCAGATATACATATAAGAGAAAAAAAAAATGCATCGTCAAATACTTACATTCAACGAAAGAAATGCAACGGTTTGTAAAGAGTCCCTTTAGCAAACGTTTATAATGCTACATAGGTACAAATTTATTAGTAAACAAGATAAAAAGGATCGTATCGCCGACCGTTTAAAAAAAAAAACTGTTCGCTTGTCCAAACAGCCAATTCGATTTCTTTATTTTTATTTTCTTTGGTTTCTTTACGTTGTAAAAATATGAAAGTAATTAAAAGTTTTTGAGGCTAAGTGAGCTATCAACAACATGTCTGAACTGATCTTGTAATTAATGTGTTGTTTGTAATTAATCTTAAATAACTTGGTAATTTATTATAAACTAGCAGCGCCCCGCGGTTTCACTCGCATGAGTTTCCATCCCAGCGGAGTATCGGAATAAAAGTATCCTATGTGTTAATTCTGATTATAATCTATCTGTCTACCAAATTTCATTTAAATCCATTCTGCAGTTTCTGCGTGAAAGATTAACAAACGTCCATCCAACCTCACAAACGTTCGCGTTTACCTATAATATTACTAGTTGCGCTCCGCGGTTTCATCCGCATAAGTCTCGATCCCGTAGGAATATCCGGATGAAAAGTATTGTATGTGTTAATCCTGGTTATAAACTATTTGTGTGCTAATTTTCATCAAAATTGGTCCAGCCGTTTGAGCGTGCAGAAGTAACAAACATACACACACACAAACACACACACACACACGAACTTTTGCCTTTATAATATTATTGTGACTAGCTGCACCTCGCGGTTTCACCCAAAGTAAAAATCTCTGAAGTTATTGAGCAAATATACGCCCGAATATACTCACATCTATTGACCTAACGTGAAAACGATTAAAGCGACATCTGGCGTTTTATATACGAAGTACATTCGTGACGCCACAATATGGCTCCTCTATATTGAATGCGACCCATCAAAGTAATTAACAGTCTATCAATCAAGTTGACTATTCATAACCGTAGGGCCATTTGTACACACCCGTTTTTCCTGCCGTGAAAAACGACGTTTTATTCGCCGTGTGTAGTCACGGTAGTCAGTGTTGTATGGATCACTGTGGAAGCTTGTTGACGGACACGTTTTTTCTACGGCGTGGTTTATTCGCCGTACCGTAAAGAAACCCTGCCGTGTACAAAGGGCCTTATAGTACTACAGACACTGACAATCAAGAAATAATCACGTGTTAGTAAAATAATAACAGGGTCGTAACACAAAATATTCTAATGGACAAAATACTAAGTAATGACTCCGAATCTAAATGTAATAACAGCTTTCTAGTTAATGAATGTGGCACTTAATCACTATTTACAGTCGCATACTAGACTGACACGCCTCCTGTATTCCTTTCACAGTTATTTTATTACGGTACAATAAGGTTTATTTTCGCTACAGTAAGGTTTTTCGTTACAATAAGGGTTGGACCTCATCTGGCAGCACGGAATCGCATTTGTTCCGCCTGTGCTACCACGTGCTGCAGTATGCTGCCGCATGCGAACGCGCGCTGTCGCATTCCGCAGACAAAAAAGGCAGTCGCACGCGTCAGCATGCTGCACCATGGGTGGCATACTGCCGCGTTCTTTCATGATCAGTTTAGTTTCAAGCGCGAGATGGATAGGACCACGGAAGAGAGAGCAGTGATTCTAGCGTGTATTTTGCAAGAAATGCAAAATCAAAATAATAAAAAGTCATTGTTATTTCCATCCGTACGGCATGAATGAACAGGCTGCACTGAGCTGACGAGCGGCCGCGTGCGCGATTGTACGATAGAGTGAGACAGCATGCGATAGCAAGTGATCGGCGTGAAAGGATGCGTTAGCATGCTATCGCGCGCTTCAGCGTTCCGGAGTCTCCCTGCCGACCATTGCATTTTGTCCGTGATGCCGATCGCCTCGAGGATTCCGCCGCGTGCTATCGCATTATGCTTTCTGTCTCGGTCTGGCAAATGGCAGTTCTAAGCGACAGAAAGAGAAAGGGCGACGGAAAAAGGCGATTCCGTGCTGCCAGATGAGGTCCAACCCTTACGTTGCTGTCGGCCGCGACTTACGAGTCGTAAGTCTGGGTGAGAACCCAGGCTGGCGCCTTAGGTACTCTGTGTAAACTATTTCATCACCACTGCTCTCAAAACGGTGAAGGAAAACATCGTGGGGAAACCGCACGTCCTAGAACAAAAAAAATTAAAACATGTGACATCTGCCAACCCGCACTGGGCCCGCGTGGTGGATTACGGCCTACTCCCTCTCACAGAGAGGAGGCCTGTGTCCCAACAGTGGGAACATCATAGACTGATTATGCATGCTATGAAATGTTGCTGCTGCAAGCATACTGTGACGCGTACCATACCATACACCAATGGAATACTATAATCATGATAATTGGCAATTTCATCACAATGGGACACATTTTATACAGGGTTATTTGTAAAACACCAACAACCTCTTAAGAGGTCATTGTACTCATCATTATGAACAACTTTTACTATGGGACCAAACCTGAAATCGCGAAAAAAAAATCAGCTGTTCCCTACATTTATGTTCGTACGAGTCGTCAAAATGTAGGGAACAACTGATTTTTTTTTCACGATTTTCCAGTTTAGTCCCATAGTAAAAGTTGTTCATAATGATGAGTACAATGACCTCTTAAGAGGTTGTTAGTGTTTTAAAAATAACCCTGTATAAGGTCCATATTCAGCACAGCGCAAGTATAACCTAAAAGTTTTAGTACAAAAATAATTTTAAAGTTACAATTAAATCCTTGCGTTAATTCTCATCTATTTAGTTTATATGAAAATTAGTTGGCAAGGCCGCTGTTATGTCACGGCGGGTGCCAAGAGATCAGGATGATAGAAAGATAAGATGCGGTACAGCTTTACGACTCTGTAAATGAGGTTATCATCCAAGCTATGCTAGGATGAATACACCAGGCCGACAACAGGATCCAGTTGGGTTGGGTAGCATTAGGAAAACTTCGTCAAGTCTTCTCGTCGCCTATCCCTCATTGTTTGAAGACTAAAGTCTTCAACTAGTGCGTCCTGTCCGTCATTACATATAGTGCTGAAACATGGACACTGATGGTCGGGCTGGTCCACAAATTCATGGTCGCTCAGCGCGCTATGGAGCGAGGTATGCTCGGAGACTCTTTGAAGGATAAAATTAGGAATTAAATTATCCGGAAAAGAACCGGAGTTACCGACATAGCTTGCAGAGTAAGCAAACTGAAGTGGCAGTGGGCTGGCCATGTCTGTTGAAGGACCGATGGCCGGTGGAGCAGACGATTCCTGGAGTGGAGACCGCGTATCGGCAAGCGTAGTGTGGGACGCCCCCCAGCTAGATGGACGGACGACCTAAAGAAGGTGGCTGGGGTAGACTGTATTCGGAAGGTGGAGGACAGGCTGTCATGGCGCAGTCTGGGAGAGGCCTATGTCCAGCAGTGTACTGCGATAGGCTGAGTTGATTCTACGAAGAATACTGAGATGGCAACTTTCGTAGGACCAAGGTCTTATGATCAAAGGTGCATGCTGATCAAAGACCAATTCTACGAAATAAACGCCCCGCGTTCACATCTGAACTTGATACAAATGTCTGTCTAATGTCAAAATAGATACGATGGTTTCGTCCCGAGCTTTCATTCGGTGTATTCTCGATTCCCTACACAATTTCGTCCCACATTTCACACGTGAATTCGATGACGATTCTGCCCTAACCAGCTCGAATAGCCGCCATTTTATAATTTGACTCTCGAACTAGCGTTGTGGTACGTATGTCAAAGGTAGTCACGGGTTAAAGGTCAATAATAATAATAATACGACAGATCGATTTTCCCTCTAGGATACGACCTTTTCTTACCCATACCGAGAAATGTTTAGAAGATTATGTAACAGTTTCATTATCAATTCAATTCAATTCTCAATTCTTTATTGCGTACCCTAATGTATGTAGTTCGTACAGAAATAATTATCATCTGCCTAGCCTTTTCCCAACTATGTTGCGGGCTTCCAGTCTAATCCGATGCAGCTGAATACCAGTATTTTACATGGAGCGACTGCCTATCTGACCTCCACAACCCAGTTACTGGGTAATACGATGCCCCTTGATAAGACTGGTTGTCAGACTTTGTGATTGTCATTTGTCTAAGCCCTAAGTAAGTCTCAGTTACTTCGACCGCGTCATTATTTACCATCAGATATGATAGATGTCAACCGCAAGTCTATCAGTCATGAAGTAAATAAAACTATAAATTAATGTATGCATCCATTTCAGTACTTAAAATACACGTGGAGTTGCGGACACCAGCCCGTCTGTTCCATTCGTTTAATCCATTCATCCATTAGTTTAATCAATTTAATTTTATCCTTATTGACTCAATTATTTGAGATCTTGTAACTCATATTCGTAAACCACTTAAAGTGAAACATGTCGACCTTTTCGTAACATACGAAAATCGTATGCACCGTGACTTTTACCAATCTGATTCATACTCAAATCCAAAGCATTTATTTCGAATAAGCCAATTACTGGCACTTTTGAATTGTCAAGGGGTCAGTCAGTCAGAAAGATAATACGAGTAAAGCTAGTAACAAAGCGTAGTAGGTTCCTATGGAGAAAGACACTCTTTTAAATGTTTAATCAGCAGTGTTATCCAAGCATACCTATCGAAATTTAATTGGTGTTACCCATATAAAGGTAAAAATTATAAATAATAAATATTTTATTCAGTATTAAAATATTTACATTAAGTATTTGATATAATTTACAAAGGTATAATAATGTTAGATCCCTGTACTAGGATAAACACACAATCACAGGTGGCACTTTATGGTAATTGTAGGACAATAAAATTCTTAACAATCTCAATCTCAATAAAAGTCTTGAAATAATGAAACATTCTATTAATTCATCATTTTATACCTAGTTTACTTTAAAACTATTCACCTTAAATATCAAAAAGTCTTATATACGAGTAACGTACTCGTATATAAGACTTTTTGATCTTTAAGGTAAATACAAATCATCAAAAAAAAAAAAAAAAGTTTATGATACCCCAGTCATAGTCCTCGTTACGTACAATAAAGAACTTCAATACTGAGAAAAATACTCCTCAAAGCAGAGCCAGTGGCCAGTGGCGTTATATATTTTGATGAAGTTAAACAGCAGTGCTTCGTTCACAAACCGGGATCGCTGGAGAAATATTGAATTATTGTTTGCAGTCGCGACGTTAGGTATACATGATACGTATGTATGTACGTATTGCTTTTTCATTTTAAGAATCGGATAAGTAGTTTGCAGAAAGATTGGTGGATGGTCTAGTATTTGAGGTTAATGCGTTATGTTAAGAGTTGAACTAAGAATATAGATTAATTAATTATTTCTGGGATTCTGTTGAAACTTAGGTTTTGGAATGAAGTTCTTCAACGGAGTTTGTGGTTGGAGTAAAATTGAAGAAATCGTCAAGTATCGAAAAAGCGTTATGCCCCCTGCATGCGACTTTTTTATAATAGAAAGAGACAGAAAGAGAGATATAGTTTTCATGGTTTTCGAGGGTGCTGAAGCTAATAGTGAGAACGACACCCATGACGAAAAATTTGAAAATTTTCGCAGGGGCCATTTTGGATTTTCATTCTGACCTTATTATCAGTTTCAGCACCCTGGAAAACCATGAAAACGACACCCATTATGAAAAATTTTCACAGTCGCCCTATTGGTCTCCATTTTGAACTTCGTTTCTTCCAGAGGCCCCCGACCCCACCCGTTTTTTTTTGTCCAAATGTGATTATACATATTAATAATCTATTGTTGGATAGGTTAGTTCGCTTTAATTCGCTTTTAAAATCACGCCTTCTGTGCATGGGAGTAGGCGAAAACTACAGAGCCATCTGCTACGATCGTAACATAATATTTTAGCGGTTCGTTCATATGTCAGCGGGGTAGTTGCGTAACACACTATCAGTAGCAATGGCTGTTGAAAGTTCAACAACATTCATTGCGTTATGTATGTTGTTGAGCAGACACATTTTTCGAACATATGAAGCAATGGATTAGCAATACTCTTAAAAATTATTCAATAGGTAATCTTAATCTTTTTGGGATGCATGAAGATGGCTTCTCGTGTAGCGCAATTTGTTCCGCTAGTTACTCAACTGAACCGAGCGCTCGGCACATCCTAGACAGTCGCACCAACACCTCATTTGACTGGCCAATTCATCCCTCGCGGTGGATCCCACCGGAGTCCGGCTTCAAGCAGCCTGCTGTGTTTCGTCGATGTGTGGTAGTTCCAGTGCGTTAGGCATCTTCTGGACACGCTAGTTCCATCATAGAACTCATCCATCGCTTTCCATCAGGCGGGATCGAGGTCAAGAGCGAGTCCATTCAATAATATTTTTTTTTAATGATAGTGTGTTACGCAATTAGGGTGCTGGTCATATACACAAGCCGGTTGCGAATACTACGCATCTGACCATTCTGAAGAACTTTACCGGTAAGGTCACTTCATGTTCTCTTACATCATGACTTAAAAAGGTATAAAACATTGTCTAACCCTACCAACACTTGGAGAATAGATACAAATTGTACATTCAGTGTATATGTTTACGGCTCTAACAAAAAAAAAAGAAAAACACCGTAGTATTGAAAATATTACTTACACCGAAAGTCGAGACCGGGAATCGGCTTAACGTAAGCTTACGTTTAGTTTTGTCCTACAAAAAGGACACACAACGTACTCCGTAAACAAAGCCTTACCATATTTATCTACGCGAAACCGAAAACTAAAAATCACGTTGGCCATTTTTATTCGAAAAAGGATCTTATAAAAATTGTCACGAACCGTCCCGTGAGTGCTGATCGTTTTCAACAATGTACGTTATAGTCGCGTGCTTGCTACCTAGTGAAGTACAGTAAAACTAGCTAAGTATATGGTATACAGACCAAAATATTACATAAACTACACTGCTAGTATATATATATTTTAATTATGGCATACTTATAAACCGGAAAGAAAGTTGCACAACATTGTATGTGTTGCGGAAACAATGTGGCTGGCCACATGGAATGTTGCATTGTTGTTAGTATAATAAGTAAGTGATGTAATGTTTATTATTGGATAAATCAGACTGACATATACATTTTGTATAGAAGTCCAAAAAAATTAAAGAATAAAGAAAAATCCGTATTCATGGTACAAAACGTTTAAAAAAAATACCGACTTCTATAAAATATCTACACTACTTACAAAGTGAAAAATAACTTTAATTTCGGAAGTCAGTATCGTTGAGTTCGCATTTTGTTTGCCACCGACTTCCATAATCAAAGTTATTTTTAACAATCATAAAAAAATACAACCGCATTGAGAACCTCCTCCTTTTTTTGGAAGTCGGTTAAAAATAGCATATCTCGCAACATAAATGAATAAATAAACAACAAAATGTTGAGTGTAATAATGTTGTAGTGCAATTTGTTACTCAAAATTTTTTTACGGTGTATACCGGGCTTCAAGAGAATTGACTATTCAGAACACTCATAACATTGTTTAAAAGTAGTTGCACGTTAGCTGCTTGTACACCAAATAGCTAGCTCGACTGTACCTACCGCAGCACACACGCGATCGACGGACCAGAGCTGAGTGCAGGAAGGTTCTAAAGTGAGTTGGGCCAATCCCAAACGATGTTCTCTGGTGAAGGATTTCTGCCAAGAATGTAGGTGTATTTTACTGACGGTTTTGTGATACTTACATATAGAATTTAAAACACATCTGTTGTATGGGAGCCCCCTTAAATATATTACTTTATCTTTAATTTTTTATTATTTTATTTTGTTTTTTAGTATTTTTTGTTATAGCGGCAACAGAAATACATCATCTGTGAAAATTTCAACTGTCTAACTATCACGGTTCATGAGATACAGCCTGATGACAGACGGACGGACGGACAGCGGAGTATTAGTAATGGGGTCCCGTTTTACCCTTTGGGTACGGAACCCTAAAAACTGTCGCAATATTCCTAGCAAATATGATCCGAATTATCTGAACCATATTATCAGATCGCATCAAACGTCAAATGTTCTTTTCATGATCTTAGGATCTTTCCGTCTCACTGGGCATCAGCCCAAAGCCTGCCCTCACGTTTGCCCGGGTATTGTCCGCTGACGTATCAATAGACCTTTTTGTTATCATGTTTACACAAACAAGGATGTTTATCGTGTATATTTCATACATTAGAATGGGGTGAGTTGGTTCATGCGTATCGAGATTTTTGACTGGATTGGGTCGTACTCGTTGAATTAGCTATTACTTCACGATCGGATTATTTGGACCAGAGATTTATTTATTTATTTATTAAAGGCAAACCAACAGCTTCTGTATAGAGCATTACATAAGAATAATAGTAACAAAAGCATCAGACTTATACAGTCGCCAGTAATAGGTCGACCAACATTCTAAGTGAGTAAAATAACACTTAATTATTATTAGCTATTAAAATCTTGATAAAGGAATTACGACATAAAATTGAAAATAATCAAATTAAAGTTAAAAAGAAAACATAACGAAATTACGAATATCCGGTAAGATTGACTGTAAAGAGGGTTGTACTCTTTACAGTTCATTATTTGATCATTACAATTCAATCTATGCTAAACCCGTCTCTAATTTCCTATTGTTTAGATGGATTGAAGCGAATGTAAAGCTATTCATTAATCAGTATCGGACTGAAAACTAATCATCAACAACTGCTAATCCTAACTAATACTTTATGCGAAATCTGCGGTCGTTAACGCGGTTTTAGTGTATGAAACGAACACCGTTCTATTTTTCACTCACATCATCTAACTATCCTTTTCACATGTTGGGGTCGGCTTCCAGTCTAACCAAATGCAGCTACAATACCAGTATTTTACATGGAGTGACTGCCTATCTGACCTCCACAACCCAGTTAGGTACTCGGTAATACGATACCTCATGGTAAGACTTTCGGGCTTCTGACGATCCGTATTGACTTTCCGAGGCACGGAGGGGTCTCGGTATGTAAAGATGGTCATTCATCCACGGACCGATCGCGGCAAGCGTAGTTTAACCTGATCGATCGACCCGTAGGGCAGTTATTACTAGCGCCTCCTCTGTTTTTCACTCACGTATGCACAAAACGTATCGATGCCTTCAAAGCGAAACACAACTAAGTACATGAAACATAAGCCCAAAACCTTTATTCTTTGCGTCCAAAAAGTATTGTTTACTGCCCTAAAGCCTCTTACATCCCACAAAAGAACACCGAAATGGACTATTTCAACCGTATTCACGCACACAAACGACTGATATAATTCACTCGGCCTCCGGCCGGAAAAAAATGACCCAATAACTAAGTAACTCCTCGGGTGAGCCGAAACAAAAACACGATGGATGGACAAATTTGCGACTGACTTATTTATCTCTGAACCGAACGTAATTAACGAAATTCCTTCAGAACAAACAACCGCAGATTTCTTTCCGATATTTTTGCTTCGAACATCTTCGGAGCTGCTCTAATATTCATTAGGAACATGACAGGCAAGAAATACTCCGAAATTATTCATCGGGCCGTCGCTAAATCGTCAGCCGGTCCGCCTTTTAATGGAGAAGAATATAAAAAAAAGTTTTAAACATAACAAGAGAGGCATGTCCCACTCCATAAGATATTCATGAGCGTCTAAAAAAGTTAGACAAAGTTTGACGAAGATTTTGATTACCGCTGGTGCATGGTCGAAACTAAGAGAGGTAAGAGGATTGTGAATAAAAATAAGTAACAGATTTCTAAGTGAATTTTCGTCTGAACTTACTCGTTAGGTTGTGAAGCTTCGGCTCTCTGAAACTTGGATATTGCTTAGATCATCGTTAACACTCGGTTTCAAGTTTTAGAAACTAATTAATTAGTTTCGAAGGAGGGATATTTTAAAATTAATATACTTTCACTCGGCTGTATCGGGTCTGAACTCGCTCTACCGTTAAGAAAGACCGTGATTTACTAGGGTTGTCTGAATTAAAATCCGCTCAGTTGTAGCTCGGATTTTTACTCGGTTTCCTTGTAGAGTGGTTACGTTGTTTACGGGATTTCTTTTATTTTGTGGTTTTAAATCTTTTGTGAGTAATCCTATGTCGTAAATAGTGACCAGTGGAAATAAGATCAATACAATTCATCCTGTATTTCGTTCGATAAGATTGTTACTTTGTAAATGTTTTATATTCTATAGGATAGTTTTTTCAAGTCCTTATTGGTTTTCAATATGAAAATGAAAATAGGATCAGTATTTGTAAGATTCAAAAAGACTTTCAAATATTAAATGGGTTGATTTTCGAAGTAGGTACGATGCTCCTTCTCACATTCTGTTAAAAATGTTACCCTATCAAAAAGGCAAGGAAATATTCCCATACATAATTTCGCACCAAAAAGGTCGATGTACAGATACTTACTTCTTTAAATAATTCACTTTACTACCAAAGTTGGGGTGCACTTTAATACTTTTTACAACATTCACTGTCAATTAGCTTGCGCCTGTATTTTTCCCGCTTTTTAACCCGGAAGTGTATTGCGTTACCCCGTTTCTATAATAAATTAATGCAAGACGCTCCGATTCTAAGTTGTCGTCTCCAAGAGCACTTTGCGAGTAAAGTTAGATTAAACGTTGCAGATCGACGCGTAGGAAACGGGTGTTTTAGTACGGTTGTGGGGTTCAGCCACATTGTATTGCAAATTAGTTACGACGAGAAATTTGCGTAAAAACGCTTTGTTGTAGTTTATGCAATGCTGCAAGAACTATCACTGTTTGAGGAGTAATTTGCTGTTGTTTGCGTGGTCTATTTTTAGTTATAAAGCAACGTAATTTTAAGAAAATTATGTTATATTGAAAGAAACGACGCCGACGTTAGGGCTCATTCCCACGGCAAGATCCGTTTGTTGCAGGTACAGTTTCTTGTAGGATCCCGTGTACATGTTTAAATATATGTATTCACACAAGAATCTGGTTTGCAGTAATAGGGAAACAGTAATGTAGTGCCCTAAGACAATAATGTAGATAACAGTTTTTTCGTATATTTTTTGTGAATATAATTGTTTTTACAAAATTTCTTGGCATAGAAATTTTTGCTCGAGATTATACAAATAGGTACTACGGTATGTCCAAAATTTACTAATGTAAACTCAGTTTCAAAGTCAGCTCGCAATAAATCGTAGGCTATCGTACGATAACGCGACGTCCCGCGTCCCGTGACGTATTGCGATATTATGCCCCGCGATATATGTGCACGTCCGCTATTGACGCGGATTCCGACGCATTAATTGACGGCTTTGTGTTGATCAATGTGCGTTTAAAAATAGTAACGAGTTTGTTTTTTTTTTTGTGATGTTATGTGGAATAAGTTAAATTAAGTTTTCTTAAGCTAGTCAAATGTTTGACTCAACTATGGATTGGCTTAACTCGTTTCACTGCGCAACATTTTCAAAACACCTACCTACCTGAAGGAGCACACTCACGATATTTTAATTTACGTTAAGTCATTAGTATGCGATTGCAATAAAACTCTTATGTCATTGTTATAAAGTATAAATTAGAATGATTGCCGAAAGTTGTAGACATGAAATTAACGGCATTCTCATTTCTACTTTGCATTGCCTTACTGGCAAGCAATGACTTTACATAAAAAACAGTGAGTGTGCTCCTTAACTTGGATAGCAGACTTATGAAAAATAATCTGGATTCAGAAATTCTTCAATAATTAAATTGTTTTACAGAAACGTGAAAAATGACATCATTTCAGATTTTGTAAAAAAGTACGTGAGTTTATATTTTCCGTTCTTCTGTATCGACAGTTCTTTTTATATACCAGTTTAAAGTCGCAACGGCTCAACCAAAGCACCTGCCATCTAATCTGTTCACCACCCTTGGTTGACTGGTAGAGAATGCCTAAGGCATTAAGTCTGCCTTTGTACCTTTTTGTGCGCGACAAGTTTAAATAAATAAAAAGGCAAAGGTATTATTTACCTACAGCCTACAAAAAATACTATCAATAAAAACTGTTCTTTACTTCGTGGTACGGTTAGCCAGCACTTCCTGATTACACTCAAAGATAATTCCAACTACAGGAAGTTATTCATATTATTAATTACCTTACATAGTTCAAAGCGTATCTTATTGGAGAACACAGGTGCATAACATGAATAATAACCTTATGAATATTACATACGATTCTTTTGTAGTAACGTACGAACAAAGTTAATTGTAAGTCCAGCGGAAAGGGTTAAGTAAATATGCTAAACAGGTGATTTCACGACTGTTCCGAGTTTAACTTTTGGACGCCCCAGGTGGTTGAGGGTTGTGCTCGCGTTTAGAGCCAGGTTGCGTATGATTTTTGTATGTGAACTTTTATAATTTTATTCATTTTGTTAACAGAAAGGATAAAATGAAATCTTTTTTTTCTGCTATTTGATGGGACCGATTCCCAGCCTATGACTCTTTTGGCCTATTTTATCTCTTATGTCCATTAGAGATAAAATGGGCCTAACAAGAACCTGTCCAGGTTCTAGTCAACTTACTAGCACTTAATAATTTTTTTTTTCCATTTTTTTTATAATTCTGCTGAGCAGGAGATCCTGGGTTCGATTCCCGGGTCGGGTAGTGTTATTAGATTCTTTCGTCTTTCTCAGTAGTAGCCCGGAGTCTGGATTTATGCCCGGTTGATGGCGACAGGCTTACCCCTATTACAAGGGACTTAAATACAGCATGCTTTTTTTTTAACCAGCTCCAAATTTTTACAGGCTGTTCCACCCATGAATATGAATAACTTTCTCTTTGGAACCAACTCTGAGATCACGAAAAAAAATTAGCTGTTTCATACATTTTGGTCCAATAGGTGTTGAACTTTTGAATGAAACAACTGATTTTGTTTTCGTGATTTCAGAGTTGGTCCCATAGTGAAAGTTGTTCATATTCGTGAGTAGAACACCCTGTAAAATTTGGAGCCTGAAAAAAAAACATCCATTGGCTGTGGGTGGGCTAAAGGTACACCTCTGTCCAACTCGCCAGTGAATACAGGTGTTATGTTACGTTATGTTTTAAATATGATGTTATAACTGGATGTTAAAACATTCCATCAACCTTTAAACGTTAAAAATACCTTAAAAATGCTATAAAAAAAACCTCATACAATCCACATAAAACCATCAAAGCCTTTTAATACATTTCGGGGATTGGTTTTTCATCAGTATAAGTGGAAAACAGTTTGATGTGTAGTTACCGCTCTTTATCAGTCAACGCCATCTTTCGCGTGGGATAACAAAAAAGGTTTTTATCCACTTTTTTTTTCAATTAATCAACGTGAACGTTGCCAGTCGTTTGTAAATATTTTCTTTTTAAATACATAATTCACCAACGTATTTTTGTTGTTGATGTTAAAATATGTTTCTTTGTACCTTCATGAAGGTTACTTGTGAGTAAATAATGTTTTTAAGGTAAAAGGGAAAATTGAATTATTTGAGTTGTGTAGCTTTTACGTTACGTTGAGATCTTACGTTATTATGGGCTCAAACCTTCTAGTCAGTATTTGTATTTCGAACCTTATTATAACCTTATTAATACAACATTGTCAACTGAGGGCTGATTTTTCAATCATCTGATGACTTAATTTGAAAGGAGATTGCCCGTTTTGTAAAGGAAGTTCGGTCCCAGTCGAAAATGCTTGTGCCCTGAAGATTTTTATTTTACCTAATAGTAAAAACATAGCATTTTCATTATCAGAAACATTTTTTCAATTATTCACCCTGGTTCAGGAGATATCATTATTTTTCTGTTTTAAAAATCTAGGTTATAATTACAAATTGACATAAACTATAGATCACTATGAGCATGGAATTGTCTCTATTACTCTATGCATTAAGTAATAGAGACATAATTCCATTACTATAAGCATATTTTCATACTATAAGCAAGTTTAAGCATAAAGTAATAAAGACATAATTCCATTTTACCTTCGATCGAGATCGAAGCATTGTACTGCTATTTAGCAGTATAATAAAAAGTAAATAGGTGCTCATCTATTGTGTAGAATAATAACGTTTAAATATGGCAAAATATGTACAATTAGTTCACAGCTTCAGCACTGGACTAATTTTTTATTAACGATTCATTTAACGTTTCTGATACTTATTTTTATTTTAGTAATAGTACATACTTCCAAGGGAAATAAAACAAATAATACTTGAATAAACTCTTTATTCTTCATAAAATATTTCATCCAAAGAATGAGCTGGAGCACTTACATTGTTGAAGCGGCCCCAGCTTAAATACCATAATACTGTCATAGTATGAGCACAACACCCTACTGTACGGTTACCCACTAGACAGTTACAATAGTAAGCAATGATACTTTCTAAAGAATTTGCCCGATTTTCATCTCTACTTATCAATAAATAAGAGTAATACGTTTTGTGGCTCACATGGCGGGACTTAATTCTAGCCCTAATTAAATAATTATTTTGACCCAATATTAAGGGTAAATCCTCTTCCAAAACATTGCTTACTTCAACATTATAAGTACCATTATTTCTTATGTGCTCCCCATAATAGGATCTAGCCTGTTTTAATTGGTAAGATCCCAATGCAAATCTTCTTAAATCATCTAAAGTTAATCTAGGAAAATGGTCTAAATGGGGAGCATTGCTGTCTATGTTTTGGAAAACCGTACGTCTCCTATTGATGTTTTCCCTTTGAATAAATTCCCCTAAACAATTGCTTGAATTTAATCTCGCTCGAGCAATTTGTAAATAATCCGCAGCATCAGGTCTGTCTTCTATTGTTGGGTGGAATTTATTCAAAAGAGCACAAGCAATTTTAAAATCATCCATAAGGTGTGTTGATGCTCTGTTAAAATATTCTTGTCGAAAGAGTTTGTAGTCTCTTTTAATGCGACCATTTACAATTTCAACTACCCATCTACACATAGTTACACATCTAGACTTATTTGCTTGATCAGTTGTCAATTGAAATTCATCTTCCAATAATGACTCGGGCATGTAAGTTTTATAACTATAGCTTTCCAACTCGGGGATCACGTCTCTAAATCCTCTATCCAATATAAAGACGTCCCCCTGTCTAAAAAATGAGCGCATTGGACCTCTTTCATTACGAAATAGATCACTCATGATTGTTGAATCATTTTTTGTTGCTTCATATGGTCCAACGCACTCTAAAATATATCCATCACAACATGTAATTAAAAAGGGTTTAACCAAATTAGTGTATTTGTGTAGACTATATGTCTGTTTTTGGTATTTGTAGTTACTACTACTCTGAACATAAACATACGTACCATCACATATGACAATGGCAGGTTTAACATCTGAAGCCATGCTACTGTCTCCAAATAGACCTTCAGGAATAGTCCTGTTACGTGAGGCCACATTTTGTATATTAGTATGAGTAAGTCCTAAATGCATTGGTACAAAATGTTCTGTTAAACATTCTCTAACAACCTTCATTTTTTTTTTCTAATGTAGAGCGTGGCAGTTGAAAAAGAGTTGCCAGTCTTTGATTGCTGTCCCCTGTCCTAAGCTTAACAAGAAATATGCTCAATGCAAGGCTAGGATTTGTAACCTCATTATTTAAACTAGGAATGCTATTTAATAGTTCATTAAACTGCCCTTCTGTTACTCCCAGCCAATAATGGCGTAAATGTGAATCCATTGCTGCAATATTATTAAAATCTAAAGTCCTTTGAGAAGCTCTTTCCAGCATAGAAAATATATCATCGACTTGAAAGCCAGTAAAGTCATTTAAAGTGGCAGTTAGTTCATCCCACTGATTACTATGTAAATGGTGATGACAGATTCTAGCATTTAAGGGTATATACCCTTAAATGCTAGAATCTGTCATCACCATATATATATATATATTGTATATATATTGTACTGCAACAACAACAATTCCTTGATAGTCATAGGCACTAAAAGACGTTCATTATTTTCACATCCTACAAATATGCAGTGACGTGAAGCTGCAGCAACACGTTTATACTTTTGTGAGTTAACTTTAGATTGCAGTCTTAGTGCTTGTTGCGGTTGGGGTGTTGGAGCTGGCATTGGAGGTGGTTCAGGTATCCCGCTGTCTTCTAATGAAGGTGAAGATGCATCCATGACACTGTCTGGTCTGTTTCTATTTTGAACCTCCAATCGACGTGTTTCCCGAGTTGCTGCTAACCAGCAAGGAATGCACACTCTTTGTAAATGACCGCCCTCTTTGTCGCCTGAAATGGAATAGTCAGTATTAGTGAACATAAGAATAAACACCAAACCCTATCTTTTTATCGTGCAAGCATGTGAATAAAAATACTATCAATTAGAAAGAAACAGTGCAGCAGTTTTTCTTAAACATATTTAGAAAATGTAGAGCACAATTGCAGAGCATGAGGTCTCAGGTTCATTTCCCAGGTTGGGTTGCTGGGTTTTTCCATTAAGAATTCCTGAGTAGCAGCCAGAAGTCTGGCAGTGGGTTTGTGCCCGGTTGATGGCAATACTTGAGACATAAACATAACTGACCTGTGTATATGTGTACATTTAGGTATACCTCTGCCTAATTATCATCACGCTTATGATTGGGGATTACAGGTGAAACAATGTGGAATGTTATTGAAAAATATACTGACCAGGTGTGCTAGAGTCCATCTTAAAATCATGCTGCGTTGTGGGCAGTCTAACTCGACTATATGGGTTCTCCTACTCGCAATCGAGATACCACATCCATAAAAAATGTTCAAGTGACCATATGCAGGTGATATATCTTCGTGGGATCCAGTTATATTTGATAACATCCTTTCTTGCAACAGTAAATAACATTCAATACACAGGATATCATCTGATGTTACCTGGAAAAGATTATAAAATCATTACTTTTCCACATTATATCTGCTTAAACTAGTAAATACATTAAATAAACTGTCATGAAGATAACTCAAAATTACATTTGATTACTTAGAGTAAATGAAGCACTGTATAGTCTAACAGTGCTTCTTTTACTCTAATCCAATGTTATTTTGAGTTAGTACAATGCATTTAGGCACTACATTGTCGACAATAAATACTGTTGTATATGCACACGATAACTTACAGGTGTAGGCATTGTCCAAGTTCGTAGAAGAACTGTCATTTGCTCGTTCAACTCCTCAACTGTATACCGACGTAAATTAGGTGCTAATAAAATCGAACAGTTAATACAGCGTCGGGAAGGCAGACGGTGTGCCCGACTTCTGGCTGGGGTAGACATAGTTCTGACAAAACTGTTTGGGATATCTCACCAAAGATAGCACTTAAGAGTCAAATATCTCACAAAGAACAACACAAATAAGAGTCAGTTATCTCACAAAACATAAAGTACTCGAGGAACTTATGAGCTCAACTCGGTGGTAGCAGAAAAAGCACGTATCGTAAATAATAACTATGAAAATACGGAATTCAAAACTCAACGTATTCAAAGCAATCACGAACGTAAATAATCTCCGAACAAAATACCGTGACATGCGCAAGTAAATGTTGCCAGATCAATTATTTTTAATCATTCGTAAATCGATTTCAGTTTTTTTTATCGATTAAAACTGTTTAGTTAATACGGCGTTTCCAAAATACGTAAGGCTTGTTTGTCTGTTTGTGTAAATCACTTTTTTAAACATCTAATCAGCAATATAATAAAAATAATCATCGTTCCATCGCTATTACTCGCATAGACTATAAGCAGTGTATATCCACTAGTATTCGTTATTAAGAATATTTTACATAATTAAACTCATACTTTGCCTACACCTATATTTTTGCATTTCAGATATAATATGCTACAATAATACGAACCTATGAAAAAGACAGGCTTAACACCATTCTAAACTCATCATCGAGAAAACATAATGCTAAAACGGTAGCTTTGAAGTTCTCAAATGCTAAGACCTACATTTAAATGTTGAGACGAAAACTAGTTATAATAATTAAAAATATTTTTTTTATTGTTAATTATCGTTTTGTTATGATATCGATTACTCCATTGATTATTATACGTCATCTTCGATAGTTATTTGATTTCTGGCAACTTTTTTTTGTATACTTATCAAACGGATGTCGACGTAATGTTTAACTATTATTTAACTCTAACTTTATTCCCAGGGTGAAAGAAATTGTATAAAAAATAATTTGCACACAAAAAAAAAAATAATATTTTTAGGTTATTATTTCAATCAGGCACACGATATCACAAAAGGGACCCGTCCCGTGGCAATGTCCTTTTGACAGTTATTACATTTAAAAACTGTCAGACATCAATTTTATTCTACGAATAAAAATTATCGGTAGATTGAAAAATCAGCCCTTCGGATGCGTTTTCACTGAAGCGGAGCTGTGCGAAGCGGAGCAGCGACGTGCAGGAATCGACTAATCGCAATGGTTGAAATCCTCATCGCGTCACTCTTCTTGTCTGTGATTGGACGATTCCTACACGTCTCCGCTCCGCTCCGCCCAGCTCCGCTTCAGTGGAAACGCACCCTTAGACTCGGCTTTCAAATCAGATTTTGTATTAAAAACTGGAAGGGATAAAATTTGAAGATTAAAAATGCCTAGGTGGGGTAAACCTAGCTTTAAAGGAAAACCTTGTGTTGATAAAAGACCGACAGTAATACTTTTTTTTTCTTACAAACTTAGACTTTCCAGTCCAGATTTCTTTTTATATTTCTCTCGAGTACCTAATATATCACTCTCAAGAACATCCCTACAAATACACACTTACATACATAAAAATAGAAACTAGAACATTCTACTTTCCAAGAAAGACTAAACTCATTCAAACAAGTTATTGTCACATTAAAACAAACATTATTTCCGTCCAGTTTCTATTACCTACTTAAACAAGGAAACTAAAACAAACGCCCTGTTATATGTTACCCGAGAGACTCATCAGGGCTAGTCAAGACTAGCAAACAAACTTCTAGTTCTAGCAGAAATAACTAACGCAACTTCACAGAAAACGTCTTAAGCACCATTTAACCCGACAACGGAATTTCAGCCTTAACCCACAAAAACTAAAGTTGATGTTACAAGTTTGTTGAGGAATTATGTATGGTTATACATTGTTATTGTTTCTAAGTCGTAAATATGAACAAATGGTTTCTGTATCGCACAGATTTGTATAATATTCGTGTTTATTTGGGAGTTATTGGAAACAGATTGTCTTGAGCGGTTGTAATTGAGTAACAGCCTGTTAAGATGATATTGAATAAGTATTTTTATTAGATTACTAACTGCACTCCGCGGTTTCATCCGCATAAGTGTTGATCCCTTGGGAATATCGGGATGACAAGTATCCAACGTGTTATTTATTTATTTAAAGGTTTTCGCACACAAAAAAGGTACAGACGCCAGCACATCAAGCTACTACAATCTGTCAGATTTCTTTAATAGATTTTCAACTTTAGCGCTAAAGCATAAGGTTCAAAGTTGATTGGGAAAATCTGACAGTTTCGGGTAGCTTGATGTGCTGGCGTCTGTACAAAGGCGGACTTAATGCTTTAGGCACTCTCCACCAGTCAACCAAGGGTGGTGAAGAGATTAGATGGCAGGTGCTTTGGTTGAACCGAACAATGATTAAAAAAAAAAAACTATTAAAATTGTTGAATTATAAGTGAAAAAAACGTACACTAATACAAAATATATATAATATACATACATACTATTTACTATAATATATACTTATCATATTGTTATTCTGATGTGTAAGCTATATTGGTGTAGAGTTTCATTGTATGCTTCATTAGCATTCTCGGTTTGGCCATTGCTAGACAAAGATCTCTTCTAAATTGCGCAAAAATATCCAGTTATTTGTTTTCCGTATCCAGTCTGCATCATCCAAACTCATAAATTTCTGAGATCCCTTTCAAAACACCTGAAAAAAAAATGTAATAAAGATAACATGCGTACATCACGTGTGTTTAAAATTACTTTTCACTCTCCTTGAAATTAATATTAAACTTTTACCGTTCCCCACCTCAAAATGGCCATTTAAAAACCGCCCACAGTATATTAGGGTAACGCGATGACGTCTAAAAACAGCGTTTATTTAATTAAATACAGTAATTATCGCTATCAAAATCGCTTATTCATCACTAAATGACTGATTGTATCAGAGTCGAGTCGGCAGCTTTGCTCTAGTGACAGTTTCATTTTGTTAGTGCTTTGTAGACAAATGAAATTGGTTTCGCCTATTTTGATAAAATATTACAATATATTTAGAGAGATAGTAAATCTATCTCTCTAAATATATTGTAGTCTTACATTATATTATAGTCTTACTTCTATGTTATTAATTTGTGTCGAAGGGAAATAAAAATGAATCTGCCTACCCTTTTTCCAACTATGTTGGGGTCGGCATTCAGTCTAACGGGATGCAGCTCAATACTAGTATTTTACATGAAGCGACTGCCTATCCCTCCACAACCCAGTTATTGGGTAATACGATACGCCTAGGTAAGACTGGTTGTCGGACTTTTGGCTTCTAACTACCCTTAACAGTTGTACATTTTGATCAAGTAGGTATTGAACTTTTGTATAAAACAGCTGATTTTGTTTTTGTCATTTTAGAGTTGGTCCCATAGTCAAAGTTGTTCATATTCATGAGTAGGACAGCCTGTAAAAATTGGGAGCCTGTAAAAAAAGTATCCAGTATATTAATGAGTTTTTATTATTATAGCTAAAACAGTTTGCATGGCTTAGTTAAGGTAGTTAGTATAGGATCATTTTAAACTTAACATCTGTAACTTGTACCTACTTTCTGTGCAAATAAAGAACTATTCTATTCTAATTTCGAAACGCGCTTCTTTTAAGTTAGCAATTCCCAAGCGCCGTAACAATGTGCTATCAACGTACAAAAATCCCGCATCGAGACATTCATCACCAAGGATTTGGCTGCAGTACACCCAATTGCAAGCGAACCGGGAGCCCGCACACTGAATTCCTTAGTTTCAATTAGGCCACCAACGTTCGCCCTTGTTCCAACCGACCCCGCCAAATGACATATATATGTTTGGAATCGCATCGACGAAACCCCCGGGCTATAAGGCCCACCACTATTTATGTGCTATGTGAACAGAATCGGCGAAAGGATAGAAGACTAGTGTAGGCTCTCAGAATAGAGAAGATCCAGCGAATTATGAGCGAATCTTTCAGGGAGTTCTGGCGAAATTAATTTCCATTGCTATTTATAGGGTCTTAGAAATGAGGATTATGCGTGTGGATCGGACCTTTTGTATCTATGATATATTTCTTACCGCGATATTGTGTTTCAAAAGATGTTAATATTGGACCAATCTTAACGTAACTCGTCACTAAGCTTACGGACCACTTCATAAATACTAAACACAAACACGGTGAGTAAGTGTCCTGTTGGATACGAAATACGACACAATGGCAAACATTTGCCCTCACGACACAGCCATAAGATACACAGTCTGAGGTCGATTGAATCGGTCTTTGTGAACGGTCCTTAACGACCCGCCTCCCTTCGCCCCAACCTCCCGAAGCCGTACTACAGCTTGAATTCAAATGGCAAATATCAATTATTGGGAAGAAGCGAGGAAGCCTAGCCAAGAACCCGGGCCTAGCACTTTTTATATTATGTTTTGTGTATTTATTTTATAGTTTTACGGAGATTCCCTATAGGCGCGGCACGTGCTTCGAATGCGTGATAATTTTAATGTTCGTAGTTTCCTGGTGTGTACTTAAGAATTCTCAATATCCGTATAATCTGCTGAAGTGGTTTGTAGGAGATTATTTTCTGTAAAATTGGAGCATGCTTGGATACTTTCTGGAAAATATTGCAGTTTTAACTAGGTCTAACAATATATGACGAGAGGACATGTGCCTGTGATCCACGAAAGGTACTAGTGCGTGTGTGTGTGTGAACTAATCTAACTTTGTCTTTTCACGATTCTACCTACTTTTTAGGATGCCAACGAGACCCTATTACTAAGGCTCCGCTGTCCGTCCGTCTGTCTGTCTCACGCCTGTGTCTTTTGAAACGTACTAGGTAGATACTTGTTTCACAGAGTGTGTAGTAATATGAACGCCAAAAACAAGAAAAAAAAGAACAAGAAACGCGTTTTGTTTTTAAATATGTAGTGTTAAATATTGTACGGTGTACTTAAAAGCGGCGTCTAGTTCATCATCTGCCTAGACTTTTACCAACTATGTTGGGGTCGGTTTCCAGTCTAACCGGATGCAGCTGAATAACCGTATTTCACATGGAGCGACTGCCTATCTGACCTCCACAACCCAGTTACTGGGTAATACGATACCCCTTGGCAAGACTGATTAAAAAAAAAAACGACGGGTTGCACTCCGGGAGTGCCGGCAGAAGTGAAATAATAATAAATATATTCATTAGGTTGGAATGGATATGGGAAATAGGAATGGTTAGGTAATAATTGTGCACGAATTGCTTTAATTATCAGTATAAAAGTACTATCATTTATGTGGTAGAATACAAGCGCCCTGCGCCGCCTAAACGAAACAGCAGGCGCAGGCATACATTTTCGCCGCGCCGTAGAAAGAGAGAGGGATACTTCCTCTCCTACGTCGCGCCGGCTGTCTACTCTCCATCCGTCTTACGAATTTTCGATCAGTGTCCTGACGCGAATTTAACATTTCAATTTAACATTACCCATTACAAAAAGTGTACAGACGCCAGCACATCAAGCTACCCGAAACTGTCAGATTTTCCCGATTAACTTTGAACCTTATGCTTTAGCGATAAAGTTGAAAATCTATTAAAGAAATCTGACAGATTGTAGTAGCTTGATGTGCTGGCATCTGTACAACGCCGCTAAAGAAGTTTTCACTTCAAACAAATATCGCTACATGGGGCTGCTCTTGACCTCAATCACGCTTGATGGAAACCGATGGATGAAGTCTATGATGGAACGAGCGTGCTCAAAAGATGCCTGATCACTCTTGCTTTGAAGGTAGATGGAATGGAACACAGATGCCGGCAGAGAGTTCCACACTTTGGCTGTGCGCATAATAAACGTGGACGAGAAGCGCTGAGTACTTATTGTCAGACTCGGGCCACCGACGACCCATAACGACTGTCAAAGATCCACGAATGACAGCCGAGACCAATGGCTTAACGTGCTTTCCGAGGCACGGAGTGTTCTTGGTATTCACATAGCAAGACCATGTTCACCATGGTCACCCATCCACGGATCAACCGCGGCAAGCATAGCTTAACCTGTTCGATCGACCAGTGCGGCTGTTATTATTTAGCTACAAGCCGCTGGAAGCGGCGTCCAGCTCCCACACCCTGAAATCTACCCAAAATTAACACTGAAACAGAAGGGAAAGGGTGATAAAAATGAGTGAGTGAAGATCCTCTACTAACTCATACATCGCTAACATGGACTCCTGCAAGCAATTAAAACTTGTGTAATTCAAAGTTTTAATTAAATTGACTCTCAATAAACCGAAACTATTTATCAGCTAGCATGTTGTATTCATTTTAAATGTCCCTGGCGGTTTGTTTACGCCAAACGTATTGATGTTGTATGCTAAAATGGATATCAGGATTGGTTGATCCGCGGTAGAGTGAATTATGACGCTCAGGAAAATTATATCTCATGGTGTGAAATATGAAAAAAACTAGTGCAATAAATTGCTGCCTCGATTGTCTATCGGTCGCGAGGACTACTGCTGAGTCTTAGGTCCTGCAGGATGATTGCGTAACACACTATCAGTAGCAATGGGTTTCATTTTGACACTTCAACAACATTCATTGCGTTATTTACGTTGTTGAGCAGACACATTTTTCGAACATATGGAGCAATGGAGTAGCAATATGCTTCAAAATTATTCAAATTGAGAGTAATAGTGTGTTACGCAATAATAATAATAATATAATAATAATAATATTCCACAATTTTCATACAACGCCATATAGATTAGTTCCAAACTAAGCAGAGCTTGTGCTATGAGTACTAGACAACTGATAAACATACATATATAATTCTAAATACATACATATTGTAGATAAATTACATACAGACAAAGAACAAATGATCGTGCTCATCACACAAACATTTGTCCTTGGTGGGAATCGAACCCACGACCTTGCGTATAGTAGTCAGGGCCACTGACCACTAGACCAACAGGCCTGCCTGGGGTGAGAATTAGCTGGGCTTGGTTCCCGGATCGGGTTAAGTGTTATTTGGTTTTTCCATATGCAATTTCTCAGTAAAAGCCCGTTGTCTGCATTTTACTGTTCGGATGATGGCAATACGTGAAATAATAATAATAATAAATTTATTTGATACAGAAATATTTTACATTTGAACAGATATATAGGACACATTCAAATTTTCTTAATTTTATACTGAAGGCATCTGTGTCTGAACTAGATAAAAAATATCTGCACCCCAATTGCGTAACACACTATTACTCTCAATTTGAATCATTTTGAAGCATATTGCTAATCCATTGCTCCATATGTTCGAAAAGTGTGTCTGCTCAACAACGTAAATAAAGCAATGAATGTTGTTGAAAAAACAAAACCCACTGTTACTGATAGTGTGTTACGCAATTACCCTGCTGTATCTCAGACATCAGCGCTCTTCCTTATGATGACCATTACATTACTCACATAGTTAGAAATGTGGGTGCAGTACGTACAGCTGCATCTCTGCCTAGCCCTTCGGGGATTACAAGCGATATTTTATGTAACGTGATAGATTATTTTCCAAATGAAACTACAACAGTCCGTGTTTTTACTTCAACAGACAAACTAGCAACCAACCAAACCTGTACTGGGACTCGGGACTCTGTCTCGTATAGGGTATTAGCATCATACTGAGCGATGCTGTTTTGCGTGGATATGACCCATATTTTCCCCCAACTTGTTCTTTTCTGTGTTTGTGTCTCTGCGTCATGTTTTTACAGCAAATAAACATATTTTCTTTCTTTCTTTTTTCCTTTCAAACAGCAAAATCTGTAACCAAACATACTGTGAAGGACATAAAACCCCTAAATCGCTAAAAGATACAAAAGGTACACACTTGAATCGACCCTTTGACATAAATAAAAAAAACAAACAAACAAGAACAGATCCAAATCGAAAAACTTTGCGCACACATTTCTTGTTCACACGTCATGATTCTAATCTTCAGCTGGTTTCCGGAAAATGTCCTTGTTGAAAACTGAAATTGTTATACAGAGCGACTGGTAAAACGAGGGACAAATTGAAGGAAGGGATGGAATTTGAATCTCGTTTCAAATATAAAAAACCGAATCTTCATAGAATAATCAGCGTATAATATTCCCACTGCTGGGACACAGGTCTCCTCTCTGTGAGAGGGATGGGGCTGTAATCCACCATACGTACCCAGTGCGGGTGGGTAGATGTCACACGGCTGAAATTTTGGTTCTAGGTCATGCCGGTTTCCTCACGATGTTTTCGTTTTGAGAGCAGTGGTGATGAAATAATTTACACATATTGAAGCACCTGTCTACGTTCGACAACTCGTAAATCGCGCCCGTTTCCAATGGGGCACCACAGCTCATAGTTGACTGACAAGGAAGGTATCCCGACGTGTCACCTCCGATTTTTTTGTGGCTGATATATGTTATTCTCCATCAAATTTTAAGAGACACGTATTTTTCTTTTGCCAACGCGCCTTTTTTGGGGGTGAAATAGCCCCCTAAACATTGGATGGAAAAATAATAATAATAATAAAAAAAATATATTTATATTCTAATGGATATATTAACATCCATTTGGTCTTTTGGAAAAATATTAACTAGAAGTATGTAAAACCCTCAAACTGCCCCGAAAGGTGGTAATGTTTAGGGCGCTATTTCACCCACAAAAAAGGCGCGTTGGCAAAACAAAAAAAATACGTGTCTCTTAAAATTTGATGGAGAATAACATATATCAGTCACAAAAAAATCGGAGGTGACACGTCGGGATACCTTCCTTGTGATTCAAACCTTCGTATTTGACTGAACTGTCCAAAAAAATGCATAAATTCTGCCGTTGACACACATTTTTGTCTTGCCCGCACATGTGTATCCTTACGACCCACACTATGATATTATTTCGGTCATTTTTTCTTTGCGTTTTGATGAAATTTTTCGAATCCTAATTCAATTTTTCCCACCTTAGAGTAAAGTAGCACGTATCTTCTGCATTACACAATTAGTTCGATTCCTGATGGGACCTGTTTAAACACAGATCTTCGAAGGACCAGACCTGAACAAACGACGCTGTGGCTGCGCTTAGGAATGTCGATTAACTAGTTTTGAGGCGCCAGTCCGCTTCGGTGATAGCTTCCGAGGCGTATTTAGATTGTATGCAGTCCTTTGTTAGTGGGACTTGGCTGAAACAACTTCGTGAACGTTGCAAAGTTTCAGTACCTTCCGGTAGAGTGCCAGTATATTGGAAAGTTAAAATTCTGAGGCATAGTTTGCCTACTTTCCAGTTTTTTCTAGAAATTTCGCGTTATGGTCTTTAACGTCTTTAATGATACTCGTGCCATCCCACTTCTCATCTTTAAATAGGCCTTTTCCATTTATTATTTTAATTAATAGGCCTCTATATAGAATTTCGTCTAAAACTTGGCATATAACTAGAAAGTCTATGTAGACAAGCCGTTATAAAGTTCTAGGTATAATAACCTGAATTGAAATTTTCGAAACGCCATCCCAGACGCTCCCAGGCTGCCACAATGATTTGAAACTGGAAATATTATCCAGAAGAGTATATTAAAGTTTTATTCAGTTACATATAACTTTCGTTTTGGCGCTCCTCCCATTTACTCGAGTGAAATTTTATGTTTTGAAAACTTATATGTTCACTTCAAGCGATGTACTAGAGGTTGTTTAGAATTTGCTGAGAGAGTATAATATCAGTAGAAGCATGTTTTCTGAAGAATAAAAATCCAGAAAACAAATCCTAAAATATTTCGGTCCGAAGAAAGAATTTACACATTAATCATTTCCCAAGATTTATTGAACTATGAAATTGATGTTCCGACCAACCAATTAATTATTCTATTCAGCGATGATATGGAAAATTTGATGCGAAACGGAACAATGCGCAGGCTGTTGCCAACTGTGAATGTGGCAAGGCGTGTCTGCGTTTCTAAACAATGCCACGTATTTTGAAATGTGGTTTGATGCTTTCCTCGTGCATTGTGCTCTACTGCGACTTCACCTGCGATTGTTGCACTCTGCTCAAAATGTACATGTGTAAAACCGAGACCGGAATATATGAGATTGGGTGGACAAAAGCTAGCAAGGGAACCTTTGTTTGTAAGGACGCTTGTGTTTTCAGAATTTGGTAATTGTCGGAGGATTTCAGGGTTTCTGAACACACGATGAATAATTCCTCGTTTTTTTGCTAATGTTGTTACAGTTACTGTGATGCCAAATTCAAGGGATTAAAAGGAAAATGTGTTCAAAACACTGTTGTCGAGTTACTTTGTTCTTTACAAACGCGTATAAATTTTCTTATTCACCGTTACTTGCCCGATCTTTTATACAAAATTCTCTGCAAATGTTTTATCATCCATCATTATCTAAACACGTCCAACAAAATCCGACAGAACTCCACGTCCGGACCTCTGCTGGACCTTAATATATTAGTCGGTACATCCACCGTTTTCATTACCGGCGCCCATACAAAACTTTGCATAAACTCGCTTCTAAAAGCTTTCTCAATCGTGAATAATTAAACCTATTATTACGAAGTCCAAAATTGGATTAATAAAATCCTACCGTCCTGGTAGGGTTCTAGTTAGTTTGTTCTTTAATTCATTCCCTGGGTAGATACGGACCGTCTCTAAATGATTAGCTTTAAAACAGAGTTGTAAAGTTTTGATAGTAATTGTCTATTGTATTTTTATCTTGAAAGAGTCTCATTGTTGGAAAAGCTCCAGTTTTTGTTTCATCGCTACCTCTTCATCCATCATTTCCGAGCTTACTGCAATACTTTATTTTTATCTTGTTTGTACTTACACAATTAAAAATATCCTCAAGAAAAAGTACTGTTTTCTTAACCTACTTGAATCTATTCCAAGCTTGCTTCATATTATGTTTTAACTTGTAATTACCTCGTTTGATCTAGTGTAGGTAAGCATCAACAATGTATTCTATAAACACATTTGCTCCTCTAGATATTTCTAGATGCACGTCCATTGTTAGCAGTTTGCAGCGGGTTTTAGATTGCTAATTTGTAGCTACAACAGCTCTGCATACTGTTTCATTTTCCACGGAGATTTGACCCGAGCAGAAATGTATGGGTTATAATTACCAAAGATATTATACCTACACATACAGAATTTCCGAAAATATTCCTATGAATAGGTTAGATTATAGAGATTAGATTATATGTTTAGGTGTAAACGTTCAATATTTTTATTCAATATTTCGTCGATTCTTATAAAATTGAAAAAAAAAAAAAACGTCAAATAACGTCAACTAAAACCTATTTTTAGTGAATAATTTGAATAACTTTTGGAGTCTTGTTAGCAGTAATAAAAATCCATTAGTATTCCAAACTGGAACTTGAATTTAGTTTCAAAGTAGGGAAATGATTTGGTATCTGTTAAAATGTATATCTTAACACTGTAATTAATGTTAGACCTTGTAAACATAATTATCAAGAAATGGACCCCTTTCCAAACATGTTTATTCGGCCGTTTATCTCCAAGGAAAATGTTGACGTTCAAAATGTTGGTGCTAACTTTGTTGCTTTCACGAAAAGTAAAGTTTTTGAAAAGATACCTTACACATACTCAACTTACAGTTTAAAACTTTAAAATTATCCTATCCACAAGTAAATCCCGTCTTGGCAAAACTTAGGTGTATTCATTTAACACATATTAATTTGAGAGCGTTTAATTTCCACTATGCTTAAAACTCGGTTAAGGCAACTATTACGTCAAATTAACATTTCATAATTCTTTAAAAACTGAAGCTTCATTTGATAGAAGTTATTTTAAGGTCTCCAAGTCATATTCTAATTAAATCTCAAAGTTGTCGTGACGTGCCGCTCAGTAAGCCGGAATCACAATTCCTTTTTAAACTCCATAACTTAAATTATAATTTAATTATGGGGACATTTATAATTTTCGCCCTAAGGTTGTGTTTCGACGTAAATTGGTAAAGTTTTGTATTTATTACAACAATTTGTAGAACATCTTCCGTTGACAATATCCGATGGTTCGTGGGATCTTTAATGTTGTTGCCGTTAAATTTTGAGTTAACGTGCTCCAAATTGCTTGAAGAATTGATTGGAACCATGCTGGTTTTCATGTTAAAATGTTTTTCCCTAGATTCCACATTTTTTTCAAAAAATACTTACCATATTATTGAAATCATGCTTTTAATTATGTTTCATGAAACTTAATCACCATTGCTGAGTGTGTCTTAACACACTGAAATCATTCTTATTACAAACTTTTCCCTAACATAAATATTGAATTTAGACATTAGTTTAACTAGTTTTTCCCCAATCAACTGCTAGCAGGGAGGATCCTAACTGACACACGAAGATCAGATTAATCGTGTGTTCCTTGTAATGTGAGTATTCGCAACCGGCACAAGATTGATGAATGGGACACGCCTCTGCCCCACGACCGAAGAAGACAGATCGATTATGTATAAAATATATATCGCACAGCTTGCTGCTACCGCTGCTCGAATGTTCATATATATATCAGGCATATTTATGGCTGGTTAAGATTAACACACTTGATTTTCATGATGATCAGGAGCTACACAAGTTTAAAAATGAGATATAATATGGTTTTATTTTGTTTCATGCAACATTGGATGCCATTTGCCATTTCACGATGAATAGGCTTAGTTCTTCACGTATCCTCATAACTAGAAACGTTGCCATCCTAAAGCTGCTGAATACTGACGAGATTCATGTCAATTAAACTTGGGTGCTAGTGCATCGAGCCGTAGCCTGTTTATGCCTAGATATGCCAGTGTTATATAATACTAATTGTGCTAAGAGACCAAGCCAAGGGACCAAGGTCATCTGTATCATATTCCAATTATTTTACTATAAATTTTCGCTCCAAGATGGTTGCACTTTATATCTTTGCCTAGTAACACATAATTTGCAATTAAATCAAAGTAATTTTTACTAATATGTCTGCGGTTGCTAGGTTTACTTCCAAATTCATAAGACATCGAAAAAAACCCGGACCAAAAACATGTCTCCTCCCTGCACAATCTCTCGCAACCCAAACAAAGCAATTCGTACTGAATATAAGTATATCGTCAACGTAAATCTTCGTCAAAACTCCTTCATATGTCCACACTTGACCGTTAACCAAGTCTCGAAGAAGTTGGACGAACATTAAACGCACTCAGCACATTCCTTGCAGCTTAGATGAGCACTCGTAGAGGGTTCCGTCTGTCTCTGATTACACATGTGTTTGTAATTACTATGTGACTAGTAGGTAAGCCTCTTTAGAGTCAATTCCTTGAGCACAAATTGCTTTATAACTTTTTTCGGTTGAAGTCCAAGAGAAAAACAAGTTTCCCATAATTTTAAGACAGTTCGATGTCCCTGATCAGGACAAGCTTGGCAATTCGTCGTGTTCATCAAGGCACTCAGATAATATTAACTGAAATTGTTCATTACTTTAGTTGCTGATAAGGTAAATTTCATTGTAACCGACTTTTTATTGCATAATATCTTACAATGAAACAGTTGATTTATTTAAAATACGATAGTTGGATTATCACAGTATTCTTCCAAAAACTTCATTGCATAGTTTTCCATCGCATTCCGAGGTTTTTCCTTATTTTTTCCAAACATGCGTGAAAGTTATCCCGTAATGGTTCCACCACGGATTTATAGGCGCTACTGGTGAGGAGTTTTAAATCCTTTCCGTTTGGTTTGTACGCTCAATGGTTTTTGTTTCACGTCATTTGAATTGTAAATGCGCAAGTTCGGTAATATGTTTGTCTTTTCCAAACGTTCGTGTATTTACATTGGGTTATCTTTACTGATTGTAAACGACTGTTCCTAACTGTTCATTGTTTCGACTTTTATTTTGGAGTGGTTTTAAGTTTCCATTATCGTGATAGAGGTGTTTCTAGGTATCTAAATTATTTGTTGTGCAAATTACCATCAACGAACAAGTATATTTGATTATTTTACAATAACTTTGCCAACTCTATTACCACAATATATTGATTTGTCTGTAACATTAACAATAATTTGTTTGTAAGTAATTACCCGTATTGCAATATCAAATATTTGTATACTTTTAAACGATCCAGTTAAAATGATACCCTATAAACTCGTTATTTCAGCAAACACAAAAATACTCGGTGTTGTTTTAAAACAATTTTATGTTGTATACGCGGTAGAGCGTTCCAGTGGTAATGTTTAAAAAAAAATGCTAAATGGGCCTGTCCATGACGCCTGATGTAAAACTATGGATGGATGGAAAGCAAAAAAGAACAGGCATCTGCTGGACACGCTCGCTCCATCATAGACCTCATCCATCGTCTATGATGGAGAGCGTGCCCAGCAGATGTCTGTTCATTTTTGCTTTGAAGGCAAACAGGTTAAATTTCATGTCATTTTTTGAGATAATGCTGCTATACGAATAATATCCAACCTTAACAAAAAAGTTCGTCATAACCCCAACCCTCATTAAGACAGGCAACCATTTCGACAACGCAATAACTGCCGAAAGTTAGCGAACAGAAATGCAGCGGAAGCATCCGCCTTAGGCGCGGAACACACGAATGGCATCTCGCTACCAAAACCACCAACTAAAGCCTCATTATGGTAGTTTTCATACTAATATGTGGTTGCGTTATAATTATGTTTCACTGCAGTCATATTATTAATATCAACGTCGTCAGCAGTCATAAGCCGCAGTTAATGGCTACTATGAATATTGCGATGGGCCGCGGCTATAAAATGACCGCGATCGACAAGCGAATTGATGATCCAGTATGATTTTATTTACTATGCGGGATATTTTTAACAATCTGTCAGACTTATATGAGTTAATGTTAACGTCCACCATAATGATCAAATAATATCTAGCTATATTATTTGATCATTATGGTGGACGTTAACCTATAGAAATATTACAATTGAAAAAACTTTTATCACAATCGTCTCTCAAACTACGAGTAAGGAGTTGCGAGTGTGTTCCCGGTCTTTACTCTGATCCAACAGCGGCTACAGCGCTGAATAAAGTTTTTGTAACAACTTTTAACACTGTTTCTTATAGCGCTTATGCTGCTGAGTTATGATAGCAAACCATCTATGTTTTTCTACAAGTAAGAAAAGTTTTACTGTTGTTTATTTGAAGGTATGATAACATTTCTTCAGAAGACAGGTTCCGTAGTGCCTTTTATGCTTGTTAATTTAATTAGAAAGGATTAATCTACACTAATATTATGAAGAGGAAATATTTGTAATTTTGTATGTATGTATGTTTGTAACGAATAAACTCAAAAACTACTGGACCGATTTCAATTTTTTTTTTTTCACCATTAGAATGCTACACTATCACAGAGAAACAGGCATATACAACATATATTGATTACTAGAAAAAATTAGGGGTCCCTACTAAATCTTCAATAATGTAATCCAAGGTGTAAAAAAATTTGTCATAACATGTCTTTCATCGCATGCGCTGCGGAAACTATTGATAAATAAATATAAAATAAATAAATAAATAAAATGTTCTACAATATTAAAGAACATATCAATATTTACAGAAACCTTTGCGATACCATATGTCCAACTATTGTAGTTATGTCATTATAACGACTTTTTTTTACATTTTAAAAGTTAATATAAATGCCGACCAAAATCAGACCATGTTATCCATATCTTTGTATTAATCTTTATCCATATAAATTACTTCGTATTCAAGACTGTTTCAATACCTGTAGATAACTTTTTGAATTATTCAAATCGGTCATTCCATTCAAAAGATATTACGAATTTAAAAATGTCAATCTAAACAAAAGTGGCCGGTGTGGCCCCACGCAGCGCAACGGGAAATTTATATTATATGTTTGTGTGTTGTTTTATACTTCTTCACGCAAAAACTAATGAACCGATTGCTATGAAACTTGATAGGTACATAGCTGTTACTTAAAGCTCTTACTTTTTATCCCGATATTCCCACGGAATCGAAACTTACGCGGGTGAAACCGCGAGGTGCAGCTAGTATAGAATAAAAATAAATTTTACTAAAATCTTGAAGTCAATTTCTAAACGTCTTATCAGTCCATGCTCAAAAAATATGGCCTCCTTACATTACAGAAAAGGCGCACGCTCCTTGAGACAATGACTATATCGTGTATGCCGAAAGAAATTTGATTGCCCTGACTTGGTGAACAGTTTGTTTTACCTGGTTCCTCGAACTGTGCTATTCCCTACTAGTTCTTGAAAATTCAATGCTGGTGTGCGCTCACCGGTACGCCGTTTAGTCGACACATACAATAAGTTATTTTGTGCAATTGTTTGTAAGCAGATGTACCTTTACAACTGACATAATCAAAATTTTGAAGGATCAACAGTAGCTTCTAATGTTTTTACATACTCTGGCTACAATTAACGTTTGCTAATCAGTTTGTCTTAGTGTAAGTAGTAATCTATGGAAAATGTAGTGGGTAGTATATTTGTTAAGTCATACGTTCAACAATTTTAATAGTTTTTTTTTTATCATTGTTCGGTTCAACCAAAGCACCTGCCATCTAATCTCTTCACCACCCTTGGTTGACTGGTAGAGAATGCCTAAGGTATTAAGTCCGCCTTTATACCTTTTTGTGTGCGAAAAGTTTAAATAAGTAAATAAATATGTTTAAGACACTTTGTATATTTTTAGTATACTACTGTTTGTTTTCCCTATAAAATAAATAAATAAACTGTCCATGCATTAACACCATTACAATACCAAAACTCAAAACGAACCATAGCTTTACATTCAGCTCCCGATAAAAGGCAGATTAACTTATATTTACTACCGAAAATTGGCTTTTACGCCAAACAATATTTGAACTTTGGCTCTTAATACCTTTCTTCGTTGGAGACGCTGCCAAACGAGCTCGTCGATTAATTTAGCTGCCAGATCCCTCAGATTTTATGACGAATTTCTTAGGTGATAAAATTTTCGTCTCGCAAAATTGTAGCCGTTTTAAACCTTCAATTACTTGTGGATTTTCATGGCCGATTACGTTGATTTTGCGTTGATATTGGTTTATAGCATTGATTCTAATGGAAATGGATATTTCATAATACCTTTGAGCTATTTTAATTTTATGGTTCGTTATTCTCTATAATTATGTCATTAGAATAGAATAGAATAAATACTCTTTATTATATACCTACACCATATATACTACAGACATAAATATATAATTTTTTACAAAGGGTTACACAATGGGCGGTTTTATCGCTAAGAGCGATCTTTTAAAGACATCCTTTCTAAGGATTAAAATATGGTAATTTTTGTATATGACCCACATTTAATAATTTCAAAAATGTTTAGCTAATGGAAATTGTATAAGCGTAAAAGTAGCGTCTGCATATGAATGTATAACACATATTTATAACATTACTATCAATTGCTAATAAAATCGAACACTATTATAAATTGCTAATAGTGCTCCAAGTTATTAATAACTACAATAACCGATATTAATAATCCCATTCATCTGAACTAAACAACACTACATTTTAATTCTCCTTCTCAATGACGTCTGTATTCAGTATCGGGTTGTAAAACAAATACGAAACGCCATATTCCGTATTCACCGAACCGGCTACTTTCAACAGTTTTAAAACGACCTCCTTTTACCAAACAATTCTAGCAATAAAAGCTTTGCCTTAATATCTCACGGTTCGTATTTTAAAATTGTATATTCATGACGTTGAAAATAATCAAACCGCTTTTGTTTAAGCTGCATTATTATTTGTGGAACTGGCTGTTGAAGTTTTGTTTACTTAAGTACTCGTACTTTGTTCGAGGGAAATGGCGATGGTTTTCGGATCACTGTTTTGACATTAGATGCAGTACTTCTGTATTTTCGGTACTTATCTTGCTTGTATTGCAAAAATGTCTTCATTACATTTATGTGCTTCAACTAGCTTAACGTCCAGTCATGTTGTTGCTTTGAGGTTAATTTTAGTACTGTATTCGAGGAAAAATGCGATGGTTTTGGGATAATTGTCTGGACATAATGAACAGTAGGTAACCTTGTTTTTTCGTGTCTTGATTGCTTTACAAAGTTTCCCACTTCATCATTGCTTTCATCAGCTTCAGCTAGCTTATCATTTAGTTATATTATTGCTTTAGCAGCTTCTATTACCAGACTTTTAAAACTACTTAATATACCCCCATCAGAATTGACCGCTTAAATATTTTTTTCACTATCTTCCTCTAAGTAAAACCACATCACATATACAGTGTGTCCGGACATGGACTAGCGATATTCTAAATACTTAAATATAAGCTATTTTAAAGTACTATTACACTATAGGCTTGGGTCCAATACACTTCCCCGCTATGTGGCAGCCATTTTGTTTTTTTTGTTGAAATATGCTCTATGCGAGTACAAAAAAAATCATATATCTCAAAGTTTTAGTCATACTGAGATAAAAATAGGCTTATTCGGAAGGCAATAATATTGTCTACCGTCTGCATTACAAAGCAATGTGTTCACAATTCCATAACTTTTGAAAAAAAATGTGAAAGTCGAAAAAAAAATCAAAAAATTATGCAATTCAACCAATAATGGTTAATTACTACAAAAACAACCCCGAGAACTTTTTTATTTTTTATACTAGATCGACAGTTTTTGAGCTACGCTACAATGCAACATAAAATTCACAACTGTATGTTTAATACTTTAAGAGTTATTGTTGTTTGAACATAGCGTATGCGCAAGCACAAAACGTCTTTGTTAACCGCCAGAGTGTCATTTATGGCATTCACTGTATTCCATCTGAGAGCAGGCGAGAAATACTGTTCGTTACTACCGTGAGTAAGCGAGATAGAACGTATTAGTCCACTACCTGAAACAAAATCAGTTTTAAGGACAAATTATTAGTTGGGTTAGTTTAGTTGTCCCTCGCCCTGCGTTGTGATCGCTATCGCTACTTTCACTTACCGTCCGTGCTGTTTACGTGCTGCGTTAGTGTTTTGTATTTAAAAGTGTGATAAAGTATGGCACAGCGTCAATATTCATCGCAACATATTGCTGACATACACTTTGTGTATGGCTTTTGCAATGGAAGTGCAAATTTGGCTGTACAAGAATATCGACGAAGGTACCCTAACAGGCCTACACCGAGTCGCCAAACTTTTATCGACGTGCATTCAAGATTAGCGGAAAGAGGTATTCAAAGAGCTGTTAATGAACGCAATCGCTTGGTATCGCCCGAAGATGAAGAAGAAGTGCTTAGACTAATAACCAATGATCCTAGACTAAGCGTTAGACGGATTTCAGTGCAACTTCGAATGTCTAAGTGGCATGTATGGAGAATTTTGAAAAGAGAAGGGTTACACCCTTATCATTTTCGACGGGTTCAAGACGTGATCGAACCAGATTTTGCTGCGAGATCTGTGTTTTGTTCGTGGATAAATAGAAATTTGAGACAGAACCGTAATTTTTTACAAAGAATACTGTGGACTGATGAAGCCAAATTTACAAGAGCTGGGATTACAAACCACAGAAACGACCATCTCTGGTGCTCCGCAATTCCAAGGGCGGTGCGCCCAAGCTCATTTCAACATGAATTCTCAGTAAATGTGTGGGCCGGCATAATCAACGATAGGCTGATAGGGCCATTGGAATTGCCACCTACATTAAACGGCGCTAGATTTTTAGAATTCTTACAGACACAGTTTGCGGACAGCCTCATGGACCTACCTCTATCATACCGTCGGCGTATGTGGTTCCAGCTCGATGGTGCACCCGCGCATTTTTCTCGAGCAGTGAGAGAATATTTAAATAATAATCTACAGCCGTGGATCGGTCGTGGTGGTGTAGTAGCGTGGCCGCCTCGCTCACCCGATTTGACACCCTTGGATTATTTTTTGTGGGGTCATATGAAACAAAAAGTATACGCTACAGTTCCAAATACCAGGGAAGAACTCGTCGCAAAAATTATGGCAGCCGCCGAAGAAATTAGATCCGATTTGGATTTAATTAGGCGCTCATCAACCCAGGTGGCACAGAGAGCCGTAGTGTGTCTACAAGCTGGAGGTGGCCACTTTGAGCAACTGCTTTAGATATTTTAATCTTCATTTAATATTGGAAAAAACATTAAATAAAATTCAATATGAATGTTATGTTTTTTTAATGATTTCCTGTTTAGGGTTCCGACAAAGGCCTTTTGTGCTTGCGCATACGCTATGTTCATACAACAATAACTCTTAAAGTATTAGACATACAGTTGTGAATTTTATGTTGTATTGTAGCTTAGCTCAAAAACTGTCGATCTAGTATAAAAAATAAAAAAGCTCTCGGGGTTGTTTTTGTAGTAATTAACAATTATTGGTTGAATTGCATAATTTTTTGTTTTTTTTTTCGACTTTCACATTTTTTTTCAAAAGTTATGGAATTGTGAACATATTGCTTTGTAGTGCAGACGGTAGACAATATTATTGCCTTTCGAATAAGCCTATTTTTATCTCAGTATGACTAAAACTTTGAGATATATGATTTTTTTTGTACTCGCATAGAGCATACTTCAACAAAAAAAACAAAATGGCTGCCACATAGCGGGGAAGTATATTGGACCTAAGCCTATAGTGTAATTGTACTTTAAAATAGCTTATATTTAAGTATTTAGAATATCGCTAGTCCATGTCCGGACACACTGTATAAACGTGAACTGTTGGCTGTGGTTAAATTTTGGCGTGGCATACAGCTGCTACAGCTGTTATACAATAATGAGCCACCTGCAAGGAACGCTGCTGAAATTTAATTTCATACAGTTTAAGTTATTGTGCGTCGTGTTTGTTGCAGATTTTATTTTTGGTACATTTTGCAGTTTTTTTAATAAGATTTTTGAAATCATGATTTAGTAGTATTTGCTAGTAGCTTGTATTTCTGTTATCCCACTCATTAAGGTAAATATGCATGTAAAAATAATTGTGCCCCAGGAATATAATTAAGTATTTTAATACTTAATTATATTCCTGGGGCACAATTATTTTTTAAAATATAAAACAAATTCATGGAGCTCCCGACCTCTCGCTCGCCAATCTTATGTTATTTGTACTAAGTAGTACTAAAACAACCAGCAATTATTTCATTAAAAAAAAATGACAAAATCACTGTCACTTTAACCTGACTTGAGTCCGCAAGCCCCCAGTACCACATAGCTCTCAATCAACAAAACCAATAAAAATAAAAAAAAACACGAAACAAAAGAATAAATAGCGCTTTGTTCTTAAATTAAATGCAACTAATGAAATAAAGTGCGCAACTCGTATTCGGGGACGAGAATGCCAAGAACTTATTACTCGAAATACTTCCCACTGTACGGTTAGAGTTAATCAACTATTCCGAACGAAGTAAATCGCGAAACTCTCGCAGAATTTAATCCAAAGAAATATAGCTAACGCGACTACCGAACCAACTAATTAGGAAATCGGGTCACATGTATTATTTGTTACGTTTTTAGAGCGTTTTTTTACTCGTCTTTTTTATGTGTGGTAGTCTTTCTAGAATCTAGAATGCACTTGATTCTAGACTCAAGATTTGCCCCTTTATTCATAAACTTTGCTTTTAAAATCAAGTAAGAGTTAGCGACTGTATAATCATACATTTTTGATGTTTGAACGCCACGTAACTTTGATAATCACTACATAGTATAAAACAAAGTCGCTTTTCTGTCTGTCTGTCCCTATATATGCTTAGATCTTTAAAACTACGCAACGGATTTTGATGCGGTTTTTTTTAATAGATAGAGTGATTCAAAAGGAAGGTTTGTATGTATAATACATGCATAATATAGTAGAGAAACACTGATAATTTTAGAGGTTTCTAATGTGATGTCGTAAATAAACACATTTTTTTGCGCTTACATTGTAAACGCTGGCTGAACCCGTCGAGATAGATCAAAATAATGTACTACAGTATTGTACACCTTAAAAAGGTCTACAAAAAAGTCCGTGATGGTATATGTCTATCTCTTAGGGATAATCCACAATAAGCATTTTTTATCCTATACTTTTTACGAGAAATAATGGCTCTAAAATTATCAGTGTTTCTCCATTGCACCCGTGCGAAGCCGGGGCGGGTCGCTAGTTGTTTATAAATAAACCCTAATATTGCATATTTTTATAGAGAATGATGCGATTTTCAACTGACCTTTGAGAAGTTTTTCTCTTCTTTCACAACCATTGTTCACCCAATATTGGTTGCACACATAGAGTTATTATACAAGGAGGCCCATAGAACTATAAATAACCGTTAAACACACATGGGGGTTTCGTGAAGCCCTTTTTGATGTTGATTCTTGAGCCAGCCTGTATACTGATTGCTAAAAGTTTGATCAGTAGTATTGATTTTGGACTACTTATAAAAGACCCAGTGTGCTCTTTATAGGGCACACTGGCACACTGGGTCGTGATGCTTGGTATGGAATGATGGCTACATCTTCCATACTAGCCATCGAGGAATAGGAACAGTTACAGTTTTGCAAACTACTTACAGTAGAGCGTCGATTATCCGAACTAATTGGGGACTTGGGTGTTCGGAAAATCGGTATTTTCGATAATCGAACTACCTATATATATATATATTGATTCAGCCATACATATTTACGTACAGGTAATGAAAACCATATTTACATTTACATAGCGCGGGAGGCGGGAGAGAGGCACGCGTGAGTCGGGCGGGCGTAGTAGTTCGGATAAGCGGTCGTTAGGTTGAGCGACGTTCGGATAATCGACGCTTCACTGTATTTATTTTAATGCGACACCGAATTCCACAACCAATTAATTCTTGTACCACAAAAAGGTAATTCAATTACACTTCTTAATTCAATTATAGTTCTATTTTCTAATAGTGTTTTGTATCAGTTTTTGTTCAACCCATTGTACGAGTAGTAATTACTTTGAGCCATTGTATAAAAGTTTGATAGTTTAATTAGTAACTTTCATGTGTTTTGGAGTGTATTTGAAAGCGGATCACGTGGTTGAAATGGCTTTTTAGATAAGGGTTGAAGTGATAAGGTGTATGGTTGTAGAATATATTTGGTTTATTTTTAAATTAGTTGACTATGCTCAGTTTAAAATTAGATATGGTTTATGGCCACGATAATAAAGTCCCATTTATGTTTAGTTTGTATAAAATATGGTTAGCTGCGTTTATTTGGGATGGTCAACGACTTTTGAGTCAATGAAGATTGGGTCCAAGCTATGATCTCATTGATCATCTGCCTAGCCTTTTCCCAAATATGTTGGGGTCGGCTTCCAGTCTAACCGGATGCAGTATTTTACATGGAGTGACTGCCTATCTGACCTCCACAGCCCAGTTACTGGGTAATACGATACCCCTAGGTAAGACTGGTTGTCAGACTTTCGGGGTTCTGACTACCCGTAAGGACTGTCAAAGATCTACGAATGACAGCCGGGACCAACGGCTTAACGTGCTTTCCGAGGCACGGGGTGTCTCGGTATGTAAAGATGGTCACCCATCCACAGACTAAACGCGGCAAGCGTAGCTTAACCTGATCGATCGACCTGTGCGGCTGTTATTATTTAGCTACGGGCCCCTCTCCCCCTCTAAGTTTTCGAATATTTCTCATTGATGAATGCCAAAATTGAAAGTATGCATATGTATGCATACTTTCAATTAACTATGCTATTACATTATATATTATTATATTATTATTACATTATATTATTTTACTATGCTATTTATTAGGCTATGTAGCCTATAATCTTCCCGCTGCTGGAACCCAGACCTCTCGGTGGGATGCATATCCCACCGAGAGGTCTGGTCTGGAGGTCTGGTCTGGTAGTTTAAGATAAGATTACATATAGATTTATGCATATAAATCTATATGTAATCTTATCTTAAACTACCGATAAGAATTTGAGATTAGATTGATTTACCCCGAGAGCTTAAAGGTTTACCCCTTTCTAGACTATATTTCAGCGACTGTTTGCCAACACCGACAGCTCCTTATCTCAAAGCTCGAAACACAGTACACGCGTAATTTATTTCAACTCTTTTGTCGAGAGCGTTTGGCATAAGAACATAATGACTAGACGGATGTCGCCTGTATTTGCTCTGTTTATACCGTACTTAAGACGCAATTAGTTTCTTTGTCCAAATATTGCAGTAACTAGAAATATATCTTCCCTTAGAATAATATGAGAGTAATCTTATGCAAAGTGGAGATGTAAAAGTTGAAAAATTCAAGAGTTATCATCATAAACTTTTCTCAACTATCTTGGGGTTGGCTTTTAGTATTACCAGATGCGGCTGAGTACCAGTAATTTACATTTGTTTATTTAGCAAAAACATGCAGAATATTACAGACATAGATCCAAATTATGCACACTACAATTTCAATAAAATCACATATATTTACAATAAGGAAGGATTACTTCTTTCAAGGATTACTTAATCGAATGATTGCTTCAATTTCGAAGGATTACTTCCATTTCTTATTGTAAAAACATACATATTATGTATGTAAAAACATAGAATAGAATAGAATAGAATACTCTTTATTATGTACACCATATAGATTACAGACATAAATATAGAAATTTTACAGAGGGTGACACAATGGGCGGTAAGAAATCATCGTCTGCCTAGCCTTTTCCCAACTATGTTGGAGTTGGCTTCCAGTCTAACCGGATGCAGCTGAATAACAGTATTTTACATGGAGTGCCTGCCTATCTGACCTCCACAACCCAGTTACTGGGTAATACGATACCCCTTGGTAAGACTGGTTGTCAGACTTTCGGGCTACTGACGACCCGTAACGACTGTCAAAGATCCACGAATGACCGCCGGAACTAACGGCTTAACGTGCTTTCCGAGACACGGAGGGGTCTTGGTATGTGAAGACGGTCACCCATCCACGGACCAACCGCGGCAAGCGTAGCTTAACCTGATCGATCGACCCGTGCGGCTGTTATTACTTAGCCACAAGTCCCCTTTTAGAATAAGAAATAATACACAAAAATAACTAAATAAACAAGTAAAACTAACAAACAACAATCAAATAATCATTATCTCACAGAAACTCAAACATGTACGACATACGTCTATACATGTTTCCTTGGTCTGTGTGTCTCATCCAGTTCATGCGATCTTCTGTAGATCCATCCACCTGGCTGTTGGTCTGCCAACCAATTGTCTTGCTCACCTCCATAAATAACGCCTTATCCCTCCACAAAACCTGGTCAATACCAATACAATACAAGATTTACATCCAATACAATACCTCACAAGTTCTTACAGCCCGGTAATTTGGACAAAGTTAACATACGCCAAATACGCCCCAACTGGGGATTGTACGAACCAACTTCGACAATTAATGGGTGAAACTACCGAGCGTTTTGACTGAGAATTAGTCGTTACGATTCCTTGTTCTTAGAACGAAACGTATGTGAGTCTTGGATGCTGGAGAAAAAGTGGAAGTTTTCTAGTCTTTATGATGACACAATCTTTTAATTACCTAGAGGGACTTGTAATAAGTTTTTAGCTGATAGAAATGTTCCTAATGTTAGATGATCATGTCGGTAAGGCCACGTTCACACGGCGATTATTTTCCCGTATACCGTATACGAGATTTTATCGAATAGAGTAGTGACAACAGAATATAAATGAAAACTTAAAGATTGTTTACACGGCGTTCATACGGGAAAATCCCGTGTTCGAGAAATATTTTATTTATTTATTTTATTTATAATTACCCTTACAACTATCACAACAGGATTAACCTAATGCGATGGTGTGGTATTTATATACTTACAATATTAAATTAACCTAATAAGGAACTTCTATACATACTTCTATACATATATATTTTAACGTATACCGTGCGAAGTTGTCACCGGAACGCCGCGTCTCGAAACGATTTTATCGAATACGACACGCAGTGGCGCATGTTCATGTTGTCTCGTTCACACGACTCGCCCATTCGAGAATCGAAAAAATCGAATCGAATGGTTGCCGTGTGAACGATTGCATCGTATACGGTAAAACCGTATACGTGAAAAAATCGAATCGAATGGTCGCCGTGTGAACGTGGCCTGATGGTTGGGTTGGGGTTAAGGTTGGGTCGACGGCTCCTAATATATGCTGCAGGGTAATTGCGTAACACACACACCCCAAAACCGCCCATTGTGTCACCCTTATGTTGCCCCTTGTGTTGCCCTGACTGCTATGCGCAAGGTCGTGGGTTCGATTCCCACCCAGGACAAATGTCTGTGTGATGAGCACGATATTTTGTTCTGTGTCTTGGTGTAATTTATCTATGATATGTATGTATTTAGAAATATATATTTATGTTTATCAGTTGTCTAGTAATCATAGCACAAGCTCTGCTTAGTTTGGGACTAGATGGCGTTGTGTGAACGTTGTGGAATATTATTATTATTAATTTATATCGTACGAGTAATAAATAGTATTATATTCTACACATAAAATGCCAATTGATCGCATTTTTTTTTCTGACAGTTAATGGCGTTATATACGTTGTTGAAGGGAAGAATTTTTCAAACCCATGAAACAATGGGAAACATTGGATTGCAATTGAAAGTGTGGTATGTATAATTACATAACAATCAATTATCCTAATGGATGCTGTTTCCTCTGACTCCGTAAAGACAGACCCTAGACCGTAAAAGCAAGGATAAATAGGATTCATGTATTTAAACAAAAAAAAAAAAAGGATTCAGATAAACAGAATCTCATAATTTTTTTTAAGTCAATTAAAAATTACCGAAAAAAGAACTTCTGTATGCAAACAAAGTAGCAACTGATGCGATCAAATAATACTACAACTATATGACGTGTTTTTGTGACTATTATTATTTATTTTATTAATAAACGATATAAATTTTATATATCACTACATAGTATAAAACAAAGTCGCTTCCCTGTCTGTCTGTCCCTATATATGCTTAGATCTTTAAAACTACGCAACGGATTTTGATGCGGTTTTATTTAATAGATAGAGTGATTCAAGAGGAAGGTTTATATGTATAATACATGCATAATAAAGTATAGAAACACTGATAATTTTAGAGGTTTCTAATGTAATATCGTAAATAAACACATTTTTTTGCGCTTACATTGTAAACGCTGGCTGAACCCGTCGAGATAGATCAAAATAATCTACTACAGTATTGTACACCTTAAAAAGTTCTACAAAAAAGTCCACGATTGTATATATCTATCTCTTAGGGATAACCTACAATAACCATTTTTTATCCTATACTTTTTACGAGAAATAATGGCTCTAAAATTATCAGTGTTTCTCCATTGCACCCGTGCGAAGCCGGGGCGGGTCGCTAGTAAACAACAATTTAAATAAAACCTATCATTCCTGGAATAATATTGAACTTACAGTAAATACGGCACCTCAACTCATTGCGTATGAAACAAATAATATTGAAGAGTCGAGTTCATGTTCCAGGTTACTGTAATAAACTTGACACGAGAGATATAAATTATACAAGGTGACGTCAGCGGTATTTCAAGCGAAATACTTTATACGGGGTCAAATTAAATTAGCTAGCAAACTCCGCGGACGTCATGGGTGTGGATATCTAAACATGATAAATAAAAATAAAACAGATTTTGGTCACATTTTTTGGGGTCATCGTCGCTTGTAGCGATGTTACTAACGCGCCTTCTAAACTACGCGACGGATTTTAATGCAAGAATCTCTGTGATAAACCTCCGTTTTTGACAACATTTTGACACTCATTGTCGCTGAGATGAGATTTCGACTAGGTTTTGAACGTTCTCAATTACAGGACAAGCAGTGTTATTCTGTAATAATCTCACCGTGCGAACTTAGTGAAGTGAGCGGGAAGTGACCTGTCATTCGCTAGGGATTAACACTATTAAGTGCTCAATTCACTTATGATTTCACGGTGAGATTTATACAGAATCGACCGGCAGGTCTTCTGGTCCAAAGTGAAAATGTCTGAGAATATTATAGTGCACTAGGGTATCCGACCTCAAATACTCCATGTAACATTAGTTAAGGGGTATTAATCAAAAACTGTGTGGAACGCAGATACGTGCACGCTTCCCTCTGATTTACTAACATACGTGCTTCCCCTTAATTTAGTATTAGTTTGTTTGCTGATAACTGTATACGATCTAAGTTTTGGCGTAACGAGGTATGTTCGGCGTAACAAGAAATAGATAGAGATTTTGTTGCTGTAATAAATGTTGGTTTGGTGTCATTTGTAATCAATTTTAGTTGGTTGGTGTTACTCATAGATGTGTGTTACTGATTTGATTTTGGTGTAAATGTGACAATAGTACTAATGAACTTAGGGGTATATTATTTGAGCACTAATTTCTGTCGGCGGCTTCGTCCGCGTGATTTTTCACACCTTCGTATCGCATCGCCTGCCCGCACTGCTAAAAAATAAATAAATGTAATGTAATGGATCAATGGTTGTCTGAACAAATAAAAATTATTATTATTATTATTACTGCTACTTGGATTTCGCTTAGCGTTCTTTCTGACATTTTTTTCTTTTATGCTCGCTTCCTAAGGGTGATGTTAAACAGCCTATAAAAATTCCACAAAAGTTTGACTAATAAATGAAAAATGATTTTTCATACCCGACTGGTAGTTCCAGAGATTAAGGCGTTCAAACAAACAAACTCTTTAGCTTTATTATTAGTATAGATATATACATGATATATTCAGCCTACAACGTTCCCAATACTGGAACACAGGTCTTCTTTCCCTGGAGAGGATTGTGTGGGGGTATTTTAGCGTATAGCACTGTAATTCTCCGAATATACAATCACTTCATCGTATTAGGCATGTCACATGTTTTGTCCTTGTCATATTTTCCCTTAAGAATTGATTGTTTGGGGAAAAATATCTAAGCTTTCGGACTTGACTCAATAGTCTGTCAAATGCTGCTATCACATTGTCCTGTCTATCGCAAAATTCAAAATAAACTCTCATGCAGGTACTCTTTTAAGTCTTAGTATATGCGAAACCCGAAACAAGTGTCTAGTATTTTTATGTAAAGAATCTATGTACAAAATTTCAAAACTGTTGCATGAAAAATCACAAAGTTATAAGCTTGTTATGTTACCTGCTTGTCCGTACAAAAAGATGGTTACCCCTTACCTCGCGCCGCCGGCCGACTGACCCTGACCTGTGTGGTGTGGATATGTACTTAGTGTCGATCTGTGTCCAACTTGTAAATTTTTTTAAGTATTTTTGGACCAGAATATAACATGGTGTAAAAGTTATTGGACTCGATTCAGTTACTTATTCTGAACAAACAATATTCAGGTTTGCAATATACTAAAAATAATGTTGTATATGCCCAGAGGCGCTGCACAGAGGAGGTTTCAGATCGGTCTTTGAAGAGGTAACGGTACACACTCCCCCACTCAAAGACCGGGTGGCTTTTGAAGGAGGTTTGGCACACAGCAACATAACAAAATAGCCCCCTTTAGGTACCACTCATTTGTATCTTTCTATTCTCAGCAAACCAATAAGCTACTACACGCTACTCCAACTTACTGCCTTTAAAAGTACAGGGTGTAAGTGGACACAAGCATTGCGCTAAATGGGGGCAAAAGTTTCCGTACTACGAGTATATGAAAATAGATACTGTGAACGCTAAGGGAATATTACTTTGAACGAGTACTACGAGTTGGTATGGCTCTGCATCGTTATGATTTCCTAGTACTATAGTTTTATGTATGAGGTTTTAATGCTTAATTATTGTAGATGGAATTAAACAGCTTGATTTTTTTCAAATTAATTCTGATAGGTTATATATGTTGCTGGTTATATATGTTATATATGCCTTTGCCCAGCAGAGGGAAAGTATAAGCTAAAAAAAAATATGAAGCGTTTGATTTATTTATCGCTGCTTACATTAGAAACTTGCAGAAGTCTTGTGGAAAATTGAAAATTAATCTTCCACCTTCTCAATTGATATTGACAAGTAAAGTCAGGGAAAGTCATTGATAAGCAAATTGACTTCCAACTAAATTGGTCCATATATTCAAATCACAACTGTCATTCCTTGACAATTGTATGAAGTGGCTATAACACTGCAAGTTGACGTAGGGTGTCTATTGCCATACGTTTAATTTCCCTGAATGAATTCTTAAGTGTTTAAAGATTTTTCGAAACAGGACTGGACACTACTCATAAAACTACGCATAAAATTGTCTCCTTGTATAAACGATTAATGTGGAACTTATGTTTTAGAAACGTTAGTACGATGGCAGTATGTTGTGTGTATGTATGCGCAAATAAACGCGACTACTCGAAAACAAACAAACAGTATGGCTTCGTTAATGTTTCTATTTCATACAATCGCTGGTATTGTAAATATGAGTTTGTATGCAGGTATGTGCTATAATAATATTTATTTATGTAGTTAGGGGTTGAATTTCATGCTCTTTATTTGTAGTGAAGTGAGGTCCTTGTCACGTTATAAGTACCTACTTTCGAATGAGAGCAACAACAGTGTAACATTTGGACTGTCAGGACACTTTTGTTTTTTTTTAATTTATTTACTCTCAAACGTTGTTAATTTATTTAATTGTTTTAATACATAATATACAGCGAAACCTCTCGACTTTTTAGTAGAACAGCCGGGGATTCTGGAAAAATCTCACCGTGATAACTAAGGTGAAGTGAGCTTAGAGTGAGCTGTGAGTTATACTGATGCTAGGCATTGACACTATTGACGACTCACTCCACGCTCACATAACCCAAGTTTTCACGGTGCGATGGTTACAGAATCGCACGGCAGGTGTTGAAAACACACCTAAATTTACTCCTGTCCACTTAATTATGCCAACATATTCGCTGTCTAGCTTTTACTATCACATGAAAATAAAGCTAAGCCAAACAATATTTTATATACAGTAACATAGTCGACCTGTTCTTTGTTTTTTTTTTAGATTGTAGCCATTAATAATATCATAATCACTTTCACATTGGCGCTGATTCTGTTGTTCACAAACTAAACTAAATTTATGTTCAGTGCATCTTTCTATTTCATTAAGAAAACGACTGAAGATTAGTTTAGTCCTGTCAAATTAAACAGCGCCTGACGTATTTTTAGTAGCGAATTTTTTAATCACGTCTAAACTTGTCTATGGAGTATCGTAATTTGACAGGACTAAACTAATATTTATCTTCTGTCCTTTTGTTAATGAAATAGAAAGAAAAAGATGCACTGAACATAAATTTGGTTTAGTTTGTGAAGAATAGAATCGGCACCATTGGCTTACTAGGTCATAAATTAACCAGCCTTAGTCTAAAAATAAATTAATTTCCTCACATTAAACACTTGCAAAATCTCCAGTATTCGCTCAAGTAGTACACCAATCGTTTAACTTGTAAGGTGTCGTTTATGCAAATATCGACTCTATTTTAATTTAAATAAGGTTAAAAGCCATTTGAAATGGCACACGCGTGCTCTCTAGCATGCATGCAAGGTTCCACGCAAACTCAGTTAAGTTAAATTGGTTTACATTTAAAAGTCGATAAACACAGCTTAAGGCAACTAGATAACGGTGAGTAAATAATGGAGGAAAAACTAAGCGTAATTAGTTGAACATTCAACTATCTATCAAGATAGGATAGTTTTAATTCAAACCAATTATATGTGCGTCGTCAGGGGAAGTTACAGCGTATTTGTGTGGTAACTTCGGGATATTTTGTGGATCCATTTTTTTTAGCACATTTTCAACCACAATCGAATCATTTTGAAGGATAGCTAATTCATTACTTCCTATTTTCGAAAAAATTTCCAGCTCAAAAACGTAAATAACACAATGAATGTTGTTGAACTGTCGAAATTGAAGCGTCATTGTTTCTGTTCGTATGTTACGTAATCACCCCGCAGCTCAACAAGTTCAAATACTCGAAACAAGGCTAATGATGACGTCTTAAGCAGGCCCTTACAAGTCACACGGAAATAATGTTCTTATACCAAATATAGCAGGTGATTCTATAGTTTGACAGTGTATATAATGCCTACCCCTCGTGGGAAGAATGCGTGTGTATATATCAGAAATAACACTAAGGTAACAAAAACTTGGACCAACACAAATGCAACATCACATCACATCACACCACGAGCAAGCACACAAAAAAACAAATAACGTCATAACACCACAAGTCATGTGAAAATAATGTTGTAGTATCAAAAATAACACAGGTAGCTGAACTTACAGTAGCAACACGAACGCTAAATCACAACACGGAATATACACCGTGAAATTTAAATGGTTGTTTTCCCGCAGCGAAATGGTTTTGTCTATGTAATACAATCGTTTCATAGTTATATAAAATATTAGAAACAAAAACTGGCATATTTAACATTGTGAAAAACTAAACTCGAAAGCGATCACGAACCAATAGATATCTACGGCAGAACGACAGCAGGCCGTTGACGCGGGTGCTAGGTCACCGTCGAAAGGATTAGGTACGAAGGCGGCTCCGTTTGATCATGTTACGCGCGGGCTAGATTATGCCGTATAATTACACGCGAGAGCTTATTTTACTTTAAACATTTAATAAATCGGTCTTTGCTTTGTCGGCTTGTGGCTCGCTCGTTTGTTTTGCGTGCAAACTTTTATGCCGTATCACCACGTGCGAGAGCTTATTTTGGTTTGACCATTTATGCATCGCTTTCCTTTGAGGGCTGCGGCGCGTGCGACGCCAGTATTACCTACAATACATGTTACGTCTAGTGTTACTATTAAAGGCCGCGAGGCCATTGACCCACGTGCTTTTCAATCAGCTGTTATCCAACATGTTATTCAAATTTTCCCTTCATACTTTTACGGGCTTAGGACCGTCATAAATACTTTTTTATCTGCAATTTATTGAACACAAAATTAAATTAAAAAAGAAAACTAAGAAAAATTAACCAAAAAAACGAATTTTCTGAATTAGATACTTAAAAAAGTATTTGAGGCGTATTTACAAAATTTGAATCAACTTATTTACAATAATTTTAATCAGCTAAACTACTATTATTTACAAAAGTACGAGTTGGTTACACTTCCCGGTAACGGAGTAATTGTTCGAAGTGTAAGCCATTCCGTTGTACACACAATCGCGCACGTTTTAATTGGTTCTCTTTTAATTTAAACAAGGTGTCTCTGTCACGACGTACGATATCAAAAGCGTCCACTATCGCAGCTACTAACGCTTCGCGACTTTCGTGTTCCTCACGATACACTAGGCGTTTGAGCTCAGACCACAAGTAAAAGTCTAACGGAGTTAAGTCCGGGCTTCTTGGTGGCCAAGGCACTGGTCCGCCGCGTCCGATCCAGCGCTGGGGAAACACCGAGTTCAAGTGCTCTCGCACGGCGCGGTGATAATGAGCCGGGCACCCGTCTTGCTGAAAATAAAGGTTGTCCACGGGCACCGCTAGCGGAAGGTCGTCTAATAGGTCCGGGATAACATTTCGTAGCATTTCCAGGTAGGTTCCACCTGTTAAGTGTCCTGCCACGAAATGCGGCCCTATGAGGTGGCCATTCATTATGCCGGCCCACACATTGACACTAAAACGCACTTGATGCGCACACTCGCGAATAACGTGTGGGTTATTTATTGCCCAAAAATGTTCGTTACGCTGGTTGAAAATACCAACTCGCGTAAAAGTTGATTCATCCGTCCACAAAATGTTCTTATCTTGGTTGGCGATCAACCACTGACAAAACGCAATTCTGTTCTGGGGGTCATTTTCGTGGAGAGCGTGAACACCGCGAAAATGATAAGGATGCTGTCCTTCAGAGTTGAGTAGTTTCCAGACGTGGTACTGGCTTACGCCAAACCTAGCCTCGGCCTGGCGCGTACTTCGACGCGGATCCCGTTCGAAGTACTCGATGATTTCCTCGTCGAGCGCTGGCAAAATAACGGCTGGTCGACCTCTGCCCTGTGCATGTGCCGGTGCATGGAACTGTCCATGATCTAGTAGCCGCTGTGTCGCCGCTACGATCGTCCGTGGAGATGGGACTTGGGGGTTCAGAACCCCGCGAAGACGGAGCGACTCCAAGTGTTGCCGCTCTGCGTAAAGTCGCCGGGCAGCATGGGAGTCATAATCAGCCCTAGCATACAGCTGCACCATAGCGACGTACTCCACATTGCTGTAATTGTAATGACGATCCATTGCAGTTTACAGTGATGGCGCGTGTTGCGCGTACGACATTCGCGGGAAAACTAAGTAGGTCAGGGTCACAGCCGCGCGTGCCGCACGGGTAAAATAGGCGACGGCGGCTTCGTTTGAAATTGTTGCGCGCAGGCTAGTTTATGCCGTATCACTACACGTGAGAGCTAATTTTACTTTGAACATTTCTAAATCGGTATTTTCTTTGTCGGTATCGCGGTGATTTTTTGTATTGTTCCGTGCAAACATTTTATGCCTTATCACAACGTGCGAGGGTTTATTTTGGTTTGACATTATTTTGTGCATCGGTTTTCTTTGTAGGTGGTGACACGAGTAGTACCTAGTACCTACAAGTTACGTCTAGAGTTACTATTGTTACTCACTTTTTCGAGTTGATGAATATTTTTTTAATTATTTTAAAACAGAAACATCGTTATTTATTTACTTTAACTCTTTACTTCGAAAGTACTTCTTAAGGCAAGTCGTTCTGCCGCGGGAAAACAACCAATTAAATTTCAGGGTGTATGTCAGACAAACACGAACCTCACTCAGTCAGCAAAATCACTCTCATTTAACATCACAAGGCGTTCGCGTATGAATAGGATACCAGGCTACCACGATACGACTCATCACAATGACAAAGATCTCGTCTCAGGCAGACTTAATTAATCATTGTGTTTACTGATTAACATTCGCTGTTCACAACTTGCTTAGTTAACGAATTTACATTCTGATGGAATAGTTAAATTATTCTGGATCGAGTTCTTGGACAAGAGACTTTGGCGGTTTGGAAGACGCGCTTTTGTTTCGGAAGAAAAATAAAAGCTATTTAGTCATCATCAATGGTCCCTCTGTTGTGAGTTTTTAACAGAATTGCCATAAAACATCTGTAAGAAATGGCTTGGGCACGTTAGGCCTATTTTATTTTGTAAAATGTGGCATTTGAGTAGGTCGTGGACGATGGGCCTTAACTGTTTCCAATAGTGCATTCAATGTCTTACCAACACCACAAAAACGTGATAGTATAGGGATACAAGAAATTTTGGCTTAGTTAACGGAGAAAAGGTGTTCTCGAGGTCTAAATTTCAACAATTTCTAATACCTTTTTACTTATCTGCTGTTACGAGTACCTACATTTAATTTCGTACTATACAGAAACTACCTTCCGAGTTCTCGTAACATAGTCCCTACATTTCTATGAACATAACAATGAAAGCAACGTCTCCCCGGAGCCCAGTTATCGGCGAGCAGATGCGAAACAAAACTATATGCGCTCTTCTTTATAACAATGTAGAATAAACTGCCCATAATACTGTATCATAGAACGACGTCGGGCTTACATTCTCAAATGGTTAAATTGATATGAATGTCGTTGGAAGACTTTATGACGCAGTATTTTAAACTAGAATTATTACCATGTTACATTCTTACCAGCCAGTTTTGACGAAGAGTTCTCTGTTACGACATCAGAGACGTAGTCGCTTCATCTAAAATAGTATTCTACTTCACACGGTTATACTAGCTGCAAGCCGATCTCAACATAATTGGGGAAATGCTAGTCAGATTGATGGCTATGATACACTCTTCTATTATTGCCTTTACTATCTTGAATTTCAAAATTACTCCTTTTCTTTTTAAGACCTTTTACTCCAATTACTTCTTTAACTTCATTTTTAACTCCATATTTTACATTAACAAGTACATAATTAGGTTTCACTGCGCGCCCATAACCATTTTCATTTCCATTTTCACACTGACCTTCACACACGTATTCAGACTCATCATTATGCGGTCCACGAGCGTGATGCCGCACATATTTCTCATTCTCAGCTCTTTTTTTATGAATCCTTGCTTTTTCATTACCAATTTGTTACTTACATATTTATTGCTCTTTGTCGGAATCCTTAGAGGCTACTAACCCTACTAGCCAATATATATACACATATGTATATAGTAGTTCCATATATAGACATATCCATTTTTATATATTGAAACAGTTCGTGCTTTATCAATTAATTTTTCTTGGTCGCTATTGGCTACATTATACTTCAAAGGATCATGCGTTTCAGAACACATTTATTCACAAAGACACAACAATTGAGGAGCGTCGGAACAAAAACCAATATGTTAATTAAGACATTATTTTTTTTTTCTGTTACAAAATGTTTAATTATACACCCTTCAGGAAAGAAATCAATTAAAAAAACAGTTACATCCATCTTAAAAAAAATATCAAAATACTGTGGTCAAATCAAACCCGACAAATACATTTTTAAATTCAACATGTCCTTGTTGTTGGATTAAAAACCGATAATTCTTATTAAGTTTTACACAATTCAACAATGGTCGGTTCAAATTAAATTCAGTTCAATACCGACATATCCATTTTGGTTTCGTCAAAAACCGATATATCCAAATGATCGCGTCAAAAACCGATATATCCATACTTGTCCGCCAAGTATCTCCCTAAATTAAGTATCTACCCTCCGTCAAGTTTCACACATCAATCGATGTCACTTTAACTGCAAATTGACATGCTATAATTTTCCACTTTTGTAACATTAAAAAACTTACAAGCTTTTTTTTAATTTGTGAAAAATATGGTAAATTCGATATATCGGTTTTCGTTCCGACGCTCCTCAATTATAATATACAAGCTAACACTAAAATATACATATATCTACAAGTATACAACAAAAAATTAAAGAAAAAAGGCAGGAGCTCATTGGGCATCAAAAAATTCCTTCGCATCGCTGTCAATGGGATAAGTGCCCAAAAGGCTGGCAGCATTACCACGTTGGATGGCAATGCTGATTCGATGAAATGAGAAAATCTATTCAATTTTGGAGTTGATATAACGTTTATATTATAAACACCCGTAGCAGTAGCATTCAAAACAAAACGCAATTCATAAAATAAATCTCCAATCCATTGTTGTATACGCTGCATTGCTCCGTTCTTTTAGTTCCGGATATTGAATTTTCATACCGATCGTTTGTTGCTACAAGTCAGTTTTTATTTATCGCGTATTTATACCAAGCACGTTTGTTGACAGGAAATTAATGCATCGGCCGAATCAATTTGTGTTAACTGCCTCCGCGTTACGGATTTGTTAATCCATAACCCGTTGGAATGTTTGTACAGGAAGTTCTATGTGTAAGGACCGTGCTTTCTTAGTTTCAGAATTCACCTACGCTTTTTGAAGTAACCGCAAAGCAACTTTTGGTGCTACATTTCATTTTGGGCTGTCAAAATCACTTGTCAATTATATGATCCCAGTGATAGGCTCGACTCCTATTACACGGGACTTAGAACATAACTAGTGAAATGTGGATGTACTATGGGTACTCCTCTGTCTAACCCTTCGGGGAATACAGATGTGATAGTACCTTATTTGTGATATTATATTATAATAGACATTGGTGCCAATTCTCTTGTGCACAAATTAAACTAAAAGCCAATGACCAAAAATGGTGCATCAATCAAACGTTATTAATTACATGGAGAATAATATGACGAACAAAAGTTAATTTATGCAGTAACCTAACCTAATATCAGTCTGAACCGAGTTATATATGTCGCAGGTTTATGACAAAATCAGATTTTTGATCAAAAAACGGAAGACGACAAAATTATTACTTTATGTTATGATAAACAAATACGTCATTGTTTATTGTCTCTTACTTATTTTATTTATTTAAAGAACTAACAACCGACATTATTTTTATAATAAAACTAATACAGTCTAAGTTTTTGATCAAAAACATGGATTTTCTCAGTTTTATAACACAAAGTAATAATTTTGTCTTCTACCAGTTCTTGATCTAAAGCCTAGTAGTTTTTGATCAAAAAGTTGATTTTCTCATAAACCTGCGACATATAGAAAATTAAAAAAATATTTTTTACTAAGTAAACTTAATTACTATTGTCATAATACGCGGTCTTATTGCTTAAAGCGATCTCTTCCAGACAACCGTGGATGGAGGGGAATAACACAAAATAACATGGATCGTGGCTTATCTCTTTTATCTGTTTATCTAGATTACTTCATTATTTCTTACATAAAAATTCAAGTTCAAATATATCATCTCGGCTGCATTTTTAGAAAAATCGTTTATCAATTGATTTTTGTTATCGGCTTATCATATAGGTACCGACTAATGTTTCAACGATGGCCGCGGTATAAAACCAAATGCACCACTTTCCATAGTGATTTCGTCACTGTCCTTTAAGTTCAGTGCGTCTTTTTCTTTCTATTTCATTAAGAAAAGGACAGAAGATAAATTTTAGTTTAGCCCTGTCAAATTACTCCATACAAGTTTCAAATTTAATAAAAACTTGCCTACTCAAATTACGTTAATTTACGTCAGGCGCTGGTTAATTTGACAGGACTAAACTAAAATTTATCTTCTGTCCTTTTCTTAGTGAAATAGAAAGAAAGATGCACTTAAATTAAATTTAGTCTGTGAACTAAACAAACGAAATTGACTTTAAGTGCACTGCTTCAGATGGATCTCTCTCCATATTTCGGGTAGAGTACTTATTCATCATACATTAATAACGCCAATGATAAACAATACAACTATAATTTGCGTACTGTTATCCATACCGCATTACAAATTTACCGTTAATACAACCTATTCAAATGGTGGATACCATTGCTTATCGGGAAACACTAAAGTTTTATATTCCGTTGTAAAATTTTATTACTTACATCTACTTTTAATATGAACTGAAATGCTTTGTTTATGTTATTGTCTTCGGTTGCTTTTAAAAGTTAACTGTGTGTGTTGTTATTACGTGTTACCTTGGCAGTGATGTTTTGCTTCTTATTCTTGGTTTTGGTATCCACAATTCTTCTCTACGCCATGCCAGTGTCAATTTGTTAGGAGAATTATTATTTTAGTTACTTAAATAACTTCAGCCGGTCGATTCTGTAAAATCTCACCGTGAAATCATAAGTGAAGTGAGCACTTAATAGTTTTAATCTAGGAATTAAAACTATTAAGTGCTCACTTCACTTATGATATCCGCTTTTTCCGCTTATTTTTCCGCTAGGGCGAATGACAGCTCACTCCACGCTCACTTCACCCAAGCTTTCACGGTGAGATGGTTACAGAATCGCACGGCTGTTCTATTTATGTTAATGAGTAAATTTTTAATTCTTCAATTATTACTCATCATCGTCACTGAAACTTTAAATTAAAATAAAAAAAATTATACGTGTCGATTTGATTCAAATTCGCTGTCATGTTTTCTTACAACTATATTGAATTTATTCTAACATAAAAAAATGATTGCAACTTGTGTTTAATTTACGACTTATTTAATTGTTTAACGACTGTGTTGATTAAAACTTGTGAAAGTGTTTAATTGACGTTCACAAGTTTTAATCAACACAGTCGTTTGCAATCACGTCATTCGTGATTTTTCCGAAACAAAATTTCCGATGCAGCCTCCCATTATGTTCTGCATGCATTCATTACTTTATCATCTGATAATAATCAACGCTTTTTCAATTCAGTGTCCTCGTAAATTACAAATATTGCTCGGTATGTCGAAAATTTAAATAACACAAACAATGGAACTGTTACAAAGTTATCTTTGCAGTTCAATATCCATACTGTGCCCATCTCAAAGGTTTGGAATGAACTGAATAAATAATGGTGTTTATTTTTGTAAAATCGACTGTTTTCACAAGCTGAATAATTCCAACCAATTTGAATTATTTGGCTAATGAATATTTAGTGATGGTTTATAATGGTGAGACCTGGGAATTCTATTTGGGAGTAAAGCGAGACTATTAGAAACACAACGCCTACGATCGTTGTCATGCATAATTTATAATAATTGGTTTTCAATAAAAGGAATAAAGGTGGAAGTGAATTGAATGCTGGGATACTGAATTGAGGGCATCTAGATGAAAGGACTTCGATGCTATTAGAATTGTGAAGCCTTAAATTAAATTAGAGGCATTATTGAGTAATAAAATCGTGCTTAAAACTGTTGAATGTTGCGTAAAAATATAATTTAATATATTATATGTTTCTTCTGAATTTGATGTATAAAAGTGAAATTTAAATTCCGGAAAACGAAAACAAATCTGCCTTTTAAAACGCAACGTTTATGTAGTTTACAAATGAAAAACAAAACGCTGAGGTTGCGACACGTAGCGTTTTGCTCATGGCTACTTTGTTTCCAACTACAAAACACAGTGCTTTACAAAACAGTTGACGTAGAAAAAAACTTTTGGGAACAAAAAAAGATTGCTTAAACTTTGTATCGTGCAGCTTTAGCGATGTCGCTGGATACTTCTTTTTTAATTTTGTCGTGTAATTATTTCGCTCGCGATTCCTCTTTTTACGTTTGTAAATCTAAATAAATGGAAACCGGGTTTTGTTCGTTCATTTTCGGCTTTGGACAAGAGTTTCCCGGCAATTTTTCGGTGACTAGATAAATGCTATTACACAATTTAGGAGTTGAAATTATTATGGTAGTAGAGGAAATCTTTTATGCACAAAATGTTGAAAAGGATTTCATTATTTAGGGTATATCAGTTGCTTTTCATTGTTTTATTGGCGAAAATTTATTAGGATTTAAGCGAACACTAACTGATTGACCAAGATAATTAAATCGAACATTAACTTTGAGCAGAACGATAATGTTCCGGTAAATTAACTCCTCTTCGTTCTTTGTTTTTCTTCAACCAGCTTCGGAAACATTTGGCATTTAGAGCATCATTATACCGAGCTGAAGTCTCTGAAATAATTCATTATGGCACAGAGTTATACAAATATGTGTAATTTGTATGAAAAACGAGAACAAGCTCATTAGGCATTTTACAGACATCACAATGACAAGGCGCAGGTATGAAAATGTTCTTCATATTGTACTTGTATTTTATATTAGAAGCTACGGTCGGGTTGTGCCATGCCAAAAAAAATAAGAAGATTTAAACTGTCTTCAATAATATGTCTCCAAAATTACTATGCCCACACAATCTAGACACTGCACCACAGTGCACTCGCTCGGGCACGCAGCCTAAATGGCAATACTCGTAAATCAATCGCTTATTCAGCAGCGGGATCACGCTGCGTCATCGAATCATCGTACTCTGTCGGATTCGCGGTCGAAGCGATAACTGGCGGGCGCTCGTAAAATTAAACACGCTTAACACTGGAAATAAAGCTGAATTAATGTTATATTTCAGGCAAATATGATGACGTTAACGACTGTACGTGAAATAGGGAATTCATTTTGGGGATTTTGATGGCGGTGAAATTTTGGTTGGAAATGTGGTTTTACGATATTTCAATAGGCTAATTGATAAGAGTTTTTCAAGTTAAACCACCTTGTATCTTCTTAATAAGATCAACCTAAGCTATGCTTATTAACTTATCTTGTTTTACTGCCAGCAGAACTATAGATATCTCAATATTTTGATGTATTTTCTGGCTATAATTGAAGTTTTCATTAATTATCGTAGTAAAACTATCACACACATACACACACATGCATTGGCGTTGGATTAATTACTCTTAACCTTAGCTGAAACAACTGGCCACAAAGGCTATGTGCTCATTAGTCGTAGCCCCTAAACAGTTCTATGTAATGGCAATATTCTGGTTTTACCTAACAACTGATTTCGGTGTCAGCTTAGATATTCACTGAACAAAAACTAAATATGTCTGCTTGTTAGTTCGGCGTCTACAAACGCTACGGTGCTACGATGCTACGAACTAGTTGCTACGACTCGTATCCTCGTAGCACATGTTGTAAGAATTCGCTACGAACTTTGTAAAGCTTTCTACACCGAAAGGAAAGTCGTATTAGTACTTGTATATTGAAATTGAGCTTATTTGACGGGGTTTTATTAACTTTTACTGTGTAACATACCATCACGCCTCTCTTCTTCGAAGGTAGGCAGAAGCGCTTTGTACTTACTTACATCTTTCAAATCAGCAGTCATTTTTATAGGAGGCGACTCTTAATTGACTTACATTCTTGCAATTTTGTAGATGGATCTAGCTTCAGTAGACCTGTTTTATGTGCTGTAAAATTTCGTGATAACTGGTTTATTTTAATGTCGCTTATTTCACTTTGCTTATGGCTAAGAAATAACAGCGGCACGGTTCGATCGATCAGGTTAAGCTACGCTTGCCCCGGTTGATCCGTGGATGGGTGACCATCGTCACATACCAAGACCCCCTCCGTGTCTCTGAAAGCACGTTAAGCCGTTGGTACCGGCTGTCGTTCGTGGATCTTTGACAGTCGTTACGGGTATTCAGAAGCCCGAAAATCTGACAACTGACAACCAGTCTTACCAAGGGGTATCATATTACCCAGTAACTGGATTGTGGAGGTCATACCAGCTGAATACCAGTATTTTACATGGAGCCACTGCCTAAGTCGCTCCATGTAAAATACTGGTATTCAGCTGCATTCGGTTAGACTGGAAGCTGACCCCAACATAGTTGGGAAAAGGCAGATGATGTAATAGGATACGAGCCTATTGCCATCATCCGGGCATAAATCTAGACTTCAGGATACTACTGAGAAAATCCTGATGGATAAACCCAATAATACTTTGCCCGACCCGACTTCTTGCTCAGCTGTGGGTCAGATAGGCAGTTCATCTCTACCTAGCCTTTTCCCAACTATGTTGGGGTCGGCTTCCAGTCTAACCGGATGCAGCTGAATACCAGTATTTTACATGGAGCGACTGCCTATCTGACCTCCACAACCCAGTTACTGGGTAATACGATACCCCTAGGTAAGACTGGTTGTCAGACTTTCGGGCTTCTGACTACCCGTAACGACTGTCAAAGATCTACGAATGACAGACGGGACCAACGGCTTAACGTGCTTTCCGAGGCACGGAGACTAACCGCGGCAAGCGTAGCTTAACCTGATCGAACGACCTATGCGGCTGTTATTATTTAGCCACGGCAGATAGGCAGTTACTCCATGCAAAATACTGGTTTTCAGCTGCATCTGTTTCGACTGAAAGCCGAAACCAGCATAGCTGGGAAAAGCCTAGGCAGAATGATTGATTGTCGGATACCACAAAAAAAAAAAAAAAAAAAAAACTAACAGATAAATAGAACAGCTTCGTACAAAAAAAAATCCTACCAGCAAAATGTCGGGTCCCCTAGCCGACCGTCTAGTCGGTACGGGCTTCCCTGCTAATTAATATTGAGAGTTGATTAAATGTTTCCGTTTTCTGACATGATAGATGATTATTGCAGGAGAGAGCGACTTTCGTTCAGCGTATACATGTACCTATGAACGTGGTGACATGCCTCCTTAATTAAGATAACGAGATTTGATAACGAAGATTGAGATTAGAAGTGTACTGTGTGCGTTTGACGGATCAACTGTCATGTTCATTTGAAGTTTGTGACAGGAGTTGGATGTGAGGAAGTTATGCTTGTCTACTTGTTTATTTCTACATAAAAGATACTTCATTTAACTTTGATTTGGTGACAGTTAATTGCTTTGATTTTTACGTGTTAAGGTAGCTTATTGTTTTCTCTTATGGAAGAGCGAGGATTTTAATAAAATAGTGTGATGCTTTTTAGGGTAAAAAACCCAAAGGGTAAAAAGGAACCCTATTACTTCCGCTCCGCTGTTCGTCCGTCCGTCCTTCTGTCACCAGGCTGTATCTCATGAACCGTGATAGTTAGACAGTTGAAATTTTCACAGATGATGTGTTTCTGGTGCCGCTATTACAACAAATACTAAAGACGAGAATAAAATAAATATTTAAGGGGCCTCCCATAGAACAAACATGATTTTTTTGCCGTTTTTATAGATAATGGTACGGAACCATTCGTGCCCGAATCCGACTCTCGCTTGGCCGGTTTTTTTTTAAATCCGTTTTGGTCTTTTGAAATTTCTTATCACAAAAAAGCGAATCTCCAAAAATGCCTTAAATACGATACTTATCCATTACAACCAAACCTTATTACCCAATGATCAACGAAAGCAGTTCTACACCCCCTCCGTAGATAAACAAGCTTGCCGTAATAACTTCAGAATGCGGTTAAACGTCTGAACGGCCGTCATAATGCGTTCCTCTAACGTCCTAATCAATTTGATGTTCACTCTGGACATTTGAAACCACCAAATAGATTACAGAAGGTCAGCTCTATACAATGAGCGAAAACGTACACACACATAGACACATTTCACGTACAGCGAGTGCAAGCGAACTCGCGATTGGCATTTGTTTTGACCGGCGCATATCTAGCTGTTATTATCGCTGCTAAACAAATTTTCGACCTTGCGTTAGTTGAAATAGAATTTAAAGTAATTAAAGTTCCATTAGCCCGAGATCAAAGCGGACAGACATGCGTCTCAGGTTAGAGGCATGTTATTTGTTTACCACTGTATTTTATGGAACACAACAATGATATTTGTTTGACAGTGAGCACCCTTTGAGATCGCCGTACGTATGCGTCTATGTGTGCGTGCAACTGTTTTCCCTAGAAGGATAATATGGAAGGAGTGATGGGGCTATGGAGAAATTTCTTGAGGACGCGTGAGCTTGCGTGATCGATGTCCACCGCGCACAGGATGATGAAAACCAGCAGATGAAGTGATTTTTTGCTCCGTTGGTGTAATTGCTGAATGGCGTTCCAGTGTGAGGATAAATAAATAAATAAATAAATAAATCTAGCAGTATGGAGTTGGCCTTCTGTATGTAATGTCGTGCACTCCACGTTACTAGTCGTCTAACTTCGACGTAGTTAAATTTTAACAGTTCCTAGCCTGCTCTCCCGGATTTGCAAGTTCGTTGAGTTCAATTTATCAGTTCGTTGGAACTGTTGATCTGTTGATAGTTGATGCTTTGATCAAAAACATAGCGGACTATTTTGTTGTTCTTTTATTACTTGAATTTGAAATAGCTTGACTGTGATCGGCTTCAATTGTTTTTTTAGGAACATTATACACCTCAGTGGCAATACAATTGATCAGTACTGTAAGAAACATTAAATTACACTGTTCTTAAGTGGAGCAATATAATTTCTTAGCATATATTTCTGTGTTAGTAATGAATCATTATTCGTTCCTCTTTTTTTTTAAATAAAGTATTATAATAATAATAATTTTATTATCAGGCAGCTAAGGCCCATAGACAAAATACATAAAATAATCTTATACAATAATAAACTAATACATAATAAAAACATTAAAACTATGACTATACACGTAACGTTTTTGGCGTCGTGTTTCGCTGCGTGATGTCGCGTAACCGTCCTCGGAAACTTCGATATACGACACCTTTCGGCCAAAAGTCCTCTTTCAGGCAGGTTTGTAGATGCTGGCTTGAAACTCGTACTACGAGTGACTTAAAGTTGATGTTCGACCCTCAGAGTCCAGTTCTTTACCTTCAAATACTGCACGACTTCCTTAGTTGTCGTGGAGTAATGTAGACGCAAAAGATACAGCTGCGTCGTAGGCACAGCAGGGCGCAGCTGCATGTTGGGTCCACTCGGTGCAGTGCCACACAGGTTACAAGGACAGGGGTTCTTCTTCTTCCTTTCTACTTTCGTGAAACTTTCCTCATCAACTTGACTGGCATAGCTCTTCTCCTGCCTACCCTTAGTAAGTACGTGTTTATGGCTTAGCCTGTAGCTCGCAGCTCCGCCAGGACTGCATTTGTAACCACTTAGCAACACTAATTTGATGGCTGAGTTCTCGAATGGAACAATGAATTAATCATTGTGTGGCGCTAAACAAACTGACTACCAAAACTTTACTGGAAATACAAACTTGCCTATTGCGAATTTATTTCTGCGTGAAACAAGACCTACTTTCGACTTAACTTCCATGTTTCGCAAAGGTTTATTAAACAAAATACAACTGCTACTTAAAACCACAGGCCGCTGCAACAGTATTAACAGTTTCCAATTCCGCAAACCAAGATTCTTGTCGGAATTGAATCCCGACTAGTAGACGAGTCACTTATACTAATAGCTGTGGGTTACATCACCAAACCAATTTCATGAGATTGTATGCAAATATCTCTATTCGTGGCATCAGCCGTCGCACCTGGCCAGTCTTATTGGAACTTATAAGTTGTGCAAACTGTTCCACGTTGCGTCCCACTCTATATCATAGAATATTTAGTTCTAATACATCTATCTCTCTCCTACATACTCCTTAATATATCTCTCCCTCTCACAGGAGCCGAGAATTTGTCTCGGTTATTGGAATTGGTGAGTTATGTCCAACTTATATATACATATATTCGTCTTACGGAGTCAATCTTTTGATTCTGAAATTTCTAGTCCTGATTTAGGACGCCGGAATTTTTATATTGAATTTGGAAAGAATTGTTACAAACTTTGACATAGAAGTTCTCTTCTATAATAAATGAAAAGTTAAATGCGTATTTTAGTCTAGGCACTGAGCAGTGGTGGAGTGGTAACGGCCCTGACTTACGAGATGTGGGTCGTGGATTCGAACCCAGACAGGTGCTTTACTTTACTGTAAATAATTTCATCACAACTGCTCTCAGAACTAGTCAGGAGCCCGAAAGTCTTACCAAGCCCCCTTGGTAAGACTGGTTGTCACCAGTCTTACCAAGGGGTATCTGTTACCCAGTAACTGGGTTGTAGAGGTAAGATAGGCAGTCGCTCCATGTAAAATACTGGTATTCAGCTGCATCCGGTTAGACTGGAAGCTGACCCCAACATAGTTGGGGAAAAGGCTATGCAGATGATGATTATGATGCTCTCAAAACGGTATAGGAAAACATCGTTAGGAAATCGTCATGTCCTGGAACCAAAAATTCGAAGACGTGTGACTTCTATCAATCCATACTGGGCCTGCGTGGTAGATTATGGCCCACTCCATCTCACAGAGTGATCCTTCTGCGAAGCAGTAATGCTTGCGAAGGAGGAGGTGGAACGCGTGAGGGAGAGGCAATCTTTACGCACTCACGCCCCTAGTCGCCGCAGGAGACGCCCTGGGAGTCGGGAGTAAAGAGCCGACTCCCGGCCACCGCAGGCGCGGGCTTGCGGACGGCGAGCAATGGGCAGTTCGCCGTCCGGTAAGGACCAGGCCCGGGTCGACGGCGCGTCGTGTTCCACGCGCGCCTCAAAGAGTTGTCAGCAATAACTGACGGGGTCCGCTAAGGCCGATGCTTGCCAGGGTCGCGGGTTAATCGAAAGAGTTACCGTGGCCCTTGGCACAGGCAACTGAAGGAACACGGGTGGGTTTTAGTCAGTAAAAGTCTGACACGCCCTTCCGCTCCGCCCAGACCGGGAGAAGGTATATGATAAGCCGTCGACTAGTGCATCCTTAGGCCTGTGTCCCAGCAGTGGGAACATTATGGCTGATTATGCGTATATCAGAAGGGTGCCCTCTACAAACTAGAATTATTTAGTACTGAAATGTGTTATATATATTATCACAGCTTTCTAAAAATGTTCATTTATACACCCACGTCAACGTAAGTTTTCACTCTTAAAAAAATGTTTGTGTGATGAGCACGATCATTTGTTCTTTGTCTGGGTGTAATTTATCTATAATATGTATGTATTTAGAAATATACAGTGTGTCCGGACATGGACTAGCGATATTCTAAATACTTAAATATAAGCTATTTTAAAGTACTATTACACTATAGGCTTGGGTCCAATACACTTCCCCGCTATGTGGCAGCCATTTTGTTTTTTTTGTTGAAATATGCTCTATGCGAGTACAAAAAAAATCATATATCTCAAAGTTTTAGTCATACTGAGATAAAAATAGGCTTATTCGGAAGGCAATAATATTGTCTACCGTCTGCATTACAAAGCAATGTGTTCACAATTCCATAACTTTTGAAAAAAAATGTGAAAGTCGAAAAAAAAATCAAAAAATTATGCAATTCAACCAATAATGGTTAATTACTACAAAAACAACCCCGAGAACTTTTTTATTTTTTATACTAGATCGACAGTTTTTGAGCTACGCTACAATGCAACATAAAATTCACAACTGTATGTTTAATACTTTAAGAGTTATTGTTGTTTGAACATAGCGTATGCGCAAGCACAAAACGTCTTTGTTAACCGCCAGAGTGTCATTTATGGCATTCACTGTATTCCATCTGAGAGCAGGCGAGAAATACTGTTCGTTACTACCGTGAGTAAGCGAGATAGAACGTATTAGTCCACTACCTGAAACAAAATCAGTTTTAAGGACAAATTATTAGTTGGGTTAGTTTAGTTGTCCCTCGCCCTGCGTTGTGATCGCTATCGCTACTTTCACTTACCGTCCGTGCTGTTTACGTGCTGCGTTAGTGTTTTGTATTTAAAAGTGTGATAAAGTATGGCACAGCGTCAATATTCATCGCAACATATTGCTGACATACACTTTGTGTATGGCTTTTGCAATGGAAGTGCAAATTTGGCTGTACAAGAATATCGACGAAGGTACCCTAACAGGCCTACACCGAGTCGCCAAACTTTTATCGACGTGCATTCAAGATTAGCGGAAAGAGGTATTCAAAGAGCTGTTAATGAACGCAATCGCTTGGTATCGCCCGAAGATGAAGAAGAAGTGCTTAGACTAATAACCAATGATCCTAGACTAAGCGTTAGACGGATTTCAGTGCAACTTCGAATGTCTAAGTGGCATGTATGGAGAATTTTGAAAAGAGAAGGGTTACACCCTTATCATTTTCGACGGGTTCAAGACGTGATCGAACCAGATTTTGCTGCGAGATCTGTGTTTTGTTCGTGGATAAATAGAAATTTGAGACAGAACCGTAATTTTTTACAAAGAATACTGTGGACTGATGAAGCCAAATTTACAAGAGCTGGGATTACAAACCACAGAAACGACCATCTCTGGTGCTCCGCAAATCCAAGGGCGGTGCGCCCAAGCTCATTTCAACATGAATTCTCAGTAAATGTGTGGGCCGGCATAATCAACGATAGGCTGATAGGGCCATTGGAATTGCCACCTACATTAAACGGCGCTAGATTTTTAGAATTCTTACAGACACAGTTTGCGGACAGCCTCATGGACCTACCTCTATCATACCGTCGGCGTATGTGGTTCCAGCTCGATGGTGCACCCGCGCATTTTTCTCGAGCAGTGAGAGAATATTTAAATAATAATCTACAGCCGTGGATCGGTCGTGGTGGTGTAGTAGCGTGGCCGCCTCGCTCACCCGATTTGACACCCTTGGATTATTTTTTGTGGGGTCATATGAAACAAAAAGTATACGCTACAGTTCCAAATACCAGGGAAGAACTCGTCGCAAAAATTATGGCAGCCGCCGAAGAAATTAGATCCGATTTGGATTTAATTAGGTGCTCATCAACCCAGGTGGCACAGAGAGCCGTAGTGTGTCTACAAGCTGGAGGTGGCCACTTTGAGCAACTGCTTTAGATATTTTAATCTTCATTTAATATTGGAAAAAACATTAAATAAAATTCAATATGAATGTTATGTTTTTTTAATGATTTCCTGTTTAGGGTTCCGACAAAGGCCTTTTGTGCTTGCGCATACGCTATGTTCATACAACAATAACTCTTAAAGTATTAGACATACAGTTGTGAATTTTATGTTGTATTGTAGCTTAGCTCAAAAACTGTCGATCTAGTATAAAAAATAAAAAAGCTCTCGGGGTTGTTTTTGTAGTAATTAACAATTATTGGTTGAATTGCATAATTTTTTGTTTTTTTTTTCGACTTTCACATTTTTTTTCAAAAGTTATGGAATTGTGAACATATTGCTTTGTAGTGCAGACGGTAGACAATATTATTGCCTTTCGAATAAGCGTATTTTTATCTCAGTATGACTAAAACTTTGAGATATATGATTTTTTTTGTACTCGCATAGAGCATACTTCAACAAAAAAAACAAAATGGCTGCCACATAGCGGGGAAGTATATTGGACCTAAGCCTATAGTGTAATTGTACTTTAAAATAGCTTATATTTAAGTATTTAGAATATCGCTAGTCCATGTCCGGACACACTGTATATTTATGTTTATCAGTTGTCTAGTACTCATAGCACAAGCTCTGCTTAGTTTGGGACTAGATGGCGTTGTGTGAAAGTTGTGGAATATTATTATTATTATTATTACTCTTTATTGTAATCATTATGTTAGCTCTTTGTTTACATTCACATAAATACATATTTCTTGGAATTGTCAAACAACGAATATTTCTTAACACAGAAAAGGATGAACCAAGGGAATTTATATTTTTCATTCCGCAACTATTTTTATGATCCTAATACAAAGAAAAATAATGTATTTGGGAACCTTTTGGGAACATTTAATTGTGTCTACAGACGCTTGGGTCATTCTGTTACAGTTTAACCGTCATATTTTGGCCGAATATTCAAACGACGGGATTTAATACACGTGACCGCGAATGAATTAGGATTTGACATTTATGTGTAGATCTACCCTCTGTTTATATTTTGCTTTTGTTAGCTTTAGCCGTGTTTCATTTCGGGGCAAAAATGTATTATTATTATAATATAGGATTGGATTTAAGGACTGTTTTCCGCGTTATTTTATTATTACCTTTTGTGGTTGGTTTTTGAAGTAGTGCTTTGTTTTTTTATGTACTGTTTCTGCCTGTTATAGAGGTGAAAGTACCTTAGTTCATAGTGAAACAACATTTTATCTATAAATAATACCACCCACCACCCTTGGTTGACTGGTAGAGAATGCCTAAGGCATTAAGTCCGCCTTTTTACCTTTTTTGTGTGCGAAAAGTTTAAATAAATAAATAATAGAGTAGTGGAGGCCCATTGGTAACGGCCGCAAATACCCACGATTTGTAGGTAGTGGGTTCGAACCCAGCTTTACTTTGTGCAAATTATTTCATTACCACTGATCACAAAACGGAGGAATAAATCATCGTGGGGAAACCAGCATGTCCGAAAACCAAAAGCTTGAAGACATGTGACATATACAAACCCGCGCTGGGCCCGCGTGGTGGATTACGGCTCACTCCCTCTCACAGAGAGGACGCCTGTGTCCCAACAGTGGGAACATTATAGGCTGATTATGCTAATGCTCATACAGACGCCAGCACATCAAGCTACTACAATCTGTCAAATTCCTTTAATGGATTTTCGACTTTATTGCTAAAAGATAAGGTTCAAAGTTGATTGGCAAAAGTTGACAGTTTCGGGTAGCTTGATGTGCTGGCGTCTGTACCTTAATACGGTTACCACATTACTAAATAGTTTCATGAAAATGGCGCCCACTTTACATATTACGTATTCCATTTTGATCCAGTTTTAGGTATAGGGTATAACCATTTGTTTAGATACATACCTTTAGTTTCACGTAACAGTACAATTGCTCTAAAGTACTCGATTCTACGTTCTATGCTTCATTCAGTTTTATTGGTATCAGGATTCCGATTCGCTGTCTATCGCTACAAACAGCGCCAGATGTGAAAATGCTTAGATTTTAAAGGAGTAGATTTCGATCGGCTAATCGTGAAGGGTGCGCATTCCAATACGACTACAATGTTGTTTGTCAGCATGTGAACACTTCAAAGTCATGCTGACTTCTAACATTGTGCCCATCTGTTTGCAGGTGGAATGTTAAGCGGTCGGGGCACATGACTTCAGATATAAACAGTAAAAAATGTGTTTGATTGAGAAAAAATCTAGTGTTTATTGTGAACGGCGGACGCGCCAGTGTAGTGCTTTCTCCGAATCCAGTTGAGAAGAACGAAACAGTGTATAACAATGGAATATGGTTGAACCGTTGAACGCTCCTGGTACAACCAAACTGTGCTTCTTATAATGTTCTCGCGCTGTGAAGCCAACTAAACCAAAACGAACGTGTAACCCTGACATTATAGCAAACCTAAAGAATCATTGTAAATAAATATAGTTATTTTTTTTTTAAATCCTCATCGTTGTCTACGTGTTTTAAATCTTAAAAACTCTAGTCGTAAAAATTTTGAAAATTTTTCATCGAAGCGGTTGTCGTATTTTTGTGATAAAAATTAAATGATATCAATTATTGTAGGTTATGTTAATATTAAGTGGCAAAACTGGTTGTGATGTGTATATGTAAGGAGTAAGTAAGATTTGCGCTTAGCTTGCGCATTTTTGGGGTGGGTCTGCGCGGGCGCCGCGCGGGTATGTTGGGGGCGGGGCGACATAGTGACGTGTGTCTTGGCGCAGGCGCGGCCCGGCGCCGGTAAGATGCGAGAGCGGCGATGTGCGCTCCACCGCACCGTCGCTCTACTGTTTGCCTACCTCCTCTTCCTCAACTGTCAAGTCGATGCTGCTGGTGAGTTGCATTCCTTTTTTGAATATTCTAGACGCTCATTTGTTTATGTATAAGTTTTTTTATAGAGAGGACTGATCCATTCGCATTTAAAAGTATTACTTAAAAGCTATGCGATAAGTTACATGATTATGCGATTTAGTTTCTGAACTAGGTTTTAATGTACAGACGCCAGCTCATCAGCCTACTACAATTTGTCAAATTTCTTTAATAGATTTTCAACTTTATCGCTAAAGTATAAGGTTCAAAGTTGATTGGAAAAATTTGACAGTTTCGGGTAGCTTGATGTGCTGGCGTCTGTACCTTCCAGACTGCTCAGTAATCTCAAAAACGCGAGAACGCGGTTTTTCCTGTTGTCACTATTGAAACTTCATTAGGTATCATTAGCGTTAATTGAAGGAGTTTAGTATCCCTGTAGGTAATTATCAGAGCGTCACTTCCTAAGTGAAAATCATATCGGATGTCGAGGCAATCAGACATGTAATTAACTGTCAAAGTTCAGTTAACGCCATTTCCCTATTAAACAGTTAGATTGCTGATAGTTAATAGTCGCTTTAGATAAGAAATATCGATAATAAAAATCGATACTTTGCTTTTTAGCTCTGAGATATCGATAAAAAACATAACTTTTATCGTTTCTTATTCTTCTAATGAGTCGCCATCATGAAATGTCCTGAATATAAAAAATAAAAAAAACATTTAACTTACAAACAAATGAGGGTCTACACTAACTTGCATGGTAATTTTAAGGTATTTAAGAATGAAAATGTAAAAATGAACTGACGAAATAACGGCATAAAAATCTATTATAACATTTACAGAGGTAATTACAGTTCAACTGAATATTTCGTGGAAATACTGACGATTGTCGCGTGCCTATTACATTTTTGTTCCGATTTTTTTTTACCTATTGCTGGTATAATTAAAAACGACGACAACAAATGAAGTTAGGCTGCGATTCGTTTTTAATGGAAATGTTAATTATTGGCTTAGTTACAGATAATTTGATTTGATTATGTAATGGTGTTCGTTGATTTTCAAAATAATAATAATAATATTCCACAACTTTCACACAACGCCATCTAGATAAAATAAGAATTTTATCGACAGAAAATGCAAACTTGCGTTCCCATCACTACCATTATTGGATTATAATACATAGGTATATTTTTCACCTACGGATATCGTATACCGTGTTACCCAGCAACTGGGTTGTGGAGGTCAGATGAGCAGTCGCTCCATGTAAAATACTGGTTTTCAGCTGTATATGGTAAAACTGGAAGCCGACCGAGAAGAGATATATTTTAAAAAGGTGCTTGTTTTAATAATTACCTATAAGTACCTACATTTTATAACAATTTCAGTAATTCATAACTCCAAGATACAGTTTTCCAAAACATCATTCCCAACTTAAATGAAAATTAAACACCAGGTACTAAAAGTACGTACAACCAAATTTTAATCAAGTCAAGAACAGCGGAACACCAAAGTTGGCTTATTAAAACATCATTAATTCAATCACGATTTTGTTTGAATTCACAAAAGGGGAAAATTATACAGCCGAATTTCTGCTTATATTCGCTCAGAAGCACCAAGGGTTAAATAGTTATTATGAGTTGTATGAATATGCTTCATATTCACTCATTAGAAATACAGGGTGAATCACGTTAACGTTAAAATTCAGACTAAAAATCGCATCTCGGGTCTAACTCCTCCGCACAACGATGTCGCAGTGCTTTATGAAAATGAGACGTAAAACGTTTTTATGGTAGAAAATAAAACGGGTGTAGTAAACTGTTTTTCGGCACACGTTTCGTTGGGTTCCGCAAGTACTTAGTATGCGTGTGGTGTCCTAACCCGTGACGCGTCGCAAAGTCGTGGAAATATGGCCAATGTGTGCATATAATAAGGAGTGAAAAAGTCTGCGTGTGTATAAAATATGTAAGGCTATTCCATTTTATTGGAATGTATGCGGGGGACGGGAGAAAAAATGTTACCGTACCAACGTCTTTTTGTCTGTTATGCCTAGCAGTCTAATATTGTCTCGGTAATGATAAGATTTTTTAAAAAGTATCCGTGGTGTCTCTTCTCCATAGAAAACGAGCAATTGTAGCCGTGCACCTAGCTTCTGACGTTTCATAAGTGCCCATGTAGGTTTATAATAATAATAATAATATATTTATTTATTTCAGACATACGTCCATACATTTTTAACAAATAAAAAGTTAGTAAGGTTGTTAGTACAACACATAAAAATACAAATAACAGGTTGTTAGTAATTTGTTAGTACAGAATCAAGATCAGTATATTACATTATATTGCAGTCTATTTCCTATTTCTGAGTAAGTGAACACTCACCCAGTAAACAGTAAACGGACCGTTTATTTTATTTTGTTTATGTGATTTTTTTTTATTTTTTATTATTATCTGAATAACCTGAAATCACCAATATTTTGGGCAAGCGTGGTGATTATGAGCAAGTCTCATCATTAGTAGATTTATGTTTAGCAGTCAAATGCAGATGATGCTTCCTGAAAATCAACACAAGAATTCCAACAAAATTTTTCGCAATATTGTGTAGAATAAAAATCCGAACCGTAGTACTTATTTAGAGACCCACAATTTGGGTCAAGCGGACCTAATTTCACAAACCACCGAAAATATAAAGATATTAGACACACTTATTGTTGTTTTACGTCTTAAATTGTTATAATGTTGGCATTACTGACACTCGGTGGGCATCATTTGCATAACCGGCGTCGGCTGGGCCCGCGATAAAATGGCTACCGTCGAACTTATGACGTAATTAATGAACCTAAATGATACAACGCGGATAGCTGGGCAAATTACACTTTTTGCCGACCCCATTCTAATGGAGTATTGTAATTGCTGGCATGTGGTCGTGGCTGTACTGGGTTGGGGGTTCAATTTGGTTCGTATAGGTCGGTAGAAATATTACTGGCAGGATGTAAATTCGGACGTGAGGTTGAAGGAGGAAGATCGTGCAGGGTGAGGATTTTTTTTTTAACCGACGAAAAATATCAACGCAGGGGATCATGAATCATGTACCTACTGAATACATGGTAAGGGGTTGCGCATCGATGCCCCTGTCCCTCTCTTTATGCTAAACATTGGACCTAAAATGAACAATAGTGTACCTATCTAAGGTAATAGGTAATACGGGCTGGTGTCCGCAACTCCACATCAATGCGCGTATTTTGCGTACGTGTCCCTTCCTAATAACAACACCTGACAAACAGACTAGTTATCGCGCAGGAGTTGTTTCATTGCTAAAAGTTGGCGGTTAGTGAAATACCTGCGAGATGAAAGGTATTATCTAAAGGACCAAATAATCTGTTAAAATATTCGTGATTAAAGAAATAGTTAGCAAGTTGCGTGGTCTTAAGTATCGTCACTAAGTAAATGCTCTTTTATACAGGGTTATTTTAATTTGGCTAGCTAAACTCCACAGACGCGATGTGTCTATCTAAACATGATCAAATAAAAAATAAATAAGTTTTTTTTTTTTATAACATTTTAAAAATCTGTTTTTTTTTTGTTTACATTCGCTAGTTGCACTCCGCAGACGTGACGGGTATCGATATCTTAACATGATAAAATAAACAATAAAATAGTTTGATGTTTTTTTTTTGTTGGATCATCGATTGCAGTTATTGTGGTTACATAAAATAGCAGTTTAAAATCAGTTTTTTTTTTTGTGTAAACTTCACAGACGTCATATTATATATCGATATCTAAACACGATAAAACATAAGAAAACAGTTTTTTTCGACTCATACTTCAAGTAACAGCACTAACAGCACTCGTTGGCCTCCAAAAAGACATTAGGTATTATTCTTTACCCATCGCCTATATCGGTACCCATCGCCTGTGCGGAATTTGTTAGCCAATTTAAAATAACCCTCTATACATTCACCTCTCATGAACAGTAGGCACTAGTAGGAAAAATCATCAATATTAAACTCATCTGCTATGGAATTTTGCATGAAACTTCAATACTAAAACCCAACTTTCCAACGCTATAATGTGCTCATCTAACGCTAGTTATGCTGTTAGTATGATGATGAGAATTTCAATTATTCGTCAGTGAATGATGCCGCGTCGTGCCGTCAATTATGAAATTATTTGAAATCAAATACATGACACGTTCATTAGAGCTTGCATCGCGTTTCTAACGGATGAGTGAATTAGAATTTGATTTAGGAATAATTGATAAGGTCAGAAAATTACTATTTATTCAGTTTTTTTTTGCTTTAGAATCTTAGACTGATTGATTGATTGATTTTTCTAACGTTTTGCATTGTTAAAGACAAGGCAAAACGTAAACGTATGTTGGGTTCGACTTCTAGTCCATCTGGATGCAGCTGAATACCAGTGTGTTATGGAGCGACTACTTATCTTACAACCACAACCCAGTTACTGGGTAACACGATACGTTAGAAATGAAAATGTCGAATATAAGATCATTGGAAACAGTAGAAGCTTCACGAAAAAGTTACTTCTATTTAGCTGTTTACACTATTTTTAACATAATTTTAACCAAGAGATAGCAAATGACGTCACCAAATAGCTTCGGTCGTTACCGCGCGCTACAGATCTTTAAGGTGCTCTAAAATTGACAAAAGGTGAGGGCTTTGTTATGACGTCAGATGGCACCCTGTCGTTATAACCCGCCTCAATGGCACGCCTCTACCTTACTTAAAATAAGATGGCGCTAAACAAAAAGAAAACAACACTTCCTTCGCCGCACCTTCCACCAACATTAATTCTCGATTAAGAATTTTACTACAATCGTAAAGGAAAATTCTTTACTTTGGCACATATTGGAATAAGTAAAAAAGATTTCGTATTAGATGTCTTTACGACACCCCCAAATATATATTACAGACGTGACTATTCGCGTCTATCTCGATTACGAATGTCGAATCGGTTTGTGGAGGAAAAAAAATCGGGAATATGCGACGACGCTAGCTACCGGCTTTGATTTGCATTTTAATATGCACAAGGGAACGGGGAACGAACCTGTCATATTGTGCAAAAGTGATCATGTAAAATGGATGTGTGTTCGAGATCGATTGGAAAACAATCGATAGGTATGAGACGTATCGAGGTCACGTCATCACTGAGAAAAACGAGACCTCTTTTCAGTACCTTTATTCGAGTTTTTATGTCAACCTAAGGGACGGGACGATAACATTCTACAATACAAAGAGCGATATGGAATTTCTTCGGAAATTCATTTTGCAAGCGAATTCTTTATCTAAGTTTGTAGGAAATTTTTCTTAAGTGAATTCTGGAGATATTTGTAAATAAGAAAGTCTTTTAGATACAATTGTGGCTCATCGAATTCCTTTATTTGACTGGTACATGAAAGCAGCAAAACCCTTTCACATTCTTTACTTTCATCCCAAACAAAAACCACAATTGAATCATTCGTCAACAAAGATATAGCATTCCTGGAAATATTAAACCAAAACGGCGCACCGAGCGTCAATTACCGTCAACTTCAACATTTATAGCAGCTTTGCACCGGAATTTCTATTTTCATTAAACGGGAGGTACGTCCATTTGCGGAGGAGTGCCGAGGACAAATCAGAGGTAGGCACGAACGACAGCACGTGTCCTCTACTGCCGGAGGACATAATCTAAATGCTAATATATCTGCGTCACGGGTTTGACGATATGGCGGGGTTTGACGCGCCGCTTTGCACCGGTTTGAACCGGTGTAGACCGGAATATGTGTGCAGTTTTGAAGGGAACGGTTTGTGAAAGTCATTGTGCTGGAGTGGGTGCAGATACGCGAATGTATGGTGTTTTTCGCGCTATTATTTATGTAAAGGTGGTTTTATGAAGGCATTTACGTGTTTGTGAATAACAACCCTGTACCGTAGAAGTGTATGCGTTATGATTTTTCCTATGCGACATTTCACAAACGGGGGACAGTAATATTCTCATAGGCTTTGGTACTTTACCAAAGCCTATGAGAATATTACTGTCCCCCGTTTGTGAAATGTCGCATAGGAAAGGTGATGGCCGATATTTTATAAGCAAAATTCTAATTGCTTGACAAAATGAGACGATTAAAAACAAATGAAGACCTATGGTTTTCACTCCCATCTAGCAAGACTAAGGAATTCGTGTAGGAACCCAGATAACTTCACATAATAGACAGGAGATATTTACCCCTTTGATTTAAATGCCCATTAATTAAGGTCTCATGTTCTCTCTAACAATAAATTTAGGGCTATCTAACATTTAATATAAGTGGTTATTCAACCCGCAAAACAGTTACATGGGCTCACAATTCAGGGGTACCAACTGAACAAGGGTGAATTCTCGACATTTTAGTTTCAAAGTTGGTAGAATATTTTTAGCTTTGTGAAAGCTGGAATTTTTGTTCGTTATTCTCTTATATTTTAACTAATAGAAAATGTATTTATAGGAGTAACAACAACGGGGATGTTTTTTTTTCTAATCTGAATTCGCAAAATAAAATTAAAAATTAAGGTAGATCATTAAAATATAGTAAGAAATTTCCAAGCTTTTGAAGTGAATAGTGAAACTTAAAATAATTCAATTTCAAATCTTGTAACCCTTGTTCGATGAAAAGCGCCTGCGGCATTCGACTTATGAATATGAATGAGCGATAAACACGCCTCTTGAAGATAACAGTTATTATTTTTAGTAGAAATCAATTTGTATTTAGCAAATTAAATTCGAAAATAATGAGTTAAAATAATGAAAAGACTTTATTATTCATACAATTATTAAATACGCCTAATCATTTCCGTAAGCAAAAAGTAATTAGACAATGACACAAAAAATAAAAAAAAGTAAAAAAAAAACATTTCAAATAGAGAACAAAAAAAAAGCCCAAACTGAATTCTATAAAGTCTTTATTCGAGATTTAAAAATAATGTTCCAACCAAAAATCAACACTTAATTTCGAAACGTTATAATATTCAAAGTCAATTATTTGTCAGCAACCATTAATTTATTTTCCTTCATTAATTCTACAACAGCCTCAATGAATATTGAACTTGACAATTGCCTAACTTCCCTAGATCAGATAGGCTTTCGTGTGGTCCACCAATAATATTGTTTTCACCGCGAGCACCGTTGAATGGTTCGAATTGAATTTCCATAGGAATGGAATTCTTTCCACGGTATTGATTTTAGATTCGGTCGGAATGAAGTTTCATATGCTGAATGTTTAAAGATGATTTTACGTACACTGCGTGAATGCTCTGACTGCGTTCCTCTTTTGTTTACTTGTTAAATATCATCGTTATTAACATTGTAATGTTGTATGCCTAAATTGCGACATTGACAAAGCGTTGCTTGAAACCTTGTTAGCAAGATATCAAGATAGCGTCTTACAAATTAAGTACGAGTAGGTAATCTATCACCAAATTGATTTATAATTATCTATCAAGAGGCAGCATAATATACCTTATCCTTTTTAAGTTTTTTGTTTTATTAACCATAAATGTCCCACAGCTGGACAAAGGCCCTCCTACTCTTTTTTCACCTCTCTCTGTCCAGGGCTGTCAAGAAACAATCTTTATTAAAGGAGTCCAACTCATCCAATCTTATTAAGTAAGCTTAACAAGACCGGATGAGCTAGACTCCTCGCGAACTGTCACTCACTAATTTTCCAGTAAGCGTTTGATAATTTCACTCCATAATCATTATCCTAGACTACCGGCGACTAATAAAAACAAAAGAATCCCGACACCGCAGAGCTTTTATCGTCCGATCGAAATTCCCATCTTTGCTCCTGTCCGCACACAGTTAGATATTAATCCCGGCCCAATAATCGCTTCTGATAAGAGATTTTCTTTCGATCCCAAGTAATAGGAAGTTTCTGCATCGATGGTCCCTTCTATTTAAGTTTAATAACGTTTTGCAGCGGTTCGTACCGCTATTGTTGCGCCCGCGTGACCACAGTTTGCAGCGCCAACTATTGTTTAGAATTTGATAGTGGTTTCGGTAACAGACTGCTACTGATAAATATAATGGGATTGCTATTTAGTTACATGGTTTGTTTTGTTATTGTTGGTCATAATTTTCGGTTTGTTTAAGTAGTTTGGTGTTGTTGTTATCATTGTGTGTTTGTTTGTGGCTTCAATTACGTCAAACATCGGATGTTTGTTCATTATAGATAACACGTAGCATTGATGGAATATTAAATATGCTCACTAATGACATTTTCAATTGTTACGCTTATTTCCGTATGTAGTTTACCTGAAGTGGAAAACACAGTAAATTCTTCTGTATGTCACCAATGTCCATTTCATTGTGCCTTTGCCCCACTTTCCCTATTCATGCTTTTAGGGTTCCGTACCCAAAGGGTAAAGAGGAACCTTATTACTCCCGCTCCGTTGTCTGTCCGTCCGTCTGTCACCAGGCTGTATCTCATGAACCGTGATAGTTAGACAGTTGAAATTTTCACAGATACTAAAAAACAGAATAAAATAAATATTTAGAGGGGCTCCCATGCAACAGACATGATCTTTTTGCCGTTTTTATAGATAATGGTACGGAATCCGACTAGCGCTTGGCCGGTTTTTTTTTTAATATTATTTTGTCCGTTTTACATATTCACGGGACCGTCGAGTTTTTGTTTCTACTTTTTGGCCATTGTTGGCTTAGTCTCCTACAGTTTTTACGAATTTGGGAATACATTCCTGGATCCTTTTAAAAACAAAATTTTAACATCTCGGCAGCCATTCTCACCGATAGCAATGGTACTGAAAGTCTTTAGTTTAGCTCTAAAACGATCGTCTAAGTCTATTGTCTCCGGTTTATCTGAAGAATTTCACTTCCATGCCATTAATTTTCCATTCCCTCCTAAATCGACTATTGAGAGGCTCAGCCAACGAATTTTGAGCGACAAAATTCTCGGTAACTTACTATTATGTGGGCTTCAATAAACGATTACCTAGGTACACATATTTCGTATACACTTGCTTCTGTTAGGAATCTGCTTCACGCCTCATTACTTACTCACTTTCATGTTCTTTGATATTGCATTCTACGATTAGAAATCATACGCATCACTGGAATTGCATTCCTTCAAAGAAAAGCTCAATCAAAATCTTTGTACTTTCACGCTTTTAAATAAAGTCCAGTACAGAAACACGCTTACAGAGTTTCTGTCTCAGATTACAGATTTATATGCGCTTTGCGACGCTCTTTGAAGGGAATGCAAAAACAATCTCCATGAAACAAGAGATAAATTTATCAAAGCACACAAAGACTATCTCGGCTTGCGTTCATAATTTCCAACTAACGCTACAAAAATTGGCGAGTGACGTAGTACGGTGGGTCTTTTACGGCGGGTGTAAGCAAACAAGCTCGGAGATAAGCTGCATTCAAGGCGAAATTGTGAAAGCGTCGAGTGGCGACAACAAAGAACCTTATTAACCTGCCACTAACTAATGGACGACGATAGGGTTACAGAATGACCCGCCTCGAAAGGACCCTTTGTAATGTTAATAAGGCATGTACCTACATTGTAATTTTAGGTCCATTCTCAAAGTTTGTTGTCACTGCATCCGTGTTCCAATTAAAAATATTCTTATTCAATTTTTGTATTGGAACTTTGTACGGCAGGTATGAAAAGATTGGAAGTTGAAAAGGTGAACATTAAAAAGATCGAATTCGCGCCCCTTCTAAAGATGGAATCTTGAGTGCTGTTGGTAAACCTGTTCTCTTTGAGTCGACTTTTTTCATCCCCTGATAGTCGGGTCGGCGGAATGTTAACTAGTGTGAACGGTGGGCAGCTAGCGATGAAAAGAGATGTACACACGATACATGCATAGTTTAGCCGCGGCCTTTGCTTGCCAAAGTTAATGGAACTTGGAAAAGAGTGTGTATGAAAGCGGCTGTCTTATCTTGGACGTTAAAGACTTCTTGATGTTTATCGTGGGAAAACGTCGGCATACAGCGAGCTTCTGTTTTCAAAGATAAGTGGGTTAGCTTTGCTTAGGATGTTATTAGACGGTGCTAATTAACTGAAAACACGCAATTAGCGCTGACATTGGCAATTTCTTAGATTAAAAAATGGGATTAACTCGCAGATCATAAAGTGAATTACGCGAAAATATCCAAATATAGTCAAAGAAACCGTAACCAAATACAGACGCGCCCCCCACTGACGCAATATGGCAGGAAAAATATAAAGTAAGAAGGTGTTCAACTTTATAACATTCTACCGGCAGATATCAGGAGCACATCTTCCTTCAATTTATTTAAATCTAAACTCAAACAGTACGTCACAAACAACACAATACTATTAAATTAACGAATTACCCTAGTCTTTCACACAATAATAATTATGTCGACATCGTACTTTGTTTATTAAGTAAACAAAACTTATAACTACTGGACTATACCTTACCTTAGTTATGTATTTATTCGCTAAGTGAGCAATGTATGTTCTTTTAGAATAAATAAAGTATCTTTAAACCCAATTCTGTCAATCTGTTTGTCAACACTGTTTGATGACTTTACGATCGGAAAAAGGAGCGAGCCAGCGGATGATGGGAGGTACTACAATTTACACGACTTCTGCACACTGCAGAAGTGACATGACCGGCTTCGGAACCCTTCGGTTCTGCAGCGCTATCGCCGCTGGCCAGCTGAGTGGCGCGTATGGCGGTGATAAGAAGTTCGTTTTGTAACTCCTCATTATAAAAAATATCAAATCTTGCAATTAAGGTGTGTACGGCTTTGGCCTGCATGGCGTTTCGATGCAACCTCTGCGAGTATTTTACAGGTTGATGGATGGCATAATATTATGGCATAAACACTATTTAATAATAATAATAATAATAATATTCCACAACTTTCACACAACGCCATCTAGTCCCAAACTAAGCAGAGCTTATACTAAGAGTACTAGACAACTGATAAACATATATATTTCTAAATACTTACATATTATAGATAAATTACACCCAGACAAAGAACAAATTATCGTGCTCATCACACAAACATTAATTTGTCCTAGGTGGGAATCGAACCCACGACCTTGCGCATAGCAGGTAGGGCCACTGACCACTAGACCAACAGGCCTGTCAAATTTCGGATTTAGTGCATTTTAAAAATAATAAGAGAGCATCGGGGTGATGGAGTAACATACTAATAATCACTACATAGTATAAAAGAAAGTCGCTTCCCGCTGTCTGTCCCTATGTATGCTTAGATCTTTAAAACTACGCAACAGATTTTGATGTAGTTTTTTTTTATAGATAGAGTAATTCAAAAGGAAGGTTTATATGTATAATACACGCATAATATAGTAGAGAAACACTGATCACCGCATCAAAATCCGTTGCGTAGTTTTAAAGTTCTAAGCATACATAGAGACAGACAGACAGCGGGAAGCGACTTTGTTTTATACTATGTAGTGATAGTGATCAGCATTGCACCCGTGCGAAGCCGGGGCGGGTCGCTAGTAATAATAATAAACGTTTATTTCAAGTTCACAGAAAAACTCATAGTTGTTAGTAAAACTTAAAACCTAAGTGTTAGTAACATTTTTAATTATTATTAATTGATTTTTGTTGCTGCGACATGCATGTCGCAGCATCTCCGTATGTACGGACAGTCTATCCTGCTCGCAATCATTGCCAGCACGATGTTGGAACTTGCCCGCACCCTGCGCATTAGAGACGTGCAACGCTTTCGCATTGTTGTATAGAAACAATCAGTTCGTGCTTCTGCGAACATGGCTGAGGCACTGCAGTACCGGGGTAGTCCCAACATCGACCTGAACGCGTTATTGAACTGGACGCGGAGGGCATTGTATGATTTTAAAGTAAAGGTAGTCCATAGGCTGCAGGTGTAAAGCGAAGTGCAATAAACTTTAAATAGCGCAATTTTAGCTTCAAAGGAGCAGCGTGCGAATCTATGTGCTATCATGTTAGCTCGCACTGACAATGCCCTCCGCTCCCGCTCAGTGTCAGTATCATCCCTGAGGTCACCTATAACTATGTGTCCCAGATATTTAAATTGTTCAACCCTGGCCAAATGAGTACCATACAGTGGAATAGGGGGCACATGGGATGGATGTACTTTTTCAGCTTTAAAAACCATATATTGACTCTTGGTTACATTATATTTCAAGCCATGAGTGTTAGCATAAGTCTCGCACAAATGCAGTAACTTTCTGAGCCCACAGACCGACGCACTCAGCAACACCATGTCGTCTGCGTAACTAAGTTTGTTGACGCAAACATCGTCAATATGACACCCGACACGCTGGCTGCTGAGTGCGTCGATCAGTGCGTCAATATATAGGTTAAAGAGTAATGGTGAGGTCATAGTAGTAATGGCTTTCATATTGACAGCTTAACACATTGATTGCGTTATTTACGTTGATGAGCAGACAAATTTTTCAAACATATGAAGCAACGGATTAGCAATATCTTTCAAAATTATTGTGATTGAAAGTGCGCTATGTAATTAGGGTGAAACTAAGAAATCAGACAGAGCGCGACTGTACGTAAATTATGTACATAAATTATTTTCATTGCATCATTGTTCGGTTCAACCAAAGCACCTGCCTTCTAATCTCTTCACCACCCTCCGCCTTTATACCTTTTTGTGTGCGAAAAGTTTAAATAAATAAATAATACTAAACAAGCTTTTCATGAACGTCCCCGTTGCAGTACCTCGTCATCATCTGCCTAGACTTTTCTCAATTATGTTGGGTTGGGGTTGGCTTCCAGTCTAACCGAATGCAGCTGAATACCAGCATTTTACATGGAGCGACAGCCTATTTGACCTCCACAACCCAGTTATTGGGTAATCCGATACCCCTTGGTAAGACTGGTTGCCAGACTTTCGGGCTACTGACGAGCCGTAACGACTGTGAAAGATCGTGCGGGAGCTTAACGTGCTTTGCGAGGCACGGAGGGGTCTTGGTATGTGAAGATGGTCACCCATCCACAGACAAACCGCGGCAAGCATAGCTTAACCTGATCGATCGATCTGTGCGGCTGTTATTATTTAGCCACGGGCCCCTCCCCCGTTACAGTACCTGAACTATTATTATCGTTTTGTAGTTATTAAATTACTTATTTCATAAATATTACTGTGGGAACCCGGGACACCCCTACCGGTACCTATAAATTACTTATTTCACAAATATTACTATGAGGGCCTGGGACACCTCTACCGCTACCTATAAATTATTTATTTCACAAATACAACTATGGGGACCCGGGACACACCTACCGCTACCTATAAATTATTTATTTCACAAATATTACTATGGGGGCCTGGGACACCTCTACCGCTACCTATAAATTACTTATTTCACAAATATTACTACGGGGGCCTGGGACACCTCTACCGCTACCTATAAATTATTTATTTCACAAATATAACTATGGGGACCCGGGACACACCTACCGCTACCTATAAATTACTTATTTCACAAATATAACTATGGGGACCCGGGACACACCTACCGCTACCTATAAATTACTTATTTCACAAATATAACTATGGGGACCCGGGACACACCTACCGCTACCTATAAATTACTTATTTCACAAATATAACTATGGGGACCCGGGACACACCTACCGCTACCTATAAATTACTTATTTCACAAATATAACTATGGGGACCCGGGACACACCTACCGCTACCTATAAATTACTTATTTCACAAATATAACTATGGGGACCCGGGACACACCTACCGCTACCTATAAATTACTTATTTCACAAATATAACTATGGGGACCCGGGACACACCTACCGCTACCTATAAATTACTTATTTCACAAATATTACTACGGGGGCCTGGGACGCCTCTACCGCTACCTATAAATTACTTATTTCACAAATATTACTTACTATGGGAAACTGGGACACCCCTACCGCTACCTATAAATTAAACACTATCAAATCCATCGACTCCATCATTTAAAATATTAACTACTCCATTAACTATGATCGGCCATTTAATATCACAAAACAGGTTTCGATCGAGAGTCCACATGGAACGCGGGGCTTTTTTATTTTTTTATAGTAAAATCCATGACGCGGGGTACTGACATTAATTCCGAACGAATGGCTACGGCTTTATTATTTTCATTTTAAATTAAGTATGGAATATGCCATGTTGCATTAAAGTTAAGTATAGGGTGCTTTATTTGATGACGGGGTACTACGGAGTTGTAATTGTTTTTAATTTTGTTTTTTTTTTTATACCACTGGGTTCCAAAACCCTATGGAGTCTCTGGTCAGTAACTCTGCTACCCCTTCTAGCGACCGGATAACGATTTATTTTTTCTCGTGGCTAAGTAATAACAGCCGCACTGGCTGATCGACCGCGGTCGATCCGTGGATGGGTGACAATCTTTACATACCGAGACCCCTCCTTCCCTTGAAAAGCACGTTATGCTGTCGGCTCCGGCTGTCATTCGTGGTTACGGGTCGTCAGAAGCCCGAAATTCTCACAACCAGTTAACACTGATTGTGTGTTTTTGACATCGCAAAGTCAAACCCCGCTGCCCAAAGATTTAAATCGTTAGATTTACTCACACCGTACTAAATGACGTGAAAAGTGTCCATATTGAGAAGAGTGAGCTCACATTATTATATAGCGTTTGCATGACAATCAAGTCAAGTCACTGTGTCATTGTGTGTCAGAGGTGTCAAATTCGAACAGAAACGCGACTATCTTTTGTTTTGTATCTAACGATTGAAATCTTTGCCGCTGTCATCATTTTCATGACAGCCACTGCAGCCATTAAGTGCGCCACAGTTCTTCTAGAAAACCGTAACTTGACCCCGCCGACACCAGAACGCGAATTCCCGTAATTAAAAACGTTCAAAATCTAGTCGCTCTCTTCCAAGCGACAATCAATGTCAAAAATATAGGGAAATTAGACGTACCTTGGACGTATGACCGAACGTTCTTAAAATTTCGAGAATTACCCCTCAAATAGCGTACTAAGGCATGACACAATACCGCCGTGCTTGCGCAGCTCAGACGTCGCTCATTCTAATTTCATCAGACGGACAGATTCAGATTAAACCTTGTAGTTTCTATGTTTTCAATATACTTGATGGCGCAGACCCGTTCTGTTACCAAGTTACTGGAATAACCGAAAAGGTCGGATAAGTGTGACACTGGCTGTTGACAGCCACTCTAGCAGAGCGTCGCATCGATGCATAGACATAGAAAATCATACATCGATGGTTGCGTGGTAGCTCTCTTCTGATGACAGATGATGCCAATGGAGCCGCTGTCGTACCCCGTCCACGACGAACTGCTATACGAGTATTCTGGCGTTGACACTGATATTAAAGCTGAACCACTAATACCATGACCACGTCTGATGAAGGCTCACCTGCTCCTTTATACTTATCAGACGAACAGCCTACGTCCATTTATTCGAAGCCATCACATCACAGTAGATAAAACTACATGAAAACAAACACAAATAAATTGGACCATTCAAAATAGGTGCGGTAATGGTGCAGCTACAATGCTTTTAACAAACACTTTTATTTTTATTTCTAACACTATTTTGGTACATTGAATTCGGCTACAACACTTACCCTCGGCTAAGCCTTAAATGGTATGGACCATCTATGTACAGTCAGGGAAATTAGTTGTGAAGCAAATTGACACTACGTCGATTTGCTGTATTATAGCCATTTCACACAACTGTCAAAGAATGACAGTTGTGATTGGAATATAGATACGGACAATTTAAGTCGGTATTCAATTTGTTTAGCAATTCCCTGACTGTACATAGATGGTCCATACCAGTGAAACGTGTGTAGAACATATAAAACAGACTAAGCAACTGCTGGGGAGTTTGTCGACTTCTTCTTCCCAGCGAAAGCACTAGGAAGTGGTGAAGGGCGGACGTTTTGGGGGACTGTCTATTGTAATTTTGACGTTCGAAAACTGCTGATTCTCAGCCTAGTTTGAATAAATGACTTTTGATTAGATGTTCAACAATCAAAATCTATGAAACTTCAACATGCTCACGGACAACGAAGTGATCCTATAAGGAAACCGTTTTTTCTTTTTGGGGTACAGAACCCTAAATATATCAAAAGTCGCAGCTAAAATATTGAAACAAGGTCAGACATCACTTCAACAAGCTCAGACCCACCGCAAAAGAATTTTAAGTACAGACACCAGCACATCAAGCTACTACAATCTGTCAAATTTCTTTAAAACATTTTCAACTTTATCGCTACAGCATTAGGTTCAAAGTTGATTGAGAAAATTTGACAGTTTAGGAATATCTTGACACTACGTTTCTATCATTAGTACTTACCCAATCTTTAAGGAAGAGATAATAATTATAAAAAATAATTTAATTAAAAATAATAATAACAATGTATTTAAGATTCAAGTAAGATTACACACGCATTATACAACGTGTAACGTTAAATGCGCAAAACCTCTTAAGGGGTCATTGTACTCATCATTATGAACAACTTTTACTATGGGACCAAACCTGAAATCGCGAAAAAAAAATCAGCTGTTCCCTACATTTATGTTCGCATAACTCGTCAATTTTTTTTGTCTGATTTTTTTTTTCGCGATTTCCGGTTTGGTCCCATAGTAAAAGTTGTTCATAATGATGAGTACAATGACCCCTTAAGAGGTTTTGCGCATTTAACGTTACACGTTGTATATTTCTTACCCTTAAGTCTTTTTTAAAGTCCATATCTTGTATGTGACTATCCGAGCCCGCTAGTACGCTCGTATTTTTTGGCGACTGTTTATGCGAAGAAACTACTAAGATACAGGATCATCCTAGTTTAGGAGTTAGGGCTTAATTCTGTATTGACTGTACTTTAACCATCTCTCGCACACGATTTCTGTTTTTTAATTTTCACTGCCCCCTAGTGACTACTATGTGTACTTTAATATGTGTCAAACTTGTATTTTGCTAATAAAGACTATATTATCATTATTATGCCACATACACACACAAGTAAGATTACAGTACATTATAAATAAAAAAACATATCTTAGATGAGCTTATACTAAACAAAAATTCGACAAGACATCTCAAGACACAGATCACAACACACAACCATCAAAATGCGGACAACACTATCTGCAAACTTGCCTCTTCTGCCGTCAGTACACCCCATTCATCACATTTGATAAAATCATTAAAACAACAGAAAATTAGACCGATACAAACTGGTCAAAGTTGGCAACGACCACAACATTGTTGCGGTTTGACGGTGGGCCGATAACTTGTCCCCTTTTCCCCCGTCCCTCTCGTCCCCCGCTGTCCCCCGTATGTCCCCGTGTGCAGTGCCCGTGTAATTATTTATGTCGCGATGTCTGTGCTTAACTGTTGGCAGACGGTGTTTTACGTCCCCCAAATGCCCTGAAGTGTGTATTGTCTGTGTAGGTAACCTAACTAAACTAGGTAGTACTCGTAGAGACTCTTTTTAAGTTACATCAGCTGAGCATTTTTGAACCCAGCTCAGCGTTTTTCTAACTAGAATAAGGTCTTAGAAGATGTTAGCCATTCTAACTCCGATGCCGGGCTGTATCGATTACTTAAGGCCCATTAATAATGCAATTAGGTTGAAAGTATTAATGGGTCTTTAATTGCCTTACACACGATCAGTCACAATCTGAATAATTTTGAAGGATATTGCTAATAATACGTTGCTTCATGTTTGAAAAAATTGTCTGCACATAAACTTAAATAACGCCATGTATGTTGTTGAACTGTCAAAATGAAAATCATTATTGCTACGGTCAGTGTGTTACACAATTACCCCGCAGATTACGGATGTTATTAGTTCTGTATTCTTTTTTATTTATTTATCATGAACAATTAATATTTATTTATTTATCAAAACTTTATGCACAAGTAAAAAAAGTACTGTACAAAGGCGGACTTAATGCCTGAGGCATTGTGTTTAACATTTGACATACATTATTATTAATCATCATCTGCCTAGCCTTTCCCCAACGATGTTGGGGTCAGCTTTCAGTCTAACCGGATGCAGCTGAATACCAGTATTTTACGTGGAGCGACTGCCTATCTGACCTCCACAACCCAGTTACTGGGTAATACGATAGCTTAACCTGATCGGTCGACCCGTACGGCTGTTATTACTTAGCCACAAGCCCCTCATTATACATTATTATTAATAATTAATATAAATTAAAAAATAAACATTCAACAATAATGATTATATAAAAAAAAAACACGAATACTTGAAAAATTATTTTTATTTTCCAGCTGAAATTCGAGCAATAATATTAGATTACAGTTCGTCTATTGAGTACAAGTTTTATCTAATAGAAATGCTTTGAGCTTAACCTTAAAAGGGCTGGTGTATAATAACATTTTTACATCCCCTGGCAGTCTATTAAATATTTATACAGCTTGGTTATTCCCTTTAAAGTTATATTTCATCGAAATGATTTTTTCCATGTTTCGTAAAGATCTGAATTTTCATTTAAATAAATAAACAAAACATAACCATATAGCGTTAATGTTTTATTTCAGTCACATCAACAGTTTAGCGTGTCTAAAATCACAGTAAATTCATACTTTTACGATTATTTACAATCGTCCGTCGACCTTCCAGAGTCGCCACACGAAACCATAAAGTACCTACCCTAACATACATACCTTTTTTAACCCCACAAATGAAAGCCCGACATAAAATGACTTATCAGCTGAGCCCAGGAGATAACTTGTCACTAATGGCTAGGTTAACGCAATTTAGTCCAAATTAGACCATCATGAGTTTTTACGTTATGTGGGTATTAGTCATTTTGTGGACGCGTCTGTGCTTCAAATAAAACCCGAATACAAGGTTATAGCGGAAGGCCATTGACCAATCGTCGTAGTTTTAGGGTTACGCAGGAAAAGGTTCCTTAGGAGGGCTGTTGTCAGTCAAAACCAAACATCATTTTATTTATTTTATTTTATAAAATAAAAATAAAACTATAACATCATCAATGGAATACGAGCAAATGAATAGTTTGACCAAGATTTGGCAAGAATTAATGCGCAGAACTCAACATAAAGCCTTGCCTTGCTAGATTTAAACATTGAGGACGAAGATTCGTGAATTATGATATTAGGGAATAAAATATATAAAAAAAAACACTTATAACTTAATGATTTAACTTATATATAACTTATATAGTTTAAATGCCTGATACCATAACTTACTTCCCGATTTGCAAACTGATTCGTGTTTACCATTGACAAATTTAAACTGAAACTATGCAGAACCACTACTAAACTATCAAAATGTAGATTCGGTTGGTTTTTTTAATTAACATCGCGTGAGCCGGGCCCCTGTCGTGACAAGGGGTAACTTTTACAGCCCACCGGCTTCTCTCTTACAATTCATTATACTTTGACAGTAGACTGTAGACGTTTACAGTTCAAAATGCACCGGCGATGTAATAACTAGATTATTACTATATTTATATATATTAACTTGAATTGGCTCGTAAACTAGCGTTTGAAGGCTATTTTTAGCTTTTTGGGTATATTTTTAGGTTATGAATATAAATCAGCTAACGAAAGTACGGTAATTAGTTTGAGTGGGCTTCATTTGAAGCCTGTTTTACTTCCTAAGTATTGCATACTAAGAAATTTCTAATGGAAAAACTCAACCACATGACCTGCCTGCCTGATTCTGCAGTCCCATCGGACTATGAGAGTGAGGGAAGTGGGAGTGCAACTGTGTCTGCGCGCACACGCCTGCACTATAATATCTCCCGCGCCGAAGGCTAGTCTTCGATGAGATTGGCCGCCGTGGCCGAAATACGGTCTGGAGGACTTTATTATTTTAAGTATTTAATGAATATTTTTACCAATAAACTAAACTTGTTTTTAAAAATACCAGTCTATTATTGTCCCACTCTAGGGCAAAGGCGTCTTCTCATACAGAAAAGTAACGAGCATTAATCACCACGCTTGGTCAAGACGGGTTGGCTTAAATATAAGCTCAGGTTTACTCACGATGTTGAAAACTTATTCTCACTAAACGAAAATTTAAAAACAACCCTTAAATATTTTTTGAAGAAAGAACCCAAAACACTAACACGGACATTCAAACACAAACGAACGAAACTAAAATTCAAAGGTGGAACAATCGAGGCATCAAAAGGAGAAACAATCAAAACTTGTCGGTAATCCGCAGAAAGGGATACCCGCATAAAAAATACGGGGGAGAAAGTTCGATTTGACCCCAAAAATTGACCGACACAAGTGACCGACGGAACCCCGGTAATAACGGCCGACCTATATCTGTGTGACTTAATAAAAACGCACTGCTGTGAATTGAACGCTGTAACTCGGCAATGGGGTTTTTTTCGTCGATGAATATATGGCATATCAAATGTGGACCATGGCATGTGCTGGGGACAGGTTTTTTCGTAGTTTTTTTAGCCTTTAGCTGCGTTCGTGTGATACGATATAACTATGCCTTTATCACGAATACCTACTCCCTTTTCAGAAAGATATTTTTGAATAGTCATACATGTTCGTCTCGTAAATGATTGTTCTGCTGAAGTCGAGAAGCAATTTATTTATTTTTTCCTCTTACAACTATCTTTACAGACCTTAGACCTAATTCGATTGTGTGGCTTTCAAGTATAATTACCTAATTTATACAATTACATAATTGTATAAATCAAGTATAATTACCTAATTTATACAATTATGTAATTGTATAAATTACGTAATTATACTTGATAGCCACACAATCGAATTAGGTCTAAGGCTACTAGGCTCCTGACCTTTCTGAAGAACATCAGGAATAATGATGATGGTCTTCAAAAAGGTCAAGAGCGTGGTACTCGCAACAGGCATGCGTGTATGACCAACCGGTCGATTCTGTAAAAATCTCACCGTGAAATCATAAGTGAAGTGAGCAGTGTCAATAGTGTTAATCCCTAATGACAGCTCACTTCTCGCTCACTTCACCTAAGTTCACACGGTGAGATTTTTACAGAATAGCACTGCTGATGTATGAACTTAAACGTAGCAAAAGGTCTTCTGCCTATCCCAGAAGAAGGCTTGAGTTTATGTGTATATTTTTATGTAAACAAGAACAGTCAATTTAAATTCTAACTCCATTTGCTCATAAATAAGTGTCATCATCCACGATACACTTCCTCTCATCTATAAACGATCACATATTTGATATGCAACACATTATTACGGCGCAAGTCACGTCGACTCCGGCCCTAATCTCCACGTTCGTCATAAAAATAATAAAGCTCTGCAATAAAGACGGTGATAAAAATTGTTCTTTATGTATACTTATTATTATATTTACATGTTTATGTCACAATTCGCAATATCATCTGCGATGGTTTCATAAGTTCGGCAGGGGAGGTTGCTGGGGAAGCGACCGAGTGATTTTTTTTTGTACTTACACGGAGAGAAAAATCTTAGAAAAATTACTGTGCTTTCTCATAATCTGAGTGCATTTGAGTGGTAAAGGAAAAATTACCATGCTAGCACAGTAAAAATTCTTATGTTGTACAGTAAAATTTATTGGACAAATTGTGATTTTTTCCCAATCTCACTCAGAAAATTTTCTGTAGATGTCACTTGCACTCACTTTACAGTGACGAGGACAGTAATTTTTCTAAGAATTTTCTCTCAGTGTACTTTTCGAGGTTTTTCTTTTTTGTTCATGGCTTTTTTGAGGTCTTGAGACCCTTCCAACTTTGACCTTGCATTGGTTCGGCTTGCCGCATAATAAGAGGTAACCTTGTTTTTGATATGTATGGCTTGATATATCGCAGTGTGTACGTACATTAGATATTCTAGAAATTTATTTAATTTCGTCAAGTTACCTACGAGCATTCCTATGAAACTCATACGACAGTTAGTTTCTGTTTCAATTTGTAAATTTATGTAGGTATGTCATGTTCAAAAGTATCAAAATGTTTTATATTTTTCCTCCATCCTTCAATTGTTTTTTTTCTCACATTGAGATACTCCGACATATTATATTAAAAAAAAAAAACATACAAAAATATCTCAGTCGGCCAACCGTATGGAACACATAAATTCTTTTTTGTTTGTTTTGGTAAATCTCACGCTACATCCAGTCAACATGTAAAATTATATATAGGTAGGTACATATGTCTGCGTCAGTGAGGGTCGGGACCAGGTGTAAGCCCTGCCTTAATTATGAAATAATTTGATGTGGGACACCGTTTTTTGTGCTTCCTGTTAGGGCCATTATTTATTCACTCAACTTGTATGAAGAAAATCGTATGATGAAATGACAGTACATGTTGATATATGCTTGCAGGAATTTAGTTAATTTCTCTTATCAGGCTAGACAGAACAAGGCAGAATAGACCAGAAACAGAGTTTCTCGTAGTTGTAACAAAACTAATAAAAACAACTATGAACGTGAAACTAGTACGTATTTAGAAAACTTACTTATTCTATCTGAACTTGTTCCTCACATAGGCTTTGTCATATAAAAAGCGACCCAGCATTGATAATTACGCTTCCCAACTGCGCCATAGCAATTCCGGTCCAATTAAAAAGCATTAAACAATTGACAACTATGTTTAAAGCCAATGCAAACACGGCTGCATAATTTCAAACTTCAGTATATTTGTACGAACCGTCGTATACAGTTGTTCGACTAGCGTGTACTGTGACAGACACGAATCAATAAACCTGTGTTTATAGTTGTTGACAGTACTGAATTTATTTTTAAACTTCTTGTTTGCTTTCTATTCGTTGTGTAATAAAATGTCGATGGATTTCTGAAGTTTAATCGTAGTCGGCTTGTTTGATGTTTGCTTTTAATTTTGAGCTCTTTCGGTGGTAAAACAATGAAAATAGTATTTTTCTTACATAATTATATTTTAGCCAGTTTATAAACAAAGTAATCTTTATTGCTACCGCTCGTTTATAAAAGGTTCAAAATCACGAAACGACTTTGCAGGCGCCATTTTGAAGCAAGAATAACATTCAATAATTCAGAAATCCAACAAAACACCATTTCCAAGCGTAAAATAACACTCTGTAGCATAATTACACCCTACTTATTACAAAAAGCGGGTACTTCATAAATCTAAATCATAATTCTTTTGCAGAAACAGAAAAATACCTTTGTAACGATTTCATAAAATGTCAAATGACGTTTGTTGAGAAATGTAGGAAGAATTGCAGTGTACCTACTTGAATTGTGGGCGGTAGGCAATTACTGTGGAGGGTAGAAAATAAAATATACTGCGACATAGCGCTAGCCCTGCTGGAGTAGTACGAATATGGACAGAATATCCACTACCATTGCGGATTTAGAAACAAGAAAGAAAAAAATACTTGACTCTGGTTAAGGTACACTACAGGGTTTTTAATTAGCTAGCGAAATTGCATTCGTGATGGGTATTGACGTCTAATCACGACAAAATAGATTTTTTTTTTTTTTTTTTTGTGGTCAGCTACCACTGATGGCGTTATTATTTGAAGTATAATACACACTTACATAGTATTTGTTTAGTTTTTTAAGTGAATAATGAATTACGATTTTATGTATTCTTTTTGTCTCCTTTACTCTTTCACACGCTGTCTACATCTCTCTATCTAATGTCCTATCGCAGGTATGCTGGAAGAGATTTCTTAAGAAATAAGCATCACCTTTGTACCTATTTCTCTGTTCTGTTTTTTCTTGTCTGTTTATATATGTGTGTACATAAATGGTAAACTAAAATAAATGGTAAATATACGTTGAGGATTTGTGTTTTTTTTTCTTTAATCGTGTTGAGATATCGATATCCATCACGTCTGCGAAGTTTCTCTAGCTAATTTAATTTGACCCTGTATATTCACACAAAACAAAACAGAAAAATCTACGCCTAATAGTCCCAGTTCAATATAAATGCCAGACCATTAGTGCCCGACGCTAGTTTTCAACTGGACTTTTTCCTTTTCTGGATTTAGAACTCATACGCATCGGTAACGAACCTCTTTGGCTATGTCAGTCATTCCATATTGTAAATAAAGTTTTCAAGTCGAAAATTTTGTATCGTTTTGAAGAAATAGCGCCATAATTTCAAATCTAAATTAATCGTAGAAGAAATTACGAAATAAAGTCAAAGTCAATGTAAAATCTGGACGTAAAGGTACGGAATAGTACAAATAATAAAATTGAATAAGGTCTGAAAATATAGCGTTTTGAAAAGAAGCCCGACCAGCAAGGTAATTGCGTAACACGCTAACAGTAACAATCGCTTTCATTTTGACAGTTCAACAACATTCATTGCGTTATTTACTCGAAGTTGCTGACAAATTTTTCGAACATGTGAAGCAATAGATCAGCAATATCCTTAAAAATGATCCAGATTTCAATTGATAGTGTGTTACGCAATAACTGGTCTGCATTTGGCATCATGTTGCTCACACCTATTGAGGGAAACTCTGTAGTGTACTACAATATCTCGATGTCCAGGATAGAGCGATCTTACCAATAAAGCGCACATTTTCCAATATTTCTACTGCATTTATTTGAGTAAGCCCTGGCTTTTCTGGATTTCCAAATCTTGGTGTTGAGCCGAGTACATTGAGAATCCAACGGAGCGCATCCCAGTGCGTCACAAAATAACATTGTTGGATTTTCAACTCTCGTCGCACAACAGTGCGTTCAAAATCCGCGCGGCAAAAAAACGCCGCGATAAAAAAATCGCCCGTCGGTAGGAATAACGCTTGATACGTTGTGGTTCTTCTGTCGTCATCTACATTGTGTGAGTGTTGTCATTAGGTGACACAATAATCTTATGTTATAGCGCACTCAATATTAATGATAAATGCGTTGTGTAGTTAGGACCTTTCTAATATTTGTGTTCCTTGATTATGGTTCTGTTCGACATTTTGTTAATATGTAAATATAATGTTGCTTGATGTAGTTTTCTACTACCAGCAATGGTATGTAGTTGTCTTTGTAACTTAATTAAAATAAACGCCTGTACCTTACCTTGCCCGAAAGTCGACAACCAGTCTTACCAGGGGAATCGTATTACCCAGTAACTGGGTTGTGGAGGTGAGATGGACAGTCCATGTAAAATACTGGTATCAGTATACAGCTGCATCTGGTTAGACTGGATGCTGACCCCAACATGGGAAAAGGCTAGGCAGATGATGATGACCTATCAATAATGGGTATTTGTCAATAGTGTTTTAGGTAAGTCGGGTTCTCTCGCTCTTTTTAATCGTAAATTTTTAGGGTTATTGCCTATTCAGCGTAAGATTATTGTTCTTGATAGCCATCACTTTGAGCTTTATTTTCCTACCCTTCGCATCCATGCACTTAGTTGAACAAATTCATCTACCATCAACATCAAACATTCCTCTATTATTAAAGCGGAACCAACTCCCATTTTCTCGGAAAACCTACCGCAACTCACCCACGGTTCAGCGCCACGCCTGTCACGAGTGTCCCCATTGTCATCTACGCAGAAAACGGGAAACAATACCACAGGACAACCCATTGTTAATGTGTATTACGTTCACAGCGCAGAGATGAGAACAGTTTGTTTGTTAAATAATTGGAATTTTATTGTGTCATGTAATCGTGTAGCCGATTACTTTGACTTCATATTGGTTGTTGGAGTTTGTGTGCAGATTTTGCGCTTGTATGTAAAGAAAATGACTCTCACTTGTTTGTTTAGCTGTTAGGTTATCTACTTACAATCTCTCTCATATGGTTCACAAACTGTATAACGTCAGGTGTTCTCTGGGTAGTGTGACCGCAGATTTTTTTTATTAATTCGTACTGTCACACTTCTGGGCAAAGGTCCATCTCTCTCTATCCAGTGCCGCCATGTCTCGCTATCTCATGCTAGACCTGCCGCTAAATCGCTTGCCATTAAGAGACACCCTTTGAGTTTGGCCCATTGCTCGTCTGACATGCACCAGATGTGTCCTGACTAATTCCAGCTAAGCGTGACGGCACTGATATTGTTGACTTTCTAATCTCTGCACCACGGCTTGAACTAGTGTTGCCACCAAGATAGAGCATATATACTTCACGATACAAGTTGACACATCCTGCTCTAATACCCTTACTTAAGTTATTACGCAATAAAATACCACACCATTCTACACTTCATGCTGTTATCAAAATGCATCTTTTATCTCGACGCGTTTACAGTTCAACCGTAATATGAGCACGTATAAACGGGCTTTATAGCTCGGTATGTCTTAGCTAGGCAACACGGGAAGTGTTAATGAGATCTTAGTTGTGGATGTCTGGTGTCTGAGATGTTGGTAACTGGAATCCATCAATTAGGTCGTACTTGGTTTGATAACTTACCCACCTACAAACAAGCGCGGATTTAGGGGTGAGTGACGGGTGCAGTTGCCCCCTAGAACTTAGACCAAACTGAGTCCAAAACTCTAAATTAGACATTAACATATTTTCATAAACTGTATTTTTACTTTGTATACAATAGTAGTAGTAGTAGTCTTCCTCGAAGAGGGGTACATTCTCGAGCTTAGGGAGAATAGGTACCTAAGGTTTTTTAAAAGGCTTTCAAGGCTTTGGAAATGCCCCTCCCCCCCATTCATCAGAGAGGGAACCCCCCGGAGCGAAATCCTAGATCCGTGCCTAACTACAATGCGTTTCTGAATACTCAGGTAAGTTAGTATAGATTAATTACTTTCCCGAATCAATAGTAGTAAGTAGATTTTTCGCACTATAGGTAGATCAAAATGGTATTTTACGTGAACATAGCTTTCTTCATAAACAGTTTTATAGCTACCAAAAACAACCATATGACGGATCTTACCATGGAAACGATTTCATCAACATGAAAAACAATACAATTTTTTTTTTCAGTTCCCATTAACTATTAAAAACACGTATGAAATCAAATAACAGACCACAATAAAAACGGTGACTTTGAATATGCCTCTTACAAACGTTTTAAAACATGTTGTAGTTATGGAAACGCCATTGATAACTCTATTTCCACTTCTATCTTATGTTTATAATATCTAAAATAATATTATAAGGAGAAAAGACTTCATTTTTTGTATGTTTTTTAGTTTCGTTTTCACACTAATCGATGATGGACGCAAATGGAAGGTTTGGCATTTAGCCCATAAAATAGGGGCAATTTCAATAGGTAGTATTAAATAAGGTAGTTAAACACACTGCCAGAAATTGCCAACATTTTTCCAACACCCAAAACCTTCGACACGATTATTTCCAAAGACTACCCTCCATAATATACCTCCTCATACTTTACTAGGGAAACATAAAACGTCTCAGTAACACTAAAAGTTCACAACAGGTGTGAACGGTGGCTGGCAAATTGGCAAACACTGCCAGCCCTGAATTTGTAAATACGTTGCTACGAAAAATGGCGCCGGCACTTGATACTTTCGAATTTAGAACGTTCCTGTTGGGTATTTATTTTCAGAGTCGTTTGTACTTTAAATTTTTTCAGACATCTTTTAGTTCGGTTGGAGGGCCTTGTGGCTTAGTAATAACAGCCGCACGGGTCGATTGATCAGGTTAAGCTATGCTTGCCGCGGTTGGTCCGTGGATGGGTGACCATCTTCACATACCAAGACCCCTCCGTGCCTCGGAAAGCATGTTAAGCTTTCATTCGTGGATCTTTGACAGTCGTTACGCGTCGTCAGTAGCCCGAAAGTCTGACAACCAGTCTTACCAAGAGGTAGGTTTCGTATTACCCAGTAACTGGGTTGTGGAGGTAAGATAGGCAGTCGCTCCATGTAAAATACTGGTATTCAGCTGCATCCGGTTAGACTGGAAGCCGACCCCAAAATAATTGGAAAAAGGCTAGGCAGATGGTGAGCTTTTAGTTCGGTGTGTAGTTTTTGTAAATAGATACCTATCACATATAATATTTTTTTGTACCGTTAAAATACGGATCTAAGATTTCGGTATAGAAAAATCCAAATTGAAAAGCCCGACATAGAAAGTAGATTTTGTTTTCCAATTTACTGGATAACACTGCGCAAGCGTCTCCAGACTTCAAATATGGCGAGGGAGGTAATGGCTGATCTTTGCGTTATGCTCGTGAACGGGTGCTGCTTGTGGTGACTGGTCGTCTTGCTGACCATGGTTTTACTATTGTTATCATTATTAATAACTTGTTTATTTAGTTTCCTTCGATGGTCCTAGTTTATCATTTGTGACTTCAAGCGACAGCTATGTAAACAGAACCCAGCATTGCATAAATATGTTAGCGGTCACGCCCTTTATACCTGGAGGCTTTTATTTAATTTCCATTTATTAATTTTTGCTTGAGTACCTATAGTTTTTTATTGTATTTCTTGGTATATTGGCGTTGCTAGCTGACATATGGCAAATAATTTAATTTAGCGTTCTGTGTCTTGTAATGTTAATTGCTTTGCATACCTTGTATTGTATTCAGTCAAGTATTTTCTAACTGAACAGACAGCTGTGCTGCTGGGGAGTTTGTTGCGCCACTTCTTCTTCCCAGCGAAAGCACTAGGAAGCGGTGAAGGGCGGGCGTTTTGGGGGACTGTCTTTTGTAATTTTGACGTTCGAAAAGTGCTGATTCTCAGCCTAGTTTGAATAAATGACTTTTGATTTTGATTTTGATTTAGATCCCGAAAAATTACACTTTTAATATAACTGACATCCAGAATTAAAAAGGTTTTAGTTCACGAACACTACCTTTACCACGTATTGCATGCTGAAATTGGCAGCCATATTTTAAATGACTCGTCAATAAACATTTAATGTAATTTAACTGTGTGGGAGAGTATTAAAGTGGGATAATACAGGCTGTATTGTCCCACTGTAGGGTTTAGGCTTCCCTCTCCCTTTTCCACACAATTCTGTCTTTTGCATGTCCGGCAAAAAACATAATTTCAATAATGTTCACCTACTAAATCCCTAGTGCAATCTTTTGAATGCTCACGCAACGGTCAAAATACAAAGTAATTAAGTCATGGTAACATACCTATCTCTAGCTATAAGTCATGCGGAAGGGATGATAATCTAAAATACAACCACCTGCGTTAAACGAAGTTCCGTACTAGGCGAGCATGAACTACTAACAACCTGCAGAACTTATTACACGTGAGTGTGTTTTATGTATGTAGTGTAGGAATTGTTTACTGTCGTGGAATGAAAATATTAAACAACTTTGAGTAATTTTTTACATTTAGTAGTTTTTTTTTCTTTCGTTCCCGTGACATTAATACGTTTTGATTTTATTTCTTTTTCCTTTCAAAATAAAAATATAACTCTTATTTACTCTTTATAACATCAATGAAAGCTCCTTTAAAATCGATTAAGCCGTTTCGGAGATCAGCTGGAACAAACAGTTTTAATTTTTTTTTTTATAATTACTTACCGTATATAGGTACCTACTTTCATATACATTTAATAAAAAGCTGTTATTTTGACAGAGAGACTTCAGAGACACTTCAATATTGTTTATTTGTATAGATTCTTTATCTTGGCATTGTATAAATGATAGCAGATAGGTGAATCGATTCATCAATCTGCATGTGAGAGGTGCGGATTGACGAAGCGACATTATTTCACACTTTTATTTTAGTATGTATTTATACATAGTTTTTAAGTTTTTTTTTTTTAACTGACAATATGGGCCCCGCGGCCCTTTGTCTGAAAATAAAATATTTTTATTTAATTTCTTAAATAAAGTCGCTTTTCATGTCTGTCTGTGTGACCGCTTAGACCTTCTACGAGTAAACTTCACAATGGATCTTGATGCGGTTTTCACCATAATTTAGGACATTAATTATTCCGAAAGGTTTATTGTGAATAATCTATACAAATAAATAAAATTTTAGTCTAATTGTGATATCCAAATAACTGCTTTTTTATAAATGCATTTTGAAGTAGTTGAGGAGGTAACATGCAAACAGGCTTAAGTCACAATAATGTAAATTTTGAGAATACTGAAAAAATCTGTAGTGATTCTGTTTCTCTACAGATTTTTTCAGTATACACGGTACTTATAAAAAAAAAAAAGTTTTTTAAACTAATAATATCCAGCTAATCTCCAAAACGGCTGGACCGATTTTGATGGGACTATCACAGACAGATAGCTGATCTAATAAGGAGTAACATAGGCATTTTAGAAAACGAAAACGGATCCGCGCAAAAAAATTAAACCCACAGCAGAAGCTAGTACATTAATATTTTACTAAGATAAAGCATATGAATTTTTCTATGTTTAGTTATAGAATAATACTTCCAAAAAGCTGTCATGTACAGTCAGGAGCATAAATATGTATACACTTGGCTTTAATCAAAGGCGATTTTCTCCTTTATTATCAAAAGCAATTTTATGTTACTACGAACATATTCTTTCGAACCCATAGGTTTATGTAGTTAGTAGTTTAGTATTTCAACGTTGCATTGGTTATTTCACAAAAAAAATCGCAATTGAAAGTTGCCAAGTGTTGACATATTGGTGCTCGTGACTGTACCCACTGTGTGTATATGAAAACTGCTTCACCTTTACGTACCGTGACTGTATGTATGTATATACATATTTGATGTGTGTATGTGTGCGTGTTTTGTAATGGCCACCTTCTTTTCGCGCCTTTTCGCACGAAACTGGACCTTTGGCCCTCGATGAAAGTTCAAGTACGAGCTTCCTTAGAAATGGTAGACAATAGTGTTGGTTTACACATAATATTTGTAGTTTCTTTTAGCGAAAAAGGTTTCGCTAAGTAGAGAACTGTTGCCATGGAGAGGTTTTTAGTTCTTACTTAAATGTTAAAATCCGGTAATGGAGAACTTCACCGTAAATGGCGCTGTTTTGTAGCTGATATTATTTTAGAACTTTCTGTATGTCCTGTTTAGTCCGTTGAAAGGAACATGTTAGTACTACGAGTAATATCCAGGGTAGCGTGACATCGACGCGCATACTGTAACCGATAAATAATTTCAACCCAAGGGCTTTCAGAAAGGTTGTATGATAAATAATATGTGAACTTATGCAAACTATTTTATTCGGGCAACCTGTAATCATTTTGAGATATTCAAATAAACAAAAAATAATAAATTATATTTTTAAACGTATTTACGGTATAGAAATACCTAATAGAAAAATAATTAACCTTTAGGAAGTGTTTTTTTAAAACAAAAACGTGAATGAGTGTCAATATCTTAAGCCATGTTTTTTTTTTGTTTAAAAACAAAACAACCCTGGTAAAAAATACGGGCCGAAAATACGCCGAAAACAGGCCGAGGTAGTGAACAAAACACCGAAAACACGCCGACAAACGCCGGCACGCCGAAAATACGCCGACAAACTCCAAAAACACGCAAAGAGAAGAGGTCGAAATCAGGCAGAATTCAAACCGAAAATCCGGTAAAAAATCCGGTAAAAACATTCCACGCCAAAGTTACAAAAATTATGACGAAATAACGCTTCTTAAAAAAATATATATCACGCGGTACAAAAGTCGCTAAGATTTTTAGTGGCGAGTCACGCCGACTGACTAATTAATTACACTTACAGACTTGAGAAGTAATTAGCTAATAATTAATTAATGAATGAGCATGGTGATCGGTCTTGCTCGCTGGAACGTAGTCGCCATCTTTATATATGAATGTTGAATTATATTTTCTTAATGGAAATTATTTGATTTCTTTAAGTGTACCTAAACGCTTTGTGAGAAATCAAAATCAAAATCAAAAGTCATTTATTCAATCTAGGCTGAGAATCAGCACTTTTCGAACGTCAAAATTACAAAAGACAGTTCCCCACCCAGGGCCGTAGCTAGGAGGGGGGGAGGGGCATTGTGGGGCAATGCCCTACCTTTAAGCACTAATGCCCTACCTTAAGAAAACACCATCAACTAAGTTACGAAGTCCATTTCTCATATACAAGCCGTGGCGATGTGGCAGAAAAAATTACAAAGAATATCAAAAACTAACAGTGTTTCAACATTGATACATCAAAAAGCATTAAAACAAAACAGGTATTAGATACGTGAAGTCTATTGTTGAAGTAATACAATTTCTACTTGTCAACGAACTAGCTTTGCGTGGAAATTATACTTTAGAGGAAGAAAAAGAACAAGGATTATTTTAGAATTTACTTGAATACACGTGCATGAAAGGTCCCAATTTGAAGGAGGCTCTCATTCTAAGTTGTTACCATAGTAAAAGTTGTTAATATTGATGGGTAGAACACCCGCTTAAATTTTGTTGAATTTTTTCAAAGTCAGCCTGTCTAACGCTACCGATAATTAAGTATTAACTGACACAAGTCAAAAAACCAAAAATCGATTGACCAGAAGAGATCAAGTAACATTTTTACTTCCACCCTACCTGTAACAACAGCTGCCCTATCTTAAATTCAAGTCTAACTACGGCCCTGCCTTCACCACTTCCTAGTGCTTTCGCAAATTAGAAATTTTACTTGCAACGTACTATTGCGTAACGGACTGCCTACTGCCCAGTTCTTAAAGCTAGTGGATCCAAGTGCGACTGATGAGTCTTGGCTTCGCTCACCGGGTCAGTCAGTGTCTTTGAGTTTTTATAACATCGGAGCAAGGAGTCCGTTTTTATATACTACTAGCTTTTTACCTGCGTTTTCGCGCGCGTAGATGTCGGAAATTATTCCACGGAAACTTATTACCAGAGAATAAAGTTTCCCAAGCTCTAACCCAGGTTGACCGTGATCTCGGCAAGGCCACAGGAAACTATTACTACCTACCTGTGTGCCAAATGTCATAATTCTCATCGTTCAAAGGCGTGAAAATGTTACTTTTCTTCTTTTTAGTATTCCGTACCCAAAGGGTAAAACGGGACCCTATTACTAAGACTCCGCTGTCCGTCCGTCACCAGGCTGTATCTCACGAACCGTGACAGTTACACAGTTGAAATTTTCACAGATTATGTATTTCTGTTGCCGCTATAACAGCAAATACTAAAAAATAGAATAAAATAAATATTTAAGGTGGCTCCCATACAACAAACGTGATTTTTAACACGCTTCTATTAGCTTCACTTGTATGTAATGGAATCTTGGAAATTAAATAAAATATGACCCACTTCCCGATATCCGATTGATTGGTACGGAACCCTTCGTGCGAGAATCCGACTCGCACGTGCCCGGTTTTATTTTTCTTTCTTCTTTTTTGACTAATGACTGAAGTAATTTCATGATATTATTATGCATGTACTAGAAATATTTGCACGACTGATAAGTCGAATATAGTGAGACTAAAACTATTTTACCATGTTATTATGTGAGTACCTATATTCTGGCAAATAAATAAAATTTCATTTCATTTATAATATATGTTTTGCAGGCCCGTTGGTCTAGTGGTCAGTGGCCCTGACTGCTATGCGCAAGGTCGTGGGTTCGATTCCCACCTAGGACAAATGTTTGTGTGATGAGCACGATCATTTGTTCTTTGTCTGGGTGTAATTTATCTATAATATGTATGTATTTAAACATTATTTATACAACGTGTAACGTTAAATGGGCAAAACCTAAGACACCCCAACTGATTTTTAATTCAATTGACATATTTCAGAGAGAAAATAAGTCATTAAAAAATTGTAAAGGTTTTATGTGCTGTTTTAGTTTTACTGGCCATTCTGATCGTTTCTTGTGTCTGCGACGACGCTTTATCGAGGGAGGAGTCGTCACCGGGCCTCTGCGCCGCGCTGAAATTGGCTTGTTTGATCTATTAATAAATAGACACGGCAACGTTTTTAATGAATATTTAAAAAAAAATGTGACCTATATTAAAAAGTGGTTCAATTAATTCTGCTCGTTATTCTGATCAAACTATCTTCAGGTTTTGCGCATTTAACGTTACACGTTCTATGTATGTTTATCAGTTGTCTAGTACTCATAGCACAAGCTCTGCTTAGTTTGGGACTAGATGGCGTTGTTTGAAAGGTGTGGAATATTATTATTAATATTAGTCTGGATCGGTGCCCGGTTGAGGGGAATAGGCTAGCCCTCTATTACACTTGACCTTATCATAACTGGCGAAATTTAGGTACTCTATAGGTAGGCCTAACTCTTCAGGGAATGGCAAGGCGTGATTTTGTGTTATCTAATTTCTTAGTATGGATAGATTACTGTCTACCTTAGCGTTTTGGGATTTTGACTACGTGCGTAGCACCAAAACAACCCAAAACAATTTCCTAAACCCCTAACTCATACTGAAGCCGAGATTTTAGTAATATACCTACTCGTAACAAGATTAGTATTTCCGATGACACGTACGTGTAATAAAGTCGGGAACATACAACGGGGCCCTGATTTCATCTAACACCAAAAAACACCCGGCTCCCTTCAAATAAGCATATGTACGGATAGCAGGAAAAGTTGGGAATTGTTCAGGATTTTAGATTTTTTGATTGGTCTAGTCATCGTATGCGCGACTGTTGAGTGTGAGGTTCGATTCCCAGATCGGGAGTTTTTCTATTAGAAGTTTTCACAGTAGCAGCCTGTAGTCTGGACTCTGATTGGCTGATGGCCATAGGCTCAACCGCACACAACATTATAATAATAATAATTTTATTCATAAGTTCACATAAGTATAAATTACATAGAAGTTACATCATTGCAAACTTACATATTAATATTATAAGGAAAATATTAACTATGCCTAAAATAAATCTAGTTTATCACTTATATATATTGGTTAAACGCCTACTGAATTCAATAGCGACCTGCCTGATGTAGGTTTGTTCAAACTTGTGTTTCAGGCCATCACTTGACAACGCTGAGTGCTTTAGTGGACTATTATGTTACTAAACATAGAGCTAGCATACATTATAAATATGATACATAATATCTATATTTTAAAATAAAAATTGACTTAGCATTAATAAAATTATTGCATTACTTTTAGCAATTTTTCAGTGTCTGAGTAATTAAATGTCGCTAAGTATTCACTCAATATTTCCCTACATTTTTTACAATTTACACTATATATACTTAGAGACTTGTTGATTTTATTATATAAGAAGGGACCTAAAAATACATAAAATTTATTTATAAAAGCATGTCTTACACATTACATGGGACTTAACACGTTCACGCCGGCGCGTACCACCGGTGGCCCGCACGCGTACCACCGGTAGTACGCACCGGCGTGAGCGTGTTAAACATACCTTGTGAAATGTAGGCATTACTACTAGTGCGCCTCTGCTCAGCCCTTCGGGAAATACAAGCGTGATGTTACTTTTGAAATTAAGCATTGTTGGACCCTATCTTTGTCTTTAAAACTGGTTGTCTCATGTGCAAGGGTTTTGATGTGGAGGAGTGAAAAATATCCTGAATCCATGATTGTACCCGTATTCGCGCCGAAGCGGTGCAGAACCAATGCAGGAGAACGAGCTCCTTTACGTCGACTAATGAAAAGTTACAACGATAATTTTGCTGATATTGACATATTAGCATTGTCACTCGCACAGTTTAAAAATAGTATTCATAAAAAATCCTTTCATATATGTACCACATAGTTTTTAGTTGTTATATTCACACATCTAGTTTGTCACAATCATGTTATTTCACCAAAGCTAGTTAATCTATGGTAGACAAATATTGCTCGCTAAGTTTGCTTGGATCTTACTCAAACTACGTTTACAGTTGGATTAATTTGTGGATTACGATGCTGGTTGCGTGATTACTCAAGTATTTTATAAAATACCTGTACTTAAATAACTAAGCATTGCGCAATTGTTTGTTATCCTGAACAAATAAAATAAAAATAAATAAAGTACCCAAAATCGTTTGCAAAGGTGTGCTTCGGCTGCTGCCGCTGTGTTGGATATGCTTCGAAATAATGGACGTAGTAGTAGGACGCACTGGTCTTCTGTTTTATACTTATACGGATTGTACAAGGTCTGTGTCCGCGATGGTGCGCGATTTCTGACTAAGCAAGTTCACTGTTAGACAATTTTGACACTCCAAACAACTCCCTTTCATGCTGACTCTACAAAACCCAACCACGCGGTACACAAAACACAAATGCCCTCAAATTATGACACACAGCGCTAAACGGAAGTACTTAAGGCGGAGGCAATATTTCTTCGCGGGCAATAAAGCCAAGACACACTGATAACGGTATTTTTCCTAATCTCGCCCATGATTTATACCGAGTGGAACAATAAGGAGTCATTTTGATAACAATGTGCAGTTTGGAATGCTTTATTGGGAGAAATGATTGTTATTGGGTTTGTGTGAGTTTTCGCTTTTGCTCATACATTTTTCCTATTAGGATAGATACTTGCTATAGAACGCTACATGTAAAATATTTCAGTATTTTCAATTTTTCAGTGCTTGAGCAATTTTAATGTGAGTATAATTATCATAATAATATATTCCCACTGTTGGGACACGGGCCTCCACCACACGGGCCCAGTGCGGGTTGTTAGATGTCACAAGTCTTCGAATTTTTGGTTCTAGAATATAGTTCCCCACGATGATTTCCTTCACCGTTTTGAGAGGAGTGGTGATGAAATTATTTACACAAAGTTAAGCGCCTGTCTGGGTTCGAACCCATGACCAACAACTCGCTGTAACCACTAGGCCACCAGTGCTCTCTGTATGAGTATAAGCATGAAGTATGGCATTATACAACGTGTAACGTTAAATGCGCAAAACCTGAAAGTAGTTAGATCAGAATTACGAAAAAAATTAATTGAACCACTTTTTGATATATGTAGGTCACATTATTCAAAAAATGTTCATTAAAAACGTTGCCGTGTCTATTTATTAATAGGCCAAGCAACCCAATATCAGCGCGGCGCGGCGGCCCGGTGACGACTCCTCCCTCGACAAAGCGTTGTCGTAGATGCAAGAAACGATCAGAATGGCCAGTGAAACTAAAACTGCACATAAAACCTTTACAATTTTTTTAATGACTTAATTTCTCTCTGAAATAGGTCAATTGAATTAAAAATCAGTTGGGGTGTCTGAGGTTTTGCGCATTTAACGTTACACGTTGTATGTGAAAAAATAAACTACTTAATCCAATGAGACAACCTTTAGTCTGTTGATAACTTTACGATTTTGCAAAAAAAAGGAACTTCTAGTAAAAATGTCCCCCTATTTCATAAAATAAACCTCGGTACTTATATTTACCCAGAAAACACTCCTAAAATATGAGATATAAAAACTACAAAGGAACTTCTTCAAACCAAATGGACAAGCAAAAAGCCGTCTTACAAAATATTACATTCATTTTCACCGCAAAAAATACTTATTTCCATACAAGTTTCCTTCTAAACCTGTACGGAATAGATTTAGGCCGCACGTTATTAAAGCCTAGACTACACTTTATGCTATTAGATTACCGTAGACGTCGTCCAATAATATGTAGTAGCTGTGAAAGTAAATAGATCAGGAGCAAGAAGTCTCCGGTCCCTTGCGATCATGTTGTTAGTGAATAAGTGTTGGTCACGTGTTTTGTTAGGCGTAGGCGAGTTACGCACGTGTGCGTCTGGCTTTAAGTTTGGTGTTTAACCTTTTGACCGCCACGAACGGCTATAGCCGACAAACGAAAACGTGCCAAACACGCCACCGACGTCTACAGCCGTCAATAAAACGACATTTTTTAAGTACAAAATAAATATACTAAATTAAAAAAGATTTATTTTGTACTTAAAAAATGTCGTTTTCTTGACGGTTGTAGACGTCGGTGGCGTGTTTGGCAAGTTTTCGTTTGTCGGCTATAGCCGTCCGTGGCGGTCAAAAGGTTAATGTTGTTATAGTGTAATGGTTTTACCTGTGCCTTATTGCGTGTTAAGAATTGTCAGAAAATAGGTAGGTATCGGATTGCAAGTATTAAGTACGAGATCTTGGGTTCCACGTTTTTTTATTAGCTTATACTGTCCCACCGCTAGGCAAAAGCCCCTCCCCCCTCCCAAATCCTTCCAGAAACTGTTATCCCTCGCCACCTCTAACCAGCCCTAGCGGTACGCGTCCACGTCATCTTGCCATTTCTTTCTGGGCCGGCCTCGGCGGCGCCGTTTATCTTCAGGCACCCATTGTGTGATGACTGGTTCACAGTTGTGTACTAAAATTCATAAAGTACCTACGTATTTTCTGAGGGGCCATAGATTAATTTCATTTAAATATCACTTTTATAAATTACCTTTGATAAAAAGCCCCATTAGGCTTCTTAAGAACATATTAAGGATCTCAAGGAGAATATAGTATAATGTATAAATAGCACAAAACGTAAAGAAATATTTTCGTGTATCTATCTCTTGTGTTGTATTTAACGCAAATGGCATAAATGTCATGTATTGGGTTGGTGCATATGAAATTGCTGATTTAAACAGAGGATCAAAAACACAAAAAAAAAATGTTTCCAAATTATTTATTCGCGACAAAATCGTACAACAGTTGTATGATGGACAGCGAGTTCTTGTGCAAGTTCTCGTGTGCTTATATGCACATTGGACTCCACTAATTGTTGTAAAACTTGCAGATCCAGTACGATCTGCAAGTTTTGCAAGGCTCATTTTCAAAATTCTCTACTCCACAACGAAATTTTCGGAAACTGTGTTCTCCCCTAATTTCTCTTTTTTTTTTTGCTGTTTCACGTGCACTTAATCCACCTTTGAACTCATAAAACATGATACCTCTAATTTTTTTTCGAATCCATGGTAAGAAAGAAAAACTTAAATTAAATCACGTCTTGGTGTTTAAAATAACAAAAACGAACAAGTCAAAACGTGTTCGGTAATACGCGCCCACTATTTTATATTGTTGCGCAATCGCCAATTTCATATGCACCAACCCAATATAACTAAATATAATCGATGTATACGTATTTAATTATATATATTCAGCTAAATTGATATTGACAAGCGGTCGCTTTATTACTCGTATTATTGAATTTCGCTATTGTTTGCTCATGGCGGCTATTATGGACACGATACATTAAATAATAGGATATTTAAGCTTTGTTTAATCACAGACTGCATATGCTAATTCAATAAATTAAACTATTTTTAGTTCATGAAACATGGAATTTATAAACGGAAAATGCTTTTTACCCTAAAAAGCATATTTTTTTGCCCAAAGCGTGACAACGGAACCCTATAACTAAACCTTCGATGTCAATCCATTCGTCCGTCTGTCTGTAAGCGGGCTATATCCCATGAACCGTAATAGTTTTTCATTTACACAGTGTTATTTCTTTTGCCGACCTAACTACTCGTACAAATAATAAAATAATGCAAATTAGTTTTATTATTAACCCTTTACCGCATAGGAAACCATATATAGTTTGACATGTTTACAGTTTATTTACTCTAAAAAAATTAAAAAACTAGCGTATAAATCCTAATGGGGTGTGTTTTTCATATCATTAGCAATAATAAAACACAACTATTTTGTCTATCATCATATACCACTTGGACATAAATAAAAAAAACACTATAATTAATTCTGAAGCTTTAATAAAGACATTAACATGCAAAAAAAAAAATTGTCAATTATTTAATATATCATGCAGTAAAGGGTTAAATGCCTGAATTAGCGACAATTTACTGAAACTGTAAGTATAAATAATATCAACGTAATATGGTCACACCGGAGGGCGAAGACCTCTTCTCATACAGTGAAGGCATTGATCATCACGCTTGCTCAAGACGGACGTTTAATCAAGCTTGGTGATTTCAGAATTATATGAACTATAAGTCCAGGTTTCCTCATGATGTTTTTCCTACACTGATGTCAGTAATCTCCAAAACAAGCTCAGAAAAGTACATACTGCCGTGCGATTCTGTAACCATCTCACCGTGAAGCCCCTAACTACCCGTAACGACTGTCAAAGATCTACGAATGACAGCCGGGACCAACGGCTTAACGTGCTTTCCGAGGCACGGAGGGGTCTCGGTATGTAAAGATGGTCACCCATCCACAGACCAACCGCGGCAAGCGTAGCTTAACCTGATCGATCGACCTGCGTGGCTATTATTATTTAGCCAGTGCCCCTCTTTTTTTTTTTCTTCACTGATGTCAGTGAAAAAACTTGGAGTAGATTAAAAAATTGTCTTACGGTTCCAATCTGCTGTATGGGCATAAAGACCCATTACTCCAGTAAGGAACGCGATGAGCCCATGCCTCCATTTTATTTACCTCTTATACATAAGGTTACGTAAAGACATATATCACGAACCTAATTCCGAGATAATTTAAGTTTATGTTGACGCTGTGCGGATTAAGTTTGGGCAAGTATACATATTGTTTCGTTTCTTACGAGGCGACGTTATGCGTCCATGGGGTAGGAAGGTGACGGTAGTTTACGTTTTACTGTTTCCGTTTGTGGTTCAATTTTCTTCGTTTTGGTGCAAAAGGACGTATGTGGTGAAATTTCATCAAGGGACAGAATGTAGGTCTGCTCGAGGACAACCAAACACGTTTTTCTCGCAAATTGGTAAAACTCTTGTTTACCTGAACGATATAATTAGATGAATAAACAAAGGTGATCGAAATACGGTTCGTCTTGATATAAAATGATTTTAAAAGAAAGCTAGTTAAGTTTTGATTTTTTTTTATACATTTCATTGTATGTATAGATAACTAACTAGTTACACTAGATAGTAAATGAAATGACTAACTTACTATATATATAAATACAAAAACAAAGGATATATGCGTCGAAGTACTCGCCCGCATCGCTGACATCCGGAAACGTTTTGAATAAGTATACAATTAAAAAAAAAAAAAAAAATATGTTGTATCTTTTGTTTTTTTTTTTATTATTTATGTACACACAGTGAAACAAATATAGATACGTCATTTATACGCATTGAGTACAAAGATACTGCTTATTTATTAAGAAACTTAGTTATTTTAATGAGAATTTTATTGAGAATTATATTGTTTTATTCAGATGAATATTATTCCCCTAAAGTTAACCGATTCAATCATTAAAAGGCAAACAGTTTGGATAATAGAAAGCTCTTGGCTCTATACTAGAATCTGTCGAACTATGACGATGAACTCATTTACTGGATTGCAGAGCTAAACGAGAATTCTGCGCTCTAACTTTGACTTCAATCATTGTAAACTAATATAAGGGTTAGCTTAAAGCGAAATTTGAATCTCAGTAGGGTTTGTAATTTTTTTGATCGTTTATTTATTTATTTATTTGGGACAAACAAACAGTAATATTTAGTATTTAGTATCTCTTAATATGAAATCTGATAGATCTCATATACTCGTATTACGTTACTCGTATAATTGGTTGGCAAAATATCACAGACGAAACTTAGCACTTGATATGAGGTCTGAAAACAAATTAAATAAAATAGCTGGCCTTTCAGAAAGCACGTGCCAGATCTAAAATTGTGTGACTTCGAAGGTCAGATCTAAAAGTGGGTCAAAATGAGCTAATAATGACAACACACTCTGCCTACCACACTTCATCCATATAATCAGGTATCGTGCCTTTTTCAAAGCCAATAAAACATCGACCTTCTCTCTAAAGTCGATCAAAACCATCATGCTTTAAAAAGCAATCCCGGTGGACTAAAAAAGGAAAATGTAAGTTTTGACAGACATTCACCGATTGGCTTGGCAACACAAAAATATGAGGCACACCCGAACTTCGGCTCCGTGCATATTTAGATGAGAATGCTACCGATTTATACCAGTATAATGCCAGTGTCATACGGGTGTCGTCACCGAGGCAGGTCTAAGAAACGCTGGTCAACCGCAAGGACCAAGAGTTGTCCTTGGCTGATTGGTCGGAAAAAGCAGCAGACAAAGAAGAATGAATAAAATCATGCTAGACTAAACCTAACATGATTTAAGAATAGGTACAGTTTATCAAAAAAAGCGAAGCAGCATGATTATTTTGTCCGAAGACCTTTTGAAGCTTTTGTTCAACTCGTCATGTGTATTAGTGAGGATGTTAGGATCAAATCTTGCATTGTAATTTTGAACAACTTCCTCTTGGTCCATGAAATTGAATCTTCGTGTTAGCACTCAGTTCCGCAGACAACACATTAATAATTCCAACTTCTGAGCGTACGATATAACCTCATCATCGTCCTAGCCTTTTCCCAACTATGTTAGGTTCAGTTTTCAGTCTAACCAGATTCAGCTGAATACCAATATTTTACATGAAACGACTGCCTATCTGACATCCACAACCCAGATAAATAAATAAAGGAAGAAAAATTGTTTTTCTGCTTAAAAAAAAAGCACATTATAAAAAAAAAACGTAAAATTCGTATTCAAGCAATAAAAGTTTGACAGTTTTGTCCATTGCTTGATGTCAAGGCCAGGGACCAGAGACGATATATATCGCTACATTGGGGTAGAAAAAGCCATAAACCCTTTATGGGTTTTATTACCTTTCTACCCCAAGGTAGCGATATTAATAAGGGTAATACGACACCCGAAGAGACTGCTTGTCAGACTTTCGGGCATAACCTAATCTATGTATAAAAACTAAGGTAAACCTCCTTCTTTTCCAAACTTCCAGAAGTAACATTAATATTAATACAATATTGTAGAACTTGGATACCATTTCATACAGATGTTTGTCCACAATATATGTCTTGGGAGAAGTTTATGTTCCGACAACAATTACATAACACTTGAAAATTATGTGACCCGGCCGGTGTCTTGTTGGCAGTATGCCAGCGAGCTTCTCTTATTAAGTCAAATGAGGGAGCCGCGGTAATCTTGTATTATTTACTTGTCATATTTATTATCTTTTGCCTTGGTTTTACTAATTTTAGCTATCGCAGAGGTGCATAATAATTTAAAAGGTCTATCTATTCATACACGAAATCTCTTAAGGGGTCATTGTATTCATCATTACGAACAACTTTTACTATGGGACTAAACCTGAATCGCGAAAAAAAAATCGGCTGTTCCCTACATCTTGACTGTAGGGAACAGCTGACAGGGATAATTGTAGGGAACAGCTGATTTTTTGCATAGTTATTACGTTTCGCCATTGATAATAAGTACAAAACGTACTCAAACCAGCCTTAGGCAATGTCAAACCAATCACAAACACTTTCAAGTCTCTTTCTCTCATTGTAGCACTTAGCTCTCACATAGCGCTATCTCCCTCCATCATCTCAAACACAACGCTTGCATCATTGCCAAACTATTGAACAGTTGGTATCAATTCTAGCTGGAGCCGAACCGCTTGCTTCTCTGAAATGAACAACCACATCTAGTTAGACTGGGAGCTTGACAAAGAGAATAGGCTAGGAGGCTGACAAATGCACGCGCCTTACGTATTTACCTATGACTGTAACTCGAATGACGTCACTCAAAACATGGCCGCCCATGGAAAAGAGAAGAGCAATCTGTCCAATATGAAAAAAAAAAAATGTTAGAATTTTGAAATTGTATGTAATTAAATATCTTCGTAGATGCTTTATTTTATTTATTTGGGAATATAACTCCTTGATAATTTGGGAACATAAACCTCACACATCTGGTCCAGTTGAAAACCAGCGTCAGGCACCAGTTGTCTGGCATTTTCGCTGAACTGGGCGTTTTTGGCGCAGCGTGACGCACACTTTCCAGTTTTTTCAGTTATTTCCTACATCGGACTTTACACTTTTTTATTTGATTTTTATTTGTTTTTTATCTGATGTATGTCTCATGTGCACTGTGTGTCTTATAGTATGTGCTAAATAAATGTATTTTCTTTCTTTCATCTTTCTTATAACAGTATAATCAGCCTATAATTTCCCCACTTCTGGGACACAGGGTCTTCCAGAGGGAGGGGACTGAAATCTACCACGCGAGCCCAGCGCGGGGTCGTAGATGTCACGTCTTAAAATTTTTGGTTCTAACACACACATACGGATTCCAGTATTACACCAAATTTAAGCTAGTGTGAGTAAATGTATAACACATATTTTCCACATATTATAAAGACAAGTTATAAAAGTAACGCGATGTGCGCTTACAATTTGATTAGTAAAAATAAAATAATATAGTGTGACAAATGAGAAAACTGAAACAGGCACGGAAAATCAAATTGAAAAAAAAAACAACAAGAAATTATAATGGTGCGATATCTAAAATAGTGTCACGAACAAGGCTTCTAAATTTACAGGTTGGAAAAGCGAAAATGTCATGATGATGGATTTATCTCCGACAATGTATTTCTACGCCTTAACAATTTTCTTATACCAGAGTATAATTATAATCCCCCTAACAAAGTATAATAACTTATAAGTTATTAAGTTTTTTTTCGCATATCCTCCAAATCTTGGAGGGCTCTTATTAATCACTTCCTGTATTTCTCTCTCGGGGATTTTCCATTTTTTTTGACCGCAGGATAATAATAAATTTGTATAATTTGCATTTCATTTTAGCGTAATTTCTCGGTTGGCCTATATCTACAACGTCGAGTAATTCTCGACTCGTTTTCGTTTTAAAATATAAATTAGGTCGAGACATTCTGATTTTGCTCTATAACACGGATTAAGTTTCCAATTTGTGGCAGATTATTAGAAGATTTATTATTCCTTTCGATTTTTGGGTAGGCTGCGGCATTATGACGTCAATCTCTCCTTTTAGAGGCTTTTATTACATCACTTTTAATATATTATCTGCTTTAATCTTTGAATTTACCCTTTCTTGGTTTTTTTCTAGTGTGACAAACCGTGTGCCCGATGGGATTTCCCATCATCGGCAACAATGACAAACTTCCAAACAAACTTATTCCCTATTTTGACCCCTTTAGGGAATTAATGTTCGTTTCATAAGGAACTGTTGTGCAAAATTTCATGCTTTTAGATCCAGCAGTTAATGCTGTGCATTTTCTCTTAGTGAATGAATTTAGGATCTTAAAAAAACGGTGAAGGAAAACATCGTGAGGAAGCCGGAAATGTACTAAAACAAAAAAATCGAAGACATATGACATCTAACAACCCGCACTGGGCCCGCGCGATGGATAACAGCCCACTCCCTCTCACTGAGAGGAGACCTGTGTCCCAGCAGTGGGAAAATTGAAGGCTGATTATGCTAATAAGTGGAACTTGACCACCAACAACCAGTCAAACATCTGAAAAAGAATAAAACAAGTCAATAAAAACAGCAACTTCTACTAGATATTCCAAACAACGGTGACCCCAAAACGTTCGCTTCTTCGTGTCACAAGGAGGCCATGTGTTCTCTTTACAAAACTGAACAAGGCAGACTTCAACAAGTGTCCTACGATAAATATTAGCTTGCTTTACATCGTTCCTGTTGCATGGTCGCTTGTACGCTGTCATTTTAGTTGGGAACAACAGCTTAATTTGACACAAAGGGCGTTTAGTCTTGAAAATTAATATGAAAATGCAAGCTTGTGACCAAGAGTTTACTGTGAAAGTTACAACGACAGACAGACCTGAAAATATGGTAGAACTTGATTTCAATTTGCACAGTATTGTGACTTCTCAATAATATTTATAGAGGTGTGAGGTACAGGGTGTAAAGTTCACTTATCCTCCATAGAAAAGGGAGGATTCTGCGATCAGACGGGTTTTGTGTCTGGTGGGCAACTGACCGACGATTGTTTTTTTTTTTTGCAATGACATTTCGTAGTTCAATCTAGGAGGTTGTCGTCTGCTTAACCAGACTAAGCCGACGATTGATGTCGGGAACTTGTATATATTCTAGTTGCGGGGTAAACTGCTTGCGCGATGCAGGATTTTGCGTGACGACAGTTTGATGCGTAATTCGCATGTCACATTCATAAAAAAAGAAGATGCGGATTGTTGCATTATTGCTTCAGCAAAGTTGATGATTAAACAAAAAAAAGACACTAGATACTCAAAATCGTTGAATGTTACATAGAAGAAAACAAGAATCGAGCAAATCGTTTTAAAAAAAAAAAGAAAGCCTAGTGTATGAAATCACAATATTTACGCAATTTGCTCAAATAACCATGTCCTAATAAGGTAAAGTGGGTCAACCTCACATCCAAGATTCAGGGTCACGCGCGCATTCTGCCCCGTCATATTCATCAGACGAGTTATTTCCCCGAAAATGGTCCACAATTTTCACGTACTCAGCAAAAATCACAAATCAGAGCCGAATATAAACGGGGTTCGACGGACCCGTAAGCGGTCAGTGAATCTCATCAATCATTAGTCCTTCGGCGTGATAGATGTTTCTGGGGGTCGATTGTGCCCCCCGCTTGACGTATCAATTTATAAGAAAGAATGTAGGTAGTTGTAGATAGTGTCTGCGGCGCGACGGATTACGGGTTAACATCGGCGCCCCGCGGTCTAGCGTGTTAGAATTCTGGTGGGAAGAGTTTTTAGAGTGGTTTTTGACACTAAGTCACTGGAGTGGTTTTTGAGCTTATTAACTTCTGCTGATCAAGGGGCCTTAGTATTTAGTTGAATTCTTTTAAACCTCACATATAATAAGCATTACCGACCCTTTTCTTTTTACAATCATAATCAGCCAATATTCCCACTGTTGGGACACAGATCTCCTCTTTGTGAGAGGGAGTAGGCCATAATCCACCACCCGGGCCCAGTGCGGGTTGGTAGATGTGACATGTCTTCGAATTTATGGTTCTTTGTACAATACCTCATTGATAATCAACCAAGGCGCACTGAACCTTTCTTTTTTTTTTTTTTTTTGGTTGGGAAATTATCAAATAACTTCTCCCGCTCTGGGCGGAGCGGGAGGGTGTGTCAGACTTTTACTGACTAAAACCCACCCGTGTTCCTTCAGTTGCTTGTGCCTAAAATACGCACCACTGGGTACAATAATTGCTCAAAAACATTCGAGCCTCGCAGAATACCCATGCTAGCTACGGGAAAGGCGGCCATTTTTGTTTTTTTGCCCAACTCACAACAGGACAAATCACAGCGGTAGCGCACAAATTTCGACAGCCGAGTGGCAGTTCATACTAGCGACCGATAATGACAGCAACACGAGCTTTTCGTTTGTATACGAAAAGCTCGTATTTCTGTAATTTTTTCAGCTAGTCGGAAATGGCTAGTATTTATTCTGCTGCAATTACCTAAAAGTGTACAAAGACAAAATTGCGGAACAAAGTTGCGGAAGATAAAATTGGTTGAACATTCAAAAAGTAATAGTTAAAATACAGTGCAGGCAGGCATAATCGTGATCCTTTTCAAAATAGACTTAAATGTAGGCGCTTAAGTCATATTTTTGAATACTCTCACTTGTTTATAAAGTCCGGTATAATTACTTTCTCATAAGAAGGGATAGTGGATATTATGCAACTTATCAACAGTTTTTTCGTTTATTGAAACCTCATGGTTGGAAGATATTATCTTTTGGCAAAGGACAACCTCCTTTATTTATTTATACAATAATTAATTACAACGGAACAGCAATGAACGCTATCAAATTAAAAAAATATATAATGAACAAACATATTTATTAGACTGGGCTAACAAAATAAAAATTAAGTTTACGATACTAATATTTATTTCGTCTGTACTTGAGTGTATTCAAACACTTCATGTTATTAATTTTATATTGAACTAATTTGTATAATGTCCAGGCCGTAATTTGGAGGCCACTTGCGTTATTTTTTACACCAAAAGAGATAATATTTCTGATGATGCTCCGCTCACCCATTTCCTCGATGAACGTCCTACGTAGCTTTTATCACTCACTACCTTCAGTTCGCGACTGCGTCCGCGTGAAATTTCTTGTTTCCCCCCGAGTCGCATCGCATAATTTTGAACAAAATTGCCCTTGACATCATTTAATTTTAATGAATACCTTGGGAGATATCATAGTTTTAAAATAACTCCGCAAGGTCATAGGACCCCGGTACATTTACCCAGCGTTCCGTTATTATTCCAGTTCCCGTGACATTTACGGAATCTATTTATATCCGGCATTTCCGGGTCGGAAGATGATGCATCAATCATTACGACGGATCATCCGAGTCCGGTCAGAAATAATAGATTTTAACCCTCCATGAAGCACGAAAACACTGACAGATCAATTTGTTGGAAAAGAAAGTTCACCGGATTTTTCGTTGTTTTTTTGGAATATTTTGTATACTCTTAGGTACTATCCCGTTGGTCACGTGGTCGCAAGCGGGACTGCTGCGATCCTAGGTTCGATTTCCTTTAGGATTAGGCCGGGCAAAGGGATAACGGGTTTTTCCATTAGGAATTTCTTAGGAACAGCCCGGAGTTTGGAAGTTGGTGGTGTGATATCCACGTGCCTCGGAAAACACGTTAAGCCGTTGGTCCTGCGACTTATCTCTCCCCGGTCGTATCGATTGCTGTGTCTGCGCACAAACTTGTGCACAACAATAATTATCTCCCGCGCCGAAGGCTCCTTTGATATTCGCCGCCATAGCCGAAATGCCGTCTGGAGGATTATATGTATTTATACAGGTTATCCCTGGAGGTATGGATAAAATTGAATAGAGGCGTGGGCAAGGTCATTTCCAAACGTTTTAACCCTGACAAAGTCGGTGCAATTTAATAAAATTTTAGCCAGAACGTGGCCTTTGCAGTAAATGTTTTTTTCTAAGTGAACACATGTTTTCTAGCTGCGTAAAAGTATCAACACAGGAAAGGTCCACTCTTTTACAAAGTTCTGAAAAAAAAAATAATTGATAGCCCTGATAGTTTTTTTTTATGATTTTTTTTCTTTGAACACTATGCGAAGTTATTGAAAAAAAAATTATCATAGTTTTTGAACCGTAAAAAAATTCACCGACATTCTCAGGCATAAAAAGTTTGGAAATGACCTTGCCCACGCCCCTATTCGATTTGATCCGTACTTCCAGGTAGACCCTGTATTTTTTGAGTTACCTTCTACTTATTTGTATTCCAAAAAATGTTCCCACGGTGCACTTTTCAATCGTGCCTATTTATTTTAAGGGGAATTATAAAACGAGCGATTAATAAAAAGCTTTGCGACTGATGATGACATACTGTATTAATAACTTGAGCGGTATGAATTTGAGTAAGCGAAAAATTAACTAAACTAACGACGAACATTGATTAATAATAAAATCCAGAACGAGCTTACAAAAAGTGGATTGTGATAAATCCATTTCATATATTAAAATTTTATCCGAGCGACTACATTACTAAGTGAGCGACTGGAAATACAGAGAGGGCAACTTAGAAAAACACAAGATTGAACTTGAGAACTTAGGATGCAAGAGCGAGCGAAGCGAGCTCGTGACTTGGGGCACCCCGACACGGACAGGTTAGGTTCGAAGGGGATGACGGGGGCTCAAGTGAGCGAGCGGAGCGAGCGAACGAGCCCCCTTCATCCGCTTCGTGTTAGGTTCCTTTAAACCCTGCAGACAGAAATAGGGGCCCCGCGAAGCGGGGCTCCGTCGACTACGCCTTATTATTATGCTCATTTTGTATTTTAAGTAACTCAAATTAATGTTTGTAAGATACTGTTCTGTTGATTTTTCGTCACTTACAGTCAGTCGCTCACTTAGTAATTATATAACCCAAATTAATTAATTTTGACACTTAAAATTGTAATTTACAGTCACTCGTTTTATTGCTACCCTTATTTTAAGTACACCTTTATCATCATCATTTAAAGTTGTTTCAGCCACTGCTAAGTAAGGGCTTCCTTCTATTTGTGTATTAACTTCCCTGGTCCATTAATTTGCAGTAAAACACTTGTTTAACCCACAATTTTTGCCACAGATGCCCAAACACCATTTATAAGCACTATCCTTATCATATAGCCACAATTTTCCCTACAATTCGATACAGCGTTGTTTATTCAACAAATTTATTCGTTAGAGCGTAAGTTATTACGGTGAGCCGATTAAATAATATTACCATAGCTTGTGTGAGTGGGTTTGTTCGCGTGGCTTCGTGCCTAAGTTAGGAGATAGGGTTGTCTGGTACTTGAGCTATTGATTTTGCAGGTTTTCTTTAAGAAAGGTGGACTGTTTACGTTAAAATACACTGCTTAGCAATCCTTCTCTCAATTACTATAAGAGGTAATAAGTCTTCTAGAAATAACTGTTATCGACCTTGTTCTTCCAAAGGAAAGCTTTCAAGACTTCTTTCTGCAAAAGTTAAAATAGGAACTGCTTCAAAAATATACTCAACATACCTTATTATATCTTATATATTCTGATAAACAGTGTCTAGTACATAGTGGCACTAAACACAAACATTGTAAATGGCTGACAAGCAAAAAAAAAAACGTCATCAGTTTCGTCGAAAGATGAAAAGAAAGAAAAATCCGATTAAAACAAAATTCTTTAAAACTATAAAATGCCAAAAGGGCCTCAGCTCAGCGTAATGTCAGATGACAGCTCAAGGTATACCAATCTGATACAATAAATGCAAGACCATAGTCTGGCACTTCCAACGCGCATTCTTTTTTCGAAATATATTTAAACGGAAATTCTTCTCTATTATGATTTTTTTTTTTATTCTAAGAAGTTTTGACACATACACATAAGTACACATCCTTTTTTTCTGTTTAAACAGAGGATAAGTTTTATGAAAGTCAGTGGCGTAAAAGTAGGTATCTGCAATAAATATCTATAAATATGCATGTTTGTACAGACGCCAGCACATCAAGCTACTGCAATCTGTCGAATTTCTTTAGTAGATTTTCAACATTATCGCTAAAGCATAAGGTTCAAAGTTTATTGGGAATATTTGACAGTTTCGGGTAGCTTGATGTGCTGGCGTCTGTACTAGTGAGAAGGAATGGACTTTATAACATAACTTATGTTGACTCGAACAGTTACTATTCGCTCGCTAAATTAAAAACCTGGATCCTGACGTCGAACGGTATAACTTTTGCAGTAGCTGCTTTAAAACGAAGCGTACTGGCAATTTTCAGAGAAATTATCAGAAACAGAAACGAATAAAAAAATGATCAACACTCCAGAACTCGACTCAACTCGCCCATAAATATCAATTAACACGAACCGATTCCGAAATAAAATCTCGATTAAACTCTCGAGTGCCAAGAAAATCGATATTGTCTTGAACGCTCCATCTGTTTATGCAAATATACTCGAGTCTAGTTCGCCGTCATCGTTTTAACCCTGTTCCATTAACCCTGTATTAATTGATTCGTTGAAAAGCCGCGGCCGAGAGCCGAGGCTTAGGCCGAAAGCTCGGCGGACGGCCGAATTAAAAATCGGCCGACTGTTGACTGTTGTTTTGAATTGAATTGATTCGATTCTATTGTATTTATTGTAGGAGAGCTGTTTTATGGCTTTCATGTTTTGATGATCAAAATTTAATTTAGTTTATTGAACTAATTTATTACGGATGGAGCTGAGTATACAATATGAACAACAGTCCATTTGTTGATTGTGCGGTTGAAGCTGTACGATGATAAAGTAGGTAAAAGTAAACGTTTTATATTGTTATATACTTACTTAATTCCAAGGAGGAGGGGAGGGATAATAGCCGCAAAGGTCGATCGATCAGGTTAAGCTACGCTTGTCGCAGTTGGTCTGTGGATAGGTGACCATCTTTACATACCGAGACCCCTCCGTGCCTCGGAAAGCACGTTAAGCCGTTGGTCCCGGCTGTCACTCGTAGATCTTTGACAGTCGTTACGGGTAGTCAGAAGCCCGAAAGTCTGACAACCTGTCTTTCTTAGGGGTATCGTATTACCCAGTAACTGGGTTTTGGAGGTCAGATAGGCAGTCGCTCCATGTAAAATACTGGTATTCAGCTGCTTCGGTTAGACTGGAAGCCGACCCCAACATAGTTGGGAAAAAGCTAGGCAGATGATGACTTACTTAATTCCAAGTAATTGCTATTAGTCGAAGGTAGTAACTTTATAAAAGCGCAATTTTTGTCTCACGAAGTGACGCTTTACTTGTGATAACCGAGTATACAAAACACACACTGTGAATGTGTGAACTTGGTAACCACGAGTAAAGCGCGCGTCGCTACTTGAGATAAAAATACTATACAGTACTTAGGTACAGTCAGGGAAATTAATTGTTAATCAAATCGACACAATACGATTATTTGCCGTGATGTGAATATACAGACAATTTAGTAAGCAATTAAGTTATTCCCCTGACGGTGAATAACAATGGAATTAAGGAACACGTGTAATAAAAAGTGCCTCTTCGTGATTCTCAGTAGTCATTTCTTATATTAGTATGGCTATGACTTTGAACATCGCTAGTCTAACACATGCCTTAACACACAGTTCACACAAGTTTGTGGTTCCCGTCGATTTCACACAGTTTGTGGGAAGTATAAAGCTGATCATAACATTACTTGTACGGCTATATCGTGTTCCAGCCAGTTCCCAACTTAGTTCGATCTGAAATCATATTAGAGGTTAATTCCCGGTAATAGGAGGGCAAATATTGGCCTTCGAGTATTGTCGGCCTCATGTTAACTCAAACACAAAGTATTTGTTTCAAATAAACCAATTACAGGCACTTTTGATCTCAAAAGGTCGGTCAATCATGGAGATGAAGCTAATTGCCCATTCTAAAGTAGTAGGTGCCTATGGAGAAGAACGGGCAAGAAACTTCACAAGCACTTTTAAAAACCAAAGTAATATGGTTATTTTTTTAAACGTGAATATTTTCTGCTTCAAAACTATTTGAGAAAACTTAAGTATGCTGTAGGAAATAGATTATAGCAACGTTTGAAAGAGGGCTGACTGCCCAGGATACGTCTAATATACTTGAATACCTGACGACGCACCATGTGGCGCCATCTATGTTTGTTACAAACTTACCGGAATCACCGAAGAGGTCGGATAAGAGTGACACTGGCTGGTGACAGTCACTCTAGCAGAGCCTCGCATCGATGGTTGCGTAGCGCCTGTCTTCTGATGACTGAGATGAGGTCAGGGGAGCCACTGTCGTACCACTTCCATGACGAACTGCTGTATTCCGGCACAATCTGGATGATATTGAAGCTACTGAACCACTAATACGATGACCACTTCTAGTAAAGGTTATCCTGCGCTGTTATACCTATTTTCACTCATGGAGGCTACTGTAGTACACCCAAACTAAAACTTATTATCAATTCTCACATCACTCAACTCACACTCGGAATCCTACTCCCACCACAGACACTGTCACCTACACACCACATGCTCACACAATAATACACCTACACACGACAGCGCATCTGCAGAGCCTTTTCCCAATTATGTTGGGGTCTGCTTCCAGTCTAACTGGATGCAGCTGAATACCAGTATTATACATGGAGCGACTAGCTATCTGACCTCCACAACACAGTTACTGTGTAATGCCCCCTTGGTAAGACTGGTTGTCAGACTTTCGGACTACTGACCACCCGTAACGACAGTCAAAGATCCACGAATGACAGCTGGGACCAACAGCTGAACGTGCTTTCTGAGGCAGGGAGGGGTCTTGGTATGTGAAGATGATCACCCATCCACGGACCAACCGCGGCAAGCGTAGCTTAACCTTATCGATCGACCCGTGCGGCTGTTATTACTTTATTAGCTACAGCGTACATATTTTATTTGAAGAGGGGCTCCTCTTCAAATAAAATATTATTATTATTATTAATTTCAACAATAAATTGGAACCTACTGTCGAGTATTTCTCATAACGAAAAATATATATTTCAAGAACTCTTTTGCAGCGGTTTCGAGTAAAACGTGAATATTCCAAAATCTTTTTAGAAGTGGAATATTTTAAATTGAGCGAAAATAATTTTATTTTAACGTAATTGAACATCGTTCGTGTAAAAGGGAGACATTTAATTAAGGGAGCAAAGATATTCTTAGTTTTAAAAAGCCATGTAGTAAGACATTCTTTCTTTTGTTGTTTTAGGGAAATACATTTATAATTTGCTTTTGATATGGAATATTTAACTTACTATATTTTCTAGCGTTATTCTAGAAATTGTGCTCACGATCTCACAGCCCCAATTTATTTATTTACTAGCTGTGCCTGAGACTTCACTCGCGTGCATGTCGGAAAACAAACTAGATTTCATGAGTTTATTTTTTTTGCAGAGCAATAATTATTTTTCTAAAATAAAAGTAGATTAAGTTAATCCTTATGACATCTGCTATATGCCAGTGAAAATATCGTCAAAATCGGATCAGTCGTTTCGGAGATTAGCCGAAATAAACAGAAGAACATGCAGAAAGACACAAAAGTATTAAAAATGTTTTTTTTTGTTGTAAAAGTACCGTATATACTTTCATACGCATTTATTAAATACCTGTTATTTTGACATTACAAGCGTCTCACTTCTATTTCATTTAGTTGTGTAGATTTGTGCACAATTTATTATCTTTAGCAAAATGTTGACATTAGACATGATACAGGGTGAAAAAAATCAATGGGCCCTGAAGAAACCACTTTAAATCCTAATCCTAAAGACAAATTATTTTATTTATAGGAAACATTCATTTATTTTTGAAAAGAAACTAAACTGCATTCGCAGATTTCTCGACAAACTTACCTGAACCGGGAAAGGAACCAGCAAAAAATAAAAATAAAAAACACTTGCTGTTTTATTTCACTAGTCGATAAAGTCAATGTTAAAGATAAATTTCATTGTCTGTATAGGTACAAACGGGACGATTAGATGTCCTGCAAAAAGCCTCTGGACTATTTTTAATGGAACCAAAAAATGTCATTTATAAAAAGTCTTATGAGACAGGAGACTATAGAACAGCTAAGGGTTGAGGTAGAAAATATCTGTCTCGAATCTGTGAATACAGTTTTGTTTTTTTTTTTTAAATAAAGGAATGTTTCCTTTAAGCAAAATAATCTATCTTAAGGATTTAAAGTGGTTTCCCTACAAGGCCCATTGATTTTTCCACCCTGTATAAAGCCGTAGGTAACAGTCACAATATCCCCGCACTAGTTAATACTGTATTACAGTGACATTCGGAGACTATTCGTAATCCACATCTATTGCTTACGCTGTCAGCCTTTTTTATGTCTGTCTAGACATATATACCTACTGTGTAAGCACGCAAAAATGAGACCATTTTAATAGTTTTTATCCACAGAAATATCAGAAAGCATATAAAAAAGCCTTATTTCTACGCGTTCTCTATTTACGTTTTTTTTTGCTCGAGGCAGTTACAAGGTTAAATTATGTAATAAACATAATGTTATAAGATGTATTTTTACGCAGTCTCTATTCAAAAAGCAGAAATTAAGCGCAGACTGGAGCCCCTAAAGACAATAGCTTGGAGAAACAAGGATGTACCTATAATTGTTTTCTTGATTAATTCAGAATGGGAAGTCCTCCATTCTCTCTAGACGATAGCTCTGTTTGTGTGAAATGTATAAATAAATCCATCAATGTTGGTTTGTAATGTACGGTGTTATAAATATGATTTGCTGGTTGAAATGATTCGTAGATTTTTTTAAATTTTATGTTGATCTTGTTTTAGTAGATTACGAACTTTGAATTTTTTTGGCTATACACTCTGATTTTTAACCTACTAGACCAGAATTACAGCTAAATATTTCCTAAATAATGTCACGTTGACAAAAAAAGGTCGATCACAGCTCTTTAGTCTAGTAAATTAAAAATCAGAGTTTAGTTGTTCTTGCTCTTAAGAACAATTCCCGTAATTTTAACCCATTCCCTGTCCCATGAATCACATATGATTCATGCTCATTGTTTAACTATTGTGTCTACTTTGTGGACAGGGAACCTGTTAAGGAACCTTCGCCTTGATGAGATTTCTAGTATTGCTAGTCATTTGTTTATACTGACATTTTCATAAAATAGTTCTTCTTATTCTTCTAGTTCTGTACCCGGTTTGTGACAATATGCTCGCCCCCTAATACTCGTACATGCAACTTAAACATAATTGGCTAAATGTGGGTGTAAAGGTTCTTCTCTTCGGGGAAACAAGACGTGAAGTTATGATAAGTTATTTCTAAATTCAAATAAGTAACTTTGAACCGCTGTACAGTTATATTTTGAAATGAACAACATGAATATTTTATGCCAGCACGATATTAAAGTACACATTGCCTATTGTTATTTTTATTACAACTATATGATTATACGAAAACCCGAAAGTTTTCAATTCAATAACTACTTTCATATGCATCCAATTTTTGAATCTATATCAGAATTTTTCGATTCCATTTTTCTACTCTAGTTCTAATACAGTAAAGTGCTGCTTCCATTTTTATATGCTTATGCATATTTATTGGAGCACGCTGTTTGATTTAATATTTTCACAAATACGTTACGTTACGTTATTCGTTATTATTGAAAATTGTTTAAAGTGGTAGTCTGACTGGAAAATTCTGAAGAGATCAGCAAGAATTTCGGTTCCACCGAAAAAAATAAATTACGACATTCCCATTTTTTTTTTTTTTCGAAATCTCGATTTACCTACTTAGTTCAGTACCATAGACAAGGAACCATAATTAATAAGTCTCTAAAAAAACAAACCAACTCATAACGAAAGACTTTATTAACACAGAAATAATATGAAAAAGGAAATAGGAAAGCTATATAACATATATACATCTAGCTTGTATACCTAAATATACCCGTTATTATGAATAGAAGACGGTCTCTTTTCAAATGTCGGGAAATACAAATTTTGGTGCTCATTATAGCCAGCCAGTACGTTTTCTATAGTCGGTAGGGATGCCTCCTTTGTAACGCGAAATAAAAGGCAATTGTGTTTTCTTCACAGTAGTGATATTGATTTGAAGAATTCTGTTTTTCGTTAAACAAATACAGATGGATCTAAAGATAAACATAACATAAACTCACGCCTCTATGCCCCGAGAGTTAGGCAGAGAGAGGAGTTTAGCTACCCGAAACTGGCAAATTTTTCCAATCAATTTTGAACTTTGAAACTTTAGTGATAAAGTTGAAAATCTATCAAAGGAATTTGATAGATTGTAGTAGCCACTACAATCTATCAAATTCCTTTGATAGATTTTAATAGTACCAAGCACCGCACATCAAGCTGATGTGCTGGCGTCTGTACCTTTCGCCAGTTATGTTTAAGGCCAGGATATTCGAGACATATGTTTTGAGAGTAAAAGTTTGGTCTACTTCAAGTACGACTTGAAAAACGATCAAAAACTTCCCTATTTTCGATTTGTTTGCGATTTTTTATGATCGAGTGAATTTGTAAATATCGTGTTTTGAACCATAGAATAATCAAGAATGTATATTAATCTACGCCATATATTTTTATCAGATCGAAAAAAAGAATATTTGATCTCTCACAAACTCTGACTGCTACTGAGAGACAGATGGAAAAATCCAACAAAGATAATATTATTTGAATATCTATTTGAATATTTAAACCCACTTGCATCACAAATCTATAAATTTATTTAGCTCTAAACATTTTAAAACATCACTGTGTCTTTATCATCTTCAAATGATTGACAGAAACAAAACGAGGTTTTAAATAGTTTTATATAATAGTTTTATGTGTAGCGTATTTTTAGGATAAGGCTTATAATACTCAAAATTTATTTTACGTAATAGGTAGGATTTCTACATAGACAAAAAAAAAAATCGATTGCAGCTTATTTATGTAAATTGCAACCCTAACGTTATAGTGGTACGTAAATAATACTATTTAACACGTTTAACGCCATGTTGGACATTGAAATGCACCATGTCGGACAGCAATGTCCGACATGGCGTTGAACGTGTTAGTGTTGTATTGAACAAATAGATTCAAACAATATTTGGAAATGTATATCTTTATGCCTGATCATTAGTTCGAATTTTTATAACAATATATTTCTCATCTTTTATGTTATACTCAGTAAATTGCTTGGTTGACTTATAACAATCCTCTGATACTGCAACTGGCATACCTACACAGAAAACAAAACATTAAAATATTATTTCATTATACTTATCTCAAAGATTAAACCGTAAATGGTAAACGCACACCACAAAGAACGTCATTATATTAATGGAAGATGCAGCTAGCTTTCTTATCATCATAAAGAGGGCATTAATTTATTTGTATGACTACTTACAGCACTTGCATAAGATATTACTCGAATAAACTTACTGGCACCGCCATATTTTCACGTTACGGGTCTCATCAAGAAAAAATATGATGACTCGTTAAAGTTAAGTGGCAATATAAAGTTAAAACATTATAGTGGAGTGGCTTAGTATTCATGGAATACCTAGCGAGGCACTCAGTGAAATTGTATGCTAGGAAATCGTTCATTTCTAGTGGGAGCGTAAGACCCACTTGCGATTTGTCGCACGACTTAGTTATTAAGGCCTCGGTCTCGAAGTCAGCGGGCAGATCGCGCGGAGCTAGAACGGCGTAGTGTTGTGTAAATTAACTTTTACCTGCTGGAGTTTGAACCCACAACCTACGACTCGTAAGTAGCAGTCGTTACCACTGGGCCATCACTGCTCTTTATCCGTTGTACGTTGACCGTAATTAACAATTTCACTTACCTACCTTTTCACTATTCATCAACAAAAAGCGTACCCGAACTATCGTTCACAAAGAGCAGATCTAACCCTCCAGATAAGTCCCCATGTGGTCTCATGACCCCCCATACATCACCACAGAGGTTCATCTCAATAGATGTAGACAATTAGACCCCTAATTTGTAAGCGGTACACCCCTCCCCGATGTCACAGAGCGTATGTTTATTTTGTAAACAAACAAGTACATTTTGGTAGCGAACTTGTGTGGAGATGTGAACCCGGCGTGGTATTTATACGGAGGACGTGTGCTGCGGTTAAATATTTGTTGATTTGCTGTGTAAAAGAGATGTTTTGCGTGGTTGATTTTTAGGGTTCCGTACCCAAAGGGTAAAACGGGACCCTATTACTAAGACTCCGCTGTCCGCCCGTCCGTCCGTCCGTCACCAGGCTGTATCTCATGAACCGTGATAGTTAGACAGTTGAAATTTTCACAGATGATGTATTTCTGTTACTACTATAACAAGAAATACTAAAAAATAGAATAAAATAAATATTTAAGGGAGCTCCCATACAACAGACATGATTTTTTTGCCGTTTTTGTAGATAATGGTACGGAACCCTTCGTGAGCGAATCTGACTCGCACTTGGCCGGTTTTTTTTTTATTATTTTGGGGTTTCATTTGAAATATCGGTTTAGTCTATAATATCTAGGTTACGTGATGTATTTCCTACAAGCATAGCTATTCACAATCATACGACAGGCTATCGTATCGAAAATGACATATTTCGATAACCTCATTTGCCTTGCCCCCGTCAGTAAACAGCTGTCTGAAGAACTGCAGTCGTATATTTGATTTAAACTGATTTTTTTTGGGTTTTGGACTTGTGAACAGCGTTCAGAGGAATCCTACGATAACTATGAAAGAAAAAAAGAAAGAAAGAAAAAGTATTGATTGTCACTCGTACAGGAAGATCACAAACTAAACTAAACATAGTCCAAAAAAAAAATAAAAAAAAATATAATAAAAGTAACAAAAAGAAAAATGAAACCGAAGTCCTATACGGGGCCAAAAGGCTCCTATCTCAGCAAGATGCTGTGACATTTAAAAAATAAATGTCGCAGCGCTGGTTTTCTAATAGGGCCCGCTGTGATTTCACGGGCAGTTACAGGAATAAATAAATGATAAAATAGATGTATGTAAAATATTAGCAAATAAAATAAAATATTCATTTTTAATCCGCGCCAGACGTAACCTCAATGATTGATGTTCAATACGGTACGAAAGCATATCGAGTGGTTGTGAATAGCGCTGCAGATCTCCGAGCAGATTATTTTTTATATTAAAAATATAAAGTCAGGGTCAATGATTGCTTAGCGTACTGACTGTTAACTTAAATTTTGCAACAAAACAACTTTCATTCTTTGACAGACGCATGGAATGGTTATAACACGTCAAATTGACGAAGTGTGCCAATCTGCTTTACAATTAATCTTCCTGATTGTACAGACGCCAGCACATCAAGCTACTAGCGAACGATTTTCTTTTTAATTCATTTTTTTTTTTACTTTTCGTCTTTTAATACAACACCCACTGAAAAATAAAATGACTGCCCGTAATTTTTTTCAACTGATCATAATAAGCTTCCTAATGTTAATATGACATTTGCTAAAATATATTTGTTGCTTATTCATCCTATTATATAAATGGCTAAGCATCAGCCAGCCAGTTCATTAAATGCTCATTTAGATGCATTGGCTGAATATCATTCAGGCCGCTAGTGGAATGGCACCGTTTAGTTAAAAGACTTAACTAACTTATTTATTTATTTTACCATTTATGTACACACATATTATATAAACAGACAAGAAAAACAGAACAGAAAAATAGGTACAAAGGTGATGCTTATTTCATAAGAAATCTCTTCCAGCATTTCTCAGCAGCAGTAAAGGAGACAAAAAAATACATAAAATCGTAATCAATAATTATTCACTTAATAAAACTAAACAAATACTATGAAAATAAACATACATAAACATACATACATACATACTTCTAAAATAAATATCACGTAATCAAAATAATAAATACATACATAATATACAGTGTGAGTCTTTATAAAGTGCACATATTAAAAAGGGTGAAAATATAAACAATTTTATCGACGGAAAAAATGACAATTTTTTTTTTTTTTTAAATGGTAAAAAATGGTAAAAATGGTAAATTTTCTTTAAAAATCATGAATAATTAATTTACGAGGTTTCTTTTTCAAAAAATTATAGCTTTATTAGCTTCGCCTATTATTAGAGATCATTATTAATTTTGTTTTGTTTTAATATGACGTTTAGTTTAAAAGTAGTAACAGTTTGTTTGCATGGGGTACCCAGACGAGAGTAAAAAAAATTAAAAATTAAATTAGTTTTAGATTTTGTTTGACATTTTTTCCGTCGATAAAACTGTTTATATTTTCACCCTTTTTAATATGTGCACTTTATAAAGACTCACACTGTATAATGGCTGATCAAACCAGTTGGCGGCTACATATACATAAGTATTATAAAACAGTCGCATTTCGTGTTAGTCTGTCTGAGTTCGCTGAAATCTTCTAAATGACACAATGGATTTTGATACGGTTTTCACCATTATTTAGAGAATTTATTCTGAACGGTTTAGAAATTGCCATGATTTGTTAAGGTGTCAAAACTGTGCGAAACAGGAGCGGATCGCTAAGTTGAAATAAAATAACCTAAAGCAGATCAAACAGTCCAATACATCTTCTTATACCGTTTCTTGTTAACTTTTTTCATCTTTCAGTTCGCTACATGTCGTAAAGAAATAGTATATATTTTCTTACTAAGTACATGTTAAAGCCAGTACAGCTGTTACTTCATATTAATTTCATATCACGTACAAACTTATGAATATTTTTTCCACGCCATACTGCCTTTGTTCAGAGGTATCGGATTTTGGTCTAGAAACTAGAAACATAGATCTTTTTTGGAAGATGGAAAAGTTGAGTATGTGCGAGGAGTAATATTAAATAGATAACGTAAATTATTATGAAATATATATATATGTATATATTTTGCTGAGTTAAACTGTGTATGTCTTTATATAAAAATATATTTTGCTGAGTTAAGTTATGTATGTCCTTATTTGATTTTTCTGTGATACTCGAAGTGATGATTTTAAATTATTAGGTATATTTCGTTTTTATTGAACATTTTCACGCTATTGTAATACATAAATAAAAAGTAACTTTAGCTAAGTATACTTGTCTTCTTAATAATAAATCATCATATTATTTAATTGTTATATAATAATAATAATAATACAATAATAATAATTATTTATTTTGAAAACATACATTACTCCCTTAATAAGTGGTTCTTATTGTATGCAATAATTTAATAGAAACACCTAGACTTTTACAACATAAATATTAATATTGAAATTTATAGTTATACATATATTCTATTCTAAATTTTTAGCTATACATGTATTCAAAATATATTTGTTTCATTTCAAAATGTGTCTTAAATAGAAGCGAATAAGATTTTTCAAGCAAAAAAAGTGAGGCCACTTTTACATGGAATCGATTCGTTCGTTAATTCAATGAACGAGGCGATTATTAACCTGACTGTACCCTTTATTTTAGCATGTAAAAAAACTGGGTATATTCAGTTGGCGAAAACATAAAAGTGATTTAATTTTAAGTTTCACTTTGTGGATACGCGTAAAAAAATTTGGCGTGTCCAGATGACGAAATAATATGTGATATTAATTCACCTACTGGACACATGTGTGTCCAGAGTCTTGTGTCGAGTTGGTGAAAAGCTCGCAGACGGCAGCATATCAAGCTACCCGAAACTGTCAAATTTTCCCACTCAACTTTGATCCTTATGCTTTAGGAAATCTATTAAAGAAATTTGACAGATGGTAGTAGTTCGCTGTGCTGGCATCTGTACACCCACGTTTCGCCAGTTATGTTTAAAGTTTACGGTTGCGACCGGTAGACTAACGAGACAGATATACTTCTTTAATTATTTTATATTAAGCCTTTTGCAGATAGGCGTGACGCGACCGTGCGACTCGATTTTGGTTGAACAATTTCCATGAAGTTTACACAGAAATTGTTCTACCTTTTAGCCAATTGAGCCTTTATTGTCAAGAAGCTCCCACGGGTACTTTAGTATACTTTCGACGCATCCTAGGCGTTCATTCCAGCTACTTTACTGATTGGCAGTGCTGATTACACTTCCTCATCAAGTTACAGTCGGCGGCACGTAACTTGGCAAGGTTTTGCCGTAGTGGGAATAAGTTTGCGCATGTACACTTAGTGCAACAAAAATAAATATCACTTTGATTGCTTGTAATTATTCTACGGTTATTTCCATAATTTATTTTAAACACGTCTGTTTAGAAGAAAGTGAAAGAAAGGAGAGGAAAAGAGGAGGACTCTTGCCAAGTTATGTGCCGGCTACTATATTAGGTCCAATATTGTAGTTGGTAAGGTTCATTTTATCCGAGCCTTTTTCCAGGTGCGGCCAAATATCAATATTTTACACAAAGCAATTTTCTTCTACCGTCATTGTGCAACGTTATACTGTCGCCCGACCACATCAACGACTTTGCGACATTCGCAAAACAAGTGAAAGTCGAGCTTCTAAGCTTCACGAAATTGGCATGCATCCAGATTGAATCATACCATTAAGTATTCTGCTGTAATAGTTAGCAGTGAAATAGGTACAGTCAATGGGCGACAACGTTAAGCAAGTTTCCAACAAATTCCTTTTCCACGTCGGACGCATGTCACCTTTTTCAACTGTCGTCAAATTAATTCATAATGTTTGCAATTCGTAATAGGGAAAATAATAATGTACAAGTAAAAACTAACCTTAAAGACTTTTCTTATCTGTTCATTCCTTGACTATACAAACAAAATAAGTTTTTCGACTATCCTCAAAAGAACGTGATCTTTTTCCTATGTCGACCTTTTTGCACCACTCTATAATTGTCTAAGGTTATTTCGAATTTCGAAACCCATTCTGGCACCCTCTTTAATTGGTCGTATATAGCGTTCCCCCCATTCTCTGTGAGCAATGCTTACGACGATTGCAGAGGTGTTGATAGCCCTTAAGCTGGTCAATGTTTCAGTGGTCCTTAAGTAGTTTCTAGTAGTTTAATCGTTGGGGTTTTACTTTAAGAGCCCTCTTACATTACTGAGCGCGCATTTTATTTATTTTTATAAATGGCATCTCGCAGTTCAACCTATGAGGTTGTCGTCTGCTTAACTAGGCTTGCCTGTGGATGCCTCAATAAATTAAGGCTTCCAGCCAGGGCGAGCGCTCATTGCCGGCGCAGTGAAATATATAGTACTTTTATTTTATTTATTAAAAAATCAAAGTATCTATTTTTTTTTTTAATTCTCGCTATTTTAAGAACTTTCAGTCTGATCTCAGTGTCAATTTTTTGACGATTCTTTATCGACCACTAGATTTTGAACGTTTTAAATAACGAGAATTGGCCTTCTATGTATGAACGTAAACTAGGCAAAAGAGTATATAAGGATCTGTTATTTTCTGTTCTGTGATAAATATTGTAGCTGGTGGCGTTCTATAGTTTCTGCCTACCCCCATTTATGTATGTATAATTCGAAGTTTCCTTTCGATGTTTTCGTATCGTCCTTGAGAATCCGTTTCCTTAACTTTTTTATTAACCTTGGTGACGTCCTAATTTCTGTCATTAGTAAAAAAAAAATACGCCCATTAAACTATCACTAAGCGGATGATAAGCAGTCAGTATCAATTATGTCGTTAAAAATAAAAACCCTCAATGCACATCGAATATTCAAACACCAATTACTGTCCGTTTACACCGCGCTCGATTTTAAATTACTCCTAAACGAAAAAGTAGTGAGACTGTTTCGCTTTCTGTTTGTACTGAGCATACACTATCCCTAACGCGTATTCCAATTCATTTAATTGTTCCCTATCCACTTCGGGTTTTCAAGGAACATTGTTACTTTCCACTGTACCAAAATGGGCAACGCTTGTTTAATAATCTGTAACAATCGCAGATTAGTGGTACGTGACTCGAATGCATAATACCGCGCCTTTGTTGGAACTGTTCAGTTTCGTAGTTAAGGGTTGCGTTATCGTTATTTTATGTTATTTTTGTGTTATACGTATGATTAGAGTCCTGGTGAAGTCACGCACACACTGCTGAATATAGTTAACGTTATGGTTTTACCATATAAATAGTAATTTTGCTAAATTGCGAATCGAGTTTTAGCAAATGTTCGGTTTTGTAGAGCATCGTTCTGTCACTCATACCTACATATCCCGAAGAGTTAGCTAAAGGTGTACCTTAAGTACAGACGCCAGCACATTAAGCTACAACAATCTGTCAAATTTCTTTAATAGATTTTCAACTTTATCTCTAAAGTATAAGGTTCAAAGTTCATTGTGAAAATTTGACATTTTCGGATAGCTTGATGTGCTGGCGTCTGTACAATTTCGCCAATTTTGTTTAAGCCCCATGTAATAGGGGACAAGTCCATTACCATCAACCGGGCACAAATCCAGACTCCGGGCTACTACTGAGAAATTTCAGCTGGAAAATTCCAATATCACTGCCCGACTTGGGAATCGGACCCAGGACCTGACGCACGGCAGTAGCGCTAGCGATCCCTAAAACTCAGTGTCATGTTAACACCTACAGGTGCCTTATTATGACGGTTTAATGCCATCATGATTCTAGTGTAAGAGAGAGACGGTATATAGGGTGAATGGTAATTAGTGACCGATACTTAAACACATGATTCTACTCATGACAACAAAAAACTTTTACTACAGGACCAAACCTGAAATCGCGAAAAAAAAAATCTGCTGTTCCCTACATTTTGACGAATCGTACGAACATAAATGTAGGGATCAGCTGATTTTTTTTTCTTTTTCGCGATTTCGGATTTGGTCCTATAGTAAAAGTTGTTTGTTGTCATGAGTAGAATCATGTCTTTAAGTATCGGTCACTAATTACCAGTCACCCTATACAACGTGTAACGTTAAATACGCAAAACCTGAAAATAGTTTGATCAGAATAACGAGCACAATTCATTAAACCACTTTTTAACATAGGTCACATTTTTCATAAAATCTTCATTAAAAACGTTGCCGTGTCTATTTATTAATAGGTCAAGCAAGCCAATGTCAGCGCGGCGCAGCGGCCCGGTGACGACTCCTCCCTCGATAAAGCGTCGTCGCAGACGCAAAAAACGCTCAGAATGGCCAGTAAAACTAAAACATCACATAAAACCTTTACATTTTTTTTAATGACTTATTTTCTCTTTGAAATAGGTCAATTGAAATATAAATCAGTTGGGGTGTCTGAGGTTTTGCGCATTTAACGTTACGCGTTGTATACAAGATCCCTTTTTCGCACTGGAATCATGATGGCATTGATAATTCGTAATACGGCCCCAGATGGTTAATAATATAATAATAATAAAATGTATTCAATAACATAAGGAATAACGCTAAATACAGTTGTTCTTAAATCTATTTCAAGTTCACCCTTCTTTTATGCCTGAACTAGTTAATCCTGTGTTTCAGGCGATTGGAGCTAACAATAATTTATTAAATAATCACATAATTATCATATTTATCTTATTGGTACACATGCAAAAGGTTTACAAAATTATACAGGGTGACTGGATCTAGATCCGCCATAGCAAATTCTCATATAAAGGAAGTAATTTACTAATTATTGAACCTTACTTTCCCTAACTAAAGTTTCCTAGTTTGGGAGATATGTCAATATTTATACTTTATTGAGTATTTTCAAAAATTTGATCTTCAAGCATTCATAACTTTAGTTTCATTATTTTAGTAGTTTTTTTTTTACTATTTGTTGGTAGTCATAAACATTGGTGATTAAAATACCTCGGAACTTCCCTCAAACTAGGGTTAAAAAATAATATATTACACTCAAAAAAAAAAAATACTTTAAGATCAAATTTGACCTCAAATAAAAAAAACTACGGTGTTTAAATAATTAATTTTAATCATTGTGGAAAAATCTCTATAAAGTATAAAAATTTACATATCTCCCAAACTATAAAACTTCAGCTAGGAAAAGTAAGGATCAATAATTAGTAAATGACCTCCTCTGTATGCGAATTTGCTATGACGGGTCCAGAGCCAGTCACCCTTTATATTACGAACAATATTTACTATAGAACAACGAATAACTTCTCTGTATCTTCATAGGACATAGTTTGAAGAGTCTGCATAAGGATTTTCTTGCAGTTACTCTGATTTAAGGAGCAGATGTTTCCTTTATCATTTAGCCTATTATAGAGTAGCGGTCCGAGGTATATATAAAATTTAGCTGTGAAAGCATGCTTTGTGCTTTATTGAGGGCAAAAGTAGCATTTTTGAGGTTGAAAGTAGCGTGTTAGTAGACAAACAGTATACTTAACCCGTGAGGAGGCGCGCTATGAGCAATTTGCTCACACAAAAATCTAATTCAAAAATTTTTTGTCTTTCCCATGCCACACCAATTCAAGCACTTAAGTACCTTCCTAAATATTCACCCCCTCTCCCCTGACGCAATTCTCGATCCGCTCAGTGGCGTTGCGACCGCGCAGCAAGGCGTTTGTGGAGGCCGTGTACCAACGTGCGGCAATTTGCTCATCACGCGCCCAGCAATTACTTTGCACCGAACATGTAAAATACATGTGTTCAGTGTGTTTCGAGAGGCACATTAGTGTAGATTTAATGGATGAATAACACTTTTTAGTTTTTGTTATGGAACAGTTTTTATTGTGATTTTTATGAAACGTGCCAAAAAATTAATTAATACTAGGTTGTTTTGTTATTTGCGTTAGAAGTTGCTATTATGTTTAATAGTTTTGATTAAAATACTTGTTTTCTTACTTACTAAACCTTGTGTTATTTATTTAAATACATTATAAGCCAATAAATATAGAAACACTAAAAATATAAACATTTATGATAGTGTGAGCAATTTGCTCGCACGCGCCTACTCGTGTAAGAAAATTAGGCGCGCCTTCTCACGGGTTAATAATGTTTCAAATAATAATTTCAATCTAAGCCTTATCTACTGCATCCATCCATTCACTTTACAGCATAAACTAAAAATTAAAAAAAAAATCAGACAATTTAATCGCGTGTCCCGTCTGATCGCAACGGTTGAGCGCGTTAATAGCGTTTGATGATTATATGGCGTATCCAGTGTAATTTACTTCGACAGCCCTGTACAACTGGGTTGTATATTCTTATGTAACATACCGATTACTATCAGCTTTTACAGTTATGGTCTGTATAAATAGGCAATTCTGTTTATCTTTTATCGGTCCCCTCTCAATGCTTTGTAAAGTTGTTGTGTAAATATTGTAATGTAGAAACGGAATATTAAACTTTTGAATTGAATTAAGCGCTGTATTTGTGTACGTGCTGGATGGATGGCATTTTTTTGTGTTCTGATATATTGCGCCATTTTTTATCAGACATTTTCTTTTTAATATACCTATGCGAGGCAGTGGTGGCCCAGTGGTAACTGCCGCGATTTACGAGTGGTCGTGAGTTCGAACCCAAGCAGGCACTTTACAGCACTGCTCTCAAAAACGGTGAACTTATTCTTTTTAATTGCATGAAAGAAATCGAAACAGGCAGATATCGTCGACCGTAGGTTCAATTGCTGTAAGGGACAAAATACCCAAAATGAGTTGAGTATACAGTTTTGTTCAGAATTTTTCGCTCTATCGAATGGTGAATATAAAAAAATTCTAGCTTAAAAAAAATGTCCCTTACTCTAATGATTTTTGGATCCAAATTTAGAATCAGCCCCATAATAACAATGTATCTGAAAAACTATGCAATATAGGAACTTGAAATGGTGTAATTATCGCCGCCAATCCACTTCAAATAAGGTAAGGGTCTTCCCAATCAACGAATTACCATTACATGGTTTATTGCACGAGTTTTGACATAGTTGTCCCTTACCCCAATTTGCATTGTCATACTTTAAGCAGTGTCAACGTTACACCTATTTGAATCGAATTATTGCACTATTACCATCCTTTTCTATCTCACAACGTCTTTCTGTGTGCAAAAGAGAGGATAGTACCAATGCGAAAGCAGCGCGCGGGCATAAAAAAGTGGTATCAGTGCGAGTTCATCTGTCGTTAAAAACAACAAAAATAATGGCTTTTTGGGAAAACGAAGTGCTCTGGCCCTTTGAAACTTTGTAGTAGGGTAGTAGGTTTCAAGGAGCCAGTGTACTTAATTTAGCTAAAAAACCATTATTTTTATAAATAAATGATAGAAGGGTTAATTTCCGGACGATAAATATTTTCGAAATTCATTCGGCACTTTTTAGTTGATTTATAAGAAATTTTTTACAAAGTTTCAAGGGGCCAGAGCACGAAAAAGCCATTACTTTTGTTATATTTTATAAATAAACAATAGAAGGGGTAGTTTCCGGATGATAAATGTTTTCGAAAATTATTTGGCACTCTATAGTTGATTTTCCAGAAAATTTTTACAAAGTTTCAAGGGGCCAGAGAACTTAATTTTGCCAAAAAGCCATTATTTTTGTTGTTTTTTTTATAAATAAGCAATAGAAGGGGTAGTTTCCGGATGATAAATGTTTTCGAAAATCATTCGACACTCTTTAGTTGATTTATCAGAACTTTTGTACAAAGTTTCAAGGGACCTGAGCCCTTAGTTTTGCCAAAAAGCCGTTATTTTTTATAAATAAACAATAGAAGGGGTGGTTTCCGCATGAAAAATTTTTTCGAAAATTGTTCGGCTCTATGTAGTTGATTTTCCAGAATTTTTTCACGTGGTTTCAAGGGGCCAGAGCACTTAATTTTGCTAAAAACCATTATTTTTGTTGTTTTTTATAAAATAATCAATAGAAGTGGTAGTTTCCGGATGATAAATGTTTTCGAAAATCATTCGGCACTCTTTAGTTGATTTATCAGAAATTTTTTACAAAGTTTCAAGGGGCCAGAGAACTTAATTTTGCTAAAAAACCATTATTTTTGTTGTTTTTTATATATAAACATTAGAAGGGGTAGTTGCCGGATGATAAATATTTTCGAAAATCATTCGGCACTCTTTAGTTGATTTTCCAGAAATTTTTCAAAAAGTTTCAAGGGGCCAGACAACTTAAATTTGCCAAAAAGCCATTATTTTTGTTGTTTTTTATAAATGTAATCTGATTAAATTGTTCCCTTTTTATTATTTAGATAATCACTCTATATTTTTTTTCTAATGCAATAATAACAATATGTTACAATGATATGTCTTATTAATCGTAATTAAGGTTTATTATTCAATATATCTTTCATTATTTCGATTTTTTGCATATAAGAAAGTAGTAGAGCAGCCTTTTCTACTTTTGGAATTCAAACGTTTGGAACTTCAGCTACATGTTTGGTCGGGATTGTGCGCGGTTTTTGCAGTTACTCTTTTATTTGAATAAGAATTCAAAGTAAGTATAGGTAAAATTGTTACCATTTTTTTAATAATTTGATTTTAATAAGATGTTTATTAAAATCAAATTATTAAAAAAATGGTAACATAAATAAAACAATTATTAATAAAACAATTTTTATACAATAAAATAAAAATTGTTTTATTCAAACTAATACAAATTTGCTATTACAATGTACAAACATTGCATGTAAGCGACATACAAAAAAGCACACACACGGTTCTAATACATTTTCATGTCTTTTAAATGATTTCTTATAACGATTTCCAAATTTAAGATATCCGTACGTCAAAAGTGTGTACTTCATTTTCTGTCAAAAATCTCTTTACGTTGTATTTTTTTCATAAATTTGTTCAACATGTCCTTTACACTATTTTTTCATTAATAGATTGGATCCAACGTAGAGGTCAATTTAATGTAAGGGACGGGACTACAAGATACTTGGGCAGTAAGGGACATTACTAACAAAATACGTTGTTGTAAGGGACATCTATTTTCTTAAATAGCTAACTCATTTAAATAAATGTTACACATGTAGATAGAGCACTAAAATACAAGTTTATGTGTGAAATCAGACCCGAAAATGGTTAATAACAAAAAAAGTTATGGGCGATTTAGTCCGAAAAAAAACTTTGTCGGCCTCTCCTGAAAAATCGTATTTTGTCCCTTACAGCAATTGAACCTACGGTCGACGATATCCAAAATAATCTCAGAAGGTATTCCCTTGCTCACAAACTAAACTAAATTTAAGTTCAGTACATCTTTTAAAAAGATGCACTGAACAGATTTGGCACCAATGTCTGTCAAAAATGACAATGACTTCAATCATCGTATACATTCAAAGGCCGTTTAACTGTAGACCACAATACATTTAAATAATTAATTAATTATGCATTGTAATTAATGCTTAAAACCACTTCGCTTAAAACTAATATACGCTTTTAACATAAAAGCTATCAACGCCATCGTCACCATCTGCCTAACTTTTTCCCAACTGTGTTGGGGTTCGGCTTCCAGTCTAACTGGATACAGCTGAATACCTTTATTTTACATGGAGTAACTGCCTGTCTGACCTCCACAACCCAACTACTGGGTAACACGCGATACCCCTTGGTAAGACTGGTTATCAGACTTTCGGGCTTCTGACTACCGGTAACGGCTGTCAAAGATCTAGAAATGACAGCCTGGATCAACGGTTCAACGTGCGTTCCGAGGCACGGAGGCGTCTCGATATGTAATCGATGGTCACCCATCGACGGACCGACCTCGACACGTGTAGCTTAACCTTCGATCACCCGTACGGCTGTTTTTATGTAGCTACGAGGCCCTCTCAGAAAGCTATCAATTAAATTCACTGGCTATATAAACTATCATTTGTCGAATATGACCTTTAAAACTCCTGACCACTACTCAAGGTCACTTACTTTTCAAGTTCATTTCTTTGGCTACCACAAATTGTTTAGGACAATCAGCAGTTGGCAAAACAATGCTCTCTAAGTCTTAGTTTAATTCCCAAATCAACATAGAGATTGGTTTACTTAGTTCAGAATTAAGTCTGAAACACTATCATTTGGATTCGATCTGTTTTGAAACGACTGATGAGTTGATTAAATTCTATTCTTGAGTGTTGTTACGTTGAGGGGCCCGTGGCTGAATAATAACAGCCGCACAGGTCGATCGATCAGGTTAAGCTACGCTTGCCGCGGTTGGTCTGTGGATGGGTGACCATCTTTACATGCCGAGACCCCTCCGTGCCTCGGAAAGCACGTTAAGCCGTTGGTCCCGGCTGTCATTCGTAGATCTTTGACAGTCGTTACGGGTAGTCAGAAGCCCGAAAGTCTGAGAACCAGTCTTACCTAGGGGTATCGTATTGCCCAGTAACTGGGTTGTGGAGGTCAGATAGGCAGTCGCTCCATATAAAATACTGGTATTCAGCTGCATCTGGTTAGACTGGAAGCCGACCCCAACATAGTTGGGAAAAGGCTAGGCAGATGATGATGAGTGTTGTTACGTTGCATATACTGGTTGTTTTTTTTTTACAGGCTCCAAATGTTTACAGGGTGTTCTACTCATGAATATGAAGAACTTTCACCTTGGGACCAACTCTGAAATCACGAAAACAAAATCAGCTGTTTAATACTAAAGTTCAATATCTACTTGACCAAAATGTATGAAACATCTGATATTTTTTTTTCGTGATATTAGACTTTGTTTCATAGTGAAAGTTGTTGATATAAAAATAAAATAAAAATAAAAATATCCATGGGCAGAGCATCCTGTAAAAATTTGGAAACGGTAAAAAAACCATGCTGTATTTATTTAATGATTTTATTGGAGACAAACGTGGTGTTCTGGAATTTGAAAATTACTTACTCATAAAAATTTACAGGTTTTTAGGATTTTTTTATGAAGTACCTAATTCGTTTTTAAGAAATATTGTCTGTTATAAATATAACGCAGCAGGATAGCCTTTACAAGAAGTGGTCATCGTATTAGTGGTCCAGCAGTTTCAATGGCATCGGGATTGTGCCGGAATATAGCAGTTCAACGTGGACGTGGCTTCAGTGGCTCCCATGATATCATCTCCGTTATCAGAAGACAGCTGCCACGCAACCATTAATGCGACGCTCTGTTAGAGTGACAGTCACCAGCCAGTGTCACTATTATTCGACCTTTTCGGTGATTGCAGTAACTTCGTTACAAAACTAGACGGCGCCACTTGCTGCGCTGTCAAATAGATTGAAATAGCAACGCAACAAGAACCTTCTTTTTTAAATTCGGTTGATAATAATTAGGTAACCATTGATTCAAACCTTATCCATATTTTCACACTTCTAAACGTAACTGAATTGTATTTTAACGTTGGCGTCAATTTTATCAAATAAAATGGCGTCCGCCCTAATGCCGTCCATTTCGATCGTCCGAACATTAAATGGGACAATTACACTGGACGTACAAAATAATGGCGCATTGGTAAATATCCGGGCTTAATAAATATTGATAACAGTACTGTGATTTTCTACATTTTATATGGGTGTAAGTAAATATTCACTTAACTACGAATGTATGAAGTGTGGAAGAGACATCAAAGTATGTAGGCTGAAAGAATTACCTGACGTACATTTCTGTATTTTATATAATTCCGTTTTTTTTATACCACAAAAAGAAGAAAAAAAATAATGTATATTGTATAGTTAGGGTTACCTTTGCTATACGTCGACTGGTAAAGGATTAGACATGCGTAGGCTGTATGAGTTGAAGTCCTTTGCTTGCTTAAATTGGCGAATAATTTAACCTGACAGGTATAATAATTTAAAGAAGATTAGGTAAGTTTTAGCGGCAAAATAAAATTGTTCTTTTTATTAACATTCATTATTGAAAAATGCAGTATCTACTCACACAGTAAAGATTAGATCAGAGACGGTAAAAACAATAATTTCTTGAGTGCGACGCCATACAAAAAATAAACTAATTCAATGATTTTTGCCCAAGTAACTTCGCACCTTTTCGGCATTCTTCGGCTTAATTTCTTATTACCATAACAGCTGTCGATGGTTCCTGATAAGCAGAAATTGGCTTACAGCGGATTCGTTTCCCGACCGCTTCGAAATCGGCAGAAAACGTAAGTTCCTCGAACCAAAAATTGCGATTACAAAGACGGGTATGTCATGTTAATTTTTTACTCGAATTCTCTCCTGTGCTCAATTAAATTACCATATGTTTTACTAGTTCAGTCTTTTGATACTTTGATTTTTTATTTTCGGATATCGGAGTCCTTTACGGTTTGGCAATAAAATCGAACGGCGGTCAAAACGGCAACTAGTGCGGTGCTGTTGGGAAATCTCGGATATCCGCCATCTTGCTTTGTCTTATTTCGGATACGTTTGATGTTTAAAGTGCTGTATAGGGGACGTTTGAGCTGACTTTTTGTTTCTAGGTGGCATTTTACCTTCTTTTAGTTTGTATATATGTTAGAAGAAGGGTAGGGAAAAGTTACCTTTGGTAAATAGTTTGTTGTGAATACATGTTATACTTACTTTTTACCTTGAAAGAAAAGGAAATAATAATCATTATTTGATCAACTAAGTAATTTATTAAAGAACCAATTATTTAACAACCAATTCTATTCAAGAAAATAGTAACACTTTCCGATTGTCAAACAGCTACAGTTCGATCGTAAAAAGAACGCGTTCCTGACACCTGTCAGTGCAAACATTCTAGTAGCTAATAAAAAGATCAAATTCGCAAAACACGTATAGTTACGATTATATGAAACTGACAGGTGTCAAGACCGCATCCTCTCGTCGGCCGCACTGTACCTAGTACAGACGCCAGCACATCAAGCTACTACAATCTGTGAAATATCTTTAGGTAATAGATTTTCAATTTTATCTCTAAAGTATAAGGTTCATAGTTGATTGGGAAAATTTGACAGTTTCGGGTAGCTTGACATGCTGGCGTCTGTACATAGACAGCTATCAAAACGCCCGCACTGCATTTTCGCTTACATCTTCACAAGTGAAAATAATATCCAGTTTCAGAGAAACAAAACCCTACCCATATTATTAAGCCATAACCACACGTCTCAATAACTCCGCAATCAAAAACATAATCACCAACCAAAAGGGGTTAATAGCGAAAAAAACCTCAATCCGAAGTCCAATAACGTTTTTAATGAAACAATTCCACCATTACGATACATTTCAAGTCTATACGTACTTTTTTCCTCGTAGTGGCCACGGCCATTACGACGGGCCATAAACGGAACGGTGGCCATAATGGCCGACGAACTTACTCCGTGGACTTTCGATGTTATAACACTGGTTTTTGCTTTTGTGAGATTTTGTGTGTAATTTTAATGTAAGTTGAGTTTTAGTGGAGATTTCGCGCAGTTTTCGGATTCGCGCAGTGCTTCTAAACTGCTTGGATTTGCTGTGCGCCAACGGTCCTACATATTCATTATCTTACGATGCCAGGTATACTATTTATGTATTAGAGTACACAAAAAAACAAAAAAAAAAACAAAAGAGAAACGTAAAAGAACGATATCAAAATAAAACTACAAGTTTGCATATTGACAGCAATGATACCCGTCCCTGAGGGGTTAAATGAGTTCGTATATCTTCAACACTATCCATAATACACACAGACCAAAGTCAACTTTAAACAGTGTTTATAATGTATCTAATTACCTGGCCAGATAGTTTGAGTACCAATACTAACATTGATTACCTAGGTAGGTACTGTGTATTACCTTACTATGGCGAATTGAAGTGATTGCAGTGCTTCACATGATACATATCGTCGTATGCTCTTGAACATGATAATCATGGGATGGAATTAGCATATTATGGAATAAATTGATATTAATTTATTGATTGAATTGATTGATTGGTATTAAAAATAATAAAATGGGATCATTTTTCTGTCATTAATCACGGAAAAAATCGAAGATATGTGTACCAACCCGCACTGGGCCCGCGTGGTAGATTACAGTCCACTCCCTCTCGAAGAGAGGAAGGCCTGTGTCCCAGCAGTGGGAATATCATAAGCTGATTATGAATCATGGAAAACAAGACAAGACAAGTACACGGAGAGAAAAGTCTTAGAAAAATTACTGTGCCATCTCATAATCTGAGTGCATTTGAGTGGTAATGGAAAAATTACCATGCTATATGCTATACATATATATTGTGTATGCTAGCACAGTAAAAATTCTTATGCTGTACAGTAAAATTTATTGGAAAAATAGTGATTTTTTTCTCAATCTCACTCAGAAAATTTTCTGTAGATGTCACTTGCACTCACTTTACAGGGACGAGAACAGTAATTTTTCAAAGAATTTTCTCTCCGTGTATGATGACATATCCACCAAGCTCTAGCAACGCAGAAGGCTGCTGTTTATTTGAGTTACCCACATAATAACTGCTTGTTATGGTTCCTAAGCCAAATGGTGCGAACGGAACACTATTACTAAGCCTCCCTGTCCGTCCCTCCTTCTGTCTGCCAGCATCACATGCTCATGAACCGTAGTAGGTAGACGGTTGAAATTTTTAGTTGAATAATAAAAATAAAATAATGTTAAAAATTAAAGGGAGTCTTCCATACAAGAAACGTATTTTTTTTTAGCCCTTTTTTGCCTCTTGGTACGGAACCCTTCGTGTGCGAGTTGCCCGGGTTTCTTACTTGTTTGCGGCGGAGTTCAAAATGATGTTATACAGTACAGTAGGTAAATATGTTACAAAATTCAAAATTGAAAGCTTAAACACATAAGCTGAAACTCAAACACCGACAACTCAAACATTTCTAACAACTTGTACAATAAAAACTACATGAAAATCACACGTCGCTTACAAAATATATTCACGAACGATAATTTCCGATCGTTACCGAGTGTTGCCGAACGTTTCCGAAACTCGCCAAGTTTCATTGGCAATAATTCTTGATATTTCATACGCATTAATTCACTCGCAGTCAACGACTGTTGGGCGGTGTTTTATTTCAATCAATTCATTTTAATTCGTACCCTTGCCATCAAGTTTTATGCCTTTTGCTTCGAATTGGAGCGGTAGTTATGTTGTAAGCGGAGCGAGGAAATCGAGGTGAGTGAAACCTCAAATGATATCGAAGTAGAAAAAAAAATGTGCGATCAGATCTCTCTCTTTCTCTATCTTTGAGAAAGTCGAATAGAGGGGGGATAACACTTTTTGTTACGTGACGATTACTACCAGTTTACTCCTACCGAAAACTACGTTAAAGAACTTCGTTTGAAAAATGATTCATGGTGGTTTCTGCTATCAACTTTGAATTTGTAGTCTCATCAAAAGAAAACTTATAATAAGGGGGGCTAACTTACTGGCTACATTGTTTTAACAAAGTGACTCTCATTTAATTTAACTTTACAAGAGCATAACGTAAATTACGAGTAGCTACAATAATTTTGAGTGCACTAAAATCCGCCCATTTTCGGTTGGTCTCCTTTTTTTGCATCCACAAAAGTTAGACGCCGACCGAGACTGGATTTTTTCGGCTAAAAACGAAAATGGTCGAAATGAATATTTTGGCTGATACCACCGAATTTTGTTTCCGGGATTTTGCTAATAAAAACCGGAAACAAAATTCGGTGGAACGCTTCAAAAAAATGCCTGCCTTGAATTTCACTAAAGCGCTACAAACCATACAATACGAACATCACACAAATGTCCCTCATGACATAGCAAGTATATCACACATGGGAGTATCTGCATTCCGAAACACGTGCTCTTCCCGCATAACATACGCTGTTTACACTACCCGCAAACTGCGACTAGGTGAACGATATCAGTGTAGGTACTTATGTAGGAGTAAGTATCTACTACCATCTGTTCACAGTTATTTTACCTCTGACAGCAACGGAACAGCAACCTTATAGCCACGAAAATAAAGATCACTGCGATTTTGACAGTGATGCAAAATCACAGGTTTGTAACTGTGAACGGAATGAAGACTGGATCTTCGTGAGCAAGAGGTTGCAGTGCTATTCTAAGGCATTAGAAAATTTGGAATCATCTGGTGTTGAAAATTATTTTAAAACATGGCGTCTTAATTTTAGATACCTTTTTTTAGCAGTAGCTATATGAAACTCCTCAGGTCACGCTGTATTTGTAGGTATAACATCCTGTGCCTACGTTTTAAGGTAGCGTAATTTTTGCCCACGTTTATCTATCACGTCATTCAGCTACCTACAGACAAGAATACTTGCTTATCAAATTAAGTAACAATTAAATTGTTCGCACCTACCTACATTACACATTCATTTGAGAGGGCTACATGGCAAGTTTATGAAGTTTGTCAATTTGTTTTGAAATTCCTCCGAATCGCTGTCGACTGGTAATTTACCCAAGAGACTAGTGGCGTTGTGTGACAGCACTTAGCCTCTGGCCAAGGTAAAAGCCAGCCCTTGGGTCACGGGAAGTGTCAACGAGCCGTTTGGAGATTTCATTGAACAAGCCATGAGTATTCAAACCCCACGGCCTGAGGGTTTCAACCTCAAACGGCTCGAAAATATAATCTTCAGCGGGTTGTGTCGACCGCCCGATACACCTCCCCCAACAGCAAAATTCGCCAACCAAGGCCCACTATCCAAACCCGATAAAAAATTTGCATATACAAGGTGTAACTTAAATAAAGCACAACCTCTTAAGGGGTCATTGTACTCATCATTATGAACAACTTTTACTATGGTACCAAACCTGAAATCGCGAAAAAAAATCAGCTGTTTCCTACATCTATGTTCGCATGACTCGTCAAAATGTAAGGAACAGCTGATTTTTTTTCGCGATTTCAGGTTTGGTCCCATAGTAAAAGTTGTTCGTAATAATGAGTACAATGATCCCTTATGAGTTTGTGTGTTATTTAAGTTACAACTTGCATATACATTTCGATTACTATTCATAAATAAAAGATCTTGAAACTAGCCCCTCAATACTAAAATCGAAGTTAATACAGCACAAATAGTTCCTTTTCGCTTCCCTTGCAAGTTAACGAGACATAAAAGAAATATAACCGATTTCAATGGCTTCCTTTATGTCGCCGACTGAGCTCGTTTTCACTATACCATTATTCTCAAATGGTGACTTGGGGGAAATTATTATTTTTAATCACGTACTTTTGCAGGTAGTAAGCAGAAGTAGTGGTAGTAGAGGTGATGCCTTTCATCATCGTCATCATCATCCGCAGCCCGACTTCACCCACTGCAGGGCATAGGTCTCTCTTTTCTTGTGCCAATCCTCACGCTCCTGTGCCAGCCTCATCCAGGCTTTGCCCGCACTGGCAAAAATGTCGTCTGCCCATGATGTGATGCATTTAGTCTGTCATTAATAATATAGGGTGACTGGTAATTAGTGACCGATAGTTAAACACATGATTCTACTCATGACAACAAACAAGTTTTATAATGGGACAATAAAAAATTTTATATAAAAAAAAACAACCGACTTCCAAAAAAACACTACAAAGTGAAAAATAATTTTAATTTTGGAAGTCGGTGTCGTTGGTTCTGCATTTTGGTTTTTTGACACCGACTTCCGAAATTAAAATTATTTTTCACTTTGTAGTGTTTTTTTGGAAGTCGGTTGTTTTTTTTTATATAAAATTTTTTATTTTTCACTTTTTAGTTATATCTACCCCAATCAAATTCATATAAACACTACTTGCTATGTAAATATCAGTGACAGGAAGCTGCATCTGCGTTTATAGGGTACAGACGTGATGTTATGTTGTGCGATTGCGTAAACAATGCATACATATGCGATAGAAGCAATCGCGGTTGTTTTACTGGTATTAATTATTATTATAATAAAAAAAAATTATAACCTTTGTAGTGAGTACAGGCGTGATATTATGTTGTGTGATGGTGTAAACAATGCTTAGATATGCTACAGCAACAATCGCGGTTAATCTGCTGTTATTTATTGAAGAGTTCCCCCGATTTCTACAAGATCCCATCATCAGATATTGAAATGGTGACAATGGGACCACACGGGAAGCACCAGCTTTCAAATAAAAAAAGAATCATGAAAATCGGTTCACCCAGTCGGTTATTATGAGGTAACAAACATAAAAAAAAAAAAAAAAAAAAAAAAAATACAGTCGAATTGATAACCTCCTCCTTTTTTTGAAGTCGGTTAAAAAGTGAAATGACGAAAAAAAAATCAGCTGTTCCCTACATTTTGACGACTCGTACGAACATAAATGTAGGGAACAGCTGATTTTTTTTTTCGCAATTTCGGATTTGGTCCGATAGTAAAAGTTGTTTGTAATGATGAGTACAATCATGTGTTTAAGTATCGGTCACTAATTACCAGTCACCCTATATAAGTATCTTTTGTTTTTCCTCTACACATCATTCATTAATCTCCACGCTTCTGTGTCGCCAGCCTCATCCAGGATTTGCCCGCAATGGCAACAATGTCGTCTGCCCATGATGTGATGCATTTAGTCTGTCATTAATAGTATAAGTATCTTTTGTTTTTCCTCTACACATCGTTCAATAATTTTATGGTCTGCCTCGTTGTTCTAGTGTTCGCAAGTACAGCTGCTGAGCATGAGGTCTTGGGTTCGATTCTCAGGTCGGACTAAATGTTATCTATTGGGTTTTTGCCTCATAATTTTCTCAGTAGAAGCCCAGAGACTTGGATTTGTGCCCGATTGATGGCAATTAGTTCGCCCTCTATTATATGGGATTGAAACATAAATGCTGAAATGTGGGTGTGTACTATACCACAGGTACTAATTTCACGCGTGATGGTATGTAGGTATGCGTATAATATTCATTTCAATGATAGTTCATTTCGCAATGAAACCTCTCTCAAGTCTTTTCAAGTTAACCTATAAATTTTATACTGTGTACAGACGCCAGAACATCAGGCTACCCGAAACTGTCAAATTTTCCCAATAAACCTTGAAACCTTATGCTAATAGAGATAACGTTGAAAATTTAGTTGTAGTAGCTTGATGTGCTGGCGTCTGTACCACGTAATTGATATAGCGTGTTGTTGATTTTTACTCCAACGTTTCATAAATATTACCCAGCCGGTAAAATTTGCGGCGGTAAAATTAGAGATTACCTTCAATTTACTTTGTCGGTTCACTTTGTTAATTTTAGGTTAATGTAAATTTAATCATCGCAGCGCGTTTTGGCGAATTAATTTTCGGGAAGGTATTTCTGGTTATTATATCAATTTCTATGAAAAGAAATACATTGATTTCGTACCATCATAGTTCCAGTTCAGTTCTTCATAGTGGTGGTGTTTGTGGCTAAGTAATTACAGCCGCACGGGTCGATCGACCAGGTGAAGCTATGCTTGCCGCGGTAGGTCCGTGGATGGGTGACCATATTTACGTCCCAAGACTCCTCTGTGTCTCGGACAGCACGTTAACCCGGTCTTCCAGGCTGTTATTCGTGGATCTTTGACAGTTGTTACCGGTCGTCAGAAGCCCGAAAGTGACAACTAGTCTTGCCAAGAAGTACCGTATTACCCAGTAACTGGGTTGTGAAGGTGAGATCGGTCGGAAGGTCCTCCATGTAAAATACTGGTACTCAGCTGTATCGGGTTTGACTGAAATATTATTACTAACATATTTGAGTCCATTGTTCCTTGTTAATTAAATACTGTGTGATTTTTTACCGTCTCCAGCTGTACGAAACAGCAGATTTTTTTTTCGTGAAATCAGAGTTGGTCCCATAGTGAAAGTCAGAGAGGTAAGAGAATCTATTCTGTCAAGTCATTAACAATAGATCTGCAGATTGCTTAACATATTTTTAAACTCGAAAATTGCCCTTAATATTGCAATGAAAATTGTACAGACACCATCACATCAAGCTACTACAATCTGTCAAATTGAATTAATAGATTTCAACTTTATCGCTAAAGTATAAGGTTCAAAGTTGATTGGAAAAATTTGACAGTTTCGGGTAGCTTGTACTGGCGTCTGTACATGATCGAACATGAAAGTCTCTTAATTGTTATCTTAATTTAATACCGTCTAAGTAATTTAAAACACAATATATTAAAACCTTATTACCCTTTTGCGACAAGTTTTTTTTAATTATCAACAACGCGTAAACTCTTCAATAAATACAATAACTAATAATTCTTCAATACATACGACATAACATAGTCCTTTCGCAGAATACCACCTGGATTCGCATTAGCTAAACAAAAATTTCCAGGAACTCCCGGTGATTAAGTACAGTCAAGGAAAAAAGTCCTGCATGTACACACGTTTAAAAAAGTGTAAAAGTGTTTTTTCCACTCGACAGTCGTCCGCGTGAATTATGACAGTGTAGTTGTGTTCAAGGAGTTAGGCCATGTATAATGTGTGTTTTGTTTTTTTTTGCCTACCCTCCGAATGGGAAAAATAAAATTTAGTTGTTTTTTCTTTTGTGTGTGTGTGGGTGGTTTAATTAAAATGGGTTTGATGTGTTATGATGGTTAAGGTGGTTTTATGGTTCATTTTAATTAACAACGATGAATTGTTTTTAGCATTTTCATTTCTATAAAATAATAAGTAAATTATACTTAGTAAGAAGAAGAAGAGCGCAAGAGTGGAAGAGCGTAGTCTCCTTACACAGGCTTATCTGCTTAAAAGGAGGCTCCAATCTTGAATCTAAATTAATAAACAATACTCAAAACTCCTTTTTGAAGATCCCTTATTCATTTATCATGGAGCAATCCAAACCCCACCTTTAAAAAAAAATCACGTCTGTTTCTTCAATATCATCAAACCTTAAGAAAGTTGAAAACAAATCAAAAGTCTTAAGCAGATCCCATAATTATTAATCGCGATAAAACCTTTCCACCGCATCTTTAAAAAAAAAAAAAAACACGATTATTTTTTCAATAAACCCGATGCACAAAAGGACCGATTCTGTAAGTCCCCGATCCCGAAAATATCAACAATAGTCGTTGGGTCACCATCCAATCAATTTGCGTTAGATGTAAGACATACCCAGGGGCGTTCCCCTTTGGATCCATTAGATCGTAGGTACCATTTGACTTCCTTTTTTTGTTTTTGAGGGATCATCCATTACGGAGTTAAAAGGTTTTGGGAGTTCCCAGAGGCACTGAATTTTGTTTGTATGTTTAATGAGTGATAGGAGCATCTAAAGGTACTCTTTAGATAAATACATTCTGAAAACAGAAATATTAAGAGAAGTGCTCAAGAAAATGTAGTGGATATTTTTGTCTTCCAGTCCCATTATATACTTATTTGCCCCAAAAGATCTATTAGAGTCATATAGAACAGTAGAACGTAGATATCACACACACAGTCGTTACCAGTAGTCAGAAGCCAAAAGTTTGACAACCAGTCTTACCAAGGGGTATCGTGTTACCCAGTAACTGGGTTGTGATTGTCAGATAGGCAGTCTTTCCATGTAAAATACTGGTATTCCGCTGCAGCCCGTTAGTCTAAAAACCGATCCTAACATAAAATTGGGAAATGGCAGATTTTTTGAGAACAGTAGAAATAAAACGGACGAAATCTATTATGGTCTTTAGATTTCTTCCCGTTAACTTCCAGATTTTACAGCCAAATGCAAAGATTTATGGACTCTCGAAAATGAATACACACTATTTCCTAATTCAATTTAAGCAAAGAAGCGATATACTTATACTACGTAAAATTCCAAGAAATTGAATACTTCAGTTACCTACCTATTATGTGTGTATGTTCTTTGCAATTTTTCGCCTTTATTGAATTAGATTTTCCTCCGTACTTTCCCTACTTTCCCAAAGGGAAAGATATCTGTCAAAATTGTTAAGAAAAAATTTGGAAAGTTTCGAAAGTCGACAACTTTGCCGAAGTTTAGAATGACTTGAGGCTATAGACGCCTTATGCTTCGCCTTTTGATATCAGAAGAAACGTTTGTTTATTATTTCGCGATTTCAAAAGAATATTTCGGGCTCCCATTTATTGAAGTATTAGAAACATTTTTCGTTTTAGAAACCCGTTGAGGTTTGTTTACAATTTCGTTTTAAATATGGTGAGGAAATTCTTTTCTCAACACCTTCTCAATTTTGGTTTGGAAAAGACAGGTTAAAATATAACCTACGCTTTCACGTTAGTTGTAACAAAACACTTGGAAATTTTAAGTTCAAGAATTTTAGTTTTATTGTCTAATTAGTATCGGAAATACATTAGCTACCGCATGGAACCTTCATGTATGTCAGTTAATGCATGCGTTTGACTGCCAATTATCCTAATGAATAGTGGTCGCGTATACTGCGGTTTACTTTGTTGCGTTCAAACATTGTAGACATCTACTACATAGATAGCCTGTATATCCACTTCGCAAACATTATATATCCATATATTCGACAATGTGTCAGCTACTCCCTCACTTCAAATGGAGTCTTGTTTAAGAGCGTTAACGCCAAATCCGCGGCACCAAGTTTAGGTAATTGCAGTGCTCTTTGCACTCACACAGATGCGCGCGTGTCTGTGTGCGTAGAGTTGGTGTGCTCTCTGTCATTATAGTCAAACTAACCCATGTTGATCCGTTGAGTTATGTATAATGATACTTATTTAACCGTTAGTTGATTTTTATTTACTGTTCTTATTTTTATTACAACCTTGTGAAATAAATAGGCAGTTTTGGATACTTTATCACTACATAGTATAAAACAAAGTCGCTTCCCTGTCTGTCTGTCACTATATATGCTTAGATCTATAAAACTACGTAACGGATTTTGATGCGGTTCTTTTTAAATGGATAGAGTGATTCAAGAGGAAGGTTTGTATCTATAATACATGCATAATATAGTAGAGAAACACTGATAATTTTAGAGGTTTCTAATGTGATGTCGTAATTAAACACATTTTTTTGCGCTTACATTGTAAACGCTGGCTGAACCCGTCGAGATAGATCAAAATAATGTACTACAGTATTGTACACCTTAAAAAGGTCTACAAAAAAGTCCGCGATTGTATATGTCTATCTCTTAGGGATAACCCACAATAACCATTTTTTATCCTATACTTTTTACGAGGAATAGTGGCTCTAAAATTATCAGTTTCTCCATTGCACCCGTGCGAAGCCGGGGCGGGTCGCTAGTAAAGTATATATATACTAATCAGGGGTGAAAAGTTAGAAATGTAGTACAAATGTAAAGTCCTACAACGATTAATATTATATTAGGTCATCCCACTTCCGGTGTCATATTTTTTTATTATTATTATTTTACAAAAACTGACTACTATATTATATAACCTTGTGACACTAATCAATAATCTCCACCACTATTAATCACTCGCTCCCAGACTGCTGGCAAATCTTGAACACCATTTAAAGTACCACTTTCATTTAATTCATCAATAATGCTCTTTAGTTTAATATCTAACTCCTTTTTGCTATTGTATCGAGTACCCGACAATTTCCTCTTCACATGGCCAAAACAATTGAAATCACAAGGATTCATATCCGGGGAATATGGCGGCTGAATAATTTCAATCCATCCTTTCCTTCAATTAAATTCTGAACTATTTTTGATTTGTGCGGTCTGGCGTTATCATGTAAAATTATAGGACTCGTTATATGATGTTCGTCTGCCCAAATAGGAATATTTTCTTCTAAAAATGACTTATATCGCTCTCCAGTCATAGTTGTATTTTCATCATAAGTTCTCCAAAAAGCAATGCCTCTGACATCCATAGGTACTATTAGTAGTATTTTTCGTTCATGTAGCTCTGCACGTGGTAAATGTTCAGCTGAAGTGCCCGGTTCCACCCAACATCGTGACTGATGTCTTTGACGAGGAGTATAAAATTCGACCCAAGTTTCATCAAGGCGTATGAATCTATTAAGTATATTTTTCTTACGGCGATACCACGATAAATGGCTACGCGCAGTTTCATAACGAAACTCCTTCTGATCCGTGTTCAGAGTGTGAGGCACCCACACTGCACTTTTATTGACCAGACATAAATCCTCCGTGAGTACTCTATGTATAGTGGAATGAAGCCGTTTCTAATGCTTTCGAGTTTTCCTGAATTTTCAGTGTTATTTCACTGAGTTTTTCTTTTTGTTGAGTCTGAAAATAACAGGTAGGTATAACATAGTGACACCGGCGGTCGATTGTCGGCTTGAGACACAACAATGTTTTATTTGTGCTAAAATATGTATATAACGACCAAGTAATTCTTACAAGATTCCCTGCGTCAGGATCTTGAGATGAAGCCGTTTCTAATGCTTGCGAGTTTTCCTGAATTTTCAGTGTTATTTCACTGAGTTTTTCTTTTTGTTGAGTCTGAAAATAACATGTTGGTCGGTTTGTGTCGGTTAGTGACACAAACCGTAAGCATCGTGTCCGGCGGCCGATTGTCGGCTTGAGACACAACAATGTTTTATTTGTGCTAAAATATGTTTACAAATGTCCAAGTCATTCTTACAAGATTTCCTGCGTCAGGATCTTGAGTTGGAACCGTTTCTAACGCCTGCAAGTTTTCCTGAATTTCCAGTGTTTTTTCAGTGACTTTTTCTCTTTGTTGAGTCTGAAAATAATATGCAGAGTATAATATGAAGTGACACAAACCATAAGAAGCACCACGACAGGCGATCGATTGTCGGCTTGAGATAAATAAATAACGAAGAAATGTCTTATTTAGTTTAGGTTTAATAGGTGCTAATTCAAAATAAAGGAAACACGTGTCTGTTTAGATATAAAATCTCAAAAATTGCCATAACATATAAAGAAGTAAAAAAAAATAAAACTTACAACAGCATTTTGAAATATTTTTGAACTTCTCTTTTCTGCCTATAACAACGAATCGGATATTAATTTTATCTTATTACTACTGTGTTTCATAAAAATACCCAGACAAAAAGTAATTTGAAAAAATTATATTGACTTCAGAAAGTAGTAAGTATAATATTGTTTCTTATGGTTTACTAATTACACCTAATATAGATATTTTTTTTATAAGTAGAGAACCCACCTCGTTTCAGTGGTATATTCTCAACTATCCAAAACTGACAACCCCAGAATGGTCAATTCAGTTTATGAGATTATAAGACAGAATAAACGCAAATTATTACGAATTCTATCCCCGTGTAAGAAAAATATGAATTGGCTATAACCTGTTACATAGTTAAAAAGTGGCTCCTCGGTAACTTACCTTTTAGCTTCATTAGCCTTGGCTAAATTTTCATATTTTTTTCGTTTTATTCCCGTATAGCGCCTTTTGTTAGCCATATCTAAAAAAAAGTAAAATCGAAACATACATAAAGAAGTCTAATTTAATCTTCTTAAGTTAATTGAATACCATTACATTAAAATATGTACTCACCAAAGTTCTGTAATATAATAAAAATATATTATAATAAAAAGTATCAATATGTCCCAGTCGCGCTAAAAACTCGCGAAAGTACGATAATATTTTACGCGACACGCAGCGATGGGAGCGACACACGTCCTGCCTCTGAAAGGCCTCAGCCGGCAATGAGCGGTGGCGTGAATCCGCGCCGATTATATAGCAATACTAAATAATTCATAGTAAAATAAACATATAAGTTATTAAAAAAATATTTGAACCATGTTTTAGAACATAAATGTCTTAATTTAATAGGTCTAAAAGAAAATATAAATATTTCAGATTTCATCCTAAACTAACACGTTTAATATCTCGAAAAGTGGCTACAATTGACACTTTTGAATATACTTTTCTTGAATGAAAACTTACAGTAATCGTGTTTTTTTTTCAGCCATGCACTAAAAAATGTTCTTATTTTTTATAAAGTAATGTTGTAATAAGTTTGTCATATATGGTTTTACTAATATCTAGCATCTGCTTAGACCGTCGATCGCTAGTTTTAAAAAAGGCTTGCATAAAAACGGTTCTGATGAGAAAACTAAACAAAAAATTGAAAATGTTTTTCAGCCATGCACTAGATTATAAAATTCCCAATAATATGACGTCAATATCTCATCTATAAATTAAACATATTATGGTTTTATTGTCCGTCGGAAATCATCAATTTTGACTCCAGCATGGCTCTAACGCATAAACCCTCTTAATTTGCTATGCATAAGTAAGTTTGCTTGAATAGGTATTTATATCACTGTTTGTAGAACAAATGTTATATTGACGCCCAGTGTGGGACTTATTTTTGTGTCTTTATTAGCATATTGAGATAACATTTCGCCATCAAAAATTGGTTTATTGATTGATAATTAACAGGTGGGTTAGTTATGAATCAAAATAATTGATGAATCAATGCTTTAACTGAAATTACTATTTGGAACATATTTTTTTATCACCTAGGTATATTTGGTAGGTTGGAAAAAAAATTAAAAAAGAACTGTTCAGTTTACGAGGTGTCGTTTGTGACAGCAATATTTCATGCAGTAAAAAAGGGAAAATGTTATAAACAATGGAAGTATCGATAGCAATCTAAACTTGCGAATACCTAAGCGAACTAATACACGTATCGAACAAAATTTTAACGTTTTACGAGCGATTGTAATATTTTATGTGAAATCATAAAAACCACTGTTGAAATATGTCAAACGGGTGTTTTTGTCGCATTCGTAAGTTGACTTCATTCCATTTTTATTTTATCGCATTTTTATTTTACGACCTAACAGCATTAGTATGAAAAGCATTCGTTGCTTACCTCCCTTTGTGTTCTCAATAAACATTTTCTTTTATTTTTCGCATCTAATCCGTCACATCGTAGGTATCCTGTGCACAATAGAGAAATCTTTCTTTCTTTCTTTTTATGTTTCACGTGCAATAAGTTCGCGCGTGGATCTCAGTCGAAATAATACGATATTCGATTATCAGATCCCCCATTCCCAATTTCTCGAAACAGTAAGTGCGCGTCAAACCGAGCGGCCTTCTCAAAAGACAATGGTAACCTTCCAGTCAAAGGTAAAGAAAGAAAGCGACGAATCTAATAAACGGGCCACGTATCAATTCCGTTTGTTGCTACACATCCAATAAATAAAGGTCTCCCGAACGTCTTACTTCCTACCGTCGTTAGCGTTCATCAATATGATTTGCGGGGGACCGCCAGAGATCAGGCTGGATTGGCTTCCGTCTACGTCCAATTCTACGAAATGGAAGGGTACACCCGTGGGACAGGCTTTCACAATAGACCTTTCCGAATGAGAGCCATTAATTCGCATCTTTGTTTTGTAAAGCCCGGAGTGACACGAATTGACGTTATGTGAGCTCATTTTAACAATAATTCAGTCCGAAAACGCTTTTGTATAAAAACGTTTAAGCTTTGACGCTATTGTCCCTTTTCGTAAATCTGGTCAACCTCAACGAAGGTCAGAGTTCGTAAATTGACAACATTAACCTTAAATTCGGGATAAGTATCGATAAGTCTGAGAGTAAAATCAAACACAATGGGGTGCTACGTAATTGAACGCAGCAATTAACTTAGAACAAATAAATCTGCCAGATTCGAACACATATAAAACACGTTTACATCACATAAGACCACTTCATTGAAATAAATTACGTCCACCGCAAACAATGCCGTATTCCGTTTGTATTTTTTATTAAACAATAGTGAGCGGATCAGAGAGGATGTTCGGGATTTACGACTGTTTGCGGAACAACGAATCTGTTCATACCGGTTGGAAGCGGTTCGAACTGGCCCGCATGAGGCACATAAAATCTCTTCTACTATTAAGCCCATCATAAAATTTTTCCTTTTTATTTCTTCTCAGTATAGATGGCCACTCGCGGCCCTGGAAACTCCGATTTATATGGCAGTTGTCAATTCTTGCCAACTTTATTCAAGAAAATGCTCCGTCGCATCCCTTTATAAATTCGAAAGGCCGACTTATTGTTTTTATGAACAGAAAGCATAATCTTTCTAAATAATCTGAACTTATCATTTGTGAACGGTCTTTCAATTGTAAATAGAAATTTGAATTTCGGGTCCCTTTTAATCCTTTTGTTTCGGGGACACTTTAAAAGATTATGATAAGCATCCTAAATAAAGTAACAACTTAAACGTTTCGTATTATGCAATAATTTAAAACTCATTGCTGTAGCCCCATCGCTGGGGTAAAGGTCCAAAAAACTGTTCCACAAAATTAAACTAAGCTTAAATCGTGGGCTCGCTTCCTGGGTAGTCCCTTTATACAATTCACATCGATAGGGGGAACGGGGGATCAGAAAATGTAACATTTACGACTTGCCCGTTATATTTTTATAGGCAGTTCATAAAATAACTTTTCCAAATACATTAGAAGGTACGTTTAGCCTACCAACGTTTGCTCTCGAGTAATATATTTAACGTTTATAGGTGTTTTGCATAAGCTCCGAGTGTATAAAATGTTTTCGAAATAAGTTTTTGATGTTTGTGTGAAAGTATCGCTTTAATGGTAATATACCTTTTGGGCGACAGTCTGGATTGCTTGTAATATTTCCATTGACATTATTAGCTTTTGATGTTTTCTTTTCTTTGTCCATAAAATTTATATGACGCATGATACTTTCGGGTATGAATTGAAGATATTGACTAAATCGGTTTGAGATAGTACAGTAAAACGGGGTGAATAAGAATGCAACGGTGAATCGGGACGAAACTTTAAAATGGATTTTAACATTCAGATAATATCGTTTTTTGCCAAAAAAGTCTCTAATTTTATAATTAACGATTAAGTGTCCTTGTTGGCAACAAGCTATATTACATCAACGCTAAAATCCCTTTAAAAAGTTTCATCCCGATTCACCCCTCGATTCCTATTCACCTCATTTGACGGTAACAAAAATAGAAAGAAAAAAAAAATAGACTATTAGAAGCACGCTTTCAAATTTGTACATCAAAGAGGTCTTATCCCAAAGAGTTTTACTTTATAAACCTATAACAACTTACGATGAGATCACGCCTGCTTTGTCCGAAGAGTTAGGTAAACATGTACTTATATGTATTTTACCTATGTTTCGCCAGTTAGGTTTTAGTCCCATGTCATAGGGGACGATCCTATGGCCATCAATCGGGCATAACCTAACCTAACAACTTCATGCCACAAAAATTTGCTCCCACATTTCCCTAACCGCACCAAAACTTCAAGCTACTGTCAAACTAAACCAAATGAAATGAATAATCTCCTTTCTTCCCCACAACTACACACACCGGCAAAATTAGAGGAACACAAAAGAAAACATCATTTTTTGAGATTGAATGTCTATTATTTAATTTTTATGGTTTATTTGAGTCTGTTCGTTTATATTATGCAAGAAAAAAAACAAATTGTATGGTTTATTAGGATTTATTTAATAAAAAATTTAAAAAAATGCTCTTGACTGAAAAAATTTTATGTTTTCAAATGCGTAAAAACAGAGTTAAATTAAAAAAAAAAAGAATTAATAGCGCGTGTTGCCTCCACGCGCCATTATAAGGGCTTGGATACGTCTAGCCATGCTTCTGATGACATCTTCAATCATTTCCTGAGGCAAAATGCCCCATTCTTCAACCAGCGCCAATTTCAGGTCTTCAACATTCCTAGGGGCAGGATTTCTTTCACGAACCCTTCGTCCAATCATGTCCCAGACATGTTCTATTGGATTCATGTCCGGAGATCGTGCAGGCCAGTCCATCTGGGTTACACCAGTCTCACTTAAGTAATCACGCACTATGCGCGCAGTGTGGGGCCGTGCGTTATCGTGCATAAACACAAAATCTGGGCCTATGAATGGGGCAAAAGGCATAACATGGGGTTCTAGGATCTCAGTTATGTACCTGTGAGCAGTCAAAGAACCGCCATCAATAATGACCAGAGCGGTGCGTGCCGTCAAACTTATACCACCCCACACCATAACAGACCCTCCACCGTAAGCCATTGTTTCGGAAAAATTTGCTTGATGGTAACGTTCTCCTCGATATCTCCACATCCTCTCCCTTCCGTCGATGAAATTTACACAAAAACGGCTTTCGTCGGAGAACAAAACTCGACTCCATTCATCGGACCAATTTTGATGCTCACGAGCGAACGCTAATCTTGCTACTCGATGGCTCACCTCAAGTTTTGGCGCTTTTGCTGGCACGTATGACTTCAAACCAACTTCATTTAACCTTCTCCTCACTGTTCGTTCACTAACACGTACGTTACGCACTTCTTCTAAGACAGCTCGGGTCTGAACAGCCGTTTGACGACGATTTCTTAAAGTTTGCACCCTTATAAAACGGTCGTCTACGGCACTGGTTGCACGATTTCTGCCTTGCCCTCGTCTGCGCACGTAAGATCCTGTCTGTCTGTACCGTTGCACATTACGGTGGATCACGGATACTGATACACCCAACGTTCGACTGACTGAACGGTAGGTGTGACCTTCCTCAATCATTGTTACAGCCCTGGCGACTTCAGTTGCAGGCAAATCACTCATTCTGTATGCAATACAATGTTAACTCTCCAAACAAAACAAACGTAATGAGCTAGGGCCACCATTGACTGCATAAACCAACTTTCTTATCAAAAACACTTAGAAGCTTAAAGTGTAAATAAACACTTAAGAGGGTACAATTTCTGTTAGAAGGCTTAAAAATGTCATAAAAGCCCATAATGTTATATGAAAAAAGGGCAATCATTCAAATAACGGAACTACTCGTCGAAATACCCACAAGTTTTTAAAAAAAGGCACCTTTTTTTTGTGTTCCTCTAATTTTGCCGGTGTGATTAACCCACCACATAATATTCTACAAAGTTAGCATAAAAGTCATATAAGAGATTGAAACGCGCAGGATCCCGCCATTATTCACGCTACTCTTGAATTCATAACTCCTTCGTAGCACGCTCACCGTCTCGGCTCATTCCCCATAGAGCTTCACTTATGAGGTTGTCGTGAGACTTTTATATACCATGACTTACATCAAGAGCGTGTGTGTGTACACGGTGTAGTTCTATTATTAGTTTTGTTTGTTTATTTTTATTTTGTTTTTCGTTGAAATCATCAAGTATATGTTTTATATATACTTCGAGTCTCTTTGTATTATTACTTACATCGTGAATATGTGGTGCAGTAATATTATTAGTATTTGCATTTCGAAATTTAGATTGTGTTTGTATCTCATTTACCTTTTTCTTTCTTGTTTACTCTAGTGTTTTCCAGTTTAATAGCAAACAGTCAGTTTAATATCTCTTATTCTTTTTCCATAGTATTTCTGAGCCTACAATAGAAATTGTCTGTTTGTAGAAGAATGTTTTCCTCGGAAACATTTTCTAGCAAACAATTAAACTGTTTCAGATTTAATTTAAAATGACATTCTATAGACCTCACCTTTACTTAAGTTTCCATCAAACACTAGGTCTACCTGAATCATTCTTATACTAATTTGAATGCAAGCGTGTACAAGCAGTCCTTCACATATTTTAATTAACTACAGTGGGAACAGTCTTCACTGATTCCCTCTGGGGATATTGTACAACCGCAAAAAATGGTTATAGCGAATTACAACACGGTTTAATTTTGTTTTATTGGACTTTTTATGGCAGGAACGTGTAAGTTGGATTATATGAATTTGTACTTTATTATTAACGCTTTCTGGGTTTACTTTCGGTTATGGAGGAATGTACCTATATTAGTCTAATGACCGCCATTGTGGTAAATATGTGTGGAATTGAATATTACGTCAAGGCTGGTAGTTCGTTGTTTATGTTTGGTTTTAATTAAATGTATAAAGTTAATGAAATAGAAGAACGGCAAAAAGTCACGATAGAAGTGTAGAATGTTTGAATAAACATATTTAGTTTTCGAGCTTCTGTACTTCCTAAAACCAACCCAGCTCCCATAAATTTGACACAAATATATGTATAGCTAATAAAGATGTCTATTTTCTCACAATCTATAAGATGAAGAGAGAACCGTGGCACGCTCAATATACGCCTAATAAAGCTTTATCATCGCTCCAATATTCCGCATTCGCGAGCCGAATATGGCACTTGACACACTGCCAAGAATAAATCAAATTTTCTTCGAGACCCACCGAAGAAACATGCTAACTCACTGTCCTATTCCATTTTCTAATCTATAGCACCTTATTATTGATGTATTAAGACCGGAAATCCTATGTCTGTAGAGCGAGTTAATTTTGTAGCAGCTGAGAAGTATTAATTAGAGAATGAAATGAAAGAAGGAAATTAAGTGTGGATGTACGAGTAGATAATGAATTGTTCATTGCATTGTGAGAGTGCTTTAACAGTAATGATGAAATAGGTATGGAAAATCATTTCTCTTTTTCAGCAGTTATTAATATTGTTTACAATATAAACAGCTATATTTATCTGATTTTCCAATACTAGGATGACCAAGAAAAACATTATTTTCAGTCAAAAATGTTTGCTTTGTAAATTGGATATGATCTATAAATTAGCACGCAGCTATCAGAAATTTCTAATTAAATAAAAATGTAGCTTTGTTACTCTTTTATATAAAAATTGGACTGGCAAACATCAAACGAACCTCGTAATTGTTCCATTCGACTGACACGGTCTGGTTATTCATTATTTTGTGAAAACCTCGCATTGTTGAACTAACGAAAACTATATCTGCACCCACCGTGTCGTGGATAACATTTGCATACCGCTCTCAGTTTGTTTTCAAATTCCCCTCCGTTGAGCTTGAATATCCAACAAAGTATTGTTCAACTGTTCCAAGCACAACCAGTCATTATGCGATGCGATCGTGTTTAACGATGACAGCCACTCTGATATCTGTTCTTTTGTAAAATTCTTTAGCGATTGTTAAAGTCATGTCTTCATTCCACTTGGATTGCTTGACGGGTACTTGATAGTTGAATATTGGAATCTTAACAAGAATGTTTTCGTTTTCAATTAAACTTGCTATTGTTTCATTTGTGTTCATTCTGATTTCGTTCGGTTTGATGCCTTCTTGCTCAATAAATGTTTTGATTTCTACTTCTTCTGGTTTGGCATCAAGGATGTTAACAACTTTATCCTGTTTTAAAACAATATCCTCACAAAGCATAACAAGCTCACACGTTGCGCTCGCCGACGATACATTGCCGTCTTCAGAAAGTATTAGTTTTAATCGTCGGGCTCCGACCTCGATTATTCACTGCGGCACGTCTTCCGGCTCTATCTGCTAATCCTCCATCCCTTACCAGTGCACCCCTGGATTCTAGTTCAGTATTTTTTTATTTTCAACATCAACAAGAGATGAAAACTTTACCGCAGGCCCCCGCGAAACTTTTCATCGACTAATCCCGTGGTGGCCGCGTTAAATTCTCGATTTACTTTGTTGCCGAGCTCAGGCTTATGCGGTAGCATATTTTTCAACCAATTCCAGCGGTTTTATAGTGGATTTGTGAGGGTGTTTGTTATCGTTAGTTGGCGAAGTTCTCGTTCGCGATCCATCCGAGAATTTCCGTATCACTGAGCTCACTTCTAAGGCGCTTGATGTAATAACAAACAAATTACTGATGTCTCATCTCGACGTTTTTTACTCAGATGTCAAAGAAATAAAAACTCCTCTGGTTCAAGTTTATAAAAGATACAAGATAGTCCCAAGGTAAAATTACTTTCAAACTTTTATTGACAAACTGCGCGAACCCCGACCGTAACAAAGTTTCAACTGACCAACGTCCAACTTTTACATCGTTTGCTTCTGTTATTGATATTGAGAACCCCGCGGGGGTTGTGCCTATAAAGCTGCAAATGCCGCACAAAAGGTCCCTATACACGGAATCATTCCAATAAATAACCCGGAAAATTGTCTCTGCATACACACAAACAATATATCATGTGTAGTTTATATTATACGCGGGAGTCATCTTTCTTAGCTTTCACGTAACTTTTCACCCGGGTGGCGTTATGTCTAGGCGTAAAAAGTAAGTTTTTGGGTTGTTTTTTCTCTTCTGCCTCCACTTTCCCCCACCACCCATTTGACGTCACTCTGTATTTGGCGCCCGTGCCGAGTGCACGTGCCGATCTGATTTATGGCTACTGAATAAATAAGTTAAGATAGTAGTTTTAGCAAATTCCCGTTATAGCTGTGTGTGTACGGGCGTATTGTTTGTATCGGTGGAAAATCGAGGGTTCAGTAAATATTTGATAGGTATCCACTGCCGCTATTAACGTAAATTCGACGCGTAATCGTTAAAATTATTTGCAGATATTGTTAATTGATATCGAGGGAGACGCCTAATAATTACTGACGGGATATAATATCGCACGCGTGGTCATTAACCAAATCCGAATAATTAATTAATTTTGGAGCGATTCGGGCTGCGAATAACAGGTATTAATTAGTATGGCAAACAGTTTCTTTTATGTAAACATTAGGCTTCAGATCGTTCTACACATATGTAAACGATGTGAAGTCTAATTTTTGTTGATTTTTGTCATTATGTTTTTCTGTAATATGTAATAATAAAGCTATTCAGCTAGTTTATCGATTCACGGAAATTTTTAGGTCTCCACTTACACAAACCGACATAAAATGAATATCAAAAAACCTACATGTTTTTAAACACAGCATAGAACCAAAAAATTGTAACCAGGCAACATTTTATTCAAAATAAAAGCTCAAATAAACATATCGTTCAGAAACTCCAAACTAGAGATGCACTACACACACACGCTCTAAATAATTCATAACATTCGTATATCGGATATAGAGTCGCGAACACTATCTCAATGTTTATTTATCCTCTCTACTGAAGCCTTGCCACAGAACAGATAGGTAGGTGCAGAAAATCTGCTCCATACGGCGACTGAAACCGGAGGCACTCATGGATAAAGTCAAAGTCAAATAATTTATTTCAAATAGGCACATAAAACTTACTCACTTTAGGCACTTTAGGCCCGTAAAAATTTCCAAAAAAAAAATAAAAAACCAATCGCCCCTTCCAAAATGTAGTTCCGTATGGAAATGAATGGGCAAAAAACTCTACCGTTATTCTTAATATGAGTTTTAAATTTATATTATACTCGTATGATACGAATCTGCGTTCGGTCGACTTACGAAAACCTTAACCATATATAAAACCAGTAGGCCCAGCTAAAATTGAACAGGCTCGTTTCGCACAACGTTCACTTTATTTTAAGACTTTATTAATATCTATGGGTGGTCCTTATTGCGCTAGTCGCAAAAAATTAAAGCAAATCGCTAAAGGATCGTTGTAATTTCGATTAAAAAAAAAAACAATTGAACTTGCGCTACGCTAGTGCCCTATGTCATATTATACGAATGCAATGCAAATGGTGACTTCAAAAATGAGAAGCATTACATCAATTGACAAGTAACGAATTCAGTCTAAAGTGATTAAAATGTTCCTTAAATAATTTTCCTAGCGGCATTTCCACTCACATCTATACAGCAAGTGTAAGCGCACTTACGACTGGCATTAATTTTAGATTGCAGAACGTGCAACGCTACAAGGTTCTTTTGACGCGTGGTCAAATCGGAAGTAACACCGCCATCTTGTTTTGCCAATACACAATTATAGTGATAATTCCACAAAAGATTATCAACAACGCCCCCTGTCAATGTTATTCAGACGTCAAAATATCCTTCATGTAGCACTCTATGCGTCTATATGTGCGTGCACATGTTTTACTCGTTGTATTCAGCAAGACTTCTGTACCTATCTATTCTGTGGTTGTATGCCTCACCTGACTCCGACGACTTTGAATTATTAAGTCGACTACGTTATTGCATTAATGTGACTCAAATACAGCGTGTAATTACGTTTATTTATAGAGCAGCTAAGATGGCGGAACAGTGTTTCTTTTTTGCTTCTAGTAGCGAGATGAAAATGTATTTTTACTGTAATTAGTAGGTGTTTTAAGCAGCAAAAACATACAGATGATTCAATTTAACTGACACGGTTTTCGGTGTATTCTTGTGGCTATATGGGTTAGTAATAGTATACTTGTTTTTGCCGCCAATTAGCATTGCTGTGTTCTGGTTTGAAGGGCTTGCTCCCCTGCGGCTGATTACAGGGACATGAGAAATCTAGCTAGTCCTGATCATTAGGCAGCGGTAACCACTCCCCAATCATATTACAGTCGATTATTGTGCTGCACGCTTTCTTCCCATGGAGGTAAGTGGAAAATACGGAACGCCACCTGCCGCTATCTTTGAATTATACTCCTTTTGCTTCGTTTAATTTCATACTCTGGTCTTACACACACGCCGGTTACGTGTACGATGCACCTAACCCGAAGAATATCATCAATAAGCCCACTATACAGGGTCAGTTTTCAAAGACCAACCAAATTTAAGAGTTTTTACAGACCATCAAACTGAACAATTTTACCGAATCATGCCGGATAAAAATTCAACCGTCCCATACGTTTACGTCGAGTAGGTATTAAAGTTTTCTATGGCACAGTTGTTAATTTTTGCGATTACGATATTGGTCCCATGGAGAAAGTTTTTCAATTTGATGGTCTGTATCACACCCTTAAATTTGGCTGGTCTTTGAAAATAAACCCTGTATATTATGTCTTTCAAGGGCGTCCCCTCGTTTCCACTCACATCTGCCTTGAAAATACCTTTCATTCAAGTTCTCAAGATGTTGGTAATAATGTCCCTAAGAAGCAATAAAATGTCCCCATTTGTAAATCAATCACGCCTCACCCAAATACACCAAAATATGTAAAGAGAAAAAAAGAAAAAGTCTCAACAATAAATCCTTCCATTAAAAACCTCTTCTACATAAGAGGCATTACAAGTGTCGACACAAAGAGACAAATGCTCAAGTCCCCTGCATAGCTCCACGCAATTTGTTTCAATTCGCGCCATTCACCCGTTCTTTCGTTCACTTGCTCACTCGTTCGGTCACAGTGGTTGCGCGTTCATCAGTCTTCGGTACACCTCTATTGAATGTAGATTAGGGTGTGAGCGAGAGGGAATATTATGGTTTTTGAAGGGTAAGTTTTATTTGTATTTTGTTTGGTTTGGATTTGATTGAATAGTTTATGAGTAGTTAAGTAGTTCAACATAAAAAAATCTTCATTTCTAAATCAAAATTCAAAAGGAATCAATACTCAATAAATAAACACTAAATGTGCCGTTAGTTTTTATTAGATTAGTAGTAAATATAATAATTATGCAGAAATGCAGGCGTTCATTAATTTTTTTTTTTTTTTTTAATCTTTATTTTTTTTTTTAACAATTAGGGGTTTTTGTCCATTAAGGATATGTCAATTAATTTTCTAAAAACGGAAATATACAAGTTGTAACTTAAATAACGCACAACCTATTAAGGGGTCATTGTACTCGTCATTATGAACAACTTTTACTATGGGACCAAACCGGAAATCGCGAAAAAAAAATCAGCTGTTCCCTACATTTATGTTCGCATAACTCGTCAAAATGTAGGGAACAGCTGATTTTTTTTTCGCGATTTTCGGTTTGGTCCCATAGTAAAAGTTGTTCATAATGATGAGTACAATGACCCCTTAAGAGGTTGTGCGTTATTTAAGTTACACCTTGTATACTGAAGGCCTAAGGGTTGTCGACCTCAGGAAGAGCTGCGTTTCACACGGACAACTGCCGGTCGACTCTGTAAAAATCTCACCGTGAAATCATAAGTGAAGTGAGCACTTAATAGTGTTAATTCCTAGCGAATGACAGCTCACTCCACGCTCACTTCACCCAAGCTTTCACGGTGAGATGGTTACAGAATCGCGTGGCTGTACGTCACTCGCTCCCGCGTCACTAATCCTGACTATCTTCATATTTTGGCTGCTAAGACCAAAACTACAGACGTGGTAATACAGGAAAGTTTTATAAAAATTTGGCTGTTATTTTAGTATATAGTGTGTGGTGTCTTACGTCTCCCGCGAACGAAGTCGCAAATAGAAACTAGTAAAGACTAAAAGACAAAAACTTTTATGTTATTTGAGATTATTTTAAAACTGATGTATTTCCATTGTTCCCTAAAAATACCAACTTCTCAATATTTGCGGAGCCAGCAACGTTTTTACTATACCTATGTCATGCACTTCTCTGCAACGTTGCACCAATGACTTGGAAAGCTAACTCACTATAAAACGTTATTAACTCCTGTTAACTGGTTTCGCAGAAGAAGTAAGTAATAAGAAAATTCTAATAAATTCTGTTCTGAGAATTTTATTACAGGTCTGTTAATTATAATTTATACATAATAATATAGTAACGAAGAATTTTTGTCCATTTGTCTGGATGTATGTTCCGGATTGGCGCAAACACGGCTGAACGGATTTGGATGAAATTTGGCACACAGGTAGTTTATAACTTGGATTAACCTCTCAAACGTCTAATCTACACCATGTGTACAGATAACAATAAAATTTCTATTGTGTCTGCTTATTGGCACGCGACGGGTTAACACATAAGATACTTTTAATCTCGGTAGTACGTTCCTTCGGGATATGTTCCGACATCACTCGGGCGAAGCTGACGCTGTAAAGTCCGATTACGTCCTGAATCAATCTACCGCGACCTTCAACATGTTCCAATAACGAAAAACCATACATAGTTTATTGTTTGGGATCCTACGGAGAGATGTTTGGGAAAGGGTAATTACCGTTATTGCTATGTCAAAACGCAACAACTATACCAAATATCTTCTCTCGTGGAGGCTCTTTTAATCGGTTAAATGCCGTAATTACAGAAAAAGTAAGGCTAGGAACTCACGGAGCGATTTTCACCCGCTATCGCCTCGGTAGCGGGTCCGCAGCTCCTGTAGAATGTAAATATATATGTAAAAAATTAAAGCACATTTCACGCGTTTTACGCCCGCGGTGTGCACGGTTGTATGTGGATCCCGCTGTACCGGCGGGCAACCAGTAGAATCGGGCCGGCCGCAGTCACCCGCAGCTTCGGCGGGTTGCGCCCGCGCGTTCTGCGATCGGTTGGCGGGCGACCGCAGTGGTCCTGTCCATGGCAGTCTGGACTTTAACTGATCGTTAACCGCCCGTCTTGCGATCATCGCCCGCTAAGTTTGGGGGCGATGAGCGCAACCGCGACGGCTGCGTAACCGCACAAACAAACAACCGGTCTCGTGAGTTTAGAAATAAAACAGCGGTTCCGTCACCGCGGCGGGCGCGGGTGAAAATCGCTCCGTGAGTTCTTAGCCTTAAAAAGCTAGTCACGCATGGATCCATATATCGTTTTATTGTTTTTTTTTATTTTTTACTAGCCGTTATTAATATATAAAGTCACACTCCTGAGCAAAGGCCTCCCTACTTTCTTTTTACCTCTCTCTGTCCAGAGCTGCCAAGGAACAATCTAGAAGAAAGGAGTCCATTATACACGTTCCGTATACGAAGAGTTAATATACTGCAAAGCATAGTTTAGGAGTAATTGACCCATTTACTGGCTGATATTCATGTAAATAACCATAGATCAGATTTCTCGGGAAACGTCAGCCAAAAAAGGGATATTCTGTAGTAACAAGATATGGTAGATTTTAAATACCAATACGAACTTATCAGACGTTGTTTCATTATTCAGCTGACAGATATGCGAGACTTTTGACTCACACACGTAGTAGACATCACGTAGTGTACTGTCCATGTAAGAAGTCTTTAGGGTGTGGACAGGTATTCACGTATTTGTAGTACTTACCAAGAAAATGGATGGTTGTGTGGACATGGATTACTGTATTGTGGCCAGTTTCTTGAATAGGCCATTCAATTTTTTTTTTTTATATTAAGTTTGTTAACTGTTTATAGTTTAATAACTGTACAGCATGTTGATTTTGTTTGGACTTATTCAGAATTTCGTTTTCTGACACGAAACTTCAGAGCGATAAATAAAGGTGTAATAAGGTGTTAATAAGACAGTTTACTTAAATATCCTACAGGGCTCCTATTATGAAATGTCTGTCTGACACGTGTCTTCCGTAAAATAAAATTGGTTTAAAATGTTACAAAATTGTCTGTCATCACACGCACGTGTAATCCAGTCCCACACACTTACCTCCAATTTCGAGCACGTTTTACTTCGAACACAAATAAAAAAACATGCTCTTAAATCGCCCCGAATCAAACCTCAATGGATCACGAACTTACCAAAGACAGAATCCGAAGTGTACATGTTGCCTTCAACTATTTAGAAAAGAACCTGGCGTGGAACTTTCAACTTTAGTTGCTAGAGCTAAGGTTGGATTTCCAGTGTCTTCATGTAAGAGTTCTTTGTTAGTTCGCTTCTTGAATATTGAGAAGGAGCTCTCGGGAGTTTGAGAGTGACATGAACTGGGATACAGTATGTCATATACCTAAAGAGCATGCGAAAACAGGCTTTGGTGTGAAACTTGACTTAGTAGAGGAAACATTTTAACGAAATTATTCAGTGTACGTGAAGGTATTTTGTAAAAGTAACGAACGGAGCTTGTTGGCAGTATTTTTTGTTGAGTGTGTTAAAGTAAAATATTGCTGTATGAGCGTCTTAGATTAGTGCAGTTTTGTATACATATTCTTGTAAAAATTTTGTTGTTGCTAAATTTCTTGTGGCTAATGCAATGTTACTAACAATTTTTGGCAGATTTTTCAATACAGACAACTTTTATCTGAGCAACAGAAATGTGACATTTTGAATAGAGAATATATCAAACTGTCAAATTTATTCTGATAAAATTTATCTGACTGCTGAAAAATCAGCTCTAACACTGAAACATTATCTACTTAGCTAAACATTCATAGGACCTCATATTCGAAGCTGTCCCTAATTTCTTTTTGCAAGCCTTAACTGTATTTATTGGCTGGTAGTACCAGCCAATACATTATAAAGGCGAAAGTTTGTGACTGTGTGTTTGTATGTTTGTTACTTCTTCATGCTCAAACGGCTGGACCAATTTTAATGAAACTTAGGCAAACAGATAGTTTAGAACCAGGAATAACACGTAGAATATTTTTTAACCCGATATTCCTAAGGGATCGAAACTTATGCAGGTGAAACCGCGGGGCGCAGCTAGTAAATCAATAATTGGAAAGAAACAAACGGTTTATCAGAGCTCGTTTTCACGGTTGTGTCACAGAATCCGTTCGGGCCATCGCATCGTTAAATTTATATTGGATTACCCCATTAATTCTCTGTAATCGCCGTTCATACTAATTAATATCCCGCACTCTGACGAGGATTGAAATTTAATAGTTTATCGTGATTATTATGTCGTTGCTGCATTTTTTGATTAAAGGTTTTTGCTTTTAAACTTCCATGAAATGTTATTTTGGGTGAAATTGCCAAAGTTTTTTTTTATCTAGTGTAGTTATTTTAAAGTTGGGTTTTAATATTGTATATTCCCAATTAAAATCCGTTATTTATTAACAAGTGGTTTAACGTGCAATCATAAATATTATCTGCCTAGCCTTTTCCCAACTATGTTGGGGTCGGCTTCCAGTCTCCCCGGATGCAACTGAATACCAGTATTTTCATGAAGCGTCTGCCTATCTGAGGCTACTAGGTAATACGAAACCCCTTGGTGAGACTGGTTGTCGAACTTTCGGTCTTCTGACGACCCATAACGACTTCCGAATATACACGAATGACAGCCGGGACCAACGGCTGAACGTGCTTTCCGAGGCACGAAGGGTCTTGATATGTAATGTTGGTCACCCATCCACGGACCAACCGCGGCAAGTGTCGCTTAAGCTGATCGATCGACCCGTGCAGCTGTTATTACTTAGCCAGAAGCCCCCATATGTATATTCTAATCATAATAATTATAAATGTGCAAATTAATATAATAATATTTTTCTTTCTTCTTGTCTTTTTAATCTAACTAATGTGAAAATAATTTAACACTAATGTCCTTTTGATCAGCAACTTATGGAAAAGTGGACTCAGAGTTCTACAGGTGAATAGCCATAATGTCTAAAGGCCCGGCAGCTAACCAACCTTGTTTTTGCATTCACATTTAGAGTATACCAACGATCGAAAAAAAAACAAAATCAAATTCCATTTTCAAACCCGAACCCCGCTAAAACCAAGCAGTGAAAACTGGCCACAAATAAATGAATCACTTTAAAAAACGCAGCGAACGCGCCATGTCACATCACAATACTGGTACATATTAAGTGACGTCTCATCTCAGGTGGTTCACGATACCTCTATTAGGGCTATTAGCGTAATTACGGGCCTCAAAATGCCCTCAGAGAGGCCTCGACACTCGTTAAGGCCTGTACGGCCCGCTGGCCCAACCCGTGCTGGCTCGAGGGAATTGCTAGGAATTTTCAATTGGCTCTCATGCGTAAATATTATATGATTATATGATTCTTGTGTAGTTACTAGCTACTCGTACCAATAGTCAAACTGGTACGAGTTGAGTGGAAAATTCTGATATTACTTTTTTTCCAGTTGATTTCGCTGATTCGTGTTTAGAAGTAAAGTTTGATTAATATTCTGAATTATTTGGTTTACTATCTACATTGGAGTGGTTTTCCTGTACATTTCTGTTTCATAACTAAATATTATGAATGGATTATTTGATATTGTTGTGCTCAAAGTGCCAACAAAGTTCCATGAACTGAAAGTAAGCAATGTTTAAACTCATTTGTACTGTTTGAATATTATATAATAATCGACACTTACACACTTCAGTATTTAATATTATGAATTTCCATTTTTTTTTTAGTTTTAATGTCATATCTTCAAAATTAACCACTAAGATTTTTCACTGTTATGTCATTTTAAATGGTCATATTATATTCAAACTTTTATCACATATACTAATCAATTATAACATACATAGATACCAACCATCCATAAAAGTCATGGGAAATCTGTCAGACGACCAAAAATATAGCTCAAAGCATACATAGACATATGCATGCAGGTGGTACATGACTGAAGCATGAATTTGACGAATGACGCTGCTCCAGACAATGAAATACTGATATATACCCTATTCGTTTTGTGGACGTTGCCACAGTGGAACTAAATGTATCTATGGTGCTAGGAATGTTGGGAAATCGAGGTAAATTTCAAATTGAATGCGTATTGCATTGCACAGTTCGACGAATCCTTGAAGGTTGCTTAATTATGTATGAAACGCAATTTAGAAATGTCCAATTTCAATTCAGACCTACTTTTAAATCAAGATCCATGGCTAAGTTTCGTTCTAGTATAGATTTATAATTTCTGCGGTCACAGATAACTCAACTCTAAAACTACGGGAAATGTCACATTTTCGTGGACAGAGAAAGTCCACCGGTAACGTAACGGTGGCTTTCGTGAAGTAAGTGTCATGAATGGAATGACAATCCTACCTGAGAAATAGCGTGCCAATCCATGGGCTATCTCGACGGAACGGCAGCAGGATGTGGTGCTATGTCGCAAACTATACTCCATCTCCTATCTTGCCCTCCGTGTCCCAAAACTTGCAGTCAAAAGTGATCTCTGTGCTGCCACCGACACGCCGTGGAAGTGGCGATGTTTTTGCTCAACAAGATCTGAGAAAAGACGTGCCAGACACGAAGAAAAAGAAGAAGACGCAAGTCTCTTTTGTACTCGAAGTTACAGTAGGACACTGACTCCTAAGTCACAGGGTTCCCCTAGTTTAGTAGGCAGGGTTTTTCACTATTTGTGCAGTTTTTTCCCAAAATCCAATGTACAGACGCCAGCACATCAAGCTACTACAATATGGAATAGAATAGAATACTCTTTATTATGTACACCATATAAATTACAGACATAAATATAGAAATTTATAAAGGGTGACACAATGGGCGGTGTTATCGCTAAGAGCGATATGCGAATATGTCACATTTCTTTAATAGATTTTCAACTCTATCGCTACAGCATAAGATCAAAGTTGATTGGGAAAATTTGACTGTTTTGGGTAGCTTGATGTGCTGGCGTCTGTTCCTATGTGAATTGTATTAGTATTGTATACAAAGGTATGTTGTGTCAATTTTTTTTTTTTTTTTTTATATCTGCAATGAACATTCACTGCAGCAGTTATTAGCAGGCCTACGTTGAGCCGTACGTTCCCATGTAAACAGCGCAACAGCTTAAAAAGTTAACGAAGCTATACAACCCAAAAAATAATCACTAAAACATCGGCCAGGGCAACACGTAAAGGACGCGCCGCCGTACCGAAACTTATATTTATTATTCTCTCTACTTTGACGGGTACAGGTAAAAGCCTTTTAGATTAACCGTTGCACCGTAATGAAGATATAGGGCTTCGTTATCGTACTAAATAGTACTAGAAGTACCACTCCACTTAATGTACGATAATACTGTACAAACACATGCACACCTTAGAAGCTTTCTGCAGTTTCTAGTATAACAAATAAGCGGTTAAATATCAATATCTTTCTAGACCTAAGTACTAAAATAATGCTTTAGACGTTTATCGAAGCTATGCTTAACCTAAAATTTTGTTAATTCTTCATTATTCGTCTTCATACGAAACTACGATAAAAAGAATCAATTCGATTTTCTCGTAAAATTTTACAGTACCAATTTTGTGTCTATTTGTAATTAATCATTTGACTTTGACATAAAAACTGTCTTAGTTATTTGCATGGCAAGCGGCTATTTTAGTTTTGTGAAGAATGGTTGCATACACAAACTTCATGTAATGCTTGGATAAACCTTACAGATCCGTTATTTTGTTCTGGTAACATCCGACCCAATTCCGGTCAAACAGGAGAATATATATGTATTACAGTGCACAATTAGGCGGAGACACAGGGATAATCTCTGTTCTTTTACGCTCATAAACTGACGGGATGGCAATCCGAGGACCAGCGGTTTACGTGCCTTCCGAGACATGGGAGTGACGGCTCCGGGCTGATGTTGCTAACGGAAAACGGAAATGCATGTATATTACACAAGAACCCACTGCAATTTCGATATCAACAATTTATCGGGAAATAATTAAATAAACCTTCTGTGCCTTTTCACACAGTGGCAATGTTGTCTAGTTGTATTTAAAAGAAAAAATGTAAAACGTAACGATGCGGTGTGCTAATTAGGCATGCAATTTTGTAGTTAAGCAGATTTATTTCTTAATTATTCAGTGTAATTGTAAAGGAACTTGGAGTAATGTTCTACGATTTGTTTGTGGTAGAAGTTTTTTACAGTTCTTTGTAGTTAGTGTCTTGTTTGTAATGTGTTATGGGTTTACAGAAGCATGTTTTGTCTATGAGTTTGATTTATTAGTTGGTTGTAACGTTTGCCATTAATGAATAGATAGAAAACACATCTATACTCCATTGGTTTAGGTAATTGACTAAAGCTAAACAAAAACACCACGTGATTCATGGGTGCTAAACCTTTTCTTCCAAATTTTAAAATAATTGTATTTATTGAACAGCAAAAATACCCAAATTTCGCCAAAGCCTAATCACACACACTTTTAACGAGGTTATAATATTGCATTTTATGTTTTACTCTTAGTTAGCAATTAAATCTCATGTTCCAAATCATGTTTTCAAACTCAAACTCAAACCATATTTTCTAATTCAAACCATTTATTTTAATTAAACCAATTACAGGCACTTTCGAACTGTCAAGGAGTCGGTCAGTCAGAAAAATGAAGCTAGATGCCCTTCCAAAGTATAATAAGTAGGTTCCTATAGAGAAGAACTGGCAAGAATCTCCACGGACACTCTTTTAACCGGTCAAGCACCGCGAGCGGGCTCTTTTAGATATATATAGCGGACGATTTTAAGACTTATCTTTACTACAAATACAGTTGTAAATCGGTCGGTGTTTACTGGCACGTTTTTGTGCCGCTGGGGCTCTAGAGGTTAAAAAGGTTTAAAAGTAAGCTAGCTCTGATGATACTTACCGTAAGTGCCTTATTTATAGTCAAAACTATGACACTGATCTAAACAAAGTCTATTCTCGAACCAAAAAATCCCTTCTCTTTAACAAATTCTTCGTACTCATCGCTTTCATTCCAAGATTCCAATGAACTACAAATTCGTTAACCCTCCGTAACCCACGACTTTTGAAGTCGTTTGAATTTAATTTGTAACTCCTCTCAATATTTGACTTCCAAGTTGGGCCGGAACCGACTCCGCGATTTACTTTACGTATAAATAATATTCTTATTATTTATTTTCTGTGGTACTTGTTTTGTTTGTTTGATTGATTATAAGGATTCATGGTTCACAGTTCAATGAAAATTGTTCTACAGGAATATTTTTTTACCGGTGCCAACTCTGTTCTTGACATTATGGGTGTATATGGTGGGCCTATCATTCGTCGACATCATGTCTCTCGTTGCCCAATGTAATTTCACAATATTTTGCTGGGCACAAAGATCAGTAATTCGTTATACTAAAATAAAGGGTAGGTACTTGCTGCGTTTTTGAAACGGTCGTGCAAAAAATGCTACTTGTTACTTTAGCCCTTTTTTGAACCAAATTAACGTCAGACGCAAGAAGTACGTACATAAAAAAATGTGATAAATATGTGTTTTACCACCTGCGGATAAGTTTCAGCTAACATATCACGCGGATAACTTAAACAAGCCTCCAGTTCATAATGCTAACCAAATCCTCGCTAATGAACGACCTAGTTCCTTTGAACAGAGAAGGCACAACCTAATTAATAGTCCCATTATGTATCACGGAAATGAAATCGTAATGGCTTTCTCAGTCGTCCGTCACACTTATACTACAAGACCTAAAAAGATTAGCGTTTTTATAAGTCCACTAAGGGCCTGGAATTAGCCCTAACCTCGGTGAAGACTTACAAGGCTTTAGATAAGATTTATTCTGCTGCCATTTTCTTGCTTTTTCGGTGTAATTTTGCTTTGATGTAAATGTACGTTACCAGTGTTTCTAAAGAATAGATAAATAACGAGTGGTTTTTTCTTGAATAAAAGTATATTTTTGTCGCACTACTTGTGACTTCAAAAGATGGCTAAGATTCCAGGATCAATATCATCGTTTCTCCTTACTGTTAGTGTTGAACTTTTGTTGTTAGTTTACAAGTTTACTGAAGTCATATATAGAACTCTTCCCGTTATTTTGTTACAACAACAACTAATAAATATATTAACTGTTCTGTTTTCTAAATCTTTGACATTTGAATTTCGATGTTGTGTAATTAAATAAAAATTGACCAACCGTACAACTTATTTTTAAGTTAATTGTTATAACAGTGATAAAAAATTTTACGTAACACTACAAAAATACTGTTTTACATTTTTCACGATTTACTGACCCACTTCGTTCGACCCAATTACAGCATTATTGACACTGATAGATTGGATTCGAGTAAATATTGGTGTTGATGTCAAAAACAACGGGCTGTAGTGATAGCACGGTTTTTGTGGCCAAGCTTTGAAAGTGCGGTTATTGCTGGGATATCACTTTAGTTGGTTATTTTTGAAATGGTTAAAAAAATACTGTGGGATTTATTGAGCTCTGTGATTCTTGACTATGAATGTGGCCCTTTGGATTTTATTGTGGGTGGGGTATGTTATACACCCAAACGGGGAATTAAGGGATAGGTAAATAAATAAGCACTATCAGTTTACGTGCTGCGCTTGTTCAAAACATAGGAATCTACTTGAGAAAAGCTAGGAGCTAACGAGGCCAAAGTAAATCTATAATTAACTAGCATCTGCTTGCGGCTTTGCCCGCGTAGATGTCGGAAATTATCCCACGGGAATATGCTACCGCGACAAAAACAAAAAAAAAAACTTGAAATCGCCAAAAAAAATCACCTGATCCCTACATTTTGACGAGTTATGCGAACATAAATGTAGAGATCAGCTGATTTTTTTTCGCTTGCCGCAGTTGGTCCGTGCATGGGTAACTATCTACATATACCAAGACCCCTCCGTGCCTCAGAAAGCACGTTAAGCCGTTGGTCCCGGCTGTCATTCGTTGATCTTTGACAGTCGTTACGGGTCGGCAGAAACCCGACAACCAGTCTTACCAAGGGGCATCGTATTACCCAGTAACTGGGTTGTGGAGGTCAGATAGACAGTCGCACCTTGTAAAATATTGCTATTCAGCTGTATCCAAAAAAACATAGTTGAGAAAAGGCTAGGCAGGTGACGAATACAGAAAATATACTAGTCTTTTCTCTTTTCTTCTCTCTTTGTAATATTAGTTTAGTTTAGTATGGATAAGTACATAAGCCATATTTTACCAGCAGCTCTAAAGTATTCAACATGAATTGAAATTCTGATATCTGATCTACCAAATAACCACGAGCGCGGTAGCTGGGATATCAGTTTTGAATCTATTAATTTACGGAAGATCATTTAAATTCCTGCTACCAAGGCGTACTGTTCATATCAATAATTACTCGTAAAACATCAGAAAATTGCGCTACAATTTTTGGCCATGGTGAATATTAATACTTGTAAGACTCCTATTTGTTTTAAACCTATGTTTCCGACATTTTTTTTACCCTACTACACGACAGAACAGAAGGGTTGTTTTTCACGCGTACCTATTTATCTATCTACATACCTGGGATACTTTAAACCCTCGAAGCATCCTAAGAGCTGGATGGATTTTATTAATAAACTAGAAACGCCCCGCGGTTTCGCCCTTATTAGTGTCGATCGCGTGGTAACATCGGGATAAAAAATGTCCTAAGTCTTATTCTGATGTACAAGCAGTCTACTGAAGTTTCATCAAAATCCGTTCAGTAGATTTTGCGTGAAAGAATAACAAACATCCATCCATCCATTGTCACAAACTTTTGCGTTTATAATATTATTACTCGTAGTAGGATAGGAAGAGTGTATCGACTGGGCTAGGTCAACGAAAATGGTGGATTTTTGACGTCAGTAAGAAACATTAACGTGACAAAAAAAATTAACCACTACCAATGCATTATACCTATATTTCTTGATCTATAACATACGTAAGATGTTTGTCATCACAGTTTACACGCACACTAGCAGGCAGAACCCTCAGATCTTAGCCAATAGGATTACATTACAGAAAGAAAACGCGGCTTACGTAAATGGGTGCGAGTTCGCCATTTGAATTTACCCTGTTAACTCGAGCTGTCGTAATTGAAACCCCCGCCTTGACTTGGCCCGTAGTAGTTAATGTGCACTCGCCCTTACAGTGTTTTTTTTCGTCGCCATGATTCGAGTTCTTATTCCTCTTTTATTTCACTTTCATAAAGCTTGCTGAGGTTTTGTGTTCGTTTTATTCCTTTTTTAAAGAGGTCGTAGTTATGAGAGGCTAATATTGCTGTTATTAGCTTTTCTTTTGTTTATTACGTTTTGTTGTGCTATAGACAACTTTGTAGTAGTAATTTAATTTTTTACTGTCAATTTCTGGTGAGCAGCGGTGGCCTAGTGGTAGCGGCCCCGACTTGAGTTGTACGTCGTGAGTTCGAACCCAGGCAGGCATCTTAATTTATGTATACAACGTGTAACGTTAAATGCGCAAGACCTCAGACACCCCAACTGATTTTTAATTCAATTGATTTCTATTTCAGAGAGAAAATAAGTCATAAAAAAAAATGTAAAGGTTTTGTGTGCTGTTTTAGTTTTACTGGCCAATCTGTTCGTTTCTTGCGTCTGCGACGACGCTTTATCGAGAGAGGAGTCGTCACCGGGCCGCTGCGCCGCGCTGACATTGGGTTGCTTGACCTATTAATAAATAGACACGGCAACGTTTTTAATGAAGATTTTTTGAAAAATGTGACCCGTATTAAAAAGTGGTTCAATTAATTCTGCTCGTTATTCTGATCAAACTATTTTCAGGTTTTGCGCATTTAACGTTACACGTTGTATAATTCAATTACAACTGCTTTCAAAACGGTGAAGGAAAACATCCCGAGGAAATCGGCATCTCCTAGAACCAACAATTCGAAGACATGTAACATTTACCCACCCGCACTGGACTCGCGTGGTGGATTATGGCTCACTCCCCCTCACAGATATTGGGCCTGTGTTCAGCAGTGAGAACATTTGGCTGATTGTGACATCTTGCACACTGTTGTAGCCTGTGTTTACAAATAAAGACTATTGATTGATTTATAGGTAAAACTAGTTCTCATACAACTTAGGAAGGTAAACAAAATTAACAGATTTAAACCTCAACCAAATCTTAAGCATTTATTAATCCCTACCTCATCAGCTCAAGCTCTATATTTCACCGTAATCCCAAAAACCGCCACAGAGTAACCATAATACGTGTTATCGCGTGAACCTACTGACAAATTGGCTTGCCATGAACTTCGGACTTCCCCAGTCATAGGTACACCCCGAACATATATCACACAGATAAGACTATTACTCTGTAACCAGAGATAACTTTTATTGAGTTGAATAACTGCTGTAATATTTCGTTCGATCTGGTTCCGTGTAAAAAGTGCTATGTAACGTAAGATAACCGTTTGTGCAGTGTGGACTAGGGCTAATGGGACGCCATTTTCTTTGTCGACGTCTTAAAAGGCGGTAAAGGAATTATGTACGGAGGATAAAGCTGAATTTTCTGTCTTGTATACGAAATCGCCTGTAATTTAGCCAATCGTGGTTTATTGATTGATAGTTTTCTTATAACGATGTTTTATGTTCATCACTGGAGTCCGGAAAGTATTCCGGACTATCTAAGTAGGAGTATCAATATGAGTATTTCCGAATTGTATTATAAATACTCAAATAATTGCTTGAACATTTTTAAACGCAGTTTCTTAAGATTGTGGACTAGCTCGGAAAAATAATAATACATATGCTCTGCCAAAATAGGTAGTATACCAATCTGAAGCCTATTACGCTCAAAATCTTATGCAAATAAAAATACTTCTCTCACTTACATTTTCGTCCAAAAGTCTTGTATAACTTCCTCATCATTATTTCAAAAATCAACCCCTAACAGCCAATTCACAATTACCCTCATAATTCCGCTTTCATCCCTCTCAACCCTATTTCTACATATTTTATAATGTCCATAAAGATTATAGATTTAATTTGCAAAAGCAACCGACGCGATGGTGTTTTTATTTGGACGGCGGCCGCTTCGCAAATGAAAGGTAAACTAATTCGCAAAATGGAGGGTAGATCTTGATTCGTGTATACTTTCAGTTTGTATGAACCTTTTGCTCGGCTCTGCCGCTATGCCTTTGTTTGTGAAAATTTCGTTATGCGTCTTACGCCTTTTAAAATTGGAATTTAACCCTTAATTGCATGATTTTTACTTTTTAAGCAAATTAAATTTATTTGGACATAACATTAGCTCTAGTAAGGAAAAACTATTTAACAAAATATATTCATAAAAACACTTTTTTTTTTCTTCTAAATGGCCTGGTGGAAATTTACATATTTTTATGTAATCAGAACGAATCTACTTGGAAAAAAATGAATTGAATATCTCTAACAATTGGGGAATCCCCGTGCTCTGTGGAAACGAAAATATGGCATTGGATTGGTTAATGGAAATTTCCATCACGATGCAGTTAAGGGTTAAAATGGCTTACTTTTAAGTTAAAGATTACCGACGGGTTTTAACATCCAAGGTCTCAGTGGTCGTTTGTTAAACCTGTCAAGCATCAATTGTTGCTAGACCCCCGGGAGTCTTATTTCGCTTTGTGTTGAAACGTATTATCGTATTAATGTTCACTGACAATCCTGACTGGTCAAATGAAATGCCCAATGCCTATAGCTTGTTTAAATTTCACCAAAAAACACGTTTTGTGAAGTGTTGCGTGGCCATAGAATACAATAGCTTAGTATAATCAGCTTATAATGTTCCCGTAGCTGTGATACAGGCCTCCTCTTTATGTGAGAGGGAGGGGGCCATAATCCACCACGCGGACCCAGTGCGGGTTGGTCTGTACAACATAATATGACTTCGAAATGAATACAAGAAATTGTAAAAAAAAATATAAAAATGAAATATTTTCTACGTTTTCATTAAGTGAGTCGATTCTTATTGATAAAAGAAATAATCTAGCAAATAAAAGTAATGACAAATAAAGATTCGAACATGATTCGATTATGACAAATAAAGAATTTACGAGACCAAATTAATTACCTTTTATAAGGCCTCATCTGCTTTTTGGGGCATTCAGCTGCAGACTAATATGAAACCGACCAGACTAATATGAAAAATACAACGTGTAACGTTAAATGCGCAAAACCTGAAAATAGTTTGATCAGAATAACGAGCAGAATCAATTGAACCACTTTTTAATATAGGTCACATTTAAAAAAAAATATCTTCATTAAAAACGTTGCCGTGTCTATTTATTAATAGGTCAAGCAAGCCAATGTCAGCGCGGCGCAGCGGCCCGGTGACGACTCCTCCGTCGGTAAAGCGTCGTCGCAAACGCAAGAAACGATCAGAATGGCCAGTAAAACCAAAGCAGCACATAAAACCTTTACAATTTTTTTAATGACTTTTTTTCTCTCTGAAATAAGTCAATTGAATTAAAAATCACTTGGGGTGTCTGAGGTTTTGCGCATTTAACGTTACACGTTGTATATTACCTTGTACCGTTAAGTTGTGATTTTAGTGCCTATAAGGAGAATTTAGTTGTAATGTTGCCAATATGAAGGCAAGTGAAGACAAGAATGACCCATTTTGTAAGGTTTTATTAGCCCAAAGTAAAAGAAAAAAAATTCGTAGGTTATAACATTCATTGCTTTTTAGGGAGGTACCTACCTTTTGTATAATGTAGCTTTACTGACTGTCGTATTTGTATTAGGATTTTTTACTTAGCGTTTGTATGTTATGTGTTAACTTACATAATTAACCAGCTTTAGTTGTAGCTTTGGCATAAGCAGGGTATAAAAGTTACATAATAGAATCCTAAATTGACAACTGTCGGTCGATTCTGGAAAAATCTCACCGTGATAACTAAGGTGAAGTGAGCTTAGAGTGAGCTGTGAGTCATGCTGATGCTAGGGATTGCCACTATTGACAACTCACTCCACGCTCACTTCACCCAAGTTTTCACGGTGAGATGGTTACAGAATCACACGGCTGGGCCATTTGCTAAAATGGGCATTATTCTTTAAATAACTTATTATTTAAAGAATAATGCCCAGTTTTTGCCCACGCGTGGACAGCATGATAAAATTTAATTAAGTCATGCAATTAATTATATTTAAAACAATATATTTTTTAACAATTGTTAAAAGTACTCCCAGTAACTGGGTGGTGGAGGTCAGATAGGCAGTCGCTCCATTTAAAATACTGGTATTCAGCTGCATACGGTTAGACTGGAAGCTGACCCCAACATAGTTGGGAAAAGGCTGGGCAGATGATGATGATGTTAAAAGTACTCCAATAATCCTTATTATACTATACTGTTAGATCTTTAAAGCTTAACTTTTTTACTGAATGACTATGTGTTAACTAAAAGTAAATCTAATAATTCTTGAGTGCAACAAAATATTTAAACATTTTTTTTTTGGAGTCCATCACCTATTAAACTTTTAAGAACAGCTTACGCATAATTTTTTTACGCATAATTTCTATAATCATAATAATTATTAAGCATAACATTCTAAAGCATACATTTTTTAAGCATAACACTCTAAAGCATAACTTTATTAAGCATAACAATAATAATAAGGCGTAGTCGACGGAGCTATTTCTATCTGCAGGGTTTAAAGGACCCTAACAACTTAACCTGTAACCTGTAACCTTCGAACCTAACCTGTCCGAGTCGAGGTGCCCCAATTCCCGAGCTCGCTTCGCTCGCTCTTGCATCCTAAGTTCTCATTGCCTTTTAACTAAATCCAGATGTTAAATACAATATATTATGAACTGAATGTCTGACTTAAATACGGGTGGTATTTAATTAGAAAATAAATTTGGAAATTCCGTTGTAATATTGAATAATTTGTGTGCAAATCAGTATTTTTGTTTTACGGTGAGTAATATTGTTTCAAAATGCGTATATCTGTGGTTTCAGCTAGATTTTTGTTGAATCAAATTTTGATGAATTTTAACATTTTTTTAGTACAACATGTTTAAGTAATCAAGTAGTTTATTTGTAGTACAGTCATTTATTTGATATGCAGTAGGTTAAATTAAAAAGTGGAGAAATTTTGTTTGCTTAAATTTCTAAATAAAAGGTGCAGTTAAAAATTCCCTTTTTTATTTTAGTAGACATTTATCTAACTAATACAAATAATATTAATGTAATATTTAACCGTCAATTTCTGGGCCTGACGATGTATGACAGATGGGCATTGTTCTTTTGTACGTCGATGGATGTACAAGCTAGATTATAAAATTATAAATAAGACATCGTTAGACTAGTTAATGTTTCTAGTAAGGCTTTTAATGTAGCATAAAATAATGAATCCAATTTTCTTTGAAGAAAATCGTAGTAACTCAATTGAGTTACTACGATTTTCTCTAACTCAAACTTCAAACTCAATTTTCAGATGACTCAAAGCAAACAGCAGAACAGAACATTACTCCGTCTCACAAAATTAATTATTTGTCCACTAAAACAAACAGACATCGCTAAGATTTACAATAACTTTATTGAGACAAATATACCGGGTTCCGTACGGCGCGGTTGAAACACGACTAATTTTAAATGTACCCATAAATACAGGAGGAATTTCACGTTATTCCGGGAATCTGTCGCGTTTCGCTTTCGGCCGGTTCGCGATCCCTGGTCGTATAAATGTCTTAGCAGGGATGGTGAGTCGTGGTGAATTAGTATTTGTTTCTGATATTTGGAGTCGTTTGTAGGGTAATTGCGGTTTGGATGGTTTAGTGAACATTTTTGATATGTAACTGGAGGATGGAAAGGAAGGGACAATGAAATAATGTTGCTGTTTTATATGAAACTAGGTTTTTTATAAACTATAAAAAACCTAGGCAGTTCATGTAGGTATTGGAAAGAACCTGTTTTTTTGAAAATACAGGGTGTTTGGCAGAACGTTGAACATACGAAAATGGTGGGTAGGTGGGGCCATCTGCTACTTACTCAGCCCTAATTTATTTGGCCCTGGCGCACTCTAAATTAAAAAAAAAATTTTTTTTTTGCTTTCTTCTAGTTTCACCACTTTTTTTAACTTTAAAGTGTTACGATGTAGAGATTAAAAAAAAATGCCTGTTTTACCCATTTTTAATAAAAATTACACTTTAAAGTTAAGAAAGTGGTGAAAGTAGAAGAAAGCAAAGAAAATTTTTAAAGAATATCCAGGGGGCCAGGGCCAAATGAATTAGGGCTGAGTAAGTAGCAGATGACCCCACCTATCCACCATTTTCGTATGTTCAACGTTCTTCCAAACACCCTGTATAAAATAATAAGTTTTATTTTGAAGTAGATAATAAAAAGTAATTTAAATATTATAAAAAAATGGAGAAGTAACTATCATATTTTATTTTGTCTACTTAAACTTTGTGATTAACTTTTTAGTAGCACTTTTTTTCCTTGGTTGTGTGTCTTAAATTTTCATAAGAAACCACATATTCAAACGCAGGCCACACAATAACATACGAGCACACATAACCGCAGACAATCTCACAATTCTCACACTGTTCTCAAATCGGTTGAAAGTGGAGCAAACTTCAAAATCTGCGCGTTGTTCGCGTCTCGTAGTTTAATTAAATCGGATAGTTGTGCGGAAACCTTTGTCTCTTGCGGAAGTCTCATTATATTGCAGGATTGTCGCCCCACATCCCCCGTGTGGGATGTTGGAAACATGCTGTATTTTTGAGATGCATCGTGAATCGTTTATTAGTTTGGGGCTTTTATTAGCATATCAGTGGATCGGCCTTCCGGAAAATTTTGGGGAAAGATTACATAATAATAATAATAATACTCCACAACTTACACACAACGCCATCTAGTCCAAAACTAAGCAGAGCTTGTGCTATGAGTACTAGACAACTGATAAACATACATATATATTTCTAAATACATACATATTATAGATAAATTACACCCAGACAAAGAACAAATGATCGTGCTCATCACACAAACATTTGTCCTAGGTGGGAATCGAACCCACGACCTTGCGCATAGCAGTCAGGGCCACTGACCACTAGACCAACAGGCCTGTCGAAATGATTATTTATTATTTATCAACATTATTTCACATGACTACAGACAGCCAAGAACTTCTTATCATCACCATCAGCGTACAGCAGTCCACTGTTGGACATAGGAGTCTCCTATTGCGTGCTATTCAACTCACTTTTCGGCAACTCTCATTCAGCTGCTACTACTACGAGCTTCTTATCATCATCATCTGCTAGCCTTTTCCCAACTATGTTAGGCTCGGCTTCCAGGGTAACCGGCTGCAGCTGAATACCAGTATTTTACATGGAGTCACTGCCTATCTAACCTCCACAACCCACTGTTACTGCTTAATTCGATACCCCTTGGCAAGACTGGTTGTCAGACTTTCGGGCTTCCGATTACCCGTAATGATTGTCAGAAATCCACGAATGACAACCGGGAGCAACGGCTTAACGTCCACGGAGGGGTCTCGGTATGTAAAGATGGTCACCCATCCACAGACCAACCGCGGCAAGCGTAGCTTAACCTGATCGACCGACCTGTGCGGCTGTTATTATTTAGCCACGGGCCCCCCTACTACTACTTCTTATTATTATAACAAAAATGATATGAATTCAAAGGCAAACCATTTATGGACACCTTTGAAAGTCAACATTTAACAAGTTAAAAGACTTGACTTTAATTGTTTAATCGACTAACATTTCACAGCTTATTGTTCTTGAACTTACTATTACTTCACATTAAAAGTCGTTCATATCATGGTCATTCACCCCTAAAATCTAACATTCAGTATAACTAAGTTAAAGCACAAAAGCCGTCCATCAATTAAAATAATTCTCCTACATTTCAAGAATGAAAATCAACCAACTGCCAATACCGACCCACTTCATAAACACTTTCAAATTAAAAGGTGTCTGAATAATCAGATTTCTTCATGAAAACTGGAGCGTTACCCTGAAAATCCATTATAAAGAATCATTTGACCCTGTTACCGTCAATTACTGAAAGTTTCTTTAGGAATTTCTTTCAGGCGGTACTTTCTTTATTAAAATAAATATATGGGGCACTTAGTTCTGAAGTTTGAGGGGTAATTGTAGGCAAGTCCATCCATACCCAGTAATTATTTAACTGAAGTCAGAACATTTGACAGTTTTTGGCTTCAATTACTCTTTGGAGTGACTCCTTAAGTGATGTTGTTCATTAGCAAAATAGTGGGTTGGGTTCTGTCTGTTTTAATTTGTTTGAGTTCATATATAAAGAAGGCTTAACTTATACTGGATGTTTTTTTTTCATGCTCCAAATCTTTACAGGGCGTTCTACTCATGAATATGAACAACTTTCACTGTGGGACCAACTCTGAAATCATGAAAACAAAATCAGCTGTTTAATACAAAAGTTCAATACCTACTTGACCAAAATGTATGAAACAGATTTTTTTTCGTGATCTCAGAATTGGTTCCATAGTGAAAGTCATTCATATTCATGGGTGGAAAACTCTGTAAAAATTTAGAGCCGTTAATAAAAAGCATGCTGTATCTAATGCGCGCGAAAACAAAATCAGAATTTATTCCCATAAGGTTAATGTGCTAAGGTAACCCAAGAAGTTCAAATTTTCTGACGTTTTTTGCAATTTGCAAGTCAGTGCCAGGTTGTATGTTGATGCAAATACTATTCGCGACAAATATAATTTTACAGAATTATAATCATTACTTAAGTAGGAATTGACCTCAAGTGTCATAATTGCATGCAATGATTATTCAATAGGGTAATATGAACTCCGAGAGTCCGTCCGTCCGTCCGTCCGTCCGTCTGTCACCAGGCTGTATCTCATGAACCGTGATAGTTAGACTGTTGAAATTTTCACAGATGATGTATTTCTGTTGCCGCTATAACAGCAAATACTTTAAATAAAACAGAATAAAATAAATATTTAATGTTTTTACAGATAATGGTACGGAAACCTTCGTGCGCGAATGCAACCCGCACGTGGCCAGTTTTTGTTAAGTCTTAAAGATATCTAAAGAGGTCCAAGCAGTTACGTTATGATGAATAGAAAGATACAGGATGTTGCTCGGCGCAAATATTGAAACTCGACCATAAGCGGACGAAAACGCCTTATCCATAAGTGCCAATTTCAGAATATGGATTGGTAACTTTTGACACGTTATTGCCAATATTTTCTTTAGTTAAAGACGGCACAAGATTTAAGGTTTTTTAGTTAAACTGTGATTTTACAAACACACGAACGTACTCGTGTTTCGATGCTAAATCAAAACAAAATCATCGTCACCAATATCAGCTTACAGCAGTCCCTTGCTGGACATAGGCCTCTCCTATTGCACGCCATTCAACTCGATTTTCGGCAACTCTCATCCTGCTGCTACCAGCCATCCCTTGAAGATCGTCGTTCCAACTAGCCTCAACTCAGCGTATCGCAGTCCACTGTTGGACATAGGCCTCTCCCAGACTGCGCCACAACACCCTGTCCTCCGCCTTCTGCATCCAGTCTACCCCAGTCACCTTCTTTAGTTCATCCGTCCATCTAGATGGGGGGCGTCCCACACTACGCCTGCCGATACGCGCAACTAGCCTGAGGGCGTCGTACCTTACGTTTACCGATTCGCGGTCTCCACTCAAGAACACAAAACAAACAAGACAAAACATGCATTGTCGTAATTATAAGTAGTGAAACCAACCTACCTTGGCTATACAAGTATTTAGTCCACCATTTCTTATCTCTAAAACACCGTATCCCAATATAAAGTATTCAACTGTTAGTCTTTGAATCTGTTCTTTATCTTCGTATCATTTCCTCTTACTTGTACAAAAATATTCACTTCAAAGTTACCGGATTTCACTCCATACATTGCCGCTTCATTTCGATCTGAATTGCACAATACTATACAAAACACACAATGTACAGCAACATTCTCATAAGCAGAATTCTCGGTATTACATCGGGGCGCTGTTATCAGTCAGTTCGTATGCCTACTTTATTCAAGATTTTTTTTTTTCTTTATTCTCAGTATAAAAGAGCCTCCAAGGAGTTTCTCCGGGAAGTTTTAATGTATATAAAAGCTTGGTTCCTTCTTGTTCGATACTTCTTCGAATATGGTGTGGTATCTATGCGAGTGCTTTTGCGATTTAAAGGTTTTTTTTTTAATTTTTATTGAATACTAGTTTTAGGGAATGAGGGGCCTGTGGCTAAATAATAACAGCCACACGGGTCGATCGATCCGGTTAAGCTACGCTTGCCGCGGTTGGTCCGTGGATGGGTGACCATCTTCACATACCAGGACCCCTCCGTGCCTCGGGAAGCACGTTAAGCCGTTGGTCCCGGCTGTCATCCGTGGATCTTTGACAGTCGTTACGGGTAGTCAGAAGTCCGAAAGTCTGACAACCAGTCTTACCAAGAGGTATCGTATTACCCAGTAACCGGGTTGTGGAGGTCAGATAGGCAGTCGCTCCATGTAAAATACTGGTATTCAGCTTCATCCAGTTAGACTGGAAGCCGACCCCAACATAGTTGGGAAAAGGCTAGGGAGATGATGACTAGTTTTAGGGAATGTATAACGACACGTGGGAAGCACCGAACCGGTCGATGTGGCGGTGCTTGGTCGCGGCCATGGCCAGCACTTGACGTCTTTCGACTGAAACGATGATGACGAAACTGCTTTCAAAATATTTTTTGTTTTGCTTTCCGTGTCGTTTTCGAAAAACTGACAATTTCTTCGAATTCCCCTTATAGTCAAACTATCATTAACAATATATAATTAAAACTAGAGTTACGTCAACTTCTGAGTGAAGGAATACGAGAAAGGTTATAAAACCATTTAGATTGCAAGATAAGCAGAACTATATTTTAAAGAAAACACAACATTAAGACTGGCACATGTTTTCGTAATACATAAAAAAATCCCAATTTTCTTTCTCACACAAAATACCAAATATCAAGTTTCGAAGGCTAACAAAAAACAAGACGCACCTTAAAGTAACCGAAACTCTTGTTTTTTCAATTTGAAACTCGTTTCGTATTACGATCAACAGTTTTCTCTAAAACAACCCTCAATTTCTTTGGTTTAATTTCGTTTAAGGTCAGAACATGATGTAGGGAAAGTGTAGAAGGTTGACTGCGAGCAACTATGAAGTAATCGTGAACATTTTCACCGGACAAAAGGATAACAATCGAAAGTCGAGTTGAACTTCTGTGTTGGTGTTGCGTCGAACGTCATAAGGCACAGAAAACTAATAATAAATATTAAAATTGATAAAATATGGCTCCTAACAAACCACTGACCGCCTAAAATTGTGTCACAAAAGATTAGGTATAGGTAAAAATGATGAGGTTGATGAAAACATAGAGCAGGTACAATTATATTACAGCTCTTGTCACACAACTGAATAACAAAAACACAGTTGCAATTTTTTTCTAAAATCTTCATGTATAGTCATCTCTGTGTCGAAGTATTTTGTCGCACGTATTGAGTAGTGGTCTTTCTGTATCTTGCCGCAAAGCCGTCAAAGTGCGAGCGGAATAGCAATTTCTCGATCAAACGTTTATTCATTATGGGCTGTCGCTCATTAACATTTATTTAGCCGGAAGACACACTGTTGCTGAGAGTGGCGAATAAATTTACGTACATAATGTATAGGTTGGTTAGTTTGTGCAAGTCAATCTTAGAGAAACATTATTATTTACTGTGTGATCTCCGCCTTAGAATATTTAATTTCGTCTCCTCTTATTGATGTAGTGAGAGAGTCCTCTTCCTCTTTCTTACTTTGTTGTGCCAGGCAGGGTCCGCAATTATCAGGTTTTTAAAACCTACCACCTAGGTTCATACTGTAGAAGCAATAAATATATTCAGTATTGAGAAACGGTTTCCGTTGTTATGGTAAGTAGAAAGTCATTAATGAATCGTGTTTTAACGTCAAGTGATAGGTACAGTGACAAGCATTTACTAGATACTCGTTACATAAACATAACCTTCATTTTAGTAAGTAAAAAGTGAATAGGTATATCAACAGATTAGCTAGTGTGCACCCGCATAAATCTCGATCCCGTGGGAATATTCTATGTCCTAATCCAGGCCACGGTCTAACCATGTGCCGAAATTCAAATGCGTACAAAACATGTAGTCTTTTCTGTGTATAATATTAGTTTAGATGGGGAATTTGTTGCGCGACTTTTTCCCAGCTAAAGCACGAGGAACTGGTTACCGGCGGGCGTTTTCGGAGCTGTCTCATGCAACTTTAATAACAAGATATTATTGGCTAAACAAGACACCTTTATTTTTGAAATTCCCTCAGACTATTTCGTCACCATTATTGGAATTTTGCTGAAGTTTTCTGCTACAAATATTTTAAACAAAATTTACCCTTATCGGCTGTTATCAGGTATCTTTCGTGAGTCAATAAAAACAGTTAAGTTGTGAGTAAAATCAGCGTTAACTTGAAGAGTTGACTCGGGAAGTTTTTAACTAAACTCGGAAGCTTGTAATTAATTCCGGGCTTCATCAATCGTTAAGTTTTAATCAGTCGGTGAATCCATCAAGGTTGGAGGATAATTTTATGATTTTTTAAGAGTTGGCTTGTTTTAATCAATTGATTGGGTTTTGTAAGTTTTAATGTGAAGATGGTTTGCAGAAAGATTTTAGCCATATTGTTTATTTTCTTATACAGCTCCCACTGTCTGGATGTCATAGTATTGTATTGAAATAGACTAAAGTGACTATGATACTATACCATACTAATCACACTAATATTATAAAGGCGAAAGTTTGTGAGTGTGTGTGTGTTTATATGTTTGTTACTTCTTTCCGCTCAAAGGTCTGAAAGGATTTGGATGAAATTTAGCACACAGATAGTTTATAACCAAGATTAACACATAGGATACTTTTTATCCCGATATCCCTACGGGATCGACACTTATGCGGGTGAAACCGCAGGGCACAGCTAGTAGTAGAACAAAAAGTAATTTATTTTTTATGAATTTTGCGTGTAAGCGTAGTAATATATACACGTGCATTTCTGTACGAGAAGAGGCGTTTACGCTGCAGTGTGCAGGACAATAACAGTATTATTATAGTATTGACATTATAGTTTCTTTAGCTTGTCCTTATTTGTAGATTTTTTCCTGATATTCGATTGGTATCTTAACGTAATCTTCGCGGTTTGTACACCGAATGTAAATCGTAGATGGCTGTCGTCAGAACGCTATTTATACCTCACTTAATTACTCGTTGGAAGGTGTAATCTGTCAGCCCTACATTAAGAAGGTATTCTTAGCTCTCGTATTTAAAAACATTCAAAATCAAGTCGTAATCTCATCTCAGCGAGAATCAATGTCAAAAACTTGTTAAAAATATAGGTAAATTTGAGTGAGGTATCCATGACAGATTGAGGCTAAGATTGGAATGCGAAAGTGCTTAAAAATATGAGAATAGCCCTTAGGTATCCAGCACAAAGGTAATCTTATTAGTTTCGTCAAAGGACATAATGCCCAAACCAGTTTCCATTCAAAGTCTACACGAACGCTGTCGCGTAATTTATGTATTCAAGTTAAATTACCCTTCCCACAATTATGAGACAGAAAAGAGGAAAAAATCGTGATTCCACCGATTCTTTTCATACCAAAATCCTTCCGAACTCTCCTTTTATATTCTAAAATGCCGACTTAAAATGTCTTAAATGAATTGTCCTAGGCTCTGTTCACTCCATTCTTCGTTGACAATCCCTTGACGTGTTTTATGTCCTAATTTAAATTGCTTTTATCGCGAACACGACCGTTACGTTTGCCCTAAAATGGCCGCGGTGGAATCCCGTTTTTCACTCTCGAAATACCAAGTGCTTCTTGGCTTCTCTAATTGTTTCTACGGTCTATAAAAAAGGTTTTAAATGAGTCGTTTTCCCTCTTAACTGTGTTGAGATTTAAAAAATTAACCCTCGTAAGTCTATGCGGCAATTGGCGTAGACGCTACGTTTCTGTAGAGGCGCTACGCCGTAGCACATAAATCTATAGCGTAGCTAACGCTACGTTGCGATGTCTGACTTCAACAATATATTCAAATGTATGTGAATAATGGGTTAGGAAATGCATCCGGATTTTCCGAATTCCTTAAAATCGCTGAGGTTTTGATATCGCTTAGAATTTTGATCATTTTGTGCGGAATTTTCTTAGTTTTCTTAAAGAATATTTCCTGCGTTAGTAGCAAACTAAGAAGAATTTCAGTAAATACCTAAATACGTTAGATCCATGTAACTGCCATATACCGAATAACTAACGGACTAGAACCCCCGTAGCGCATACTCGACGTGATTTGATTGAGAAGGCGGCCCTCAATCCGGGTAAAATAAATGAAATCAAAGTCAAAACTTATTTCCAATTCGTATTTTATCTAGCATTCTCAATGGCGTAGGTATCATAATATCGCAGACGTGGACTAAAATGTTGAAGCACCTTAAGGTCTACTTTTGCTTGCACTATTCAAGCCCCAGGGTGGGCACGAGCAACGTAACAGTATTTGAAAGAAGTGTATGTTAGTTTCCTATAAAAATGTTCCGTGTTTCTTAAAATATTTTGATCTAATTTTGTATATTTTAATGTTAATCTTGATTTTCATAAGCCAGGATTCTATACAGTTTGCATGCCTTTCGTTAGAATTACTTGAAACGTTTATTTAATGACACCTTTGTAACTGTTTTCTGCATTAATAAATAATTTGATTTCATTTGAATTGAAAACGTTCAAAATGTAGTTGCAATCTCAACTTATAGCCAAACGTTGTCAAAAATTTGTCAAAAATGAAGGAAATTTAGACGCATATTATTTTGACAGGCGGAGACTGAGAATAGAATGCAAATGGCCTATTATTTTTTTTTTAAATAATGTCTCAGATGTTTTTAACAAAAACCACACTTCTTTTTCAACAACTCAACGTACCACAATATATAACGCATATTACAAACGTGAATACACCAAACATCATAAAAAAAAACTTATATCTTGCTTCCTCAATCTCGTGTGTACCCCGCCTAGTAACGATAATAAGTATTTTTCCGACGCTGGCCGGTCGACGTGAAAGATTGATGTTCAGGAAATACTTCGTTCTTACGCCGGCTATGTAGACTTTGTTATATTATGTATATATGCGAAGAGTATAATATGTATATTAAAACGTTTTACGTTCTGTATGGGAAGAAGGTTCACGGTCTAAGGTACTTAATCAATTAAAATAATAGTTTTCTATTTTTCAATGTAATCCTCCTCTAGTGAAATACACTTTTCACATCTCGTATATATAGCCTTAATGCCACAGAAAACATATTCTTTTGGTTTTGGTTTCAATTCAAAATAGCTTTCTACTTAAACTCATAAAGGTCAGCGTTATTATTATTATATTTTTTTTTTTGTCTAATACTTAAAACTATAAGGTACTAATTTGAGATTACCTAAATTGACTGCCATATGTTCGGAATCATATTTTCGGAAATTGTGTCTGCTCAACAACGTAAATAACGCAATGAATGTTGTTGAACTGTCATATAAAAGCCATTGGTACCGTTAGTGTGTTACGCAATCACCCAACTGGCTTTGATACTCATGGCCGGTCAAAGTGTTATTGGGTCGGGGTGCTTCCATTTAGAAATTCTCAGTAATAGACTGGATTCTAGATTCGTGTCTTGTTAATAGCTATTGGGTGTTACGTGTTACGAAGTGTTAGTTTGAAGTGTTACATGGGGTTTGTTACATAACAGCCGTGCGATTCTGTAACCATCTCACCGTGAAAACTTGGGTGAAGTGAGCGTGGAGTGAGTCGCCAATAGTGTCAATCCCTAGCATCAGCATGACTCACAGCTCACTCTAAGCTCACTTCACCTTAGTTATCACGGTGCGATTTTTCCAGAATCGACGGGCAGGTATTTATACATGCTCTAAGGTGTCACCATAACTTCAGTACAATCATGATCCATCGTTTGATGACTTTTCGTCGGTTTTTAAAAAAAGAAGCTGTTCCATGCATTTTGATTGAGCAGGTGTGTAGGACGTAGGTATTGCAATTTTGTTTGAAACTGCTGATTTTTTAAATTGAAAATCAACAGCTGATTTTCAATAAAAAAAAAAAAAACTAAATTACGAAAGTTACTGGGGTTACTAGATAACCCCAGTAACTTTCGTAATTTAGTTTTTTCTATCTCATGACCTGACTTCATCTACCATGAAAACCTCGTGTATTTTACTAAGGTATACTCTGTTAACCCCTTTGACCTGGTGTACAGCAGGCGTAATGTTTAGTTAATTGAGACCACTTCAACATAACAGTATCAATTATTTTCCTTAGCAGAAACATACCTTAGAAATAGTATAGTCAACGTATCCACAAGTATGCTACAGATTTGTGCATTCTATTTCCAAGGAATGGGCTATTGACGATCGTAAGGAGTCTGCGAGCGTCACAAAGTGTGCATTTTGTAAGCACCCTTAGCATCGATTTCAGTACGGAGCTGATAGCGCCTCGCTCGTTACTTTCACGGTATAATATATTCAACTTGTTTTGTTTAGGTTTTAAAATTGGGTTGATTTTTTTTTTTTAGGTAATAGTTTGGGCCAGAATTCAAATACGGTTTACCAAACTCTTTGTATACCTAGGTATTAATGTGATCTTAAGATACACTTTGGTTCATAAAAGATATGCAAAATGTGTATAAATTTAGCCCAGGTACGCCCGAGCGCGTTTTTCCCTCAGCGATTTATTTTTCGCGCACTGGATTTTCAACGCGTTGTTTAGCAGTGAGTTGAAAATCCAACAGTGTGTTTTTTTTGACGTGCTGGGATGCGATTGGATTGTCAATGCTCAGCTCAATATCGAGAGTTGAAAATCCAGTGCGCAATATTGTTATGAACGTCGGCTTAATATCATGATTTTTAAAGAAAATTGTTTTCTTTTATAATCCATCTAATACGTTTCACCAATACGTCTGGTCCCCACCCACAGCACACATCCTTGCATAATCAGCATAAAGTTCCCACTGCTGGGACACAGGCTTCCCTCCTCTCTGTGAGAGGGAGTGGGCCATAATCCACCACGCGGGCCCTAATTTTGACATGTTTTCTCACGAAATTTTCCTTCCCCGTTTTCAGAGCAGTGGTGATAAAATGAAGTACACAAAGCAAAGTGCCTGCCTGGGGGTTCGAACTCACGACCTACATTCATATTTGGTGCCGATACCACTGGGCCATTCATCCTTAATCCACATAATTTACAAACTATCGCCCTCCACCCACACACAATTTCTTACAGCTATTTTAATTCCCAAAACCATTACTGACTTTAAACAACAGTATCACGTGACATTACGTCATTAATACCCTCCATATTGTAGGTGAGAAAATACCCCCAAGTTTGTTTTATTGACTACTAGCTTTTGTCCGCGCATTTGCCCGCTTCAAAGTCGGCTAATGCCCCACGGGAAATTACTACCGGGATTAAAAATACCTTGTGTTTTAATACAATTTATAATCTATCAGTGTGCCAAATGTCATCCAGCCGTTTTTTCGTGATGAGTAACAAACATCGAAACATAAAAACTTTCACGCTTACAGTTATTAGTATGATAAACAACTCTAGTCTTGTTCCGAATAAAATCCATAATCGTATGAAGCTATGAAATTGTTGGTTACCTGTGCATTGGTTAGGGATAGTGCTACCAATTTCGTGGAACACGGGATTTCGAATAGCTGGTTTATTTTGCCGACAATAGTAATTCAGCTAAAATGTTAATTTATTTAAATTACTTTCAAGTATCCGCAGTAATCAGCCGACTTGGTCTGTTTACTTGCACCGTGCGTGTTATTTTTAATACTTTTCCGAATCCTTTCTATAAGCATTATTAATGTCATTCATAATCCTTACAGAACGGATTCGGACACTCGAGTAGTGAAAAGGTAGAAAAATGAAAACGATTTTCAATTTAGAAGGTTTAGGTTTCTTTCTTCTTATGTGTGCGCTTACATAAATGGTTAAATAAGTAAAGAAATACACAAACGTCTAACAGCCAGTCGTAACTGGGTTTTGTAGGTCAGATAGGCTGTAGTATGTAAAATGCTGATGAACAGTAAAATACTGGAAATTCAGCTGCGTCCGGTTATACTGGAAGCTGCCTCCACCATAGTTTGGAAAAGGCTAGGAGTAGATTGATTTATTTTTCAATCATCCACGACACAAAAGCTGACATAATGAAAAGTCACTAACAAGTGACGTCACGCAGTCGGCGTCAAACGCGACACAAAAGGTAATGAGCTGAACCGCTGTTTTGTTGTCAAACACTAAATTAACTGTGCATGTCGCTTGATTACTGAGTTTTATACTGATTGATGCCGTAATAACTTTGTTCGTGGTTTAACGGGTAAACAAATAATCAAGAAATTGTATATATGTAAAGTCATGAAAATTCTATGAGATATCGAATATAAACTGCGTTTACCTATCACAAAATAACTTTAAGGCGAAAGCGTCAGGGCAGCCCGCGAAATTCCAATTGTCTTACGTTTGTAACGCATTTTTTACGCGAAATTCAAATTGTCTTACGTTTGTAACGCATTTGTTACGCGAAATTCAAATTGTCTTACGTTTGTAACGCATTTGTTACGCGAAATTCAAATTGTCTTACGTTTGTAACGCATTTGTTACGAGAAATTCAAATTGTCTTACGTTTGTAACGCGTTTGTTACGCGAAATTCAAACTGTCTTAAGTTTGTAACGCGTTTGTTACGCGGAATTCAAATTGTCTTACGTTTGTAACGCGCTTGTTACGCGAAATTCAAATTGTCTTACGTTTGTAATGCATTTGTTACGCGAAATTCAAATTGTCATAAGTTATTGATCTAAAATTTCGGAAGGTTTTATGCTCTCCCGTGTTAAAAATTTTATGATAAGTCCTTGCTCAACAGACTTATGTACAGACGCCAGCACATCAAGCTACTACAATCTGTCACATTTCTTTAATAGATTTTCAACTTTATCGCTTAAGCATAAGGTTCAAAGTTGATTGGGAAAATGTGACAGTTTCGGGTAGCTTGATGTGCTGGCATCTGTACCTCCTGCTCAGACATGATGCTACTGGCGCGCAATAAACTATAGTGAGCCGGAGCAGTATGACCCCCCCCCCCCTTTCCTTGGTGATCCCCCCTAACACCTACAACAGCACCAAGCGCGTCACTTCAATCAGCGACCAGTAATAAAAATAAAAAAACCGGTTTATATTTGATTCACCCACGTAGGTTTGGTTAGGTTAGAACTGTGACAAACCGCGCGCAAGCCGAGCGAGCGAAGCGACTGGTGAAAGAAATAACAGAATTATTTGAAGTACTATTAAATGCATCCCAAAAATATTATCATTCAATCCAAAAATTGTTCGCTGGCGCAGCTTAAGCCCCTGTGCAGTCATACCCCACGATATGTCTCCCTAAATTGCTTATTAAGTTAATAGACTTATGTAAAGATAGCTTCCCCCAACGTGAAGCCATCTGTGAAATCTATGTAAATATTTAATGCGTTGTCAATAAGACGGCTTGTTTGTAACTTTGCGTTGGTGTTCATTACTATACATTTATGGAGATATATACAACTGACTGGTAGGAGCAGTAATGGTCCAGCGGCTGCGGTATACAGGCTATAGGTTGTAGGTTTGCACCCAAACAGGCGCTTTATTTTGTGTAAATTATTTCATCACCGTTGCTTTCTAAGCGGTGAAGGGAAACATCGTGAGGAAAGCGGCATGTCTTACAGTCAAAAATTCGAAGACATGTGACATGTACCTAGCCGCACTGGGCCCACGTGGTAAATTACGGCTCACTCCCTCTCACCGAGAGAAGGCCTGTGTCCTAGCAGCGGAAATATTTTAGACTAATTATGCTATACTACTAACAGTACTGGTTTCACATTTAGTTATGAGAATGAAAAATAAAGAAAGTAATAAAAGCGAAAAGCTATTATTTCATCGTAACATTTAATTAAAACTTAATCATCATCTTCATACTCTTGTTCCGTGTAACTTGGGGTCGGCGCAACACGTTTTCTTCTTCCACTCTCCCCTGTTCAACCGTCACACTATCATTCACTCTCACTCTCTTTTCTTACATATCATTCCTCTCACAATTCCCCTTTTTTGTGCGTTTACTTCAATCAACTCAGCCTATCGCAGTCCACTGCTGGACATAGGCCTCTCCCAGACTGCGCCACAACACCCTGTCCTCCGCCTTCCGCATCCAGTCTACTTACAAACAATTAACCCGTGAGAAGGCGCGCCTAATTTTCTTACACGAGTAGGCGCGTGCGAGCAAATTGCTCACACTATCATAAATGTTTATATTTGTAGTGTTTCTATATTTATTGGCTTATAATGTATTTAAATAAATAACACAAGGTTTAGTAAGTAAGAAAACAAGTATTTTAATCAAAACTATTAAACATAATAGCAACTTCTAACGCAAATAACAAAACAACCTAGTATTAATTATTTTTTTTGGCACGTTTCATAAAAATCAAAATAAAAACTGTTCCATAACAAAAACTAAAAAGTGTTATTCATCCATTAAATCTACACTAATGTGCCTCTCGAAACACACTGAACACATGTATTTTACATGTTCGGTGCAAAGTAATTGCTGGGCGCGTGATGAGCAAATTGCCGCACGTTGGTACACGGCCTCCACAAACGCCTTGCTGCGCGGTCGCAACGCCACTGAGCGGATCGAGAATTGCGTCAGGGGAGAGGGGGTGAATATTTAGGAAGGTACTTAAGTGCTTGAATTGGTGTGGCATGGGAAAGACAAAAAATTTTTGAATTAGATTTTTGTGTGAGCAAATTGCTCATAGCGCGCCTTCTCACGGGTTAAACTCACATACACAAACAGCCAAACCCGGTCATACGAATATTTGTACCGTGAGGGACAAACTCAAAGGTAGATAATGTACCTGATTTCATCGACATTAAGCAAACTAAAGAAGAAGAAAGAAACCAGGGCCGTCCAAAGACGCGCTGGGTTAACGATATCGTCAAAGTTGCGGGAGACACCTGGATCAGGGATGATGAACGAGGGAGACTGATGAAGCAAACTCGTTTGTAGAGATTTGAGGGGCAATTCTCGTAATTGTATGATCGTTCACAGTCCGATCTAAGTTCTAATCTGTCAAAAATACCTCTAAAATCCTTACATTTTTAACAAGTTTTTGACATTGATTGTCGCTGGGGTGATATTGATACTAGATTTTGAACGTGTTTAATGTCGGTAATTGGCCTTCTGAATTTCCTAACGACACATAAAGACTATCAAGATCCCCAATTAATATTTATTTATTTATTTAAACTTCTCGCACAAAAGGTACAAAGGCGGACTTAATGCCTTAGGCATTCTCTACCAGTCAACCAGGGGTGGTGAAGAGATTAGATGGCAGGTGCTTTGGTTGACACGACGATGATAAAAATTAAAAAAAATAAAACACTAGACAAAAACATAAATAGGTTATAAACACATACATCCTCGTTAAAAAAGGACCCACAAATAAAACGTTCACACATTTAGTAAAAAGGAGTATTTGCCTTTTAATAACAATGTCACACTCAAACGAACCCAAATCCACTCCCATTTTATATCTAACAATAAAAATTCACCACCCATTCACAGCAATTACAGTACTAAATATCACAAAAAACGTATAGGAAAAATAAACTTCTCTAAATCACAATAAAAAGGTCTACGATTTATATCGCCGAAGACAATTTAATATCGCGTCGGACATTCGGCCTTTCGGGAAGTATAATCGAATCAAACGACACCCCTTTAGGCTCGACTATAAGTAAAAAAATCGCGCCATAAATAACTCCGCAGCTCCAGACCGATTCTAATGAGTTAGAGGAGAGACTCAGCCAGAATTGAAAGTGCTCACCCCTAAACCATTTGTATTCAAACGAACCCGACGGCCGGCCGCATTTTAATTTACTTACTCGAATTAAAACTGCGCGTGATTCGAATCCGATTCGATTTTACTACGATACTTTATTTTTATCGTTGATTGAAGACGTTCTGTTATTATTACTCGGGTTTTCTTGAGAACCGATTGGTATTCGATCGGGACAAAGAATCGGTTACGTTTCCTGACTCGGAGCGGCTCAGTAGCATATTTTATAAATTGACGGTAACTTTCTCGTGATCGAACCAATTGTCTGCTATCGTTTGTCTTCCAATTTGCGTATTCAATGTCTTTGTTGTACGGGGCAGTCCATTCTGTACAATCGCATGGAAAATGATTTCGTATGAAATGTTTTATGTGGGTTTTATTTTTGTTGAAAAACATGTTTTTATGTTGAACTGTAGCTTAGTTATCATTAACTTTGAATGTATTTTTAACACACATAAATCGGGTTTTTGTTTTAAGCATGCATATTGTATATTACCGTAAATTGTACAATTAAAAAAAGATATTTTGAAATTACATTAAAAACAAAATTCATCATCTGCCTGCCTTTTCCCAACTATGTTGGGGTCGGCTTCCAGTCTAACCGGATGCAGCTGAGTACCAGTATTTTACATGGAGCGACTGCCTATCTGATCTCCACAACCCAGTATCTGCAACGCGATATATGCGCAATATGCGATATATGCGATATATGTGTATCGGCAATGCGATAGCCCTTGGTAAGACTCGATTTTGCATCTATTGACTCTACAGTTCGATAAGAATACGCCTTCAAGAACTCAAGTATAGGAATGGCACAAAAAAAAATTCAAGTGGAGGACGCCGTTTTGCTAAAGGCACGACCGACTACATTCTTCGATAGGTACTGGCATCAAGAAACATCCCCTGCGCTGGGAAAAATGTGTTAATAGAAGGGGAGATTATGTAGAAAAATAAAATATATTCCTTTTTTTACGAGTATAATAATACGTGCGTATTTTCTTTTTACTTAAGTCCGGTTTATATTTGATCCACCCACGTATTTATGTAGAAATTGATTACTACTCGTATTAAATGTAAACAACTGTACATACCACATACTCCACAATCCCTTTCAATAAGCGAGGCAGTTAATTTAAACCGCTGCCACCTACAGATTAGAATGTTTATTGTCTGTCGTGTAGTCTTTATCATCAAATTCGATGTTTATATTTGCACAACAATCCGTTCGGCGACGTTCGTCTCGCTTTGTTGTGGTAATTTCATTTGACGCGGTCACCAAACGTTGAATATTAATAAGAGTTTGTCCAGCACTTTTGCTTTTGATGGTACTGGAGAAAGAATTTAATGTTGGGACATGAAGTTAATTGAAATATTTTGAATACCTTAGTATAAATTGTTTGGGAATTGGGTGATCAAAAATAGCTAAGTAGAAGATGTTTAGACAGCATGTTACTACATCAGTGGATTTTATCCGTGTGAAGCAGGGGTGGGTCGTTACCTAGTTATTCTTTTCTATTCTACTATTTACATCATCATCTGCCAAGCCTTTTCCCAACTGTGTTGGGGTCGGCTTCCAGTCTAACCGGATGCGGCTGAATACTAGTATTTTACATGGAGCGACTGCCTATCTGACCTCCACAACCCAGTTACTGGGTAATACGATACCCCTAGGTAAGACTGGTTGTCAGACTTTCGGACTTCTGACTACCCGTAACGACTGTCAAAGATTTACGAATGACAGCCGGGACCAACGGCTTAACGTGCTTTCCGAGGCACAGAGGGGTCTCGGTATGTAAAGATGGTCACCCATCCACAGGCCAACTGCGCCAAGCGTAGCTTAACCTGATCGATCGACCTGTGCGGCTATTATTATTTAGCCACGGGCTACGTAGTGTGTCTTAGTACGAGTAACAGCCCGAAGTTTCAAAGTTGGCGGTGTGATACCCCCGTGCCTCGAAAAGCACGTAAAGCCGTTTGTCCTGCGCCTGATCTCTCTCCGGTCGTGTCGGATTGCCGTCCCATCGGACAATGAGAGGGAGGGAAGAGGGAGTGCACCTGTGTCTGCGCACACACTTGTGCTCTATAATATCCCCCCCGCCGAAGACTGGTCTCCGCTGAGGTTGGTCACCATGGACGAAATTCGGTCTGCAGGACATCATTTACTATATTTAGCGAGAGATAATTATACAACGTGTAACGTTAAATGCGCAAAACCTCAGACACCCCAACTGATTTTTAATTCAATTGACCTATTTCAGAGAGAAAATAAGTCATTAAAAAATTGTAAAGGTTTTATATGCTGTTTTAGTTTTACTGGCCATTCTGATCGTTTCTTGCGTCTGCGACGACGCTTTATCGAGGGAGGAGTCGTCACCGGGCCGCTGCGCCGCGCTGACATTGGCTTGCTTGACCTATTCATAAATAGACACGGCAACGTTTTTAATGAAGATTTTTTGAAAAATGTGACCTATATTAAAAAGTGGTTCAATTAATTCTGCTCGTTATTCTGATCAAACTATTTTCAGGTTTTGCGCATTTAACGTTACACGTTGTATATTTATATTTAAGATGACGTAAAACATCGTGAGGAAACCGGCATGTCCTAGAATCAACAAATTCGAAAACATGTGACATCTACCAACCCGCAGTGGGCCCGCGAGGTGGATTACGGCCGACTCCCTCTCACACAGAGGAGGCTTATGACCCAGCAGTGGAAAGACTAAAGGCTAATTATTCTTATTCTTATTATATTTGAATAAACATTTAATAAACAACGTTTTAAACTGCAGTAGGTAAAGATTTATTTTATTTTTATGATACTTCTTTGTGCAATTTTTTTCATAATTACAAGTTCGCGGAAAGTGATACGACCGGCCTTTGCACAATTCCATGTAACCATAATAATTATATTGCGATTACTTTGAAATATAAAGAAAAATAAAACAAATTCCAGGACAGCTTAAGTCGAGTTCTAATTTGCGTAATGTTTGCATAAAAGTAATTAATTATGACGAATATAATTAAGCTAACAAAAAGAGTTATGACGGAAAAATTAAAAATAGCTCATAACATTACACATAGGTGCAGAAAATCATCCAATCCTACTTCTTACTAATAACTAGTATAAACGTAGAAATCTGTGTCTTTGTATTCCTTAACGGTCCTTTCCCGTGTGCCCAATTTCATACAAATTTGTTCATTTGTATGAAATTTGGCGATGGGTAGACCATGGTCTCGATTAGGTATCAGTTCGGTACATTTTTTTTTCATATCGCAGCATTATGCTAAGAAAGGAACCTCTTTAGCCTAGCACATTTCTTTTTAGGGTTCTATACCAAAAATGTAAAAAGGAACCCTTATGGTGCGACTCAGTCTGTCTGTCCGTCTGTCACAGCTAGATATCTCAAGAACTACTAATGCTATCAACTTTAAATTTGGAATAGTTTTAGATGACGTTTGCCCAACTATTTTGTAAATAAGAAAGAAAGAAAAATATATTTATTTTTTGCAACAGGTACGGTTAAAGGGGTGAAAGGGGGTCTTAAAAATTCGAAGTGGGGCATGTAGGCTATCATATAAAAAGTGCTGTTTGCACATTCTCAAACATTTTTTTCTTTTTTTTAGGCCGCATAGTTTTCGACTTTTGATGAAAAACGTAAAAAAAAATACCTACCGTTCCCCCCTGATCTCCGAACTTTGCATAGAGAAAAATCTGATATTATTCTATGTGATTGAAGTTTATGTAAAAATTAAAGGAAAAATAAAACGATGTCTCTGAACAGAACACTTTTTCAGGGAAAACAAAAATATATATGGTACGGAACCCTCGGTGCGTGAGTCCGACACGCTCTTGACCGGTTTTTTGTATTTCCTGTGTCCCAAAAAGAATATTTTTCTTTCTTTCTTTTCTAATTAGGACGTTATGATACATTTTATACCAGTAGTACGAGTGAGTATGTAAGTTTCCGTAGAACTGATCTTTTTGTCGTTTTCTGACCAAAACGCGAGCGAAGCCGCAGACAAAACCTAGTTTCTTCATAAAATGGCCTCAGAAACCTTCATCTAGTTAATGATAAAAGATGATTTATGGTTCCTACATTTTTCCCGCGATATAATTAGATTTTACCTGCAGGGTTGCCACTTTTGCAGTGAAAACAATTGAATTGTGTCCTTGAAGTTGATCGATGGCTTTTTAGAAGTGAAAAATAACTTAGACAAGCATTTTTAAATAAAAATGCTTGTCTAAGTTACTTTTCACTTAACCTATCCACCCAAATGGGTGGATAGGTTAGCACACCTACGTATCTTTGGTGCGGGCAGCGATTCTTAAGTAAAATTAGTTTATTATGAAGTAGTAAGCAGCTATATTTGCTATCTATTATACTGGATGATTTTTATTTCCAGGTTCCAAATTATGTGAGTTTGTACGTACAAGTCGCGAGCAGAAGCTAAGTTAGTTACTAAAAAAACTTACACAGCTTAACAGGAACTATTTATTTTTAACTTTCTTGATGGGCTTTTCCATAAAATCACATTCTAAATCAGCGCAAAAGATGTCCATCCCACGAGTTCTAAACAGTTTGTCATCGTGATAATGAACGTTAGAATTAAGTAATTCGTCATAACAACCTTTCAAAGTTACATACATTGTAATGATGAACGTTCTCAATGAAATACTAGGAAATGCAATCTCGTACTCGCGAGATCTCGGCCTTTTTTAGCGAGATTGATCTCGGACGAAATCTCGGGAGTTTAACTCAATGAATGCCAATCTCGCGAGATTGGAGCTCAAGCAAGATCCCGCGAGTTTATGGATAACAATACTGCGTGATCTCGCCAATTTCAAGATCTCGCGAGATTGGCAGTTTTGTGTTTTTTTTTTTTTTGCAAATAATCCCAATATTTGAATATTATGAAAAAAATAATAAAATTAGTTAGCTAGCGACAACTATTACTAGTAAACAAAACAAATGCACGCTGATGACGCGAGATCTCGCCCTTTTTTCATCCGAGATCCATCTCCCTAAAAAAGGCCGAGATCTCGCGAGAACGAGATTGCATTCCCTATTAAATACGTCGTCATAGCGTACCTTCAGACTCACGTAATTCGTACTTTTAAACTTTATCCCTCTTACTAATAAACGTTGTATAGCGTCTGTATAGTTACACAACGCTTTGTCTTCTTCTTTCGAAAGTCAAATTACTAACGCCTGAAAGAGAGAACAAGAAGAAGTAACAATTCATCTGATTTAATACGTTTATTAGTAAGGGGGTATGAAAACAGTACATCGGTACTTTAAGCTTCGAAGCTCAGTATGACAGTCACAGTTTATACAAAGTTTTAACTATACAGTAGCCCCATTACTAATAAACGTTGTATAGCGTCTGTATAGTTACACAATGCTTTGTCTTCTTCTTTCATAAGTCAAATTAAAAACGAATAATAGAGAGAAATCGGTGTGTAACTATCCATCTGATATGATAAGTTTCTTTGTAAGTGGGTAAGTATACTAAAGCATTGCTATCTCATTCGACAGCCCTATTATGTCACCACGGTAAACACCTCACGGCATCAGGTGGGCCGTAAAGTACCAACATAAATGTGCTACCAACAATACATAATTATGTAAATGTGCGTAACGTGAGAACACAATGCTTTATGAACTCGCGCATGTGTGTGTTCTGAAGTGAATTTCAGCCCAAATATATTACTTAGTTTAATGAAAAATATTTTTGTTTTGGTGAATTCTGAAAAGAATTTTTAAAGGTTTCACTGTACAGGCTGCCGAGACATCGACGCGTAAACTGTAATCATGAATTCAACACATGATTGTAAACCCCTTAGCGTAGAAAAATGTCGTCGGTTATCAAAAAAAAACAGCTGTTTCATAGAAAACTGCAATAGCGACGCGGTCAAAATGTATGAAACAACATTTTTTTTTATTTTTTTTTAAATTACCGACAAAAATGTCTATGCTGGGTTCAGAATCATGTACTGAACCCATTGCTTGAGTCGCGATGACGCCCTGTATAAATGGGACAATATGACTGTAGATTCCAGAACCCTATCTATGTGCGTAAGGAAACTCTGGATTATAATAGACTAGGACTATAGATGAACCCTAGTATATAATCTAATAAAATAAACATTGATGAATTTTATATAAACAATGACATGGATATTTACTTTGTAAAGTATCTTATTTTTATTATTATTACTGTGAGTGTGAAGACTATGTGGGTCATTTCTTTTTTTCGGTTTTCCTTCTTAGTTAGTTTTAATCATGATCTGGCAGTTTGAGTCATTTATGCGGCCTACCCAAATGTCCTTTCATTGGTATTGTTCGTCGAATCGTAAGGCTCCTCAAGTTCTGAGTTGAGCTGCACGATTTTTGACAAATGCGTGCACTGACTGGACAGGTCCGCTCAATCTGTGTGGTTCTTTACTCAAAAGACCATTTCAGACACTAATCTACATGGTCTTCACATTATCTGACCAAGATTATGTCTGGACTTTAAAAGAGACTCTGACCTCTGAGTTTGTTTCGGCCTTTCTTCTCAGAGTAGTCAGATAGGAAACGCCGACCTCATCTAGTTTAAAAAAATATGATTGACATGTAAAAGTGTTTGTACAAACCTACTTACAGAAAATAAATCATTTATCATTTATCATTTATCATTTATCATTTATCATTTATCATAATCACAGTATTAAAAAATACAATAGGTAGTTCGCGACGCGTACAGTACTCGTGTGTATCGAACGGTCGTTCTTCAGAATGCCACGATTGGTGCGTCGGCGCCGCTCGTCTCAGCGGCCGCCCCTCCTCCTTCGTCCGCTTCATACCCTTCCGTCGTCCCGACCGTATAGTACCAAACAATGACATGTGTTGATCGTCAAATAATACAATTCGACACGATTATTACCTAATGCGTTCTACTAAATAATTCGACACGATTAATACCTTTTGCATTCTAATAATGATTTACCGAACCCATAATCACAAAACACAAACACAGCAAACTACACTGACACATACATTATTTAAACTTCACAATACCAGCCGGTCGATTTATTATTATTATTATTATAAGCTTTCACGGTGAGATGGTTACAGAATCGCACGGCTGTATTCTAAATTGCTCCCATTACTAATAAAACCATAATACCTAATTCTAATCTAAACGCGGTCAAAGTCCAACAAAAATAATAACAATTTATGTATCGGCAATCCATTCAAATTGGTGGACGGAAAGGCGTCGGTAACTGCCTCGTATTTTTCCAGTAGCCCCGACTTTGACACGTTATTGCCCCTCATGCAATATGCATAGCAATATTTGAAGACAGTGGGTTCACCCCCTACCTCCTCGTAATTGGTGTATATCAGCCGTCCCTGTCTGTCTGAAAAAATCCAGAGAAAAAGGATCTCTTATTTACTTTGAGGCAATGAGTCTAAAGACTCAAAAGGTTTCTTTTGATGAAGCTCCGTCACGACTTATTGATGCCTCGATTTAAATCGAGGTAATAAGTGGGAGGATTTCATATTTGGAGGGGCTTGTGGCTAAGTAATATCAGCCGCACGGGTCGATCGATCAGGTTAAGCTACGCTGGCCGCGGTTGTTCCGTGGATGGGTGACCATCTCAGATACCAAGACTCCTCCGTGCCTCGGAATGCACGTAAAGCTGTTGGTCCCGGTAGCTCCCTTATGGAGCCTTCCTGCGTAGCTGAGGTTATTGAAGCAAACGCTGTCAAGCCAACATCCAATACGTTTACTGCTGACTCCAGAAACAGCTCATTGACGTCAAATAGAAATAGATTTTCGGAACAAAAATGTATGCCTTTTCTTACGTGTGTCAGCAAATTGAGATATTGTAGGCATGATAGGACAAACACCCGATTAAAATAACCCAACACAAAATCCTATAAACAGATTTTAACCCTTAATTGCATGATTTTTACTTTTTAAGTAAATTCAATTTATTTGGACATAACATTAGCTCTATAGTAAGGAAAAAATATTTAAAAAAATATATTCATAAAACACTTTTTTTTTCTAAATGGTCTTGTGGAAATTTACATCTTTATGTCATCAGAACGAATCTACTGGGAACAAAATGAATTGAATATCTCTAACAATTGGGAATCCCCGTGCTCTGTGAAAACGAAAATATGGCATTGGATTGGTTGATGGAAATTTCCATCACGATGCAGTTAAGGGTTAATATTGCTTCTTCAATAGTAATTAAAGAAAGCAACGCGTTATCCTTATCTCTATTTAAGGTATTTTTTCATATAAAACCCGCTCATCCCGAGGCATCTTCATATTAAACCATGCTTCTATAAGCCAGTCTACTATCTTTCTAAAGATTTTACAAACGAATCTACCTTCATTTTGGAGCTTATAATTCTAACGTTATTTTTCGAATGCGAAGGTGAGTTTGTTTGTTTGTTTATTACGCTTTCACGCTAAAATGGCTGAACGGATTTGGATGAAATTTGGCACACAGATAGACCATGACCTGGGTAAGTACATAGGCTCTTTTTCATCCTGAATCGCAAACGAAGTCGGGGACAGCAGTTAGTAAAGAAATAAAAGGTTCATTATACAGAAAAAGTAAGCATATTTACTTGGACATCTCGTTTTCTATTTAATTTTTATGCTTATTCCATTTCTTTTATACAATACATAATACATTCGTAACTAGAAACCAAATACATGAAAGAGTTTACACGTAAAAAAAGGAAAAATGATGAACATTAAATAATGTTTCCAATGAAAAAACATTACTAGAAATTTAGGGAAAACTAATAAAAGGTAAGTCTCATTTGAAACAGTTACTGTTGTGTTATCTGAAACTACTGAATGCTTACATTTAATAATGGTCTTTGTTTTATCTTATCAAATAAATGGCAGGCTTATCTAGGAACTCACAACCCAACTTTATTAACTTTATCGTTGAAATAAAATGAAAATGGCTAATCTCGCACACAAATCCTGAAAATAATAGAATAAAAATTTGATAAATGAAAGATATGAAAAGAAATTTACAGATATATTAAAATAAACATAAATCTTTTTGATTTTCAAGCTCGACGACGCCAGATATCGTGAGCTCACGTAATTACATCAATCTAATTAGGCTAGTTTTATAGTCACGCCGGTAGACGTTGGGCAGCGCGCGCTTGAACAGCGGTGCACTGTGAAACGAGATAAGTTCGGGTTTGTTTCCACAGAAGCGGAGCTGGGCGAAGCGGAGCAGAGACGTGCAGGAATCGACTAATCACAATGGTTGAAATCCTCATCGCGTCACTCGGCTCGTCTGTGATTGGACGATTACTACACGTCTCCGCTCCGCTCTGCCCAGCTCCGCTTCAGTGGAAACGCACCCTACCGCGAGTTCCGCTGCTGTGAGACAGTCGTGTACAACATGAACGTTAATGCGGTTAGAGTACTGGCTATTTACTTTTTATGGAAAAGAAGGTAGAGTAGTTGATCCTTATAACGCTACAAGGTTACTAAAAGGAACACGTAACATCTTTCTCCGATTTACGAGAAAACAGTTACAAATTTTATAAATATTTTCGCCTATCAACAATCCGTTTTGACGAATTACTCCGCAAGTTAGAGTTTTCTTTATTTTATTTTTTTCTTTAATTACTCGTCCCGTGTCGATGTAATTCATTTTGTAAACGAATATCTTACGGCGCGTCTCAACGGCGTCACACTAAAACGCATACTAGCCGGAGAAGCGCACGAGCGGCGCGCGTTTCGGCAGCGCCGGCGAACAGCGCGTGTTTACTGAACGGCGCTGCTCAAGCGCACGACCACAGATTACTAAATAGTTACTACCAGATACTTCACTCAGTAGAAAATGTTCAATACCTACTGCTATAATAGCCTACTACGTCGCGTCGCCAACCGCTGCATGCTAAAATGTGCCTATGTACGAATGAATTTAACGATTAAAATTGAACAACGTGCGTGGCTTCGCTTGGGAAAACCCGCATTGAATCTGGTCCGCAAACGGCCCGAGACCGCTCAGCCGGGCGGTAAGTAATTATAGCGCGCGAGTACATGGAGTGACGGAGGCCTGGCACGACTTTGAAACACAACTACTACCCTACTACGAGTACATCTCCGAACGCGCGCGCTCCAACGGCGCTGCCGAAACGCGTAACAATAAAACCAGCCTCACATTCATTCGTTCATCCAATCACAGCCTACAGTTCTCAAACTGCTGCATAGAAGGAGGACATTTTGCACAAGAGTTCCTTATAAGTAAACGATGCAATAAGGAAGGATTTTTGAAAAATCATATGGAGAAAGTCAAAAAGTTTGTACGGAAATTCGTAATGTTTGTCCATGGAAAATTCCATTGAGTACACGGCCTGTAGAATAGAAATTACATACGTCATTACTTGTACATGAATTGGACCATAACGTGGAAAGTAAAGGCAGCTCGCCACCACTCAATTACCTAGCCTATTCTGACTACAAAATAATTCAACCAAAAAAACTTCACAGGCTACCTTCTATACGAGTACATTTACACAATTTTCACGAGCCACGCCGTGGCGTCGAGTGAGCCATACAATAACAGTACATTGTTGCCCATATAGGGTACATAACATAGGCACTCTTTATGCAAACTCAGTCCTACAAATAAAGGTCAGTTCACACCGAGATGCGAAGCAAGGCGCACTTTCTATTAAGATAGTGGTACAGACGCCAGCATATCAAGCTACCCGAAACTGACAAATCCCAATCAACTTTGAATCTTATGCTTTAGCGATAGAGTTGAAAATCGATTAATTAAATGTGATATATTGTAGTAGCTTGATGTACTGGCGTCTGTACATTGGATTTTGGGAAAAGGCTGCACAAATAGTGAAAAACCCTGCCTACTAAACTAGGGTAGTGCCCCAGCAGTGGCAACTTTATAGGCTGATTATGCTTGACTGTGTTTCTCACCACAGCGGCTGAAACCACCGCAGTTACCATCTTACGTAGTGCGGTGTAACAGGCTTTTTCAAGCATCTGTGCGCATCGTCGCGTTGCTTTGTGTCGTTCGTAGTGCGGTGTAACAGGCTTTTTCAAGCATCTGCGCGCATCGTCGCGTTGCTTCGTGTCGTTCGTAGTGCGGTGTAACAGGTTTTTTCAAGCATCTGCGCGCATCGTCGCGTTGCTTCGTGTAGTTCGTAGTGCGGTGTAACAGGCTTTTTCAAGCATCTGCGCGCATCGTCGCGTTGCTTCGTGTAGTTCGTAGTGCGGTGTAACAGGCTTTTTCAAGCATCTGCGCGCATCGTCGCGTTGCTTCGTGTCGTTCGTAGTGCGGTGTAACAGGCTTTTTCAAGCATCTGCGCGCATCGTCGCGTTGCTTCGTGTCGTTCGTAGTGCGGTGTAACAGGCTTTTTCAAGCATCTGCACGCATCGTCGCGTTGCTTCGTGTAGTTCGTAGTGCGGTGTAACAGGCTTTTTCAAGCATCTGCGCGCATCCTTAGTTACACGGGTTCGTAGTAACGTTATTCAATGGGCAGGAATATCTGATAATGTTGACGATATCTTATTATTTAGCTTTATAATTAATGCAATTTCCATTGTACGGTTGTCAAGATGATTTCTACGGCTTGGGTAACTCAATAACTTCTTCAATTAGGGAGTACTACCCAAACATATATACCCAATTGATCATTATAATTAGTCTTTTTACACGTCACATCATCATATTCTTCAACAGAATCAAAACGCATTGCCACTTTAATACTCTTACAAAATGACATGTACGTGAAAAAAGTATATGCTAAGGTAATTCCACTAATGCACGGCACACACTGAAGCTGTGCACACAATATTTTGAAGTAATATTGTTTATGGTAAGCAGAAAATCTTGTCACGGTTTTATTTTGCTCATATACGAGTATTCATGGACGGTAGAATAGGGCTGTGGACACACAGGTCGCAAGTTTGATGAACTAGAGATATTGAGAATATACATTTAATAGATGCCATTTTCTTTGTCACTTAGATATCTTTGTGAGTGACAAGCATTATATTTATAACAAACTTTTTGAGATCAGTTGGTTGTCTACTAAAATATTGAGTCTGTTAGATATTATTATAATCGTCAAATGCCACAAACCAAACCACAAACACAAACAAACCACAAACAAGCCACAAACTAAATCTATTACGCGTCTAAGTAAAGAAACAAGTCACTAACGACATGACGCGTAGCAAATCGTAGACAACATTGTAGCCATGTCAGCTTCCGCTACGCCGTATCAATGACGTCATCAGCTACGCCGTAGCAATCTTATCGTAGCATTATAAGTCTTCATTCACTCGGTACACGATGTTTGATGGTGATATTAAATATTATTAATATTGAATATGGCTATAATCACCAGACAATTTATTACATTTATTCTCATATAAAACCTCAGACACCCCAACTGATTTTTAATTCAATTGACCTATTTCAGATAGAAAATAAATCATTAAACAAATTGTAGAGGTTTTATGTGCTGTTTTAGTTTTACTGGCAATTCTGATCGTTTCTTGCGTCTGTGACGACGATCTATTGAAGGAGGAGTCGTTACCGGGCCGATGCGCCGCGATGGCTTGACCTATTAATAAATAGACACGGCAACGTTTTTTAATGAAAATATTTTGAAAAATGTGACCTACATATATTAAAAAGTGCTTCAATGGATTCTGTTCGTTATTCTGATCAAACTATTTTCAGGTTTTGCGCATTTAACGTTACACGTTGTATATAGAACGGTTGCCCGCGACTTCATCTGGGTGCGTAATATGTGTGTATTTATCATAAATATTCAAGACGAAAAGTAGCCTATGTTCTTCTCCGGGTTCCAGGCTACCTCCCTGTCAAATTCCATTATAATCCGCTCGGTCGTTTAGTCGTGATGAGGTAACAAACATAAATACATACAGAGTTACTTTCGCAATAACCATAATGTTATAGTGTGAAGTATCCAGTGTGAGTGTAGAGTGCGTTAAGAATTAGGAAAATCTTGAATGAGGAATATTTGAAAGGGTGAATGTTTGTGCTTTATCGCATACCTACCTATTTTCCATGCCTTTTTGTTTTTCTTCAATTTTTTTTATATATCATTGCAATATATATGTGTGGAAGCTTATAATTAGCAATTGTCAGTTTTTTACTATTTCGTTACCATTTACGTGTCTGTAAGCTTTCTTAAAATTGTAAAAATAAAAATAATTAAATAAAATAAAAACCCGTATATCTCGAAACTACAGAGTCAGAACATCAACTGACTCACAAGTAACTTTTATGTTTTTATAGTAGTCCTAAGTTCTTATAGTTGCCGTGTCACCAGAATACTTGAATAACTCACTTTGCTCCACCGGGTTATTGTCAAAAGACTCGCGTTTCACGGAGCTAAGAATTTCGTATTACTTCGGCGTCGCGTATTGGTAATCGTCGGTTGTGTGCGGTTTATTTTATTATTTATGTACACACAGTAAAATACATATGGATGTGACATAATTATAATTTGAGTACAGAGGTACTGCTTATTTCTTAAGAAATTTCTTCCAGCAGACCTGCGAAAAGAAATGTAGACAATAGTGTGTGAGAACAAGCGGTTTAGTTTTTGTAATGTTTAGGTATAGTGCTTGGTTTTCTAAGGTGTTGTGAATATCGCTGAAACAAATAATAAATTCTGAATTAGCACATCTGCCGGTCAATTCTGGAAAAATCTCACCGTGATAACTAAGGTGAAGTGAGCTTAGAGTGAGCTGTGAGTCTTGCTGATGCTAGGGATTTACACTGTTGAAGACTCACTTCACGTTCACTTCACCTTAGTTTTCACGGTGAGATATTTACAGAATAGATAGGCTGTCCCGGCTTAGCACAGGGCCAATTCCCGTAATTCTAAGAACGTTCGCAGTCTGATCTCAGTATCAATCTGTCAAAATACGTCTAATTCCCCTACATTTTTGACAAGTTTTTGATATTGATGGTTGCTGAGAAGAAAACGCGACTAGATTTTCAACGGTTTTTTATACGAGAACTGGCCTTCTGGTATAATCAGATGAAAAAAACCCTTTCTCTTCACACGATTTAACTCCAAAGAAATTATTCTAAATGTCTATACGTATAGTTTATGTGACGTATAATTATTTCCTAAAGTACTAAATGTAACTTGTAGGAACATTAATTTACATAAATTATGTTTCTTCATACCTGCTCTAACCACAGCTCTCGTAAATGACGTTGCCAATAGAAGTCGTCTCGACGTCTTATACAATGTGTAATATCATCATCTGCCTAGCCTTTTCCCAGCTATGTTGAGGTCGGCTTCCAGTCTAACCGGATGCAGCTGAATACTAGTATTTTACATGAAGCAACTACCTATCTGACCTCCACAACCCAGTTACTACTAGATATTACGATACCCCTTGGTAAGACTGGTTGTCAGACTTTCGGGCTTCTGACTACCCGTAACGACTGTCAAAGATCCACGAATGACAGCCGGGACCAACGTCTTAACGTGCTTTCCGAGGCACGGAGAGATCTCGGTATGTTAAGATGGTCACCCATCCACATACCAACCGCGGCAAGCGTAGCTTAACCTGATCGATCGACCTGTGCGGCTGTTATTATTTAGCCACGGGCCCCCCTATTATGTGTAGTATAATTGTTTTTAATTAATTAAAGAATTGAGTTCAAAGCATAGTACAATTATTATTAATTCATTTATTTCAGGTAATAATAATCCATACAATACATTAAATTAAACTAAAATTAATTGGTAAGACAATAGACACTAAAATTACATAACACAATCCTAACATTACATTAAATTAAATAATTTACAATAAAATCAAAATCAAAAATTGTGTACGTGTACAATGACCAAAACTTTTTTTTTAAAGCTAACTCTTATTATTAAGAAAATCGTGTTGACCCTGCATTACTTTATGCATTTAAAATTAAGTCTTATCGTCTTGAAATATGATTTCATTTTCTTTGGCTCAATCGGCGATCAGTACGGCAAGATACATAACATTTTTTGAAAAAATACCTAGTTATATTTAAAGTTATATAAATCGATTCAGTAGTCAATTATTAACAACAACTCTTTTTAAAGAAAAACACCTGGTACCTGCTACCGTACTTAAATCAAGACGAATGTGAGACTTTTTGTGATTTATACACGTATAATTTTATGCCGATATCTTCGTCAGTTCATTTTATCGACGCTTTGTAAGTAGTTTTAAGTTTATTATAAGCTAATTGTTATTTAGTTTAAGTATTTACAGACGCCAGCACATCAAGCTACTACAATCTGTCAAATTTCTTTAATAGATTTCAACTTTATCGATAAAGTATAAGGTTCAAAGTTGATTGAGAAAATTTGACAGTTGCGCTTTATGTGCTGGTGTCTGTACATGTAAGGTATATTCATTGTCATAAAGATCCACTTCAAAATTGTTGCTGGTATTTTTACCATTTCAGGGATATCTAAGTTGTTTTGATATTGAAGAGATAAATTCGCAATATAGAATAGTCTATCGTGATTTTTGCCTTCTAAATTGTCCCTGATACTTTATTATTTTAAGAGTAAGAGTCATTTATTCAAATTAGGTTGAGAATCAGCACTTTTCGAACGTCATAATTACATAAGACAGTCACCCAAAACGCTCGCCCTTCAAGAAGAAGTGGCACAAAAAACTATCCAGCACAGCTGTCTGTTCAGTTAGAAAAACGCTTCCTAACTATTCTTCTATGTAATCTAATCTCATAAAAGTCAACTTTACCAAAAAATACCGTCACAAAACGTTCTTGCAGCATTTTCAATGCAAATCGTATCATAACATTCAGAACTATACCAAATTCCATCATTTTCATAGATACTCCCAAACGTCTTACAACACGTTTCAGTTTTACATACCCTCAAATACTCCATACATCCAAACGACGCAACAAAAACACCACAAGAAAATGTAATCAAAATTCTTGATACTGCATCGTGTTCACAGTGCATTAAAGTAGGACTGGGTACTGCGCTTGCGACTCCATCAACCTCAATGACGTTTTATGTGCTATAAAACTAGAAGTGCACTCTGTGAGCGCACCTCCGCTAATGAACCGCGTTTTAACGTAGAAGCAGCTTATCTAGTCGTATTTTGTATGTCTGTGTATGTGTAGATAGATGTCTGTAGATGGCAGAGTTGCATAAGGTTTTTAAGTGGTTTTGAATGTGTTACGTGTAAATTGTGGACTAGAAACCACAGATGAGTTATTTTGTGACAATTGTTATGAGTTCTAATCCTTGTTTGAGCTCTAAAACAAAAAGGGATTTCGCAATATTCGTATATAATCTTTCTCTACGGATAGATACGAATTAGCTAAATGTTTTTGCCAGTCTGATGATTCATAGGTTGGGCAATTGGGACTTCTATAGGCTATTTTTATAGTCCTTTCACAGATATTTTACCTTTGACAGCAGCAACCTAATAGTAACCTTATTTTAACAATAATAAAGATCACAATGCTTTTGACAGTGATGCATACTCAGAGGTAATATAAATATGAACGAACTGTAGTGTCAAACATTTATTTCTAAAGTGAGCCTTTAAATGCCGCTATCCTAAAAAAATCATACATAAAAACCGCTAAAACGCAACATTTTCCGCTTCAAGCGCGCTGAACCAAAAATACATAAAAAAAAGTTTCATACATATCGTCTACCATTAAGGGAAAGTCGAATGGAAACCATAGTTGGTGTTTAATGGCCCTTAAGGAAGACTCTATTAGTTGTTACGATGGATCGGATTTATGGACCAATCTTTCATCTTATGTATGAAACATTGAGGGTATCTCGAGATAGGAAATGCTTGGGCACAATGTAAATAGCGCTTTTTATCGACCGACGGTTTCTCTTTAAAAGATAGCGGTAAAATGTTGCATGATAGGTTCTATATAAATATTTTATCTCTCAGATGAAAGATATTCCAGTTTACGTAGGTATGATCCCTTACGAAAACATTGATTACTTTTGGACTTTGTCACTTTAAATTAGTTACTGGTCTATTGATGTTACGTCACATGTTTGATGATGCCATTTATATCTGGTAATTATGGCAAGACTCAGTAGAAGTATGGGTAAAATGTTCGCAAGTTGAGTTGTTGATGTAACAACCAGCAAGTTTTTGGGTTTCAGAAATATTATTTATTTCTGTCACTAATTAAAATGGTTCAAACCAATTACCTACAGAAATTATAGACTGTTACAAAAAATATATATATATATACAACGTGTAACGTTAAATGCGCAAAACCTCAGACACCCCAACTGATTTTTAATTCAATTGAACTATTTGAGAGAGAAAATACGTCATTAAAAAAAATTGTAAAGGTTTTATGTGCTGTTTTAGTTTTACTGGCCATTCTGATCGTTTCTTGCGTCTGCGACGACGCTTTATCGAGGGAGGAGTCGTCACCGGGCCGCTGCGCCGCACTGACATTGGGTTGCTTGACCTATTAATAAATAGACACGGCAACATTTTTAATGAAGATTTTTTGAAAAATGTGACCTATATTAAAAAGTGGTTCAATTAATTCTGCTCGTTATACTGATCAAACTATTTTCGGGTTTTGCGCATTTAACGTTACACGTTGTATATACGTGCAAACGAACGATGACGACGGTACGTACGATGTGTACTTATCATTTTTTTTTATGCAACAAAACCCCATTGTCTGCCTAACCTCTACCAAATTAGGTCGAGATCGGTGAAACCGTAAGCATTAGAACATCAGTATCGAGCGATTGCCTATCTGACCTCCCCAAACAAGTAACTGGATAGCACGATACCCTTTGTCAAGACTGCAACAAATCTATGTAGCAATAAAATTGTATTTTCCCAAAACTGAGCTCAAACAGTTCTAAAACAATACGAAAATATTAGAATTACACAGCTCGCTCTTAAGAGGAATTTAATAAAGTGTACTCGTACTTACTGTTCTTTGTGAGTGACGCGTTGTCGTTGCAGTTTCATTAATTTCGTGATGCAGAACCGCTAGTATTCGGTTATGATAACTCAGTAGCCTTCTGTTTATTAATATCGTCGTTTAGTATTTAATATGATTGCAGAAAGACGAAAAATATTTGTGTTTTTAAATAAGTATCTAGACACAGTACTTAGTGTGTCAAACCAAGTTCGAGAAACAACGGGGTTTTTCACACCATCATTTTCTAAAGTCTCAGTAAGTCTCTAAAGCACCGCCTCAAGAAGATTCTGGTTCAGCGCTTCTACATCCAGCGGATATTGATTTTCGCGAATTTTACCATGGCGACGGTCCAGCTCGTGGAAAATTTTGTGGTAGTTTGTCTTCCGGGAAATTTTACATCTTACAAATTATTGATGCAAAGCTCGAAAAACTTGATAACACACATCTTAGAAGTACGATGGTATAGCTGTTAATTCTCAAACCACAAATACATACTTATAATTCAATCAAGCGAGACCACTTTTTGCTATCAAATTACCTACTCCTACTCCGAGCATGACCCACTCACACATCCCATAAAAACTTTCAAACCCAATCGCACCCACTCGCCCTGTGGAAATAACCCTTCACCCCAATTACTCAAAATTTTACAGTACATTTTTTTAAATCGCCAAAATTTCTAAAGCCTTGTCTACATAAAAAAGCAACGGAGCATAGCACATTAGGCTCGCGGGAGCGGGCGCGATTCATATTAATGTTAGCTATTAACGGAATGCACGATAAATTCCCCGGGGCGATAGAATACCGATTTATTCGCGTATCGCCTGCGTTCCATGATATATCGTGGCCGCGTGTTCCTCTGACGATGTACCGGTGTTGTGATCATGGCTAAAAGCGCCTCGATTAGTCAGGGTTAAGTTTTGGTTGTGTTCAAAAATGGCGGTTATAAATTGTGAGGTTACGAAGAGCTGTTGCGGTACATGAACTGATCCCTTGACTTGTGCACTTTTTCTATTATACCAAAAAAAAATTAAAATGTTAATATAAATTATCGTCTCCGTTATTATTCGACTTTACTTAGTCTTTTTTTCATCACGAATTTCTCAGTACCAGTAAGAAATCAGGAATTGTGCCCGGTTCATGGCAATAGTCTCGCAAAACTGGCGAAATATGGGTGTAAAGACGCCAGCAAATTAATCTACTACAATCTGTCAAATTTCTTTAATAGATTTTCAACTTTATCGCTAAAGTATTAGGTTCAAGGTTGATTGGGAAAATTTGAGAGTTTCGGGTAGCTCGATGTGCTGGCAATAGGTGTACCCCTGTCTAGCTCTTAGGCGAAAACCAGGGGTGATATTGTGGTATCAGTACTAGTCTGGAATATCGTCATCATCAATAAACCGTAACCAAGTAAAGTCTTTCCACAAATTATGTGGCGAATCGCACCTGCAGTACAGTGCGCAATATCGTGAGAAAAGTTTTGAGTATGAATGTCGACGGCTGTCCCCCTACCCTACGGTAAGACCAATGAAACGATGGATGGACTGTGTTAGTGATGATATGGTTAGAAAGGGGGGGGGGGGGACTACTGAGGTGACGACTAATAGAGAAGTATGGAAGAAAAAGACATGTTGCGGTGACCTTAAATAAATTGTGGTAAGGACAGAAGAATGATGACTGTGGTAAAAAACTCTCCAACGCCACTTTTTTTTACAATAAAACACTGTAACTTTGAACCTTTATGAAAGAGACTGGCCTCCACGACACAGGGAATCCTAGTGTGGAGACCAGTGATTTATCTGATAAAATATGTATTTTTCTTGAACAATAAAGATTATTATTATTATTATTATTAACTCTTTTTCTTGCAGTCGTGTAAATCAGTTAGTATCATAATTAGAAATTAAAGCAACAAAACCTCTTTTAATGCTCACACTGCAGTGCGATTGTGTAACTCTCACACTGAAAACTTAGGTGAAGTGAGCGTGTAGTGAGCTGTCAGTGTCATCCCACCTGATACTAGGGCTGGACCAAGCAGAGATTTACAATCATAATAGAGATTTTAATAATAACAAACAATGTCGATGCGTATTTTCATCAGTCTAGTAGCTGTGAAAGTATTATTTTAATTATTGTTCGTGCGTGACGTGCTCGCACCTCAGGTTGTATAAGGACTAGTCTAGAAAAAAAAAAAAATACCACATTGAGATTCTGACTGAGTTTCTGTTTGACTATTTTATTTTAAAGCCCCACAAAATAGTAATGTTTTGACAACTAAAATACTAGCTTTGAAATTATATAAAATAATCAAAAGGATTAAAATAAAAAATAGTATTAAGATCTCGATTATGATTGTAAATGTTTGCTTGGTCAATCCCTAGCATCAGCGGGATGACACTGACAGCTTACTCCACGCAAGTTTTCACGGTGAGATTTTTACAGAATCGACCGGCAGCAGACCCAGTCACTCATAGTACCTTCCAGAACAGGAGCCACGAACAACAATAGCGAATTGACTGCTCAGTTTACAGTACACTGAAGTACTATATAGTACCTACCTAGCACAGTACCTAGGTAGGTTAGCTATTGTCTGCAAGCACTGTAGTAATCAATTTGCCTCGATTGGCTGCTACAAGTTGTGTTGTATGTGGGTAGTTCAAAACTGAAATATTTTTGTTTGCTTTTGTATTTGGTGCTTGCAGTCTGTTATACATCGAAACGACTTATAGTGAATGTGTTAACAGAGTAGTTTTCATTTGAAATAAATCATAAAACTAAGAAACAAAAATTTATTTTTTAAATGTGTTCTTGCGCAATTCCTTATAAAAAATGTTATGTTGACACTTCCCAAAATGTCAAACTTTATAAAAATTCATAACATAACATGACGATTGCTTTCCCTGAATGGTTAGGCAGAGGTGTACATAGTACAGCCATATTTGGTCTGTTGCGCTTAATCCACATGTAATAGGACGTGAATCCACGTGTATCGGTCTTTGTTACACCTTACCAAGCCACAAAAAGGGCCACTAGCTTCGCTGATTGCCTTCGAAACTTCACATTTTTTTCGCAATATAATCTTGGCAATCCAAAAATAACACACCAATACAAAGATTAAACACAACAGAAGCGTCATCAATATTTCCAGCGAGTTCTCTGCCCACGATACATTACTCTGCGCACTACAAAATTCAAAAGAAACTCGTTTCCATTCGCTCCAGATCGAAACATAAAGGGGTACTCCCATTATCCATTTTTATCGTATCTTCATACAATGAAACTCGATATGAATAATGGCAGAACTATATACGTCAGTGCGCTGAGATATAAATCTTTCAATAATCGATGTTGTTCCGATGTTTATTTATTGCATCGATGCTGGATATCGAGATCTCGCGCGAGTGTTTTTTTCTCTTGGTGATAACAATGGCTGATTTATTGTTTTGTTGTCAGGTTAGGCTTTTGTTGTTGTTTTGATCTTTGGTAGGCTTGTGCCCCTGGCAGTGTTCGGGTGAGAAGGGCGCAATATTGTGGGAATATCGTCAAGCAACTGCTTAGGTTACAGTGCAGTGCGTTAGCACACGGTTGATGCCGAAAATTACTAAAATTTACTTAGGGGATTAAAGGAGTGTAATTAAAATATTCCTCTTACTTGGTTCTTCTAAGATTGATAACTTACCTATTGGTTATACAACGTGTAACGTTAAATGCGCAAAACCTCAGACACCCTAACTGATTCTTAATTCAATTGACCTATTTCAGAGAGAAAATAAGTCATTAAAAAAATTTTAAAGGTTTTATGTGCTGTTTTAGTTTTACTGGCCATTGTGATCGTTTCTTGCGTCTGCGACGATGCTTTATCGAGGGAGGAGTCGTCACCGGGCCGCTGCGCCGTGCTGACATTGGCTTTCTTGACCTATTAATAAATAGACACGGCAACGTTTTTAATGAAGATTTTTTGAAAAATGTGACCTATATTAAAAAGTAGTTCAATTAATTCTGCTCGTTATTCTGATCAAACTATTTTTAGGTTTTGCGCATTTTACGTTAGACGTTGTATACAAAAATAATTCAATTAAACTACGTGAAAGCTTTGCCTATTGCATCTATGGTCATTTATCTGCACACTTGATTGAAAAGGAACTATTACAAGTAGGTACAACTTAGTAAGGTACACAGTCATGCCAAAAGTTAGTTGACGTTTTTCCACTTCACCTTTGCTGCCACATTATGATTTAAAATAAATGATAAGTCATATTAGCCGTAGAACCGATGACCGCTGTGGTAGACGTGTTCTTGAGTGGAGACCGCGAATCGGCAAACGTAAGGTAGGACGCCCTCAGGCAGGTAATAATAATAAGTTTTTATTGATTCATAAACTAGTGTTATAATATTTAGGTATGACACTTGATCCCGCACTAGGATACCCTGTGTCGCAGGGTCCAGTCTCTTTCGACAGATAATATGAGTTATTTAAGAAATGTTAACAAATTCAACGGTTTCAGTAGAAATAATACATTTAAACTAAGAACTAAAAGGTTACCATATGCATGTGTGTGTGATGAGTGTAAGTATGTATGTGATGAACGACGATCTTTGCAAGATGGCTGGTACCAGCTGGATGAGAGTTGCCGAAAACAGAGTTCAATGGCGTGCAATAAGAGAGGCCTATTTCCAGCAGTGGACTGCTGTAAGCTGATAATGATGATCATGAAAAGCCGTAGGTAGTATTAATCAATAAGAACGATATAGTGCACAGTTCAAACATTTGAAACTAGAACTCAAAATCATAATGTGACATCACAGCCTGCCTGCCTAGCCTTTTCCCAACTAGGTTGGGGTCGGCTTCCAGTCTAACCGGATGCACCTGAATACCAGTATTTTACATGGAGCGACTGCCTATCTGACCTCCACAACCCAGTCACTGGGTAATAAGATACCCCTTGGTAAGACTGGTTGTCAGACTTTCGGGCTCCTGACTACCCGTAACGACTGTCAAAGATCCACGAATGACAGCTGGGAGCAACGGCTTAACCCTTTATAGGGCAGAAGATCCTGGCCTTTTTATTAAAAATAAAACACTGCGATATTAAAACTAATATTTATTGAAATTTTTATGGTACTTTGCATTTGACACACTATTTTGATATTTTTTCTACTGTGCATTTGTCTAACGTTTAGTTTAGCCGCGAAGATTCAAATGTATGGTGTCCAATATATGGGGACAGAGCCCCATAAGGGGTTAACGTGCTTTCCGAGGCACGGAGGAGTATAGGTATGTAGAGATGGACCCATCCACAGACCAACCGCGGCAAGCGTAGCTTAACCTGATCGATCGACCTGTGCGGCTGATTCCCACACATTCATACTAAACATAAAACATAACACTAACTATATTACTGACCCACTCGTAACACCAAGTATTTGTATCGTGAAAAAAATAAGGTTATATTGTTATGTTCAACCGCGGCCATGTTTACTTAGGTCAAATTTTATTGATCACACTTACGTGTTGGTTACTTCTTTACGGAGTGTTAACGTGTTCCTATTGGCATAAAACGTGTTTATATGTCACACACTATAATAAAAAGACTTGTGGTTGTTTGCCTGTTTCAATGGTTGTTTTTTTATCGATAAAAAGTTACTGCTCGTATCGCTTATGAAGCTTGTGACTATATACCATATTTCTTCTACTAGATTCATTTAAAGGGGCTCGTGGCTAAATAACTACAGCTCCATGAGTCGATCAAAGGATAAGCTATACTTGCCGCGGTCGGTTCGCGAATGGGCGACCATGTTGACATATCTCGATATTTAATGAGGAGGAGGCACGGAGGGGTCTCAACCCCATCGTACCTCGGATAGCACGTTAAACCGTAGCATATACATATAAGAGGAGTCACACTGCAGTGGATTTCGTCTTATATAAGTGATCGAAAACAATACGTTATCATAGACAATATAAATGAAGACTTACTTACTTCCTACTGCTCTGAATCTAGAATAAATAAATGTGGCGTCCCTCAAGGGAGTGTATTAGGTCCCATATTGTTTTTATTATATGTAAATGACATACCACTGGTGTCTAATCATAAATTTATATTATTTGCAGACGACATCTCAATTATTGTATCATCTGATAAAAAATCGATTTCTGACCATGAATTAGACATTAATAATACTATTGACAAAATTTTACAATGGCTACAGAATAATAAACTGAAAATCAATTTAGATAAATCAAATTATATTCAATTTAATAAGTCAAAACATGCCAAATACAATTTTAAACTTAATGTTGACAGACTAAAAGAACTAACACAAACCAAATTCTTGGGTGTGCTTATAGATCAAGACTTAGATGGGAAAGGACATTTGAATGATTTATGCAATAGGATTAATAAATTTACTTACGCCCTCAGACAAGTAAAGAACGTAACAAACGTAAAAACGGCAATTACTACATACCATGCATATATTGAATCAGTTTTAAGTTATGGGCTTGTTATCTGGGGAAACAGTACGGATAAAGACAGAGCATTCATTGCTCAAAAAAAGTGCATCAGGGCTATTTGTGGTCTTCGTCCTGACGAATCATGTCGGTCGTTTTTTAAAAAGATAGGCCTGTTACCACTTCCTGCACTTTACATATACGCAATCTGTAACTTTGTCTACAGTAATAAGGGATTGTTCAAGAAAGCTTATGAAGTAATCCCTCGTCCAAAGGATCCACACAGACTTGTAATAAAGGATACTCCAAAATCAGCCAAGTATGCTAAAAGCTGCTTTGTGATGTGTGTACGCATTTACAACAAAATCCCGAAAGAATTAAAATGTTGAAATAATGTACATTCATTTAAGAATAAATTGTATAAATGGCTGAATGGACATAATTTCTATGACATTAATGATTTCTTTGACATAAAATTATAATATTATATTGACCTATTAATTTGAAGTAATGTTGTTTTGATCTAATAATTATTTTGCATGCAATTGACACATATTCTGTGTAGCTAAACATGTGGACATTGTATTTAAATAAGACTAACACCATTATACCATGTTTAAGGCAAATAAAGACTTATCTTATCTTACATATATATTATGTATAAGTCTAAAAGAAAAAAAAAAGAAAAAAAAGCAGGAGCTCATTGGGCATCAAAAAATTCGTTCGCATCGCTGCCAATGGGATAAGTGCCCAAAAGGCATTACCACGTTGGATGGCAATGCTGATTCTTTGGGCTAAAAATAGGCCAGCCCTCTGGTCACGTGAAGAGTCAATAAACCGCTTGGCGATGTCCCGAAATATTTGATGAGCACTCGGACCCCAAGGCCCTAGTGTTTCAACTCCAAACGGCTCAAACATATAGGTTCCAAAGAGATTGGAGTATTTGCGCCGTTTGAGGTTTTCCGCACAAAAATTGGTAAAATGTTTTCCATAAAATTGGTTACCTTAACTCCTGGAATTAACTTTGATGATAACTATTAATAACAGTTTGTTTTCATTGCCGTTTAATAATTAAATGACAGCAACAATTGGGAACTATCTAAATCATGGACGGTCTGATAATGAATATGCCATCAACTCATTACATACAGCTAAAACTGTTTATTTGATTGTAAATTCTGAGTCATATATAAACAATTTGTTGATATATCAGTTGAAATATTTAGCATGTATCAGAAAGGTCTGATCAGTTTAAGGGCGTGGTACAGACGCCAGCACATCAAGCTACTACAATCTGTCAAATATCTTTAATAGATTTTCAACTTTATCGCTAAAGCATAAGGTTCCAAGTTGATTGGGAAAATATGACAGTTTCGGGTAGCTTGATGTGCTGGCGTCTGTACATCACCACCACCATCATCACTACCATCAACTGACCAACCTTCTCCGTGGGACCAACATCGTAATCATATTTGGGTGGAGTATGTACTGAAATTTTATTGTTGGCGCCATGGAGAAAGTTGTTCAGTTTGTTTGTCTGTCTGTACCATACCCTTGAATATGACCACACGTTTCTGACTAGCGGGAAATTTTATTGTTTCTGGCCTTAGGTATCTGTACTGATCACTGGACTGTTATGCTGACATAGTCCATAATTCGTTTTTGATATCAGACTCATATCGGCCTCAGTGACCATAAATTCGGCCGCATGCTGTTTTCCAACAAAACCGCTATTCAATCTGCAATGAATTTTTATAATGACTTTGAATAAACCTGTTTCTATTTACTTTTAGTTATTATGTAAGAATTTGTAACATAACCTGTATATGAGAAATGCATACATTTAGATAGCAATTTAATCTACAAACCAAGACTAATAATAAAAACACGTGACAACCTCCAAATTCAAATAAAAAACAAAACAAAATCGCGAAAATACGACAACCGCTCGCGCATCCAACACCAATTCTTCTCGACAGACGAAGAAGAAGAGACCGAGCCTCCAGAAGAGTTAGTGACAGAAGAGATTGAAGAAGCACCGCTCCCCCCGATCCTGGCGCCACAAATGCCAACTGTCAACGACACTGGCAATATTTATATACGATATTTAACACGTAAGTTTTGTTAAAAGATTCTTCTGTTACAGGGTTTGGGATTCGTCTTTGGCGGTGACATAGCGTGGTGTTTTTTTTACAGGATCGTCGAAAATTAATGCTTGTTGTATTTTTCCGTTTTTTATCCATATTCTTTTTTTCCTTCTTGATGCTGTGTGGTATTGTTAATAATTTACTCACCGACGTATACAAACAACCTAACACAAAATATGAAATCCACAATTTTTACGCAACAAAGTAGCAGTTATTCACAACTTCCAGCGGCCAAATAGAATTATGCAAATGAATACTCCGCCGCACAGTTCAATATAATAAATTTCATACAGTTTAAATCGCAATACACTTCTATTCGACCCGCAAAACTGGTTATATCCGGAAACGTCCAGATTATTGTCATAAATTGCCTATGCCGATATATGCGACCGAGCGGCGTATGCACATTTCGATTAACTCTATTGGGGAACGTAATGAAATGCTCCTGTACAATAAAATTAAATCCGACGTTGTCATAAATTGATTACACCGACGTAATAATTTGACATAAAAAAAAATCGTAACACGCTTTGTTTTCAATGGCTTTTATTATTGGATTTGTATTGTTATGTTCGATGGCATTTTATTGGTATTAAAATATTGAGCACTAATTAACCGGATTGGAGCGATTGAAAAACGAAAGATATTGAAGGAGATATTAGCCCAAAAAATATATAAGGTCCCATTAAAATAGATAGACAAACTTTTAGAAATCATTTAGACCACCAAAATAAGGACAATAGTAAAAAATATATAAGAAAAATTCATTAGATACTTACAAGAAAAATAATCAGCTTACGAAAATGCACTGGCAATTTATTATTTTAGGTCAAAATAAAATCACTTTAAACAGTGTTTTTTTTTTTTTTTTCTTGGATATCTTTGGTTAGACGTACTGAGGGCTGTGTTAAAATTTGTCCATCTATTTTAATGGGACCATATACTGGCCACTTATACAAACTCAACAGTCCTATATTCAAAAAAACGAATTCTAAAATCAAACAATCCTTTTATCAATTTTTAATCTACATTCTAAATACTGTTAGATACACTTCGTCGATTTTTTATGTCATCGCAAACGAACATCGAGTCGGCAACGCGGCATTATCGAATCGCAAGTGCTATCATAAAGCAATCGAGACGGCAACGACACGATTTCGTTCAGCTGAATAATGAATACTCGATAATAATTGATCGCAATATTTCCCTTTGTTGTTCGAGTTTCACGTTTGCGCGAACTTTATGACGTCATTGCTCGGTGATTGGTATCAACCGTCGAACGTGCAATGATTGATGAGCGTGTGTGAACCTTTTTTAAGCATTAGACGCATTAATAATGATGTAGAAAGGGATTAGGGGAGCATTACTTTCACGTAAGTTGTGATACGGAAAAGCCATAAAAAAACATTAAAACGCAAATGGCCTGGTCTATTTGTTTGATAAAGTTTTCGCGAGAAAACTACATTCCCATTTTTAACCCTTTACCGCATAGGAAATATATGGTTTGACATGTTTACAGTTTATTTACTCTAAAAAAATTAAAAAAAAACTAGCGTATAAATCCTAAAGGGGTTTGTTTTTCATATCATTAGCAATAATAAAACACAACTATTTTGTCTATCATCACATACCACTTGGACATAAAAAAAAAAAAAAAATAATAAAAAACACTATAATTAATTCTGAAGCTTTAATGAAGACATTAACTTAAAAAAAAAATTGTCACTTATTTAATATATCATGCAGTAAAGGGTTAAAAAGTCTCACCTGCTCCTGCTTTTTGATGAACATTTGCCGCTGAACTTGTTATACAGGTGTCACTGACTCTGGCAGGGCCACCATCACGGATTTTAATTTTGAAAACGCAAAAAATTAGTCGCTAATTAGTCGAAATTAGTCGCCAAATATCAGAATTAGTCGGTCACTGGTTCAAAAGATATAAGGGTTCATAGGTGGCCCTGCTGGAGTGACTCTCTCCAGCAGGGCCACCTATAAACCCTTATATCTTTTGAACCAGTGACCGACTAATTCTGATATTTGGCGACTAATTCCGACTAATTGGCGACTAAATATGGGAGAAAACAGATCTTCGCTAGGTGCCCTAGTTTGTGAGATATAAATTTGGCCCTGCTGGGGAGAGTCTCTCCAGCAGGGCCACCTATAAACCCTTATATCTTTTGAACCAGGGACCGACTAATTCTGATATTTGGCGACTAATTTCGACTAATTAGCGACTAATTTTTTGCGTTTTCAAAATTAAAATCCCTGATGGTGGCCCTGCCAGAGTCAGTGACACGTTATACAGCGTTATTTTTAAATTGATTAGCTAAAATGCGCAGACGTTATGAGTAACTAGAATTATGGGACATCGTGTTTTCTTATATTTATCGTGTATATATACAACGTGTAACGTTAAATGCGCAAAACCTGAAAATAGTTTGATTATAATAACGAGTAGAATTAATTGAACCACTTTTTAATATAGGTTATATTTTCCAAAAAATCTTCATTAAAAACGTTGCCGTGTCTATTTATTAATAGGTCAAGCAAGCCAATGTCAGCGCGGCGCAGCGGCCCGGTGACGACTTCTCCCTCGATAAAGCGTCGTCGCAGACCCAAGAAACGATCAGAATGGCCAGTAAAACTAAAACAGCACATAAAACCTTTACAATTTTTTTAATGACTTATTTTCTCTCTGAAATAGGTCAATTGAATTAAAAATCAGGTGGCGCATTTAACGTTACATGTTGTATATAATATGGATACGAGTACCCATTACATCTTTGAAATTTACTCAAAAAAAAATACAGATTTTTAAAATCGATATATCAAGTGACTACATAATGTATCCCACAAAAAAATCATCAAAATAATTTATTTCTTGTTTTATTATGTTTAGATGTGTATACCCATCGCATCTGCGGAGTTTAACTAGCCAATTTAAAATAACACGAGGTCCCTAACCTTCCGCATCCAGTTTACCTTAGCTACTTACATCGAGAGCCGATGTTGATAGCCTGTAGGTGAATATTGATGACACCAACGTAGTCAAATATTGGCTCGTTATGCACGAAGGAACTTAAACTGGCCACCTCAAAATGAGGGCAACCTGCAAGATTGTTGGCAAACTTAGTCCTATGAACTATGTTGAATATAAACTATCGTTATACGCAATATTAGGCTAAACACAGACAGAACTGTCTCACAGAGTTAAGTCAGTCTAACACCGCAGTAAAAGTCTCCAGCCGTGCGATTCTGTAACCATCTCACCGTGAAAACTTGGGTGAAGTGAGCGTGGAGTGCATCAGCATTGACAACACTATTGACCCTAGCATCAGCATGACTCACAGCTCACTCTAAGCTCACTTCTCCTTAGTTATCACGGTGAGATTTTTCCCGAATCGACCGGCTTGTCATAACAGTGTATCTTCGACGTTAGACAAAACTGTTTTGCAAAACATTAATTCTATTTATAATGATTCAATTTAATTCACGCCAATTTCTTCCAAAGCCCACAGCTGCGTTCAATTCATATCAATTTAGTTATTTAAATCCGTTCAGTGATGTCTAGACTAGCCATAATTTAATCCGATTAGGGAAGCCGCGAATGACGCGACAAAAAAAAATGGCCGTTTTTTTTTCTGAATGCGTGCGTCGGCACGTACGACGCTCGTTACAATCCTGCTCACATATGAAACGTGATCATTCACCTCTGCCGTCGAGAAATAAACATATCCGTCATAGTTTTCCCCGACGCCAGGGGCGACGTGATTCTAAAGCAAATATTTGAATGGCTAGGTGCGTAGGGTGGAAGGCTTCACGGTAGCCTGGATTACAGTTAATGCGACGCATTCAAACTGGGCGCTAAGCTTAGTAAAAAATTGGAGTATTTATTATATTTTTTATAGCTATTTGGATGTTTATTTTTAATTTTGTGACGTGCTTATTGTCTAGACAAAAATATCTAATGGAATTCATATTTTTTTGCGTTTAAAGAATCAACTAACTACACTTCCAAATTGGGACACTATAATGGTAGCGTTTGTATGTAAATAAATAAATAAAATTCATCGATTAGAAAAAAACATGATCGCCAAATCACTAGTTGCCTAAAATTAAAAAAAAAATAAAGATGACAGTATGCACTAATACCAACAGTAAGCTTAAAAAAAACACTGTCTGCAAAATTAAAGAGCCTATGAATGTTAAGGATAAAAATCTTTTTCATTATCATTCGTAATTGGAATCGAATGTGTGACCATTAAGCGACTGACACATTTAATGGTCACACATTCCATGTCCAATTACGTCCCGCACGCGTGAATTTAGATGGCGTTTTTATTTGCGGCACGAACGAAAAGGATTGTACACTATTTAAAGAAATAAATAGGTATCTATTTTAAGACTGGATTGGTACGAGGAAAAATAGTTCTTTCACAGCGTAGATATCAATAAATGCTGTAATGAAAATCCTTAGACCTATCCCAAAGATTCACGGGGAAAGGTAGTGAAAAGAAATCGTATCGATTTGATGCAGTTGTTAACTGTCAACTTGGTGACAACACCAAATCAACACTTCTACTATTAGGTACTCGTACCTATGAGTCGATATGGCTGGGTATACAATTAAAGTTAATTTAGCATTGAAAGTATCCATCCACGCATACCATAGTACACGGGGAGAAAAATCTTAGAAAAATTACTGTGCTGTCTCATAATCTGAGTGCATTTGAGTGGTAATGGAAAAATTACCATGCTAACACAGTAAAAATTCTTATACAACGTGTAACGTTAAATGCGCCAAACCTGAAAATAGTTTGATCAGAATAACGAGCAGAATTAATTGAACCACTTTTTAATGTAGGTCACATTTTTCAAAAAATCTTCATTAAAAATGTTGCCATGTCTATTTATTAATAGGTCAAGCAACCCGGTGTCAGCGCGGCGCAGCAGCCCGGTGACGACTCCTCCCTCGATAAACCGTCGTCGCAGACGCACGAAGCGATCAGAATGGCCAGTAAAACTAAAACAGCACATAAAACCTTTACAATTTTTTTAATGACTTATTTTCGTTCTGAAATAGGTCAATTGAATTAAAAATTAGTTGGGGTGTCTGAGGTTTTGCGCATTTAACGTTACACGTTGTATAATAGTGAATTTTTCCCAATCTCACTAAGAAAATTTTCTGTAGATGCCACTTGCTCTCACTTTACAGTGACGAGCACAGTCATTTTTCTAAGAATTTTCTCTCCGTGTATAATAGTATCTAAGCTCTCTCCAAACGGACATTAGCGCATCAGCATTAAAACTCAGAAGTGAAGAGAACAGAATGTTTGCGACTATATACCAAACCTTATTTCGCGTTACGTTAGTTGGTTACTGGCCACAAATTCGCGCGACTCTCTCCCTGGGAGCACACTGCGTTACAGTATGAATTGTTTCATATCCCCCCATATCCTCCGATATCGCGCACAGATCCGATCTACCTTTTTTTGGTTTCTCTAATCTGAGCCCCTCCGCGGTGTCCGTTCTATGAATATATTAACTCCTGTATGACAGTTCTCGAAAAAATACGTTCCTCGATGCGTTTATTAATGTCGCATCGACCACATCGCCCGGGGGAATACGTGGAACTAAATGGGATTTCATTTTCTAGTTCAGGAATCAAACGCTCCCGCGGCGTTTGTCCAATGTTCTTTTGCGATATGGTCCGTTAAGATAGGATATTTTATCCCGGATCGTTGAGCGAGGACAGCGAAGAAGCATTCTACGTGTATATAATTGTTTCGTCGCTGAACTCGCATTTTTCGACAAGATAATGCCATTAATCTCGTCGCGTCGCGAATAATGAAAATGTACCGCGGGACTCTCAGTTCCTGTGTAATTTTGTGGAAAACAATTCGGTGGAATTGTCTCCGTGTGTCGTGAGGGCTGAAACTTTCCAAAAACTTTCAGCGAGTCTTCGCTCAAGAAATTAAATTTATTTGTCGTAAATGTTTACAGTAGGTTACGTCCAGGAAGTCGTAGTCGCAAATTGGATCTAAATAGTTGGAGTGCACCTTAACACAGTTTCAGAATTATGGGATTTTTATTTTCGCTTAGTATTTTTGCAAAAGGAATCACTATTCATATTATTTCTACATAGAGCGACCGCTGTCCAACCCTCAGGGAAATCAGGATTTTGCTGTGTAATGTCATGGTGCTTGTGGATAGGCAAAATGTGTATACTGGCGCTCAGGTATTTTGTTCTTTCTAAATAACGTATTACCAGCTGAGTTTATTATTTATGTTCATGAAAGTAAGATGTAAGTTGTTAGTTAGGTGTGTAATTGCAACCACACAGCAAATTATACTTTGTTAATTATTATCTTTACATTATTTTATTTTGTTATTTTAAAATGTGTTATTATTATTATATGTACAATTTTGTTGTTATTGCAACTGCTACTGTTTTGGTTGTTATAATTTTTTATGAACCAATTTATATTAGTTTTTATTATACGTTAACCTACCTGTAACACTTACAACTAAATTTTTCAGCACTCTCACCAATTAATATTCAAACCAACATCAACCTTTTCGTCTACTACATAAAGTCCTTTTCTCCTTCACAGACCCGCCCGAGATCACGATCCGGCCTCGCAACCTGCAGGTCCGAGCGAACGGCATCGCTGCCTTCTACTGCGCCGCGAGAGGAGACCCCATACCCAACATACAGTGGAGAAAGAACGGCAAACGAGTCTCGAGTAAGTACCGATAGTCCATGCATACATTGTGTTACTTTGAATGAAAGAAAAAAGAAAATACCATTATTTGCAGTAAACATGACGCTGATAAAGAACATAAATACAAAGAAGAATATGTTGAGGGAAAATATGTGTCATATCCACGCAATGGCATAATGCTACGGCCCCATGTGAGACTGATTCCCAGCTCTGGTTTTCAGAGACAGCTAACGACTTTATCACACAGGCTTTCCTTAAGGCGAAAGCCCTGAGTAGCCCGCGAAATTAAAATTTCATCTTATTTAATTATTTAGGGACAACAAACAGCAGTATAATAATAAAATATAATAAATATTAAAAAAAAACAAAGGTTAGAAGTTAATAATAGACGTAACAAACACACTACTCACAACGTTATCCACATATTACTAAACAGATCTACTAGTTGTTAGAAAGAACGATATAAAAATAAACAATAAAAGTAAACATTATTTAATTATTAGGGTTCTGATCACTTAAGATAGTAACAATTTCTTTTCTAAATATAGCCTTGCTGAGAAACATAATATCAGTTGCCTATTGTATGTGTCAACTAATCGATGCAGCGGTGAGCGTACGCCTGAGTTGGTTCTACAAAAAGTAGTTGCAAACAAGTGTCTCGAGTGAACTTCTCGACCATGTACGTACGAGGGATCAGGTAGCACAAACTGTTGTCTTAGTTCAAATTGCATAAAATCACGATATTTGAGGCCACTTCTAAACTTAGAGAGTTGTATTGATAATTCTAATGAATATAATTCTGTAAATACATATTCCTTACGATCACGAATTATATTCTGATCAACCTAGAACGTGACATTGACCTGCAAAATGCAAAAAACTTAAGAAAATTTTAATTTCACAAGCTATCTTAGCGCATCTATCTAGCTAACTGGGAGAGGCTGAAAAGATATTCTATACATACGTATTTCGTCATAAAGTGTTGATCCGTGTTAGCATCGTGTGCAAGTACGGTTAAAAACAACATAAAATGATTGATATCCAAACAAAATACTGATGATCAAATTAATACACAAAAAGGGTCAAACTTGAGAACAACACATTGCAAACAAAACCATTCTCACCAAACAATTTACAAATAAAATATCACCATAAACAAGCTCAAACTAAAAGCGTAAACAATACACAAACTTACAGAAAACCCGAAGCAAAATCCCGATCACAAATCCAAAGTACAGAACATTACTTTCACGATTTTTATCCTTGATTGAAATGTAAAGCCACGTTTTTATCCCATAAATATCTTGGCCGGTAATGACGTCTATAAGCCGTGGGCAATGAGCTGAAAAAACGTATCGTTGGCTACGCACGCGAAATCCCTCCCTTCACCTGATTCACCCCCTCTCGGGCCAGACCCTCTAAATAGTTTCATCGGTTCCTATGAAAAATGTAATCGTACATCATTGGTTGAAGCCAGCGACCATAAAAGAGTAATGGCCGCGTTTACACCCACTGGTCTCATTCCATATTCAACGTTATCAAAGTTACTTACGATTTGTCCAACTGTCGACGCGTGCGATCCATCAAACGTTGTCAGGGTTTGTGCGGATTCCTTTGAGCATGGAATTGTTTTTCTTTCCTTCTTTTGTTTTTTTTTTTCTTGGGTATATATTTTGTTGCTTTTTTCGTAGTTATCTTTTGGATATATCTGTTCAGTACCTTACTACTTTTTCTTCGTACTTTTGAATTAATGTGATATCTGAAACTATTCATTAAGCTTATAAAACAATTTAATGCTTTACTGCTTAGCTTAATGGACAGTTTAGGCAGCTTAGACCTTTGCTTAGGTTTTGGCTTTTTGAGATGCCTAAAATGCCTATGACATTAAGTATGCCTCTGTACATTTGTGTGCTTAAAAAGTATTAAATAAATAAATTAGTTTTTGCCGTCTGTCCAACATTTAAGTAATTTCAACCAAACTGAGAAAGGTTGCTTCAAAGTAGGAAAAAACTCCAAAAAATACATTTGTTTCAAAAAATTGCCGAACTTTCCGGGAAAATAACAGGAAAACGATACAAAACGCAATAACAAAATTTTGTTTATCTGTATCCTTGAGTTATGGTCTATTAGATAGTTTGACACTTTCACGTGTGACCTTTTATACTCTGTGGCAGTTACTGTTGTGGGACGTGTGTTTGTGTCTTTATTTTTTTCACTATTTTTGCTGTAGCCTGTTAGGGACAAAAAAGCAGGCACGAAAGGTTTCGTACCTACGTACAATACTGAAAAGTGTATTTTTTTAATAAATTTCTGGTATGGTGACCTACTTTCATGTTTAACTTTATTTTATTTTTAGTATTTGTTGTTATAGCGACCTTTGATTGTACACACTGTAAAAATTTAAAGTCTGTACCTAATACGGTTCAAGAGATACGGCCTTGTGACAGACGGACGGATGGATGGACAGCGGAACCTTAGTAATATTCAAGAACTTCGTGCTAGTGTCCTCCATATTATTATTGCAACTATGAGGTTACATAATTAAACCATAAGAAATACTTAGAGGTATCTCTAAGGGTGCGTCCACATCTGGCGAATGTGCCGCGAATGTGCAGCTCGCGAGCCGTTTGCGAGCTGCCCGCGAGCTGCGCGCGTGCATTTTTGTTCGTGCGCCGCGCCTGCGCGCAGTTCGCGCGCGGGCGGCAGTGTCGCGCGTGCGCTATCGCTCCTCCCCGCGCTGATGCTAGGCAAACGAAAGTGTAAGCACTTGAGCTGGACGCGCGCTGCTCGCAGCCGGCGCGCGATCTGCGCGCGTCCAGCTCACGTGCGCGAACATAAAATGCACACGCGCAGCTCACGGGCGGCTCGCGAACGGCTCGCCAGCTGCGCATTCGCGGCGCATTCGCCAGATGTGGACGCACCCTAATGTAATTAATTGGCGAACGTTACCAAAGAAAACTAAATTTAATCGTGCAGAGCACATTATTCAGACGTTTGACAGAGCATAACAAATTCCTATTTAATTATAGCCACGAAGTTGTTAAGTCGACGTTTAACATCGCTAAACTTTGACAGGCTTCAATCCGTAAGTAATGACTTTAGAAGGGCGTTCAAAGTATTTTTACTTCAAAAATCGAATCTGCATTCCATAAAGTTCTAATTTTACCGAGAACGGTGTACTAAATTCGCTGATAGCTGCGCCTGGTCCAATAGTTGCTTCGAGCTTAATATTTTTTTTTTGTAACGGTTAAAACGCTAAACTGTGACAAAAAATAATCCTGTTTAGTTTATTTTATCCTGTTCAGTGTACAAATTCGTAAAAAAAAAAATGTTAGTAAACGAATCAAAAATAATAATTTGAAACTCACCTAATACCTATTGGTAGGTAGAACCAACTAGCAATATTTTAATACATTTCAATATTTATTGTTGCATTGGTCGAGACGCCAGCCTACCGTAATTGAAGGCCCGATTACGAACCCCAAACTTTCTGCTGCAACGCTTTTTTATTTTCGGCAATTTTGCCCAGCTCCCGAAAACAATTTCAAAAGAAAACCACCTCTAAATGGTTTAGCCGCCATTTTTCGGGTCTACATGCGGCAAACCATTTGAACGTAACGTTTCCAACAAACTGAGCAATAAAACCGACTACGGAGCAAAGTCACAGCGCGCGTCACACGCTAGATTGACAATCACGAGTCGCGTCGACATGTCGGCCCGCCATGATGGATGACGCCTGTCTCCCGCCACAGATAGGGATGGGCTGTGATATTAAGCCGTACAGCCGTATGATCTTTGCTTGTAGGATTTATCTTGGCATTTTTTTTTCTTATTTTTATCTGAGTCCTAGCATGCTTTAACGTTATCAGATAAACGAAGTATAACTTTGTTTCATAGCTGCTTCGTACTGAACTCATCTTGAAAGATTGGCAATAAAAAACATACTTATTATTTTATGATGCAGGTTGTCCGGCTATCACGGTACAATTTATCAGTACAAGGCATACTGAATTTTTTTAAGAGATTTAGTACTGTTTATTTTAGTAACCATTTAGAAGGCATATTTATTCCGTATTCCCTGCGTCCTTGTTCCTAAAAACGCGATAGTCCTGAGCTAGCATCTCTTCAAAAGACACATTTTACACTTTAGTGCTGCGCTAACGTGTAAAACTTCAGCTTCGCTGGAAAATTTACCCGATACCGTGTTTATTTGAAGAGTTATCGTGTTGCCTCTGCTCTGAGTCGGGGCGAAAAAACAAACTGGAATTTTGTATGAAGGAAACGGGAAAAACCAGTGATGTAATCTACATAGGACTTGTAAAATTTTTTGCATCAAAACATTAGGTAAAATTACGTAAAGTAAGCAAAGTTACTGTACGCAATTTTGTCTGTAGTATAGTGCGGGGGTACACGTGTACAATCAGAGAAATTAATTGTTGAGCTAATTGACACCCTACATCAATTTCTTCTCTGTTATTTGAATATATAGACAATTGGACAATTTGAATTGGTAGCCAATTTACTGTCCAGTATAACGTTCAAAACTATTTCTATTCCACACCACATATTTTTCTCTCCTATAATTATCATCATCTTTCTGCCCATGTCACCTGGGTACGGCGCAACACGTTTTCTTCTTCCATTCTCCCCTGTCAAGTCACGCTATCATTCCATACATCTTTTCGGCCATCCTCTCCTATTCTCTCCTAGAATGATAAATAATAAATTATGATAACCAGTCCCTCACATTCCATATTTCATCACACACCTTGTCTATTAAACGAGATTTTTAGTTACCACATCGCATCCCTTTATATAAGCCATATCAAATGCTGGCCACGTGTATCTGATATTGCTTTACGACTGTATATTTTTTATTACCAACCCTAGCTCCCGTGTACGGAAATGTGTCTAAGGTTGTACACGTGTTCTTGAGAATCGACAAACACTTTGACAATTGACTGAGGAGTTTGTTTTTGAGCTGGCATGTCTTCACTTTGCTCGAGTGTATGTTGAGAAGGTTTCGAGCTGTAAAAGGGTACCGACCCTTTTGCCTGATTTAGTTAGCAAAAGGTATTAGGTACTAAACACAACGGCACATAATTAGAAATATGATACGTGATAATCATTACTGAGAGCCAAGTGTATCACAATTTTAGTATTTATCCCGCTTATTGTGCAAGCCTCGAAGAACCATTATGAAGCATAAATCATCATCAATCAAAACTTACATGTGTAGTATCAAAGTTGAAATATTTTTTTCGAAATCAGCAAAAACCAGAGCACTATGATGTCATTTTAATTGTATTTAGGTTAGACCGTACTTAAATCGTATATTAAATTAATAGAAAGTTAAGAAACACTATCTTTTTTTAAGTATATTTGCTTATTACCTCGGCAAGTGGGCACATCACTACCTCCACCTATACACAAGTATATTGTATTTTGGAGCGGTCGCAGGGATTTTACTGTGTATTTTTATTGCGTTTCATTTATATGTTGTCTCGGAAAACAGTGGGTATTGTGCAGAATTCCAAGCACTCCTGTTCTGTCAACTATGAGCTTATGAGTCGGTTGATTGGTTGAATAATACATCGATTTATATTTTAGTGCGCCGTAGTATCGATATATTGCTAGGAATGTAGCGAATATCAAACATTTGTTGTTGTAAATGACAGGTAGTCACCTGTCACTAGACGAGATATCTGCTTGATTGATGGGTTAGTTCAAAATGTATGAGTATGCTCTTGGATTGATGTAGTGGCTTTTAAAGGAATACGGAACAAGTGGAGGGAAAATGGTTGGATTTGCTATCATTTTGACAGCTGGATAACAAACGGATATGGTATGCTAGCTTTTTGAAAACTTCTTATGCTTTTTCTATTTATATCAGTCAGTCAGACGTTGTGCGATGCATTTCATTACAGTCCGTAGAATACATCTATCTCCCTTTTAAATGTACTCCCGTTTTAGTTCTTCGTTTTCATTTTTACTTTTACTAGATTCTATATTAAATGCTCGGCTCAGTCAGCTCATAAATGGAAACATATCAGCATAAATACGTAAATATTTATTTCTCCCTATACGTAGGTCTAAGTACCCGCTATCTTCAAGATCGTATAATTTTGTTATATTATTTTCAAACTGTTCTATTTATTACAGCGTACTTTTTTTTCGTGATAGAATTTGGATATAAAATGCAAAAAGATTTTTTTCAAATATGACTGGCAGTTCCAGAGATTAGGGCGTTCAAATAAAAAATAAAAAAAATATTCAGCTTTATTATATTAGATAGTACAGCATATATGCATAATTCAAGTGATTTTATTTCCTTTCACATAATCATTCCACGTCGTCCCCTTTAAGTAGAACGCCCCTTCACTAGCTTAATATTAAATGAAGATTCTTCGCAGGATTATAAGAATAAATTGCTTTTTATCTTGAGTATCTGTTTGCAGTTATTCATCGCGAGTTAAATCGAGTAAACGTAATTCAATACCTGCTAATAATAAAGCTGCAGAGTTTGTTTAAGCGCGCTAATCTCTGGAACTGCCAGTTGAATTTGGAAAATTTCTTTTGCACTTTATAGCCCAATTCTTGAGGAAGTATAAAGTCTATTTAACACTACGCTATGAGCCTTATGAGTCGAGGGTTCCGATTTTAGCCACGCGCCAAAAAATCACAGTATAATTGATTTATCAATCCACGTATACTATTATAGTTTAACACAATCTGTTATTAAACATTTTATATTGATTTCAGCATTTTTTTACATTTAACACAATTCTTGATGATACACTTTTAAACTGAAATTCTCGTCAACAATACTGAAATAGCAATCCAGCCAATAGATTGAACCATTATTAAAATTGATGGTAGTTTCAATTCAAATATTTCCCGTTGTGGAAAAAAACATCCATCTCCTACAACATACAACACGAAACTATAAATCAGTACTTAGTCTCTGATATAACGTGCTAAAAACAATAATATGTCAACCCCTTTATAAATTAGTGTTGTGCCAGTGAAATCTCGAAATTTCCCGGGATCCCGCAAATATGACTATATACGTCATGAATATTTTGACTATAATAAATTATTGCAGGAATATATCTTTAACGGGTATTCTCGTACTCATAAATAATTCCGGGAACGATTCCTCTTTGCTTGATTGTTTGCTCACGTTCCGTTTTCCATGTTTTTTGATGCACTATTGTTTCCGATACTAGTATTTACTCGTATTTGTGTTGTCAGCGTACAGCTTTAAAGTATTTGTGAGATTTTTTATTGCCAAAGGGAATTGTTTTTATTGTGATTCTGAAAAAGTCTTAGATTTGTGGATTCATTTCCTCATAAAGGCACGTAAACTTGTTAGTTGCATAGTGTGATACCTTTTCACAACACCCTAATTGCGTACACAATCTGAATAATTTTGAAGGATAATGCTAATCCATTGCTTCGTGTGTTCGAAAAACTTGTCTGCTCAACAACGTAAATAACGCAAAGAATGTTGTTGAACTGTTAAAATGAAAGTCATTCCCACTGATAATGAACACATTATCAGTGGGAATGACTTATAGCGGACCCGCAGGTCCGCTATTCAATGTTTTTAAGCTTCGCGATCTGAGTCCCGGTTCTGGAATCACAAATTTAATTTTTTCCGGACATTTCTTACTGAGAATAATAGCTTCCCTTGATCATATTTAACTACGAAATCCCGAGTCCACTACACAAATTCTCGATAACTTTGTACAATATTCCGGCAGCTCTTACTGACGTACAAAAATGTGTTAAAAATCGCACGTCCGCTAGACAACTATTATTCTCACTTGTTGTGAAATATATTTTCTTGGCGCTTACCACTGGTGGCGATTTAGCTCTGTCGTCCCGGCCCGCCCTACATACAGCTAGGGATGGGAAAATAATCTTGGGAATGTGTAGACTTGCATTTTAAATGTGTATTGTATAATCATCTGGATTTTGAAAAAGTTTGTGTTATTAAAAATAATTTAAAGAAAAGCAGATAATTCTTTTCTTAATAAAGATGAGTTTCAAATAAATTCTAAGTACTTCTAAAAGTAAATTGTCAACCTCATGTCAGTGGGAGCACTTGAACTACAGAAATCGTCCTTACTGCTACGCAATAAAGGCAATGTCAATGTTTGTTTGTCACCATGTAAGTGCGGTTTGTTTTACCAGTATTAGCCAACACATGAAGTGAACACTCGCTAAACCACCTAGTAATATTTGTTCCATAACCCAAAATCTCAAAATCAACAATTGTAAAGCTATTCCCACCGAAATTCCAAACGGGTTATTGGGGCTAACATCCACGGACATGGTCAAACCGAATGTCTGGAATTAGTCGAATAATCGCCAAAACGAATCAGTCCGCACTGTAACGAACATCCCTACGTCCGGCCAACTTCCCCGCTAACTCTCGACATCTGGTGCTATGCAATTTAAACTTTATTCCCTAAAGATTACGATTCACAACGACTGCAAAGTATGTAAGCTGTTGTTGGTACAGCAATCTCGGGAAATGCAAAGTGCAAGGATGCGCAGAAGAAGTGGGATATTAATCCGAGACGTCTTCAAAGTTTTTCATTGAAAGTAAATGTGATTTTTCTAAAGTTTGCTTTTCGTCGGGCAAAGGAATATTTTTCAGTACCGGTGTTATTATCCTGTTGTTGAATAACAGTCATTAAAGTTTATTTTGATACTGCTTTTAAGTTAAAAGCACAATTAAAACAGTGTTACAAATTGCTATGAAATAATAACGGGATCGCTCTGTAGTTAGAGGCTATTGTTGGTTTTTAAATTGCAGAAATAATTTAAAGGTCGATAATAGTTGAGAGGAGGATTTAATTTTGAGGTCTTCAGATGGTTCCGAAAGAAGTCAACGTGATAACCGAAGACTTCGTATACATAGTGCTAAAAAAGCTCTCATGCGTAAGAGTGTATTCTGCATGGCTCCAACATTATACAACAAGTTACCAAAGGCATACAAAGATTTGAATATTAATAGTTTTAACAAAAGCATGAAGAAACTTTTAATAAATAAATGCTACTATGATGTTGCCGATTATTTAAATGATGTACTTTAGACATTTTTATTATTATTTTTCTTAATTTAATGTAACTTTATGATTTTTTTTTTTTGAACTTTGAATTATATTACTATTACCATATTTGTACGCCTTTCAAGGCAAAACATGCTGAGACTTTTTTTTTTTGTAATCGTTCCAACTGATTCTGAACCTACGCGTGTTTTTGACAAATAAATACATCTTATCTTATCTTATCTTAAGAAATACATACCTACCATTTATATAGGTTTCGTGTTTAAGCTGCCACATGGGAGAATTCTCTAGCTCATGCCTTAACTATGTTGGTCAGATGGGATTTACAAAATAGCTTTGCCAATACGTACGTAGCATATGTAAATTTATATTTAACATGGCAATAGACTCTTTGTACACACACGTTTTTATTGCCGTGAAAAACTACGGCTTATTCGCCGTGTGTACGCACGGTCGTCAGTGTTGTATGGATCACTATGGAAGCTTGTTGAGGGACACGTTTTTTCTACGGCGCGGTTTATACGCCGTACCGTAAAGAAACCGTGCCGTGTACAAAGAGCCGTGTACTAGGGTGTATTACATTTATATTATTCGTACTATAATTACTTAGAAATGTATGTATACATTGGTGATTCCCCTGTTCACAAACTAAACGACATTTTAGTTTAGTCCTGTCAAATTAATCAGCACCTGACGTAAATTGACGTAATTTTAATAAGCAAGTTTTAAATCAAGTCTTAACTTGTCAGACGCTGATTAATTTAACAGGGCTAAACTAAAATTTATCTTCTGTCCTTTTTTTAATGAAATAGAAAGAAAAAGATGCAATGAACTTAAATTTAGTTTAGTTTCTAAACAAGGGAATCGGCACCATTCTCCATAAAAAATACATATATTAAGGTTTTTAATAGTTTTTTTTATTTAAAAAGCATTAAGAAAATCTTTAAATAACATATAAATAATATCACGACTGTACTCCTCGAGGAATCGGGCAGAGATGTAACAATCTCTTACTTTTAATCCTACACAATGGAAAAACATTTATTATATATAAAACCGACCTTGGCCCACTAGAACTTCTAATCGTAACCCAAACAAAATTACTAACAAATCAAAGATACCGAAACACGTATCCAATACCTGAAGCCCTACTTATCCCACTTAATAAGCTTACCAACATTTATTCTCAGACCGAAATAAAATACGCATTTATTTTGCTGAAGCTCGATATATTCTTATACAATACTCTATGGAGTATTGTCTCGGCCATTTTGGGTTTGATAGCCTTTTCAGTGGGGTACTGGCGAAACACACTACCAGTAGCAATGGGTTTTATTTTGACAGTTCAACAATATTCATTGCGTTATTTACGTTGTTGAGCACATTTTTCGAACATATGAAGTAATGGATTAGCAATATCCTTCAAAATTATTCAAATTGAGATTGACAGTGTGTTCCGCAATTAGGTTGCTGGTTTCTATTCAGCCTACGCTGTGTCAATTTCTATGTTTGTATGTAACGTATTCGTATGTAACGTGATCTATAAATGATGGACTTGGTAAAATTAAATAGGTGAATAAACGTATTTTCTTTTCTTCTTTCTTTCGATAAGTGTACATATAATAAAAAGTCATGCGTGGAAAATATATTGAATTTATTACTTTTATAAATTTGCAAAAGTAGATAAAATGGACTTGCCGGTTGGAAGAAGTACATAAATGCAGAGAGAGTGTTGCTAGACATCAAAAATGTTAAGCTTAATCACAATGTTGCAACTTAATAAATGACTTTGCAATCGATTACAATTAATAAAAAAATTACAAATTATTGCAGATTATGAAATTGATATAAAAATAAGTTTTAATGTTTATGTTGAATTTACTTTAACAATAAGTAAATGTTATTTAAAAGTAGCGTCATTTCTATAGCTAGCAGTTTGCTGGATTTTATAAAAAAAAGTATTAGGAATGAACTCATAAAGCAAAATTTTGTATTTTGAGCGTTATAACACGGTGCAGTATCAATTCTGACCTCTGAGTTTGTTTCGGCGTTTCTTCTCAGAGTAAGTCAGATAGGAAACGCCGAGCTCAACTAGCTTATTGGTTTTTTATAATATGACGTGTATGTTGAAATGAAATGATATTGTTTATTCTATTATTATTTATTCAACATTTATTTTAAGAAAGTATCTCTGGAACTCTTTTTAAACCCCTGTCTACTTTGACAGACCGCTAATTCCGCCATCTTCTTCCCGTAGGCATGCAATCCCGTTACCAAGTCTCGCCAATGGACGCAGCGGCCGGCCCAGCAGCCAATGGCGCGGTGTTACGCATAGAACCTGTGCGTGCGCAGCGAGACGACGCAACCTACGAGTGTGTGGCGGAGAACGGAGTGGGGGATGCTGTGACAGCTGTGGCTACGTTGACTGTTTTTGAAGGTAAGTCTTAGATATACCTAAGATTTCGTCAGGTGGAAAGACTTTCGCGTTTCATATTTTCGATCTATTCCAGCGGTCAGCGATTGCAGCTCCATGATGATTTACGAAGGTAGATTTTTGGGGCGAAGACTCCGTCAACAGAAGCCACAATACACCCCCCGTGTATGTCGCATTTCAAAAAAATAAAATAAACATTTAAAACTTCTAATTCCCTATTCTGTTCCATGAAACACCATCAGGACATTTTTAACGCTCACGGAAACCGCTATTCTTCCCAATACGTTCGAGAGCACGAAAGGGAAGCGAACGACTATAGGTATCTAGTCGTAACTACCCACATTCAGCTGCTGTAGACGAAAATCCAGTGGACTGTTTACGATCTGCTACGTCCTAGGACGTTCGCCTTTATCCTATATATCTTTTATATACTAGGCACTATCCCGTCCTGGCTTGTGTAAGGTATGGGAGAATAAACTGTACGGTATAGTTTTATCGGTGTTCATAACGTGTGCTTTAAGATTTAGAAATAAATTGCCGGTATGACGATCGTACGTTATGGGACGTAAAATCAGAAAATACTAACCTTTGTAGAGTTATAGTAGACAGAGATTAGTATAGTAAAGATTAAGCGGTACCTATTAATGAGGAGGACACGATAAATTGCGGTCAATTGTACGTGTAGTAATATTGTCATTCACTTTTGCATTTGGCTGACGAACAATTTGCGCATAAATGTGTATCAATTAGTAAAATCTGATAATTGCAATTGATCGTTTCGGGGACCCTTTATATAAACTGAAGCCAATTCTGGCTGTTTGTGTATGTGAGTTTTAAATTTTTGTAAACGCACCCACAATACAGGAGAAATTCCTAATGAAGAAGACCTGTATGAATCCAAAAAGGCTCCTATCTCAGCATGATGCTGCGATATTTTTGATAGAATACCTCTTTGCCCTCGAATTGTAACAGTTGGATTGGATAGCTTTCAACAGTCACAAAAATGCAAACCGTATCCGTCTGAATCAGCACCTCATCGTTCACTATCACTTGTCACATCATAGCTTCCATTATCTCTATTAAATCCCCCGAAATCGCGAGCCAACATACCCCCATAAAAAACTCTGTCACATAACTCCATTACCATACAAACACTGGGCGCCTAATAACCCTCTCCATAAAGCGGCCTTGCATTCCTCACCACCTCAGTGATTCCTTTTCTATTGTGGCTCACAGTAACTGCAGACTGGAACATAAAACACGGCCGGCGAGGACACAATGATCCTTCCGGAATATAACTCTGCCCCAAGACTCTGGGCTTTCAATAAATAAGCATTAAAAAGCGGAGGCCGACTTTCGGGCGATAACGAGCCACAGACTGAGATATACGGTAGACCAATGGTAGTAATTGGTTCGTATGGTTACGATATTGCGCGTCGTAATTGGTGTACTGATTTGTTAGTGGTACTTTTTTGTGCTCTGTCCTTTTTAAGTACTGTGCAATGGTCACTGTAATATGGTGAAGTTGAAAGATTTGAATTGGTTTCTGTATAAACTTACGTAGGCCTCCGCTTGACATTTATATCGTGAGAGATTAGTTGAACAGGGTGTTCGGCGGAGCGTTAGCCAAGCAAGGGGACTTCGTAGGTAGACTCATTTAGGAAATACATATTTAGTTTAAAAACCCTGAACGTTAAAAAAAGGGATTTTTGTAATTTTTCAAGAATTTCCAAAATTTTAGTTATGATCTCTAGCATCTATCTCTAGATCTAACAATATCTAACACCGCTGGATTCCTATGTAGTCTCTCTACATAGAAATCCGACGCCGGAATCCGTCACGCTTGTATCAGAAATAGGGGAGGCGTTCAACATTTGTAATTGTTAAATACAAAAACTAATGATAATGTTTTGTTTCATTTCACTCCATGTTCCCCTGTCATTTTTCTTGAATTCATAGGGTTTTGTAGTAATAAAAAAAGCGTGGGGTGCTTTTTATCATATTTCTATACTAACTCCACGTTTACAAATAACTGCTAATTATATATTTACAACAATCAATACCGAGCACCCCACGCTTTTTTACAATAAAATTAATTTTCTTTTCATAAATTTATTTTTATTTAGAATTTTTGAAAATTATTGAAATATATTGAGTTAGTATACTTTTTATAACAGCTGAATACAATATAAATGTAAAGTTATTTTCTGATTTTTAGTTCGATTTGCTATTCAATCTTGTTTTTTAGTTTTTTAAACTATTTTTTTTTAATTTATTTTTAATCAAAATATTGTATTGTCGTCGGTCGTTGATAAGTTTACAAGTTTAAAGTAAATCTGATCGCTTAAAGTGGGGCAAAATCGAGCCCAAACGAGTCAGTTACATACAAACAAACAAACAAACATACAGGTGAAACTAATAAAAGCGTGTTAAAAAATTAACCTTTAGGGTCTTCAAATGAAATATGTATTTCCTAAATAACCTACCTGCCTACAAACTCCGCTTGTTTTGCTAACCCTCCGCCTACTACCCTGTTTAATATATTCCGCTTCGTAATGGTATCCAAAGATACATTAGGCACTTTCTCAGGAAGCTCATAATTTGTGTGTTAACGCACATAATTTAAACCTACAAACATTATACAAATCTACCTGGATTACCTATCTAACTGCGAATCGCCATTCTGTGTCACAGCGAAAATTGTCGACTACCGACAAAATACAATGACAATTCACGTTATAAATGAGAGTTGTGTAATTTTATCGTGATAAGTAAAGTTCCCGGTTTACTGCGGTGCCACGTCGCGGTGTAATTGACGACTAAATCGCAATAATTACGTCATAACTCAGATCTGTCGTGAGGCACATTTAGCCCCTTTGCATATATTTACGGGAAATTAGTCGGAGTTGTTTCCCGTTCGCTGAGAAGTGACGTCACGTGTTAAAGATGATAATTGATACGTTGATGTTGGGATAAAGGGTGTTCTGGTAATTGTGCTCGCGTTTTGTTAGGCTGTAGTGCTTCGTAAGGCGCAGAAGTTTTTAAATTACGAATGTTACCAAGTACTTCGTGCTTACTCGTGAATAAAACAAAAGACTCTGCATCATTATTATCTACATGTCTCATTTAAGCATGAAGTACATGAAACCGGCATGTCCTAGAACCAAAAATTCGACGGCACGTGACATCTACCAACCCGCACTGGGTCCGCGTGGTAGATTACAGACCACTCCCTCTGGAAGAGAGGAGGCCTGTGTTCCAGCAGTGGGAATATCATCCGTTGATTATGCTATATGAAAGTTTGCTCATGCCGCGGTACCGTGATCAATATTATGTTATAAAAGAAAGTGTACAATGTGCGTGCCGCTAAAACTCAGAAATGAGTCCCGGTACGATCAAGGCAGTTATATAGTGTGGTAACCCTTCTGTCCACAAAGAACGTTCCCGTTTTTACCTGAAGGGCATGCTTTTGAAGAGATATAAGGGCTGGAATTTTCGCCCTCTAGAAATTTCTAGAACAGTCCAGAATATTCGAGAGTATTCGAGAGCGTTCCACAACATTCCAGAACGTTCTGGAATGTTGTGGAATGTTCCTGAGCGAAGCCGGGTACCCCAGCTAGTATATTATACATAATAATAATAAAAAAAAAATATTCAACTACACGGAGAGAAAATTCTTAGAAAAATTACTGTGCTCGTCACTGTAAAGTGAGTCCAAGTGACATCTACAGAAAATTTTCTGAGTGAGATTGGGAAAAATTCACTATTTGTCCAATAAATTTTACTGTATAGCATAAGAATTTTTACTGTACTTTTTCCATTACCACTCAAATGCACTCAGATTATGAAACAGCACAGTAAAAATTCTTATGCTGTACAGTAAAATTGATTGGAAAAATAGTGATTTTTTCCCAATCTCACTCCCAATTTCTCTCCGTGTATAAAGTAAAATTATAATTTACATTATTTACAAACGAGGAAAGTTAAATTCTAATTGTAATGCAGACCTCTTCTGGAGATTATGTACCTAGTTTGCAAGATAGTGTAGCTGACTGTCACGGTAGTGGAGCTTACTATCACCACTCCTGTTGCTCCTTCAACGTTCTATAATTTCTGGCCATAAACCATTCCTGTTAAACATGGTCTTCCTCTATTCATATCTAAACAAAATACAGGGTTATGGACATCGACGCTCAACTTGTTACCATGGATTCAGTACATGACTTCCCTGCGTTGAAACTTTACGAAGGAAATAAAAAGAAAAATGCTGTTCCATGCAGTTTTATCGCGTAGGTGTTGCAGTTTTGTATGATACAGCAGATTTTTTTTTTATTGTCGACGAAAAATTTCAACGCTAGGGATTATGTGCTTATATGTATGTGCATATTTTTTCCTGTCACCCTTTGTACTCTTCATCCAAAGGTCCCTAAATCGAATAGATTATTTCATCTGACTTTTAATAAAATGATATTCACAAAGACAGAGTTCGCACAGTAACTAGTCAGTTTATTAACATAATTATTATACAATATTTACTTTTCCTTCGTCAGAACTTTCTACAAAGGTTCCGTAGTCTGAAACTTGCCGCAAACTTGCGAAAAGTAAAGCCTTATTGTTCTACGAAAAGTAGATTCAAACTGTAATATCTTGTTTGGGTTTTTAATAGAGGCAGCTTTTAAAAATGGACTAAACAACCCGTTCAGTTATTTTACTTCTGACAGCAGCAACCAAACAACAACCTTATGGTAACGAAAATAAAGATCACAATGATTTTGGCAGACTTGTCAGTGGCAGGAACCCAACATCAACCTTATTAGAATGACTATAAAGATTTTACTTCTGACAGCAGCAACCAAAGAACAACCTTATGGTAACGAGAATAAAGATCACAATGATTTTGGCAGACTTGTCAGTGGCAGGAACCCAACATCAACCTTATTAGAATGACTATAAAGATTTTACCTCTGACAGCAGCAACCAAAGAACAACCTTATGGTAACGAGAATAAAGATCACAATGATTTTGGGAGACTTGTCAGTGGCAGGAACCCAAAATTAACCTTATTAGAATGAGTATAAAGATTTTACCTGTGACAGCAGCAACATAAGATTAGTTCATTCCAACTACGGAACCCTTCATTGTGCGTGGTCCGACACGCACTTGGCCGGTTTTTTTTTATTCTATCTAACCAGTACTATCCCAAAAGGCATTTGCCTATCATTCTTATTTATTCACTGACTTCTGTCATCTAATGAGGGTCAATTCATTCAGTAGGAGTCGAGCTCGTCCCACCATCTTTGTCTTGGTCTACCGCAATGTCGCGTTCAGTAGGGCTCACTTTATATTCTACTTCTGCAAATAATTGTGACCATTTTCTTTACAAGCTATGGATATAGTATAATTTAATAAGCATTTCTATATTTTCTTATACACAATCACAACAACATTTATGGATATCATTCAAAAGATATTTAGATTTTTCACTCGACAGATAACTTTTATTCGTGGAATAAAACTGACGTCTGACAGTTTTTGTATTGAAGAGCTGTCAAAAATTCAAAAATATTCCTCCGATAAAATTATCTGGCATTGGAAAGATCAGCCATTAGTCTTATTAAAATAATGTTTTTGAAGTGAAAACTTCTTTAGCATCGTTGTGATTTGAAACTCAATGAAACGAAAAAGCGACAGTAAAAAGAGATAAACACATATACCTATAGTATTTAACGTTCTAGAGAATGAGATAGAAGGTATTATACAGTGTTTCTTATATTTGTGATCTCCTCTTTGTGCGCTGTCCGTACCCTCTCCCATCTTCATACGTTCGGGAATATTCGTAAGTCTTCGTATATTGTCGGTACTACTCTGGGCGCCTTCAAGCAGAAACCTAATAACAATTTTGAAGGTTTCACTTCTATCGCGTGTGAACGGCACACCTTTTTTTTTGTTTCCAATTTTGAAACTATTCAATAATTCTTTATAACTTTTTTATGTTTACACTTAAATAATCATGAAATGATTTCATACTATATTCCTTTCCTTTGTGAGTGTGACCCAAACATGTTGATATTTTAAAATACACTAAAGGATTTTCGATTTGAATGCGAACGTTTATATGATTTTTTCCACGTTTCCGAGAATTCAGGTGAACCCACGTAAATTAGAATGAAAACATCGCTTGTTTTTTTTTTTATTTATTATATGGAACAGCCCTTTCCCGCTGTGTCAGTCACAACCTAACAACAAGTAGACAACATTTGGCAAACAAATAGAAAATGTTACTACATTGTCTATTTGTTTGCCAAATGTTGTCACTTGTTAGCCAAACTTTCGAGTTTTTAATATATACTAAAGATGAAATTACCCCCCGAGTACTTCTTTTAAAATTCAATTTCAATACATTGGTCCACCAGTCAATCACACATCAGTGGTAACGATTTGACATCGACATATAATATTGATATGAAAATCTTTTAACCTATTGAAGGTAACTGTGCGAAAAAAATAAATTGAGTCTAGATTGTAACTTATAAATCTTATTTTAAAAACGAGATCCATGACTGAAAATCGCTCAGGATTCGGGCAAACAAGACATTTAATGTACAGTGAGTTATTTGCAGTTCTAAAGATGTGAGAACTGACAGAGAAAAATGGGCTTTAGCAGAGAAGTTCTAGTGACAGAAATCGATACATATTGCTCTGCTGGGTAGTGGGTACAGCGTATATTTAAAGCGCTACCTTGTGAAATGTGTACGGTTTTAAAGTACCTAGCTATTTTCTCAAGGCTTTGCGAAAATGCGAAAAGCATTGGATGATTGACTTCGGCGTTGATCAAAACGAGAAAGATTAAAAAACAAACAGTTATTCAGCCTCTGAATTGGAATCACTGTCAAAAGCAAAGTGATCTTTATTTTCATTGAGATAAAGTTGCGGTTGGGTTGCTACCACTCTCAAGCCTGTCAAAATCATAATGATTTTTATTTGCTTAACTATAAGGTTGCTATTGGGTTTCTGCTGTCATGTGTAAAATAACTATGAAAGGACTGTAACTTAGTTTTAGTATAAACGTTCAAGCCAGTTTTTGTATTTCGAACTTTGTTTCGACAAAGGTACAGTTCTTAAACTTGTCAGTACTGTTGACCGTCGAGGATCTCCCTCCACTTGATCCAACCTTGGGTGCAGCAGCCAGGTAATGACAACAATCCTGGGTGTAGAATCAGGTCATGCATCATAAAAATGCATTGTCTTCGAAACAGAATCAACATGTAAAAGGAGACGGGGATTTCTGGGCCTGATTGTAATAAGTTGAGGTATGGCTTAAAAAAAAGGATATATTTTTCTATTTCAAAATGTAAAAAATCAACTCAATTTACAATCTGGAAAGTGAGAAATCCAATAATTAAGTTAGGGTTACGAAGTAATTGGAATATCGATTCAATTATAATCGATTAACGTTACAGAGTTCATACTGTTTACGAAAATGCTTTCACCAGATAATTAATTCAATTAAAATAATTAAATCTGACAGAATTAAAGTACTAATAGTTTAAACTAATTAAATATTTACATAATTAAGATAAATCAATTCACGTTTACTAATCGATTATTGTATTTTTAACCTGTGCTAACTCTGACATGACATGCATGACATGACATCGACACTCGTTCGTATCGTCTAGTGCGTGTGCGTTTTGAGTGTGTTTCCTCCCATACTTTTATTGATTTTTATTCGACCCCTGCTTACCTAAGGACTTCTGATCTTTCTTCTTGTACTACCCTTGCCTTGCTACAATACTGGACACGGAGAACACCGCTTAAATGTTGAACTTGGACTTGTTGATGTATAACATCTTTCCTCTCGCTTTCCTGCAATCTGTGGTAGTAATTTCGTGAAAAGAAACGAAAGTGTGTAACAGGAAGTTGCAGATGCGCGCGCTATTTGATTTGACCAATAAGCGCCCGTGATATAAAATTTTAAATCTCCTAGTGTTAATTAAATAAAATACAATTTTTATTAAAAAGAATTATTCTTCGTTACGAAAAATCATTTCAAATAATACCTGAATCATTTTTTTCAGGATATAGTGTTAATGTTGCTTATTACCAAGGTGAGATGTCAGATGTTACACATCATATTATGCGACTACTATAAGGCTTGCTCGTTTTTTTATTTTGGATTCTACGAACGACCTACCGATTGGATATTGATTGACATCATGGATCGTTGTGTAAATTGTGGCTCCTCCTTCGGAACTCGGGTAAAAAATGACAATCCCACTTTAAAAATCAGTTGTTAATACAGACTGTTACGTAACCTCACTTTTACTAAATCTCTTTTATCTCGGCTATCAGATTGCCAAAATCTGCAAAATCTTCAGTGATTGTTTATTAATATAGTAGCTATCAATTGACACCAATTTCATCTTTTTACATCCAGGCCCAAAATTGTATGAAAGCGTATCCGTCTCCTTTCAACTCCGTAGGATAAGAGGAAGTGGCTTTAATTCAGCCTGTAAGATTTGACCCGAACATAAATACAAACATTGCAAGTTATATAAAAAAAAGCTTGTAAAATGACGACTTAGCACCGGACTAAGTTGTTGTGTTTGTATAATGAATTGCATTCTAGTACACAGTATGCACAGTAACATGAGTTTTGCTTCATACAGACGTTCCCTATTTAGACAGTGAGAAGAGGGCACGTCTATGTAGCTCATATTGGTTTGTTTTATTTTGGAGTGTTCTAGATTAATATCTACTAGACACACTTTTTATTGTTCTCTTTCGTCTCTAATATTTGTAAGTTAAACGTCATGCATTTCAGTAACCATGCAAAAAACAGGTATTGTTATTTGCATGGTTACTGAAATGACAATTTTTATTATGATTTTTTTAACCAACTCAGCGTATCGCAGTCCACTGCTGGACATAGGCCTCTCCCAGACTGCGCCATAACACCCTGTCCACCACCTTCCGCATCCAGTCTACCCCAGCCACCTTCTTTAGGCCGTTGGGCATGATTTTTTATTTGAGTTGTAAGTGGCTGTGCTGTCGGTGTGCTTATTATAAATAAATAAATAAAAAAATAACTGTTATGCCGCTCGTCCACGAAGCTAATCAAAAATAACGTGTTACAAACTAGTATTTACACAACGCGCCGTAGAAACGCGTCATTAACACTTAGTAGTTTAACACCTAACCTAACGTTACATAGTTTAGGATTGGTTGCATCGTGTACAGACCGCCATTGAAATACTAGTGCTGTGACATTTTGGCTGTTTCCTTTTGAGTAGCGTCGTAGACGAAAAGCCTTTGGTTCAGCCGATTTTCTTTTGTTCAGGTTCAGTTTTTGAATTGAACCTGAACAAAAGAAAATCGATTCTTTTTAATAAGAAGTAATAATAGAATAGAATACTCTTTATTATGTACAACATATAAATTACAGACATAAATATAGAAAATTTACAAAGGGTGACACAATGGGCGGTCTTATCGCTAAGAGCGATCTTTTAAAGACAACCTTTGGATGGATTGAACAGGGAAGGAAAGACAAATACTGTAATAATAGTCGCCTGTGTGTGTGTAATAATAGTCGCTACAGTTGGATTGCCGGCTGTTACTTACGTAAATATTTCTCTGACCAGCAGACATTTAAGTTTTGCGTCAGTATTTTTGTATGTACATATGTGTGAATTGTGTATCTATACAACGTGTAACGTTAAATGCGCAAAACCTGGAAATCAGAATAACGAGCAGAATTATTTGAACCACTTTTTAATATAGGTCACATTTTTCAAAAAATCTTCATTAAAAACGTTGCCGTGTCTATTTATTAATAGGTCAAGCAAGCCAATGTCAGCGCGGCGCAGCGGCCCGGTGACGACTCCTCCCTCGGTAAAGCGTCGTCGCAGACGCAAGAAATGATCAGAATGGCCAGTAAAACTAAAACAGCACATAAAACCATTACTTTTTTTTAATGACTTATTTTCTCTCTGAAATAGGTCAATTGAATTAAAAATCAGTTGGGGTGTCTGAGGTTTTGCGCATTTAACGTTACACGTTGTATAAGCACACACACACGATTCCGGAGAAATGCCACGTAATAGAGCACCGTTTATTTAAAGATTAATCTTTTCACAATGTGCCTCCAGCTCCGCAAGAAACTGCTCGTTCATGATTAATTTAGACTAGTTTTTTCCCGTGACTTCGTCTGAAAACGTCCGCGAGTTACGAGGTATGAAATCGTAGCCTCGAACCCTGACAGGCGCCTTACTTTGTGTAAATTATTACCGCTCAATTTATTAATTATTGCTCGGTTAATTATTGCTCACAAACGGTGAAGGAAAACATCGTGAGGAAACCGGCATGTCCTAGAACAAAAAAATCGCAGACATGTGACATCCCGTACACAACCCGTACTGGGCCCGCGTGGTGGATTACGGTCCACTCCCTCTCACAGAGAGCAGGTCTTTGTCCCAGCAGTGGGAACATTATTGGCTGATTGTGTATCCATTCTGACTTGTTTTGTTTTTACTCTGCTCCTAAGTGTCCCAGCGTGATGTTAAGCTTCCCTCAAAAATTGGATTATCATATGCAAAACGAATTTTCCTAAATTTTTTTTCAAATCCAACTGATTAGCAACCTGATTAGCGCGTTCATACAAACAAAAAAAAAAAAACTAGCTTTATTATTAACTAGCAGCGTCCCGCGGTTTCACCCGAATAACTGTCGATCCCGTGGGAATACCGGGATAAAAAGTAGCCTACGTGTTATTCTGATGTATAAGCTATATTACTGTAAAGGTTTCATCAAAAGCCGTTCAGTAGTTTTTGCGTGAAAGAGTAACAAACATATATCCATCCATCCTCACAAACTTTTGCGTTTATAATATTATTAGTAGGAAATAGGATACTCGTATACCACGTGTAACGTTAAATGCGCAAAACCTGAAAATAGTTTGATCAGAATAACGAGCAGAATTAATTGAACCACTTTTTAATATAGCTCACATTTTTCAAAAAATCTTCATTAAAAACGTTGCCGTGTCTATTTATTAATAGGTCAAGCAAGCCAATGTCAGCGCAGCGCAGCGGCCCGGTGACGTCTCCTCCCTCGATGAAGCGTCGTCACAGACGCAAGAAACGATCAGAACGGCCAGTAAAACTAAAACAGCACATAAAACCTTTACAATTTTTTTAATGACTTATTTTCTCTCTGAAATAGGTCAATTGAATTAAAAATCAGTTGGGGTGTCTGAAGTTTTGCGCATTTAACGTTACACGTTGTATAACAAAAAACGATATAGGCTAGTCCAATATCTAATCGATTTCTCATCTGACCTTTGAGAGTCACATCTGGGTATCTACGTACATAAGAGTACATATTATGTACATAGGCAATGCCTATATATTGTGCCCTCGCATAGATCGCACGATCACAGGGCTTTTCCCAAAGGGTACAACGTAAAATTGCGTTGGGACATTAGCCTGACCCCGTTCGGGACACATGCTAAATAAAATCAGAGTTACTGTGCCGTTTAATGTATATGTTTTCTAATAAATGTCTTATTCTTGTTATGTTAATTTGTTATATCTTTTACTAGCTGCACGTTGCGGTTTCACCCGCGTAAGTTTCGATTCCTTGGGAATATCAGAATAAAAAGTAAGAGCTTTAAGCTATGTACAGACGCCAGCACATCAAGCTACCCGGAACTGCAAAATTTCTCCCAATCAACTTTGAACCTAATGCTATAAAGTTGAAAATCTATTAAAGAAATTTGACAGATTGTAGTAGCTTGATGTGCTGGCGTCTGTAGGTACCTATCATGTTTCATCGCAATCGGTTCATTATTTTTTATGTGAAGAAGTAACAAACATATTATATATTTCCCACTGCGCTGCGTGGGACCACACCAGTCACTCTTGTTTAGATTGACATTTTTAAATTCGTAATATCTTTTGAATGGGATGACCGATTTGAATAATTCAAAAGTAATCTACAGTTAGTGAAACAGTCTTGAATACGAAATGATTTATTTGGATAAGAATTAATACAAAGGTATGGATAACATGGTACAAATGTAGTTTGACATAACTACAATAGTTGGACAGATGGTATCGCAAAATTTTTTGTTGTTGTTTAATATTGTAGATTATTTTTTGTTCTCTCATCAATATTTTCCATAGCGCATGCGATGAAAGACATTTTATGGCAATTTTTTTTTTTTACCTTGCATTACATTATTGAAGTTTTAGTAGGGACTCCTACTTACTTCCATCAACAATTCAATTTATAATTCAGTTTCTTTTTGTTCCACTAATGACTTAACCCTCCAGTGCCCGAACAATAAAAAGTACCTTAATTTTAATAAAAGTCTGTTCAAAAATTACTGAAATAATATTAATGACTTGCACTGTACAAAGGATTGGCGGCCTTTGCATAATTTATAGTAATCCGGCCGTCGAATGATTTCGAGCAATTTTAAATTTAACAATGAGATCTGATGACTTCCCCAAGATGGATGCAAACAGAATTAAATTCGGAATACGTTGTGTATTTATTTTATGTTTTTATTGCCTTTTTCACGGTATTTTATTAACTTCGCGTCAAACCCAATGCGTCTGCGGAAATCCATACCCTTTAGGTCAGAATAGGTTGAAAAAGTTTTTTTTTTTTAAGATATCGAAATTGTATGCGTAACGACTGTCATTTGACCTGAGCAACTCCAATACTTGAACGTATCCGTAGCCTTGATATATCAGTTCCAAAGTATTTCGGGCTCCTCAAACGCCTATCACAAATGTCATACGCATGACAACTGAGACTAACACTGGACAGTTCAAAACGCATAACAACATACGGTGGTTTGTTATATTATTTTTTTTTTTTTGTTTTGTTTTACAAAACTAATTTTGGACGGGTCTACGGCTCCAATGTAACTTATTCAACCCATGTGTACTTTCTGAGTTCATCTTGGACATTGATATCGGTGAAGGCAAAACATCGTGGAGAAACCTGGACTTACCCACACTTAATATTATTACGAGGAAAGATTTGTACTTTGTATGTATGTATGTTTGTAACGAATAAACTCAAAAACTACTGGACCGATTTCAACAAAATTTTCATCATTAGAATGCTACACTATCCCTGAGTAACATAGGCTATATTTATTACTAGAAAAATTAAGATTCCCTACTAAAACGTCAAAAATGTAACCCAAGGTGTAAAAAAATTTGCCATAAAATGTCTTTCATCGCATGCGCTGCGGAAACTATTGATGATAGAACAAAAAAAATCCTACAATATTAAAGAACATATCGATATCTACAAAAAACTTCGCGAAACCATATTCCAACTATCTTAGTTATGTCACTATAACTACTTTTTTACAATTTAAAAGTTGACAGACCATGTTACCCATACCTTTGTATTAATCCTTATCCAAATAAGTCATTTCGTATTCAAGACTGTTTCTATACCTGTAGATTACTTTTATGAATTATTCAAATCTGTAATTGCATTCAAAGTATATTACGAATTTAAAAATTTAAATTTAAACAAAAGTAGCCGGTGTGGCCCCACGCAGCGCAGCGGTAAATAGATAATATGTTTGTTACTTCTTCACGCAAAAAATAATGAACCGATTGCGATGAAACTTGATAGGTACATAGCTGTTACTTAAAGCTCTTACTTTTTATTTGAATCGATCGAAACTTACGCGGGTGAAACCGCGAAGTGCAGCTAGTAATTAATATGTCTGAAATCGTCAACCCGTCTTGAGCAAGCGTGGTTATCAACGCCCGTGCCTTCTCTGCGTGATAAGATATCTTTGGCCTGCTGTAGGACCATTAGGTATTATGGCTCCTAGCTGTAAATACTTATCCATAAAACCCTCTCCAATATTATATAAACTACATTTCCTCATAAATGTTACAATGATATAGTGCCCCTTAAAGTTTTCCTGCTACTTTCGCTTCGTTCGAGTTATAAAAGTCAACTAATCGTAATGTATTACTGTGGTGTACGTGTCTTTCAATGGTACAATAAACAAATCAGAAAATTCCGCCATTAAAATTGTCGGTATAAGAAGATAAGTTCCTGCTGACAAAGACTGCACTAAGTGCCATGTAGGCTTGCGAAGACAAAACTTGAATTAACTTACTTAGGGCTGCCTCGTTGGTCTAGTCCTGTTGGTGAGGACCTGGGGTCGATTTCCGGGTCGAGTAAAGCGTGATGGGTTCTTCCATCTGGAATTTCTCAGTATCATCGTTTGCGTCCGGTTGAAATGAGGATGTAATATAGTACACTGTATCTTTCTAAGCTTTCGGAGAATACCATAAGACCAATTCCTGTAGTTATAATCGTTCAAAATCTGCTCGCAATCTCATCTCAGCGACAATCAATGTCAAAAACTTGTCAAAAAGGTATTTTTGATAGATTGAAACTGAGATCAGACTGTGAACGTTCTTAGAATTAAGAGAATTGCCTTCTGGTGTGACGTTGTGGTATGTAAAACTATAATTTTCGCCATACAATTACATTGAAAAGTAAGCAGTAAATTATATGTTTGTGGTCTGTCAAGCATAATTCAAACAAACGTCTTGCACCTTCAGGTATCAACCCTAAACATTTCTCATAAAGGTCAATCAAATCCATTTGCCACAAGTAAGAGTAGATGCATGACACGTAACACGGGAAACACGGGAATGATTGACGTTTCTCAGAGTGGGGTACAACAGGCCCCAGTAACATTGTTACCGTCATTCTGAGAATTATGCAGTGGAAGGGTTGAACCTTATTTATACAACATGAATTCCATTTCGTATTAAATTGTTTGGATGATTTTGATTAATAGGCTAGATTTATGATTTCTAGCTTTTGGGTGTTTTTTTTTAAGTGGATTTTATTTATTAAAGAACACAATGTGTAATTTAAATAACGCAAAACGTCATAAGGGGTCATTGTACTCATCATTATGAACAACTTTTACTATGGGACCAAACATGTACTTAATCGCGAAAAAAAAAACAGCTGTTCCCTACATTTACGTTCGCATAACTCGTCAAAATGTAGGGTAAGCCGATTTTTTTTTCGCGATTTCAGGTTATGTCCCATAGTAAAAGTTGTTCATAACGATGAGTAAAATGACCTCTTACGAGGTTTTGCTTTATTTAAATTTCACCTTGTATAATTAAATTGTACCTAGTTTCAATTGAGTGCGTGGAATAGAGGTCATTAAATTGAGAATTTATTTTGCAGGAGTTAACATTGGAATGATTGAATTGACGATAAAAATTATACAAGTGAAAAGGATTGAAAAATTAAACACTTAAATGTATATAATAGAAATATTATGTATTTACAAAGTAATGTCAACAACAATTTAACGATTATAATTTTAAATGCTTTTCGCCCTTGACACTAGAGAATCCTTGACCCGCCACTACATATTAGAAACAAACCTATTTTAGTTCTTTTAAGACCTCAACACAAACGATACATATTTTCACTGACAATAACACCACTTATAGCCATGAAATTGTACTCATTATTCCAATGAAAATTGAGTACAATTCATGAACAAAAAAATACAATATTTTCTATGGAGTATCGCATTTTTTTCCATACATTAATTTTTATGTTCACTATCTGTTCTGTTTTGTAGTCTTTTCGTCGATGAGTGGATTCGCCAAAAAAGCCTTTTATGCAAATGTTCTGTTTGAATATAAATTAATGTATTTTTCTGTGGCCGGTTCGTTTATGTGAACTTTTCTAGAATGAGACAGCAAAACTTATAGGCTTTATTATGTGATGTCTAGATATAAAAAAAAAACTTTTTCTTAGAGGGAATAATGGAATGTGAATCGTGCAACATGTTTCTTGCTAATTTATTCTGGCTATCATCTATACAGGCTGTTTATTTTACTGGCTCCAAATTTTTACAGGTTGTTCTATTCATGAATATGAACAATTTTCACTATGGGACCAACTCTGAAATTACGAAAACAAAATCAGCTGTTTAATACAAAAGTTCAATACCTACTTTACCAAAATGTATGAAACAGCTGTTTTTTTTTTTTGATGATCTTAGATTTGGTCCTATAGTGAAAGTTGTTCATATTCATAAGTAGAATACCCTGTAAAAATTTGGAGCCTGTAAAAAAAAGCATCCTGTATATAAAAATCAATAGCCGTTTGTTAGTCTCTCGAAAACTCGGAAAATGTTCGACCGATTGTGATGAAACTAAAGTTAATATGTGCGCGCCGAAGAAGGTTCCTAATGAAAAAATGGCATTGCGAGGCATTAGCTAGTCATCTGTATAAATAAAATGAAATGCTGTTCGTAACCTATTTTTTTTTTCTTTCTTCTTTTTTCTTTCTTTCGATGGTAAGCGAATCATTAGAGAACAGCTATTGCCGCTATTGGCTATTTGGCATTTTTTTTAAATGTTTGTTATCTAAATTAGATTTTATGGAAAAATAAATTAGAAAAGCATTCCAAAAAAAATTCCAATACGAGCAAAACTGAACGTTTATTTTCCTATGGCATTTTTGTATGAACTCAAGACAAGTTAATTGAAATTTTGACAGGACAATTACGTCTGTCGGGTCGGCTAGTCGCCTATGAATTTTCATATAAATCTAAACTATACTCACAAGTTCTTCTATTATCTTCTAAAAATATTTCAGTTTAAGAAAAAAAAAATGACCCGTATTAAGTTTACTCTAACCTTTTCACAGCTATCTCGAATTTGCGATAATAATAACCGAGTAATCGATTCTCTCCTGCTCGCTCGGATGAAGGCGTTATAATCGAGTTTCTGGAAACTTGCCGTGTACACTAGTCTATACTTATATCTAGTTACGTGCCTCGGTAAATGAATATGAGGTTGAGCGGCTTCATGCAATATAAGGTAACCCACACTGCAAATGTGATTTGTACAGACGCCAGCACATCAAGCTACCCGAAACTTTCAGATTTTCCCAATCAACTTTGAACCTTATGCTTTAGTGATAAAGTTGAAAATCTATTAACGAAATCTGACAGATTGTAGTAGCTTGATGTGTTGGAGTCTGTACATCGGCTTAAAAGCGCTTTGCTTTTTATCCATATCAAATCAGCGTCAGGTGGTCTTGTGTTGTCATCTGATATTATGCTGAGCTGAAACCCTTTTGGCATCACATTCGCTTTTTTTCTTTTATTGGCAAAGAAACGTATTTTTTTTCTTTCATTTCTTTTTTTTTTATATCCTAGGACACAGCTCTTCACTTCCTGTTAGCTCTGTTTAAACTGAATCTGGAGGTTTTATTGTGGTTATTATACAAGACTTTATGTTATGTAGAAAACCATTTTTCTTCTTCCTTTCCAACTATCTGATATGTGTATTTTCAAGTACTTTTTAAACCTGGGCAGGTATCAAATTTACAACATACTCATAGAAAACTTCCCTCTCATACGGGCACAAGTTACCGTGGCCTACCACCGCTGGAAAATCTTAACAAATCGTACCCGAGTAGGCTGCGGCAAGGACAACTTCCACAAATGGGAGTTCATGGACGGCTCAGACCTCCTCCCTCGTAGATACGGCGTCTCTCCACAGACAATAGCTCACTTCCCATCTTGCACCACGCACCTGCACCCGTGAGGTCGCAATGGCTGCGTCAGCGAACGGTATTCGCGTTGCTGAATTTTTGCTGAAATCTAAAAAACCTATACACCGTGTAACGTTAAATGCGCAAAACCTGAAAATAGTTTGATCAGAATAACGAGCAGAATTAATTGAACCACTTTTTTAATATAGGTCACATTTTTCAAACAATCTTCATTAAAAACATTGCAGTGTCTATTTATTAATAGGTCAAGCAAGCCATGTCAGCGCGGCGCAGCGGCGCGGTGACGACTCCTCCCTCGGTAAAGCGTCGTCGCAGACGCAAGAAACGTTCAGAATGGCCAGTAAAACTAAAACAGCACATAAAACCTTTACAATTTTTTAATGACTTATTTTGTCTCTGAAATAGGTCAATTGAATTGATAAAAATCAGTTGGGGTGTCTGAGGTTTTGCGCATTTAATGTTACACGTTGTATATATTTTTCGTGTTATTTTTGCCATCTAAGAAGAAGATAAGAAAGTTGTTGCGATACCTCTTTTAAATAAACCTTTGTCATCCCACGCAGGTTACAGACTAAAGCCGTTTCCAACAGGGCTTTACCAACTGTCGGACCAGAAATCAGAGAGTAGTATGTTTTGTCCGTATTAAAATCCGCAAACCTTTTAAATCAAGGCAGTTTTGATTAGTCGATCTGCTCCTGATCCGAATACCGGCGAAGTTATAATGACAATGGGGCTTCCTAACAAATGGGAGGCGATAATTTGCTTTACGAGCTCCAAATGACTTTGGTGCAGTTTTGAAGGAGAATTTACTTTCTTCCTAAAGTTACTTTTGGTTTTGAAGAATGTTCTTTTATCGATAAGTCTCTTCGAATATTAACTAGATTTTCTTTTATTTAAAGAACGAGAATTGGTCTTATAGGTACCTACTTACATCATATTGCATGTGAGAAAATTTTCAACAGCGCTCTTAAAGCGTAATCCTTCTGCACCATGATAACGCTTCAGCACACTCCGCCAGGCGGGCAGTCAATTTATTGAGTACGGCAGGTGCACAGATAATTAGCCTCGACCAGCACCCTAATTGCGTAACACACTTACTCTCATTTGAATTATTTTGAACCATATTGCTAATCCATTGCGCCATATGTTCGACAAAAGTGTCTGCTCAACAACGTAAATAACGCAATGAATGCTGTTGAACTGTCAAAACTCATACCTTGCTACTTATAGTGTGTTACGCAATTACTCTGATGGTCCCTTAATTTGTATTTATTCTCAAAAATCAAAGTGTATCGATGACGTATACGACGTACGAGATATTAACCCCTTATAACCATCCCCTTATAACCTTATAACCATTATAAACGCTGAAAACGCAGTGACTGCATTCGAAAGGGCTGTGGTAGGTAACTCCAGGTAGCGCTTCCCACCAGGCAGAACGGAAGATTCTACCTTATCGATGGAGGAGTGGTACCTACACCTTTTCTTAGCGACACTTTATTATTTTCCGACATGCACGCGAACGAAAACGATACCCCAATAAGACGACGAAAGCGTTCAAATAAATCTATAAACAATGAAGGCTCCTGCAGACAGGCGCGACGTGACTCTAGTAGATTCTATGAAACCACCACTAACACCATTTCTATGAAAACTTCATGGAAACTGTTCTACGAGAATCGCAAAGTCGCGTCGCGCCTCTCTGCGGGAGCCTTGATAACTAAACGTATAAACCACGTATAAATAAAGACATAGATAGTCAAACATTCGTTTAACTCCAACTTTAACAAATCTCTTAAAGTTACGTCTCTTAAGCATCTTACCCTTAAAAGTCTTTAATCTGACGTTTTATTACTGAAATAGTATCCTGCGAGGTATGCACGAACTACGTCGTATGAGGTTAGGTTCGACTGACAGCGGTGGAAGTGAAGGCGGAGATACAAAAGGCAAATTCTCTCAATACTAAAAAACGTTCAAATTAGAGTCAAATCTCATCTTAGCAACGGTTAATACTTATCAAAAATGTAGGTCAATTTGAGGTTTTATTAGACAGACTGCGATCGTTCTTAAAACATATTATATGTACGGAAAATGCGACTCTGCTACAAGCCAGCTAAAAATTCATAGTGATGTTCCTAAAGCTTAGTTATTCAAAATATTGTTAGTAAGTCTTACATTTTTATATCCCCCAATGTTCTTCAACTCACCACCGCATTTTTTAATGTTTGAAAATAATTGTTTCGCCTAAATCATCTTGTAATCTGTTATCCGATTGAACTCGATAACATTGGTTAGGTTTACGCATTTGCTACAGAATTATGTTCTCAAAACGGTAAAGGAAAACATCGTAAGGAAACCGGCAATTGGGTAGTTGCATGATATTGAATACTATATATTCTAGTAGATAATATATCCACACATGTAATACAATAATAGAATTCGAAATCAAATTTGAAATCTAAAAAAAAATAAAAATAAAAAACTTATAACTTATAGAAACTTTTTGTCTATCTCTTTCTCGCAAAACGAAGTTTTGCATGTAATTTATATGGCGATACTGAACTATGACGTCACAATTCAGTATTTCCCTCTCTGTCTAATTGAGAGTTTTGAACGCTTATATCTTTTCAATTTTTAAAAATATTAAAAAACTGTTTATACCAAGCTATTAGTGAGGTAAAAAAGCTTCAATTTAAATAATAAAAAAAAATTAGTCAACTCGCGGATTCCTAAAACCAAAAAATCGAAGACATGTGGCATCTACCCACCCACACTAGGCCCGCGGCCTGTTTCTTCTGACAGAGAGGAGGCCTGGGTCCCAGCAGAGGGAACGCTATAGACTGATCATAGTACAGACGCCAGCACATCAAGCTACTACAATCTGTCAGATTTCTTTGATCAATTTTCAACTTTATCGCTAAAGGATAAGGTTCAGAGTTGATTGGGAAAATTTGACAGTTTCGGGTAGCTTGATGTGCTGGCGTCTGTACGCATTTGCTTTCTTTTCATTAGCTGTTCAACACATCACTTGGATAATTCTCCGTACCCGCTCTGCCTTCAGTATAACACCTTCTCTACACAAGCTATGACAGTCTATCAGGATTATATCGAACCCAAGCCCGATGTTAACGCCTATTATTGTAAATCACGGCCAACATCGTTGTAAGTCAGACAGTACGCTGATTGCCATCTGGTTTATGTCGGCAGAATTAGGTCTATAGGTTTTAAATTTATTGCCTTAAGACATTGTCGAGAGGTGTTTCGAAGATTTGTGTCTTAGGCCTGTATTTTAAAATGATTATAAAGGGTGGATCACGATTATAACTGACATATTTAATTCTTTCATCTCGATTGTAGTTTATAATCGATGTTATGTTTAGATTGTGATTGTAGTTTATGATCGAGAATATTCTGGGATACTCAACTTTGATAGACTTAAAATAATATCACGCCTGGATTTCCCGAAGGGTTATACACATTGGCGGCACGGCACCGCAGGGGATTTTTCGGCATTCCCAGATGTAAGCGCACACTTAACACACAAATAAACCTTTTGGAATAAATTCTCTAAACGATAGTGAAAGAAGCATCAAAATCCGTTGCGTAGTTTTGTTTTACAAGTATAGAATAGAATAGAATAGAATAGACACTTCACTCACTTAACTTCACTTCGATATGTATACATTTAGAACCCAGTCTGACGCTTTACTTTATGTAAATTATTTCACCACTACTACTCTCATCAGTGTAAAGGAAAACCTCGTGAGAAAACCGGCGTGTCCTGGAATCACAAATTCGAAGACATACGACATCTCGACATCTACCAACCCACACTGGGCCTGCGTGGTGATGGCCCGCTCTCTCTCACATTAAAGGCATATTATGCTATGCTTATATATCCGTTGAAATTTAATCCAAATCACAATTTTCGTAAAATTTTCTTCAATTTTATTCCAATTATTAATAATTTTTCCTGATACAAATTGTGAATTTCGATATTCGGCCATTAAAATCCGGTATGGTGCATAATAGAGAGCATAAGACCACGACAGCACCTGCCGTCTGCGTTAATCTGAATATAAATTGTCCGTAATTAAAGTGGACTTGGACATGCGGGGAATAAATGCGACCACTTGAAACAAAGCCTTGGGGTGTGGTGCAAGTTACGGAAGAATGGTGGGCGGGAAATGGAGAATTAATTAGGTTAGTATTCAGCGTTTGTCGATTTAAAATAGACTAACTTCTGCCGGCGACTTCGAGCGCATCAAATTTCTTGTACCCTCGACCCACCTCGTCGCATCGCTTCAGCTGTCCACAATATCTCTTGTTTCGCTTGGCGTTCTTTCTGACTTCTCTTTCTTCTTGCTAGTCTCCTAAGGGCCATAGCGTGTTGTTGAACACATATAGCCTTCCTAAAGAACTGGGCTATCAAAGGAAATAATATTTTTTGAAATCCGACTGGTAGTTCCAGAAATTACCCCCTACATAAAAACTTTAAAAAAAACACAAACAATTTGTACCTCTTTATAAAAAAAATTTATATAAAAAAAAACAACCGACTTCCAAAAAAACACTACAAAGTGAAAAATAATTTTAATTTTGGAAGTCGGTGTCGTTGGTTCCGCATTTTGGTTTTTTGACACCGACTTCCGAAATTAAAATTATTTTTCACTTTGTAGTGTTTTTTTTGGAAGTCGGTTGTTTTTTTTTATATAAAATTTTTTATTTTTCACTTTTTAGTTATATCTACCCCAATCAAATTCATATAAACACTACTTGCTATGTAAATATCAGTGACAGGAAGCTGCATCTGCGTTTATAGGGTACAGACGTGATGTTATGTTGTGCGATTGCGTAAACAGTGCATACATATGCGATAGCAGCAATCGCGGTTGTTTTACTGGTATTAATTATTATTATAATATAAAAAAAAATTATAACCTTTATAGTGAGTACAGGCGTGATATTATGTTGTGTGATGGTGTAAACAATATAAATATAGCAACAATCGCGGTTAATCTGCTGTTATTTATTGAATAGTTCCCCCGATTTCTACAAGATCCCATCATCAGATATTGAAATGGTGACAATGGGACCACACGGGAAGCACCAGCTTTCAAATAAAAAAAGAATCATGAAAATCGGTTCACCCAGTCGGTTATTATGAGGTAACAAACATAAAAAAAAAAAAAAAAAAAAAAAAAAATACAGTCGAATTGATAACCTCCTCCTTTTTTTGAAGTCGGTTAAAAATTTGTATAGATCAGTTACTGAGACTGGTGAGGACTCGGAAAGTAGATCGCAAAATAGATGGTGCCTATATTAGGACGGCCTGCCTGTGACTGTTATGCGGTAAACAGAAAGATTTTAGACACCTGCAAGCGGGCTGTAAGCTTAAACTGAGCTGCAATTTCCTTTCCTTAGTTGTCATGTCTCTTCCTGTAAATGAGGGATAATAACTAACCATACGCCTTCGTAAATACATACTTTAAATTTTTTAGATTGTTCATAATATTATTTGCCTAAAACACTGCAAGAATAACCGTTTAAAATTATCGTTATGTAATTAGCAAGAGTCTTCCGCTTGTGTCTTGCACCAATCATATCTCGCTGAGCCCTTGTAATTCGAGTTCAAACGGCGCCATATTTTTTCCAGGAGCTTTTGTGGGTAATGCTACTAAATTTAGCCGTATATGTCGCATTAGAACGACTTTTAGATATTGCGCTTATGGGAATGGCAGTGCATAAACCAATTTATTGATTCAGGTGAAATTACATTATTAAACTTTGAAATAAATGGGTTTTACAATCAATTAAAGTTTTCTTTAGATATGCGTAAGAAAAACGTCTAATGATGTCTTATGAACAAAAAAAAACACCTACAAACTACCGACAAAATGTTTCAAAGAATGTTATGAAAACATTTCCAACAATATCGATATAACATTCCTAGAAAATTAACAATCTCGAACGTTAACTATGCAAATAAAACATTAACTTAACATTACAGCTTATAATACAGCCCTTTGAAAGAACGTTCAAAAGGCTAGCAAACTATGCATCGAACAGTGGGCCTAGCACGAACGCACGACGTAACGTTACGTAGATTCGAACGTTTTTTAATCGAAAAAAAATAACTATTCTATAGGATTTTTTGCGACAATTACAATTAGTATCACTCGTCATCATAATCAGCTCACAGCAGTCCACTGCTCGACATAATCCTCTTCAACCGCACGCTATTTTTGTCGGTTCTCGGCAACTTTCATCCATCCACTACCAGCCACCCTGCGAATATCAAACTCAAACTCAAAGCATTTATTTCAAGTAAACCAATTACAGGCACTTTTGAATTGTCAAGGGGTCGGTCAGTCAGAAAGATGAAGCTAGTTGCCCATTCCAAAGCGTAGTAGGTACCTGTGGAGAAGAACGGGCAAGAAACTCCACGAACATTCTTTTAAATCATAAAAATTGTTACAAAATTTTGGTTACATCATTCAAGTTGAAATTATACATGTGAGAACGATGTAGAAAGACGTGCACGTTAAAAGCGTCCGTACTAAAAAAGATTAAAAAAAAAAAAAAAACAATTCAGAAATGAAAATACTTAGATTATAATATCGTCGCTCCACCTAGGCTGAGTACTCCTGACATTTGCCGATTCGCAGACTCTAGATCGCATCTACCAACCCCAACAGTCATCGGTCATTATTATGACCTATACGTAAGAATAAAGTATTAAAACTAACTAAACGTGTGTAACGAGTATTTTAATTTTTACTTTTTAAGCAAATTAAATTTATTTGGACATAACATTAGCTATATAGTACGGAAAAAATATTTAAAAAAATATATTCATAAAAATACTTTTTTTTTTTTAATGGCCTGGTGGAAATTTACATCTTTATGTAATCAGAACGAATGTACTGGGGACAAAATGAATTGAATATCTCTAACAATTGGGGAATCCCCGTGCTCTGTGGAAACGAAAATATGGCATTGGATTGGTTGATGGAAATTTCCATCACGATGCAGTTAAGGGTTAAATATTCGCTGCAAAATCATTCGACTTGACGTTACGTTCACACCGCGCGTTCATGCTAGACCCCACAATTTGGACAGAGCAAACGTATCGATCGGCGCCGGCGCGGCGCTCCGAACAAACTTTGTTTGCAACTTGGACCTCTTAACACATTTTGTGACACACAACCCTTTCAGAATTCTTATTCGAACAGAATATTGATGGTAACCAATTGTAATGGCTCCATTGGGGGTTTGTTTTGAAGTATGTGTCTATTCTCCCTCTCACAGAGAGGAGGGCTGTGTCCCAGCAGTGGGAATATTATAGGCTATTATGTATATTTTTGTCTATTTATTGTCGATATCTGTTAGGCTGGAGATTTGTATGGACTGAAATCATTATATTTTTGTACTGTAAGTAGTTCAATAGAGGGGCCCGTGGCTAAATAATAACAGCCGCACAGGTCGATCGATCAGGTTAAGCTACGCTTGCCGCGGTTGGCTTGTGGATGGGTGACCATCTTTACATACCGAGACCCCTCCGTGCCTTGGAAAGCACGTTAAGCCCTTGGTCCCGGCTGTCATTCGTAGATCTTTGACAGTCGTTACGGGTAGTCAGAAGCCCGAAATTCTGACAACCAGTCTTACCTAGGGGTATCGTATTACCCAGTAACTGGGTTGTGGAGGTCAGATAGGCAGTCGCTCCATGTAAAATACTGGTATTCAGCTGCATCCGGTTAGACTGGATGCCGACCCCAACATAGTTGGGAAAAGGCTAGGCAGATGATGATGATGATGAAGTAGTACAGTAGAAAATGGCGAGACGAGCTGGATGAAATATATGACCAGTGGTCCACTTTAGCTCTGTGTCAAAAGAGCTGGAAGTCATGGGGAGAGGTCTTTTCCCAGCAGTGGGGTGATGCAAGCTACAGTGACTGTAAGTAGCAAGGATAACCTCTACAAGTGGGGGTTCATGGATGGCTCAGACCTCCGGTGTGTATGCGGCGTGTCTCCACAGACAATGGTTCACATCATCATGATCTGCCTAGCCTTTTCCCAACTATGTTGGAGTCGGCTTCCAGTCTAACCGGATGCAGCTGAATACCAGTATTTTACATGGAACGACTGCCTATCTGACCTTCACAACCCAGTAACTGGGTAATACGATACCCCTTGGTACGACTGGTTGTCATACTTTCGGGCTTCTGACTACCCGTAACGACGGCTTAATGTGCTTTCTGAGGCACGGAAGGGTCTCGGTATGTAAAGATCCCATCCACAGGCCAACCGCGGCAAGCGTAGCTTAACCTGATCGATCGACCTGTGCGGCTGTTATTATTTAGCCACGGGCCCCTCAAAACAAAACAAAACAGCAGAATCAATATGAAGCACAATTTATTAATATTTAATTCTCTTCAATATTAATTACTTACAATAATTCTCATTAATATCATGATACTATACAGGGTGAAATTGAAAACATGCAACAAATCGAAATGGGAGATTGTACTCATCATTATGAACAACTTTTACCATGGGACCAAACCTGAAATTGCGAAAAAAAAAATCAGCTGTTCCCTACATTTTGAGGAGTTATGCGATCATAAATGTAGGGAACAGCTGATTTTTTTTTCGCGATTTCAGGTTTTATCTCATAGTAAAAGTTGTTCACAATGATGAGTACAATCTCCCATTTCGATTTGTCGCATGTTTTCAATTTCACCCTGTATATAATCATGCAAAATATTCAAAACTTTCAAAGATAAATTATGTGGCGAGAACTTGAGCCTGCCAGTACCTTACAACGAGTCAATTAAAATGAAAAACAGCGTTCTGATGAAATATTAAAATATATGATTGAGTGCTCTATCCACCCTTTACTAAGCCCACAACGGCATTAAACCAGTAATAAATCAACAAAGAACCATAATTTCTCATTACACAGTGGACAATAAATCATTTAACTAGAAAATAGGCTAAAATAAGCTTTACTGCGATTGGCTGCCGAACGGCCTTAGGCTAAATAATTTCGATTGCAGATAATGGTATTGTTATTTTATATTGGGTGACTGGTAATTAGTGATCGATACTTAAACACATGATTCTACTCATCATTACAAACAACTTTTACTATCGGACCAAATCCGAACTCGCGAAAAAAAAATTAGCTGTTCCCTACATTTATGTTCGTACGAGTCGTCAAAATGTAGGGAACAGCTGATTTTTTTTTTTCGCAATTTCGGATTTGGTCCGATAGTAAGAGTTGTTTGTAATGATGAGTAGAATCATGTGTTTAAGTATCGATCACTAATTACCAGTCACCCTATATTAGAAGTTGTGATTGGAGATTATAAGCGGTAGTACTTATAAATTTAATACATATCTTGAGTCTTTTTTTCAAAGCGATATTTTACTTTGGCTTGCGTCTTATAGGGTCTCCGAAACAATCAATTGCTATTTTAGTAATATTGTCAATTGGATTTGGCACACGATCAATGCGTATGAACCACGTAAATACTGACATTCATTTGGGGACCCTTAAGAGACACTTATGATCTAAGTTAAAGTATAATCTCGTCTGAGACGTGACCGTTTAGAAATATCTTATATTAAGTAACTCAATCGCACAACGGACCCACATCGGATCCATCTGACGGCACGGTTGGCGCAGTGTTTAAGCGATTGGCTGCTGCACTGCGTGTCGCGGGTTCGATTCCCGCACGGAACAAATATTTGTATGACCTACAAGTAGTTGTTCAGGGTCTGGCTGTTTTTGTATGTGACTTTAAATGTTTGTAAACGAACCCAAAAAACAGGAGAAATTATCAGCCTACAATGTTCCCACTGTTGGGACACAGGCCACCTCTCTGTGAGAGGGAGTGGGCCATAAAATCAAATCAAAATCATTTATTCAAACTAGGCTGAGAATCAGCACTTTTCGAACGTCAAAATTACAAAAGACAGTCCCCCAAAACGTCCGCCCTTCACCACTTCCTAGTGCTTTCGCTGGGAAGAAGAAGTGGCGCAACAAACTCCCCAGCAGCACAGCTGTCTGTTCAGTTAGAAAATACTTGACTGAATACAATACGAGGTATGCAAAGTAATGAACATTACAAGAGCGCAGTGCATTAAGTGCATTAAGAGAGCAGTGGTGATTATGAAATTTCACAAAGTAAAGCGCTTGCCTGGGTCGAACCCACGACCTACAACTCAAGTCGCGACCGTAAACAGTGGGCCTCCACTAGGGAATGCAATCTCGTTCTCGCTAGATCTCGGCCTTTTTTAGCGTGATTGATCTCGGACGAAATCTCGGGAGTTTAACTCAATGAATGCCAATCTCCCGAGATTAGGGCTCAAGCGAGATCCCGCGAGTTTATGAATAACAATACTGCGAGATATCACCAACTTTGAGATCTCGCGAGATTGGCAGTTGTGTGTGTGTTTTTTTTGCAAATAATCACAATATTTGAATAAATTAGGAAAAAAATAATAAAATTAGCCAGCGGGAACTATTAGTAAACAAAACAAATGCACGCTGATGACGCGAGATCTCGCCCTTTTTTCGTCCGAGATCAATCTCGCTAAAAAAGGCCGAGATCTCGCGAGAACGAGATTGCGTTCCCTAGCCTCCACTGCTCAATGATCCGACCCAAGCAACAAAAAAATAAAGAAATACAAAATATAGCAACACAATAACAAACCTAATATCTCTTATACTGTTAACTATTTGCCTATCAAACTCCACCGAACAAGTTTCCCAGTACGACCAGGAAATGCAGTGAAAACTGTCATCCCACATTCAAATATTTCTGCTCAAAACGCTACAAAATATAGTCATAATAAATAGAATGTATGTCTATTCGATGCAACAAATCGAATTTGCGTCACAACGAATATAAACTTGAATGCGATGGCTTTTCGCGAGTACTCGCATATTACACGAACATATTCAATAGAAGAATTTAAATTGAGTGTAATGCCACTTGAAAGTCAATTTTCTGTGAACGTGTTCTTTATTTTCTTATTTTTCAAGGTATAAATAATTATGAGAGTGGTTTCTGCGTTGTGCGAGTTGAGGTAGCGAGAATCTTGTTGGTTATTAGTATGAGCTAGGATATTGATTCAAGCTTGAAGTGTGTGTGTGTGCGTGTGTGTGCGTGTTATGTGCTAACGCTACTCGTCTTCACGCTTGCATTTACAGCGTATTTGTACACTTAGTTACCACAAGTAAAACGCGCGTCGTAAGATAAAAATATTGTAACACAGGTGAAAATATAACAGACACATTACTAGGTCAACAAACGAGGAGAACTATGCTATGGACCGTGAGCTACTCTTACGTGCAATATTTACATCTGTAAGCAAGTGAGTGAGTGCAGAGACTTCACAAATGAAATATGACTGTTGAAAGGGTACAGAAGAAGTTCTTACGGGCTATGAACTACAAATGCTTCCAATCAAAAGTTCCTTACGTGCAGCTATTGAAACGGTATGGCGTAATAGATTTGGGATCTAGGCGGCTGTTACTTGATTTCATGAAACTGCACGACATATGCAGTAACAGATTTCATTGTATTGACCTAACAAACAAATTGTGTTACAGGGTACCCAGAAGTGTTAAGGCTCCCGTAGATAAACTGACGCGACGGTGCGACACGATTCTGGTAGAACAAATTCCACGAAGTTATCATAGAAATTGTTCTACTAGTGTCGCGTTGCGCTGTCGCGTCGCGCTTGTCTGCGGGAGCCTTTATTCGAAGGGGGGTGCACGTCCCTCAACTATTCAATACAGACATATTTATTTATTTATTTAGGATCTCCAACAAAGGATACACACAAACAATAGAAATTTACAATAATAAAAAGGTTCTTTTACGTGTGCTCCTTCAATTACAGGAGACCACAGCATGCACATATAACTAGGTGTAACACGATAAAAACAGAGAAAATAAATTATGAATACAAATTATGAAATTAGAAGGGAAAAAAAATATAAAATTAACATGTCAAGATTAAACATTCATATATAAATGGTGTAGGCAGGATAAAAATAAAAATTGAGAATTATAATATTGAATGAATTTGAGGAAAAATAGTAATGATTAAAAATTAACATGTCAAGATTGAGCACTAATATTCCAATTGTTTAGCTTAGTTTAGTTTAAATATGCAGGACTAACGCTGGGGAACGTGCACCTCTTCGTCGCCTTGTTGATTCTTACAACATGCATTTTATTGAACTGGATATACAACGTGTAACGTTAAATGCGCAAAACCTCAGACACCCCAACTGGTTTTAAATTCAATTGACCTATTTCAGAGAAAAATAAGTCATTAAAAAAATTGTAAAGGTTTTATGTGGTGTTTTAGTTTTACTGGCCATTCTGATCGTTTATTGCGTCTGCGACGACGCTTTATCGAGGGAGGAGTCGTCACCGGGCCGCTGCGCCGCGCCGACATTGGCTTGCTTGACCTATTGATAAATAGACACCGCAACGTTTTTAATGAAGATTTTTTGAAAAATGTGACCTATATTAAAAAGTGAATCAATTAATTCTGCTCTTTATTCTGATCAAACTATTTTCAGGTTATGCGCATTTTATGTTACACGTTGTATTTTGTCTATCTAAGCAATCATTTAAGAAAATGGCTCTGGATATTTTGTTTAGCGAGAATTTTAATTTAAATTAAGCTAAGCTAAGTAACACAGCAATATAGTGGCAGTGACTATTGTTTTATTTTTCTTTTACGATTTTATCACTTGTCTTTGGCACTTCTTTTAACTTTTAGTTAAAACGTGGACAATGGTGTGGGTTACATGTTTGGTAAATCTTAGTTTAAGTATTTCTCTGTAGTTTTTAGCATGTAACTGTTTTTGTCCCTAATAAATAAATAGACTTAACGTATTTCCAAACTTCAGGCTCTTGAACAAATACTCAATTCTATAATAAGGCCTACACGTGAAACAAATTAAAATCACAACAGCGTACGCTAAAGTGCACATTTTTACGAGTCAAAGTTCGCGTCGTGTTTCGCCTGGCTTAATTAACAAACTTCGCGATTAACCCTTATTACAATAAAATTTGGCGGCAACCGAGTGGCCCGGAGACGCGCTAAGTTTATTTCACGAGAAAGTAACTACGTACTCGCATTTTGCAAAGTCGCAATCTGTATTTTCACTTTAAGAGATCTCTCTCTTTTTGCTTATAAGCCATTGGGTGGGGGACGTTCAAGCGGCTGACTGTAGCGATCCAAACAGTAAATCAGTCTTTGTACTTTTGTTGCTTCTTTAACCTGTCCTCATATGGCCTGACCAAGACTATGTTTGGACTTTAAAAGAGACCGTCACCTCTGAGTTTGTTTCGGTGTTTCTTCTCAGAGTAATCAGTTAGGAAACACCAATCTCATCTAGTTTTAAAAACATAATTTAATTTTGACGTGTAGGTATGTGTTTTTTAGAACCAATCTTTTAACGTAAGGTCATACGGGCTGGTGAGGGGGGGGGGGGGGGAATTCTCAGCTCGAGGGGCCCGTGGCTTAATAATAACAGCCGCACAGGTCGATCGATCAGGTTAAGGTACGCTTGCCGCGGTTGGTCTGTGGATGGGTGACCATCTTTACATACCGAGACTCCTCCGTGCCTCGGAAAGCACGTTAAGCCGTTGGCCCCGGTTGTCATTCATGGATCTTTGACAGTCGCTACGGGTAGTCAGGAGCCCGAAAGTCTTCAACCAGTCTTACCAAGGGGTATCGTATTACCCAGTAACTGGGTTGTGGAGGTCAGATAGGCAGTCGCTCCATGCAAAATACTGGTATTTAGCTGCATCCGGTTATACTGGAAGCCGACCCGAACATAGTTGGGAAGAGGCAGGCAGATGATGATGAATACAGGCTGGTGTCCGCAACTCCACGTCAAAGCGCTTACTTTGCGTACGGGTGGGAAAATCGATTATTCGATCCTCGCCATCAACGTATCATTTAAAGAAATATTTATGCTATATACATCAAATGGCTATTAAAGGCTATTTTTATATATTTATTACCACAAAAGATAAATTCCTTACTATTTATTACATTCACTAGGTGGCCCTTGGTCGCGAATACTAGCTGCGAGAAAAACATTGAAAAATTCGTACAGAATAAAATTATACGGTAATGCTTTAAAATGTTAGTCCCAAAATCCGCTCGCGCCTACTCCTTGCATCGTCTCCCTTATAATATTGCGAATCGCAGCAATCTTCTTTGCTTTGAAATTGTTTGTGATTACAGCTGTTTGCGTTGAGACGAGGTGTAATTTCGCTTCCTATCAGTATCGTCGGCTTGTTACGTTTGTTTTATATTAAAAACGCCTCTGGTGTTGCTAACATCGGCTCACACAGTTTCACCCGAAGTTGGTGCAATCATTCATGCTTGATTTCCTTTTCGAATTTTCTGCCGATTGATTTGATGGTTTTCTTATGTGAACTGTTGAGTTAAATAAGCTTTAAAAAGTTTAACTAGGTGACAGCATTGTCTATGACACTCTATGTCTTATGGTACATCGTGTTCTTGCTGTGTAGTTGAAGAATAAAAGTTTTCATATTTAATTAATTAACATCTTTTAATTGATAAAACCCCCATAACCCTATAGGTTATGGGCCCAGGTAGACTCTGTAATTGAAATCAGATGAAGATAATTAAAATAATTCAAATCCAGTGAAGTGTAGTTCTAAAGGATTAATTTGAAGTTTGCGGTCATTTTTTTTAAAATATATTTTCGTTTATGTAAATTTAGCCAGAGATTTTCATCAGCTGCTTATTATACTGCATAAGTAAGCTTAAACTTTAATCTCAAATTTTTAACTTAAAATTTTTTTTAGTAGTATTTTACACTAATAGTGATAAAAAAAAAGCGGCACCTCCTGGCACAGGCATCTATATGCTTAAAAGGAGACGCCTCCAACTGTATAATGTACAGACGCCAACACATCAAGCTACTACAATCTGTCAGATTTCTTTAATAGATTTTCTACTTATCGCCAAAGCATTAGGTTCAAAGTTGATTGGGAAAATTTGACAGTTACGGGTAGCTTGATGTGCTGGCGTGTGTATAACGTGTAATAATGAAATAACACATTTTTTTTATTTTTGATACTTCTCACAATGTCTATTCAATTAAAATACACCAATTCTTTCTACCTAGTTTGAAATGAGAGTTGCCCCGTAAACAACCAGACTTAGTTTTGTATGCATAGACGATATATTTTTACCTTTCTCACCCGTAAACCAAAACGCTGTTCTAGTCTAGCTAACACTACAAATGATAGTACTCCTGTTTCAAAGCTGTTCCATATATCCTGCACAAAAAGTCCAGTTGGTACCGCACGCTCCCTGTGGCGCCATCTGTCCGGTGCACCGACGTGCATCGCCGCGGGAGATGTTTGTCAATCCACGTCTGCCCTGACACGCATCACGGTTATATATGGATTAATAATGAAGCTCTTATTGCGCCTACTACGTATGTACGTACGTACGTACGTATTTGGAGCTGTTGAATAACGGCTATGTTGGAAGTTAAATGGTGGTTAGAAAATTTGAGTATGTTCTGTAATTTCATGTTGTTGACGCAAATTAGTATGGAATGTCAACATTGAATTTCACACAAAAATATCAAGAACTTTTTTGTTTTGACTTTGAGTGGCCGCATTGGAGATATACCTTCATCCTAACTAATATTGTAAATGCAAAAGTAATTTTGTTTGTTTGTTACGTTTCACTGAACCAATCATCCTGAAATTTTGTATATACGTTCTAAGGTGTACAGAAACGGACATAGGGTACCTTTCATCCCGAAAAAACTGCTGTACTCGAAGAAAACAGCAATAACGATATTAAGAAAATGCATAGCGCCACGTGTCTTTCGAATCATGATTGAATTATATTAGAAACTAGAGCTTAAGAGTTTTTTTGTTTTTTTTTTTTTTAAGCCTAGTACATTTTGTGAGTCTAGACTGTCGATAGATCGGTCTTTCATCCTCCTAAATATAATTTTACAGAGAAGGCCAAACATTGCAGGTAGCAGGGTCGCATTTGGAAAAGCCATGTTTTTCCTATGGCCAGCTATATGTAGCAGGTTCGCGTGTGTCAAATGCCCAGAATTTGTACGTATTAGCGCCAAATAGAAGTACATACAACATTGTGTATAGGAGCGTCCTAGAATAATGTTCCGTTCTGAGCCCATGAGTGCAACGACCAAGCAACAAGCAGAGTACAGCCCGAATTGATTGGGAAATTCTAAATTAATGCGAACGAAGCCGCGGGCAAAACCTAGTAGTTATATAGTTGTATAATTACTTCAGGTTATTTTCAATAAACTTCACAATTCTCACTTAATTTATCGAGAGAAATCAACTTGATATTTATTAATCACTACATAGTATAAAACAAAGTCGCTTCCCTGTCTGTCTGTCCCTATATATGCGTAGATCTTTAAAACTACGCAACGGATTTTGATGCGGTTTTTTTAATAGATAGAGTGATTCAAGAGAAAGGTTTATATGTATAATACATGCATAATATAATAGAGAAACACTGATAATTTTAGAGGTTTCTAATGTAATGTCGTAAATAAACACATTTTTTTGCGCTTACATTGTAAACGCTGGCTGAACCCGTCAAAGTAGATCAAAATAATGTACTACAGTATTGTACACCTTAAAAAGGTCTACAAAAAAGTCCGCGATGGTATATGTCTATCTCTTAGGGATAACCCACAATAACCATTTTTTATCCTATACTTCTTACGAGAAATAATGGCTCTAAAATTATCAGCGTTTCTCCATTGCACCCGTGCGAAGCCGGGGCGGGTCGCTAGTAAAATATATAAAAATCCTTTAGCTGCAATACAACGGACACAGTTTGCGAACTTAACAAATTTTGACTCATAGAAATTGTCATTTGTCAAAATTTCGACGCTGAAACTGAAAGTTTACAAGGTTTACTTAATTGTATCATCCGACAGGCGTAGAGCCTTGGAAAACGGAATAAGTCAGTCCGAACTGGTCGAGACTTTGTGAATTATTAAATTTCGTCCTCGCTGCGGAACAAAAAATATTGTTTTGGAAGTTGAGAACAAGTTTCAAATCTGATAAAGGGCTTGATGTCCTTGGGAAACCCGTGCCGAGTTCTATAAATAAAAATAACGATTCGAAAATAAATGAATTGAATATTGCGACATTTGCGGTTATTTTGTGAGCTTCTTCTTTGCGTGGTAATATGACTAACATGTCTGCAATAACATGAGGGCCCTAGTTCGTTTCTGATCGCTCAATCAATCAATCAACTCAGCCTATCGCAGTCCACTGCTGGACATAGGCCTCTCCCAGACTGCGCCACAACACCCTGTCCTCCGCCTTCCGCGTCCAGTCTACCCCGGCTGGGGCGGCTGGGGAAGGCTACCTTCGTTAGGTCGTCCGTCCATCTAGCTGGGGCGCGTCCCACACTACACTTGCCGTTACGCGGTCTCCACTCCAAGACTCGTCTGCTCCACTGGCCATCGGTCCTTCGACAGGCATGGCCAGCCCACTGCCATTTTAGTTTGTTTACTCTGCAAGCTACGTCGGTAACTCCGGATAATTTCATTCCTGATTTTATCCTTTAAATAGACTCCGAGCATACCGAGAGACTTTGAATTTGTGGACCAGCCCGACCGTCAGTGTCCACGTTCCAGCACAGTATGTGATGACGGGCAGGACGCACTAGTTGAAGACCTTAGTCTTCAAACTCAGATCCCTAGACTTGTTGAAGACTTTTATATAATAATTGCTAGCTAATGCTCGTAGCTTCGTCCGCGTAGAGATCGTAAATTATACCACGGGAGCGTTCTGCCGCGATAAAAAGTCATGAGGATATCCTTAGTGTGTTGTGTGTTAATCTAACTTATAAACTTTCTGTGTGCCAAATTACATTCAAGTCTGTTCAGCCGTTTCTGTGAAATTGAGTAACAAACATACAAACTTTCACATTTATAATTATTAGTAGGATTCTCTATTAAAACACATTTACATTGTATCGTGGGTGCCTTCACAAGTTTATTATAAAGACTATGTTTTTAAAGTAATTACTAATTAGGATCTCTATTAATATAAATACAGAGCCCCTAAGGGAAATGAAGTAGCAAGGTTTCTCTCGTGAAATTTCATTTACGACCTAAAGTATCTTTCTAAAACTGGAAAGGTTGAAAAAAAGGAAATATTTCATCAATTCCTTCGAGGAGCCTACCAATAAGGCTCTTATGTCTCCAATCTCATTATTAATCTTCGGGGCACATATAAAATTTCCCTTTTATTGACTCAAAGGAACGGTGGAACGCGTCACTGAATAAATTCAATTTGGAAGAAGAAAAAAAGCGAATCCCTAGCGAGGTATTCATTAAAAAATCAAGCATATTTTGATCCAAATTAAAGCGCTCTCCGTGGCTCGGTCCTGTGCTCGTTTGGTGTTGTAGAGTGCTCTCGAGACTCCGTCTGCAAGGAGACACTAGTCATGACACTCGGGATTATGAGATGCGATGTTCTTATGTTTTAATTAGTTCGCGCATTTCGGCGCGGCTGTTGTGATTTTTTGATGAATCATTGCTGAATATTTAGTGCTCTGACTGAGCTAAAGGAGAAAAAACCATAAATAGTACAAAACAAAGTCGCTTTTCGTGTTTGTCTGTATGATCGCTTAAATCTTTTAAACTGTACAATCGATTTTGATGTGGTTTTTATCATCATTTATGGCGGATTCCTATAATTTACTGACTGTAATTGGTTAAAATTAAGACTTGCATCTTTACCAATAATGAAGCAAAGGCCTCAATCCTTTGCACAGTAGACCCGCCCATATGGAAGTAGCTATCACATGTAAAACTAGCTTACGAATCAATTGTATGCCCAGTTAAGCAATAAAAAATGCTACCATTGGTAAGCAGAACGATTCGTTTTTGTTTATTGTAGCATTAGAGCATATTCCGGAAGGATTATGGTTACCTTTAAGACATTGATAATATATCTTCAAATTAGGACAGAAATCTTAATATTTTGACAGGTCGCCACTGCACCATTTCGAAGTAGGGGTGCGTCGCTAGTATTAAAAAAAAAAGAACAAAGACAAGTAAATAAAAAGATGAAAAGCTTCTGACTGTCCAGTCCTATAAATAGTTGAATATAACTTATCTAACTTTCATCTCTCTTCAAATCCAATTCACTTAGAGTTTCAAGCGAAATACTTTTCTGCTACTTGTCGTTTCCTATGTTACACGTCAGTGCACAGAAAGATAACTCACCTTTACGAGAAATATTTTATAATTTTTGGGCAGCACCGTTGTGAATTCCTAGTATAATAAATCCGTTACCTGTTATAATAAATTATGCAAAATGTTATCTTAAGCATAATTATGACAAGGTCACATCTATTGGGTATTTATAAAAGTTGTGATTTAATCAAAATGAGTTTTGTTGAAGTATAATTTGATACCGACTCAGAAGTAGTTGGTAAAGTCATTATTATTTTTTGCGACATTCAAACCAAGACACAATTTCGCTTTTTCGTAATTCATTTTAGCAAAGAATAGGTATTTTCTATTAAAGTGGTTCTTTAAAAAGTTAATGTCAACTTGACAATATAAATTAACGTTGTGGCTACAACAAAGTGAAATACTTTAGTGCCTCGAAATCTTGTCTAAATAATAATGTACAAAAGAATCGTTTATCTTGAACAGTTCATTTTGATTTTAATTATCTAGTTCCAGTATTATGTGCCTAGTAACAAAAAAACTTGGATATTTTGTTTGTCACGTTGTAAAGCCATCACCATCTAGATATTGTAGGTAATAGGTTTTTATTTCTTTAACTATTTATGCACAAAAAAAGGAACAGAAAAATACGTACAAAGGTATTGCTTATTTCTAAAGAAATCTCTTGCAGCATACCCGCGGTAGGAAATTAGATATAGACAACGTGTGTAAAAGTAAAAAAGAAAACAAAATATATACCTACATGAAAAACCACTAATTTAAATATACACAAAGGATATGAGAATATACTTACATACTTCTAAAATAAATAAATACTGTTGATAATAAGTACTGCATTCAGTAAAGCTGAAAGCCGACCGAAACATAGTTGGGAAAAGGCTAGGCAGATAATGAATTCTAAAATAAATATCACTAAAATATACAACAGGTAACGTTAAATGCGCAAAACCTCAGACACCCCAGCTGGTTTATAATTCAATTGACCTATTTCAGAAAGAAAATAAGTCATTAAAAAAAATGTAAAGATTTTATGTGCTGTTTTAGTTTTACTGGCCATTCTGATCGTTTCTTGCGTCTGCGACGACGCTTTATCGAGGGAGGAGTCGTCACCGCGCCGTTGCGCCGCGCTGACCTTGGCTTGCTTGACCTATTAATAAATAGACACGGCAACGTTTTTAATGAAGATTTTTTGAAAAATCTGACCTATATTAAAAAGTGGTTCAATTAATTCTGCTCGTTATTCTGATCAAACTATTTTCAGGTTTTGCGCATTTAACGTTACCCGTTGTATATCATTATAATGTTATTAAAATAATAAATGCAACTATGACGAAGTGGAAAGGTACTTTAAGGTAATTTCAAGCCACTTCGTTAAGATATTGTATAAGCAATCTATGCAATGTTTTACCATACACCACAACTTAGCATGCCTCAATGCAATATCGATGGAGCAGCGCTTTTCAAAAACAAAAGTAAAAATCAAGCGGTCGATTTTTCTGTCCCGATCTCTACCCGATGTTTTCCGTTAGACCCGTACCTACTTGAAGTAAGTTGTATGAGATGTTGAAACTTTGTTCCAAGTATGTGTATGTATTTGGGTCAGGCAAGTAACAAGACGAGGGGTTTCTTTAATATTATGTTCTGTGTCAGTTACAAGTACTTCTTCCGGTATATAGGTACACGTACAGCGAGTTAATACTTGTTTTCAAGTAAGAAAACTTTGCGATGTTCTGTATTATCAGCTGGTTAGTTATGTGCTGTTTACTTGTTGAAGTTTTTATGATATCTTTCCTTCATAATATTTTTCTTATGTCGCTGTGAATATAATGTTCGTAGATAAGTTTCATTTAAGATTTATCGAATTGAATAGAATAGACAATTATTTTGCAAAATATAGAGTAACCGTTAGGTTGTGTAAAATCAGTGGTGCCCAGTGGTCGACCTACAACTCATAAGTCGGGGCCGGTCCCCGACTTATGAGTTGTAGGTCGTGAGTTCGAACCCAGGAAGGCACTATACTTTGTTTATTTAATTTCATCATCACTACTCTCAATACGGCGAAGGAAAACATCGTGAGGAAACCGGTATTTCCTAGAATCAAAAATTCGAAGACATGTGACATCTACCCGCACTGGGCCCGAGCGGTGGATGTGTCCCAGGAGTGGGAATATTATAGGCTGATTGTGATGCTTATGCATTTGGTTGTATCATGCCCACTGTTAAGTTACGAATGTCAAATAACAGTTGTATGACGCACTATCACGAGAATCTCAATCAACTCAGCGTATTGCTGTCCACTGCTGTATATAGGCTCTCCCAGGCTACGCCACAACAGTGTCCTCCGCCTTCCGCATCCAGTCTACCCCAGCTACCTTCTTTAGGTCGTCCCCCCATCTAGCTGGGGGGCGTCCCACACTACGCTTGCCGATACGCAGTCTCTACACCAGGACTCGAGCATCTGCCATATGCTTATCTCTTGAGTTTTTATGTAGGGGATAATCTTCGGAACTACTGACCCGATCCAGAAAAATCTTTCATTAATAGGAAGCTACAGTATTGCCGTGTTATAACATATTTTTTGTTTACACAAAAAAATTCACGCGGACAGAACCCAGTCATGAATAAAAAAACTTGAAATCTCTAAGCAAACACTTGCTTTGGTGAGAAAATTATAGAATAAAGTAAAAGGTTTATTCTCTAAGCATTTTACTTATCCCTCGCAGAAAAAAAGCACTGTGACACTCAAAAAGCTAACCGAAGAAAAATCTATCTGAAAAACACTAATGAGACAGACTTAAGCAAAAACTGTAAAACCAGCAAGAAAGTCCTGAATAACCTAAAACGTAAAACCGAGATGAAACGAAAAATAAATTCAAGAGAAAAACTAAGAGATTACAAGTCGCACAATAATTCCAGAACCGTAAAAGAAAAATCTTCAGACAACAAAAGCTGGGGTGAATAAAATAAAACGCTATTGTGAACAGTACCTTAGTCTCGCTAAAGTTAAAATGGATATTTCTGTTTAAACTTTAAATTAAACATCAACAGCTAAAAATTAACACAACGTTTTAAATTAATTCGACGTCCGTCTCGAAGGTACAGTCGAGTGCAATCGCCTTTTTGTTATAAAGCTGTCTTCCGACGGACTAGTTAACACTATCTCAGAGACCAGACGTGGTGTGGTACAGTCGCGTAGAATTGCGATTTCTTCTCGAGCGCACGTTCGTACTATCAGGCACATACGGACTTCGAAAAATAGTATTGAGATTTTTATAAAAATGTTTACTGTTCCGATGTGGGTATTATTAGGTTGGCAAATTGAAATTTTCATATTTATTTCAAATTAAATATTTATATTTATTATAAAAATAACAAATTATTTTTCAGTTATGTATGCACCATCCGCATCTATGACTTGTTGCCATCTTCCGGGCAGGCACAATATCCCTCGTTCAAAAAATTTAGAGCTTTGAGAAGAAAAAAAAATCGACAGATCTCTTTCAAGTTCTTCCTGATCATCGAATTTTTCCCCCTGCAAATGATTACTCAGCGACCTAAACAGATGAAAATCTGTTGGAGACAATTCCGGAGAGTATGGCGGATGAGGAAGTGTTACCCACTTTAGCTCCAATAATTTTTCACAGATGGATTTTGCGACGTGTGCCCGAGCATTGTCATGTAAAAAATACACTCGGTCTTGATATCCACGCAGTGTTTGAGCGACTCGATCCAATTGTTGACAGGAAATACTGGCGTTGATTGTAGAATTAACTGGAAGGATTTCCCAATGGATTACGACTTTCATATTCCACCAGACGGATAACATAATCTTCCGCGGTTGCAGTTTACGTTTGACCATCGGAACTCCCTTTTCTTCCTTTACCAGCCACTGCTTTTTTCTGGAATGGTTGACATATAAAACCCATTTTTCGTCAACAGTCACTAAGTTTCGAAGCTAATCAGTATTGCGTCGAAATGTCAACAAATTCATGCAAACATCGACTCGTCTCCGTAACTGGGACTTTGTTAGTTCATGTGGGATCCAGATACCATACTTCCATTGCTTTCCTAGTTCATGGAGGTGGTTTTCGACGGTAGTATGAGAACACCCGAGTTCTTCTGCCAGCTCACGGGTCGTTAAACGAGGATCACTTTCAATCAGTTCTCGTAATTGTTTTAGATCAACCTTAACTGCAGGGTCGGGGTGTCGAGAATCCTTTAGATTGTAGTCTCCGTTGTCGATTTTTTCAAACCAATTCTTAGCCGTGCGACAGCTGACCGTAGAATCTCCCATCGATTTACATTATGTGTCTTGCTGCATCCGCTGCTGAATGTCCCAAACGGTATTCGTGAAGTAATAGCAGTCTGACTTGGTCTCTTGAAAGATCCATTATTTCGATATGTATGCGTCCGAGATTAAAAGCGTTATGTGACGTAACAGGAAATTTTACCCGCTTTTATACATTCGCAAGTGGAAAATTCTAGAACATTCCACAATCATGTAAAAAAGTTTTCAATAATTATGACAATTTCTACTTGCCAACCTAATATTTTCAGACTGCCAGGAATCTGAGCAGCTCTATTTCTGAATGGGGATTATTTTTAAATTAAACTAAATTAATTGGATTATGTATACGGGGATTATGTTCGTTTTCCTTTTGAATATTGCGTCGATCACTTACCGTTCAATTGCTAATTGGTTTTCGTTATTATTGGGTAGTCAATTTTAATTATTATTGAGACTTAGTACCTGCTTGTTTAAAACTATCAAGAAACACACCCCTTTACTGCGCCGAAAAAGTTTTAGTTATATATTTATGAGTCCTTATAATTTATATTTTACATAAGGGATAAGGGAGCTAGGATAATAATCAGTATTCCTAACGTATTCTTTGCCTGAAACAACAACAGTTTTAACTTTTCGGTGAAAATCGCGATCGGTAGTTTAAACTATAAACAAAAATATTTCACAACAGTTTTGTTTTTAGGCAATACCTACCTAAAGTTGTATAAGGATCTTATGGCTCGTGGCCAAAATCAACGAACGCCATCTTATTTTCCCAACACAATTTTAACCGACAGCGCCCTCCTGTCAATGTCATTCAAACGCCAATATCCTTGTACCACTGTATGTAGTTATTACTTTTTCAATTTTGAAATACTTTGTCCATAAATTGGTATTTTAATAAATGTCACAAAATTATTCCTACCTCTTTGAGTTACTTATTGATCAGTGAAATTTGATCAACAGTGACCTTGTGAATATTTTTAGGCACGTGGTACGTTAATTAAAATTGTGTTAATACAAGCCCTTAAGTAGGAAATGTACAGCCAATTAAGTAGGAAATGTACAGCTATTATTGGATATTAAAGTAGGCCATTAAAAGGCACTTTTTAACGTCAAATTAAAATATAATTGATTTTAGGCGGTAAAAAAGATACTTTCTTGTGGAGAAGAAGGGTAAGAAACTCCATAGTTACTCTTTTTACAATATTTTCGTTTTACAATATTTTGATGAATTGTAATATATGTGAATGTACCTAGAATAAATTAATACTAATTACTATACTCAATAGATAAAAAGAATAAAAAATTAAGCAGACAGTTTTTTTTTATTTTTATTTTAAAGATTAATGTTAGTCACATATTTACAAATATTGAAACCGTACACAATTTTTGCGAACACTTTATCAATTTATAGACTCAGGATGGCCTATATCAGAATCTTCCATGTTTCACGTGGGTCAGAAACTCGAACAAAGTCACAAATTGATCCTCCAATGATTTATTTCTCCTTAACTTCACAGATTAACAAAATATAACGCTAACACTCTTTAATTAGGCATAGATAACGATACTAAATTAAATCAACTTAGAAACTGTTAAAGATGGCGTCGGAAGTAAGCGATTCGTCGAGCGCGTGGTGCGTTGGCGGTTCTCGATTCCGAAGTGAACCAGATGGCCGCCCCGCTCCCACCGGTGTGACGTTCCGCAAGAATGGCAGCTGACAGACAGCTGACATATGTCATGCTGCCATTCTGTTCCGACGTCGTCGACAGCAAACGTCAAATGTCATGTGTCGCGCCGTCAAATTAATAAATCAGTGTGTGATTCAAGGTTCTCTCAGAATGCAGAATGAATGGCATAAAATAATAAATTATGTAATGAATTCCGCAACCAATTTGTTTTTGTCTAGACTCAAGATTGTCCTATGTAGCAGGACCTGCATGTTTCCAAGCATTCTTATCTAAAACTTTATTAAGTATTTACATAGTTTAAAAAGCTAACAGTCTTAAAATAATAATAATATGTACAAGTATATAAAAAGGAGGGCAAATAATCAAAGGGCATCAAAAAATTCGTCCGTTTCGCTGTCAACAGGAAACGTGCCCAAAAGGCTGGTAGCATTGCCACGTTTTATGGCAATGCTGATTCTTTGGCCAAAAAAATAGGCCAGCCCTCTGGTCACGTGAAGAGTCGACCAACCGCTTGGCGATGTCTCGAAATACTAGGTGGGCATTCGGACCCTCTGGCCCTAGTGTTTCAACCCCAAATGGCTCAAACATATAAGTTTATTATTCTTATTTTAAATATAATCCTTTTATTAGTAATATGCTTGTTTACAAAGTGTACTTGTAATATAAGTTTTCTTTTATTTAACACAAGCTATGTTGCTGTTGTTGTTGTAACATTTAACACAGTACCCCAAATAATGAGTGTACTCAAAATAATCTCAAAAATGCAGCCTTTTCAACAATCATAAAGTAAAAGTAATGATAGGGAACAATACCCATTTCTTTCAGAATAAAACAAGCGCAATGAATAAATAAAAAACCAACTATTTAGTCTGAAGGCAGAAAATTCTCATAAAAGCATGAAACGCCCATAAAAACAGTATTTTAAACAATAAAAGCGAAATCGCCCGTGAAGTTGATAATATTTAAACACATTGTGTTCCCAAAATATAATAAAACAGCATTCACTTATCATAAATTAAACAATACAACACATTACAACATATAAACAAAGGAAAGTGGTCCGACCACATGACATCATACTTAATATCTATATTAACAACCGTTCGCATAGCCGACTCCGTTGCTAGACAGTGGTCTAACCAGCGTCTAGACCCGTTCGCGTCACTTATAAAGCTATACGTATCAGATGAGAGTCCGAGTAATTCAACATCGGCACATATCCACTCTTCATCGATTTATATTGGTAAGCCGACTAATGGATTACCATTATTCGGCTTACCAATATAACGTATTAACTCAACAACTCGAATTAACGTATTAGAGTATTAACTCTCCTCTATTTATTTTCACTGCAAGTATATATACTCGTAAATGTTTAATGAAACAAAAAGCTTCAAAGTGGCTATTGACAGCACAACAACGGTATCGCTCACTAATATTTGATGAAATGAAGCGCGACAACTCGATATCAATTTCATTTTTGTTTACGCACCCGTCAATTATTATTCTAAGATAAATTCTCCTACTAGTTATAAAGGCATTCAAGTCGGATTCCCACTACAGTACTTGGCATACAAAACACCATCTCACAAAGGAAATAAAAGATCTTTTCATATAACACTTGTGAGCGTGATTGTACGTATCTACGGCGCAGGCAACGCGTCTCGAGGGTAATGAAAAGAAGTGTCCCTTATAACAGAAGCTTATATTACCGCTTTAGTTCGCTTAGAAAACGAAAAAACAAAAATTAAACACGTTCGGGAAATCTTGGACCTAAGCCGTGGGACCCTAAGCTTATTCTGACCTTTGTATGGTTATCATTATTTTAGTTTTTCGGATGAGGTTTTTTAATCATTTAAATAAGTTATATTTTTAAAGAATTTCTTTCAGCAATATACACTCTTTTGCAAAAAAAACGGGCACCTAAGGAAATTTACGTTCTAAGGTCGATTTGAGTTAATTAAATGAAATTTATTTCTTTGACGTAGTCTGTATACTTATAATCGTGTAAATTAATGCGCGTGAAGTGAATTCGGGCAATTAAAAGAAAAAAAACGATGAATTCTTTAAAACCGATGTACACGCCCAAACAATAAGAAGTGGTCGGCAATAAAGACAAGATTTTTTTTACTTTTTTTAATTAAATAAAGTTACAAATGTAAAAACCTAATAACGAGTGTGACCTCCTCTTGCCAAAATCACAGCTTGAATCCTTCTGGGCATGCTTTCCACGATGTTTTTAATAACGTTTTGAGGAATACGTTCCCACTCTTCTGCAATGACTCTTTTTAGCTCCCTGATGTTTTGTGGAGCAGGTTGCACTGATCTTATCCGTCTCTTTAGAACATCCCAAACATGCTCAATTGGATTGAGGTCAGGACTTCGAGCTGGCCAATCTAAACGACGGATCCCAACTCCTTGCATGTACGCTTCCACGTCGCCAGAACGTTGCGGGCGAGCATTGTCGTCCATAAAAATGGAATCTTCCCCAAGTGCAGTCAATGTGGGTTGTGCATATGGAATTAGGACTTCCATTATGTACCGGTGTGCATATAATGTTCCATTTTCTATGAAAACTAACTCCGTACGCTCCGTCGAATAAATTGCTGCCCAAAACATAACGGAGCCTCCGCCATAAGGAGTGATTTCTTCGAAACACACTTCCGCATAGCGTTCCCGTGGTCTTCGCAGCACTCGCCGGCGTCGGTCCTCTCCACACAAAGAGATTTTAGCTTCATCAGAAAACAATACTTTATTCCAGTCCTCCAGAGTTCATGAAGCACAGTTCCGAGCAAACTGAAGTCGAGCAACACGGTGCTCACGGAGTAATTTAGGGCCCCGAGCTGGGCGGTAACTCCTGATATTGGCCGCCAAAAGCCTCCTCCTGACCGTCCACAAGCTAACTTCTACTCCTCTTACTTCTTCAAGGCTCTTCTTCAGGTCCACACTTGACGCCTTACGATTCCGCAACGCCTGACTCACCAAAAAGCGGTCATCTCTTGGTTCTGTGCATCGTTTTCTTCCGGAAACGGGTCTTCTTTTGACCGAACCGGTCTCTTGATACCGTTGCCAAGTCCTCTGGACAGTAGAACGACTCACATTTAGCCGCTGAGACACGTAAGTTTGCGAACAACCTTCTTCAAGTGGGCTATAATTTTACCGGCCCTTATCGCTTTATCACTCATATCAAAAAGTGGTATTTAATGTATAAAAGATTAAATTGTTTAATTTGCAGAAAATACCCAAAAAGTAATCAGTTAAAAATCGTTTCAGCAATTCGCGCCATTAGTAAAGCAATTTTAGAATAATCCACAATAATCATTATTTTTCTTTTATTAATTTCAAATTTTAAATTTGGAACGTAAAGAATCATGCCAGGATGCTTCAAATAACATGCCAATACATCGTCAAATTAATAAAACCTATTTCTTGTTCTTCTTCATTGAAGTAGAGAAAAAAATCTAAAGTGCCCGTTTTTTTTGCAAAAGAGTTTATTTCGTAATTTTTTTTTTTCTTTTACCGGCTTTGTGTGACCTAGTAGGTACCGATACTGGTACATAGAGCAATACCTATCGATATTCTGTTGTTAGACCGATTATCAAGATTTCCGAACTACCCATAGCATTTTTTATTCTTCTTCCCATGGGTGTAGGCAGAAAATACAGAACGCCACTCACATTCATACATCTGGTCATACACGCACGTCGGTGGCGAGTACTACGCACCTGACCTCTGAAGAACATCACCAACAAGGTATATATCGACGCTTGAAAGGCAAAATTAACTAAGCGACGTAAGACTAACTTTACAGGAGCACAGTTTAAAGGTTAACTTTTCATTAAAAAGAATCATATAAATTCTGAATCAGATCCCGATAAAATAATATTTCCAAAACAGTAAGAATTACGCCTTTATTGTGATTGTAAGAATTCATATAATATTTTTTTTTTCTGAAAAGTTAAATTTTTCTCCTATAAAGTTAGTCCTATATCGGTTAGTCAATTTTGCTTTTCAAGCGTTGATATGTACCCATACTTACCATAATATTTATACAATTATCTTATTAATTTCTGCAAAAAACATCGACAAACAAAATCCAATAGATGGTCTTTATGTGACAAAAACGCCCGTCATCCCATTTCGCCTAACGTTACAAGATCGTCTGTTATTCTTGGCGCACTGTACCAATGCAGTGTTCTAAGCTTATTTACCAACACACGTATGCTCTCAGCCGACTGTACCTCCAAAGTAATCTAATAACAACAATGATGGTATTACGAAGCCCGGGTTTTCTTTCCCGTGTCACGTTTGGATGAGTAGAGGAGCAAATGTCGCGGGAAAATGTCACTTATATTTTTATATGTATGTAATGATACAGTACGGGAGGGACTTGTGGCCAAGTAATAACAGCCGCACAGGTCGATCTATCAGGTTAAGCTACGCTTGCCGCGGTTGGTCCGTTGATTGGTGACCATCTTCGCATACCAAGACCCCTCCGTGCCTCGGAAAGCACGTTAAGCCGTTGGTCCCGGCTGTCATTCGTGGATCTTTGATAGTCGTTACGGCTTGTCAGTAGCCCGAAAGTCTGACAACCAGTCTTACCAACGGGTATCGTATTATACTCTAACTGGGTTGTGGAGGTCAGATAGGCAGTAGCTCCATGTAAAATACTGGTATTCAGCTGCATCCGGTTAGACTGGAAGCCGACCCCAACATAGTTGGGAAAAGGCGAGGCTGATGATGATACAGTACGGGAGACTGTGTGATTATTTGTTTATTCAGCTGCATCCGGTTAGACTGGAAGCCGACCCCAACATAGTTGGGAAAAGGCTAGGCTGATGATGATACAGTACGGGAGACTGTGTGATTATTTGCTTATCTTAAAAAATAACGTCATCTAAGATTGTTTCATGTTTTCCCAACTACGTTGGCACCGGCTTCCAGTCTAACCGAATGCAGCTGAAAAATGCAAATCCTATAGCTTAATATACCTACCAAGCTTGGCCATAGTATCACACTAATATTATAAAAGCGGAATTTTGTTAGTGTGTGTGTGTGTTTGTATTTTTGTTACTTCTTCACGTTCAAACGGTTGGACCAATTTTGATGAAATTTGGCATACAGGCAGTTTATAACCAGGGTTAACACATATAATACTTTTTATCCTGATATTCTTACGGTCAATCGAGACTTATGCGGGTGAAACCGCGCGACGCAGCTAGTACAAAATAATTATCGAACATAAAACACAATCCAATCCTCCTAAAAACAGTCCACCAAAACCTTTTCCCCGTCAATGTCCCGAAACCGAATTCGGGAGACAAAATGCCTGAGGCTACGGACACGAAGTAAGTAGGCGCGGGGCGGAGGCGGCGCGGCGCGTGGAGCGGCGCGGCAACGCAGACCCGGTCTCGAAGCGGACCGGCGACCGGCGACCTTAGACCGGCGTAGTGTTGTGTTATGAGAAATTAGTGTCTTTGTTAACGAACTAAAGGTCTAAACAGCGACGGTAACATCTTTTTGATATAAAATTTTGAAAAGTCGTTCGTTAAAAAGCAAAAAATTAAATGCATAACACTACGTCAATGCAGTGCACATCGCTCGTACGCCGCTCCCTACACCGCTGCCTTCGAGGCCAGTTCCATGTTCTATGTTACGGGTTCGGTTTCAGCACTTAGTCCTTCAAGTGGACCATTGTGCGTGTAAGGCCAGTTCCATATAAATCTATGCATTGAAACGCGCCGCCGCCCCGCGCCCGCTGACTCCGTGTCCGTAGCCTAAACGTTACCTCTGACACACGTTACTCTAATAAAATAATACTGTCACATACATGACAAAGAGCTACATTATCCAATTTGTTCCATCAGAGGGTACAGAAAGAAGCAATGAGCCTGTGTATCGGTAAGCCAACAATCGAGTTATATATAATAAAATATTAACGAAGATTTTTTGTCCGCTTGTTCGTTTGTGAATGTATCTTTCGCAGAGCAGCGTTGGCCCAGTGGTAACGGCCCAGACTTGCGAGTTCTTCGTAGGTTCGAACCCAGGCAGGCACTTTACTTTTTGTAAATTATTTCATCACCACTGCTCTCAAAACGGTGAAGAAAAACATCTCCAGGAAACCGGCATGTCTTAGAACAAAACATTCGAAGATATGTGGCATATACCAACCCGCACTAGGCCCGCGTGGTAGATTACGGCCCACCTACCATAGAAAAGAGGCCTTTGTCCCAGCTGTGGGAACATTATAGGCTGATGATTATTATTATTGTTTGTTACAAAAGTAGTTTTTTTTTCAGTTTGTTTTGATTGTTATTGTTTAGTTGTCATCTGCCGGTGTCGCGGGCGCATCTTGATTAATGTATGTGTTGTCTTTGGTCCCTGGCCCTGACATCAAGCGCTTAAGTACGAGGCTTTTGGCTACGTTGTATATTTTATGTCTTTTTTATTTTTTTATTATTATTTTGTTTTTTATTTGTAACGTGCGTTTTGTTTGTGCAGAATAAACGTTTTTTGTTTCTTTCTTTCTTTCTTATTATGTGATTTGGCTAAAATTTGGCACACAGATAGTTTATAACTTGCATTAACACATCGGGTACGTCGGGTACGTTCCCTTGGGATATTTTCCGACATTCACGCAAGTGATCTCGCGCGCTGAAGCTAGTGGAGCCATATTCTCGTAACTAAACATTCGGAGCCTCCACGCATAAATATATTTCCTCCTACGACCAAACGAAAATAAGTTTGTCGTCAATCTTTTGACTTACAATTTCGTTAGCTGCTCTTGTTTCGGCATTATCGGGTTTTCGTCAGAAGAAAATGTTGTTTTTATAAGTATTTGTGTGAGTTGGCTCCTAAAGGTTTGTAGCTGACACTGAAACCCTTGTCTAGTAGATAAAAGTCGTCGTTGTGGGCTAAAAATACATATTTGACAATAACAAAGAGTGATGAAATAACTCGTAAGAGTAATTATACGACAGTCTTAAGGCCAGGGATTGAGTGCAAAAAGGTGGTTTTCAATTTCAACTGTTCACAAATTATGACGAAATCTATGGCGTCATTTTATTGCCATTCATTGTTATAAGAAGCTTTTGTTTTTAGCTTTTCTTTTCTTCTTTTATTTCATTTCTTTGTAAGCTACCTGAGTAATAAACATGTAAAACTGACCCCGAACACTTAAATATAATTCACAACTGCCGAAAATGTTATTTATATTCAAATAAACCTGGCAACGCAGCTGAGCAAGCACTGCATGTTGGCTGTCCGACCCGGTTCTTGTCAGGACCGGGTACCCGGGTCGTGTCAGGACATCCCCGGGATTATTTGACCGGTTCAAACCTTCCAGAGACCAGATACCACAGTAAGCTACCACACCGACGGTTTTAACTTGAAATATTCCGGTCGTAAACAGTTTGGAGATATAAATTTACTGTGGCAAACATAGTTTCTAAAGGTTATGTTTCTATTTTTAATTCAGATATTTAAGTTTGGTAAATGTCATTTTATTAAGGAGCTTTTGACTAAGTAATAACAGCCGCACGGTTCGATCGATAAAGTTAAGCTATACTTGCCGCGGTTGGTCCGTGGTGGGTCGAAGTCCTCTCCGTGTCCAGGCCAGAACGTTAAGCCGTTGGTACCGGCCGTCATTCGTGGATCTTTGACAGTAGTTACGGGTCGTCAGAAGCCCGTAATTCTAATAACCAGTTCTACCAAGGGGTATCGTATTAACCAGTCACTGGGTTGTGGAGGTCAACCCCAACATATTTGGGAAAAGGCAGATGAAATGTCATTTTATTTGTTCTGTTAATTAAAAGCATTTTGTCGCTGCATGGCCTTTTTTCTAGTAAGAATTATAATTATGTTTAAGTTAAAAGCCGACCGTAATAATTGGCGCCGATTACCTTGTTGACAAACTAAACTAAATTTAAGTTCAATGCATCTTTTTCTTTCTATTTCATTAAGAAAATAACAGAAGGTAAATATTAGTTTAGTCCTATCAATGTAATATACTCCATATACAAGTTTAGACGTGATTAAAAAATTGTCTACTAAAAATACGTCAATTTACGCCAGGCGCTGACTAATTTGACAGGACTAAACTAAAACTTATCTTCTGTCCTTTTCTTAATGAAATAGAAAGAAAAAGATGCACTGAACTTAAATTTAGTTTAGTCTGTGAACAAGGGGATCGTTGTATTTTAATCACTACATAGTATAAAACAAAGTCGCTTCCCTGTCTGTCTGTCCCTATATATGCTTAGATCTTTAAAACTAAGCTACGGATTTTGATGCGGTTTTTTTCAATAGATAGAGTGATTCAAGAGGAAGGTTTATATGTATAATACATGCATAATATAGTAGAGAAACACTGATAATTTTAGAGGTTTCTAATGTGATGTCGTAAATAAACACATTTTTTGCGCTTACATTGTAAACGCTGGCTGAACCTGTCGAGATAGATCAAAATGATGTACTACAGTATTGTACACCTCAAAAAGGTCTACAAAAAAGTCCGCGATGGTATATGTCTATCTCTTAGGGATAACCCGCAATAACCATTTTTATCCTATACTTTTTACGAAAAAAGTATCAGTGTTTCTCCATTGCACCCGTGCGAAGCCGGGGCGGGTCGCTATAAGTAATAAAACGGAAGAGTTTGTTTATTTGAACGCGCTAATCTCTGGAACTAACCGTTGGATTTGAAAAAAATATTTTAGCATTTGGTTACACAATTTTTGAGGATGGCTATAGGCTATTAAACATCACACTAGAATCCTTAGTAGCCGAGCAATATTAACACATTGAACGCCGTGGTGGTCACCGGTGATCACCACTATATTTTGTATATGGGCTGACGCGGATTCGCGATTTCCGCAAAATAATATTTTATTGGCTCATACGGTTGAAAATAGTCAAAAATCCCCTCTAAATAATTATTTATTATTACTATCCAAAGAATTAACAAAATAATTGCTGTCGCTCGCACCGGTGACCCACCACGGCGTTCAGTGTTAAAAATAAATCCATGTGTATTGGATAAATTTTATCCTGTACAATAATAATATAATAATAATTTTATTCATAAGTTCACATAAGTATAAATTACATAGAAGTTACATCATTACAATGTTACATATTAATATTATGAGGAAAATATTAAACTATGCCTAAAATAAATCTAGTGTATCACTTATATATAGGGTGACTGGTAATTAGTGACCGATACTTAAACACATGATTGTACTCATGACAACAAACAACTTTTACTATGGGACCAAACCTGAAATCGCGAAATTAAAATCAGCTATTCCCTACATTTTGACGACTCGTACGAACATAAATGTAGGGAACAGCTGATTTTTTTTCGCGATTTCGGATTTGGTCCGATAGTAAAAGTTGTTTGTTGTCATGAGTAGAATCATGTGTTTAAGTATCGGTCACTAATTACCAGTCATCCTATACAACGTGTAACGTTAAATGCGCAAAACCTCAGACACCCCAACTGATTTTTAAGTCAATTGACCTATTTCAGAGAGAATATAAGTCATTAAAAAAATTGTAAAGGTTTTATGTGCTGTTTTAGTTTTACTGGTCATTCTGATCGTTTCTTAGGTCTGCGATGACGCTTTATCGAGGGAGGAGTGGTCACCTGGCCGCTGCGCCGCGCTGACATTGGCTTGCTTGACCTATTAACAAATAGACACGGCAACGTTTTTAATGAAGATTTTTTGAAAAATGTGACCTATATTAAAAAGTGGTTCAATTAATTCTGCTCGTTATTCTGATCAAACTATTTTCAGGTTTTGCGCATTTAACGTTACACGTTGTATATTGGTTAAAGGCCTACTGAATTGAATAGCGACCCACCTGATGTAGGTTTGTTCAAACCTGTGTTTCAGGCCATCACTTGACAACGCTGAGTACAATAATCCTACCAATTCGTTTTATAAAAAAGCGAGGGTTTATTTTTTTAATTTTCAGTTGGTTCAATTCCCGGGTAAGAAGCGAATTTTAGAAGGTCTTTGAACGCAGTTTTGTTTCTTTAAAAAAATAATGTTTCGTTGCAGTAAAATGAGCTGACTAAAGCATTTAAGGTAGTTCCCCTCCAGGGCCCATAGATTTTTTCCAGCCTGTATACATATTTTTGTTAACCCGTAACAATTTTCTATTATTATGCAAATATTTCGTGAATGTAGGGTGTTTATTATTTATAGTGACCCGTGGGTACTTAACCCCGTGGATATTATTTACGCCGTAATCGTGTAGCGATTAATAACGCTGGAGACTTACCGAAAGTCAACGTTGTGTATTTATATCTTCATAAAGAGGTTACAGGGTTAGCCTATTTTCAAAATGTTGACAGGTAGAAAATGCCTCAGGCATTAAGTCCGCCTTTGTACAGTACTTTTTTTTTTACTCGTCCATGAAGTTTTAATAAATAAATTAATAAATATTATGTTAAGCTAGGTTGAAACATTCAAATTAAATACGGTTCTTGGTATTTATTTCTCAAAAGAATGACAAATTCACTTATAGAGAAACATAACTAGCTTTTCACAATATTCTGCCATCGAGCGTAGCGTATCTTTTCTCTAACATAATAAAGAAAGAAGAAAGAAAATACGTTTATTTGCGGTAAACATAACGAATAAAAAGAGCAGAAGCACAAAAAAAAAATAACAAGTTGGGGGAAAATATGCGACAAATCCACGCAAAACGGCCATCGCTCAGCATAATGCTAAGACCCTTTTGCTATGTTAACTTTTACTTTTTATCAAGCATAACAAATAAAAAAACGGTTTCAAGTCAGCGCCATCTCTTGACCGATAGTGGAACTATTGTAATATTTATTGATGATTTCTGAAAAGTCCTATTTAGAGACATAACTTTATGTTTCCTGTAATATTTACATAAACTTCTATCACACAAAATAATTTCAGATTTTTCTCTATGCAAACTTACGGGGGACGGTATTTTTTTTTTACATTTATCATCAAAAGTCGAAAACTATGCGGCCTAAAAAAAAGTGTTTGAGAATGTGCAAACAGCGCTCTTTCATATTATGACACATGCCCTAGTAGCCCCACTTCGATTTTTAAGACCCGCTTTCAGTCCCTGTTGCAAAAAAGAATATATTTATTTCTTAATAATATTTATTACTTATTTGCAAAATAGTTGGGCAAACGTCACCTAAAACTATTCCAAATTTCAAGTTGATAGCATTAGCAGTTCTAGAGATATCCAGCTGTGACAGACGGACAGACAGACAGACAGACTGAATCGCACCATAAGGGTTCCTTTTTACCATTTTGGTACGGAACCCTAAAAATAACGCATGTATATCGCATGTGTAGCTTCAAGTAGAAAGCGCCAACCATACCCCGCGAAATTTAAATATTCTTACTTGTTTTGCAATTTACCAGTCAGTAACTTAGTGTAGGTATGGCAATAAGAAAGTTAGATGCGCCCTTAACAAATATTTATTTACATACGGTATAATAATCATATAAAACATCAATACAACTCTCTAAGTTTAAGTTTAAGTAGAATTGGACTCAAATGTCATGTTTTCATGCAATAGTCGTAAGTGTCAGTGAATTTAATTATTATCAATAACTAGCGACCCGCCCCGGCTTCGCACGGGTGCAATGCTGATCACTACATAGTATAAAACAAAGTCCCTTCCCGCTGTCTGTCTGTCTCTATGTATGCTTAGATATTGAAAACCACGCTACGGATTTTGATGCGGTTTTTTTTTTTATAGATAAGAGTGATTCAAGAGGAAGTTTTATATGTATAATACAGTAGAGAAACACTGATAATTTTAGAGGCATTATTTCTCGTATAAAAAGTATAGGATAAAAAATCGTTATTGGGGGTTATCCCTAAGAGATAGACATATACCATTGTGGATTTTTTTGTAGACCTTTTTAAGGTGTACAATACTGTAGTACAGACGCCAGCACATCAAGCTACCCGAAACTGTCAAAATTTCCCAATCAACTTTGAACCTTATATTTTAGTGATAAAGTTGAAAATCCGTTGGGTAGTTTCAAGCACCACCGGCCGACTCCCCGGGCCGGCAACGCCCGCATTTTAAATCTGTAATATCTTCGAAAATATTCATTTAAATTACATGCTGTAAAGGGCCATAATGATCTATATGAAATGCACAATGTTTTTAAGGTACTTAATTGGATAAGGATTAATGCTGTATTACCTAAAATTGCTTCTTAAATAAGCCATTATTTCTCGTAAAAAGTTAAGGATAAAAAAATGGTTATTGTGGGTTATCCCTAAGAGATAGACATATACCATCGCGGACTTTTTTGTAGAACTTTTTAAGGTGTACAATACTGTAGTACATTATTTTGATCTATCTCGAAAGGTTCAGCCAGCGTTTACAATGTAATCGCAAAAAAATGTGTTTATTTACGACATCACATTAGAAACCTCTAAAATTATCAGTGTTTCTCTACTATATTATGCATGTATTATACATATAAACCTTCCTCTTGAATCACTCTATCTATTAAAAAAAACCGCATCAAAATCCGTTGCGGAGTTTTAAAGATCTAAGCATATATAGGGACAGACAGACAGGGAAGGACTTTGTTTTATACTATGTAGTGATAATTGTGTATATTGTTAATTGCTTAATATGATATACCTTTATATGATGTAAGACAACAGCAAAAGCTTTATTCTCGTAATTAAAAAACGTCCAAATTCAAGTCGCAATTTCGTCTCAGCGACAATTAGTGTCAAAAACTTGTCAAAAATTTAGGGAAATTAGAGGTATTTTTGACAGACTGAGATCAGACAGTACGTTCTTAAAATTACGAGAATCACCCGTCTGGTCTATACTCAACTAACCAACCTTGCTAACAAGCTAACATTTTCACCACGACACGGATACTGTACTGTCTGTCAACATGATGAAGTTCAAGAGGGTTCCCACATAATAATGCTAATAAGTAAACAAATATCCCAGAAAATCTTGCCAACATTTAAACCTTTATTAATATTTAAGGTGTTTCGTATTACTATAGAGTAACAAATGAAATAGAAGCGACACTCATTTATTTTTCGTACATACGATGATGCCGCTGAAATAATCACCTATCGCTTCCCACCACACCGCTATGATCCGCAGCCTAATTTTATAATACATTGTCAATCAGAATCTGAATAATTTTGAAGGATATTGTTAATCCATTGCTTTATATGTTCGAACAAAATTGTATGTGCCGCAACATAAATAACGCAACGAATGTTGTTGAACTGGCAAAATGAAAGCCATCGCTACTGATAGTGTGTTACGCAAACATCCCGCAGCACTCGTTCTGGCAAAAACTGTCAAAATTGTCGATGAATGACTCAATATATTGAATGGTTTCTCTTCTTCGTCGTTCCTTTACTTCTGAGGATCGCGACCATCTACGACACGTCTCCAAGCTTTGTGGTCCATCGAAGTGTGGACTACTCGGAACATGCTGTCTCCGACAGCCTTCCTCATCCCATCTGGCAATCTTGGCCCTTACTACTCGTATAATCATTTGCAGGGCAGATAGAGTTGACAATATCTAATAGTTGCTAGGCACATGGTCCAAAATCGCTTGAAACTTCGCTTGACACTTCACTTTTTGTCAAAGGACCCCGTCTTTCATCAAATATTAGGTGCATGGTAACCCTTGCCAGGTCTCAACCTTAATTGCGTTGGACGTTTTAAACGCATGGAGGAGAAAAACTTACGAGCGAAAGAGCAATGCAATCTGGAGATTTCTGATTTCTAAACATTTTTAATCTACACTTTACACTAATATTATAAAGGGGAAAGATTTATATTTTTGTATGTATGTATGTTTGTAACACGCGGTCGGTCACCTACGCGTTGGACCTTATCAAAGCGTCAACACAAACCTCCATAGTTCAGAATTTCCGAGACGCTGAAGACCGGAATAAGTGGAGGAGCATCGCGAGGGCTGCTTTGGCCAAAGAAAATGCAGAGTCATCAACCACGACCTCTCTGTCAAGAGTGAATGACTAAAAAGAGATGTTTGTAACGAATAAACTTAAAAACTGCCGGACCGAGTTCAAAAATGTTTTCACCATTAGAATGCTACACTATCCCTGTCTAACATAGACTACATTTATTATTAGAAAAAAATAGGGGTCCCTACTACCCAAGTTGTAAAAAAATAGCCATAAAAAGTCTTTCTTCACATGCGCTGCGGAAATTATTGAAGATAGAACAAAAAAAAGCTCTAAAATATTAAAGAAGATATCAATATCTACAAAAAACTTCGTGATACCATATGCCCAACTATTGTATTTATGTCGTTATAACTACTTTTTTACATTTTAAAAGTTGATAGAAATGCTGACAAAAATCAGACCATGTTATCCATACCTTTGTATTAATCCTTATCCAAATAAATCATTTCGTATTCAAGACTGTTTCAATACCTGTAGTTTACTTTTATGAATTATTCAAATCGGTCATTCCATTCAAAAGATATTAGGTACGAATTTAATAATGTCAATCTAAACAAAAGTGGCCGGTGCGACTCCACGCAGCGCAGCGGGAATTATACAATGTGTTTGTTACTTCTTCACGCAAAAACTAATGAACCGATTGCTATGAAACTTGAAACATTGCTGTGCATAGCTGTGTGCAGCTACTTGTAGTTTAAATATATTGTTAAACTAGTTTTTTTTTTTTAATTTCTAATAAAGGCTGTTTGATTTTGAATTGAATTGAAACTATACGCATTTACAATATGTTCCTGTGTGTATTCAATGTGTTTCTTTTTTCCTTCTTTCTTTCTATATGTTCGAAGCGGTGATTCGCCTCTAGAAATTCTTGTTCTATGGTGTAATATATACGATGAGTACCTTCTTATAACACTGTACTTAAGCGTCAAGCCTCGTAATTAACGCATACCTACCATACGAGCTTCGTTCGCAGAACCGCGTGTGTATGAAAATGTTCGCGACGAAGATTTTCAAATTACGCAACAAGGACAATATTGAGTAAACTTGAATCGCTTTCGTTTACATCGAGGATAGTGTTGACTTAGCTTAACGCAAACGTTCGCGTTCAAGTTAAGTGTGTGCTTGGGTTTACTTACACACATTACCCAGATTTTTATGAAAATGCTCACGGATCCTGATTCCGCTGTCCGTTAAAATCTTAGAAGGCGACCTTGCGCATTTAAATAATTAAATTTAAATTTTATTAATAGTTTTGCTGACCAACAATCAAACGTATTTCCAAACTTTTTATACAAAGAACTCAACATTACAAATCGAAGGTAACTTAAAACAAATGCACATGTCGAAGCTCTTACCAACACCACTCAATTTCAAAACCATAGGCCAAACATTGGCGCACAAACATTTTATGCTCCAATATTGGCCACCAACAAAATTAAAGCGAACACTGTCATATTTAGGGATACGTAACACAAAAACCATCGCGGAATCCCCTCTAATCTTGCGAAGGAATCTTTGGTTAAAGCCTCCTCCACACGGCTGTCTATGTTAATAAAGGTAATTATGCATTTCGCGTGCGTGAAATAAGCTCGGGTATCTACAATATCCCGGAGATTGCGTTATTATGAATGGAATTTATAAATTCAAAGTGAGACTGTTAATGTTAACGGTATGTGTTCGTTTTCTTTTGTTTAATTAATATTTTAGAGCAGCCGTGCGATTCTGTAACCATCTCACCGTGAAAACTTGGGTGAAGTGAGCGTGGAGTGAGCTGTCATTAGGGATTAACACTATTGACACTGCTCACTTTAAGCTCACTTCAATTATTTCACGGTGAGATTTTTCCAGAATCGACCGGCAGTTGTGGCCCAGTGGCTTACGAGTTTTAGGTTGTGGGTTCGAACCCAGACAGGTGTTTTACTTTGTGTAGAACATTTCATCACCGATGCTCTCAAAACGGTGAAGGAACACATCGTGAGAAAATCGACATGTCCTAGAACCAAAAATGCGAAGATTCATCTACCAACTACACAGGCACACTTTCCAGTTTAATTTCTTACATCGGACTTTCCATTTTTTTATTTGTATTTTATTTGTTTTTTATCTGCTGTATGTCTCATGTGCACTGAGTGTCTTATAGTCTGTGCTAAATAAATGTATTTTCTTTCTTTCTTTTCTTTCAACCTGCATAGGGCCCGCGTGGTAGATTACGGCCCACACCCTTTTAAGAGAGGAGGCCTGTCCCAGCAGTGGGAACATTGTAGAATGATTATGTAATCAATGTTTTGGTAATCATCGTTTTGGGGAATAATTATCAAAAATCATTCGTTACTCATATCTTGTTAAAGTAAATTGTATAAGCCTTCCATTCATACCATCGTAATGATCAAAACATTAATTAAAATCAGAGAAATATTAATTTTCAGTGGCCGAGATTTAACACTTCCTGTATAAGAAGATTGACATACATGGTGTTGTTATTTCTTTGACTAAATTTATGAATACACAGTGAGACGGTTAACGTTAAGGTGTATGTTTGTTTTCTTCTGTTTAATTAAAGTTTTGGTAATCTTGTTTTTGGGAAATCATTTTCAAAAATCATTCGTTTAATAATTGATTAGTAACCTACCCCTGTTTCGCACGGTTTTTACGTCTTTGCAAAACATCGTGAATTCTTAATAATATGTGTTTTATACACATTAACTTTTCGGAATAAATTCTCGAAATAATGGTGAAAACCGCATTAAAATCCATGGTGTAGTTTAGAGGTATAACGCGCTCACACAGACAGATTGACAGACACGAAAAGTGACGCTAATTTAATTATGTATAATACCAGATTATTATAAAATATAATTAGTGTAAAAATTAAAATTTTGTCAAGTTCAGCGTGAGACAAATTTTTAATTTTTCGGCTGTTCCTTTGGGTTTTCCTAAACCACCCCATTATTTAGGCGAACAAACAAAAAAAAATTGAAATCAGTCGAGCCATTTTCGAATTTTAACGAGACTAACGCACGACTATTGATTTTTATAATAGACTAGCGAATACGTTGCAATGCCTTTTTCATATTTTTTGCTAGAAATCTGCTCCGGCGCGCACACAACAACTTACCAAAGTTTCATCACAATTGGTCGACCCATATTCGAGTTAATTTATACTAGCGACCCGCCCCGGCTTCGCACGGGTGCAATGCTGATCACTACATAGTATAAAACAAAGTCGCTTCCCGCTGTCTGTCTGTCTCTATGTATGCTTAGAACTTTAAAAATAAGCAACGGATTTTGATGCGGTTTTTTTTTTAATAGATAGAGTGATTCAAGAGGAAGGTTTATATGCATATAATACATGCATAATATAGTAGAGAAACACTGATAATTTTAGAGCCATTATTTCTCTTAAAAAGTATAGGATAAAAAATGGTTATTGTAGGTTATCCCTAAGAGATAGACATATGCCATCGCGGACTTTTTTGTAGACCTTTTTAAGGTGTACAATACTGTAGTACATTATTTTGATCTATCTCGTAGGGTTAAGCCAGCGTTTGCAATGTAAGCGCAATAAAATGTGTTTATTTACGACATCACATTAGAAACCCCTAAAATGATCAGTGTTTCTCTACTATATTATGCATGTATTATACATATAAACCTTCCTCTTGAATTACTCTATCTATTAAAAAAAACCGCATCAAAATCCGTTGCGTAGTTTTAAAGATTTAAGCATTGTTTTATACTATGTAGTGATAGTGAAGTGATACAAAACTATACATAGATTTACATATAAAAATTCTTTATTGCATTCAGTTCCCTCCCATTGATAAATAATGATCGGAACTTGTACAATCTGAGAAATATTAATTTCGGTGGAAAGGGGACTTAACACATCCTCTATAAGAAGACTTACATACATGGTGTTGTTATTCCTTTAATTAAATTTTGCTTTTAATCAGCTTAGTCGTGATTGGTCTAAGTCTTGTAGCTGCACACTGTGCGATTATTAACTGTATTTCCAATATTGCGGTACGCGGGGCGAAAGCCTGATCGGATTAGAATATTTGATGTAGCTGGAAATTATTTGAGCTAGATAATTAAGCGGTTTTTCGTGGGTTTTGAAATTGGTAGTGTTTCTTGTTATATTTTATTTATTTATTTTATTATTTATGTTCACACAGTAAAATGGATACAGATACGACATATTTGTACTGAGTACAAAGTTACTGCTTATTTCTTAAGAAATTTCTTCCAGCAGACATGCGAAAGGAGAAAAGAAAAATAAATGATGACAATAGTGTGTTAGAACATGAAGAGAAGATTTGATTTTAATGATGAAACACTTTTTTTTAATTGTTTTTTTTTTCCATAGGATACTGGGTTTGGCCGTAGTTTACATTATAATGATCCATAAGTATTCGATGAAAATGTAAACAAATGGCTTAGAAACCGTTAGATACGGTTGCGCCACTTAAAAATTGAGTGCTTTGATTTGATTATTAAAATATTTTTATTAATCAAGATTTGGTCCCGGCTATCATTCATGGATCTTTGACAGTCGTTATGGGTAGTCAGAAGCCCGAAAGTCTGTCAACCAGTCTTACCAAGGGGTATTGTATTACCCAATAACTGGGTTGTGGAGGTCAGACAGGCAGTCGTTTCATGTATAATAATGGTAGTCAGCTGCACCCGGTTAGACTGGAAGCCATCCCCAACATAATTGCGTAAAGGCTAGGCAGATGTTGATGACATGCACCTATTGTATGTAAAAAAGAAGGAAATTGATTCTTTTAATACTTAACCAAAAATCGAATGTTGCATTATTATAAAATGTGTTATAAAAACTAGTGTTTATTTTTTTAAGACAGAAAATTCTTAATATACAAATTCAAAATCCAAAATTATTTATTTAAAATAGACTAAAAATTTTCAAACATAAAAAACAGCCTTCCAATATTTCGTCCTTCTAAACTTTCTAGTAAGAAGTAGGGAAGAAAAAGCTTCAAACTAAGTTCCCTAGCAACGCAACTCTAAAAATACCCAAAAAATAACAAACTAACATATTCCTAAAAGAGATCTTAAACACGAGATGCCGTGATAAAAAAGCTTCCAACTTTAACATTACTGTACAAAAGAAATCCAATTCCTTTGACATACAGACAAAAAAAAACATTTCTTTTCTAGTCCATTGTACAGTCAGCGTCAAAAATATCGTAAAGGGTTGTTCAGTCAGAATCAGTATAAAATTTATGTAGGGTTACGAATTCTTATTTAAACTTTCCCAAAAAAAATATAAGTAATCACTAGACCATTTAATTTTAGAAAATCGCGGGTGGCAGCTAGTAAATTTCATATTCAACATTAGTTTCGTAGCAAATGTTTTGTAACAATATTATCGTTTGAAACAGTACTTCTCTATAGGTACCTACGGTTACGTTTTGGAATGGGCAACTAGCTTCATATTTCTAGCTGATCGACTCCTTGACAATTCAAGTATTGTATATTATCGTTCAATTGAAAGAAATGATTTAAGTTTCAGTTTGACACGAAAAGATAAAGTTGAATTTTCCTTAGTAGTGAGAAAAAGAAAGAAAGAAAACATGTTTGTTTGTGGTAAACATGACGCAAAAAAAGAACACAAACACAAAAATAATAATAACAAGTTGGGTGAAAACATGCTATATCCACGCAAAACGGCGATCGCTCAGCATAATGCTAAGACCCTATGCGAGACAGAGCCCCAGCGCTGGTTTTCAGCAAAACAATGAAATGAGAAATAAAAAAAAAATATGTTCAAATCAGATCTTTTTGACGCAGACAGTACAATATAATCTGCAAGAGTAGATGTATTTAAAGTACATGACAAAAGAACTACTCTTTTTTATCTTGAGGGTAGTGGAAGATTTGGATTATTACAATGAGTGTTTACTTCAGCAGAGCATTTTTAGAGGGAACTGCGTGGGTGTAACATGTATTGTATACTATTGTAAGAGTTAAAACTTATTTTATTATTCTCCTCTCCGTAGCTAAATGATAATTGCTTCCTCTGTCCTTAAACATCATCATTATATTTTCTTTGCTTTATGTATGTATTGTATTCATTGGATTATGTAAATGTTATACCACATACTACCTACAGTATTTGTCTCTCCTTCTCCTTTTCAATCCATCCAAAGGTTGTATGAAATGAAATGAAATGAAATATATTTATTTGCAAGAATATAGGTACATAATAACATGGTAAATAATTATAGTTTCACTATATTCGACTTATCAGTCGTGCAAATATTTCCGGTAGGTACAGTACATGCATAGTAGTATCATGAAATTACATGTCATTAGTCATACACATCATAATCATAATAAAATTTACAGTCTTGCTATGTCAATATTGATTAGGTGCATTATATTAGAAAATAGGTTAAATTAATAAATGATGTCAAAATAATATAATGTCAATCAGTGTATTTAAAAGATCGCTGTTAGCGACAAGACCGCCCATTGTATCACCCTTTGTAAAATTTCTATATTTATTTCTGTAATTTACATGGTGTACATAATAAAGAGTATTCTATTCTATTGTACCTAACCTTTTCCCAACTTTGGTGGGATCGGCTTCCAGTCCAGCCGAACCGGATACAGCTGAGTATCAGTATTTCACATGGAGCGACCGATCTGAACTAAACGACCCAATTGTATTTACTTGCTACCTTGGCAGGCCTGTTGGTCTAGTGGTCAGTGGCCCTGACTACTATACGCAAGGTCGTGGGTTCGATTCCCACCCAGGACAAATGTTTGTGTGATGAGCACGATCATTTGTTCTTTGTCTGAGTGTAATTTATATATAATATGTATGTATTTAGAATTATATATTGTATGTTTATCAGTTGTCTAGTACTACTCATAGCACAAGCTCTGCTTAGTTTGGGAGTAGATGGCGTTGTGTGAAAGTTGTGGAATATTATTATTATTACCTATCAGTCTAATAATAATGCAAGTCACGAAATAAAGTTATAGCAAAGGTAAACAATAAAAATATGTAGTCATAAATATGGATGGTTTCCATTGTAAAATAAAAGGCTATAAATAAAAACTCCGAAGACAAAATACACCAAAATCCGTACGTTTCACAACTTAAAAAACATCTAAACTCAACGTACCATTTTTACATAACAACCTCTTGAAAATCCTCTCAACCAACATTGTCACCTCGTCCCAAACAAAATCCACTTCCACAAAAATGAAAAATATGACGTCATTAAATAAGATCCAGTCCACACGGGGCGAGTCACCCTAAGCACGTGTATTCGTCACTTGTACGCGTAATCCCAGTTGTCAAAAGCCCGAAAATTGCTCGACACGTCGCCGCGTTATTGTCAAGATTTGAGCTACCATTGTGCGAAATGACCCTTCGACTTACTACTGAGCTGCGTTTGAGCCGAGGTCGTTGGTAAGAAAAGTTGGTTGTTTTGTTAAGGTTGGCATTACGGAACAGTTAAAGATACGCAATTTAATGGCTTATGACGGAAAATAAAATATGTATTTTACAGGGAAACTAAATTAGGTTACTGAAAGATAAATTACGATAAAGGTCTGCCTCGTTGGTGGTCGCAAGCCCTACTATTGAGCATGAGGTGTCCTGGGTTCTGTTCTCAGGTCGGGAAAAGGGTTATTGGGTTTTTCCATCTGGAATTTCTCAGTAGTAACTCGGAGTCTGGATTTGTGCCCGGTCGATGGTAATAATCTCGCCCCCTATTACAAAGGATTTTAACATAGCTGGCGAAATGTGGGTGTACTATGGGTACACGTCTGCCACACCCTTCAGGGAAACAAGGCATGATGTTATGTTATGTTATGGAGATAAAGATGTAAACATTGATTTTAACTGATTGGCACAAACTTACAATGATTCCATTCAGGTGCTCATGATGTTTATCTACAGTGCTGTTGTAAATTATTTTCTCTTACACAAAACAGCAATAAGGGCAGAAAACAAACATCTATCGCCAAAATCCCTACACATGTGCAAAACAATGTCAAAGCTATAATAATTAAAAAGCACAAACTTTTGTTCCGCGATTAGTCTCCAGGTGATTTTATCTTAAGATCAAGTTTACTCCCCTATCTAAGCGCTCCACAAGGCATGGAACCCCACAAATGGTGGGATTTGGAGCGCTTTACACGTGTAGCTTCACTTTTTAGCGGCTTTCCTCTAATGGGTGTCACATTTTGTCACAAGATCCCCCCTTTGTTCATAGACTCACTTGCTTCCGTGTGTAGGTTTTGTCATTTAAATTGAAGAGAAAGCGAAGAATTAACGAGAGGCACCTTTGTGAGTTGAAAAGGGTTAACTAATAAATTGAAATAATACAATAACGAAGGTTCGTTTTTTTTTGTCAATTGAGTCGATATCGACTATTCTGCCAGTGTCACGTTTAGACGGTAGAGCAGAGGCGGGCCCGTCTACTTTGAACTTTGTGGTAGATGTTGGTCGCTGAACACACGAGTTTCATTTAAATGCTTATAAAAAATATTTAGGTATGTACAAACGCCAACACATCAAGCTACCCGAAACTGTCAAATTTTCCCAATCCACTTTGAACCTAATGTTTTAGTGACAAAGTTGAAAATCTATTAAGTAAAGAAATTTGACAGATTGTAGTAGCTTGATGTGCTGTCGTCTGTACATAATTATTACGCACCAATAACAATTTTATAATACATCGCCCGGCGTCCTGCCAACAGGACTTATCAGGACTTATTAGGACTTATTAGGACAGGGCAATCTATCATTAAAGTCATTTTCGTTTATAAATGTTATTAAAAAAGTGCTGTCTGAGTCTGGACATAGCTTTAAGAGGTGTCAAAGTGTGAACGTCATTTGCATGTCATTTTTACGACAAAAAAGAAAGAGAAATAAATGCTATTGAATGGAAAGCTGTCAACTGTGAATAATTTAATTAGGTATGAATAACTTTCTAGAAATAGGGTTGGGTGAGTAATTTTTATTCTTCCAACAGAACAAATGCCATATCAATATGACAGTAAGAATTTTTTTGTTGTCTTTTCAAGACATTTTTAAATTTGAATGTGGCAATTTTGACGGCCAGTTATTTTACCTCTGATTTTGCATCCCATGTATGTACGTGCGCGCGTGTGTGTGTGTGTGTGTGTGTGTGTGTATGTGCACGTGTGTGTGTGTGTGTGTATGAGTGAGTATGTGTATGTGTGTGTGTTACAAAGAGAACAAAACAATCTCTAATTACTGCTAATTTTAATAACTGATAATTTGAGATAACTGACAATTAATTATGTCTGAAAATACATACTGTCCGGCCGTCGAGAGTGAACTATGAGTACACACACACACAGACATGGCATGCAAGATGTTACAATAAATGATAATCGTCACAGTCATGTGTTGCCTTAACAGCGTGCAAATAAAAATAGGTAGAATGTTATATTAACAGCAATTAATGTTCTTAGAAAAGTTCCCAAGATATTACACAGACATTCTATTAGTAATTAAACATTCAAAACAAACCACTCACCGACTGAAAGGAGTACTTAATGACTTTCTTTCTTCTTATTCACAGAAGAATCAACATTGCAAACAGTTCGTTGTTCTTGACTATTCAAAACTATTCACACTTGCGCACTTGAAGTTTAAGTTGTTATATAAGTGTGATAAAGATGGTGTACATTGTGTAGTTGTTCTTGAAAGAGTTCTGCATTTTATTTGCATAACACACTAATACTAAAATAAAACCGCTCCATGTAAAATACTAGTGTCTATTTAGCTGCATGCGGTTAGACTGGAAGTCGACCCAAACATAGTCGGGACTAGAGATGGGTCGAGGGCAAAAACAAATATGGGCAGAATGGGCATAAACTTGGCATATTGGGCGTAAACGAGTTTACGCCCAAATAAATGCCCGATCACTGGGCGCAAAAACTAATAACTTTGTTTTGTAAAAAATAAAGCAGGAACTTAACTTAAAATGAAACTTGATGTCAGTATTTTGTATGTAAATTAAAATTTTAATCAAATAATCAGTCTTGTTAAAAAAATCACAGTAGATAATTATAGAAAATATAATTTTAACTCTCTTTAAATGAAAAATGAAGTGGTCTTGTAATTGGCTTTGATCCTACAATAGTCTTTGTATGTACGTAATATACTACTCTGCCATAAAAATACCGGGAAAAGTGACGTGAGGTCGAGTGTTATCTTGTAGTAAAACTACATTGACTCGTGTTCGTTGGTTTTTCTTGATATCAGCAGATAGTTTGGTGAGCTGGGTTGAATATTTGTCAGCGTTTATAGTTTCATTGTGTAATCAATGTATGTTATAAAAGAAAGTGTGCAATGTGCATGCCGCTAAAACTTAGAAATGAGTCCCGGTACGATCAAGGGAGTTATATGGTGTGGTAAGCCTCTATCTCCTGTCCATGAAGAATGTAAAGAATGTTCCCGTTTTTACCAGAAGGGCATACTTTTGAAGATATAAGGGCTGGAGTTTTTGCCCTCTGGAAATTTCTAGAACAGTCCAGAACAATCGAGAGTATTCGAGAGCATTCCACAACATTCAAGAACATTCTGGAATGTTGTGGAATGTTTGGGAACATTCGAGAGTATTCAGGAACATCCTAGATCATTGAGTAGGAAATTCTAAAAATTTATACATACATACATACATACATACCCCGGAAAAATTAAAAATGTTGTTTATAAACAAGTATTGTAGTTAGAATGTATTTTCAATAAAAAAAATGTTAAGTTGTAGTTGTGTGTGTTTGTTGTAGTTGTTGTTGTAAGTTGTTGTTGTAAAGTTTATTCCAACTACCACACAATCTCATATCAACTCCCTGAGCGAAACCGGCTACCCCAGGTAGTAGTTCATAAAACAGCATGCCTTGCGCGTCCCAGAAACAGCAAAGCAGAACTTTTAAGTGGTTCTTTTGACTCAGCTTCGGTTGAGTTGGTGGCGTTTCTTCTCGAGGCAGTCAAAAAGCACGACGTGTATCGTTCTCGTGATGAATCCATGATTCATCTCCAGTAACCCGATCAGACAAAAACTATTTACGTCGGGGTTGCAGCAAAAGTGATTGACAAATAGCGACACGGACTGCACGACTGGCGTCTGTAAGGATGTGCGGTACCCACCGAGCCAAAACTTTTCGATACCCAAACTCATGCAGATTGTATTCCACGGCGTGGTGACTGCAGTTAAGTGCTTCCGCTAATTCACAACTGGTAGCATCCGGATTCGACTGCAGTTCGCGGCGTAAATCGTCATCATTCACAGCGGTTGGTCGTCCTGAACGTGGCTGACTTTCAAGGCTCCTGTATCCTCATTTAAAACGGTCAAGCCATCGGGACACCGTCGCATGGCTTGTAGAGACGCCAGCACATCAAGCTACTACAATCTGTCAGATTTCTTTAATAGATTTTCAACTTTATCGCTGAAGCATAAGTTGATTGGGAAAATCTGACAGTTTCGGGTAGCTTGATGTGCTGGCGTCTGTACTTCCAGCGCCCAATGCAGTATTGATATTGTCAGCCCCAGCCCGCGCACTGTGGCCTGAGGCCCCTCTCCCACAGCGACTTTTTCTAGCGAGGCTGTTCCGCGTTTCGTAAACGCGTGACAGCATCGCTACTACCGCACGTTAGTCGCATTTGCAACGCGCTACAGAAGCGATGACAACTCGCTACTCGCTACATCGCGACTGTATCGAAGTAAACGCGCGACCGTGTCGGACGACATCGCGGAGAGAACGGAGGGAGGGTGGCGCGTGAGTGGAGATGTGGAAAACCGAGCATCAGTGCAACAAAGACAGGTCGAGTGCTGTAAAAACAGCACCAAAGACAACGTGACTAATGTTGCCTCAACGGAGTCCGTCTTGCAAGTCTGGCATTTTTGTGTCATTACTGAAACGCGTTTGCATCGCGACAGAAGCGCGACAGTATCGCGTTTGCATCGCGACTGAGAATCGTGGTGTGAGCGAGTGCAAACAGCTAGCAACCTATGGTTGTAAAAATACCGTATAGTACCAAAAGGCTAGGTATTAAACAGGTATTTTACCATAACTTACGGTATTATTGGTATTTTGTGTATTTTAGATTTTGATTCACTTTTTAAGATCCTGCGTTATTACGAAGAGTTGTAGTTTAATAAATAAAATATATTTGAAGTTTTGATTGTATTCTATATTTTAGAATGACTAATTCTAATCTAATTTAATAATATAATAATCTAATCTAATAGTCGTGTTACACGACTATCAGCGTATTAGGTTTCTGCTTGAAGGCACCCAGAGCAGTACCGACAATCTACGATGTCATCGTCATCGTGATCGTGATCGTCATTGTCATCGTGATTGTCATCGTCATCGTGATCGTGATCGTGAGCGTGATCGTGATCGTCATCGTCATCGTGATTGTCATCGTCATCGTGACCGTCATCGTCATCGTGATCGTGATCGTGAGCGTGATCGTCATCGTGATCGTCATCGTGATCGTGAACGTGATCTTCATCGTGATCGTGATCGTGATCGTCATCGTGATTGTGATCGTCATCGTGATCGTCATCTTCATCGTGATCGTGATCGTCATCGTCATCGTCATTGTGATTGTCATCGTCATCGTCATCGTGATCGTCACCGTCATCGTGATCGTGATCGTGATTGTAAGCGTGATCGTCATCGTGATCGTGATCGTCATCGTGATCGTCATCTTCATCGTGATCGTGATTGTCATCGTCATCGTGATCGTGATTGTGAGCGTGATCGTCATCGTCATCGTGATCGTGATCGTCATCGTGATCGTGATCGTCATCGTCATCGTGAACGTCATCGTCATCATCGTCATCGTCATCGTCATCTAGTGATGAGCAAAGCAAGACCAAGACCAAGACTGGGACAGTCTTTGTATTGGTCTTCGTGTTGCTTACTCAGTCTTGGTCTTGGTCTTGCTTGTTCGGTCTTTGTGTTGGTCTTGCTAGTGTATAGATAGTCTTGGTCTTGCTCAAATACTTCGAGTCTTGATCATGGTCTTGGTCTTGGATTTTGCTCATCACTACTTCTATCTCATTCTCTCGCACGTTAAGTCCTATAGATGTGTGTTTATCTCTTTTTACCGTCGCTTTTTCGTTTCATTGATTTTCAAATCACAACGATGCTAAAGTTTTCACTTCAAAATACCATTTCATGTTTTATATCTGTGCATTTCCACCGTATTTTCAGTATTTAAATTATAACTCAGATAATTTACTTAAAAAATACAGAAACAATCGATTTATACATAAAATACCGTAGCAAATGGTATAATACCGTATTATACGGTATTTTTCGTTTTATACGTTTCAATACAAACGGTATAATACAGCACTTACATCTCTATAGCAACCGCATCGCGACTGTATCGATGCGAAAGCGCGACAGCATCGCTACAAAAAGTCGCCGTGGCGTGGGCGAGAGGCCTAAAAAGTACTCGTATAAGAACAGTGTTCGAACTTGTCGCTCGTCCATTTTTTCTTCAAACTTACTAAACCGATCCCGAGGGCGCCTTTATATTTCCCCACATCACAAGTACCTAGAACATTCTACCACACTCTAGAATACTATCGAAAACAATTGACCAGATAAAGAAAATGTATAGAGTTTTGTAGTGTCTCATTAACAGGAAAAGGAACATATATGGGGTATTTTCGGATACCCCTAGGTATGAGGAATCGAATTTTTTTGTATTGACGTCGCTATTTGGACCAATTAATCTTTTCTGCACACTCAAATATGAATTTAATCAAATAATTTGAATGAAAAAAGTACTAAAAGTTCTGTTAAAGTTTTTGCCCAGGCAAAAGGCATTTATTGGGCGTTTACGGGCATTTATCCGGCGTTTATTCAAAGCGCCCAATTTGCCAGGGCATAAACCCATCTCTAGTCGGGACAAGTCTCGTCAGACGATGATGAATTAAAACAGGTACTCGTAACATTAACGAACCGTTTGCTTGCATCTACATTTTAAGTACAGCCCGTCGATTCTGGAAAAATCTCACCGTGATAACTAAGGTGAAGTGAGCTTAGAGTGAGCTGTGAGTCATGCTGATGCTAGGGATTGACACTATTGACGACTCACTCCACGCTCACTTCACCCAAGTTTTCACGGTGAGATGGTTACAGAATCGCACTGCTGAGTTTACTATATGTGTCAGTATCATTCGTTCCACAAATCTTAGACTAACTATTCGTTCCACAAATCTTAGACTAACTTCAAGCAAGTCATGACCAGATTAATACACGAATACAAACCCGACTTGACATTAATTTCAAGTTCCGACGTGTTCCTATTTCAAAAGCGTTAAGTTTAGCCAGTTGCAACGTCTAAACTATCACGTGTTTTTGAAACAGTTCGCTATTGTAATACTGTTGGTTTTATTAGAAATTACAAGGACCAATTTGCAACGGAGTTGTTGCCTATTTTCCACTTCTTGCTGGAGTCAAATTATATGCTATCAGAATACTATCAATTTATGATTCATGATCATGACCTCTGTTTAAGCCTTCGGGAATTAGAGACGTGATGCTATGTTATGGTAAGTTAACTTGTTAAAATAAAAAATAAATGTTACCTATTTGGCGATTAAAAATCGCAATCTGAAATAATATTTACACTTGTGCAAAAAATCATGAAATATTATCTTGATTAAATAAATAAACCCCACAAATCAAATAAATACTACAAACAATATACATACATACATAAACGTTTTATGATTTTTGTGAGGTGAAAAATATGCAATGGCATATTTTTCACCTCACAAAAATCATAAAACATGAACACGTACGCACCCAAAAATCTAATCAAATATCTACATTCTACAATATATGGATTCCAAATCTCACAGAGTCTTATTAACCTGAAGAAAATTTAATCAAGTCAGTGATAAGCTTTTAAGCCTAGTCGAGTTTCGTTGAGCATATAACACAGTGTCAAATGTACCGAGGAAGACGAAACCCAGACTGCTAAATCCTTAAGAAGAATTACCAACGTTGATCAAGTAACACGAGGCCTTTTGTGAGTCGTAAACTCCAATGTTATTGGAGGAAGGCCTTGTTTAGACGGAGATGCTGTTTTGTGGTTGGTTAAACTGCTTTGGAATGAACTAGACGTGTTACGCTAAGTGTCTAAACACACTATGCCAAAGTGACGCGACCGAAGTTCAGCACAATCACGCCTGCAATGCTATTTGATTTACTGACGACACACTATACCGAAATTACGTTGCGTCATAGCGTACAGCCTAACTTCGGTCGGGCGTAAGTTCGGGTTTTGCACCTCGAAAGTAATAACAAGATCACTTTGTTTTGCGTCTGTCTGTCCAACTGTGTAGATAACACGACACGACGCCACGACAGCGCTCGAGACACTTAATACACACACAAAGTTTCGGAACTGAATTTCTGCCGCGTAAGTTCGGCACTTATGGTGTTTCATGTCAGCCGAATACGTCGGATCGTAAAATCAGCCGCTGAACTTCGGTTTACGCCTGCAATGCTATTTGAATTACTGACAGCACACTATGCCGAAATTACGTCGCGTCATAGCGTACAGCCTAACTTCGGTCGGGCGTAAGTTCGGGTTTCACACCTCGAAAGTAATAACAAGATCACTTTGTTTTGCGTCTGTCTGTCCAACTGTGTAGATAACACGACACGACGCCACGACAGCGCTCGAGACACTGAATACACACACAAAGTTGCGGAACTGAATTTCTGTCGCGTAAGTTCGGTACTTATGGTGTGTCATTTCAGCCGAATACCTCGGAACGTAAAATCAGCCGCCGAACTTCGGTCACGTAACTTCGGCATGTTTAGACACTAAGGCTTACACCATGGATCACTAAATGTCTGTCTCTATCATCTTCAAACTATTAACGGACAATGGCCCTCCTTCCATCCCACGCCGCATGCCATGTCACCTGTGCACTTGATGATCTTATGACTGCGTCAGTGGGCGGAGTTCGCGCGGCTGTATTTAGGGGCCAAAAATATTTAAAGTGTTTGCCATCGATACGCTAAGACAAAAGAGACAAGAAGACGGAAACAACGAGATAATTATATGTGATTCGATTAGGGAAATTAACTGTTTATCAAATGACACACTACGTCAATTTCTGCTATACCCATTTCATATAACTGTCAAAGAATGGCAGTTGTGATTTGAATATACAGACAATTTGAGTTGGTAGTCAATTTGAAGTGAGCAGTGGTGGTTCAGTGGAAACGGTCACAACTTGTGATGCACTGTCCACAGAAGTCATAATCATACTCGTAGGTATAGGTACTTCTTTGATCGAATTAGGACTTCAAAACTTCGACGAAATCGTTCTTGATTTAAACAAAAGATTCAAACATTCTTTTCTTTTTCTTTTTCATCAACTGACAGGTACAGTCAGCTTGTCAGAATGACTGCCACGTATGAACGCCTCTTTATCGATTCTACTTCAATATTTGAGTGTCATCGTATTTTATTAACTCCGAATTCAATATCCTCGTGTGATAACGTGATCAAATTTAATCCTTCGGCGATATTAAAAAAAAGACATTTTTTTCTGCTTATAGGATTTTATACATTCTTCAATGTGGGGCTAAACATAATGACTTTTTTACGAGAAAGATGGCGCAGTTCAGTCCACATAGCAACTGATTGTTTTGAAAAAAATCGTCTTTAAGACCTAGACAAGAAGCGCCAATTAAGCAAAAGTCGCCCAAGGCCTTCATACACATCGACATACAATGATGCTGATCAACACTTTCTGTACACGGTGTGACCGGGTTTTCAAGACCAAATTTGGTTTTGTACGTTATCAGAGAGCTCATGAAAGGAATCAAAATTGGATAGAAATAGAATTAAAAAACGGTGAAGAGGGCTATATTACTTTTTCTTAAACACGTCATTATTAATATGTAGCATTAAATGTTAATTCTTTTTTCTAGTTTAGTATCTTTTTTCTATTCTATTCTATAGTTTTTAAATTTAAAACCTTACTGCCAAAACGAGCAGTTTAGAAATCAAGCGGACTTGATTTATAAAACTGCGGGTTTTGCGTAACACATTAAGGGCCCTTTCCCACGGCAAGATCCCGTTTTTCGCAGGTACGGTTTTTTCCAGGATACCGTTTAGTAGTGTACCTACGTGTATAAATATACATATTCAAACAGGCATCCCGTTTGCAGTATCCGGGAAACAGGATACTGGTGTGAATACATATATTAAACACGTACACAACTAAACGGGATCCTGCAAAAAACGGTACCTGCAAAAAACGGGATCATGACGTGGGAAAGGGCCCTAACAGTAGGAATGTCTTTCATTTTGACAGTTCAACAATATTCATTGCGTCACTTACATTGTTGAGCAAAATACTGGTATTCAGCTGTATCCGATTAGACTGGAAGCCGACCCCAACATAGTTGTGAAAAGGCTAGGCAGATGATGATGATGACTTCCGTTGTTAAGTAGACAAATTTTTCGAAGATTTGAAGCAATGGATTAGCAATACCCTTCAAAATTATTCACATAGTGATTGATAGTTTGTTACGCAATTAGCGTGCTGCTCGGTTTACTAAAGACGTCTAGTCGGAAATATATCCTGCTCGCCCCGGCATCGCTACCGGCCTACCTTGACTTAACTGAAAACATTATAATGTTTAACCAAAACAAATTCGAATAATAAACTCCATATCGACTTCAATTCATTCGAAACAAAACCCATTCAATTATAAAAGCTATAAAAAGATCGTATCAAATCGATCCTCGGCAACAAATCAACAATAATTTTATACTAAAACAACCACAATATCTTTCTGTTGTATTCGATTAATTGAAAAAATGAACTGTGTGAAGTAAAAGCAATTTTTATACATAAACAATAAAGGCATTGTTATGGGAAGTCGAAAACTCGTTCGATGCGAAGAGCTTTGAAAATTTTAATTAAAGACACGTTGGTACGCCTTTTTGTGCTGGTATTAAATCTTTTCCGTGTAAATATCAAAAGCATAGTTTAATTTGAAGAGGAAATATTCATGTTTTTAGCGGTTGTGGATAGGATACCTATGGATTTCGTGGAAGTCTTGATTGAAAGTGGTAACGAATTGATTATATCAGCAGGGTAATTGCGTCATACACCTTCATACGCTTTCATTTTGACAGTTCAACAACACCCTTTGCGTTATTTACGTTGTTGAGCTGCCAATTTTTTCGAACATATGAAGCAACGGACTAGCAATATCTTTCACAATGATTCAGTTTGTGATTGTTAGTCTGTTACACAATTAGGTTATTAAAAATTAAAATTAAAATAGTTTATTTCTGTAACTTTCTTGTACAATATTATTCTGTGGCTAGAACCTCCCAGTAAGCATGTAGTAATGCTTGTATTGGGTGGTTCTGCTCCTCCCTCGGATCAACATTATTTTCAGGCAACTAGATAACTAAACTATTTTAAGGTTGTTAGGTGCTGGTAAATAAGAGGTATTTTTTTTGTTTTGATGACGTCATAATCGTATCAAAGTTAGATGGAAATTATAAACCTATTAAACCATTAGCTTAATACGAAATCTATTTTTTTTTTTTTTTTGTTTTTAAGTTAGTCCGTATACCCAATTACCTGTCTATCACCAGTTTTGGCTTACTGGAGTTAGAAAAACCTATCTATCTCTGGTTTTATTTATTTATTTAATACTTCAAGCACAAAAAATTTACAGAGGCGGACTTAATGCCATAGGCATTTTCTACCAGTCAACCTTTGGGTGATGCAGAGACAAACAATAGTAGGTGCAATCATGAAAATTGAGGAACAAATATATTTTAAATATAAATATAATATATGTACCTAATTACATATAAATATGAGCAAGCACCAATAAATATACGTACGTAAATACATGAATATACTAAAAAGAAATAAGACAAACAATGAGAAAATATTAGCGTTGTTATGATACTGCCAGCTTCTTGCGAATGTGCTTGCGAACCTTAACTTTTTTTATTAACGTTTTTAACTTCCCAATAATCTATATCAATAGCGATATGTATGATTATGTGATACTGGCAGCTAATTATTGTACTGGCTACTATCAGTAGCAGTCTGCTTTTAACTGAAAATGGCTTATGCATTTATTCCAGAAAACTGACACACGTTCACATGTCCAATTCTAGAATGAACTAAAGCCATTGACTTACCCAAGGAGAATGTGTAAGAAAACGTACAAAGTGCCCATGTTTCTTTTTCCTTATTAGATAAGTGGAAGTTTAAACGGTATTGGACCCATGTGCACGCGCCACTTAGAATATCGTACAGCAATAACATCTCAGTTTTATAGCATCTAGAGTGGATATCCTTTCACTATGCCATGTATACACTGTTGCTGTTTTAAATTCTTTTTCAACTATTTTGTTACGCAATGTTTGTTTTGTTTTTATCTGCCCCCTTGGTCTCGCGACTGCTGAGCGTGGAGTCCTGGGTTTTTCCATTGGGAATTGCTTAGTAACAGCCCAGAGTTTGGCGGTGTGATACCTCCCATGCCTCGGAAAGCACGTGGCGTCGTTGGCTCTGTGCCTGATCTCTTTCCGATCGTGTCGGATGGCCCATCGGGCAATGAGAGTGAGGGAAGAGGGAGTGCATCTATGTCTACGCACACACTTGTGCAGTATAATATCTTCCGTTGAGATTGTCTATCATGGCCGAAATACGGTCTGAAGGATTATTCATACAGTGTTGATCATATTATGGTATAGCGTAAATTACAGTATGGTAGTATGGGTATTGGCGTGTGCTCGCGTGATGTTGATTAGGATAGAAAAGGACTGGAGTTTCGGCATTAATCAAAATATTTTTTCAATCTTTATTTTAAGGGCGTTATCGCTCATAACGTCGCCCTGTAACATCAGCACAATCAACTAAACCTAAAAACAGATAACTCTTACTCTAAAACAAAGAATGCCAGTTTGTGCAATATCCTAGCTTGTACTGATAAAGGACATGCCAGGATAGCATTACACTCTCCGATATCATACATATTTATAGGGCCAATGAAATTATATCTCAAAGCCCCATTCCGCACACACTCCAAAACATGTTGCACATCTTCGACTACTCCAGATTCTTCACAGTTGGGTGATGTTACCTTTTTCATCAGAAAACCGAACTTCTTTGATGGAACGTGACCGGAACGAAGTCTTAGTGCCATAACTAAATCCCTTCTACTAAGCATATTTTGATCTGTCCAATTATATACTGAAAGCTGTGGATGGATGGACTTGTACCATAAAATAAAGGCTCAAATCATATGGCATAAAGCGACATCATTACTCTGTATAGCATATTTGTTGCTCATTTTTTAATAAGACACATTTATCCCTAAACAACTGTCATCCTGGCTCATAATTCCACAAATCAAATGATATTTTTCGAAGCTTTAACAATATTTCAATATACTCTCTGCTAACGCCATATTTATAGCTTCGTAAAAAAGAATATATGCCCTTGACAATTTTTTTTTTTGTTCACCTCAGAATAAGACCAAAAAGTAAATAAAGAAATAAGGAAAAAAGATATTCGTCACAAAAAAATCAAACGCAATTATACGAATAGGGAAACACAAGAAAAGTTACGTTCAAAACGCGAGGTAGATTAGATAGGGCATCTGTATCAAAGGACGGAATGAGGGTAAGTTGATTCCGAATTTATTGAGTAACGACTACACTGGGGATGCGAGGCTGACAGATAGATGGGGCTGCTTTTATTTTCAGCAGATAGGTACTTAGATAAAGCTAAGTCTCACGAATCTTGGAGATGGACATAAACGGGTCAAGAGATGGAAATATCTTCTTATCTATACAATATTACAAAACATGTTAAAATAACTCTCTGTTAACCTTTACCATTATTTCTGCATTTGTAACTGCTCTGCAGCTTTGATTTTTTTTCTGGCTACTCTTTTGCTAAGTAAAATAAATCTTTTCAACAAACAAAAAAAAATCTTCTAGAAACAGATCATATAAGAATAAAAAAATACATTAACTAAAGAAGAGCATAATCTCTATATCTACTAAAGATCTAAATAGTGAAATAACGTAAAACTTGAAAGAATAATATCATATATCTCCATTCCCTTCATAATACTCAACAAAGATACAACACAACAGTCACCATTCAAACCACAAAATCATTTTTCATAAACAATCTCTTCGCTATATTAATCAACTTCGTCGCTTTATTTGTCGACAGGCCTTCAAGACCCTCCACACACATCCGATAAGCGACCATCGCCTTGAAGGATTATTGAATTCATTCCTCTTAATGTCAAAGAGGCCTTTTATTTGACGGCAGGGGTTGAAAGCCCTCCCTCCTCTATATACGACGTATAATCAAAATCAATCGAATTCTTTGAAATGGATCACGGTTCAACTGAGTTTATTTTTCATACGTGTTACATACTCAAACTTTTGTTATTAGATATCTTGTTTATACAGACTCAAATTAGCCAGCGAAACTGCAGACGTGACCGTATTGATATCTAAACTCAATCAAAAAAATTAAAAAAAATTAAAATTAAAAGGTTTGATGTTTTAGTGTTAGAGTTCAACGACTGCCGGTAGTGTTGTTACTTGAAGCATCAGTTCCGAAAATGTGTTTTATCGTTTTTAGATATATCGATATCTAAACATGATTCGTATCAGACGGGATTGATATCGACCAATCGCGTCTGAAATTAACACAAAAAACGGATTTCTTAAACTGATATTTCAAGTAAATACACTAATAGCGGTCGATGACCCCACAAAAAAATCATCAAAGTATTTTATTTTTATTTTTTAAGTTTATCCCATATCACATCTGCAGATTTTCGCTAGCTAATTTGATGTGACCCTTTACAAAAAATTTAATAACACTTAAGGCAAGTTCTTTGTATTCTGTATTAAGTTCATCTAATATTAATAGAAAAACTTGACAAGAACCTAAACAAAACTTTTAAAAAAAAGTTTTTATACTTCACCAAAAACTAACCGGCCCCGTTCTAAAAATGGAATTTTATGAATTTTTCATTGTGTATTAATTTGAAGAGTTTCAAAGGATTTAAAATACACAAGAATAATCTTTGTTACGGCCTCAAACAGTGGGGAAATGTAATATAACTAACGTTGCAATATATTACAATTTGTGGGTAGCCTGGGAGCGAACGGCGTAATTAATATCAAGTTTGCGATAAATTTATGACTGCACGGCCGGCTTCTTTTATACAGTCATTTTAAACCTTATTGTTAATGCACCAAAGTGCTTTTTCAATAGGATGTAAAAGAGAAAGATTGCCTTTGTAAACCTCGAAAGCAAAGGTGAGAGATTTTTTATTCCGGAAACAGTGACTTTTATGTTTTTGATGTGTTTATTCAGTATTTTTTATCTTTTATCGATAAATATTGATAAAATTGGAGAAATATTTTATTCAAACAATCGCGACTTGGCCATTTGGAAGCTCCCGAACTCCATTGTTTAGTAAATTAAGAACTTCCACAAGTGCTGCTGCTCACTGGACGTAAATAAGATACATCAAAAACCTTTACGTATGGCACATTATGGAACTTTTTCATATTTCATGTTTTTAAATCGTTTAACAACGATCTACTTCTAACTTTCAATTAACATGACTGTTTTAGAATCACCATCTGCTATACCATGTGCAACCTTTAAACTTTATTAATAAATTTTTTTTAATTATTATTAGCCTATACTGCTGGGCAAAGGCTTCCCCCAAGTCCTCCCGAGAACTCTTATGCCGCGCCACCTTGAACCAGCCTTCACGGTACGCGTCAAGATCATCTCTATAAATAGTTAGAATCGCAAAATGATAAACCAAAACTAAAATACCGTCTAGTTACAAGATCAACGCGCCAACAACAAACACAATAGCTTACCTCCATAAATCTATTTATTCTAATTTAAACACTAAACCATGAAGCCTGCTAAATTACTCGCGCGTATCCAAGATCTAATTATTGGCTTTGAACTATTCCCAATTCAAATGCTAAGTTATTTACACTTGATGATACGCCTCGGCTATGTCCAAAAACTAGCTTCTGTCTGCGATTTCGTCTGTGTAAAATTTCGTGTTCCCCCGACCTACCCCGTCAAATCGCATCGCCTACCCGCGCTACTACTTCGTTTTCGGTTAGAGTTCTCTCTTTTTTTTTCCTTTTTTGCTCGGCTCCTAAGGTTCTTAGCGTGATGTTGAGAATTAAGCTCAATTCTTGTGAAAGGCTATTTAAATAAAAAAAAACACTTACATTGGCATTTAAATACAAACATATTTTTTTCAAATTCGACTGATTGTTCCAGAGATTAGCGCATTCAAACAAACTTTTCGGCTTTATTATTAGTAGATATAGAGGTCAAATTTAATTATAAGTGTAGATTACATCTAAGTTACAGCTGTTATCAATGCAGAATCTGCTCAAAGCCAATGTGAGTGTGTGAAAGCAATGTTTACTCGTTAACAGGAATTGCTTTAGCATAATATCACCGATGCAACATCACCTGAACCACATGATGTTAGACGATACGAGTATCAACGCAACATTGTCTTTAAACTTTCGTAATCGAGTTATGGTGTGGTGTAAGATACTGCGAACTTGCAAACAAAGGGACTAAGTTCGAACCTGAAGCTTTTAGTATACATGCAACACACTGACGGTCGGGTGGGTCCACAAACTCGAGGTCTCAGGCTCAGCGCGCTATGAAGTCAGCTGTGCTAGGAGTCTCTTGATAAAATTAGGAATTAAATTATCTGGAAAGAATCGGAGTTACCGACATAGCTTGCAGAGTAAGCAAACTGAAGTGGCAGTGAGCTGGCCACGTTTGTCGAAGGACCGATGGCCGGCGGAGCAGACGAGTCCTGGAGTGGATACCGTGTATCAACAAGCGTAGTGTGGGACGCCCCCCAGCTAGATGGACGGACGACCTAAAGAAGGCGGCTGGAACGGACTGGGTGCGGAAGGTGGAGGATAGATTGTTGTGGCGCAGCCTATGTCCAGCAGTGGACTGCAGTAGGCTGAGTTGATTGATACATGCAACTCACGTCACGTAACTGTTCCTTATGTTGATAATAATATCTGAGATAGTTAAGGAGATCGGGACATAAATTTTAAGTTTAAAATTGCATTTTGATAAGTGTCAGTAACAAACTCACCTAACATAAGATCATTTTTATTTCTACTGACCCGACAGACGTTGTCCTCTCCAAATTTCAATAATGAATATATTGCGCATCGACGGACGGTTCCGTACACATTTGTAGGTATGCAAATAGTTTATCACGGGATTTTTTTTTTTATGTAACTACAAATTTACGGTTTTCGGTTTGTTTCCTTTGCCTGTGCTACATGACATTGCTTCGTGACAAATTTGATGATTTTAGATCAACGGGAAGTGTACCGTATAGGTTTTGATTCCGGAACATAAACGCCCGTATCTTTTGATTGTGTTGACTTAGAAGTTTGATTTTTCACTGCTTCAAGGCAATGCGTGGAGTTATCAAGTTGAAGTTAATATCAAATACTCAGGTATTAGATATTAATTTCAACTTGATAACTCCACGCGTTCCTCAGAAAAAGGGTCTTGACCGACGGACAAACACACTAACAATGAAGTGATCTTATAAGGGTTCCGTTTTTCCTTTTGAGGTACGGAACCCTAAGAACGGGAAATAATACATATTGGTTTAGCCGTTCTCAAACGATGCGCTTATCAACGAAAAGTATTTCATTTTTGTTAAAATAGATATGTCATCCAAAATACTAATACTAATTAATGAATAAAAATTTAAAAATCTCACCGTGATAACTAAGGTGAAGTGAGCTTAGAGTGAGCTGTGAGTCCTGCTGATGCTAGGGATTGACACTTTTGACGACTCACTCCACGCTCACTTCACCCAAGTTTTCACGGTGAGATGGTTACAGAATCGCACGGCTGTTTCGATTCACTTGGGTTTGTTGTGGTAATTTTTGCGCTTTTGCACTTCGTTAAAATGAAACCCTGCTCAAAAATCATATATGCCAGAATTGAGCAAATTAAGTTTTAATATAGAGTTTACTACTTCTAAACTCCAGTCATCAAAAATACTGTCATACGAACGTCTGCAACATAAAAAGGGGCACCATAAAAGTTGTATGAAGATATAAAAACCACCAGACACTCGGCCTCAATAAAACGCAAAAACAACTTATTAAAATTTTACACCAACCGTATCTACATAATTAAAGAGTGAAGAACGTGAAATGATTTCCAGTCCAAGCAAAATTATGTAAATTATATACCCTCGAACGTGTAACTAGGGGCCATACTTAAATAATAATTACCTTGGGTAATGTTGGGGTACAAATCATGTAGTAGACTAAGGTCTACTGGTTTAACATAGGTTTATTATTATTAATGCCCAAGGAAACCGACGATCGCTGGGGATTGGTGCAGCCAGCGGAAGGTTCGTATTAGACATCGTAAGATATCATAGGAGCTTCGGTACCAAGATTATTATACTAAATTAATGTTGTAAAGAGGGATCCGACTCGGTTCCGTTTCGGAGGGTATTTTGAGAAGTGATTCCTGATCTGTATTTACGGCTTAAGTTTACAACTTGGGAATAGTAAAGTTTTTGCTTTAGAATATCATAACTGTTGGATCATGACAAATGTGATTAAAATTAATTCCCCTGGAGGTCATAACTAAGTGCTTAGAACAATTAACATTATTACCGCCCAGGCAAGATTCTATGACAGTGAATATTCTGACTAGATAAACAATCCATTTAGTATCTAATCTCCACTTTTCCATATCCACCAACCCGCACTGGGCCCGCGTGGTGGATTATGGCCCACTCCCTCTCATAAAGAGGATGCCTGTATCCCAGCAGTGAGAACATTTTACGCTGGTTATGCTCCACTTTTCAATATAAAACAACTAGCGACCCGCCCCGGCTTCGCACGGGTGCAATGGAGAAACGCTGATAATTTTAGAGCCATTATTTCTCGTAAAAAGTATAGGATAAAAAATGGTTATTGTGGGTTATCCCTTTTGTGGATCTTTTTAAGGTGTACAATACTGTAGTACATTATTTTGATCTATCTCGACGGGTTCAGCCAGCGTTTACAATGTAAGCGCAAAAAAATGTGTTTATTTACGACATTACATTAGAAACCTCTAAAATTATCAGTGTTTCTCTACTATATTATGCATGTATTATACATATAAACCTTCCTCTTGAATCACTCTATCTATTAAAAAAAACCGCATCAAAATCCGTTGCGTAGTTTTAAAGATCTAAGCATATATAGGGACAGACAGACAGGGAAGCGACTTTGTTTTATACTATGTAGTGAAGAACATAAAATTGAATTCCGATAAGATAAACAACGACACTTAAAAAGTAACGCAAGATTACAATTTAACTACAATACACGGAATTGGATAACTTGAGATCCGACCAGACCTTTCTGTTTATCCAATTAATCGCGAGGAGTTTTACCAGACAATGAATTTCATTCGTATCTTAAAGTTCTTAAAGTAATCTTCGCACTTGAACCTACAGAGAATATTTCCATCTCTTTTACACTTTCTGCAGCTGATGAAGCTTACAATCTAGGAGAAATAATGTCAGCCTTGTAACTTAATCAAATTTCGCTCAGTTTGGCAGTTAGACGAGACGGAATTTCATTTAGCGAATTAAGATCACTATACGGTACTGTTTTAAGATTTTAGCGGGTTTAATTCCGTTTCAATTCGTGAACCTCGAATCTTTTATGTATAATTTTTATATACAGAAGTCGCTTCAGAACTAAAACAGAAGAATTAGCGTGAAGAATATAATAATTTCTTGGGTTTTCGTGTTCCACTTCCTTATTTTTACAAAGTGACAGCTCATAATCATCCATTTTTATTCTTAGATATTCCACTTTATACAAAATTCCAATTACCAATCGGACTGTAAACTAACATAGAATGATTAGATACTACAACATCAATTTATTCTTTCTAGAAAAAAGATCCTTCTAACCGAACTAAGGTTCATAGCAAACTTTTTCCAAGCGTTTCATGTCAAAAAGTTGTGTATTTCCAACTCGTTGTGAAAACTGTCTGATCAATTCTGACTCAGCTAATGGAGTCTCTTTGTTTGAAATTAGAAGTTCTCCTCTTGTTTGTGTGTTGTCTATGGATAAATTATTTAATTGAATAATTTATTGAGGTATAAAAGCTTTCAGTTTGATTACTGGAATGCTTAGTTCATCAGATTTTAGGGTTTTGTGTAGTTTTGCAGAAATATTTGGGTTTATAGATATTTGATATTTTTTTAAGGCTATTTCTGTTGTCAAACTATCGTATCCGTGTCTATCGTGGAGCCTCTTTTAACGCATACACTCGTATATACTTTATGAAAAATTTCTTAATATATAAAATATTAATTGCATTCTACAATGTGTACTTATGTATTTGTATTTACTTTTAAATTAAATATGAAGGTTAGTAGGTCTACAAAGTTAAAATGTATCCATTTACTTAAATAACTTTTACAGTATGACTAACTATTTGCACTAGATACTATGACTAACTAACAATAAAAATAAATACAAAAACAAAATGACGTTAAGCGTCGAAGTACTCGTCCGCATCGCTTTCATCTGGAAACGTGCCCAGAAGACTGGCAGCTTTGTCACGTTGAATTGCAATGCTAATTCTTTGGCCAACCCAGCCCACTATTCAAGTTAAATTAAATGAAAAACAAAAACAAAATCGTTGTTGTACTAAAACTGCTCCACCCTTTGTCAGCTCTCAAACGATATTAAAAAGATACATACACAGTATTTGCATTCGTTTTGTCCACAGCACCGTCCACTTTCTAAAACAACGGTTGTTTAAGCCACAAATTAAATGCAAATTGCTAATTCACTATTACGACTAAGCATGTTGATTTCTTTTAATGAGTTCATTTGGACAAAAGAAAAGAGTCATCCTAAGGGATTTGGTCTACAGTTTATTTACTATCGAATTAAAGCAATAGACCAAGATTAAGGTCCTTTTTTGTTTTCTATTCTTACATTACAAAGGTACTCGATTTGTCGAATGAGAAGACTAACCTTTTTTTTTTCGGGGGGAACCCTTCAAAATGACCTGGAATTTGGGGAAAAAGACCAGGTAGTGTGGGACTCTTACCTCACTAAAACCACGCCGGTGATCACCATCAGCACATGGAGGGAGTCCCGTTACCTCTTAATAGACCAATCCGGAACCCCCTCAGTGCAACGCCTGTTAGGGCACGTCCCTGGGGAGACTATAGACCTACAAAGCAATTTGGCGTCGCACAAAGAACAGAATTACAGCTCAGACATTGAGACAAAATCCATCCCATATATATATATAACTATTGTGTTCTCATTCAATACAAATGCCTGCCTCTATCTACTAATCAAATTCTTCTTACAAATTCTGTCAGCAAGTCTTCTGTTACTAGAATTTCATACGATGTTACTAGTTTAACGGGTGTAAGAATACCCTTAACGAAGCCTTGAAGAGGAACTGGTTCAGTAGATCGAGGCGAGGCAGCAATTGTATTTATTGTTCTGCCCGTTATTATGGTAGTTCTTTTTTACTGGATCATACGTGGGAACCTTCTGCGTACGGAGATATTAAAGATCATACTTCCAACTTTTATGGCCTTCTTTTTACGAAAACAATTTTTAAATGTTATCTTTAAAATACTTCCACGATCCTTGTACCGTTGCATGTACCCATAAGCACGATGTTCTACGTACCGTAAACAGCGCACAACGAGCAAAACCACAACAACACACAAGCAGCACACCAAAAATAAATATCGTTTCCCAGAAATTATTTTTGCACAAAGTTACTTATTGTTAGTATGATGGACGGAATAAGTAGATGACGACTTCGTGGTGGATCTGTTTTCTCCTGTATTTAACCCTTAAATGCATGATTTATTATATCGTATTGCAAAAACGCATATTGTATAGGTATTAATGAATAGAATTTAGAAAAAATAAATATATTATTATTAATATTCATAGAGTAAATATATTGTTTTGACAAAAAGAGGTGCGTTCAGAAACTCACAGCTATCACATTCTTAAAAAAATTAAATGACGTACTTTGTTGCCATATGGCAACATTATGCATTCAAGGGTTAAGAACTATGTGTAAGTTAAATAAATGAATTTGAATTAACATACTTATTTCTTTCTTTACAGCCGACAAGGCCCCTCCCGGCTTCCCCAACATCGCGCCACCACCGACCACCATGGTGGTTGAAGTCGGCCACACCGCAACTCTCCCGTGCCAGGCTACCGGTAACCCATCACCGAAGGTCCGGTGGCTCTGGAACTCGCTGCCGCTGGACGTCGCTTCCAACCCGAGATACGCGCTGTTGAATGATAAAATGCATGGTAAGTGATACATTTATCTTTATATATAAAATTTATTTTATTTTATTTTATTTTATTTCACTTTATTTTATTACTTAAGAAAACTTACAGCTAGGATACAAATAGTTGACAGCTAGTGAAAGAAGGCCAATTAAAAGTTTTCACAGACAATATTAGGGTAGCACAAGAAACAGTAGACAGGCAAGAGAAAGTAACACGTAAAGAATTAAGAAAAGACTAAACAAGTCTAACTAATACTAAAGAAGTTTTTACATAACATTTTTTTTTTACTTTCGGAACACTGGTGGAGAATAAATCGAGATCATCAACACTTTGACACATTGAGTTGTATGCTCTGCTAGCTCTTATCATATAAGAGTTTTGTCGATAAATGCACCGCACAGAGGGAACATACAGAGGTTGATGGTTCCTTAATGTGAAGGATGGAACACGCAGTCCAATTTTGCTCATCAGTTCAGTTCAGTCAGTTGAACCATTAGCTAAATTGAACAGGAATGCCATATCGGCAATTTTTCTCCGCTCAATTAGTGGAAGAATGTAATAATAATAATAATAAAAATCTTTATTGATCTCGTTTTAAGTATTGCAGTACAGGGGTATATCAATTATACATGGTAAAATTACCGATTTGCTACAATCGTAGTGGGTGCAGTTCTGATCTCCTAACTAGGTTACAGTATAACCTGTATGAAGGAGTGACAGTTCCGATCCCCCATGGATTACAGCACTTGAGTATTTTTACTATTTACGTACAGACGCTTTATCTTAACTTTATCGCTAAATCATAAGGTTCAAAGTTGATTGGGAAAATTTGACACTTTCGGGTAGCTTGATGTCTGTACATATGTATTTTACTGCTACAAAAGTATGATGTGACTAAATGTAAGCAAAGAGAAAAAGAAAAAAAAAGAAAATAAAAACATAAAGAAATATGTTTTCCTTTGTTAAATTTGTGGTTAAGTAAAAAAAAAAATCTTTAAGGGAGAACAATTTCAAAAATAATATGAATAATGAATGTGAATGTAATGTACCAGCCCACAAACCCACAACAAACCAACCCAACCAACACTACAGGGTACAGGCTTCTTCTCATACAGAGAAGTCACGAGCACTGATCAAGACAGGATGCTTCATCAAGACGGGTTAGCAATTTAATCCAGTTTTTTTTAATATTTCCTACTAATATTATAAACGAGAAAGTTTGTGAGGATGGATGGACGTTTCTTTGTTACTCTTTCACGCAAAAACTACTAAATCGATTCGGATGAAATTTGTCACACAGATAGTTTATAACCAGAATTAATACATAGTGAACTTTTTATCTCGATGCTCCTACGGGATCGACACTTATGCGGGTGAAACCGCGGGGCGCTGCTAGTGTTATTATAAACTAAAGTCGCTTTTTGTGTCTGTCTTTATGACCGGTCAAATCTTCTAAACTACACAATGGATTTTAATGCAATTTTCACCATCATTCAGAGATTTTATTCCCGAAGTTTTAAGTTCACAAAACATTATTACTGCTTTTTGTGTCTGGCTGTGTAACTGCGATTTTCTTTTTAACCCCGCAACGGATTTTGATGCGGCTTTTACCATCATTAATTTGGAAGGTTTATGTGTACAAAACTTTAATAATTAAGTTTGATATGACATAGAAATCAAAATATTTTGACATGTCGCCATTACACTTGTGCAAAGCAGATGCGGCTCGCTACCTGTCAATAATCTATACTAGATGCCAGTTACATCACACCACCACACATCGAGTTTGATGTAGGAACTAAATCAAGAAAAGTTACTGAATTGGGAGCCATGTGTCTCACGGCTGCATAAACTTAGGAATAAGCGGTAACTGCGAAGTAAGCGATTATTCAATTCGCTGTAGAAACACAGTTGAGCGCACTGTGAAAAATAGCCCGTCCACTAGCCTGGACCGGGAATAAACTCTCTAAGAAGAACCTCATGTTCACACAAGTTTGGAAAGCTAGTCCTGTGGGCTTACAAACTCGATTCACCCAAGAGCTTCCAGCTGCTGCTGTACAAAGTGCGCTCGTTGACTTAAGAGGTAAACCAAAAAGCAATCACTTTACTGCTGATTGAGATTAAATTGAGAGAAATATTTTTCCAAGAAATTCTTAATAAATCGACCCAAACTGGCGAAACTACGACAGCAAATGTCCTTTCATTGCTATTGTTCGTCGAATCGTAAGGCTTCTCAAGTTCTGAGTTGAGCTACACGATTTTTGACAAATGCGTGCACTGACTGGACAGGTCCGATCAATCTGTGTGATTCTTTACTCAAAAGACCATTTCAGACACCAATCTGCATGGTCTTCACATGATCTGACCAAGATTATGTCTGGACTTTAAAAGAGACTGTGACCTCTGAGTTTGTTTCGGCCTTTCTTCTCAGAGTAGTCAGATAGGAAACGCCGACCTCATCTAGTTTTAAAAAAACATGATTGACATGTAAAAGTGTTTGTACAAACCTACTTACAGAAAATATCATTTATAGCAGTAGTGGCCCAGTGGAAACGGCCGCGATTTACGAGTTGTAGGTCGTAGGTTCGAACTCACAGGCGCTTTACTTTTTGTAATTTATTTCATCCCCACTGCTCTCAAAACTGTGAAGGAAAACATCGTGAGTCAACCGGCATGCCCTAGAACCAAAAATTCGAAGACATGTGACATCTACCAACCCGCACTGGGCCCGCGTGGTGGATTACGACCGACTCTCTCGAAGAGAGGAGGCCTGTGTCCCAGCAGTGGGAACATTATAGACTGATTATGTATGGCGAAACTACGATCAAAAAACAGTTTTAAAATCGATTGCTCTTCTGTATCGCCGTGTCCTAATAGAAAGCGATCGTCCCGTGAATACGCGATTGTCGTTCGCGTTCAAATGTCACTTTTTGTTCGGAAAACCAGCAGGCACCATTTGTAGGCGCGACCACGCGTTCCGGTTCACTCTATTAGAACTATGGGACCAAACCTGAAATCGCGAAAAAAAAAATCAGCTGTTAATTTTCAGCGGTGCATTTTGACGACTCGTGCGAACATAAATGTAGGGAACAGCTGATTTTTATCGCGATTTCAGGTTTGGTCCCATACTAAAAGTTGTTCATAATGATGATTACAATGAACTATTAAGAGGTTGTTGGTGTTTTACAAATAACCCTGTATATACAACGTGTAACGTTAAATGTGCAACACCTGAAAATAGTTTGATCAGAATAACGAGCAGAATTAATTGAACTACTTTTTAATATAGGTCACATTTTTCAAAAAATCTTCATTAAAAAAGTAGCCGTGTCTATTTATTAATATGTCAAGCAAGCTCATGTCAGCGCGGCGCAGCAGCCCGGTGACGACTCCTCCCTCGGTAAAGCGTCGTCGCAGACGCAAGAAACGATCAGAATGGACAGTAAAAGTAAAACATCACATAAAACCTTTACAATTTTTTTAAATGACTTATATTCTGTAATAGGTCAATTGAATTAAAAATCAGTTGGGGTGTCTGAGGTTTTGCGCATTTAACGTTACACGTTGTATATCGCTTTCTATTAAGACGTGGGCTGAAACTTTACATAGACACGCGCAGTAAAATAAAAGCAGATATAATATAAAACAAAACAAACGCAGAAATATAAAAAAAATACCCTTTATACAAAACTGCACTTAGAGCACACTAGTTTATGCATTCTATCGTCAAAGAATCTGCATTATACCTTTATGCGCTGTCTCTCTATACTGCTGGTATGAAACACAATGAAAGTAGGGAATTTGCATGTCCTATCGCCCTGTATCTCGGAACTGCTTTCTATTCTTACGATAGTCTGCACCGCTCCTAACGTCATTTGATACAAAACTAAGTTTCTTTTCATTTTCAATAATGTGTTGTGTTAACGTTTCTGACCATTCACTCGAGGGTATTGAAAAATAAAAATGTTGAATTCCGGTATAAAAAAGTCTGTTTAGATCTTTCGATGGAGTTGGGACTGCTTTTTACATGAATGGGTTCTCATTTACTGGTGTTTAGGAACTTGCAGCAGCTACACGGAGAGAAAATTGTTAGAAAAATTACTGTGCTCGTCACTGTAAAGTGAGTGCAAGTGACATCCACAGAAAATTTTCGTCGCAACGAGCTACAGCGCAACGTATTTTGCGATGGTTCATAAAAATTGTACGAAAGTGATGAAGGAGGATTTTTACAATGCGTTGCGCTGCGGTGCGGCTTGGTTTTAGCCTTAATAACACACAAAAAGATACTGCCAAGATTACAAGTTCCAAAATATAAATTTCTCATTTTTTTAACATAAATGAAAATATATCGTGACAAATGTGAGAATATTAATTTCAATTACATATATGTCCCTACATATAGAAGGCAATTTACAAAATACATAATGGAAATATACTTATAAAATAAACTTGAAAAATTTGCAACGTTGGAAAGCTGGATACAGAGGCTTTTTGAATTTAACGTAAAACACCTCATACATAATTGGTATATTTTTACAAGTTGATGCTCTGTTAATATTGACAGGTAAAATAAAAATATAAAAAATTTGCATTCTTACTATGTAGGTAGGTAGGTACTTATCAAAATATCCCATCACTACATAGTATAAAACAAAGTCGCTTCCCTGTCTGTCTGTCCCTATATATGCTTAGATCATTAAAACTACGCAACGGATTTTGATGCGGTTTTTTTTAATAGATAGAAAGATTCAAGAGGAAGGTTTGTATGTATAATACATGCATAATATAGTAGAGAAACACTGATAATTTTAGAGGTTTCTAATGTAATGTCGTAAATAAACACATTTTTTTTGCGCTTACATTGTAAACGCTGGCTGAACGCGTCGAGATAGATCAAAATAATGTACTACAGTATTGTACACCTTAAAAAGGTCTACAAAAAAGTCCGCGATGGTATATGTCTATCTCTTAGGGATAACCCACAATAACCATTTTTTATCCTATACTTTTTACGAGAAATAATGGCTCTAAAATTATCAGTGTTTCTCCATTGCACCCGTGCGAAGCCGGGGCGGGTCGCTAGTTTAAAATATAATAAAAAACATGACCCTTATACGCGATTCAGCGTCACCGACCGACTAAAGCCGAGTGACCCGAGCGTGACGGTTCAGTTTAATTCACTGTTCCGAAAGAGCGCAGTGTGTCTAAAGAAGTTCACTACAAAAATTAAATGTAATGTCATAAAAATATCACGCCACATTGAAATACAATTCAAGAATTTGAAATAAAGCCGCGGCCACACGGTACGATAAATCATGGCAACCGCTCTCGACATGAAATTGTTTTAGCGACCTCCTGCATCACTTAGTGTCACCTATAATTAAGTTTAATTAAGAAAAGATGGGCGCGATTAAAACACGCCGTAGAGACGAATTTAATTTGCAAATCTTAATGAAAGTTCGTCGTATGCTCGAGGTTGGGCGCCACAATATGATAAGGAGCGTCCCAACGAAATGTTAATTATATCAAGTTTTAAGTACCGCGAAAAACGCCTTGATGTACGGATTCAGACGAAAGGAATTTAATTTTGTTTATTTTTAATCATAATCGTGAAAATGTTATAGAGATTTGGATTCCGTGCAAGCTTTAAAGCATACTCCAGGGAACCAAATAATGGTCCATATCGACATTGCATCCTATCATTATAGCGAATTTGCTTACCAAACATTGCCAGCCAAACTATAAGTACTAATACTTGATTGCAACGTACCTATAACTAGGATAATTTCATGTCGGATATTAATATATTGAAATACATTCTGCGCACGTTTCCGCATATCGTCGCTTAGGTAAAAATACTGCGCAAGTAGAATTTGATAAGTTTTCGGGAGAGACAAAAAGCTGTTTACGGAACACAGCGTAAGTCTGCTGCACGGTGACACATCAATACGAGATAGTATGGCCGACTGACGACTTATGCGGTTGTGACACTTCAAACCATTTGCGCGGTGTTCGAAAAACGCGCTACGATTTGATAATTTAGTTTTTTTTTTGACATCATTCGATGCGCGCCGACAAAATCTATGCAATGAAGTATATAACGTCACGCGCCAACGTACGCGATATTTCTACCTAAATAATGCTACGACGATATCACAAAACTGCGTATTTATACAGGCATTAAAACCGGCATAGCGACTGCAAAGAAGGGTCAAACTTCTCCCATTCTGTTTCCCCCTAACAAAACAATTATCACCAAATACACTCCAACATCTTTAAAGTAAATCCCCATCAAAAATTCAGCAACAATTAAATCGTCCTTCTGTATTCTGAAATGTTAATAATTTCAATTATAATGTCATTATGCACTCCACAAGAGGTGAGAAAGTAATTTAAATTCAGTTAGAGCAAGCCACAGGCAACTCACTGTGGGCTCTTTTAATCTCATTAATTTTAATTTATTCGAGTAGATTATTTCTCCTCGGTCGAATATTTCGTAGCTCCCGGTAATGGACGTAAATATTGATAGCCGTAAAAAGATATCGGGTCTGCAGCTCGATTTTTCAGCGCTCGCTGCAATCGCCTTTGCGGATAGTTTCAGCGGTAGCTTTTAATTTTGAGCTAAACGAAAACTAACATTTATTGCTATCTTTGAATTTATTTTAATTGCATGTTTTAGATTTTCTATAAATAAAAATCTATGTATCACGGTAGGTGGTATTTTTTAAGCCTTGATAACTGAGATTTAACATAAGAAAGCAATCTTTGTTCGGCCGACTTTTTCATCTGGACTTAAATGTATGAAACACGGATGATTTCCTTTTACGCAGGAGATATTAGAGTGTACAAGTGTGTGCGTAAACACAGGTGCACTCTCTGTTCCTTTACTCTCATAGGCCGACCGGGGAGAGATCAGGCATGACCAACGGCTTACGGTTAAGGTATTTGTCTATGGGTCTTTGTTACATGAAAATATATTTTTTTTTACGTGCTTTCCGAGGCACGAAGGAATTAAGGTATTAAAACCGCCAACTTCAAACTCCGCACTGCTACTAAGAAATTCCTAATGAAAAACCCAATAACACTTTGTCCGTACGCTTGCAACCACGAGACCAACGAGCCAATGTTAATACAAAGTGCAACTATGATATACAAGGTGTAACTTAAATAACGCACAACCAGCGCATCATTATGAACAACTTTTACTATGGGACCAAACCTGAAATCGCGAAAAAAAAATCAGCTGTTCCCTACATTTTCGCATAACTCGTCAAAATGTAGGGAACAGCTGATTTTTTTTTCGCGATTTCCGGTTTGGTCCCATAGTAAAAGTTGTTCATAATGATGAGTACAATGACCCCTTAAGAGGTTGTGCGTTATTTAAGTTACACCTTGTATACTATCAACGTATTGCGGATTCGAGATCCGAAGATCCGATCCAATGAGTGCCTAGCGGGTTAGTGTCGCCAACGTAAGATAACTTTGTAACATTAATACACGGGTGCCCGCCGTACCTTAGTACATGTTAGTATGTAGAATATAGGTACTCGCTCACTGCAGCCTCTTCATCGATCCACAGTTTAGTGGAATTGCTAATGGAAGGGAGATATTAGATAGGATATCGTGTATGACAGCACATCACGTTCGTGGGTTATTGAGAATTTGTATTTACGTTTTCTCACGGAAGTGAGAGGATTTTAATTACTTAGAAAATGTACCAAGAGAATAGGTATCTCGGGCAGTAACAAAAAAAAATGCAGTATGAAATTATTACAAAAAAATGCATTGGTTTATAACAGCCGCACGGGTCGATCGATCAGATAAAGCTACGCTTGCAGCGGTTGGTCTATGAATGGGTGACATCTTTAAATAACAAGACGACGAGCGTCGGAAAGTTGGTCCCGTCTGTCATTTGCGGTTCTTTGACAGTCGTTACGGGTCGTCAGAAGCCCGAAAGCCTGACAACCACTCTTACCAAGAGGTATCGTACTCGTATTACCCAGTAACTAGGTTGTAGGGATATCTAGCGACTGCCTAGTCGCTTCATGTAAAATACTGGTAATCAGCTGCATCCGTTTAGACTGGAAACAAAACCCTGACATAGTTGGAAAAAAGACTAGGCAAATGATTACCCTTTCAGGAGCTATGCCGTCAAAAACAGGCGATTGGTTTCACGTACACGACTTTTTTTGAAACATGTTGATTCTAAAATTTGATTAAAAAACTCAAACAATATGAAGATGCTCATAATAAAAACCTTACCTAATACAAATAATTTGTATATTGATAGTCGCTTTGAAAACGTCCACTGACAATTCCAGAATTTCCACAAAAACTATATACAAGTTACATTGCAACTAGCCACACAATCTTTATCGAACAATCAGAATTATCAAGCGCTCCATCCAGAGAATCACACCCATTATCAATTCCGATTCCGCATTATTAATCAGTGCGGAAACTTGATGCGGAATTATTGAGGAGTGCGGAATGCGGAGGGCATAGTGTGAGGACTACATTGCTCCGTCCGTTCCTAAGCTCAGCCTGCAATACCGAATGTTTCTGAACGGGGCAAAGGCTTCGGACGATCGGGGCTTAAAGGAGCAATTTAGCTGGCATTTTATATAGCTTTTATTTGGTTGTTTTTTAATGGTTTGTATAGGGTTTGAAGGCAGTTTTGCGCGGTAAACATCGCTTGCGCGATGTAGGATTTTTCGTGACGTCAGTGTGACGCGTATGTATTTCGCATGTGGCGATATAGATGCAGCTACAGTTCATACGGCAGAATCCAAACCTTCTTGTAGATAGATAGCAAAATTGCAGTTAAGATACGAGTATGACACGTTCCAATTCACCTATTTATTTTTTTAAGAATATTCGTATTGGTAATCTGTCTCAACCTGTCAAAAATTCTATAATTTAGACAAGTATATGTTATTGATTGTCTCTGAGATGACACGACGACTTGAATTAATTTTTTTTTTTTTTATGTACCTGAATTGACTCTCTGATTAGATATGAACTGTATACTGAAATATTCTGGAAACAACTTCATTTCTAAAAAACGAAATCTAACTTGGTGTTTCATTTCAAAATATGGGTTGACGGGTGAACAGTCTGTAAAATACAGCAAGAGTGAGAAAAAACGAGGACACTAGCCTATCGGTTACAAAGGACTCGGCGATATATTACCAGCATCCTAATTGCGTAACACACTATTACTTTTAATTTGAATCATTTTGAAGCATATTGCTAATCCATTGCTCCATATGTTCGAAAAAAGTGTCTGCTCGACAACGTAAATAACGCAATGAATGTTGTTGAACTGTCAAAATGAAACCCATTGCTACTGATAGTGTGTTACGCAATTAGCCTGCTGAATGCTACTAAACAAGTTAGACTACAATGTTAGGCAATCAACTAAACTGTGTTTTTTTTTATAACCTCGTATCACCCCACTACTGGGCAAAGGTCACCCTATCCTCCATCCACCTTTCTCTGTGTGTAGAAAGTTGCATGCTACGTTTGGACACCCGCAATACTAAAGGCGACGCCTTGTATTGCAGGAGTGTTGCTATCCAAGATAACAAAGAAAGCTTAAATATCTGTGTAGATTACATAGAAAGCTGAAGCATCCCATGTGACTGGGATTGAAGTCTAACTTTTTAGGGTTCCGTACCAAAATGGTAAAAAGGAACCCTTGTGGTGCGACTCAGTCTGTCTGTCCGTCTGTCACAGCTGGATATTTCTAGAACTACTAAAGCTATCAACTTGAAATTTGGAATAGTTTTAGATGACGTTTTTCCAATCATTTTGCAAATAAGAAAAAAAATAAAATATATATATTTTTTTGGCAACAGAGACTGAAAGGGGTCTTAAAAATTCGAATTGAGGCTACTAGGGTATGTGGGGTATCATATGAAAGAGCGCTGTTTGCATATTTAAAAAAAAAAAAAATTTAAGCCGCATAGTTTTCGACTTTTGATGAAAAATGTAAATAAAAATACTCATCTCCGAAGTTGCATAGAGAAAAATCTGAAATTATGCTTTGTGACAGAAGTTTATTTAAAAAATACAGGAAAAATAAAACGATGTCCTTAAATAGCACACTTTTTTCAGAAATCATCAACAAAAATTACATTAGTTCCACTATCGGTCAAGAGATGACGCTGACCTAAAACTGCAATATTCTACACCGCAGTGTTAAAATTCTTCTACGAATATTGGCTTGCCGCTGAAAATTGAATATATGCGTAGATAGGTACGAAACCCTCGGTGCGGGAGTCCGACTCGTCCTTGCCCGGTTTTGTTTTTGTCAATTTCGTCAACGATGCACATCCGAAAAATAATGCTTAGCGTAATCGACCCATAATGTTCCCGCTACTGGGACACAGGCCTCTGTGAGAGGGAGTGGGCCGTAATCCACCACGCAGGCCCAGTCCGGGTTGGTAGATGTCACATGTCTTCATCACAACTAATGCTTATCCAATAGATATTGGCATAATTGGTTACCATCGATTCCTATAAAATTCGGAAAATGAGTCCACCATAAATAGATTACGTATATCGATGTAATGTTCGTACTCGTACCTATCGAGTTTTAGTCGATAGCAATGTCGTTACGGGATTATCGACAGCGGTGATCATTGGCACTTATGAATGATTAATATTTAGTTGGTTTTGCGGTAGATAGTTGTGTGTGATTAGGTAATACGGTATTAGTAGAACTAATATTAGAACAGCCGGTCGATTCTGTAGAAATCTCACCGTGAAATCATAAGTGAAGTGAGCAGTGTCAATAGTGTTAATCTCTAATGACAGCTCACTTCCCGCTCACTTCACCTAAGTTCTCACGGTGAGATTTTTACAGAATAGCACTGCTGGTGTGTTATGTTATTAGAAGGGACCCGTGGCTAAATAATAACAGCCGCGCCAGTCGAGGTTTGTTCTTTTAGTATGGAAAGGGAACTGCCATTTGCATTTATTTTTTATTCATAATTATAATATTGCGAAGGGGCTTGTGGCTAAGTACTAACAGCCGCACAGGTCGCTCGATCTCGTTAAGCTACGCTTGCCGCGGTTGGTCTGTGGACGGGTGACCATCTTTACATAACGAGACCCCTCCGTGCCTCTGAAAGAACGTTAATCCGTTGGTTTCGGCTAGCATTCGTGGATCTTTAGCAGTCGTTATGGGTCGTCAGAAGCCTGAAAGTCTGACAACCAGTCTTACCAAGGGGTATCCTATTACCCAGTAAGTGGGTTGTGGAGGCACAAATGGGCAGTCGCTCCATGTAAAATATTGGTATTCAGCTGCATCCGGTTAGACTGGAAGCCGACCCCAACATAGTTGGGAAAAGGCTAGGTAGATGATGTATGTTATGTTATTATTTTGGTACAAACGACAACGTATCACTCTATACATTTCCAGTTTAAGCTGAGCTCGCGTTGTACAGGCTTTTCGTACAATGAGAAGTCAGCTTATACTGGAAATGTGTAGATTAATGTCGTCGTGCGAACACGTGAAAATCTGTCAAAGGACTATATTTTGTTTCTGGAGTAAAGCTTGATTACACGGTGCAATTCAATTGCCTGTGGCATACCATAAGTTGAAGCAACAATAAAAGTTGTTTAAACAGTGTTTAGATGATGAATTGAATGTTAAATGTTTTTTTTTTTTTTTTACTAGCCATTGATGTCCCATTGCTGGGCAAAGACATCCCTGCCCTCCTTCTACATATCTCTGTCCAGAGCTGCCAAGGACCAATCTTTATTAAAACAGTCTAGCTCGAACCGCCATCTCTGTCATGTATTGCTTCAATTTTACTGTCTGCCACAGACCAGAAACTTACATCGTGTACAACGTGTAACGTTAAATGCACAAAACCTGAAAATAGTTTGATCAGAATAACGAGCAGAATTAATTGAAACACTTTTTAATATAGGTCATATTTTTCAAAAAATCTTTATTAAAAACGTTGCCGTGTCTATTTATTAATAGGTCAAACAAGCCAATGTCAGCGCGGCGCAGCGGCCCGGTGACGACTCCTCCCTCGGTAAAGCGTCGTCGCAGACGCAAGAAACGATCAGAATGGCCAGTAAAACTAAAACAGCACATAAAACCTTTACAATTTGTTCAATGACTTATTTCTCTGAAATATGTTAATTGAATTAAAAATCAGTTGGGGTGTCTGAGGTTTTGCGCATTTAACGTTACACGTTGTATATGGAGCCTAATCCTCTTGTAAGCCCCCCGATTGGGGAGATCGGAGGGTTACCAACCCCCACGGTGCTTCTGCTGCTACTATGAGTTAGGAGCGTGCGAAACGCTGTCTAGGTATACCACTACTGGACAGGTTTAATCAAAGCTGTGTGGTTCTTTCCTGAAATTACCATTTCAGACACTTATCTGCAAGGTACTCATATGATCTGACCAAGCTAATGCCTGGACTTTAAAGTGAGTGTTACATTTAGTTTGTTTAGGACTTTCCGTTTTTTTTTTCTTTTAGTTTATAATATTCCTGCGCGAGTCCCAATAAATACTTTTTCTTTCTTTCTACTACGAGTAGTCAGTTTGAAAAGACCGACCTGATACGGTTTTCAATTATTATTATTTATTTTTGAAGTGGAAAAGCGTTATTAAAAACGAATTTACAGAAATAACTCATTTATCATTAATCAACATTACGTTGACGTTGGGTGTATTTCGACCTTATTCCGAGATACTGAAAATAACCAATTACTTGTAACAATTTTAAAGGCAAGCAAAAATTATTATCCGTCCTATAAAAACGTAGTAACGTAGTATAAGACCTAATTGTTTAGAATTCACGACTAACCGAGCCGAATACGATACCATCTAGAGTACTGAAGCTATAAACCATATTTAAGTTGGCTATAAGGTACACTAGAGCAGCGTTTCCCATCCTTTTTCAGCCACGGGCCCCTAGGAAATCAAGCACAGTTTTCACGGACCCCCTTAATAAAATAAACAGCAAAAAAAATTTGGATTAGGTATTTATTTTAGTTATTACAGATACAAAATAGGTACTCATAACTGTTTATTATTATGTATGGTCCAGAGATGACACCGCGGACCCCCATACATGTATTCGCGGACCCCTGGGGGTCCGCGAACCACAGGTTGGGAAACAATGCACTAGAGTATTTTCTCGAGCATTCCTATGTAATGTAACATTCTTACGTATGGTATAATACAGGCAAAAGCTCAGTTTCCAAAACCATTTCCATGTAATGTAACGTTCCTGCGAATGCTCACGGCGAGTGAGCATTACCTTGCGTTCATTGTGGATGATTGTGCGTTCTTGATCGCTCGTGCCTTTGCTTAATAAAATCTTACTGCAATACGGTCGTTGGTTTTTAGAATTAGGTTGTAACAAAACACCGAGCGTCGTGTTCGAAGTGCGATTCGATAAAATTATAAAACGAAGAATGCTCGATGTTCTGTTACAAGGAAATGCTCTAGTCTATACTCACCATTTGGCGTCGACCCTATATAGGCTTGCAAAGCGTAGGTCGTGTGCATAATACGAAAATTCGTACTTCTTATTGTTAAAGTAAATTCAAAATAAACATTATACTTAAACTTAATTTTATATCAATTTATCATCTGCAATAATTTGTCATTTTAGTAAGATTAACTGTAATAGATTTACAAAGTCATTTATTAAGTTGCAACATTGTGATCAAGCTTAACATTTTTGATGTCTTGCAACTCTCTGTATTCATGTTTCTTCCAACCGGCCAGTCCATTTTTTTCCACTTTTGTAATTTTATAAAAGTACACGCATGAGTTTTTATTATACACTTATATTCATACTTCACTACATATGTATTTCAATAATATAATTTATTTAGGGCTGATTTTTCGATCGACAGGAAATATTTATTCGTAGAATAAAATGAACGTCTGACAGATTTTGTATGGATGAACTGTCTAAAATTCAAAATTGGCCACTGGTACATTAAAGCGTCATAAAACGACAACGTACATTTGTTTTTGTGACAGTCAGGGCTTTTGTAAACGGCACGGTTTATTTACGGTACGGCGTATAAAAAAAACGTGTCCGTCAACAAGCTTCCACAGTGATCCATACAACACTGACGACCGTGCGTACACGGAGATTAACCATAGTCTTTCACGGCAAGAGAAACGGGTGTGTACAAAGTGCCTTAGATAGTTTCGACCTTAGGTTTCAATTTAATGAGGATTTTTGTCAAAAGTTATAAAGCAATCAGGAGGTCGACTGTCACTGCTAGGTAAAGCATAAACCGCAAGTACATTGCGCACGCGTGGCTACTCGATTGACCGATATCACCCTACCAGCCGTGCGAATTCTGTAACCATCTCACCGTGAGAGCTTGGGTGAAGTGAGCGTGGAGTGAGCTGTCATTCGCTAGGGATCAACACTATTAAGTGCTCACTTCACTTAAGATTTCACGGTGAGATTTTTACAGAATCGACCGGCAGAAACCTGCTTACGAATCGCCAGTATGACCACGCCCTTACCAACGCTCTAATAATAAAAGTAAACCGCAGATTGTTTAGCTTTACGAGCAAACCCTACCTTTATTGGAAATAATATTTTTTTTATATTATGGCCGTAATTATAAACGTCACAAAGACAATGGTTTATGGCTTCTCCTATTGGTTAATGAACCAGTAAAACTTAGCGGTTGACAATAATGGGGGTTATGGAGCGTTACAGATGCTGGATGGGGGATCATTTTGATGATCCTTGTAAAATGTTTAGTGGCTGTAATGTTAGTGCGTGTCATTAAAAGGACAGAGAGTTAAAGATAAGTTTAATGGTTAGTTTTTATAAATGCGGTCTTTTTTTTTTTTTAGGGTTCCTTACAGTTAAAGAATAAGCTTAATTGTTAGTTTTTATAAATGCTGTCTTTTGATTTTTTTTTTTAGGGTTCCTTACCCAAATGGTGCCAACAGGACCTTTAGGTTTAGTGGCTGTAATGTTAATGCGCGTCATTAAAAGGACAGAGAGTTAAAGAATAAGCTTCATGGTTAGTTTTTATAAATGCTTTCTTCTGTTTTTTTTTTTAGGCTTCCTCACCCAAACCGTAACAGGGAGACACTTGTAATCACAGTGTGTGTACTACCGTAGCTGCTACTCGTATAATGACAAATAATAAAACTAAAATCACGTTAAAAATTAAAGTTTAGTGTTAGTTGTTTAATTGTATGTTGTTTTATTGACGCTTGCACTTTTCATGGTACTTTGTCTGTTTATCAATGACACAAAAACGTCCTAAGAGAAATCAGAATGTTTATAGCTGAACATCCATATCCCCTGAGACACAGGTTTCCGCCTAGTTCAGGGGGTCAATACTCTGTGCACCTGTTACCACCACAGAAAAATTGTAATTATTTTCTTGTACAGACGCCAGCACATCAAGCTACCCGAAACTGTCAAATTTACCCAATCAACTTTGAATGTTATGTTTTAGCGATAAAGTTGAAAATCTATTAAAGAATTTTCACAGATTGTAGTAACTTGATGTGCAGGCGTCTGTACCTACCTACTAAATTGTAATTTTTAATGGTCAGAATTAAACAATTTTATTTATTTATGTATTATGTAATTGTACGACGATATGAAACCCTTCGTGTGCGAGTCCGACTCGCATTTGGGCGCTTTTTTATTTCAGACATCATATGTAATTCGGATACCTATGTCATTCTGTATGAAAATAACTTTCATCTACTTTTAATTGGCGACCTTGATGTTAGGTGAAATTAATACAATATTTAATTTTTAGGGTTTTGTATTTCAAAAGGAAAAACGGAACCCTTATAAGATCACTTCGTTATCCGTCTGTCTGTCCATCTATCAAGACCCTTTTTCTCAGGAACACGTAAAGTTATCAAGTTGAAATTAATGTCAAATACCCAAGGCTGCAATCTCTTGAAGCAGTAAAAAAATTAAACTTCTAAGTCAACGCAGTCAAAAGATACGGGCGTTTATGTTCCGTTTATGCATATTTTGACACTGGCAAGGGAGTCAAAACCTATAAGGTACTTCCCGTTGACCTAGAATCATGAAAATTGGTAAGAAGCGATGTCATGTACCACAAGTAAAGGAAAAATCCGAAAACCGTAAGTTTGTAATAACTGTACAAAAAAAAAACCGTGATGAACTATTTACATACCTGCAAATTTGTACGGAAACCTCAGTGCTCGGGCCCGACTCGCACTTGACCGTTTTTATCTAGATCTGAATAATGTTTATTATAAAACTACAAACAGATAAAACAGGCGTTTATATTAAAAGACTGACAAGCAATATTTTGCAATTTATTACCAAAGAACTCATGAATAATTCCGTTTTCTTTTACTCTCTCAATTTGGCAAAAAGTAGAGCGATTGTACCGAAAGCTATCTGTATTACTAGCCAGACGTCTTCAAAAAGATACAGTACTGAAATGTGAAAATTATTATAATTTACAAAATATGGAAATGTTTTGTGATACCGAGAAAATGAGCGATATTAAATGAAAAGCTGCGATATTACTAAAATTTCAATTCTGTATATAACTTAGCCTAACTTCAACCAACTTTAGACATTTTTGGTTATTATCTTTGAAAATAGCGTCGGGCAGACCCTTTAAAGTTGCTAAAATCTGTACATTTTCTTGTTTAAAAAACAGCCTACTGATATTCAGGACTTCAAAATTAAAAAACGTGTCTAGACTAAAAAGAACCTGTCTTCGAAAATAGAATATTTTAAACATAAGTCTGTGACACCGCACCTTCGAACGTTCAACAGACCTTGAAGAGCAACAGTATCTAACATCACTTATGACTACTTCCAGTACAATTATTTCCGTGTTCCAGCCAAGGGTCGTAGAAACACCATGATTGCGACGCACAGAGATTACGAATCATTAACATACAAATGCTGGAACCCTCAACTTTGAATGGTGCGGTACGGACCACTGTTGTTCTAGCAAAAAGCTGGGCCTTATTTGAACAACAATAACAGCGGTTGGGCGTACCCCGGCTTGATTAAGGTCACTTGTCCTTTTGCTAGGTGCGCCCGCCCCTTGTCACATCCAGTCAGGATCATTTTTCTACGTCTACGACGACGGGTATGACAATAATATGTGGTATCGTCGCATATAAGTCCAGCCTATCTATTCTGTAAATATCTCACCGAAAACAAAGGTGAAGTGAGCGTGAAGTGAGTCGTCAATAGTGTCAATCCCTAGCATCAGCATCACTCATAGCTCGCTCTAAGCTCACTTCACCTTAGTTATCACGGTGAGTTTTTTCCAGAATTGACCGACTGGTTGCTGTCCTAAATGTAATGCTTGAACTTTCATTAACTTTTTGAACTTTCGTTAGCTTATTTTGATATTACAAACAGACACTTTTATTTAATTTATTTGCAGAGTTTTAGATGTGTAGTAAACAAAAATGTCTAGTTGTTAACAAAAATTTCTATTTGTTAACTAGAAATTTTTGTTTACTTCGCTTGTGAACGAGACTGAGGGTGGTGTGACATCTATAATATACTTATAATAAAAAACAGTTTATAAAATGTTTGTCTGTCTGTCTGTTCCGGCTAATCTCCGAAACGGTTGAACCGATTTAGATTTTTGGCATGGGGATGCTTTGAACCCTGGGGTAGGACATGAGCGTTTTACTGACATACCACGCAGGTGAAACGGCGGGCGGAAGCTAGTTTTACATATTGACGAAACGTTTATTATCTTTCAAATATTTATTTTCACTGTTCAATTATTTATCAATTATTCTGTTGAAATACAACTATAAAATGCTTCTTTATTCTCGAAACCATATTAAACGAACTATAAAATCAGAGCTTTCACAGCTCGATACCGAAAACGTTCACGTGTTTATCTTTTTGGAAAAAAAGGTAAAAATATTCTCCGGTTTATTGAAGCAATATTTCGTCCAACTTGGTACGGTAGGAACACCCTGAAATTTAGTTTATCGTAACAACTTTCACGGATCATGTATCGCTTACTTTACAGCCAAAGCTGGAGCGTACACAGTTCTTAGTCGTCACGAAATAAAGTGTTGATAAAATGTTGAAACTTATTTAAAATTGTTGATTATTTTTGGAAACTTGTAAATAGAGTAATTCGTTTGACACATACACGTACGTAAACTCACGCACTTTTCTATGGAGTAGGCAAAAAAAAATATTTATAATTTTCCATGAAAAAAGAATGAAGAAATGTATGTAGGTGGCGTTCTAACGCCGCCTGCTACGATCCACACACTCCTTCATACATGTGACCATACACGCACGCCGGTTGCGAGTACTCAGACCTTTCTGAAGAGCATCACTAATAAGGTCACTATGGTCCTTCTGGGGCGTCCCGACGATTGTATTCATATCAGCCTTGTAAATTAGATTGATTTTATAAATAGCTTCCTCCCGCAACTTCGTTTGCGTAGAATTCGGAATTCCCGCCGTTTAAATCCTATTACCCGTTTTCCCGTAGGAATGAAGCATTTTCCGGCGGTAAAAAGTAGCCTATGAGCATCAGGGATAATGTCGGCTTCTAATCGTAAAACAATTTTTAAATCGGTCCAGTAGTTTCAGAGCCTATTTATTTTATTATTTATGTACACACAGTAAAAAACATATGGATATGACATAGTAATAATTTGAGTACAAAGATACTGCTTATTTCTTAAGAAATTTCTTCCAGCAGACCTGCGAAAGGAGAAGTAAAAAAGAAATGTAGACAATAGTGTGCGAGAACATGAAGAGAAAAATAAGAATGTGTGAAGTCTAAAAGTAACATATTAAATATACCTACACATATAATGCGAAAATTAACATAAGTATACTTAAATAAATACATAATGCTAAAATATACATACTCATATATTTATATATATATATATACATACATATTGTATATATATATATATATATAGAAATACTCACAGTACAGAGGAAAGATAATGCTGTTTTAATCGACATTTAAATATAGAAATAGTTTTTAAATCACGAATGCTAGGCGGAAGTGAGTTCCACAATCTTACAGCATGGACAGAGAAGGAATAAGAATAGTAGGTTGTTTTAATGAGGGACAAACAATCAAATCTTTCCTCTTTATAATATATCGATGGCTTAGAAGCTGAAGTCGATAAAACTCAATAAACGATGTAACAATTCTATCCAAACTAAATTCACAAGCAAATAAAACAAATCATAAAATGATTTACAATCCATACTTTCAAACTACCAAATAAAACTGACTTCATTTGACGGTGAATTATGGACATTGTGGCGGTCACCGCAGTCTTTGAAAACCCTATCTTTACTTAAGTTGATTCCTTCAATGTAGCCCGCAAAATTCATTCAATGCTCCCAAACGTAATAATAGTAGTTTATCACACTAATATTATAAAGGCGAAAGTTTTTGAGGGTGTGCGTGTGTGTTTGTATGTTTGCTACTTCTTCACGCTCAAACGGCTGGACCAATTTTGATGAAATTTGGCACATAGATAGTTTATAACCAGGATTAACACATAGAATATTTTTATCCCGATATTCCTACGGGATCGAGACTCATGCAGGTGAAATCGCGGGGCGCAGCTAGTCCAATATAAACACTAAATCATTTCCCACATATTTAACCAAAACAAACCATAATTATTCTCACACGATTCCATACAACTTCGGCTATAGATTCCAAATCCGCTAATTCATTATCGCTTCGGGCCTTCCTTCCGACAGTTAAGTAACTAACTTAGAGGTCCCCATTTAATCCCCGAGCGTCCTCACACCAATAATATACGAAAATAAATCACTCACCACAATTATACTTTATGTGACATTCATTAAGACAGCGAAAGATGGCCTCATAAGTGTCTCAAGGAAATAAGATCACCTCATATCGCTTAATCAACCTCTGTGGGGCGTAAAGTAAACCTTTCTGCTGTCCTCCCATCCTAAGAGCTAGATTAAACGGGCCTGTGTGATAAACTCCTATGGCTATCATAACTTGAGCCTTCAGAAAGAGTGACCACATCCCTTTATCTTCGTACTTTTGTAACTGCGCAAAGGGTGAGGGAGGTCAGCGCAAGCTGGTAGCAATATAAAGCCGCAACGACCCCGCTATAGCGTCGGACGTTTATGAATAGCGCTTATTTTTCTTTTAATTACGCCCCCCTGCTGTCTGTTGACGTATTTTGTCGTCACTGCGAGCCAACTGTAGAAGTTGGTCATTAGATTTGTTCGCTATGGAAATACGTTCAGCACACGTCGCATTGACTGTGACGTAACGTTTGTTGTACCTACCCGCATTTTTAGTGTGTTTTACTGATGCTGAATTTGGAGGTTATAGTGTTTATTTTATTTTTATTTATAGAAGAGGTATGCCTTGCTAATAAGTATTTATGAAAGGAGAGGAATTGATAAAGCACATTTATATTTTGTTGCAACGTTATTGTAAAAAAGTCACAAAAAGATTATTTAAAGGCTTAATAAAAGTTCATAAAACGTTTGATGAGGTTGCTTTCTCGTTCTACCAACCAAATTGGATTGAAGCTAACGTTACTCACTTAGATAATTTTATTGGAGGACTAATTTTAAATTTTTGACAGTTCTCCCATACAAAATCTGTCAGACGTCAATTTTATTCCACGAATAAAATATATCTGTCGATTGAAAAATCAGCCCTTAATAATATGTTTGTAACCGTGAACTATAAAGACATCGACGCGCAAAATGTAACCATGAATTCAGCAAATGATTATGGACACCGAGAGAGCTCATCGGTTATTAAAAAAAAAAAAAATCTGTTTCATACATGTTGACCGCGTAGGATACTTTTGAAATTGCAGTTATTATTATTTATTTTTTATTGATAACCGACGAAAAAAGTCTAGGATAGGGCACATGGTTCTACCATTTGTTGAATTCATGGTTACTGTTTGCCCGTCAATCTTCTGCCACCCTGTATTTATCGCCAAAAACAATAAGAAGCCGAGTTTACGCCCAAATAACCTGTAGAAAGGCCTAAATATCCTTATAAACAACAAAACGCTTTTATTAGGGATCCTGTTAAGGTCTTTACACAATTTGGTCACGTCAGCAGACAATAGCCCACCTACGTTCGTCTAGACGGATGTTATTACAGATAGTGTAATGATGAGGGTTAAAGACATGGTTGTCAAACCGACACTGCCTATAGAATTTCAAGCGATCTAAATCCTAGTGATTTATTCGTATTTATTCATGGCTTCACCGACTTTAAGAGATGAATAAATAGAGATGGAACTAAAACAAGTATGAATGATTCTAATAAGAGGGCGTAGTGAATAGGAATGGTTAATTGACGTGGCGGAGTGTGAGTGTGTTTGTATAGGATATGTGCAACCGTATTGAGATTGGTTCACCGCGCGGTAAAGGGAAAACTGCTGCAACACTTTGCAAGGAAATAGAAAATCTTTTTAAATTTATCCGACTGAAAATCTTATATTTGTTTGAAATGTTTGTTACACGGCTGAAGATACTAGCGCACTTCTTTTCGATATATTAAATTAAGTTTATATAGTTGACTTGTTTGTTACGATTTCATGCTAAAACGGCTGAACGAATTTGCATGAAATTTGGCACATGGTTAGACCGTGACCTGAATTAGGATATAGGATAATTATTTTTTACTCCCACGGGATCGGTGTTATGCCGGTGAAACCATGAGGCGCAACTATTAGAAATAAAAATAAATATCTAGTTAAAATACTTAGAGCATTTTAGATATTATGCATATACTCAGGCCCCCACGTCTCCCCTTTAGGGTAGGCAACTACAGAACGCCACCTGCTACGATCCTTACATACGAGTACTCCTTTTGCTTGTACTATGTCACATACATAGGTAACTATGACCGTTTACAAGATAACCATAAATGCTAGAAAATTACCTTTTGAATAAATAGTTTAGAACGTAAAAAAGGTTTTACAGAAGCTCGTCAAAACACACACAGAGAAACTCACTTCCAACAATTCCCAAATCCAACCGTCCATCTAACTAAGTAAATGTATTTATTACCCTAACCCATATGGGATCCAATCAAACAATCAAAACTGACCCATATCATCTGACGTCCATTAAATATCAAAATCCAATTAACAAATAGCAAGACGGACGAATGTTATGGCAATCCGGTAAATTGAGAGCGATACGGCATCCGCAGCCGGCCCGGATGGCCAGCTGCGGATGCCGTATCAAAGAGCTTGGAAACAAGGGTCTGAAGGGCTCTACGAAGCGCCTTTGAGCTTCCGACACCTGCACGTTTGGTCTAATGTTAGAAGAGAAGCGTTTTACGAATATTATCCAATAGAAAAATAACAAAAAAAAAAAAAAATGGAAAATCTAAAAGTGCACGACTCATAATGCTCATTTGATCGTATAAAAAACTATAAATATAGATATTACTGTTCATTTTTTATTAATTTTAATTAAACTACTTTGAATAAAAGATACATTTTCAATAGGGCTCCTGCTATGTGTGAAATGAATCTATTTAAAAAAAAATGATTTAATTAATTGATTTTTTCGCAAGCTACAAAGTTTTCAGGTTTCACACTTGATTAACGAGAATTTTTTTAGTAATATTTTGATGTTTTTTTTCGTTACTACTGCATTAAATAATTTTTTGAAAAGTACAGAATTAATCTCCATTAAATTATCCATACAATGGTATATAAATTAAGTAGGTTCTGTGTACTAGCAGGAGTATAACAATAGAAACAGTTGCAGAAAGTAAGCAAAAATTTTTTTTCGCTCGTAAAGCACTCTCTAATGCTTCGCATTCTGAGTCGTATGTCGTGTGTCGCCCTATCGTTTGTGGTTTCTAATCAAAACAAGTATTATTTAATTTCTATGACAAATACAAACATTACTGAAAATGTAAGAACTTTTTATGATCTTTCCAAGGCAATATGATTTACTTATCATTACAGTTTCGACTAATACAAAACTTCATTGATGGCATCAAATGCAAATGCGTTACAAAGAAATCGTCTATATACAGGGTGAAATTGAATTCATGGGCATCCTTTTAAGGGGTCATTGTACTCATCATTATGAACAACTTTTACTACGGGACTGAACCTGAAATCGCGAAAAACAATGCGCTGTTTATTGCATTTATGTTCACATAACTCGTCAAAATGTAGGGAAAGCTGATTTTTTTTTCGCGATTTCATGTTTGGTCCTATAGTAAAAGTAGTTCATAATGATGAGTACAGTGACCCCCTAAAAGAATCAATTCAATTTCAATTTTTATAACAAATTACCGTCCTGTATAAGAAATGTACACTCTTACAATGCATTCAAAACTAAACTTAGCCAGCACATAATTGCGGATCGATCACTTCTGGAGAAATGAATGCATTGGATGGGTAACTTTTAAATTATAATACTGATGACGAACATATTATAATCTATATTTTTAGTATTGTTCTCAAGTAAGTGACTTATGTCTTTATTGGGAATAAAGTTTCTTTAAACCGAATTTCACCCTATATAGGTCCCTAAACTCACTTTTCATTTACAAGTTTTCCTGGCGACAAAACTCACTATGGTACTGTGCAACCTTGTTTTCTTCGCTTAATATTTCAAATGGAGGCCACTCTGCCGAAAAGGAAAATTCTCAAGGCACAGCCTTAATTAATGTACCTATACTACTACCTGTTGAAACCCGGGAGCTGTGGCCAAAACAAAGAAATGCCCACTCAACATTCCATGAATTCGGACTGACGGAAAATAAAGATAGGTAACATACGGCGACCACTCGGATTCCATTTGGCCGCACTAGGATTCCCTTTGTGGTGGGTGCTATTACAATCACAAACTGCAAGCAGAAACATAGGTAGGAACAAATATTTGGCCGCAGAGGTTTTTGCTCTGATAGAGTTGAGTGCCACTATCCTGATTGGTTTGTTGAATTTATACATGTCATCTTGAATTTTGTTATTTATAGTGGCCTCCAAAAGTTACTTGACATTTTATCCACTTTAGCTCTGAGACACCACACATTATGAAAAAAAAATTTGAAAAACACATTAGAAAACATTTGAATCACTAGAATTTTGTTTTTTACAAAATTCTAGTGATTCAAATGTTTGAACTGCTATTACGTTTTTATTGAGTAATTCAACTACCTTTGACTTATCAAAAAAAATGTTTATTTATTTATTTATTTCTTCAACTTACATCTATCATAACTGGTAACAACCCAATGCAATAAATGCGTTTATCCTACCTTAAACTAACATCTATAGCTAATTACAAATAATGCATTCCTTGTGAATTCACCCAGAGTACACCAAAATAATCAAGTGATCCCCAAGTAGTACCTGCATTTTGATTCTGTAAAAATCTCACCGCGAAAACTTGCGTGGAGTGAGCTGTCAGTGTCATCCCACTGATGCTAGGGATTGACTAAGCAAACATTTACAATCATAATCGAGATTTTAATAATATTTTTCAAGATTTTCAAGCATATTGATAATTTTATATATTTTCAAAACTGTATTTTAATTGTGAGGTTTTAAAATATAGCAAAATAGAAACTTAGTCGGAATATTACATTAATTTTCTTTTTTTTTTTCCTAGTTTAAAACCCCACAAAATAGTAATGTTTTAAAAACTAAAATACTAACTTTGAAATTATTTAAAATGATCAGTACAATTAGTATAAAAAATATTATTAAAATCTCGATTCGGCTTGTAAATATTTCAATCCCTAGTATCAGGTGGGATGACACTGACAGCTCACTCCACGCTCACTTCACCTAAGTTTTCACGGTGAGATGGTTACAGAATCGCACTGCTGATCATATTTTTGTTTTAAATAACTTTTGGAGGTTACTGCATTTACCAGGTGTGTTTGGTTTCATCAGTGACGCGACCTGTTGAATATTGCGATGACACATCTGTATTTAACACCATAATCAATTTTTAAATTAAACTTAATTTACTTAACCGGAATTTAGGTTCTCTTGTTTAATTTCACAATGATTAGTTGTTTTTATATTTATTAGGTTTTTAGAACTAAATAGTTTTTGTTTTCAATTTTACACCACATACTAAGATATAAACCAGAAAACTTCTGGTTCGCGATGGTCGAGCGCGCAATCTTTTTTATTTCATTGCGTTTTATTCATCACACTCAAAAGGATTTACTTTCGCTTTATCAAAAATATCTATCACATGCTCTTCTAGAAACATTTATAAAATACTAGCTTTTGCCGGCTTCGCCCGTGTGGATGTCGAAAAATATCCGACGGGAAAGTACTACCGGGATTAAAAAGTAACCAATAGGTTAATCCAGATTATAAACTGTCTGTGTGCCAAATATTATCCAAATCCGTTCAGCCGTTTTTGTATCTCTCGCATAACCGCTCCATCGGTTTGTCTTTAATATTTTTAACATCAAAATTTTATCCCCCTTTTCACCCCCTTAAGGGTTGAAATCCTAACGACACCTTTGCGTTAGCTTCCAACCATAAACCTAGATAGTAAATTTAGTGATTTTTACTTCGAAAATTAAGGACTTTCCATACACAACTTCATCCCTCTTTTTAACCCTTCGGGGTGAAATTATCAAAAACTTTTTTTTTATAATTTGAAGATCCTAACTTCAAAACTGACGGACTTTCATATAAATTTCTTCTTTAGGGGAGGAATTCCCAAAAATTCTTTCTTAGTGGATACTTACTCTTCACAAAGAACACACCCTCCAAGTTTCATGTCTCTGTGACGAGCGGTTTGGGCTGTGTGTTGCTGTTGATATATCACCCAGTCAGTCTGTCGGTCAGTTTACCATTTTATATATATACAGTGTGTCCGGACATGGACTAGCGATATTCTAAATACTTAAATATAAGCTATTTTAAAGTACAATTACACTATAGGCTTAGGTCCAATATACTTCCCCGCTATGTGGCAGCCATTTTGTTTTTTTTGTTGAAGTATGCTCTATGCGAGTACAAAAAAAATCATATATCTCAAAGTTTTAGTCATACTGAGATAAAAATAGGCTTATTCGAAAGGCAATAATATTGTCTACCGTCTGCACTACAAAGCAATATGTTCACAATTCCATAACTTTTGAAAAAAAATGTGAAAGTCGAAAAAAAAAACAAAAAATTATGCAATTCAACCAATAATTGTTAATTACTACAAAAACAACCCCGAGAGCTTTTTTATTTTTTATACTAGATCGACAGTTTTTGAGCTAAGCTACAATACAACATAAAATTCACAACTGTATGTCTAATACTTTAAGAGTTATTGTTGTATGAACATAGCGTATGCGCAAGCACAAAAGGCCTTTGTCGGAACCCTAAACAGGAAATCATTAAAAAAACATAACATTCATATTGAATTTTATTTAATGTTTTTTCCAATATTAAATGAAGATTAAAATATCTAAAGCAGTTGCTTAAAGTGGCCACCTCCAGCTTGTAGACACACTACGGCTCTCTGTGCCACCTGGGTTGATGAGCGCCTAATTAAATCCAAATCGGATCTAATTTCTTCGGCGGCTGCCATAATTTTTGCGACGAGTTCTTCCCTGGTATTTGGAACTGTAGCGTATACTTTTTGTTTCATATGACCCCACAAAAAATAATCCAAGGGTGTCAAATCGGGTGAGCGAGGCGGCCACGCTACTACACCACCACGACGGATCCACTGTAGATTATTATTTAAATATTCTCTCACTGCTCGAGAAAAATGCGCGGGTGCACCATCGAGCTGGAACCACATACGCCGACGGTATGATAGAGGTAGGTCCATGAGGCTGTCCGCAAACTGTGTCTGTAAGAATTCTAAAAATCTAGCGCCGTTTAATGTAGGTGGCAATTCCAATGGCCCTATCAGCCTATCGTTGATTATGCCGGCCCACACATTTACTGAGAATTCATGTTGAAATGAGCTTGGGCGCACCGCCCTTGGATTTGCGGAGCACCAGAGATGGTCGTTTCTGTGGTTTGTAATCCCAGCTCTTGTAAATTTGGCTTCATCAGTCCACAGTATTCTTTGTAAAAAATTACGGTTCTGTCTCAAATTTCTATTTATCCACGAACAAAACACAGATCTCGCAGCAAAATCTGGTTCGATCACGTCTTGAACCCGTCGAAAATGATAAGGGTGTAACCCTTCTCTTTTCAAAATTCTCCATACATGCCACTTAGACATTCGAAGTTGCACTGAAATCCGTCTAACGCTTAGTCTAGGATCATTGGTTATTAGTCTAAGCACTTCTTCTTCATCTTCGGGCGATACCAAGCGATTGCGTTCATTAACAGCTCTTTGAATACCTCTTTCCGCTAATCTTGAATGCACGTCGATAAAAGTTTGGCGACTCGGTGTAGGCCTGTTAGGGTACCTTCGTCGATATTCTTGTACAGCCAAATTTGCACTTCCATTGCAAAAGCCATACACAAAGTGTATGTCAGCAATATGTTGCGATGAATATTGACGCTGTGCCATACTTTATCACACTTTTAAATACAAAACACTAACGCAGCACGTAAACAGCACGGACGGTAAGTGAAAGTAGCGATAGCGATCACAACGCAGGGCGAGGGACAACTAAACTAACCCAACTAATAATTTGTCCTTAAAACTGATTTTGTTTCAGGTAGTGGACTAATACGTTCTATCTCGCTTACTCACGGTAGTAACGAACAGTATTTCTCACCTGCTCTCAGATGGAATACAGTGAATGCCATAAATGACACTCTGGCGGTTAACAAAGACGTTTTGTGCTTGCGCATACGCTATGTTCAAACAACAATAACTCTTAAAGTATTAAACATACAGTTGTGAATTTTATGTTGCATTGTAGCGTAGCTCAAAAACTGTCGATCTAGTATAAAAAATAAAAAAGTTCTCGGGGTTGTTTTTGTAGTAATTAACCATTATTGGTTGAATTGCATAATTTTTTGATTTTTTTTTCGACTTTCACATTTTTTTTCAAAAGTTATGGAATTGTGAACACATTGCTTTGTAATGCAGACGGTAGACAATATTATTGCCTTCCGAATAAGCCTATTTTTATCTCAGTATGACTAAAACTTTGAGATATATGATTTTTTTTGTACTCGCATAGAGCATATTTCAACAAAAAAAACAAAATGGCTGCCACATAGCGGGGAAGTGTATTGGACCCAAGCCTATACTGTAATAGTACTTTAAAATAGCTTATATTTAAGTATTTAGAATATCGCTAGTCCATGTCCGGACACACTGTATATAGATTAGATTTCCTTTGATATTATTAGTTTAATTAAGCTATTTGTCAATTTAACCATTGTTTAGGAGCCCTTATAAAAAAAAACCAAATCAATTGCACACGTAAAATTCTTACATAGCCGGCATGATTTGAAAAACCTTAATACGTATGGTTTTTTTAGATAATTGTCATTTTGTGTGCACCGTTAGTATATGTAATACCAACTGAACTAATTTTTTTGTTCCTCTGACCCACCCCGCCACATCGCATCGCCTGCCCGCGATTTTCCTCCGTTTTCGCGTAGCGTTGTCTGACTTTTTTGTTCTTGCTCGGCTCCTGAGGGCATAACACGATGACCTTGAGAATTGGACTATCAAATGTTAAAATATTTTTTCAAATCCGACCGGTGGTTCCAGAGATTGCCGCGTCAAACAAACAAACTAACTCTTCAGCTATATTAATAATAAAGCTGAAGCATATATGGATAAACTTATTTCTTTCTTCTTGTCGTGAATATAATATATGCTACAAAATACACATGCTTATTATACGTAAGAGAAATAATAAAATAAATCCTTAAAATCCAGGTGATATATCAGCCACCTCAAAAGGCAGGTGGCACTGACCATTGCTTTTCCCATAGCAGCGCCATTAAAATTCGTTATGAACGTGTGAACTGAACGGTGTATTCTTTCGCCTTTATTATTTACTAGTTAGTTTTTATAAACCAACGTTTGTTTTATTGAAATGTCCACTCGTACATCGAAACTATTTTGATAAAAATACATAGCTTCAATACAAAATTAAATTGGTAGAATAATCTAGAATCTTAATTATTTTTGATCACTTATAGTTACGTAGATTGCTCAAATGGGTACAAAAAACTTAAAAGAATAACATCCCTAAACAACAATTTCAATACTTTTTACGATACCTTGTTCATATTCGTATGATTGTTCTATGAAACGCCTACGTTATCACACATGGCAACATCCCACAACTAATAACAAAGGCTCATAACAATTGACACCAAAATGGCCGCCGCAAATAGCGACCAATAAGCACCATTGTCTCAAATTCAAGAAACGAACGACCTTCGTCAGTTACTGCCCGAGCAATCGTCGGCTGTCACGAAATCCCCAAATCCCGCCACGTAGGGAACCGGCGGCTAGTTTTATTTCATTACGGGCAAAACGCCCAGGGATTCCCTAGGATTTTGGCGCCCGACACGGGACTGACAGCTTCGGTTATGATTTTCATTTTATCGTCTAAAAATGTCGCTGTCTGTTGTAATTCGAATGTGCAAATGATATTTAAGTTACGTTCGTTATTATTTATAATATTTAGGTTAGATTTTATATATTTTACTTAAAAGATAATGGGCAAACGTAATCCAAATGCCCATCACTAACGAGACCCATGTGACTGATTGAAAACACAGTCATACCAAAATTATTGTTTTTTTTTTTGCATAAACAGCTCGGTTGATTATAAAAACTAAGCAGTCATTATATTTTTTTTTTTTTTTGATACCAGGCGTGAAGCTGGCCAAAATTATTTAGAAAAAGCTAAACAACATAGCGAACTTGACAATGCCTTTTACCGATTGGCTTGTCCAAGCCCCCCAGGAATTTACCGGTAAGTACGGGTGTCGAGTCAACTTTCCCGACTTTAGCATTATTCACCCACTAGGCACATATCCAAAAACATGTACCAAAAAAGTTCAAAGCAAGACCCTTGATATAATGTCGAGGGTATCACGTTCTTTCATAAAGCATTTGTCGAAACTATGGCTTCCACAACACCAACACATGCGGCCCTGTTACAACATGTTTCATCGCAATTACATTTTCTTTGAGAGAGACCGTTCGTTTTCATTTCTTTTTTTCATGCCCTAACAGTTTTTCGGAAGGTCTGTGTTGCCTTGTTTTAGTCCAATGTATGCACGAAAAAAGGAGGCTGCATTTTGTGACGCACAAATGTTCTTCTGTAGGGACATGTTGGGATATGAATTTTTGCTTGAGACATGTTTATGAATGGAAAGGAAATGAAGCTCCTAGTACTGTCTCGTAATACCAACAATCGTGTTTATAGAATACAATAGATTATAGAATTTTGTGGTGTAAAATACAGTATTAATAATAAAATACAGTATTAATAAATAATAGCTAGATAATACATAATTACATATCTTTTTTTTTTTTTTTAAACTCACACGCGCTCTATTATTATGATATTCAAATTATTTTTATTATTATGTTGCCTAACCGGGTTTCATGTTGGAACTTACCTATATTGTAACAACTAAATGTACACATGAATGCAATAAAGAATTTGAATTTGAATTTGAAAAAACCATTTGTCGATCTTTGGGCCAAGATTAATTGAAAACTCGTTTACAAACCTGGGCCCGCGTGGTGGATTATGGTCCACTCCCTCTCACTGAGAGGAGGCCTGTGTCCCAGCAGTGGGAACGTTATAGGCTGATTATGGAAGGGAAAGTATAGTTAGTAGCCTCATTTGTTGAAACGACAGCTTAACCCTTAAATGCATAGTGATGGAAATTTCCATCAACCAATCCAATGCCATATTTTCGTTTCCACAGAGCACGGGGATTCCCCAATTGTTACAGATATTCAATTCATTTTGTTCCCAGTAGATTCATTCTGATTAGGTACAGACGCCAGCACATCAAGCTACTACAATCTGTCAGATTTCTTTAATAGATTTTCAACTTTATCGTTAAAGCATAAGGTTCAAAGTTGATTGGGAAAATCTGACAGTTTCGGGTAGCTTGATGTGCTGGCGTCTGTACATAAAGATGTAAATTTCCACCAGGCCATTTAGAAAAAAAAAAGTATGTTTATGAATATATTTTTTTTTTATTTTTTTTCCTTACTATAGAGCTAATGTTATGTACAAATAAATTTAATTTGCTTAAAAAGTAAAAATCATACAATTAAGGGTTAAGTAATCGCTAATTAATCAACAAAGTTTAGGATGAAGGAAACGCTTAAGAGGAATTTCTTCAAATCAGAATAAAATATTTATTTCTGACACTTTCTTAATTACTTTTGTAATCAAAACACCTGACATACTAAAAGTTATTTGAATTAATTATGCCTGGGAGTTGTAGCTTATGTAGCGTGGTACAAACATTGATGCAACCTGTTTACCATGTATTCAGTACAGCCGTGCGATTCTGTAACCATCTCAAAGTGAAAACTTGGGTGAAGCGAGCATGGAGTGAGTCGTCAATAGTCTCAATCCCTAGCATCAGCATGACTGAAAGCTGAAGCTCACTTCACCTTGGTTATCACGGTGAGATTTTTCCAGAATCGACCGGCTGGATTCTAAAGCCACGTTGAAATTTTTTGTCGGTTATATCAAAAATAAATAGCTGTTCCATACATTTTGACCTATTCTATGAAACAGAAGATTTTTTTTTTGACAACCTACGAAACAATCCTTATCTAGGGGGGTATCATGTACTGAATTCATGGTAACAGTTTAAATAAATACAATTGTTTATTTCTATTACAAAGGGCATTTGGATACATGTTATTGGAGATTATCTTTTAAGCAAGAAATTGCCTGTGTTAGAAGACTCCGCGCTTCCTCTTTTCGTTATCTTATTCAATTGAAATGTAGGCAATGTAAACAACAAAACTTTATTTTTATTTAACTCTTTGTAAAATAAAATAAAAGGTTAATTTAAAATTATAATTATGAACAGCTCTGTAAATGAATGAGTGTTATGCATAGAAAAGGGCCAAATCGCGTGTATTCGTGTGATATGTGTTAGTATTGGTAACAGGGTGAAGAGTGAGGGTGTGTAGTGTGTGAGTTATAGGTAATTAGCATAATTTAGTTCTCATATAATATCTGTCCAACATAATAAATACGAAAGTGTGTGAATGACCAATAACCCAACGCCACGTGCCACGCCACGCCACGCCACGCCACGCCACGTGTGGCCTGTAAACTAAGCTTAAAATCTTTGTAAATATCTAATGTAAAATACTATAATTACATACAACTGTATCCTTTGCCTCTGCCCTATAGTCAGATAAAAATACGTCCGACTAACTTCATGCCTGGCCTCACTCGTCCGGGTTCAAAGTTTTGACATCCTGACATCAAAGAGAGTTCGTTTTGTATTCCATTGGATTCACATCTGTTGTTAGCTCAAACCCTACCTTATGCCTTCTCTGTGAGGTTGGTGTTTCCTTGATGTATTAGAAAGAGCAGCCAGGCAGATAGATTGCCATGTTATTCTTATATTGTATTAGAAGAAAGGTTCTCTTATCTATACTTATATACAGGTCTACACTCTGTAGATAGATCAATATTTCTATGAAAAGGTAAAAGGGATTTTTTAAATTCCAACAAGAACAATATGTCTGTCTCAATATGTATATCTCAATACTCAAGCATTACTTAAAACTTGTTTAAAGCCATTTGATTGATCAAAACTAGTTTTAAGTAATGCTTGAGTCTTGAGTAAGATTCTATGCGTAAATACGGGCCTAAACGTCCAAAAGCTTCATCGCTATAAAACAAATGACAAGCTAGTTTCTTTTCAAAACATTCAAAAATGATTAAAGACATTTTTATTCAGTCGCTACTCTAGAATTCGTGTATTATTAATCATTGTTTACACTTTGGTGATCTATCAACACTGTGTAAATAAAGGGTGCTGTCTAATATCAGGGTGAACACGACTAGAAACAATCTCTATCATTACGACTCCTGCTACGAGTATAAACATGTCGATTGAGGGAATTTCCGCTAAGAGGTTATTTAACACGATACTTTTTTATAAGTCTCTTTTATTAGCCGTTAGTGTCCCACTGCTGGGCAAAGACCTTTTTCCACCTCTCTCTGTCCAGAGCTGCCAAGGACCAATATTTATTAACCCGGCGTCATTGTGGTAGGAAATAGTTACATGGACGTTGAGGTGGGTCAATATTACCCATATATTTAATACATGGTGTTTCCATAATTTTTAAGTAAATTCGTAAACTGTTTCATTATTTCAGTATAATGGTATTCTGGTTTCGATAATAAAACAGATAAATAATAATTCAGAAACGTTTAATTGAGTTTAATCAACGTTTAAGGCAACTATCAAAAATTGAAAAAAAAAATGTACAATATTAGCTCCAGCTACTGCACAGAACGGCAAAGTCGCGCGCGTACTTTCAAAAATATTAGAAATATTTAAACCAGCCGGGTAATTTTGACCCAGCCTCAATGTCGCCGGGTTAAAGGACTCCAGCTCGTCCTGCCATCTCGCGTCTTCTAATAAATATCACTATTCAATAAAGTATTATCCCACCAAGTTGCTACTAAAATGACTAAAACATCCAGCGCACTCCAGAATAATATACTCCATAATTTTAATGAACCGTAGCCAGCACCACAAACAGGTGTTTCGCATCGGAATTCAACTTAATAACCTCTATGAAACACTATAAAGGCCCCCAGGAGTGCCGAGACCTCTGGCCAGTCCCTAATGGCTTCCCTCTCTACTGCTTTTATTAGACTATAAATCACTGTATATGTTTAGCTTGGCGTGAATAAAATACCTTTTAAGACGCCCTCCGCGTCTGGCGAGTAATTTGGTTGTAAGCGTTTTTGTAATAATTTTGAACGGTTGAGGGTAGTTGGGTGTTTTTTTTTTTTATGCAGTGATTTTTTGAGTGTTTTGGAAATGTTTCATGCTTCAGTGTTTTGGGAGCAAGCTTCTGAATATCATGCCGAGTCTTTTAAAATGTTTGATTTGTAATAGATTGATTATATTTATCATTATCATCATTTCTGATGAAAGATGTCAAGAGCTGGGCATTTCCAGGTGGCTACGGCGCCCGATATCATGCTGTCCACATCTGGAACGTCACGAATGATCCTAAAATTGGATAAGAAAAACTCAAATATAAAAATAAAAAATCTACAAGACAAAAAAAAAATAAATCAATAAAATTAAACACGTTACATCTCAAAATGTTATTCTAAAAAAATAACCTACAATACAAAGATTTTTTTCTTCTAAAAATCCAACATCCGACTGTAGTATAAATAAATTACTCTAAAAAGGCACATTAGGTTGTCTTTATTTTGTTGCTATCTCTACGCTCGAGAGAAAAGCCTAAACCACTCATGTGAGTACGACCTGCTGAGTTCCCAAGGGATTTCCTGGCTTACAGTTAGTATATTTAGAATATTAATGTATGTACGAGGATAGATTTTCAGATTGTTTTAGGTATTTTGTAGTATGGAATAGGCTAGTTTTAACTAAAAGTGGTGGCCCCGCGGTAAGGACTGCGATTTATGAGTTGTAGTTCGTCGATTCGAACCCAAGCAAGCACTTTGTGTAAATTATTGAACACCACTGTTCTCCCTTTACACCTGGAGGCTTTTTTTAAATTTAAATTGATAAATTATTTGACATTGACATTGCAACGCAAAATTCTACTACTTGTCAAGTATTTCATGATTTCTCATTCAAGTCTAATTATTTTAAACTTACGACTTTACACATACATACACTATACATACATAAATTACACATACATACATTACACATCCCTAAACATTCACTCACCCTCACACACATGCGTTGTCCACTCTATTTTCTGTATAATTTTTACTGTTTTATATTTTCACTTCATTTCTCTGTGACAATGAAACTGCACTAATGCCCCTGCTGTCCCTCGTGGGAACCTGTGTACCTTTGTGTAATAACTTTTGTTGGAACACTGATACTCATAACACAAGTTAGATCTTACTTTGAGTACCAGAGTTCAAAATACGCTAGTTTTTTAATTTTCTGGTAACACAGTTCTTAGCGTATCATAGTTACTAGTGTTATTGTTCACTTTTTTGCGAAATAAAGAATTTTATTATTATTATTATTATTATTTTGGGTATGGAAACCATAAATAATAACGTATAAAATAGAGACAGGAGCATGCAAATACGTCATACGTGCATGCCAGACGGCTGGTGCATGAAGTTACGAGATGATACGTGTATGACCCACAGGTGGGTCAATCAACTCAGCCTATCGCAGTCCACTGCTGGACATAGGCCTCTCCCAGACTGCGCCACAACACCCTGTCCTCCGCCTTCCGCATCCAGTCCACCCCAGCCACCTTCTTTAGGTCGTCCGTCCATCTAGCTGGGGGGCGTCCCACACTACGCTTGCCGATACGCGGTCTCCACTCCAGGACTCGTCTGCTCCACCGGCCATCGGCCCTTCGACAGACATGGCCAGCCCACTGCCACTTCAGTTTGCTTACTCTGCAAGCTATGTCGGTTACTCCGGTTCTTTTCCGGATAATTTCATTCCTGATTTTATCCTTCAAAGAAACTCCGAGCATAGCTCGCTCCATAGCGCGCTGAGCGACCTTGAATTTGTGGACCAGCCCGACCGTCAGTGTCCACGTTTCAGCACCGTATGTCATGACGGGCAGGACGCACTGGTTGAAGACCTTAGTCTTCAAGCACTGAGGGATAGGCGACGAGAAGACTTGACGAAGCTTTCCAAATGCCGCCCAACCCAACTGTATCCTTCTGTCGGCCTCTTTCTCAAAGTTGTGTCTACCGAGCTGGATGACTTGCCCTAGGTAGACATAGTCCTTCACAACTTCGAGAAGCGACCCTTCGATGTGGATTGGACTCGGCAAGACGTGCGAATTGTACATGACTTTTGTCTTGTCCAAATTCATGCCGAGGCCAACCCGCCGGGAGGCTCCATTTAGGCTGTGCAGCATTCGGTCTAGCTGTTCCAGCGTCTCTGCCATTATGACGATGTCATCGGCAAATCGAAGATGTGAGATGTACTCGCCGTTCACGTTGATCCCCTGTCCAGTCCAGTCCAGCGTCTTGAAGACGTCTTCCAGCGCGTTGGTGAACAATTTAGGGGATATTACATCCCCCTGTCTCACCCCCCTGAGCAATTGGATGGGGCTGGTTTTTTGATCCTGGATCTGGACAGTCATCGTTGCAGCGTCATACAAACATCTCAACACTTCGATGTAGCGCCAGTCAATTCGACATCGTTGCAGAGAGGCCAGAACTGCCCATATTTCGATGGAGTCGAAGGCTTTCTCGTAGTCCACAAATGCCATACACAGCGGCTGATTGTACTCCTCGGTCTTCTGTACAATTTGTCGAACAGTATGGATGTGGTCTACGGTACTGAAGCCTTTTCGAAAACCGGCTTGTTCTGGCGGCTGGAACTCGTCAAGTCTCCTGGCGAGACGGTTCGTGACGACCCTCGAGAACAGCTTGTAGACGTGGCTCAGAAGCGAGATGGGTCTATAGTTCTTCAGCAAGGATTTGTCACCTTTTTTGAAGAACAAAACCACCACACCCCTGCTCCACGCCTCGGGCGTTGTACCCTCTTGGATGGCTTGATGGTGGGTCAATAGAGCAAATATATTTTTTATATGAAGGTGGTATAAAAAATTAAAAACAATGCTATAATATATCATTTTTGTACCTAACGCAACATATTATCTACAATTTGCGTTTGCACTTATGGGGTAGTCCCTCTCATCATAGCTGCACAGTGAACGTGTTAATTTTGATTTATTATTTTTTGCTTGAGTACGTATAGTTTTTTATTGTATTTGTTGGTATATTGGCGTAGCTAGCTGACATATGGGAAATAATTTAATTTAGTGTTCTGTGTCTTGTAATGTTAATTACTTTGCATACCTTGTATTGTATTCAATCAAGTATTTTCTAACTGAACAGACAGCTGTGCTGCTGGGAAGTTTGTTGCGCCACTTCTTCTTCCCAGCGAAAGCGCTAGGAAGGGGTGAAGGGCAGGCGTTTTGGGGGACTGTCTTTTGTAATTTTGACGTTCGAAAAGTGCTGATTCTCAGCCTAGTTTGAATAAATGAATTTTGATTTGATATGATCTCAAACGGTGAAGGAAAACACCGTGAGGAAATCGGAATGTCCTAGAACCAAAAATTCGAAGACACGCGACATCAGTTTTGTGGGGCAATGTATGTACCTAGATTTAAGAAATTTTAAGTGAATAAATCATGAATTCAATTCAATCTACCAACCCGCACTGGGCCCGCGTGGCGGATTACGGCCCACTCTCTCTCACAGAGAGGACGTCTGTGTCCCAGCAGGACAAAATATAGGCTGATTAATTTAAAGGCTAGTTTTAGTAATAATTATGCAGTTTGCAGAATTCTGCGTTTCCTTGTCCCATTGGACCGGTAAAACGAATAGACTTCAATAATACACATATTTTGAGAACGCGTTGTTCATTTATTTATTTGTCTATGCTTATTTCTTGCTTTTTTTTAAGATTTCACTTATCGATAGGAACCCACACAAACATTTCTATTTACACACATCACAAAAGTGATTTACATCCGTCAGACGTCCTCGTAACATAGGGTCCGGTTAAAAACCAGCGTCAGGCATTAGTTATCTGACATTTATGCTCAACTGGGCCTATTTGGCGCAGCCAGGAGGCACAGTGTTTTAAGTTTTTATTGTATTTTTTTTTTTTTAACAATTTTAATAGTTTTTTTTTTTATCACTGTTCGGTTCAACCAAAGCACCTGCCATCTAATCTCTTCACCACCCTTGGTTGACTGGTAGAGAATGTCTAAGGCATTAAGTCCGCCTTTGTACCTTTTTGTGTGCGAAAAGTTTAAATAAATGAATAAATATTGTATGCCTTACTTAACCGGGTCAAATAAACTTATTTGCTTTCTTTCTTTCTAGATCTTTTTACTTTGATTGGTTACTATTGCAATTTCTGCTGGAAAAACTGACCTGTTACGGAAGACCATTGATTAACTTTTAATTTTCTGAAGTCCATGTGATCAACTGAACTATTCTGTAGATATCTCACCGTGAAAACGCAGGTGAAGTGAACTGTCACTCCACCTGACGCTAGGGATTGACACTATTGACAACTCATTTCACCTTTTCACCTAAGTGTTCACGGTGCTCTTTTTACAGAATAGATCTAAAGCAGTCATACATTAGTACTCAAAAGCTAAAAACAATTTCTTTCTCTTTCAGGTACATTGCAAATAGTGAAGAGTGAAGAGGAGGACCACGGCAAGTTTGAGTGCGTCGCTGAGAACTCCATCGGGACTGAGTTCTCGAAACCTACGGTGCTGTATGTCAAAGGTAAGTGAACATTAACCTTTTAACTGAGAAAAAAAAGCCTATCGCAGAAACAACCTTGGCAATTTATCTTTCAAAGATGAAACAAAAGCGGCCAAGTCCGTGTCGGACTCGGCAAAAAACGCCGAAAAAATACGTTTCTTGTATCCCTTTGCAACCGGGAGTAAAATTTTCGTATAGATCAGTAAAAACTTATTAATCCTTTGGAAAGTGTTCAGAGGTCCTGGGAAGAATACTGGAGAAAATCTCATGCAACCTGGTCTTCAGCAGTCAGATCCTCACATACTTGAGGTTCAGGAATAATTTGCTAGTCGCTCGATCGTGCTCAGAATTTTGTAAAGTCGAAACTCACGATCACTTCAACTCGGTCGGAAAGGGCTATGGAGACCCTTTATTCTTTTATTTTACTTTTATTATTTGTTGTTAAAGCGGCAACCAGTCTTACCTAGGGTCTTACCTACGGTTCATGAGATACAGCCCGCTGACAGACAGGGATGGACCGCGGAGGCTTAGTCATAGGTACGGATTCAAAAAAAAAAAAATACCGACTATGAAAGCTTCGTTTTTAATTAATCGAATGTATTAATCATACAAACATACTATAGGAGATATCATAGGAACCAGACAGGATATGACTGTTCAAAGTATCCATACAAATTCGAACAACTCATAAATTAGTATGAACAAAACCTTAAAAACGATATTAAAATGACTTACATCACTTATTGATGGACTGTGTGCGATATGAGTCTCATAGAAATGGTCGGTTGGGGTCTTGAGGTTGAACCAAATTGATATAGGCACATTCCATAAAAATCTGTCTCAACCAAATGGTGATGCGAAGAGTCTGTTCAGGTTCATGGCCTAAATGCAATCCGTAGCAGTAAGTATTTAGGGTACGACGGGACTGTCATACGCATTGTGGTCTTAAAAGTCTCATTGTTTCCCGTTAACATACCGTGACTAGAAAATAAAATTACCACGACATGATCTACACCCTTTTCCCAACTATGTTGGGGTCGGCTTCCAGTTTGACCGGATGCAGCTGAATACCCGTATTTTACAGCTACTGCCTATCTGATCTCCACAACCCAGTAACTGGTTAATACGATACCCCTTGGTAAGACTGCTTGTCAGACTTTCGGGCTACTGACGACCCGTAATGACTGTCAAAGATCCACGAATGACAGCCGGGACCAACGGCTTAAAGAGCTTTCCGAGGCACGGAGGGGTCTTGGTATGTGAAGATGGTCACCTATCTACGGACCAACCGCTGTAAGCGTAGCTTAACCTGATCGATCGACCCAAGCCCCTCAATGATATTGTTTTCTTATTTGACTAAAAAAACAATATCATTGATATTCCCATCACTCTCCGAGACCTTAAAACTTCAACTTACACCTATAAATAATTCGCCCACTAATTTACATAACCGCAAAACCGCTTATAGAGACATCAACAAATCTAAGATATCATTACAAATGCGAGGACAGACCGCATCAAAGACCCTACGAAGTCCCTTCAAAGTCGGACCGATGCGGTCAAATTACGTAATGATCACCCATTAATGTTCTCACGCGACCATCATTACGACAGAAAGAGACAGAAGACAGAAGCTTTCGTACGTAAGAGCAGGAGGCCCGAAGTCATTTGTCTGTAAAACCATGTGGTTGGTCGTAAGTTAAGGGGGAGTACGACCGGAAATGTTTTAAAGAAAATGAGGCCGAATTTTGTAGTGAATAATAAATTATACCATAAATTGGAAGCTCGAATTAATGTTCCAGTTATCGCTTGATTTGGAAAGTTTGGTAACTAAAGCTATACAGATTTTTATTGCTTCGATAACATTAACTTTAAGTTTTAATTGAAAATCCTAAAGAACAAAGTAATATTTGAATTTGTATGTACAGGCATCAAAAGAGATAAGTAATTAGGGTCGTTGGGTATAGAAGAAACAGATGACTGATTTCGAATGAAATTTATTTAGATTAATGAACTGTTTACTTATTTCCTTTGGTGACATTACTTAAACCATTCCAAGACTATTAATTAAATAAATAACCACTTTGTTAATATTAAAAATAATAGGTAAAATTCGAGACCCATGAATCTTTTTAACTTTGCCGGTCAAAATTTCTACGCTAACGTGTCTCGAAACATGTGCTGAATTCATGGTTTCAGTTTACGCATCGATGGTCCAACTAACCAGTATAATAGAACAAAATAAAATTCAAAAGTTTTTAGTTGAACTGCATCCAAAAAGAGAAAAACTACCCAATGCACATTACCACTTAGGGAGACACATTTTCTCACCTAACATTACACAACACCAACACTTAGAAAGTAGTCCACACATTACGGACACAGACGTAATAATATTCACAATATATTAGCGAGATAACGTCGCGTAGCCGTCTCGTCCCCGTCGCGGCCCCGTCGCGTCCACACGACGTGTCGTCGCTTACCTAACTTTCATACACATTTAGATGGAGCGGGACTGATTGCATTGTTAAATAGTTGTAAGGGTAGGTACTTCAGACTGCGTAGTTCTAGACTTTGAGAGCGTAATTTTGTGAACGGCTAATCTGTCTGGGGGAACTTTTAAACCGTCTAAGGTTTGAGTGAGCTTTGAATGTGACCTGATTTCCCAAAATTTGTATGTAAATGAAGAGATATATGTCAAAAATCGCAGTACATTCTGCTGTGAAACAAATAAAGACATAGCTGAACGTGATATGTATTTACTGACGTAAATTAGTAAAATATTACGAGTAGGTACATAAATACTTACCTTAAGAGGAGATGGGTTTGTGGCTAAGTAATAACAGCCTTACGGGTCGATCGATCAGGTTAAACTAGCTAGCTTGCTGCGGTTGGTCCGTGGATGGGTGACCATATTTACATACCAAAACCCCTCCGTGCCTCGGAAAGCACGTTAAGCCGCTGTTCCCGGCTGTCATTCGTGGAACTTTGGCAGTCGTTACTGCAAGCCCGAAAGTCTGACCACCACCCTTGGTAAGAGTGGTTGACAGATTTTCGGGCTTCAGGGATTTCATATTCCCCAGTAACTGGGTTGTGTAGGTCAGATAGGCAGTCGCTCTATGTAAAATAGTAGTACTCAGCTGCATCCGGTTAGACTGGAAGCCGACGCCAACGTAGTTTGAGAAAACTTCAAACGTCTGTGTCATCAGGATTATGCAGACGAATCTATTTAACCTATGAAGCAATGGTTTAGAAATATCCTTTCAAAACTCTTTGATTGTGTTTGAAAATGTGTTACGCAATTAGGGTGCTCAATCCAATATTGTCGGTCTTTGAAAATTGTATGTTTGTCGTTGGCGTGACCTACACCAATTCAAAGGGCATACCAGTGCAAGTTAGCCACTTAAGTTAGTTAAGTTTTGGTGATAAAACGAAGTGCCCAATTCATATGGACTTGCATATGTGAACGCTCTTATCGGGCCCATTTATCGAAGTGCTAAAGAAACTTTTGTAATTGACATTAGTCTTGTCACAAATGTATAAAGCTGGTGTGTTACAATTTCATATTGGGTACACATATAGGGTGACTGGTAATTAGTGATCGATACTTAAACACATGATTCTACTCATGACAACAAACAACTTTTACTATGTGACCAAATCCGAAATCGCGAAAAAAAAATCAGCTGTTCCCTACATTTATGTTAATACGAGTCGTCAAAATGTAGGGAACAGCTGATTTTTGAATCTTTATTACGCTGTAGACCATATAAATCACAGGTATAAATATACAAACAATTTGTTTTACCAAATAATTCCGAAGTTGACATCAATTGAATTTAATTTGTAAAACGTCGAAATAAAAAACAATACGTAGGAATGTACATTTTTTTTACACAAGGATCAGTCTGATCCTCACTCATTTTAATACACCCTTTTGATTTCACATCAAAACAGTATTTTTCAAAAACAATTTGGTCGAAACCCAAACAACAAAGTAATCTTACTACAATTCTGTCAAACTACAAATCTGAAACGCTAGTCAAGTGGATTTCCAACAAATGCATTGTGAGTTTAAAACAAAGCGTACAGTTGTCGAAACCTCTATGTAATCATTCCGGTTGAATGACTGGTGCAAGTTATAAGCAGAAGCGGTAAACATTCTGGAGTGTCAGTGGACTTTCTTGTCCGTTCTTCTCCATAGAACTACGCTTTGGAATGGGCAAGTAGCTTCAGCTTTCTGAATGATGTACTCCTTTGCCAAATCAAACGTGTCTGTTAACGGTTTAATTGAAATAAATGCTTTTAGTTTGGAAAACAAGAATGACACATTTGGATGTGTATGATATATGGATTTGGATGTGTACGTCACATAAAGGGCTGTTCATTTATTACGTAAGACGTTTTGGGGGGGGGGGGAGTCCGAACAAGTCTTGTTTCTACTTACATGGGGGTGGAAGGGGTCTAGATTATTCTAGATACTAATCGTACGTAAGATTCAAATGGAGGAGGGGTTCATTCGAGTCTTATTTTTTCTTACGTAGGGGAAAGCGGGGGTCAGAAATTAGTTGAAATTTTCTTACCTAATAAATGAACATGATGTGTCGCTCTTCTTTTCCAAACAGAGCATTTATTATCCATTATCAAGCATTTATTTTCCATTACCTATATCCATTGCGATGACTCTGGAGTTGCAGATGTCGTTAGAAGGCGTTGATAACTTACCATCAGATGGCTTGTTAATTTTTTGGCCATACAGAAACGTAAAATAGTAATAATTAGAAAACTTTAGAAACAGAACTCAAACAGAATGAAAATTTTAAATGCAAAAATAATTTCTGACTCCTTAGTATTTAGTAGCCTCTAATATTTATTATTATTAATATTTATATTTAAGGTATGGTTCTGCTACTGAAAATGAGGAAACAATCACTCGTTGCTAAAGTAAATATCACAAAGTAGGTACCATATTTGTCCCAGAATCGATATAAAGATAGATAGATTCGATTAGAAATAATTAGAACATAGATAGATTAGATTATAATAATCGGAATAACCCTACCACAGTTGCAACCCCCAAACTATTTCCTATAATAGCCATTGAATTCTTGAAATACATCCGGAGCTCATCCGGTATTATTTTGTATATTTATTTTGTGATTTTTGTGTATTTTATTTATTTCAATATTTTCGTCCTTATCAAACTGGTTGTACTCGTATCTACCTAGATAATAAGTGAATGATGTGGTTTCCTATAATTGGAAGCGCACATTTGTATTTGTCCGTGTTTATGTTAACGTGTGTGTAATTATGTAGCCTCTGTTGGCCAAGATCCAAGAAATAAATAAATAAATCAGTATACATCTTCCGGGTAATAGAAGTCAACGTAGACAAAGAATTGATAGAATTTCTTCATTTACTTTCAGGAAAACCAAAGAATTTGGGCTTCTTAACCCACACGTCAATATAAAAGAGAACTCGCAGTAGTAACCGAGTCTTATTGAATTAGTTTCCAACTTGACGAAAGGAACGGGATTATTTTCATCTTGGAACGATTCCTCTCTTTCTGCTTTTTTATTTTTATTAAACTTTGTCTTTGTTATTGACATTTTGTTTTTAATATTGTCTACTAGTTTATTTATTCTCAAGGTCTATTTGGATCTGAATTATTTAGGTCGTTTTATCGAAGTAACAAGGCGTTTACATATTTTATACATAAACTCAGACCTTCTTTCCATGGGTGTAGGCAGAAACGCCAGAATGCCACCTGCTACGATTCTTACCTTTCCTTATGCGCTTCATTTACGTTCATACATCTAGTCATACCCGCACTATATGTCCTTCTAGGATGTCCCTTCTCGGCGTTTCCACTAACATCTGCCTTGTAAATACCCTTTCTCTTAACAAAAGCATCATTTCACTCTAGGATTTATTTTGTATCGTCAGTGAATTTACAGATAAAATCATGTGCATGTTTGTTTTATTCATCGCCCACTATTTTTTAAACTTTTGCTCATTGTAAACTTTGGGTGTTGGTAAATACTACCGAGAAATTCTACTGATATAATACATGTGAAAGTTTGTATGTTTGTTAATTAATCACGCAAAAAGGGCTGAACGCATTTGGCTGGAGGACGTAGGATACTTTGTTATCCCGATAGTACGTTCCACGCGGGCTAATTCTAGAATGTCAATAAATTGTTCGTTTTTGGAACGTCGAAGGATGTAGGAGCATTCTTCGAGTTTCCAAAAACGAACAAATTATTTATTTTAGTTATATATAGATTTTAGCTGGGTAGGAACCCAGCAAAAATCTATAACTAAATATTGATATAACTAATAAACTAAACTATACTATACATACATACCAAAGTATCTAACCTCAATTTATCGTAGTACACAGTTAAGGAGTGTTTACCTACGTTCAGTCAGACGAAAGGATAGTTAAACAGTCAAACTATTGCTAGCTGAATGTGGTTTGCGATGATAACCGCTTATTTTGTTTGAGTTTGCTCTTGGTATTGTTATTTGTTGAGGTGAGGATATTGTGGGGAGATTAGCGGGGAGGTATTTGGCTATACATTTACAAGATTGCCTGTTTGAGTGGCATAACATCGACGCGCAAACTGTAATCATGAATTCAGTACATGATAAATAAAAATAATGAAAATAGCCTGGGTGTCTAGAAGACTATTTTTCACCCAGGCTATTTTTCGTCGGTTACCAAAAAAACCACAACCACACTGCTGGTACACAGGCCTCCTCTTCGATAGGGCAAGTTGCAGTTTTGTAATAATAATAATAATAATATCATTTATTTGCACATGCCGGTTTCCTCACGATGTTTCCCTTCACCGATTCCAGAGCAGTGGTGATGAAATTATTTCCACAAGGTAAAGCGCCTGCCAGGGTTCGAACCAACGACACGTAAGTCGGGCCCGGCGAGCAGTGGGCAGTTCGCCGTCCGGTAAGGACCAGGCACAGGTCGATGACGCGTTGTGTTCCACGCGCGCCTCTAAGAGATGTCAGCAGTAACTGACGGGGTCCGCTGGGGCCGATGCTTGCCAGGGTCGCGGGTTGTTCGAAAGAGTTACCGTGGTCCTTGGCACAGGCAACTGAAGGAACACGGGTGGGTTTTAGTAAAAGTCTGACTGAGTCTCCGCCCAGAGCGGGAGAAGTTATTTGATAATTCCCCACCAAAAATAAAAAGGGGCCGTTACCACTGGTAACACATTCCAAATCATCTTTTATACAGTCCTTCATCTTTAATGAGGCCTTTATTTTTTTTTTTTCGCTGAGAAATGACATTACGCATCTCCGCTCGTATGTGGGACTCCCTGCCAGAGTGGCAGTATACCCACTAAAACTCAGCGGTGTTCCCTCATAGCCTTGATGGGGGGGTCATGGGAATCCGGCTCAGCCTTTGCGTCCACAATCCCCCCGGCGCCTGCCCGCCTAGCTGGCGGGCCCTGCATGTCCCCCCGGGTGGGGGGCTACGGGATGGGCCGGGAACACCTGACCATTCCCGTCCGGCACTGGTGGAAGCCTGTGTAATGCAGGCGAGGGTGATACCCCCGCACCCGTCGCCTGCTGGCTTCCACCTGAGAGGAGTCGGAGATGACTGTCATACTGACGTCTTCTTCGACCCCTCCTCCGCCTTCGGAGCGTCGCCGCGAGAGGGTCTTCCTCCCGCACACGCTCCGCCGCCTCCTTCTGGGACATGACGTGTTCGCAGAAGGAGGCGACTAATGAGGCCTGTCCCAAGACTTATAACCATATATCATACTCAAAACCTTTAAAACTGACATTAACTCCACGCTACCGCTCATAAAATAAATCGTAGTCTTAAACGCCGATCAATCTTTCCACTATCGATTCAGCAGTTGACTGAAACTATCTTCAAAATTACAAACGAGCTTACGATGAGTGATCAAGTACCTTCGCTTAACTATCAACTGTCATCTTGACCACTGATGAGCTTTGCCATTGATTTTACATTAATAAAGATTATAGATAATGTGGGGTAGTTGCCTCTAGAAGTGATAATACCTAAATGATACCTGGCGCACTCTAAGCTATCCATCCAGTGGAAATAACTGGTGGTAGCGTAACACAGCACATATCTTATCTGCCACGCCTTTTTTTGTATTCATTTTTATCTGTTTTTTACTGTCTTTCTACGTCGTTCTCACATGTGTAATTTGAACATGAATGATGTAATTGGTTTATTTGAAACTAGCTGTGCCCCATAGTTGCACATGCATAACCCTCTCGATCCCGTAGGAATATCGGGATAAAAAGTATTTTATGTGTTAATCCTGGTTATAAACTATCTGTTTGCCAAATTTCATCAAAATTGGTCCAGCCGTTTGAGCGTGAAGAAGTAACAAACATAGAAACACACACACAAACTTTCGCCTTTATAATATTAGTGTGATAAATGCTTTGACTTTCAGTTTTGTGTGTAGATCACTGACTGGCTATTATTTTTTTTACACGGCGTGAGTAGTTCGTGTCGATATGAGAAAAAAAAAAGATTTCGTATCTTAACTCCTTACGATCTTGTCAACAAGAACATTTTTGAAATAAACGGGTGATATGTTATAGCATAATCAGAGTAGGACATTCCTACTGCTGGGATACAGGCCTCCTCTCTGTGAGAGGGAGTGGGCCATAATCGACCACGCGGGCCCATTGTCGTGTCGGGTTGGCGGATGTCATATGTCTTCGAAGTTTTGGTACAGACACCAGCACATCAAGCTACTACAATTTGTCAAATTTCTTTAATAGATTTTCGACTTTATCGCTAAAGCATTAGGTTCAAAGTTGATTGGGAAAATTTGACAGTTTCGGGTAGCTTGATGTGCTCGCGTCAGTACATGATTTGTTTTTTGGACATGCCGGTTTCCTCACGATATTTTTCTTCGCCGTTTTGAGAACAGTGGTGATGAAAATAAATACACAAAGTAAAGTAAGTGCCTGCCATCTCATTGTGATATATTTCGACCTTCTTTTAAATTCACCGCTCTGTATTTCTCCCCTGTACCCAGTCTCCACTAAGTCTCTCTCAGTTCTCAGCCCATTCCATTCAGACATTAACACTACCTAATACAAAATTTATATGTAGGAGTATTTCGAAAGAGATTACTTACCAGTTCAGATGAACAGCTTACCAATCCGTGTAGGAAGCTATTTGCGCGGCCCGTGGCTAAGAGGGGCCCGTGGCTAAATAATAACAGCCGCACAGGTCGATCGAACAGGTTAAGCTACGCTTGCCGCGGTTGGTCTGTGGATGGGTGACCATCTTTACATACCGAGACCCCTCCGTGCCTCGGAAAGCACGTTAAGCCGTTGGTCCCGGCTGTCATTCGTAGATCTTTGACAGTCTTTACGGGTGTCAGAAGCCCGAAAATCTGACAACCAGTCTTACCTAGGGGTATCGTATTACCCAGTAACTGGGTTGTGGAGGTCAGATAGGCAGTCGCTCCATGTAAAATACTAGTATTCAGCTGCATCCGGTTAGACTGGAAGCCGACCCCAACATAGTTGGGAAAAGGCTAGGCAGATGATGATGACCCAGTCTCCACTAAGTCTCTCTCAGTTCTCAGCCCATTCCATTCAGACATTAAAACTACCTAATACAAAATTTATATGTAGGAGTATTTCGAAAGAGATTACTTACCCGTTCAGATGAACAGCTTACCAATCCGTGTAGGAAGCTCTTTGTGGCAAAAAGTGTTATTTTTAACGTGATTGGTACACAACCTGTGTCAATGTCACACAATATAATTCCTACTTTTCCTAGAGACAGGAAAAGTAGGAATTATATTTTGGGACTAGCTTCAGCCCGCGATGTCGTCCGCGTGAAATTTCTTGTTCCCCAGACCCACCCCGTGGCATCGCATCGCCTGCCCGAACCTACTTCGTTTTCGCCCAACATTTATTTATTGAAACTTTTCGCACCCAAAAAGGCACAAAGGCGGACTTAATGCCTTAGGCATTCTCTACCAGTCAACCAAGGGTGGTGAACAGATTAGATGGCAGGTGCTTTGGTTGAGCCGAACAATGATTAAAAAAAAACTCGACACAAACCAAAACAAATTCTTTCAAACAAACATTCTTTCTGTTAAAGGAGCTTAACCCTACAGTGCATAGTGTCCCATATATGGGACATACCGAAAAATGTCTTATATTTTAAAAATCGATTTAAGTAGCATGATCTAGTGTTGACAAGATTAGGTAACTATTACGTATTTGAGTTTCGAATTTAGTACCATAAATTTTGGATAGATCTGTAGATAAGCATTTATTTATGTTTTCTTCAAATCGGTAGGTACTTTGAATGCGATTAACGAGCGGCGTATAATAATCGCAAAAAAATGATAAAATTAAAATGATAGAATTTTCAGGTTCGAAATAATTAGTAGAGGTAATTAGTAGGGTTCATGTTCATATTTCTCATTTTACGTGTAATCTTGTAATTTCATTAATACTACGTAAGACATATTAACATTATAATGCATGATGTGCCATGCACAAAAACATACGTTTCTATTGAGTTATGATTTTTCTAAATATTTTAATGATAGAAAATGAAAATGGCATCATAGATAAAATAGAAATGGCATCATATTTGCAGGCTAATGTATTTTTTTTTAGCCGATAAGAAAAATCATGCACTGTAGGGTTAACGGCCGCTCCGCTCATGAAGGCTATTTAATGAACCCCAAATAAATGTACTGAAAACTGATACTATGTAATCGAACCTTTACCTAGATTGCAAAAAGGGCTCAGTCAAAAAGGGTTAATATGTTATATTTGCTATCTGTACAAAGAGGTATAACGCTCCATTTCAAGCAAACTCCTTGTTTTTGCGGCCACCTGCCCTCCTGTCACTCATTTACATTTTTTTTTCCATTTCCGTTCCGTTTTATCCCGTCCCGTTTATTTGCATACTTGTCTGTTTTTTTGTTCTAAAAAACATTGAATTGACTGACTGGAGTCATTGTTCTAGCTATGGTGACGCTTAGAGAGGAATTTGAATCCAAAATTAATGCATGTTAAGCTTTAATGATTTTAAATGTGGATTTAAATTGTACTTATTTAATACCTACCTAACCAAACAAACCTCTAACAAAATATTAATGAACACTCTAATATAAAAAAAATAATAATTTAGTAGTATAACCCAATAACCTGGACACACTACCAAATCCATTGTTATAAGCTCACACCGAAATCTGAGGCCGAAATGAAAGGCATAAAAAGAGACATATTACTACCGGCCAGTCCCTGCCTAACCTCCAATCTGGCCACACTAATAAGGTTGTAGGCGTAAAACAGAACTTATTCATGGTTTAGCTGTCATCTGTGAGTTTACGAAATAGGCCAGCTGTCACAGGTATTAAATAAGAAAGTCTAGGGTTGGTAAGACGTTTGCGAATCGCGGTGGAGGGAATGTAGTGTTGTTGTCATTTACGTTCGATATTTTGGTGAGAGTGGACGTGTTTTGAGTTTTATAACTTTTGCAGTTAAAGCCTTATAAAGGCAGTATTCATCTGAAAGACAAATAAAATAGTTAATTATGTAATACAGTCTATTCCAAATAATTTAATTCCAATTTTTTAATCTACAAATTATCATGGACTCAACCCAACCGTAAATCCTCCGATTTTACTTCCACGACCAATTTTCTTGTGACTAAAATGTGTACCATATACATATATGTATTTTAAACTAAAACCCAAAACTAACATTAGGACCCTCAAAATATTCACAAATTAACGCGAACCAGATAAGTGATGTGAAATGCTCTCACAACGTTATTTCATGCTCGTCCTATAAAAGCAAAGGACGCCGTCTCTGCTCGCTCCAACTAATTTTAATTAATCGTGGAAACAAAGTAGCGAAGCGCTTTCCGGAAGCGTTTTGAATAAAAGAATAATAATTTCCCTAGCAGGAATGAGGGTAGGCGGCCTAAGTGGAGGAAAACAGCGGGTATTCATTAAACGTACTGGAAAATTTTAGTTTTCGCCTTGTAATAGCTTGCGTCTTGTTGCATCGCAGGGCAAAAGCCGCTTCTTACACAGAGAAGGCGTTAATCACTGTAACTGCATGTTGGAAATTCAGGCCATTCAAGTTCTGGCTTTCTCTTGATGTTTTTCGTCACAGTAAGTGAAGAATTGGTTCCTTAAGCGAACTAGTAACCGATATTCCAAAATTCGATACGTACGTCGGGCAAAATTGCTTACCCGAGATGCACTCTTTGTTCATGTCAATAGTCAACTTCAACAAACAGATGAATATAATCAGTAACAATATCTAAATTCTGTATTGCTAACAAAATTAAGAAAAAAAACACGTTCCACACTTCAACCTCTTTTCACACACAAGTGACTGGCCGCTCACAACTCCAAACTCGTTCCATTTTCAAACATTGGTGTCAGTGAGGAATTGCTACCACAGATCGTGTAAAAGCCCAGCTGTCCCCCCCCCCTACCCCCCTCATCTCACCTTAATTAAACCGCGTCAAGTACCACAGACTATTCTTAGTCCAACTTAGTCCTTTTTTGTCCTACACACTCTTCACATAGTAATGAAGATGTTTTTTCTTCATTTTGTCTGTGGATAGCAAAATTGCTAGCATTTAACCTGTGTTGTTTTTAATTAGGACAGAATAGTTTTTTTTTTTGTGGTTTTGTACATTTTTGTGTAATCATTTGGAGAAAGAAAACGTTTTTAATGAAATCCATTCAAGTTTTCTGTAAATACGTAATGGTTGAGGTAAAAAATCAAGAGATCACTCGATGTTTTGTTTTATTTATTATTTATCTGGTGAAACCAGTGTCTATGCGAACACTACAATTCTCGTAATCTAAAACGGTGAAAGCCCAGTCGCAGTCTCTTCTCGGCGACAAATAAATGTCAAAAACTTGCCAAAAATGTATGGAAATTAGAGGTATTTTTGACAGATTGCGACTGAGGTCAGACTGTGAACGTTCTTAGAATTACAAAAACTGCCCCTCGAGACTGTGAACGTTCTTAGAATTACAAGAACTGCCCCTCGAGACTGTGAACGTTCTAAGAATTACAAGAACTGCCTCTCGAGACTGTGAACGTTCTTAGAATTACAAGAACTGCCCCTCGAGACTGTGAACGTTCTAAGAATTACAAGAACTGCCTCTCGAGACTGTGAACGTTCTTAGAATTACAAGAACTGCCCCTCGAGACTGTGAACGTTCTTAGAATTACGAGAATTGCCCCTCAGGTCCTGTTATACAAACTAGCAGGATCATCGACGCGCAACTTGTTACTATGGAATCAGTACATGATTCTGATTTAATTAATCCATGATTAATCCTGATTAATCCACGCTAACAGATGGTACGTCGAAGTCCCTGCGAGCCTGTATTCACAAAATCACTTAGATAATATTAGGTCATCCCACTTCCAGTGTCATATTTTTTTATTATTATTATTTTACAAAAACTGACTACTATACTATATAACCTTGTGACACTAATCAATAATCTCCACCACTATTAATCACTCGCTCCCAGACTGCTGGCAAATCTTGAACACCATTTAAAGTACCACTTTCATTTAATTCATCAATAATGCTCTTTAGTTTAATATCTAACTCCTTTTTGCTATTGTATCGAGTACCCGACAATTTCCTCTTCACATGGCCAAAACAATTGAAATCACAAGGATTCATATCCGGGGAATATGGCGGCTGAATAATTTCAATCTATCCTTTATCTTCAATTAAATTCTGAACTATTTTTGATTTGTGTGGTCTGGCGTTATCATGTAAAATTATAGGACTCGTTATATGATGTTCGTCTGCCCAAATAGGAATATTTTCTTCTAAAAATGACTTATATCGCTCTCCAGTCATAGTTGTATTTTCATCATAAGTTCTCCAAAAAGCAATGCCTCTGACATCCATAGCTACTATTAGTAGTATTTTTCGTTCATGTAGCTCTGCACGTGGTAAATGTTCAGCTGAAGTGCCCGGTTCCACCCAACATCGTGACTGATGTCTTTGACGAGGAGTATAAAACTCGACCCAAGTTTCATCAAGGCATATGAATCTATTAAGTATATTTTTCTTACGGCGATACCACGATAAATGGCTACGTGCAGTTTCATAACGAAACTCCTTCTGATCCGTGTTCAGAGTGTGGGGCACCCACACTGCACTTTTATTGACCAGACATAAATCCTCCGTGAGTACTCTGTATAGTGGAATGAGGAATGTTAAGTTGAGTGGAGAGATCACTGACACTGACCCTACGTGACTGACGAAGTGCTTCCTTGATTTTGTCCCTTGCTTCTAATCTAGTCGATGATAATGATCGAGGTGCTCGCGGCTCATCTTCAGCTTGTGGTTCTTCCTTGTTTGTACATTTCAAGCCATCGCTGTACGGTTCTTTTATTTAAGGCGTTACGACCAACACACTTTACCAGTAAGTCGTGCGCAACTCCTCCAGAGTAGTTGAGTAAAGCACAAAACTTTAGAAATATACGTTGCTCCACTACATTAATAGTTTTTTTTAAATCTTCCATTTTAAATCAATGCACGTCTTGACAATACAACACACCAAATTAAACTAACATGATTGTACAAGACAACACATGTATTAACTATTGCATAGCATTGCGCAATACATAAATATTGGAAATAAAAAATATGACACTGGAAGTGGGATGACCTAATATTTCGGGTTCCGCTAAGCCAATGTACAACTAGGGCAAGAAAATTATAAGCACTTAATTGTACACCTGCGCCACTTGGAATTTCATCCGCGTTTAAATTAATTCCCCTTGACAACTTGGACACTATAAGCTGAGTCCAACAGTAAATGTTTTGCTCCATTTCGCGGCTAGTCATAAATATTTCCAAGTAGCTGTTCCCCGAAGTTTTACATCAAAACATCACGTCTCTAATCCTCGAAGGGTTTACAGCATGTCGATTCGGTGAAAATCTCACCGTGAAAACTTGCGTGGCCGGGGAGTGAGCTGTCAGTGTCATCCCACAGATGCTAGGGATACTTATATTTATGGGGAAAAAAATCTAAATGTTGGACACTGTTTTACACCTAATTATAACCCACAACCAAATATAATTATACCTTACAATAATAATGATTTTATCTTTCAAAATCACAGTGATCATTATAATCATTTTGATAAGGTTGCTATTCGGTTGCACCCATTGACAAGTTTGTCAAAATCACAGTGAACTTTATTCTTGTGATAATAAGGTTGCTATTGGGTAGTCGCTGTCAGAGGTAAAATTACTGCGAATAAACTGTAATTACAAAATGGCGACGGCTTTATACAGATATTAGGTATAAATTATTTATTAACGCATATCTTTATTGTAACTTAATGCGCCTTAACATAATTCCTAGAACAAAGTACAGTATAAAATATCTGAAAACAAAGCGTAATTATTAAATCTGTAAATGCGAACTGAATGGAACCTGGTCCGTATCGACCACTCTCGTACAATTGCAGTGAAGGACAATGAGACCATTTTGACGTTAATTAGCATAAAAGGTAAGTACTTAGGAACTGGGCTCTTGTTTTTTCTATTTTAAATTTTCTTACTTGGACTGTCGCATTATTTGATGTAGTTAGGTAATACACACTAATATTATAAAGGCGAAAGTTTGTGAGAGTGTGTGTGTGTGTTTGTTACTTCTTCACGCTCAAACGGCTGGGCCAATTTTGATGAAATTTTGCACACAGATACTTATGCGAGTGAAACCGCGGGGCGCAGCTAGTTAAATATAAATGGATTTTATTGCATTATTACTTAACATTAGTACAAAAACACTTAATTATCAAAACTGCAAAATAAATAAAAATATTTAAAAAAAAATAAGATCACAACACTACAAAGTAAAGTAGGTGTCGACTATCGAGAGTGATGTTTACAAAATCCAGGCGAAAAATTTCTACGCTAAGAGCCCTTTCCCACGGCAAGATCCCGTTTTTTGTAGGTACGGTTTTATGCAGGATCCCGTTTAGTGGTGTATGTGTTTAAATATACATATTCACACAAGCATCCTGTTTGCAGTATCCGGAAAACGGGATGCTTGTGTGAATATGTATATCTAAACACGTACACTACTAAACGTGATCCTGCAAAAAAACCGTACCTGCAAAAAACGAGATCGGCAAGATCTCGTTTTTTGCAGGTACGGTTTTTTTGGGAAAGGGCCCTAAGGAGTCTAGTATCGTGTTCTGAATTCATAGTTACAGTTTGCGTGTCGATGTCTCTGACACCCTGGACTCCAGTTGCATAACACTTTCAAACTCAATCTGAATGATTTTGAAGGATATTGATTGGTTGTAAGACTAGCTTATACAACGTGTAACGTTAAATGCGCAAAACCTCAGACACCCCAACTGATTTTTAATTCAATTGCCCTATTTCAGAGAGAAAATAAGTCATTAAAAAAATGGTAAAGGTTTTATGTGCTGTTTTAGTTTTACTGGTCATTCTGATCGTTTCTTAAGTCTGCGACGACGCTTTATCGAGGGAGGAGTCGTCACCGGGCCGCTGCGCCGCGCTGACATTGATTTGCTTGATCTATTAATAAATAGACACGGCAAAGTTTTTAATGAAGATTTTTTGAAAAATGTGACCTATATTAAAAAGTGGTTCAATTAATTTCTGCTCGTTATTCTGATCAAACTATTTTCAGGTTTTGCGCATTTAACGTTACACGTTGTATACAGCATGCTTTGTTTTACCGTCTGCAAATTTTTACAGGGTTTGGTCATGTAGATTGTCTACGGGATCAACTCTGAAATCACGAAAACAAAATCAGCTGTTTAATACAAAAGTTCAATACCTACAAATTGTAGGTATTGAACTTTTGTATTAAACGGCTGATTTTGTTTTCGTGATTTCAGAGTTGATCCCGTAGTGAAAGTTGTTCATATTCATGAGTAGAACACCCTGTAAAAATTTGGAGCCTGAAAAAAAAAACATCCAGTATTTTAAGATAAAATCTCAAAGAGCTGTGGATTTTCTTAATAATAAAGAAATAAATTGCTAATCCATTGCTTCATATGTTCGAAAAGTTTGTCTGCTCAACAACGTAAATAACGCAATGAATGTTTTTGAACTGTCAAAATGAAAGCAGTTGCTACTGACAAGGTCTAGTGCTAAATAAATAATATTTTTCCCCCTAATTTAGGTCACGAGCTTGTTGTGGTAAGGGCTCTTTAAGGGCGCGCCTTTTAAAAATGTACGGCTTATGATAGTGAAGAGATTAGTAGTCTAATTATGCGAGATAGGGTTGTTATACTCTCGTAACACACCAAGAATGCCAATGCCTTTCATTTTGACAGTTCAACAACATCCATTGCTGTTTTTACGTTGTCGAGCAGACGAATTTTTCAAACATATGGAGCAATGTATTATGAATTTCTGCGTGTATACGCATAGGTTATGTGTATGTTAGTGAAGGACTTGGTAAATTACTCAAGGCTGGTACAAAAAAGGTAGGTAAAATAAGATTGTGTGACATTTAATAGGAGCAGTGACAGAAAAAAAAAAAAAAATCGGTCGGCACTTCACTCCGTTATGATGTCTTGACTTGATTTAGGAAAGAATTTGAAAACTGACGAAGGTTTTTGCAACTCGTCTGTATTTACCCATCGTGCTTTTATATTTACGTAGGCATATCACTGTTTAGTTTATATAAGCACATTAACCCTAGAAAGATAATCATATAGCAACTAGCGTAAAAGATAATCGTACGTCTGACAGATGTACCTTAGTTAATTAAGATTTTTTAGTAAGCCTAAGGAAGTATTATCATGCCTTATAGGTTGAAATAATTGTTTAAATAAAAATAATAATAAAAAAACTAATAATAAAAAAACTACAACGAAATTTAATTACACGATACGTCTTGCGGACGTAGATTATCTTTCTAGGGTTAAAAAGTGCGTCGACATTGCAACCTCATTTAGTGTTATGCTTTCGTTGTGCCTCTTTCCTTCTCCTATCGCTAAAGCATAATCAGTTTATAATTTTTGACAGGCCTGTTGGTCTAGTGGTCAGTGGCCCTGACTGCTATGCGCAAAGTCGTGGGTTCGATTCCCACCTAGGACAAATGTTTGTGTGATGAGCACGATCATTTGTTCTTTGTCTGGGTGTAATTTATCTGTAATATGTATTTAGAAATATATATGTATGTTTATCAGTTGTCTAGTACTCATAGCACAAGCTCGGCTTAGTTTGGGACTAGATGGCGTTGTGTGAAAGTTGTGGAATATTATTATTATTAATGTTCACACTGTTAGGACGCACGCCTCCTCTCTGTGGGCCGTAATCCACCGCGCAGGCCCAATGCGTATTGGTCAATTGCACGTGTTCTCGAAGTTTTGGTTCTAGAACATGCCGGCTTCCTCACGATGTTTAACAAACATCACTTAAGTGAGACCGAAATGTACCTATTTACCTATCAACAAACAACCAAAACCCTTCAATGACCACTCTTAGCGACAATTACAGTCAATTACCTTTACATTGCGAGCTCTAATCGGAGTCAGGAGTAATGATTCGGGTCGGGAGGCGCAATACCTCACTAATACTGGCTAGTCAACGCATACGATTGTATCGTTAACCTGATTCACTCTACTGGGCTTTATTACCGCCAGTGATTCAGAGTCAACGTGCAAATGTTTGGAGTAATCGTTTTTACTATGTATATCGACGCACTATTATTATTATCATCCGCCTAGCCTTTTCCCAACTACTTTGGGGTCGGCTTCCAGTCTAACCGGATGCAGCTGAATACCAGTATTTTACATGGAGCGCCTGTCTTTCTGACCTCCAGAACCCAGTTACTGGGTAATACATATAGTGCTGTGGTTCTTTGGTAAGACTGGTTGTCAGAATTTCTGGCTTCTGACGACCCGTGCGGCTGTTATTACTTAGACACAAGCCCCCCCCAGTATACAAGTATACTCATATGTATCATTGCACCACAATAATGCCTTTATACACCGAAAACTTGCCACCAATGTAAACCCACCTTACATCCCCCCCACTTACCCTATCTACCATAATACTTAATGTTAATGAGCCACGTTAGTGACGCCCATTGGTTGTCTGAAGTAGTGCAATTATTTCGCTACTCCTGACTTATTATGGAGTGGCAATGGAGGAGTGACGGGCTCACGAGGTAGTTAAGATAACGTACTTGTATTAGGGATGTAAATCCATGTATATAATTATTATACCTACTTTGACGTGTATTGTGAGAGCTTTGTGGATAACAAAGGACCAGCTGTAAGTTACCGTCAAGGGTTGGAAACCTATTATATAATACAGTATCCTGCTATATTGGAGGCCCAAATACTATATTTCAAAAAAATATTTGTAGTTGGTGAAACTACTATATCTTCATTTAAATACGAAATGGCGATATGATCGCTATAAGGCCAGTATTAATCTCATAAAAGCTGGATTAATCGTATTTTGTAACCTTAATTATTACACTCTAGTGTGATAATAACTATTGGGTTGGTGCATATGAAATTGCCGATTTAAACAGAGGATCAAAAACACAAAAAAAATATTTAAAAATAATTTATTCGTGACAAAATCATACAACGGTTGTACTAGTATGATGGACAGCGAGTTATTGTGCAAGTTCTCGTGTGCTATGCACATTGGACACCACTAATTGTTGTAAAACTTGCAGATCCAGTACGCGCAAAGGTCGACCGCAAGGCTCATTTTCGAAATTCTCTACTCCACAACGAAATTTTCGGAACCAATTTCTTACTGTCCTTTCAGAAACCGTAATTTCTCCCCTAATCTCTCATTTTTTTTTTAATGTTTCACGTGCACTTAATCCACCTTTGAACTCATAAAACATGATACCTCTAATTTTTTTTCAAATCCATGGTAAGAATGAAAAACTTAAATTAAATCACGTCTAACGTCTAAATCCTCTGATGGTGTTTAAAATATTAATCAAGTGTCGATGCTTTGTTTACAATAACAAAAATGAACAAATCAAAACGTGTTCGGTAATAAGCGCCCACTGTTTTACATTGTTGCGTAATCGGCAATTTCATATTATGCACCAACCCAATAGTTATGAGATGTTTAAAAAAAATCTGTTAATAAAGGTTCAAAGTAGCAAATATGCAAAAATAACTTTTTTTTTTAAACATAACAAACAACATACCTACTGAAACCGACCCCGACCCCAGCATAGTTGGGAAAAGGCTAGGCAGATGATGATGACGAAACAACATACCTACTGTATTTTTTTTTGCCATTTACTATATTCTTACTGGCTTAAAAAAAATACTATATTTGATATAAAAAAAATTGGCAACCCTACCGCCAAGGGACTGAGTATACAGATAACTATCAGGGAAGTATAAAAAAAATAAGAGCAAAGGATTTTGTTATCTATGTGATGTTATCCCGACTGATTACAAAATCATGTCATGCAATGTACTCCAAGGCATGATTTTGGAATCAGTCGGGTGGAAAGCAGTGCGATTCTGTAACCATGTCACCGTGAAAACTTAGGTGAAGTGAGCGTGAGGTGAGCTGTCAGTGTCATCCCACCTGTTTCTAGGGATTGACCAAGCATACATTTATATTCATAATCGAGATTTTAATTTAAAAAAAATAAGTTAATTCCATTGATCATTTTATATAATTTCAAAACTAGTATTTTGTCAAAACATTACTGTTTTGTGGGGTTTTAATCTACGAAAAAAATTAAAATATAAAAACAAAATCGGTGTTCTATGTTTCTGTTTTGCTATTTTATTTTAAAACTCCACAAAATAGTAATGTTTTGACAAAATACTAGTTTTGAAATTATATAAAATGATCAATAGATTTAGCGTAAAAAATATTATTAAAATCTCGATTATGATTGTAAATGTTTGCTTGGTCAATCCCTAGCATCAGTGGGATGACACTGACAGCTCACTCCACGCAAGTTTTCACGGTGAGATTTTTACAGAATCGACATGCAGTACAATGTTTACAATCAGCAAAATGAATTGTTTAAGTAATTGACACACTACCTACACTTTGCCGTGATATGTCATACAGCATGACAAAGAATGACAGTTGTGTTTAAATTTGGAAAACAACAAGCGCATAACCTCATGGCTGTAGATTTACGGGCAATTTAATCTCTGATCTGATCGATCAGGTTAAGCTACACTTGCCGCGATTGGTTCGTGGATGGACCCCTCCGTGCCTCGGAAAGCACGTTAAACCATTGGTCCCAGCTGTCATTCGTGGATCATTGACAGTCTAGTCGTTTCGGGCCGTCAGGAACCCGAAAGTCTGACAACCAGTCTTACCAAGGGGTATCGTTTTACCCAGTAACTAGGTTATGGCAGTCGCTCCAAGTAAATACTGGTACTCAGCTGTATGCGGATAGACTGGAAGCTGACCCCAACATAGATGAGAAAAGGCTAGGCAGATGATGGTTAGCCAATTTGCTAAACAAGTGGTTTCCCTGAACTTTCTTAACTAAAAACTATTTTTTACCTTAGTAGACCTATGTCAGTCGATTAAACAATGTCTTCTTTGTCCACAGTGAGACGCGTAGCCCCGCAGTTTTCGATACCACCGCCCCCGAAGTCAGAGGTGATGCTGGGCGGGAACCTGACCCTCAAGTGTGTCGCCTTTGGGTCGCCCATGCCTACTGTTAAATGGAGGAAAGGTAAGAGATCGAAAATAATATTATAAAGAGCAAATTGTTTTGATTGTTTGCAAGAGATAAATTCAGAAAGTACTTTCAGAATTTATCTCGATATTTGTTTATTTAGGGGTGTATTATAGAGGGGCTTGTGGCTAAGTAATAACAGCCGCACGGGTCGATCGATCAGGTTAAGCTACGCTTGCTGCGGTTGGTCCGTGGATGGGTGACCATCTTCACATGCCAAGACTTCTCCATGCCTCGGAAAGCACGTTTAAGTCGTTGGTCCCGGCTGTCATTCGTGCATCTTTGACAGTCGTTACGGGTTGTCAGTGGGCCGAAAGTCTGACAACCAGTCTTACCAAGGGGTATCGTATTACCCAGTACCTGGGTTGTGGAGGTCAGACAGGCAGTCGCTCCATGTAAAATACTGGTATTCAGCTGCATCCGGGTAGACTGGAAGCCGACTCCAACATAGTTGGGAAAAGGCTCGGCAGATGATGATGACTTATTTATTGAGGGACAACAAACAGCAGTGAAATAATAATTAAACATACTCGTAGGTTACAACTTAATAATAGAGCTAACAAATACACTACTGACAACGTTATCCACATATTACTAAACATATCTACTACGAGTAGTTGTTAGAAAGAACAATATAAAAAGATCAATATAATAATAAAAAGAATATAAGTACACATTACTTAATTATTAGGATTTATACGATATGGATACGATTACAAAAAATATTTCACTGGTTGCAAGCTATACTGTTGCCGAGTACGGACGCCAGCACATCAAGCTACTCGAAACTGTCAAACTTTCCCAATCAACTTTGAACCTAATGCTTTAGCGATACAGTTGAAAATCTATTAAAGAAATTTGACAGATTGTAGTAGCTTGATGTGCTGATTTTTGCACAATAGGATATGTTTTATGATATAGTTTTATTATATAGACGGAAGTTGCAGGCAGAAGCGAGTACTTACCTGAATAATGGTGCCGATTCCCTTGTTTCGATTCACAAAATACACTAAATGTAAGTTCAGTGAATCTATATCTTTCTATTTCATGAACAAAAGGACAGAAGATAAATATTAGTTTAGTCCTGTTAAATTATTCAGCGCCTGACGTAAATCGACATAGGTATTAGCCAATTTTTTAATCACGTCTAAACTTGTCTATGGAGTATCTTAATTTGACAGGACTAAACTAATATTTATCTTCTGTCCTTTTACTTAATGAAATAGAAAGAAAAAGATGCACTGAACTTAAATTTAGTTCAGTTTGTAAACAAGGGAATCGCCGCACATACTTATACTACTTACTACTAATATTACAAACGTGTAAATTTGTTAGGATGGATGGATGGATGTTTGTTACTCTTTCACGCACAATAGTCCACTTGAAGGGCTAAGTGCGGAAACCAAACCCGTAACATAGAACATACTCTTTCACGCAAACACTACTGAACTTTGGATGAAATTTGGAACACGGGTAGTTTATAACCTGGATAGGTACTTTTTATCCTGGTAGTAACGTGGTAGGTTGGCGAAACCGCTAGCAACAGCTAGTAATATCATAGATAATGCTCATCATCAGAATTTCGTATATTAAAAGTATACTTATCTATTTTTAGGTATAGAATACGTTTAGACATATTACGAGTATACTCGTAATATTTAAACGTAGGTACTATTCTATTTTCGAGATAACAACGGTTGATTCGCATATGTTCATAACGCATATTGGTCGACTCAAGTACTGTTTTACTTACTTCATTTAATCTAATGATTTTTTTTAAGATATTGGATATTTCAACTATGTATAAAATACCTAATGGACGACTCGCCTACAGTTTATTAATAATAATAATTCGTTATTACAAAAATCTGTGAAACGATCTTTAGTTATTTCAAACAGTAAGTCTTTTGACTATGGTTACCACGAAAATAGTTAAAATATTAAATAAGTTTGGATATTATGTAACGATGTTTAGGTGCTACGCTTAGGAATTACCCTGTTTTGGTAATACTAACATTATTTTTGACGCAGGTTTGACAAAATGGCTGACGCCGGAAGACAACCCGCCTCTAGGTCTAAACACCCTCAAGTTGGAAGATATAAGGGAGTCTGCGAACTACACGTGCGAGGCCGCTAGTGTCCTTGGTGTTATCGAAGCAGTTGCAGAGGTCAAAGTTCAGTGTAAGTACTTCTTATTACGATCGAATTTATAATGATAAATGATTTTATTTCTGTTAGTAGGTTTATACAAACACTTTTACACGTCGGTTATATTTTAAAAAGCTAGATGAGGCCGGCGTTTCCTGACTACTCTGAGAAGAAAGGCTGAAACAAACTCAGAGGTCACAGTCTCTTTTAAAGTCCAGACATAATCTTGGTCAGATCATGTAGATTGGTGTCTGAAATGGTATTTTGAGGAAAGAATCACACAGATAGAGTGCACATGTCCAGTCAGTGCACGCGTTTGTCAGTAATCATGCAGCTCAACGATTCGACGAACAATAGTTATCAAAGAACGATAAACCTTTAGAAGAAGGTTTCTAGATATAATACTCTTTATTTTTATACCATATAAATGTAAACTAATATTATAAAGAGAAAAGATTAGATTTTTGTACTTATGTTTGTTTCATACGCTTTCACGCTAAAACGGCTGAACGGGTTTGGATGAAATTTGGCACATGGGTAGACCATGACCTGGATTAGGACATTGAATACTTTTTATCCCGATATTCACACGGGATCGAGACTAATGCCGGTGAAACCGCGGGGCCCAGGTAGTTACAGATATAAATGTAGAAAAATTACATAAGGTGGCACAATGGATAACGCTAAGAACTATATTTTCTATATTTTTTTATTACGGCCCCAATATATCAGCCTCAAAATAAATAAATATGATGGCTGGGTAAAATCAGGGAAAATGATGGGTAGGTATTAACCATCAACTTAATTTCTGTGAACTTAAATCACAAATGTGATTAGTACAGACGAACTCCTCAATTCCCTTAACAGTTAAATTCCCTTGGGCTAAAATAAAATCGAATCTATTTTGATGACACTAGTAATAGTTATACTGCCTGAAATGAAGTTTAAATCATATTATTTTAAAAACACAACCACAAAACGCGAAACAAAATTCAAATGAAACATCCGTTCTATTTTTTAACATTCAAATGAACATTCGATACACCGACCAATCCTTTCGCTCTATTTCCTGAATAACTTTTCGAAACCCGAACACAACTTAACCCACACTGTTCATAGTAGCATACTCCAATTAATCTGAGCAATTTCTCCCGACTACGAGTCGAGTAGATGAGTGACTGAATCAAATTACACTCATAATTTCTTGGGATAACTGTTGCAAATTTATGGTAACAACTTTGCCGGTGGAAAGAGGGATTTACGAAAATCAATTTGATAAATTGCGGCAAGGCGAGAAGACATCCATTATGAATTAGTGTTATAATTCATAATTGAAAGGGTTGCAAAGTTGCGCGGGCCCGGGAGACAAACGAATGTCAGCTTGATTAATGATTAATTATTGTAATTCGAAGCAACGTTTTCTAAATTTAATTTTCAAAGGATTAGGTTGTTTGATGCGTTTAGTGTTCGTTAACTTTCGGTTGGTGGACGGTTTAAACGATTTTTTTTTAAACGTGGAACTGTCGATCTATTCTTTAAAAATCTCATAGTCAATAGTTATGTGAAATGAGCTGTCAATAGTCTCACAATCCCTAGCATCAAGCTCACTTAAACCTCACTTCACTTTTAAGTATTCACGGTAAGATTTTTACAGAATAGCGGCTGTGAAGTAGAACCTCACACGATTTCACCTTCACTAGCGGAACGAAATCATTAAACAACGTAACCTTTTTGAACTGTCTTACTACAAACTTTTTCGTTTATAACGTCATCAATAGGTAAGGTACACTATCGGGGCTAAGTGACCAAAAGTTGCTTCACTCTTTCATGCTTCGACTTTCCAATTTCCAGTTTTAGCTGACCTCGCATTTTATAAGCTTTTCGTACAGTGAGAAGTCAGCTTATACTGGAAATGTATAGCTTGATATGTTGCCGTGCATACATGTTTGCATTGACCGTCAAAGAATTTAATGTTTGAATGGTCCTTATGCTTCAAGTAACAAACCTGTACAAATGAACGCCAAAAACGTTGCAATGATATTTTTAGGACTGAGTTGGCTGGTTGTATTAGTCACAGCCATAATATCATGGTTCCCCCTCGCTTCTAATTACATTTTCCGGGAACATTTCATATTTCCCGGAGAATGTCCTACAGGTTGATAATATTTAATATAAACACATAATTTATTTATTTACAGAGTATATGAAAAATATTAGACTTGAATAACTTATTAAATAACACGCTAAATAAAATGTTATTTAATAAGTTATCCAAGTGTAATATTTGTTTTTATTCCTCGTTAACAGTTTTTGCATTCCATAAGAAGTTTCGCTTCTAACGCCGTTAGCTTTTGACTGGCGTATAATTTTTTTGTACTATATTTTTTTTATAAAATCTAATAAACGATTGGAACAGAACGGGAAATTTTAAGTTAAAAATGGTATTGCTTGTATCTGTTGAGATTTTTTACGTAACGCTAAGTATCACCGGGTATGTCGAATTCACCTTGAATGAATTAAATAACGACTTTGTCATATCTCAAAAACAAGAACTATGCTCAATTTGGAATTTTGTTTATTTCAAAATATCAAAATAAACTATCATTTAAACCACTTTCGAATACAATTCATGGGGTCCACAAAAGGGGTGAAAAATAGGGTTTTTTTGGTTCACTTTTTCACTCGGACGAAGTCTCGGACCGAAGCTAGTTTAAACATAAAATATAATTTCCAAATCCATAATAAAGTGGGTATCCACAGAAACTAGAAAACTAGAACTTTTTAACATGTTAAATTGTTTTATTATTTAAGTTACACGATAATATAATAATTAAATCAGCCGTGCGATTCTATAACCATCTCAACGTGAAAGCTTGAGTGAAGTGAGCATTGAGTGAGCTGTCATTCGCTAGGGATTAACACTACAAGTGCTCACTTCACTTATGATTTCACGGTGACATTTTTACATAATCGACCGGCGGTAGTGCTATTCTATGTATAAAAATCTCACAGTGAGAACTTAGGTGAAGTGAGCGTGCAGTGAGAGTCAGTAGACTAATCCTAGGGATTAACACAATTGACTGCTGACTTCAAGCTCACTTCACCTATGATTTACAGAATCATCCGGCTGGTACACTGTTCGGGTAGCGCACTATATTGTCATAATTATATATCCAGATAGTCATTGTGCCGCAATGCATTAATATTTAAGCGTATTACAGCGAAACAATTAAACGTCAATTAATTTGAATCCACTATTTATGTGACAGTTACAGCTTGTGACTGTTTCAACGTTAAACATAATTATTATTGTGTGTTATGTACAAAGGCTTATTCCGAACTTTGTTTATTGTTGTGGATATGAGTGCAAACAGTTATAACTTTGTCGTCAAGAAGACAGATTATATCAAAAACATACTTGATCGTCTATTGTTTTAAACTAAAGCCGTCCTACAAAGAACACGTTTGACTTCGCAGGGAGAACTTTAAGGTTACTCTATCAGTCAGTCAGCTTAATCTGCTGTTCAAAGTTATCAACAAATCCCGATCACCCGGAATCCCGGGCACTCGTGTTTTGTATCCAATATTTTCTATTCCTATGATTGCCTCGCAAGCGCTACTGTTGACCATAAAGTCCTGGGTTTGATTCCCAGGTTGGGCTAAAGTGTTATTGGGTTTTTCCATCTGGAACGAGCCCGGCCTGTAGCAGCCCGGAGTCTGAATTTATGCCCGGTTGAAGGGCTTGCTCTGTGTTACATGGGACTTAAACGTAACACCTCTGCCTAATCTTTCTGGGAACCTTCTTTCTAATATTTCAAGATAAATAAATATCAAATTTATTTTAATGGTGATTAAAGTTGATATCAGAGTGACTAACACCAAAGAAAAAGTTATAAAAATGTTTGAAGTTGTAGTGTAAACTGAACTTTATTGTGTAGGATTTAAAGTTATTTTTCCACAAACTCATATTTGTTTTTTTTGACGAATAAATCGCGAATGCAGATTAAGTTCTTTGTCTACTATAACATCTTGTGGTTTTTGGATGTAATGCTCCTACAATAATAAAGACTATTTCACCAGCGTTACCGGGCCCACCGACGGAGATCCGTCCTTCAGAGGTCACAGCGACCACAGTTCGACTCACATGGACCTACAACGGACCTGAAGAACCGCAGTACTACGTCATACAGTACAAGCCGAAATACGCCAATCAGGTTAGACGTCAAATATGTTATAGGTTTGACAATGTCAAAATATGACATAAGTTTTTTTTTTTTTTTTTTCTTTTGGCTTCGCACTGTTTGTGCATTCAGCCAGTGTCACGTTTTCATGACATAAGTTACCTTCACTGTGGATGTTTTGTTGCTCGAATTGACTGGCGCTGGGGGTAAACATTTTAGTAATCATTGTTTTGACAATGTATTGAAAAAACAAAATGGCGGCGTTAGTTCTGATATTTGCCTTGCGCTACAAGAACGTTGTAGCGCTTTAATATTATTATGATGTCATCTCATTGTGAATGTTGGAAATGATCTCGCATTTCCATGGTTTAATTCATTATACAAATACTTAATATGCAAACAGTATTTTATAATTACGAGAAATCGAAACCACGTCCGGTTGCTTTCCTAGGAAACAATGAAATGTTACACATATGTGTGGATAAAATACTCACACTACCTATAAAATGTTTTATTTAACATATTGTATGTAATGAATGTGCCATTATTAAATTCATAAATTGTTGGAATATTATTTGAATAAAAAATTAGACTGTTCACAATTCAAAACTGGCTTTTTTCACAAATATTTTCCCGAATGGCAAGTGACATTGCGGCAGGGCCAGACGGAGATTGTAGGATGAGCTGGACTCCTTTGGTATAGACTGGTCCTGGAAGGAGGAGAGGTCTTTGCCATGCAATGGGAAAATATACAGTGGCCTCCAAAAGTTAGTTGACATTTTTCCACTTCAGGTTTGACACACCGCTTTATGATTTCAAATTTTAGTGATCCAAATGTTTGAACTACTATCACGTTTTTACTGACTTATCATAAAAAAATAATCAAGTAATTCCTTAGGAGTACTTGATTATTTTTTTTATTTTAATTAATTATAATGTGAGATCAGAGCTGAATTGGAAAAATGGCAACTAACTTTTGGAGGCCACTGTACGATCAAAAATGTAATTTAACTTTTTGAATCAATTTTTTTTTCAACCATCTAAAATCTCCCAACCTTCCAACCACAGGCTTTCAGCGAGATCTCAGGAGTCATCACGCAGTACTATTCTGTAACGAACCTCTCACCCTACACGGAATACGAGATGTACGTCATAGCTGTCAACAACATTGGAAGGGGTCCACCATCAGCTCCAGCAGTCATCACCACGGGAGAAACTGGTATGTAGAAGCATTTACTAACTGGAGAGTGTGTTTGACTTCGAGTGAGGCACGGTTCGTTGTAAGTGAATTATCCATTTTCGGTATGATTTTTGGAGGGTAATTCAATACTCATAGTTATTAGCTGCAATAGACGTGGGAAAAAACAGGAGCCTGCAAGCGTCGCGTCATTGTGTTCAAATATAATGGCTACTCATTGCTGCCATTCTTATTTCATTAAGGTACTAACTATAGAAATCTGTATTCCACTCATAAAAATCAAGCGAATAGCTTTCTTCAGTTACAATTAAAAGTGTAAAGTTTCACGATAATTTAGAACCCCATTAATGTAATAAACGACATCAATATCATGTTCTATCGGCCCCCTCTCAAGATTATCATCTCATCTCCACTTACTTAAGACGAACGAGATTTATAAATCATCTTAATAACGCCATTTTCTTAATAATCCCAATTTATAATAGACGATGAAAAATTATCATTTCTACGCATTTACCCATATGCTTGTTATAATTTCATTTACTCTCGTCTCGCTTTCAATTTTGTCAAGTATACAATTAATTTTACTTGCTTTGAATTGGGTAAATAGAATTCTTTTACGTTTCTTGCGTTCAATTCTCAGTTTTAAGGTATTTTCTTTGATCGTCTTTTCATGCCTACGCGTATAACTGACGTACGACATTCGCCGATGCTTCATGTAAGTTCGCTTCTGAATTATCATAGACTTTTATTTCATTTGCACATTTACTTTCGTTCTTAGTTTGTAGACGTAATGCGTAATACTTTTTGTTCGTTTAATCATGCACCATTTCGTTTTTATCGATGTTAGGATTAGTTACGCGGTCAGTTCTGTGTCACGTTTTAAAGTATTTTCTGCGGCACCGTTTGTGTGATATGTGTGTTACTGTTCACGTGACTTCAACATACTAATACTGTTATTTGTTTCCTTGCTCTCTTGCAGTGGATTCCTTATATGGAGGTGCCAGTAAGTATACAATTATGAATTTTCGTAAATCATTACCTAACAGCGTTGATTGTGGGTCTACTTCTAAAATTTTAAAATCTGGGCGATCATAGCATGTTAGGTTGTTTCGTAATTTAATACATTTAATCAGTCGACTGGGTGTAGCTAATATTTCGCTTGTACAAAAGGGTTAATCTGTTAATAATTTGCATGTTTATTGTATTTGTCTGCGATACGTGACAAATTGGTGTTACTCTGCTCGTTCACCTCAATTACATTATCAAATATTTACCGTACAATTACTCTGTGATGGAATTCCATTTCTTTATCCACGTCCCGAACGTTTCTCGCTTCGTAAATGTTCAACCATCATATCTAATTTCCCTCAGTAAAATATATTAAATTTGACTCGTGGAGCGTCGCCTGCGCCCCCATGGCGGATGTCACAAAACAGACAAAATAAAAACTTGGATGAATTGCTAATGAAAACGTCAGTATATATAATTACCAACAGGTCTTTTGATATTCTTTACATTTCTAATAAAGGGAAAGTTTGGTCTGACGTCGCCGACCCGGATTCTGGACCCAAACGAGATTATAGCGTTTTAATATTGCACAGTCCCGAAACTTTTATTGTTTCGCCCTTCGCGAGTATTATAAACAGAAAAGAGATTTTTTCATTGAGTGACGCCCCGTTTTTCGTGTTAGACGCTGCGATTACAAATCCTATTAAGACAGGCCATTGTGCTTCCGACAGTTATTGTCCTATTATTTTTATTTTCATTTTGTACATAATTGAGATGAGTCGAGTCGCTTCTTAATTTAACATCGGGATGTTTACGCGTTATTGTGTCCGTGATTATAGCGGTAGGTAGGGTGTTTGACAGTAGGTATTTGTGCTAAACAATTCTGTAGAAGACCGGCATTATGTTTTACGGTTCATGAAACAAGAGTACCATCCTTTTTCTCTTTAATTTTCATAACGTTTAGAATAAATGACGTGGTTGTTTTACATTTGTTCTTAAATTTTTGTGTTTTGTATGTTTTGATAATAATGGCTTGTTATTGGTGTTAATTTTTATGAATTGTAATTTAACAAATGTTATGTATTTTTTTCATGCTTATTGTAACTTTTAAATCACGAATTTAATTTTTCAATCAAAATCAAACGTAGTGGATGACTTAAAATTTGTTTGGGTACTTAGTGTTTCAAAATGGAATCCTATACGTTTATCAAACTTGGAATGGAATTACTTATATTTTATGAAAAGGCTCTTAGTGTTCTAAGATTATTTTCAGTCTGAATTTAGAAAGTAGACACGTATGTCTAATTAAATATAATAATAATAATTATAATTAATTATAATTCAATAAATTTTTCGAATCCGTTTTTACTTTTCAATTGTCAGAACTTTTTATCATATTTGTTTATTCGATTCAGACAGGAATATACCTAAGGGCTGATTTTTCCAACGCCAGATAATTTTATCCAAGGAATAATTTTGAATTTTTGACAGTTCTCCGATACAAAAACTGTCAGACGTCAATTTTATTCCACGACTAAAAATTATCTGTCGATTGAAAAATCAGCCTTAAATGGAATGTTTACCTATAATATAAGAACAAAAACAAAGGCATGCAGATGTGGTTAATAATAATCGACTAACGTAGGGTGACAACCGAAACTAAATGTCACATAACTATCGAATTGTTTTTTTTTTTTTTTATAGAACCGGGCTCAGCACCAAGGAACGTTCAAGTTCGTCCTCTCAGCTCAAGCACAATGGTTATTCAGTGGGATGAGCCAGAGACTCCCAACGGACAAGTTACGGTAAGGGGATAACTAAATTCTAAATGTAGTTTCTGCTCAAATTAGATTGCAAGATTTGATCGCCTTACCCCGAAGTTTGGATATAGGCACTTAGATCTCGTAAATTCGACTTTGATGAAAGCGCAAGTGTTAAACTAATAGTATGAGAAGTAGGGAGAGAAATCAAAACAGCAGAATTTAGCCAGGCTTTCTCCTAAACTATAACATTGAAGACGATTGAGGAAATATTTATGTTTATATCCAGCACGTGGACCCAGCGCGGGTTGGTGGATGTCACAATGTATTCGATTTTTTTGGTTCTAGGACATGCCGGTTTCCTCTAGATGTTTTCCTTCATCGTTTTGAGAGCAGTGGTGATGAAATGAATTAAGATAAAATATAACTATGATATTTCTTGCAGGGCTACAAAATCTACTACACCACTGACCCTTCACAACCATTACAGTCGTGGCATTCACAAATGGTATGTTCTAAATATTATTGTTGTTCTTGCGACTCTTCGTGTACTCTAAAATCCTAGTAGTTAAGATACATTAGCTTTAAAAACATTTTTGTTATTTATTGGGCTCTGTAACAATGAGTGCACTATTACTAGTAAGGCAGGCTGTAAGTTCATTTCTTTCATTTTACTTATTACTTTGTAAATCTGTAAAATAAGTTCACAATCAATTATTTTCAGTCCAATTTTTCCAAAACGAAATATTTTATGACAAAACAATAAATAGTATGTTTGACGGAAGACTTTTTACTGTTACCTAATCATAAAGTACTAATAGTAGACATGTAAATTATTACAACCAACGAACTGTCCACATTCACTTACGGCGAATTCCAACAATGAAACTGAACGCGATAAGTGTTCAAGAGCTGTCAATGTCAATGACTCTGACAGCTTTTGAAATCTTGAACGCGACTTAGATACACTGATTGCGTTTAGTTTCTTCGGTGAAATTTGCCCTAAAATGGGCAAACACCAATTTGACAAAATATTAAATTCTATAAAAATTAATTACCAAAACTTCCGTAAACTGCAAAGTTACGAACTACGTTCGGCCCGTTACAGATGGATAACAGTCATCTAACTACGATCAGCGAACTGACCCCTCACACGGTGTACACTATCCGCGTGCAAGCCTTCACTTCTGTAGGGCCGGGGCCCATATCGGCGCCCGTACAGGTGAAGACACAGCAAGGTGAGTTTAGCAATACTGTCTATTACCTAATTCATAAAGGGAATGTTTGGAAGTGGTAAGAGAAATCGGTATCCAAAAATTTGACTATTGGAAGCTAAAACATAACTACGTATTTACTCTGTTTTGTTTTGCTTGTACCAAACCTGGTTCTTTAAAGACTAAAACATTGAACCAGCATCAGAACTACGCAGATTATCGTAACTATTCGTAGGATGTACTCTCGTGTTTACTGTGACTTGTGGTTAAAATTAAAACCAAAAAGCGATAAGAAAAAACCAAATAAGAACTAATAAATAACCCAGGACCTCTCGAATCCCCAAAAACAATATATGTATTTAGATTTGCGGTGATGAAACTTAACCAACGCAATGATTCAACTCAACTACCACAAAATTCTTTAGATTGCTCACTTTTCTACCTACTAAATTCATATTTTACGGAATACTCCCAAAGCAACAACATTCTGACACATTTCCCTATTATCAGGAGTACCATCTCAACCCTCAAACCTGGTGGCAGTGGAAGCAGGAGAGACATCAGTGACGCTGTCGTGGAGAAGGCCGGCCCATGCTGGAGACAACATAGTATCGTATGAGTTGTACTGGAACGATACGTACGCCAAGGAACACCATAGGAAGTAAGGAGTTGCTAACGAATTACACTTTCGACGGACGAACGGACGGCATTTTCACTTTTCGGTCCTTGAAGTCGTACTGATTTTGTAGTATTTTTTTATTTAGTATTCATTTTTAGTTAGTATAGAGGTCATTGTGAAAGGCCTACTTCAAAAATACTGCCATTTTACTATTGAAGCACGCGCTCGTAAGACATGTTATGTTCGTCTTACATCAGCAAATTCCTGCTGCCTTAACTTTAGTGATTCATAATTTCTTCGCCATTTTGTCTCCATATTATGTTTGCTTTTTGAGGGGCTTGTGGCTAAATAATAACAGCCGCACAAGTCGATCGATCAGGTTAAGCTACACTTGCCGCGGTTGGTCCGTGGATGGGTGACCATCTTCACATACCAAGACCCCTCCTTGCCCGGAAAGCACGTTAAGCCGTTGGTCCCGGCTGTCATTCGTGGATCGTTGACAGTCGTTACGGTCGTCAGTAGCCCGAAAGTCTGAAAACTAGTCTTACCCAGTATATGGTAGGGTATCGTATTACCCAGTAACTGGATTGTGGAGGTCAGATAGGCAGTCGCTCCATGTAAAATATTGGTATTCAGCTGCATCCGGTTAGACTGGAAGCTGAACCCAACATAGCTGGGAAAAGGCTAGGCAGATGATGATATGTTTGCTTTTTTGGTCCTCCGCATATAAAAAAAAATCTTTATTCATGTCAAACTTCTCCCAGGCGGATACCAATAACAGAAACCTACACATTGAACGGCCTCTACCCCAACACGTTGTACTACATCTGGTTGGCGGCGCGGTCGCAGCGCGGCGAGGGCGCCACCACGCCCCCTATCGCAGTGCGGACGAAACAATACGGTATGTCCTCACACCGCACACTTGGAGTGACGTCTCGTGAAGAGTGAGTGTAGATAGGATGAGCGGGAACGAGCCACAATACGCCAAAAATACCAAAATAAGGATCCCATTTTAAAACAAACTGATCCCAAATTCTCACATTTCAATATGGAATAAGTTGCATACTTTTTACTCGCTTGCCGCAATAAAACTTCGCTTTCCAAAACAATTTATGGAAAACGCTTTCAACTGCTCCCTTTTAAGAATTCACGAACGTTTTGTTATTTGTGCAATTCACAAAGTGGCTCATTTCCGATCATCGCTTGAGAACATGAGAGAGTGAACCTATTGTGGGTGTACCAGGTAACTCCTAATGTAATATTTCACATAAGTGCACCTGCCCGGCACGCTGCCAGTAATACAGCACAAGCACCAAGTTTTATATCACAATATGTGTTTTGTAATCGTAAATTTGTCGAAACGGTAAAGTGTACGCTGTAACTTGATTGCGTGACTCAACGGAACTGTCGAACTTGTTCACAATTTGCTTAATTGAAAGCGTACACCGTACCCTAGTAGTAGCTTTATGTTGTTCGTAGGTCAGACTTTTAAATCTGAGGTTAACGCCTCGAATGACATTTTTATAATTCGAACGCCGACGACGCGGACGACATTTGGAAACCTTGGCTCATCTGACATTAAGTACATCGGGCTCCATCAATCACATTGTCTTGATCTGCCGACTGCCGTCATCTATCAGTGGGGTAAAACATAGTGTTCTCCGCGTCGTAAGCTAAAACATAATCATCACAATTTTCTTCCAACAGGAGAAGTGTGACGGATGAGACTTAGAGATGTATGGGCGAGCGGATCTTACAATCACACCACACTAACAAAAAGTGCATGCTCGTTTATTTTGACGACTGATGTCGTTTTTTATTTTGTTTTGGGCACATTTTTTTTTTTTCAATCGCATTCAGTGATTGCATCGGATAGGTCGGCTGTGTGTTGGGTATAACGCGGCGCGCGGCGCGTAGTCGCGCGTCATTTCAGTTGCAGGTGCGGCACGGATCCCCGGATCTGTGCCGGCTCGTTCTTACCGTTGAGCTTGTTTAGTTCCTGGAGCGCCCCCGATGAATGTGACGGCCGTGGCCGTGTCCCCTACCGCCGTGCGCGTGTCTTGGCAACCGCCGCCCGCCGAACGAGCCAACGGACGGATCGCTTACTACAAGCTGCTTTGTGTGGAGTCTGGGAGGGGGGATTCTGAGGCGACCGTCGTCAAACTGAATCAGACGACGTTTGTACTGGACGAGTTGCGGCGCTGGACTGAGTACCGCATCTGGGTCCTGGCGGGCACCAGCGTGGGCGACGGGCCTGCCTCATACCCCGTCACCGTACGCACGCATGAAGACGGTACGTGTCACTACCATCACTGGACATTCACTAACCTTCCGACTGTTCCATATCGGCTCAATCTTATGACTCGCTATCCTTGAACCGAAAGAATTTCGAAACAAAAAACTCGATAGAACTTTTTAATATAATCTGAGTGAGCGTTAATAAACATAAAATCATAAAATTGAGCGATGCCGGGCCAAAGAATTCATTGCTAATAATTGATGAATAATTTAATTATCTTTCAAATTACCAAAGTTCTTTGGCTATGTAATATCAGAGGAGTTTTGGAAGTTCATTTACTTTTAAAATATTTTTGAATTAGCTATAAATGTTTAAATACGTTGTAATGTACATTCGTTTAGTACATCCTCTGTTATTACATCGGATTATCTTTCCCTTACAATATATTCGATGAAAATGATTTCTAATAATACATGATCTATATTTACTAACAAAACCATGGGATTCTTCAAAGTTGGTATAAAGTGGTGTATAAAATTATTCATATCTACAAACGTTTTTAATACACAAATGTAAAAGGTTAATAATTGAATCTTTTTAAAGCCATTTATATGAATAATTTTATCGTTAAATATAAAAATAACTACAGTGAAAATCGAATTGCTTGCAATGAACGATTTAAAATAGTGAGCAACGCAAGCAGTTCCATTTTGACTGTGAGTGAACATAATTTTGTGCAAATGTTTATTGGTCTTACATTGGTGGTGGGCTATTATCAAATAAACCATTAATACCATAACGGAATAGTTCATATCACATTAGCAAATTCGATGCGCTACAACTACTACCAAAATACTAATGTCATTTTTTCTTTTGTTCCTTTTTTGTGAGCACATAGCAGGATTCTAAACAAGGAGGTTCCGTTCTCGTAAAAAGTAATACTATGCTTGCCGATAATATTTCCATGTATATCTATAATCATGTCACAGATGATCATTTTGGTTTCACTGTATTATAGTCGCTGTGCACAGCGACATAGAGTTGACATTTCCACTCACTTGTCACATGTAATGATTTCTTTTGGTGACGCGTCATATGATTCGTCATCACGCGTTAAGATGGCACTCACTGAAATGCAAAGTTTATAATGCACCTGGTATAGTGTCGACGGCACCGTTATATTATTGATTTTGGCGCACAGTTGTTGAGTATTTAGCGATGGACACAATTTTGCATGTTTTCTTTACCGACACCGCACCGTTTTTCGTTCAATTAAGTTTTCACTGGGCACCAGATAGGTTTCACGTTTTGCTGCACGCAATTGGTTGCGGTTCACATGTGTATTGATTGCGTGAGGTAAATACTGCACTTTTAGGAATCACTCAGCACCACTAGCGACGACACGAGGTGAGAGAGCGAGTGCGTCACACATGGTATAGTCCCTTGCACAGTTCAGGATGCAAGCGCTACACTTCGCTGTAAGCGCTGATGCGTCGTAGACCATCGGCGCTTACCGCGGAGCTCGCAGCGAGCGAGCTGAGCGAGCACTCGGCTATACGGACCGCTCAACACGCACCATGGCCCGAGCGCCGCATTTGAATACCAATACCGTCCCCACACGACACGCGCGCATGCTACTGAACTACTCACAATTACTACTTCTTTACTCACTGTACTGTCCTAACTACTATCTACTATTAGCGGGAAGGCTGCGGTCGAAGCCGCGTCCCCCGGATCCTCCGTCTAAATTCCTATCTTGTACCAATTGTACACCTATTGGCAACTCACGCGACGGATCCCAGGGATAGGTGCGCGACACTTTTCGCCTGTACTTCCCGAATGCTCAGCTCGGTTACTAGACTACGCGCTACTTCTCTTCCTATCTCTATCTCTATGTCTATCTCACTTGCTCTTGTGCTACATCTTCTTGGCAGTAGCAGTTTCACTCTCTTCTTTCTTCTGTATACTCTATCAGACTATCGTCGTGCATGCACACTAGATATTGTGACATAAACAGAATACTATTATGCCTAACGTTCGCTATTGCCGTAAACAACGAACGGGCGGGGCTCAAAGAACGCTGCGTGATATACCAGACATCAATCACTCCTGTAAAGTACAAGGCCGAATTATATCAAATACAGACGAGTTAATTGAAGAGCACAGCCAACGGACACTCTGACACTGTCACAAACATCACAGAGGATACACGAGGTTCGAGGCATCATACACACAGAAGGTACGAAGGCGCACATTGACAGACACATAGAAGCACACACACACATAGACTGGCGCCGTCGCGTTAATCAATACATGTGCGTGTGAGTGACTTCTCTGCACCGACGGACGACGAACGGCTACTGACGTGTGCACGTTGCCTTTTTCTGTCCCACTTCAACATTTTGTAAACGACGTTAAACGCTCTGTAAGCTTTTGCACGAAAAAGATCCTTCATGACGAACAAACTCCACACATTTTCACTCTATTCAAGAAATAAAAATTCACATTCCCGTTTGTTCCGCGCGGCGAACAGAAAAAGGCAATGCACGCGAACCTAGACCGTCCCAAGCGGCTTAAATCGAATGCGCCTCCTAAAGAGCTCAAAATACACGAGGAAATAAAATAAGAGTGCCCCCCATTTCGCCGACAAGCGTTCTACTCGTAATCTCTCACTTAGTAGTTCCGTTCGCCCTGCAATGTTCGCACAATTTGTCTTAAATGTATTTGAATGCGTTTTTCTCTTTTTTCTCTCGTCACTGACTTTGTATGGGCCGCTGGTAACCCCGTACAGCTATAAGGAGTGAGTACCAATTACTATAGTGCTTGTTTCGATGTGCGTTTGTGCTTGTGCCTTAAAGCTTTGTGTAGATAATCTTCCTAGCTCCTTAATCTAACGACTACTTTGAAACAAACTGCAAGCGGTAACCTCTGAAAGCATGTCTTCGTAGACGACATTTTTGATGATTTGAAAGACTTGGTGTGTACTTTTTTCTGTGATTTAATTTTGAATTTATTCCCCCAAGTCTTGACGTCCCGGAGCATGATCCCTTGCAGTGTGTGATTTAAGGATTTTAGTCATAGAAATGCTGCTTTGGAAACTAATAGATTAATTACTTACTAAATGTTGACTCTTTGTAAAAGCTTGACGATTTTAGTTGTTCTTTACTATGTGGATTGGAAGGTAATGGATTTTAATTGGTTATGGTGATGTGAAAGGGCGTAAATGATAATATCTCAGTGTGTGTTGGTATTCAAATGCCCGATCGAGATGCTGACCGGCGTGTGTAGACACTCGCCGCGACTGAAGTGCTCTATCAGCATCACCGACGGGGATTACCGACCGCACTATAAAACTACGATCAATTACGAGTCGCAGCGCTTAACTGACAAGCCTTTGACGCCGATGCTTAATTCCATTTCTAGGCCCTTGAGAGTCGCTTTAGGTAGTTTTTTAGCACGCTCCCGTAGATGCTGATAGGGCAGTTTAGGTCGAAGTGCAAACAGGTACGGCTCGGATATCTCACATATTTGTTGTGTGCTCACAGTTCCCGGAGAGCCCCAAGACGTGAAGGTCATTGCCATCAACTCGACGTCCATCCATGTGACGTGGAAGCCGCCACAAGAGAAGGAGAAAAACGGAATCATTAGAGGCTACCATGTGCATGCACAAGAAGTACGAGAAGAGGTATGTAATAAACTTGCTTTCGTTAAAAAATATCAAATTTTCTGACACAAATATTAAACGGGAAAATAATTTCTATAGGGCAAGGGGCTTCTTAACGACCCGATGCGGTTCAACGTAATGGACGACACGACTCTCGAATTGAATATATCGGGGCTGCAACCGGATACGCGGTACAACGTGCAAGTGGCGGCTCTCACGAGGAAGGGCGACGGAGACCGAAGTGCGCCGGTGTCTGTGAAGACGCCTGGCGGAGTGCCAAACAGGCCTACCGTCAACCTGAAGTGAGCCCAAATTATTTATAGAATCATATTACATTCTGACAACATTTTGATCAGCAATAACGAACCGATATTTCCTTTTCAGGGTTTTAGAAAGGGAGCCGGTTGTATCGATAGAATTAGAATGGAGCAAGCCATCACAAACATACGGTGATTTACTCGGCTACAGACTCCGATATGGTATAAAAGATCAACCTCTCCAAGAAGTCAATTTCCCCGGTACTAAAATACACTCGTATAAAATTAATGATTTAGAAAGAGGCGTCCAATATGAATATAGAATAGCGGGTAAGAATCATATCGGAATAGGTCAAGAGACAATCAAGTACTGGCTCACGCCCGAAGGTGCACCGAAAGGCCCTCCGACGAATGTCACGTACCACTTCCAAACGCCTGACATCATCAGCATCACCTGGGATGCTCCAATCCGTGCTGACCGAAGCGGCCAGATCAAGAAATACGATGTACAGTTCTTCAAGAGAGGAGATCAATCCTCTGTTGCAGAGAAGACTACAGAATTAAATAAAGCAGTGTTTACTGGCTTAGAAGAAGATGCGCATTATGTGTTCAAAGTTAGAGCGTACACTGATCAAGGAGCTGGACCGTTCAGCAAAGACGTGACGGCTCATACTGAAAGGGACATCGGTAGAGCGCCCATGTCAGTTAAAGCCGTCGCGACTTCAGAATCAAGTGTAGAAGTTTGGTGGGAAACGTTCCGTTCAAGAAAGAAGATCATCGGATACGTCATATTCTACACAATGACGCCAGTCGAGGATTTGGATGAATGGCAGCAAAAGAGTGTTCATGTAACACACTCTGCCGATCTGGATAACTTGGAAAAGTTCGCAGAGTATGCTATCGCTGTTGCTGCAAGAACGGCAGATGGCCTTGGAAGGTTATCAGAAAAGGTTACTGTGAAGGTCAGACCAGAAGAAGTGCCTTTACATCTTAGGGCTCAAGATGTGTCCACCCACTCCATGACTTTGTCATGGTCGCCTCCGTTACGCTTAAACCCCGTTAGTTATAAGATTTCCTACAATGCAATTAAAGAATTCGTCGACTCTCTTGGTATGACGCAAACGCAAGAAATACCAAGAAGGGAAATCATTGTGAAGCATGATAGAACGTCGTATTCGATAAATGATCTGTCTCCGTTCACAACGTATAATGTAAATGTAAGTGCCATACCTAATGACGATTCGTACCGACCGCCGACGAAGATTACCGTGACCACGCAGATGGCCGCGCCTAAACCGATGGTGAAGCCGGACTTCTACGGCGTTGTTGAAAACGAAATACTCGTCATACTACCTCAAGCCTCTGAAGAATATGGACCCATATCGCATTATTATCTAGTTGTAGTGCCTGATGATAAAGCTCATAATCATAAGAATCCGGATCAGTTCCTAACAGACGATTTAATTAAAAATAACGCCCGAACAGATGATGAAAACGCACCATACATTGCTGCCAAATTCTTACAACGAAATATTTTATATACATTCCACCTCGGGAATGATGAAATGTATGAAGGTTTCCTGAACAGGAAGCTGAATCCTAGCAAAAAGTATCGAGTGTTCGTCCGTGCGGTTGTAGATACTCCTCAAAAGCATCTTTATACGTCCAGTCCATTTTCTGAATATTTGTCGCTAGATATGCGAGAAGCGCCACCTGGCGAAGAGCCCAGTAGACCTGATCCTAAAGACATCCACGGAGATCCTGAAATCAGAATAGAAGAGAATAGGAAAGAAGCTGGCATGGTGTGGGTTATCGGCCCGATTATTGCGGCTTTGATGCTCTCACTATGTTTGGTAGTTTTGTTCATAGTTAAGAGAAGACGTCAACCCTGCAAGGCTCCCGACCAGGCAGCGGTGACGAGACCGCTAATGTCTGCAGATGTTGGTTTCGGAGCGCCGTCAGATCCCGTAGAAATGAGACGGTTGAACTTCCAAACTCCGGCGATGATTTCCCATCCACCTATTCCTATTTTGGAACTTTCGGAACATATAGAAAGACTTAAAACCAACGACAACCTCAAGTTCTCGCAAGAGTATGAAAGTATCGAGCCTGGTCAACAGTTCACGTGGGATCACTCGAACATGGAAGTGAACAAACCCAAGAACCGCTATGCTAACGTCATTGCGTACGATCACAGTCGTGTTATCCTCCAGCCAATTGACGGAATACTCGGAAGTGACTACATCAACGCCAACTATTGCGACGGCTATCGTAAACACAATGCTTACGTGGCTACTCAAGGCCCACTTCAGGAAACATTAGCAGATTTCTGGAGGATGTGTTGGGAACTCCGCACTTCTACAATCGTAATGATGACTAAACTTGAAGAAAGAACAAGAATCAAATGTGACCAATACTGGCCTAGCAGGGGGACGGAAACCTATGGCATGATGACTGTTACGATTGCAGAAGTTCAAGAGCTCGCTACCTATTGCATCCGAACCTTCCAAGTGGAACGGAATGGGAATAGTAGCGAGCGTCGCGAGATCAAACAACTGCAGTTTACTGCCTGGCCTGATCATGGAGTTCCTGATCATCCTGCACCGTTCCTTCAATTCTTGCGTCGTGTGAGAGCTTTGAATCCTCCTGATGCTGGTCCTTTGGTAGTCCATTGCTCTGCCGGTGTTGGTCGTACTGGCTGCTTCATCGTTATTGATTCGATGCTTGAAAGAGCTCGACATGAACGCACCGTTGACATCTATGGCCACGTGACTTGTTTGCGTGCTCAGCGTAACTACATGGTGCAAACTGAAGACCAATACATATTCATACACGACGCTCTACTCGAAGCTGTGATTTGCGGCGACACAGAAGTTCCCGCTCGCAATTTGCACGCCCACATCCAAAAACTGATGCGCGTAGATCCTATTGAAAATATCACTGGAATGGAATTGGAATTTAAGAAATTGGCTAACATGAAAGCTGATTCTAGTCGGTTTGTGTCTGCCAGCCTGCCTTGCAACAAACATAAGAATAGACTGGTCCACATCTTGCCGTATGAATCGACCCGGGTTTGCCTGACTCCTCGGGATGGTTCTGACTATATCAACGCGTCGTTTGTCGATGGGTATAGGTACAGAGCAGCTTATATTGCCACTCAAGGGCCTCTGCCAGATACTACTGATGACTTCTGGCGAATGCTTTGGGAACATAATTCTACAATCATTGTTATGTTAACTAAATTGAAGGAGATGGGCCGAGTAAGTATTCTTTCATCTGCTTTTGCATCATTGTACTACTTAGGGCTCATTTTTCAATATTTAGATAACTTTTATCTAAAGAACAAATATGACAGTTTGACATATTTTTTATACAAAAGCTGTCAAACCGCGATGTTTATTCTGTAGAAAAAAAAATATGAGACTGTTGAAAATCAGCCTTAAGTAAACTTTTTCTATAACGCTAATGTTTTTTAGGAAAAATGTCACCAATACTGGCCGTCAGACCGTTCTGTACGCTACCAATGCTTCGTAGTCGACCCGATCGCCGAGTACAACATGCCGCAGTACATCTTGAGGGAATTCAAGGTACGTCCTCACAAACAAATTGAAATTCTTGAATAACTGATAAAACTTTGTTGATCTAACTTCCAGTTTTCCAATACCTTGTTACTTTGTTACTAAACTTCGAACATTGTGGACTTAGTGTCGATGTCATTTGCTCTTCTTCGGGAAATAGAATAAAAAATTCGAAATTTTAACTTGAATGTTGCACAAATAATATAGTACTTACTGATTCCATGTGCATAGGTCACGGACGCACGCGATGGGTCATCGAGGACGGTACGTCAATTCCAGTTCACTGATTGGCCGGAACAGGGAGTGCCGAAGAGTGGTGAAGGATTCATCGACTTCCTAGGACAAGTACATAAGACTAAAGAGCAATTTGGACAAGATGGACCTATTACTGTACATTGCAGGTAATTATCGTATGAATCTAGTAAAAAAAAATCATCCCTCGTTCGTGTAATAAAAAAATACAAGTTAGGTTTGTTATTTGGAAGATCAAACTTCAAATTCGATTTTTCTTTTGTTCCTTTAGCGCGGGAGTAGGCCGCACTGGCGTATTCATCACTCTGTCCACGGTTCTGGAGCGTATGCAGTATGAAGGCGTCGTTGATGTATTCCAGACTGTGCGTACGCTACGCACGCAACGCCCAGCCATGGTTCAGACTGAGGTAAAACATGTTTGAATCGTATAGTGTCACTATTAGTTGACGTGTAGCTTCTAAGCTCCTTGAAGGCGTTGTTGATGTTTCCCATTTGTGTGCACGCTACGCGCGCAACGCCCAGCCATTTCGCACACACACGTTTATCCACAACTGTACAAGGCAAAACGATAACTTGTTATATTAATGCATAAGAAGCAAGCATTACGACATCACTTAATGGCTCACTTGTTCACGAAAAGAGCACTGGCCTTGCTTGCTCACTGGAGTCCGTCCCACGAAAGAAGTCCCGCGGACGCGGCACTACGAGTACAGGCAAGCTACGGAGACATAAATCTTTATTTATTTATGTATATCAACATCAAATTACAGGCACTGGTTAATAAAATGCTCAGTCTTTAATAGAAAAAGGTGTGTGCGGTAGGAGGCTTGTTATAGGAATGTTGCCAACTATATAATAATAAATTAGTTCCACTTATTGCCGCGGCACAAAAAAAAAAAACAAAACAAACAAACTTCTTTCGTGGGACGGACTTAATATTGTGAATCCACCAATATGTAGGCATATTGGTGGATTCATAATATTAAGTCCAACTCCAGCATAAAATTTCAGTAGACCAAAGAAACCCAACCACGAAATTGCTTTCAGCTTACGAATTTTACACCTAAGTGTGCATGTGATTTGAAGTTGTGTACATTCCTTAACACCCGAATAACGACCCTACAAACATGTAAAGTGGCTGTATTATAAACTGTACACAATAATTACGAGGGCTATAAATTCTAGCATAATTATAATTGCATAATTAGTGATTTACTTCAACGCAGCGTACGGGGTGATTTATGTTTGCTGTAAGACTCGGCGGACAGAAATAGGTCACTGCACTGAGGTGTTGACAGCGGAGCTTGCATGTATTTTATGTAGTTTAACGTAAAAGACAGGCCCTTGCACGAACGTGATTTGTTTGTTGTTGTTCGAGCGATTTTGAATCGAAAATACAACTGTCCTATAGCATGGTGAACAGTGCTGGCCCAATCGTAACGGCCCCGACTTACGTATTGGTCTTAGGTCGTGGGTTCGAACCCAAGCAGGCACATTACTTTGTGTAAATTATTCAATCACCACTGCTCTCAAAGCGGTACACGGTAATCGGAAACCGGCATGTCCTAGAACCAAAAATTCGAAGACATGTGACATCTGCCAACCCGCACTGAGCCCGCGTGGTAGATTATAGCCCACTCCCAGGAGGCGTCGGAACTGATATGTAAGTGTAGTTCCTGTGAGAAAGCGGTTTCGAAGCATTGTATTGACCAAGTATCGATCTTCACGTGCCGTGTACCTACACCTGGCCCTGCCTATTCCTAGTCTGCGTAGATCAGAGCCGGCTTCCTCGTAACGTCGGAGAACTCGTTGTACAGCGACACACCAACTGTCCCTGCTGTAGCACGCTGACTCCGGCCGATTTCCAGCATTGTGAGAATTCTGATGCATTCTTCAGGTGTAAGCGACATTATAACAGCTATCATAATGAATATTGGACATAAGAAACGCTGTTTACATAACTTTTTATATGATAGAATAGAAACAAAAGCAAAAAAAGATGCATAAAATTCGTAGTTCCTTTTACAAAAGTCCCATTTTTATATTTTGTTATTATCATTACCATAACTTAACAGTAACTACGAAGTTTTATTACTTTAATTTAACGAACATTTAATCGTCGTAAACATTTATTTCACTAAGCTAGCATTCTTAGTTTCCGAGACTTTCGGGTATCTTTATGTGATCCAAATTCATTGCTCTCGAATGGATAAACCCCACTTTTTATGCAATTTCAAAAAGATGGTTTTAACAGTACTTACATAATATATTTACTATGACGTAGACACTAAATATCTTACTTTTCTACAGGATCAGTACGAGTTCTGCTACCGCGCGGCACTGGAATACCTGGGCTCTTTCGACCACTACGCTAACTGACGATGAGACATACTCGTCTAAACGCGCTCCAATGGACTCTGTTGCGCGAATGTTATGACGTATGTACTTAATATATGCTCGGAACAAAGAAGTATTGGGAACAATTCATGCAGAAATATTTTTAAACTTAACGGTTATACGATGACAGGAAAACAAAGATGACGTCGTTTACTAATGACCTTTGACAGACACTAGCGATTATAAACCAACCGAGAGGTACCAAGAATGTATACAACCGGCATTGCGTCGAATTAAATAAAATAAAAAATGACACTTTCCTTAAGATTTATTTCTAATTTCAGAAACATTTTCGTCACAGCGTATACCTTAGTTTTAAATGGATATTTGTAGATCCAAGTAACACTGAGTTAGAAGTACATTTATGTTACGTAAGAATATCAAACCAGGGTAAGTACCAATTATTTGTATTTAATATAGTTTAAAAAAATCTTAGACATGTTTTAATCTACATCGCCATAAAATTAAGACAATAATAATATTAAATAAAATATAACTTACATCTAAATTCAACCCAACCTTAAAACTATAAATAGTCGAAATAGTTGTCATCATTTTCACAGTTTCCCGCAATTTTTGATATAAATGTCCAACACTTCTTTGTTCTGCGTTCGCCACAGATAATAAAAAAAATATCTATCGACAGAGTCCCGCGCTGAATATGACCCTAAAGTAGTGATGTACCCGCGACATCGACTGACTGTCATTTTCAACTTCGTATAAGAGGCTAAAACATGTATGAGTGCCTAGGAACGCTACTTATGATGTATTTTACGATTGTGACCACTAAAAATCATGATTGTGAGTCGGAAGGGTAATAAATATAATTAATTATTATCCTAATATCTAACTTATGATAGAATATAAGCTGGAAACATATTTAGTACACGCTCTGAGATACCACAGTTATTTACGACGTTAGCACGACTGAGTACAGAATAAAATTTCTCTATATTCATGATGAGAACTCGTAAAATCTTATACTTGATGTTAGTTCGGCTGTATAAAGTATTTACGACGTGATGCGATGTTACCGATTGCGGATATATCTTAACGTCACTAAATATGTGTCCAACTTTCGCAGCTGTTCGTGCTATTTTTGTCTCTAAATCGGAACAGTTTAAATGTTAAAGTCCATATAAACAGTTGAATTATACTTAGATGCATTTATATTACGAAAAGAGTTTTGAGAAGTATTTAATGATCAGTGTAATGGTTACGCCGTGAAATATAATTTGCGATCAAAATATAAACGTAACATTAGTGAATGAACAGTGCGCTTAGAGACTTAAATAATAACTTTATGCGATTTATGATATTCAATTCTGATCGTCACACATATATACAAACATAATATTGTAAAATGTATAAATAGTTATTGCAGCTGTAATTAGAAGTTTATTTTTCATATCGGGTGTTAAAATATGTTTAAGTAGTGTAAATTGTGGTAACACGTTTCATTATTGCAATATTATATGAGAACTTTTAGACGAATCGGCTGTGTCGTGTGATTTTTGTGTCTGTCCTGTGCGTAGTGCATAATGTTATGTAAATATTTGTAATTCCCAACATAATTTTGTGTTGCTTATGTTGTAAGTATAAACCTGCCCAATTAAACCAACCAATCATGTTGGCGTGACAGACTTTAACATGGCTGGTAACATATTTAGCATTACGTTAGTACATTGCCCATTATTTTAGCTTCATTTTAGTAAAGCCATTTCGATCTATTGTGTAAAATATAATAGTAAACAAAAATAAATTATGAATTATTATACCTAAGTCAATCTAACGTTATGTTAAAGATATTAGCGGCCCAAACATTTTACTTTCTTTGGTTTTCGAAGGAAACAGTCAACAGTATAGTCAGCGTTCTGACTTCGAATATTAGTTCTCATTTTTGATTACTTTGTACAATCACTGCTTGCTTTTAGAGGATGATCGTGATTCGATGACATATCTATATGTAGTTAGATAAATATGTTTCGGTGTGGTAATGATATAGAAGTAAGGAAATTACGATTCAATTATATTTGGATCGTAAAACTATGTACGGTGTGATGTTATAAGTATGAACAGTAACTAAATGCATGGAGGGTTTCAAAAAAACTAGAACGGGAGGGGAATTTTTTTACATTTCTCTTGCGAAAAAATAATGTCAAGAATTTTCTTTCCTTAAGCGTCATTCTTCCGTTAATTTATGCTTCTCATTAAAACGTGGAATAATAACGGACGACAAGAACGACACTTCCAGTGACTCGTGACTGCCACGACTCTGACACTATTTTAAGCTATCTTTAAGTGTAGTATGTTATTTAATCTTTTACCGTAATCCCCTTGCATAGTAAATGTATAAGATTTTTACGTTTTTCACTCGTTTTATACAATATACCTACTTGTATCGATCTACCTACGTATAAGTTAAATTTGAGCTTGTATGAAACTTAGGGAATATAAAAAAGTTGACGCAATTTTCAAACGTTACACGTAGATATGCGAACAATTGAAGAGTGGCTCATATCTAAAGGAATTAAAATTAAACTAAGTACGTTTTGATTCGGTCGGCTAATCGGCCGCTGACATTCGTAACTGCCAATCGTTTCACTTAGCTATAAAAGTAAAAATATTGAATACATAAAAATACGAAACGTACGTAGAGTTAATGAGAATAATTGTTAAATTGAGGTTATAGTGAAAATTTAATACTCGTTGATGAATCATTTATTGCGAGATTCGTAACATTTACACGCTAGTGAGCATGGCCGGCTTTCAACCTGCTTTAATTATTAGGAGGCTACGTAATGAAATTGAACAAACTTTTTTGTAACATTAATCAGTGATTTTAGGCTTTACTTTTCTATCATTCCTTTTTATTTTTCTTATTTTTGTATACGTGTATTTGTATTCTCGCCGTGTCGACAGCATCGTATAATTCATTTTGTAAACGTATCCGAACGCACATTACGATCTCTTGTACAGTTTTTCGTGTTGCATTCTTAGGCTTAGGTGATGTATCATTCTGCCATTAGGGAATATTTTATGTCGAATAGCCTATCGCTGGAGTACTATAATACCGCGTAACTACCTTTATGTAATTTTATTTACCATAAAGAATCATAAAAAGCAAGTAATAAAAGAAATTTTGCTTCACTGAAATGAAATTGAGTCAGCACATTTTTTTTTTATTGCAACCTGTACAGTTTTTTAATTAAATATTTAATGATTTTACAGTTGTGCGGTATTGTGTTCAATGGTTAAGTATATTATGCCATATCAAGGTGCTGTTTATTCCATTATTTAGTACAAAATGGTTGTTTTAAACGCTCGCATGTCATCAATAAAATCATCATTGATACCTATGTTCGGTATGTTAAGACTGATTTTACCAACTAATTTTGATGTTTTCTTATTTTTTATTTGTGTATCTCCTATAATGTAGTTTACACCATGAAATTATTGTTAATTGTTTTTGAACATGAATGCCGATTAATTTAATTTTATGTTTTTAATTAACATTGTTCACTTGCCAGTTTGGGTATTGTTGCTTGGAAGATCTTGTTAAATATTAAAATGGTCATTAGACCAAAGTACTTAAATATTTCCGGTGTGACATTTATAAAAAATTAAGTGGAGGAAATATAACGTGCCTAATGGATCCGTCACTCAATTATGAACTTTTTTAATTAACTTGATCTCCAAAATATATAAAATTTTCGTCGCAGTGTTCGCGTTGAAATTTTATTTTCTCCGATCAACAGTGCCCTGAATATAATGATGAATTGCTTATTTTTCTTACATATATTGAGTACAAAAAAATTGTGACGCCAATCTCGCCAATCAGCGTTTCGTATTTTTTTGCTAAGGACAAAATCAATTATCTAACGCCCTAGCTTTAATGATAATTATTTTAGTGCAATTAAAATGGCGGACGCAATATGGCTGGCGGGGCGATGTGTGAATGTAATGTAGACGTTAGTAGACCACAATTATTTTGTAAAAATTCCCGCGCTGCGTCTCGGGACACAGTGGATTCGCAAAATTATACATATGTATATGGAGAAATAAATTTATGTGAGACCCATAGTGTTTTTTTTTTTTCTTTCCAACAATATTATCTTTTAGGAGGAACACATACTCATTAATCTCTGAAGGGTATAGGACTCTGCCTATACCCAGAAATGTGGATATGTGTGTGTGGCGAAATGTGGGTGTGTGTGTGTGGCGAAATGTGGGTGTCATGATGGTGTGGGTGTGTGGGTGTGGGTGTACCTAATGTACACCCACACATTTCGCCACATACACACAGACATATTTATAAGTGCCATGTAATAGGGCGAGTCACAATTCCAGACTCCTAATGGATAACCCAATAACACTAACAAAAAGCCCAATAACACTGTCCGACTTGGGAAACGATCCCAGGACCTCATGCACAGCAGCAGCGCTTGCGCTCACTAGACCAACGAAGCAGTCGTTTAGGGAGAACCTTACCGTAAACTTTGAATTTCTAACAACTGCCGGTCGATTCTGTAAAAAATCTCACCGTGAAATCGTAAGTGAAGTGAGCACTTAATAGTGTTAATCCCTAGCGAATGACAGCTCACTCCACGCTCACTTCACCCAAGCTGTCACGGTGAGATGGTTACAGAATCGCTGTTTATAATCTACACTTCTAAACTAATATAATATGTATTATAATAAAGAGGAAAGAATTATATTTTTGTATGTAAGTTTGTAACGAATAAACTCAAAAACCAATGGACCCATTTCAAAAATATTTTCATCATTAAGATGTTACATTATCCCTGAGTAACATAGGATATATTTATTACTAGAAAAAAAAATTGGGGTCCCTACTAAAACTTCAATAATGTAACCCTAGGTGTAAAAAAATTGCCCTAAAATATCTTTCATCGCATGCGCAGCAGAAACTATTGATGATAGAACCAAAAAATGTTCTACAATACTAAAGAAAATATCAATACCTACAATAAAATTCCCGATACCTTATGTCCAACTATTGTAGTCATGTCACTATAACTACTTTTTTACATTTTAAAAGTTGATAGAAATGCCGACCAAAATCAGACCATGTTATCCATACCTTTGTATTCAACCTAATCCAAATAATTTTGTATTCAAGATTGTTTCAATACCTGTAAATTATTTTTGAATTATTCAAATCGGTCATTCCATTCAAAAGATATTACGAATTTAAAAAGTCAGTCTAAACAAAAGTGGCCGGTGTGGCCCCACGCAGCGCAGCGGGCAATAGATAATATGTTTGTTACTTCTTCACGCAAAAACTAATGAGCCGATTGCGATGAAACTTGATATGATAGGTACATACGCCAACACATCAAGCTGCTACAATTTGTCACATTTCTTTATTGGATTTTCAACATTATCGCTGAAGCATAAGGTTCAAACTTGATTAAGAAAATTTGACAGTTTCGGGTAGCTTGATGTGCTGGCGTCTGTACATAGCTGTTACTTAAAGCTCTTACTTTTTATCCCGATATTCCCACGGAATCGAAACTTACGCGGGTGAAACCGCGAGGTGCAGCTAGTGTTACATAAAATGAGTTCAAACATTGTTTTCAATGTTTAGTTTGGCTCTCATGTTGGTAAGAAATAAGGGGCCCGTGGTTAAATAATAACAGCCGCACAGGTCGATCGATCAGGTTAAGCTACGCTTGCCGCGGTTGGTCTGTGAATGGGGATACCATCTTTACATACCGAGGCCCCTTCGTGCCTCGGAAATCACGTGGTCCCGGCTGTCATACGTAGATCTTTGACAGTCGTTACGGGTAGTCAGAAGCCCGAAAATCTGACAACCAGTCTTACCTAGGGGTATCGTATTACCCAGTGGCTGGGTTGTGGAGGTCAGATAGGCAGTCGCTCCATGTAAAATACAGGTATTCGGCTGCATCCGGTGAGACTGGAAGCCGACCCCAACATAGTTGGGAAAAGGCTAGGCAGATGATGGTTGGTAAGAAATAATCTTAATAATCGGTCTATTCACCTCAAATTATTAGTAGAATAGGTGGATATTTCAAGCATGAAAAATAAGTGACGAATTCACTTCTGGCTAGCTTTTCCCGCGGATTAGCCCGCGTGGATTGCGAAATATTCCACGGTAACGTACTACCGGAATTAAAAGCACCCTATGTGTTAATCCAGGTTATAAACTATCTATGTGCCAAATTTTATCCAAATCCGTTCAGCCGTTTTGGCTCCAACGCACAATATATCCAGACAAACGGGACAAAAATTCTAAAAACTATATTTTCGACATCGGACTCGCTAATTACTTTTTTCTTCAATAATATTCAATGTACAGTTTTGAATTCGTTTCTATTTCGTTATATGTAGGTACCTACAAATTACATTTTGGAACGTCATTCGTGATATCATGAGCGTATCAGAATAGCTTTCCCCAGTATAACGAAATGTTAAAATAAAAGTAAGCTTTAAATCTGAAGGCAGTTATAAATTGAACCGGTATAAATGAATGCCACTCAATAAACATCCAGAAAAGGTTTAAAATATAAGTGTTCATGCTCATTCCAGATTACGTTGTAACACTTTAATGCGGAAAGTTATTCTTTAAGTGCTGTTATTTTGTTTTACAATTCATTTATTTTTATTTTATACCATTAAAAATAAAAGTGCAATATATCTCATACAATAACGCACCAGACCGAAAGAAATGGCGTCGCATGATTGGGAAAGCCGACCCCATGTACAGACGCCAGCACATCAAGCTACTACAATATGTCAAATTTATTTAATAGATTTTCAACTTTATCGCTAAAACATAAGGTTGAAAGTTGATTGGGAAAATTTGACAGTTTCGGGTAGCTTGATGTACTGGCGTCTGTACCTAACGGGAAATGGCGGGGCCAAAGAACAAGATATCTCATATAATTCCTCTGTAACACCCACAAATCTCTTCAAAACATTGACAGAGCCATTTTAAGAATTTACTTTAACAAAAAAGAAATTAAAAAAGTGAGAAGGAAAATAAATTAGAAGAAATACTTAGATTATCAGCTTACCATCTTCTACATTTATGTAGGGGGTAATCTTCGGAAATTCTTTCATTAGTGGGAAGCTACAGTACTGCCAACTGTGTACATTTCAAGTTATACCAACAAATTTCACGCGGCCGAAGGCCGGCAAACGCTAGTCTTTATAATTAATCTTTCTGAAATCCAATTACCTACTAAATTAGTATAACGTCCACAAATGTGTACAATGATCACGTATTGGTGAACGTTATGATTATAGAATAAAGATAAGAGATTATAAGAAGAAGGACGTGTCCCGTGAGATTGGTGCCCATTGTCGGTTACTGTAAGGCTACGTTCAGATGACAAGCGCTCAACGCGCGTTTAGATAGCGCGCGTTTACAACTACATACATTTTATTCAAACCGTACACATGCTTACGCGCGTTTTAACAAAGCGCGCGTTCAACGCTGCGCTAGCGCTCGGCTGTTGTCAGCGCGCGTCAATGCGCGCTTTGAGATCATTGGTTTTCTATGTTTCCGTTCAGTTGAGCGCGCGCTTTCGACGCGGATAGACGTATTTTAGGGTTCATCTAGTTCGTATGGAAATCGTTCGAAATGGAAACCGAAGCTTTTAATACGGAATTATTCATTAATTAATAATTCCGTAACGTTCCGTGCACGGAATTATTATTTAATTTGAAATAGATCGTCGTTTCTGCCGTCGGTATAAAATCACCGTTAAAACTGTTTCTACGTCCATCTTCGACAAATGTTGAACTCAAAACTGAAACAGGGCGGCCGCGATAACGCGCGTTTAACGCGTGACAAGCGCGCACCATATGAACACTATACAAAAATCTAACGCGCGCTCAACGCTCGCTGAGCGCTTGTCATCTGAACGTAGCCTAAGCCTTATAGACGCGGAATTAGAGAAAGATGGAAGATGCAGGAGAAACTAAATGCACGAGAAAGGTATATAAGTTTTAGATAAGAGTTGAGAATTGTGAATAACATAAATAATGGTCCCGATTCCCTTGTTCACAAACTAAACTAAATTTAAGTTCAGTGCATCTTTTTCTTTCTATTTCATTAAGAAAAGGAAAGAAAATAAACATTATTTTAATCCTGTCAAATTAAGATACCCCATAGACAAGTTGAGACGTGATTAAAAAATTGGCTACTAAAAATACGCCAATTTACGTCAGGTGCTGACTAATTTGACAGGACTAAACTAATATTTATCTTCTGTCCTTGTCTTAATGAAATAGAAAGAAAAATATGCACTGAACTCAAATATAGTTTGTGAACAACGGAATCTGCGCCATTATCCATTAAAAAATAATCGCATTCACAAGCGGGTCAGTAAAATAAAATTCCATGTGCATCTTACGCCCACGTAGCGTAGCGAGTGCTACGTACAATAGGTACTACGACGTAGGGGGCGCTACTCGTTATGCTACGGCGTAGCGAGAGCTGTGCTTGATCTTGTAATCTCTAGCAACCTATGGAATATTTCCGTAATCTTTCTTTAGAGTGGCTATAAGTACCAGCCTATTACGGTACCAACAGTTCGACACTGTTGGTGAAGTTCCTCAAAGAAGAGTTCTGGCCGAAGGGTGTTGTGTATCGCCGGTTTCATGACACCAGTCAGCGAAACACGACGCCGACACATCGTGTGCAGTAGTTATTAGTTTGTTATGTTATATGTATTTATAGTATTTTAAGTTATATTATTATAGTATTGTATTTGTGATACTTTTGTATGTATTAGTTTATAAGTATGTTTTTCTATGGGCCTTAGTTGCCTGAAATAAAGGAATAAATAAATAAATAAATAAAAGCCTCATCTCATAATAATAGAGAAGACAAGAGCATTGATCACCGCGCTTGTTCATGGCATTTAAGAGGAATAAATAATTGTTATAAAGTCACAAGTTCTCCACGATACAGACAATCCGAATGCAGAGGCCGGTGTCCTATAAAAACAATCAAGAATTCGTATCAATATACAATATGTACATAGATATATACAGATAGAAATATACTTCATTCTGAATACCCTAGCTATATATAACCTGAATAATGCATTAATGTGGTCTTCAATGAATAGGCTCATCCCGCCAGAGCACAGATATCTCCCTCAAACTATTGTTAAGCATATTGGACTCTGAGACATCTGGATCCTTTGAGTCCTTACAATATGCAAGACATGCAACTTGCCTCGATAGTTAATAGCCTAAGTCGATTCAGAATATGAATCGGAATATATTGGAGTCGTAGTGATGTGCATATGTATTGTTCGTTTGAGGTTATCAATGTTCAACATGAATGGGGGTAATAGGACATGACTTTATGTATTTATTTAATACTTTAAGCACTCTAATGTCCAGAGGTGGAATTAATGCATTAATTATCACCCATCAACCAACCCAACCCTCCCGTCATGATCTACCAGTCAACTTTGTTAACTCTTTCAGGGGCATTTTCATATAAGTTACAATATACGTGTTTTTATGTTTTTTTTTCTAGTTGTACGAGTATTTCGGCTAAACAATACTGAAAACATGTTTGAAAAAATTATCTGCGCGCTGGTTAGCTAACCAGCGCGCAGATAATTTTCTTACTCTAACCACCTAATTATGAGTGTGATTATTACATAGGAAATGCAAAATTACATAAATTATTTATCTAATACATGCAACAGATGTCTAAATACGTCTAATAAAACAATCATACTCATAAAAATGTCTTGACTTGCCTTATTTTTTAAAGTTTTTTCCGAGCACATTACAAAAACACTGTCAACGAATGTTTTTGCATTAAAAAATAATGGTAACGATGCCGCGGACACTTAGAGATGCCGCGACCTCCTTAGGCGTCAGCATTGAAATTTCAATTCTATTGTCATACGTTATTGTCTAAGTTATATTTCTATTCGTCGTATGCAAATCCCTTGCCGTTCCATGCCGAAAATCCAAAAAATCTCTACTCCATCAGACAACCAAAAATGTTACAAAATATTTCATACTTAAACTGAAAATAAGACTTGAAAATCCATTTTTACATTTCCCGCACTGTCTGCGTACCTACGTCTCGTCTATCCGCCACGACTAGAATCACATAAACAAGTATAGACATTGCATAGAGCTCGAAACTAGGCCGACATACAGCACGTCTACAGACTGCAGTCTGTTCCAATAGTATCTGATAAAAGTGTAAACAAACCCTGTTCAGCGGGGTAATTGCGTAACCCACTAACAGTAGGAATGGATTTCATTCTGATAGTTCAACAACATTCATTACGTTATTTACGTTGTTGAGGAGACAATTTCTTCGAATATCATAATTATGTTCAATAAAATGGTTTAGCAATAAGGGAATTAGTAACACATTCATCAGTGTGTAAAAGATCTTATCTTTATATCTCACAACTTTTTTATTGTTTGAATAACAATAATGTCAAAAGAAAGTCATAAATATGATTTTCCTTTTACACACACAAGATACACACACAAACTCTCAAGAGAAAAACCCACTATTTAATTGTTTAAATAATCAATTCAAATCCCTCACTTTGTTCACATGTTTACATTTTCATAAGATACTTTTTGATCAAACCATACGTTCCAACAAGATAAAATCTATACAAAATATACCAAATTCAAAAGCTTTTTACTTCTTTACAATCTTTTAATAGGTCCTTTCAATCCTCTAGTATTTCTAAAGGCGGCTAAAATATGATTAATTACGTTTCGCGTTTTAGCGAATCGATGGGTTGTATTTAAATCATCGGCTTAGCGTCCGTCGGTAGCCATATTGGTTGGCCGTTCCCGCTTTTAATCCTGCCATAAATAACTGACTGACGCTTGTCTATGGCTTTAAGGGTTTTTTTTTTATTAATCGCCTGATTCATTTACAAATTCTGTAGATAATTTTTACAATGAACGGTGGGGTTAATTTTAGATATTTTGTGTAAGTCTAGTTAAAATGATGGATTTCTTGTAATTATGTCTTGAGGAGGCACTTTGTAGCTAATCCAACTGGCAAAATTACATGACGTTATCATAAAGACTATGTCTCAGTAGTTCTACTACTAATTATATGTATTACTAGGGTTTCCTTAGAGTTAACTCTTTATAGCTCTCTAAGATGTTTGACCTGAGAATCCCTTGAATAATTTACCATAGGAACAGTAGAAGGTCAGTAGGTAACGCATCAGTAACTCTTCTGGTGTATCCCAAATTATCGGTGATAAGGTGGCCCATATAACATGAAAAAAAAAAGTGCCTTAAAAACTAAATACCTATTAAAAAGACGGCATCCTCCATCCAAGTCTCAACCTGATACGGTTCATATAGAAATAGAAAATAAAAGATATTTTATTGACTAGGTATGGTAAGAAGTAAGTAGGTAACTACCCCGTTGGTATCGTGGTCGCAAACACGACTGCTGAGCATGCGGTCCTGAGTTCGATTCCCGAGTCGCGCAGTGTTGTTGAGTTTTTTCCATTAGGAATTTCTTAGTAACAGCCCGGAGTTTAGAAGTCGGCGGTGTGATACCCCCGTGCCTCGGAAAGCGTTGGTCCTGCGCCTGATCTCTCTCCGCTCGTGTCGGATTGCCGTCCCATCGGACTATGAGAGTGAGGGAAGAGGGAGTGCACCTGTGTCTGCGCGCACACTTGTGCACTATAATATCTCCCGCGCCGAAGGCTACTCTCCGTTGAGATTGGCCGCCCGTGGCCGTAATACGGTCTGGATGACTTTAAAACGGCAAGCAGGTTCACAGGATAACAAGTTGAGACGACATAACTATTTATGTCGTCTCAACTTGCTGCTTGAATACAACATAAGTACTATTTCCCAGCAAGCCTCAAACTAGACAGTTTATTCTGTATTTTGGGGCCCAAAGAGAAGACTATAGAGGTGATTTCAGCTTTGTTATAGTATGCGTGGTGAATGTGTGGTGTGTGTAAGCGTGTGTGGTTTGCATATAGGTATGCGTAGTGTGTGTCAAAGCGCATAATTAGCGTACTATATCGTTGGTAGAACAACGATAGAACTTTTCCTGTCTGTAACGATAAAAGATTTTCAAAATTCACAAGAAGAGACTGATGGACTCGATATACTATAGCTATTACCTATTTATTCAATTGACATTCAGATCTTTATTAATTGACACAATTTATTTAGCGGAAAAAGGAGTCAGATTGATGGCCTTTTCGTAATTAACAATAAATATTATATTCTTGACAAATGGCGATTTAAGCATGAACCCCTTATTCCTAAAAGTTGCTTAACCCGTGAGAAGGCGCGCCTAATTTTCTTACACGAGTAGGCGCGTGCGAGCAAATTGCTCACACTATCATAAATGTTTATTTTTAGTGTTTCTAATATATTTATTGGCTTATAATGTATTTAAATAAATAACACAAGGTTTAGTAAGTAAGAAAACAAGTATTTTAATCAAAACTATTAAACATAATAGCAACTTCTAACGCAAATAACAAAACAACCTAGTATTAATTAATTTTTTTGGCACGTTTCATAAAAATCACAATAAAAACTGTTCCATAACAAAAACTAAAAAGTGTTATTCAGCCATTAAATCTACACTAATGTGCCTCTCGAAACACACTGAACACATGTATTTTACATGTTCGGTGCAAAGTAATTGTTGGGCGCGTGATGAGCAAATTGCCGCACGTCGGTACACGGCCTCCACAAACGCCTTGCTGCGCGGTCGCAACGCCACTGAGCGGATCGAGAATTGCGTCAGGGGAGAGGGGATGAATATTTAGGAAGGTACTTAAGTGCTTGAATTGGTGTGGCATGGGAAAGACAAAAAATTTTTGAATTAGATTTTTGTGTGAGCAAATTGCTCATAGCGCGCCTTCTCACGGGTTAAAGTTAATTTAATTTATTTATTTAATTAAGCTAAGCTAAGCAAAGCTAAGTAATTACAGCCGCACGGTTCGATCGATCAGTTTAAGCTACGCTTGCCGTGGTTGGTCCGTGGATGGGTGACCACCTTCACATACCAAGAGCCCTCCGTGCCTCGGAAACGTTAAGCCGTTGGTACCGGCTGTCATTCGTGGAACTTTGACAGTCGTTACGGGTCGTCAGTAGCCCGAAAGTCTGACAACCAGTCTTACCAAGGGGTATCGTATTACCCAGTAACTGGGTTGTGGAGATCAGATAGGCAGTCGCTCCATGTAAAATACTGGTATTCAGCTGCATCCGGTTAGACTGGAAGCCGACCCCAACATAGTCGGGAAAAGGCTAGGTAGATGATGATTTATGAAGTTCATTGATCCATAAAGTGTTGGTATAATGTTAACCTATTGTTAGTCAGTAACAAAATCACAACAAATAAACAATATTATTAATTGGCGACACGGACGTCTGCGTGCACATGTCTACCTGCCCAGTGCCTGATAAATAGCCTTTCAATTTTGGCCGCCAGTGTAGCTAGAATATTAATAATAATAATATTCCACGACATTCACACAACGCCATCTAGTCCCAAACTAAGCAGAGTTTGTGCTATGAGTACTAGACAACTGATAAACATACATATAATATATTTCTAAATACATACATATTATAGATAAATTACACCCAGACAAAGAACAAATGATCATGCTCAACACACAAACATTTGTCCTGGGTGGGAATCGAACCCATATAATATTGTTATTATAATATCATTATTATAATATTGTAAGCAGTGATTAGCGCCACACATTTTTGTCGTTTGAACGTCACTTAACTTCAACACATTGAACGCCGTGGTGGTCACCGGTGACCATCACTGTGCTTTCCATATGGGCTGACGCCGATTCGCGATTTCGACAAATTTTACACATTATTATTTATGGGCCCATACGGTTCAAACTACTCTAAATAACATTTTTGGATACTCTTATTAGGTACTATCCAAAGAATTAACAAAATAATTGTTGTCGCTCACCGCGGTGGACACCACGGCGTTCAATGTGTTTATCATCGTTTTTAACAAAACCCCGAAGATCTTAAATTCTCCCACAAAAAGGGGTACAATTTTAACTCAGTGTTGCTAGTAGTTTAGGTCCCTAACTACTGTCGAAGATTAAGTGCTCGCTTTTTAGTGTACAAGTGAAATTTAGTGACGTAAATTCTCTTTAAATTCTTCAGCTTGATGCTTTAATAAACATAGCTCTAGGGCGAGAATCGTTTGCTTACTTCACCCGGTCGATTTTGTAAAAATTTCACCGTGAAATCAGAAGTGAAGTGAGCTTGACGTGAGCAGTGTCAATAGTGTTAATCCCTAATGACAGCTCACTCCACACTCACTTCATCCAAGTTTTCACAGTGAGATGGTTACAGAATCGCACGGCTGGTCTTTAAAAGAAAATCGATTTTAAATTTTGAACCTGTGATAACGTAGCAAAAGATTTTTATCGCCTGCCTAGCCTTTTCCCAACTATGTTGCGGTCGGATTCAATCGAACCGGATGCATCTGAATGCCAGTATTTTACGTAGAGCGACTGCCTATCTGACCTCCACAGCCCAGTTACTGTCTGCGCACACACTTGTGCAGTAAATATTTCACGCGCCTAAGGCTAGTATCCACTGAGATTGGCCGCCATGACCATAGCTGAAATTTGGTCTGGATGACTATTGTTTGTGAATATAAGATTTGTGTCTGTAAATTAATATAATAATGCAAACAATGAAACATCGCCATAAGAAGTTGGGTAAATCTTTATAGATTAAATTGCGTCAAGCTCTTATAATTCTCAAACTTATAAAAACCTTTTTCCTAAGGAAAAGGATACTTCCAAGCAAAATTATGGGCAGACAAACTGTCAAAATGAGGCACAACTTTATTAAAATTTAATCCGTCGCGTATGCCTGACACGGATTCACGTACTAATCCCGTTACGTCGGGATGAAAATGAAAAATGAAATGAGATGAAAAAGTGTTTATTCACCGAAATTTTACTGATTATTTTAACATTGAACGTTGTGTTCGAACCCACACACGTCACTATGTCGCCGTACACTTCGTCTCGCGTTACGCCACTCGTTTTTCATTGCAATTATCTATTAATACTTGTAGTTCCCCCTAATTTTCTACGAAATACTTGTATTTTGGTTTTGGCTATTATGAGTATCTACGTCGCTATATTATTACGTTGTTTATGCAATTTACGAGAGAATTAACGAGAGAATGCGTTCTTGACATAATTATGTGAGTTTCATACAAACGACTACATGTTTTGCGAATTTGATCTTTATTAGCTACTAACATTTTCTCGACGGCCAGACTGTGGTCTTGTTTCATCATCATTCCATTTGCATTTCATATGAGAGCTATTTACTGTTGCAAGTAAGCATTACTTGCTCATACATTGTCGTAACCACATTTATTTATCTATGACATAAAATATCACAGATTGCATTCATCAATCACAAACAAAATATGAAACGTCAGAAACTAGGTGCGCGGCTCCAATTGGCCGGTTCCTATGGAGAAGAGCCGGCAAGGAACTCCACGGTTACTCTTTTGAAAATAATTGGCTATTAAGTACAATGTTTTAAAATTACAGTGTTAACAGATATGGGAGGACAGTGTAGGCCTTTCAAGAAGTACCAGGTACTTAACAAAATAGAAAATGCGGTGTACAAATCTACAGCTTGATTAGCAATTCTGATCTTTGAGTGCCTGAGTTTACAAGTCCGTTAGTTAGATATCCTCTATACAGTGTGAGTCTTTATAAAGTGCACATATTAAAAAGGGTGAAATAAACAATTTTATCGACGGAAAAAATGTCAAAAAAAAATGATTTTTTAAATGGTAAAAAATGGTGAAAATGGTAAATTTTCTTTAAAAATCATGAATAATTAATTTATGAGGTTTCTTTTTCAAAAAATTATGGCTTTATTAGCTTGGCCTATTATTAGAGATCATTATTAATTTTGTTTTGTTTTAATATGACATTTAGTTTAAAAGTAGTAACAGTTTGTTTGCATGGGGTACACAGACGAGAGTAAAAAAAATTAAAAATTTAAATTTTTTTAGTTTTTTTTTGACATTTTTTCCGTCGATAAAACTGTTTATATTTTCACCCTTTTTAATATGTGCACTTTATAAAGACTCACACTGTAGTTACTCGGTACTGTTAAACGAAGTAAACCGGTATCAAGATTTAACAAGACATAAATATACATTCTAAGACAAACATTATCGCAACTAACAACCAAAAATACTCCTTAAAACCTTATTATTAAACGAGTAAAAATTATATTGGCCGCTTCAGGCACTCCCCTACTTAATACAAGAATTTTTATCTCGCATTTTACAAAATGGAGGTCGACAAGAGAGGTAATATCCATTACTTTAGCTAAATTAAGTCTTATTTTGCGTGACATCGTTTGCCTTTCTTATTTAAGAATTAAAAAGGGAATAGCAGTCTATATTTTATTACTGTTCCAACAAATTGTGCGATTCTTTTCAGGCTTTACAATGGTGATCAAGTGCTGCGTTTAATTAAGCCTTCCTTAATGTGACCATCTCAAATATTCAACAATTACGGTATTTTTTACATTTCGTAATTAATATTGTGATGCTTTTGGGTTAATGGAAATATCATCTTTTTTAATCATTTTAAGTGACGTTAATTTTGAATGGCGGTCGTGTTTAAGGGAATTATTTTTATATTATTTACCTTAGACATATTTTAAAGAAGTTAATTTGAGATGGACATCTGTTATAGAGTTGTTTTAGAGAAAATGGCTTCCTGTAAAAATAAACTCATCATTAGGTACATCACCTCATTAGGTACAGACGCCAGCACATCAAGCTACCCGATACTGTCTTTTCCCAATCAAGCTTGAACCTAACTCCTTAGCGATAAAGTTGAAAATCTATAAAATAAATTTAACAGATTGTAGTAGCTTGATGTGCTGGCGTCTGTACCTACCCAAAAAATAAAGAGAAATACTTCACACGACTCCAAAAGTGAGAATCAATTACACCTTTACAAAGTTCATAGGTAGTTGATTTTCCCACCTACCTATTTGGAATATTGTGGGGCTATAATTTTACTAAAGTCAGATATCTCTTATCCGTGGGTTGAATAAAATTGACGTCTGTCAGATCTAGTATGAAAAAACTGACAATAATTCAAAATTTGCTCTGAGGATAAGACTTATTCTGGTTATAAAAGTTTGGTGGAATTCGCCCTTAGTTATGTAAACCCATCGAGAACAGCAAACAAATTAGATCCTCAAACATCACAATATCCTAGCTATTTCCAACACAATATTTTAACTTGTTCTTAACCAAACGAACAATTTGTATTTGTACCTTTACACAACAAATTGGGTTACCAAATACCGTTATCAAAACACACCTACATACACGAGCGTACAAAAAAACACAATGGAAATAAATCAAATTTATCTGATTTCGCGTCCGTACCGAGTAAGGTTTCAAGAAATAAGCTTTAAAAGTACCTAACGTAAGACGATCTCATGTGCAAAATTAATTTAGGCCTCCCCCAATACCATATGTAAATGAAATTGAACCGGGCGTTATTTTATTGAAGGGGTACAGAGGGGAGGGGGGAATAGGCCCCGATATTTGACGATGTTTGAACTTTGGTGCGGAGGTGGGAATCGACGTAAGGTGCCTTTTTTTTTCTTTCTTTTGTTTTTATTATGCATGAGGAATGCGGATGTGGTATTGAAATTAGGTTGAGCTGACGAATGTTTTCATGGAATAGTTCTGTGGATGTTGGACTTTTTTGGTGATGATTACCATCGGATGTTTCTGTAGCAAAGGAATTTTGTATTTTGGCTACTGCTTTAACTGCCAGTGGACGTAAAGAGACGTCTATGTGGAGGTAGAGTAAGGTTGGATGAGAAAATATACATATACTTACCTACATGAAATCGTCTGATCCTTTATTACATATTCTAATGTTTACATAGCATCCAAATCAGGTGAGGCTTATTGCTTGGGTAACAGTGCACAGTGGGCTGAAAATCGTTGATTGTATTAAAATACTTGATTGTATGCAAAGTAATTAACATTACAAGACACAGAACATTAAAAAACAGAACAGAAATTCACGCCTAAAATGAGTGGTGAATAATTCAAAACGACTCGATAGCCGCGCCAACAATTTGAAACCGCGCAACCCCCAAGGGGATATATCATTTTACCCATCAAGTTTATTTTTTCGCCCCAATTTATCAATTATTAACGGCCCTAGGCCGGTATCGGCTGAAATTGAGAAATAAGTCACTATCGAACAACTTTTCAGGCTGATTATGATTTATTATGTACTTCTGAACGGAGGAAAATTTTTGAACGATGAAAAAACGGGTTTTTGTGCCGGTGCCGGAGGAATGCTGGCGAAACTTTTTTATTGTAAGCTCCTCTGATGTAGAAAAAATATAAATTAACGGTCTCTACTTTTTTACGTTTATTGATCCCACTGAGAAATCAAATTACGCTTGTTCTGAAAATCTTGTTCTTAAAGATACATTTAGCGTGTCAATTCTAGGTTCGAAGGTACTGTAGGAGGGGTACATCAATATAACATTTTTTTTTGACAGGCCTGTTAGTCTAATGGTCAGTGCCTCTGACTGCTATGCGCAAGGTCGTGGGTTCGATTCCCACCCAGGACAAATGTTTGTGTGATGAGCACGATCATTTGTTCTGTGTCTGGGTGTAATTTATCTATAATATGTATGTATTTAGAAATATATATGTATGTTTATCAGTTGTCTAGTACCCATAGCACAAGCTCTGCTTAGTTTGGGACTAAATGGCGTTGTGTGAAAGTTGTGGAATATTATTACCTATATTATTTTTTATTTTTTAGATAAAATAATGAGTACGGAATCGTTGTACGTTTTTTACGTCTTTTTCCTTCTCACTACACGGCACACACAGGCACAGCACAGACAGGACTAAACTAATATTTATCTTCTGTCCTTTTCTTAATGAAATAGAAAGAAAAAGATGCACTTAACTTAAATGTATTTTAGTTTGTGAACAACAGAATCGTCACCAATCCTAACAAATATTATAAATGCGAAAGTAAGTTTGTTTGTTTGTTTGTTACCTTTTCACGCCTAAACCACTGAACCGATCATACTGAAGTTTTGCATATACGTCATCAGGTGCACAGAAACGGTACATAGGGTACCTTTTATCCCGAAAAAAATTGCTGTTCCCGAGGAAAACAAAAATAACGTTATTATGATAATAGATGGCGCCCCGTGCCTTTCGAATCATGATTTAATTATATTAGAAACTTTAGAGTTTTCTTTATTTTTTATTTAAGCCTAATACATTTTGTAAGTCTAGAGTGTCGATAGACCGGTTTTTCATCCTGCTAACTATAATACATATTATAGACAAGGGTATACATTGCAGGTAGCACGGGTGCATTTGGAAAAGCCATGTTTTTCCCATGGCCAGCTATATGTAGCATGTTTGCGTGTGTCAGACCATGCAGATCATAACCTCTACAGTACTACAGCCGTGCGATTCTGTAACCATCTCACCGTGAAAACTTGGGTGAAGTGAGCGTGGAGTGAGTCGCCAATAGTGTCAATCCCCAGCATCAGCATGACTAACAATCACAGCTCACTCTAAGCTCACTTCACCTTAGTTATCACCGTAAGACCTTTTTTTTCATATTTCGACCTATGTTCTTTGGGGAAAGTTGTTGAGTTTCATGAGCACATTCACCTCCTTCAGGGTTGATACCCCCCTTCCGTTACACGCTGTATAGTACATACTATTCCCAAGCATTCGCAGTATAATTTATTATGCCATTAACTTATCAAACATTCGTGGAAGTTTAATGTGAAAGTCATACAGGTTGAAACCTCTACTGTACCTACCTACATCTAATCTATCTCAAAGGCTGCGTTGGTTGTTTAGGAGTCATAATAGCGCTGAAAATGCTATAATTACAGCCACTAAATCATTTTAGCAGCAAGTTTAGTGTTATGCTAAACTTAGGAGCGGTTTCACACGCGTAGAACTAATTTATCAAAACCTTTCGTAGGACCTAATTGGCGGGATACCGAAGTTAGTAATTTATATGTACCTACGCAATGGTTTTGAATGGAAGCTGAAAATAACTTATAGATAATTGCATTAATCAATACCTACCTATTGCTAAACGCGTTTCTTTTAGCTTTATGTGTAGTAATGATCATCTTTCAGGCAAAATACGCCCCACTGCTGAACATAGAGGATGCTTCCCAGGACCAGGCCCGGGTAGACGGCGCGTTGTGTTCCACGCGCGCCTCAAAGAGTTGTCAGCAATAACTGACGGGGTCCGCTGGCGCCGATGCCTGCCAGGGTCGCGGGTTGTTCGAAAGAGTTACCGTGACCCCTGGCACAGGCAACTGAAGGAACACGCGGTTTAGTCAGTAAAAGTCTGACACGCTCTCCCGCTCCGCCCAGAGCGGGAGAAGTTATTTGATAATTTCGCACCACAAAAAGAAAAGCCATGGGTTAACTATAATTGGAGACCCGTCTTCCAGCGTAGGTATTTTGTTAGGGTGTTCTCAAGTAGAACGCTGGTAACTGGCACCGATATGCCAGCGCTTCTCGGCGCCCACAAGCGCTGGTTGTCAACACTAGCACCCTAATTGCGTAACACACTATTTCTTTCAATTTGATCATATTGATAATCCACTACTAATAAGCTGACTTCTGATTGTACGAAAAACCTATACAATCCGAGGTCAGCTAAAACTGGAAATGTATAGCTTGATGTGTCGCCGTGTATAGGTACAGACGCCAGCAAATCAAGCTACCCGAAACTGTCAAAATTTCCAAATCAATCTTGAACCTAATGCTAATAGCGATAAAGTTGAAAATCTATTAAAGAAATTTGACAGATTGTAGTAGCTTGATGTGCTGGCGTCTGTATGTATGATTTGGCCCGCGGTAACTTATCGGATGATGGACATATTATGATACTTTTTATCCCGATATGCCCAAGGGATCAAGACTTATGCGGGTGAAATCACGGAGCGCAGCTAGTTTAAAATATACCTGTACGTATGATTTGGACCCTGGTAACTCGAAACAACAATAATAAATAAGGACCTAGTAGGTACATCAATCCTAAAGAGAAATAATTTAAGCAGTCTGTGCTACGTTTGCGCTAAACAAAATATATTTTAATTTTCCACAAAAAATAAAAAAATATATTAAAAAGCAAAAAGCCAACGTCACGTGGTGTTCCCAGGCGGTCACCCATCCAAGTACTGACCACGCCCGATGTTGCTTAACTTCGGTGATCGGACGAGAACCGGTGTATTCAACGTAGTATGGACGTTGGCGATAGCTATGGCGAAATTATCAATGTTTATCGGATTAATGACGTCATACATACGTCATGGTTAATTTTATTGTTTTATCAAGGTGATTTTGTTTTTAGTACCTAACCGCTTGCTTGCAACAATTAAATACCACATTCATGCTTTTCGATCAACCACTTTGCTCTAATCACGGAGAATGAATAGGATACCTAACTAATTAATTTTATATTCATAACACTAAACGAAAGTATTTCTTTAATTAACAAAAAAAAAGCAAAACGCCAACGTCACGTGGTGTTCCCAGGCGGTCACCCATCCAAGTACTGACCACGCCCGATGTTGCTTAACTTCGATGATCGGACGAGAACCGGTGTATTCAACGTAGTATGGACGTTGGCGAGAGAATTAGCAAAATGTTCGACATGTATCATGAAAATTACGTCGCAGGTAAGTATGTGTCTGCTGTAAGTATTCTCCGTAGCACCAAGAACTTTAATAACCTAACGATGCCTAGAACTGCTACGACTATTATGGCGTAGCCGCTACGTAGCTGCTACGAAAACGAATGTATAAAGTGTATTGTAAAAAAAAACATATTTTTAAAGTTTTTCAACCACTAGGCATGACTTTTGCTCCAGTTCAATCTTAGAGGTCCGACTCAAAGTAGGCCAACAGACCTTTACCCAGCTTTACATAAAACTGAAAATATTCCATAACATGCTTTCAAGTTACAATATAGGTACAAAACGTTACTTACATCAAAAATCACCAATAACCCTGATTCTGAGGCAGCATGGGCCAAAATCTTGTCGAATATAATATCCTAAAGTATTAGGATATATTCGGGCAGATTCGCATAGTCACAAAGCCATTTCGCGATAACGCAACCCGAGATACAGATAACAGATTTATTTTTGTATTTCGAATGTTGTGGCTGGCCGGTAAATTGGAAGCAGGCTGAAATAACATGCCTGTGCCATAGCGTCATGTTGGATTTAAAAAAATGTTTGGCTTTTGTTTGTGAGTTTTGAATATAAAATTTGATCAATTATTATAGACGTTGACTCAAATACCTACTAATTTTATTTATTTATTTAAGGATTACCAACGTAATACATGACAGTTATCTTTTACAATAATAACACTTGTATAATATGTACAGACGCCAGCACATCAAGCTACCCAAAACTGTCAGATTTTCCCAATCAACTTTGAACCTTATGCTTTAGCAATAAAGTTGAAAATCGATTAAAGAAATCTGACAGATTGTAGTAGCTTGATGTGCTGGCGTCTGTACATTATCCTGTAATGCACACTTAATTATTATTACAGGTGACCGCAGCTTACACATGCTCTTAATACCTACATAATTAAATTATAAATACATAAATAAACAATATAATGTACATGCTATTAGATATAAAAGACTTAGGGCCGGTTGTTTCAAGCGGTTGGTTAACGTAACATACGTACGTCAATTGATTACAATTACGTACTCGTTAATATTTGACGTAAGTAAAGGCCGTAATTTTGTAATTGTAATCTGAAACAACGCTTTTTTTTGGCCGTTCTCGTCCGATAACCGAAGTTAAGCAAAATCGGGCGTGGCCAGTACTTGGATGGGTGACCGCCTGGGAACACAACGTGACGTTGGCTTTTTGTTTTTTTAATCTCACTTTTTCAAATAAATATCACTTTTTCATGTAATTTGTCTATTTTAACTCTCAGAAATATGTGATGTGGAGGATTGAGGAAATTGTCGTATGGAAAGTTTTGTGTATGAATGTGGACGGTTATAAGAGTAGAGGATAACCAAATATACAATGGATGGACTGTGTGGAAGATGAAATGGCTAGAAAGGAGGGGACTACCGAGACGACGGCTAATAGAAAACAGAAATATCACTACATAGTATAAAACAAAGTCGCTTCCCTGTCTGTCTGTCCCTATATATGCTTAGATCTTTAAAACTACGCAACGGATTTTGATACGGTTTTTTTTAATAGATAGAGTGATTCAAGAGGAAGGTTTATATGTATAATACATGCATAATATAGTAGAGAAACACTGGTAATTTTAGAGGTTTCTAATGTAAAGTCGTAAATAAACACATTTTTTTGCGCTTACATTGTAAACGCTGGCTGAACCCGTCGAGATATATCAAAATAATGTACTACAGTATTGTACACCTTAAAAAGGTCTACAAAAAAGTCCACGATGGTATATGTCTATCTCTTAGGGATAACCCACAATAACCATTTTTTATCTTATACTTTTTACGAGAAATAATGGCTCTAAAATTATCAGTGTTTCTCCATTGCACCCGTGCGAAGCCGGGGCGGGTCGCTAGTAGAAGATAAAAACATGTTGTGTGTGTGCATCTTTGACTTTGACTTTGACTTTGACCCCATATAAATTGGAATAAGGGTAAGAGGGGGCAATGGTACTGGTGGCCTAGTGGTATCGGCCTCGACTTACGTGTCGTAGGTGGTAGGTCGTGGGTTCGAACCCAGCCAGGCACATTAGTTTTTGTATTATATTTCAAAACCACTGCTCACAAAACGGTGAAGGAAACCGTCATGTCCTATTACAAAAATTCGAAGACATGTGACATCCACCAACCCACACTGGCCCGCGTAGTGGGTTACGGCCCACTCCCTCTGGAGGCCTATGTCCCAGCAGTGGGAAAATTATAGGCTGATTATGTAAGAGCAAGAGAATGAACAAACTCTCAGAAATAAGTAGGTATTTCATTTCTCGTTTTACCTACATTTTTCATTCAAACGGTAACGAATCCGATTAAAACATCAAATGATTGCACTTAATTATCAACAATCTTTACCCAGGTGTCCTAAGAGCGTATGACCCTTGTTACCAACGCATTACGCCATTTTGAATCTGATCAAATTTAAAATGGCCTCATTTATCGTACAATCACGCATGACGTCGGTTTAATAACGTATGTAATTTGTAGAAAATTACCTGTTTGTGAAACAGAAGTGATTATTATCGTAATGAAGTAGGTAATAATAGTGAATGTTTGTTTTAATAATTAATTACATGTCCGTAATTAGTATCGCTGTTGTTTGTTGAGAAAATAGACATAGATTTTGGAGGTACAATATAATATAACTGTCCTCCAGACTTCGGCCACGACGGCCAATATTAACGGAGACTAGCCTTTAGCGCGGGAGATATAGTGCTTAAGTATGTGCGCCAGCGTTGCCAGATTTTTTTTCGGGCGAAGCGGGATTTTGAAACCCTTCGAGTATAAAAAGCGGGATTCTTTCGTCGAAAACGGGACAAGAGAAAATTCAGAAGTACGGAAGAGAAAGACATGTTGCACCGACCCCAAATAAATTAGGATAAGGGCAAGTTTGTCTCGCGCGGGACATTTAATTTTGGGCAAAAAATCGGGACGTCCCGCCAAAGTCGGGACGTCTGGCAACGTTGATGTGCGCTGACACAGGTACCTACACTCAGTCTTCCCTCACTTTCATATTCTAATGGGACGGCAATCCGACACGACCTGAGAGAGGTAGTAGCTCAAGTTCTGTGATTAATGAGACAATTACTTTTTCCATATTTATTATCTACACCATACTTTACATTACAGACAATTTAAACTAGGTACTAAATAATAAAAAAAAACTAAGTAACTAACTATATAAATAAATACAAAAACAAAAGGATTTAGTCGTCGAAGTACTCGTCCGCATCGCTGTCATCCGGAAACGTGCCCAGAAGACTGGCAGCATTGCCACGTTGAATGGCAATGCTAATTCTTTAGCCAAAGAACGAAATGAAAACGAACTTTTTCTATTGTTATAAATCAAATTTTGATTTTCCCACAGTTGAGGGGATGGCGAGGCTCGGGGGTATCGCACCGCCAACTTCCAAACTCCGGGCTGTTACTGAGAAATTCCTAATGGAAAAACCCAATAACACATTGCCCGACCTAGGAATCGATCTCAGGATCCCACGCTCAGCAGTCGCGCTTGCAACTACGAGACCAACGGGCAGTTACAACATGAGTGGGTAGGCAAAACATCCGAAATAATAGAAAACAACAATAAAAAAATCTTCATAATCCTTGGCGAATGGAACGTATAGGAGATGACGTTGGCTTTTTGCTTGTTTTGATTTTATGAAATTTTAATTATATTTTTGATTATAAAAAAAAAATATGGAGCTTATTTTTTTCGGAATTAGTGCCACTATTTTTTAATCACACAGCATGAATTTGGAAACACAGTTACTAGTTCTTGTGTGACGTCATTAATTCGATAAAGAGTGATAAAATCGACATAGCTATCGCCAACGTCCATACTATTGAATAAAAGAGGTCTCGTCCGACCAAACGAAGTTAACCAACATCGGGCGTGGTTTCAGTATTTGGGTGGGTGGCCGCCTGGGAACAACACGTGACGTTGGCTTTTTTGCTACAAAAATTATAAGGTACCCTAACTAAATTCTCCATAATTACTTATAGCCTATTTTTTTGTTGATCGAACAAACTATGAATTTTGGAAGTACGATTTACATGAGCTAAATGACGATGGATGGATTTACATGGCAATTTAATTAACTGCAAGCAAGCAGCTACGAAAAATAATCTCATTTAAAAAACCATGAACCATAACGTATGTCTTGGGTGACGTCGTTATTTCGATACAGATTGATAATTTCGGCTCTGTTATCGCCAACGTCCATACTACGTTGAATACACCGGTTCTCGTCCGATCACCGAAGTTAAGCAACATCGGGCGTGGTCAGTACTTGGATGGGTGACCGCCTGGGAACACCACGTGACGTTGGCTTTTTGTTATTAATATTTTTATATTATTTGTGGAAAATTAAAATATATTTTGTTTTACCTAGTTTAGCGCAAAAGTAGTACAGACTGCTTCAATGATTTCTCTTTAGGATTGATTTACCTACTAGTTCCGTACCCAAAGGGTAAAACCGGACCCTACTAAGACTCCGCTGTCCGACCGTCCGTCCGTCTGTCACCAGGCTGTATCTCATGAACCGTGATAGTTGAAATTTTCACAGATGATGTATTTCTGTTACCGCTATAACAACAAATACTAAAAAACAGAATAAAATAAATATTTATGGGGGCTCCGATACAACAGACATGATTTTTTGTCGTTGTTATAGATATTGGTAGGTACGGAACCCTTCGTATCTAATCCGACTCGCACTTGGCCGGTTTTTATTATTGTTATAAATCAAATTTTGATTTTCCCACAGTTGAGCGGATGGCGAGGCACGGGGGTATCGCACCGCCAACTTCCAAACTCCGGGCTGTTACTGAGAAATTCCTAATAGAAAAACCCAATAACACATTGCCCGACCTAGGAATCGGTCCCAGGATCCCACGCTCAGCAGTCGCGCTTGCAACTACGAGACCAACGGGCAGTTACAACATGAGTGGGTAGGCAAAACATCCGAAATAATAGAAAACAACAATAAAAAAATCTTCATAATCCTTGGCGAATGGAACGTATAGGAGATGACGTTGGCTTTTTGCTTGTTTTGATTTTATGAAATTTTAATTATTTTTATGATTATAAAAAAAATTATGGAGCTTATTTTTTTCGGAATTAGTGCCACTATTTTTTAATCACACAGCATGAATTTGGAAACACAGTTCTAGTGTGACGTCATTAATTCGATAAAGAGTGATAAAATCAACATAGCTATCGCCAACGTCCATACTACATTGAATAAAAGAGGTCTCGTCCGACCAAACGAAGTTAACCAACATCGGGCGTGGTTTCAGTATTTGAGTGGGTGGCCGCCTGGGAACACCACGTGACGTTGGCTTTTTGCTTTTTTTTTTGTTAATTAAAGAAAAACTGTTTCGTTTAGTTTTATGAACATAAAATTAATTAGGTAGGTATCCTATTCATTCTCCGTGATTAGAGCAGTTTTTCGTTGATCGAAAAGCATGAATGTGGTATTTAATTGTTGCAAGCAAGCGGTTAGGGACTAAAAACAAAATCACCTTGATAAAACAATAAAATTAACCATGACGTGTGTCTTGTGTGACGTCATTAATCCGATAAGCATTGATAATTTCGCCTCAGTCGTCGCCAACGTCCATACTACGTTGAATACACCGGTTCTCGTCCGATCACCGAAGTTAAGCAACATCGGGCGTGGTCAGTACTTGGATGGGTGACCGCCTGGGAACACCACGTGACGTTGGCTTTTTGCTTTTTAATATATTTTTTTATTTTTTGTGGAAAATTAAAATATATTTTGTTTAGCGCAAACGTAGCACATACTGCTTAAATGATTTCTCTTTAGAATTCATTTAAGTACTAGTTCCGTATTTATTATTGTTGTTTCGAGTTACCAGGGTCCAAATCATATTGTACAGGTATATTTTAAACTAGCTGAGCTCCCGCAAAAGTCTTGATCCCTTGGGATTATCGGGATAAAAAGTATCTTATGTCCATCCAGGTCATGGTCTACCCATGTGCCAAATTTCATCCAAATCCGTTCAACCGTTTTAGAGTGAGCGTAAGAAACAATCAAATCTTTTCACATGATTTATTTATTTATTTAATACTTCAAGCACATAAATGGACAGAGGCGGACTTAATGCCATAGGCATTTTTCTACCAGTCCATCATTGGGTGATGCAGAGACAAACAGTAGTAGGTGCAATCATAAAAATTGAGGAATATTTTTTTTTTTTAATAATATTAGCTTAGGTGAGAAACAAAGGACTTAATTGATTGAATTGTATTCTATTAACATATCACAATCCACAAATTATAAACATAATTACAGTCAACTGTCAACAATAACTGCCATATTGCTGGCCTCACGATAATTATATAAAATTGTACTAAAGTTATAACATAACGTCATAATCAATAACATAAATGCACATCTCAAAAAATGCTCAACTTAAAACAAATAACACTTAATTATAATATTCTTATATCACTTTCGCTGCTTCTGCAGATCATCACCTTTTTAGGACAGGCCTGAAAAACAAAAAATCAGTTTAGAAACTACCAAATAAGATTTACTAAGTGGACTGAGTTACCAAACAATTTGATACTTTTAACGCCTGTACGACAACACATTTGGACATTTTGTTACCTATTTTTCAGGGAGATGCGCTTGGTAGCCCGCGAAATTCAAATTTTTGCAGCACCTTAACTGCATAAAACACTATCAATTTTAATAATTTTGAATCATATTGCTAATCTATTGCTCCATATGTTCTAAAGATGTGTCTGCTCAACAACGTAAATAACGCAATGAATGTTGTTGAACTGTCAAAATGAAACCCATTGCTACTGATAGTGTGTTACGCAATTACCCCGCAGGTCATTGTCAGGTTGTATGTTAAACAAAATATGATTCGCGACCGTAACAAGTATGTATTTACAGAATTATAATAAACTAGCGACCCGCCCCGGCTTCGCACGGGTGCAATGCTGATCACTACATAGTATAAAACAAAGTCGCTTCCCGCTGTCTGTCTGTCTCTATGTATGGTTAGATCTTGAAAAATACGCTAAGGATTTTGATGCAGTTTTTTTTTTATAGATAAGAGTGATTCAAGAGGAAGGTTTATATGTATAATACATGCATAATATAGTAGAGAAACACTGATAATTTTAGAGCCATTATTTCTCGTAAAAAGTTAAGGATTAAAAATGGTTATTGTGGGTTATCCCTAAGAGATAGACATATACCATCGCGGACTTTTTTGTAGAGCTTTTTAAGGTGTACAATACTATAGTACATTATTTTGATCTATCTCGAATGGTTCAGCCAGCGTTTACAATCTAAGCGCAAAAAATGTGTTTATTTACGACATTACATTAGAAACCTCTAAAATTATCAGTGTTTCTCTACTATATTATGCATGTATTATACATATAAACCTTCCTCTTGAATCACTCTATCTTCTGTTAAAAAAAACCGCATCCAAATCCGTTGCGGAGTTTTAAAGATCTAAGCATACATAGGGACAGACAGACAGGGAAGCGACTTTGTTTTATACTATGTAATGATGAAAATCATCAATACAGCCCTAAGTTCATATAATCCTATTGATTGATATGTATTAAATGAAATATTAATTCCAAAACCATTTGACGAATATTATTTCTTTTGCCATTTGACCACTGATAATATGAAACTGGGACTAGAAAGACATAAAATATGTGTAGATTATTATCTCAGATTATTCAAACGAATATCAGTACCGATCATAAGATTTTTTTTTTTTTTTAAGCTGACAGGTATTACACATGCTGCGTGCACTGCCAATGCTGATAGCATTTTGAGTTGCGTAGTGGCGTTTCAATTCACTACCTACTAGTCAGCCTTTGCGATATTTTAAAATATGTGTGTTTAGTTATAGTTAATGTTTATTCTTGTTATTGATGCAAAAGCACCTACCAGTATTTACATAAAGATATAGGTAATATTGTATATGGGAGCTACATCTGCCAACAAACTGTTTTACAGTTTGGCAGAAGTAACATTTTTTAATGCTTACTACGAATAAACACTTTTTATTTTATTTTTATTTTTTTCATACTTAATGCAAAAGAAATAAAGAAATACACAGCCTTACTTTTTCTGAAACCCAAACATGCTAAGCAAAGTCGGTTGGTTGCTGGGCAGAGGCGGCGATTTCTTTACCCCATTCACTCTGGGCGCAGACTTCTTGAAGCCATTTATGTTGGAGCTCGGTTTGTTAGACTGACTGCCAAACATTGACCGAGACTGACTGCTTGACCACATCGATTTTGTAGGAGAGGCGCCAAATGATGTCTGCAAAAATATAATGATTCTTTTTTCAAACATATCGTACATGTTTCCCGAAAAACCTATTATAAATAATAATAATATTCCACAACTTTCACACAACGCCATCTAGTCCCAAACTAAGCAGAGCTTGTGCTATGAGTACTAGACAACTGATAAACATACATATATATATTATATATTTGTAAATACATACATATTATAGATAAATTACACCCAGACAAAGAACAAATGATTGTGCTCATCACAAACATTTTTCCTGGGTGGGAATCAAACCAATTATGTATTGTATTATGTCAAGGGTATCAAAGCAGGTGGCTTTCTGTGGTGTACCTGCCTACCTAGGTGAAAAGTTGTGTGTTATTGCTATTTAAGGATCATAGCAAGGCATGACTAATAGTAAAATAGTAGCAGTAATATGTAAGGACCGTAGCAGGTGGCGTTCTGAAGTTTATGCCCACCCTCATGGGAAGAAGGCGTGAGTATGTATGTATGCATTATAGTAAAATAATTCGAAACTGGATTTTTTTCCGAATTATTATTGTGCAATCACCAGTTTCAAAGCGCGCCAATATGATATTGATTTAGGGGTCTGACGCCCGGTTTCTGGAACAAAAATCAACACAAAAAAAAACTTTGAATTATTAACAGCCATTCTCATCACTAGAGTTGCGTCCAAATTTGAAGCGTTGATAATTTTCGATCCAGTAACCGGGCGTGAGAGAGTTAATATTTAGCAGTACAGTACTCGATTTTATTATTCATTACTGACCATTTGGAAATAATTATAAAAATTCGCAATTTTATTTTCCATCACTAACCTGAGATGCAGTAGGTGTAATCAAAGTCTCCAAAGGATAAGTATTTTCTATTACAGACTCTTCGCTTTCCGTATTTTCTATTACATGCACATCCATATCCATATTTAAGGCACTCCTACGTTTCGGACTAGGCTCCAATATAGGACTATGAGTTCGTATGGGCGAACTATTGTTTGTATAGTTTTCCTTCTGAGAATCTCCTTCCAAACATTCCACTTCATCTTCCACAATTTTGACACAAGTCGACGTACGTTTTTTAAATGGATTCCTGCTTACTTTTTCCGGAGATTCTTCTATAGTAATACTCTCTGTAGATACATTGCTGTCATTAGTCTGAATTTCGTCATTACTTGAGAAAAACTTACTTTCGACTACGTTATTATCTAAAACAGTTCTAGGGAATCTACTGAGTTTCTTCAGTACTGAGTAACTGCCAGTTTTCAGGCATTTTTTAAAAGATCTTTCTTTATTTTCGAGTATAGGAGATTTATCTTTTCTAGTACTGAATTGTTCGGTAATTTCGTCGTCCGTGATTGGTTTGTTATGTTGATTTTCAGAGTACTGTGTAAATGTTTCGCTAGCTTCGTTATCAGAGTCGATCTTCTGTTTTTTATTTGCTGGTTCTGTACAATACATGTTGCTTAGGGTTTCTATTGATAAACTGGAACATAGAAAGAAAATTGGCGTTATTTTTTTAAATATGGATAGAATGCAAAGAACAATTTGGTCAGTTTACCTGCTATGAAGAAAAACTGCATCATTTTAAACAATTATATGTTTTCGCTATCTACTTCAAATCCAAAAAAAAATTGCATAGACAGTCAGGCTGGCGATTTGATATGACGTCATTATTTCGATATAGCTGGATAATTTCGCCTTAGCTATCGCCAACGTCCATACTATGTTGAATACACCGGTTCTCGTCCGATCACCGAAGTTAAGCAACATCGGGCGTGGTCAGTACTTGGATGGGTGACCGCCTGGGAACACCACGTGACGTTGGCTTTTTGCTATTAATATTTTTTTTATTATTTGTGGAAAATTAAATTATTTTTGTTTTACCTAGTTTAGCCCAAACGTACCACAGGCTGCTTAAATGATTTCTCTTTAGGATTGATTTACCTACTACGAGGGCTGCCTTTTGTGTCGTTTGAAATAAGTATAGACGATCTAATAGATTATTACCAGTTATTGTTTTTCAAAGAATTCTCCGCGATATTTAATACACTTTTGCATGCGTTCGAACCAGTTTTTAAAACATTTATTCCACTCCGAAGTGGGGGTAGTCAAAATGGCCGATTTGTATGCGTCAACAGCTTCTTCGGGTGAGCTGAAACGTTGACCACGAAGACTTTGCTTAATTTTGGGGAACGTAAAAAAATCGTTAGGGGTCAAGTCAGGGCTGTAAGGCGGGTGATCTAAAATTTCTACATTTTGGGTGCTCAAACAAATCTTTGCATCGCGGGCGGTGTGCGAACTTGCATTGTCATTGTGCAGTATCATACGTTTTTCGAAACTCTGTGATGACTTGTGGCAAACAAACAGTGGTATACTAGTTAGCGTTAACCGTCTTGCGATCTTCTAGCACAATAGTGGCGACGTGACCACCCTTTGCCACAAAAAAGGCAACCATTTTTTTTTAAGTGCTCCGTGAGCGTATGAGTTTGGTCGGTTGTGGCTCATCTTGGAAGACCCAGACAGTTGACTGCTGCTTGGAATCTGGATCGTATGCATATGTCCAAGACTCGTCACCACTAACCATATCATAAACGTGTTTTGACTCCTCGTTTGAATCGCTGCAGAGTTTTGCGACACCATCTAACACGGGCTGCTTTTTGGTCGTCGCTAAACAAATGTGGTATCCAACGAGAGATCAACTTTCTTACGCCGATTTCTTCGTGCAGGATTTTTTGGATAGTAGTCCCTGAAATGCCCACGGCTGCCTCTATTTCACGGTATGTCATATGACGATCTTCGGCGCATTATTTACTGCCGCACGGCGTCGATATTCTCTTGCGTCATGGCGGTTTTTAGACGACCTTCACGTGGCTTGTCACTGAAGCTAGAGTGCCCACGTTGAAATTCTAAATACCAGCGTTCTACAGTCCTAAGACATGGTGCTGCATCACTAAACACAAAAGTGATCTCCTCAAAGCACTGAAGTCGCGTCAATCCCCTTTGAAAGTTGTAGAAAATTATCTCACGCATATTTTCCTTTGATATTTCCATTTTTACAACCGACCTTTGAATAGACGCTACAATAAAACTATTCGACCGATCAAAAAACATTCTTTTGTTTTCGAATTCTAAATTCAAAAAGATGAAAAAGCCATATGTTTTTTTTTTTTTAATAACTGCGGTAGGTTTGCAAACGACACGACTTAAAAGGCAGCCCTCGAAGTTCCTTATTTATTATTGTTATTCCGATAAGTTACCGCGGGCCAAATCATACGTACAGACGCCAGCACATCAAGCTATTAGAATCTGTCAAACTTTAATAGATTTTCAACTTTATTGCTAAAGCATTAGGTTCAAGGTTGATTGGGAAAATTTGACAAATGATAAATGATAAATGATTTATTTTCTGTAAGTAGGTTTGTACAAACACTTTTACATGTCAATCATATTTTTTTAAACTAGATGAGGTCGGCGTTTCCTATCTGACTACTCTGAGAAGAAAGGCCGAAACAAACTCAGAGGTCACAGTCTCTTTTAAAGTCCAGACATAATCATGGTCAAATAATGTGAAGACCATGTAGATTAGTGTCTGAAATGGTCTTTTGAGTAAAGAACCACACAGATTGAGCGGACCTGTCCAGTCAGTGCACGCATTTGTCAAAAATCGTGCAGCTCAACTCAGAACTTGAGGAGCCTTACGATTCGACGAACAATACCAATGAAAGGACATTTGGGTAGGCCGCATAAATGACTCAAACTGCCAGATCATGATTAAAACTAACTAAGAAGGAAAACCGAAAAAAAGAAATGACCCACATAGTCTTCACACTCACAGTAATAATCATAAAAATAAGATACTTTACAAAGTAAATATCCATGTCATTGTTTATATAAAATTCATCAATGTCAATGTGTATATAAAAATCCGGATATAATCTTTGAGGACCATGTAGATTGGTGTCTGAAGTGGTCTTTTGAGGAAAGAACCACACTGAGTGGACCTGTGCAGTCAGTGCACGCATTCGTCAGTAACCGTGCAGCTCAACTCAGAACTTAAGGAGCTCAACGATTCGACGAGCAATACCAGGGACAGGACATTTGTGTAGACCGCATACACTACTCAACTGCCAGACCATGATTAAAATGGAAACAATGACCCACATAGTCCTCACATTCACAATAATTAAAATAATATAAGACTTTAAACAGTAAATGTTCATGTCATTCTGTATATAAATAGATATTTAGAAAGAAAAAAAAAATAAATAAAAAAAAACAAAAGTGTAAATCAGCAAAATAAAAAATAAACAACATTCACTGTCTAGACCTATTGGAGCAGCTCAATCCCAAGCTTTTTTGTCCTCAATATAGTCTTTTACAGTATAATAGGCTTTCTGGCATAGTTTTAGCTTTATGAAAGATTTGAATTTATTAATGCTTAGTTCTTGAATGTGGCTAGGAAGTTTATTATAAAAATGTATACATTGGCATCTAAACGAGCCACCTATTTTCTTAAGCCTTGTTGTAGGAACAACATATTTGTGTTTGTTCCTAGTATTAATATTATGGATATCACTGTATTTTTTAAACAGATTAATATTTTTATGTGCATACAAAAGATTATCATAAATGTACTGAGAAGGCACAGTCATTATATTAATCCCTTTAAATTTGTCTCTGAGGGAGTGTCTGGGACTTAATTTATAAATCGAACGAATTGCCCTTTTTTGTAAAATAAAAATTGTCTGAATATCGGCGGCATTTCCCCACAACAGAATACCGTATGACATCACACTATGAAAATAACTAAAGTAAACTAAACGGGCTGTCTCTAAATCAGTTAAGTCACGAATTTTCCTAACGGCGTATGCTGCAGAGCTAAGCTTTTTTGACAATTTATCTATATGGGGGCCCCATTGAAGCTTGGCATCCAAAGTTATGCCTAAGAATACTGTGGTATTTTCGGGTTTTAACTCATCACCCTTTATAAGAACACTAGTTTCTACTTGTCTAACATTTGGTATCGTAAACTTAATACATTTCGTTTTTTTTTTCGTTAAGAATTAGGTTATTAACATTAAACCAGTTAACTACTTTTGCGAGGGCACTATTTATATTGTCAGTAACCAGCTGCTGACGTTTGAGTTTAAATAAAAGTGAAGTGTCATCTGCAAACAACACTATATCATGTTCGTCCCTTATGAGGTAAGGCAAGTCATTTATATAAATAAGAAATAAAAATGGGCCAAGAATTGAGCCCTGGGGGACCCCCATTTTTACTACAGATCCGGGTGACCTTTTTCCGTTAACATCAACTCTCTGAATCCTATCACTCAAGTAAGAAGTAAGAAGATCCAGAGAGGCGTTCCGAATTCCGTAGTAGTGAAGTTTCCTGATTAAGGTTTCATGAAGAACACAATCGAATGCCTTGGACAAATCGCAAAAGATGCCCAAAGCATCGCATTTGTCCTCCCATGCATTATAAATATGTCCTAAAAGTTCAACTCCGGCATCAGTAGTTGAACGACCCCTTGTAAAACCGAACTGTTTGTTATGCAGTAATTTATTTTTGTTAAAAAATCTTTGCATTTGGTTTAAAATAAGCTTTTCAAAAATTTTACTAAAGGTAGGTAGTACTGAAATAGGTCTATAATTAGTAGGGTCTGATGTACTACCCGATTTAAACAATGGTATGATTTTACTATGTTTCATAAGATCAGGAAACTCACCACGATCAATACAATTATTAAATATAACAGCTAAAGTAGGTGCTACAATGTTTATAATTGACTTAGCAACATCCACAGAATTACCCCATAGATCTGCAGTCTTTTTAACATTTAACATGTGAAAAGTTTTAATTACATCTGTACAGGTGACATATTGAAAGTGAAATTCAGAATCACCAACTGGAACGTTTTCTTTAAGTAAAGACTCTGCAGCAGTGGGTGACGAGCTTAGAGATTTAGTTGTTGACACGGGAATCTCTGAAAAGAAATTTTCAAAGGCCGCGGCGACTTGAGAATCTGATCTAATTACATTGTCATCAATAGCAAGGCTGTAGTCACTACTTCGGTTGCAAGACCTTCCTGTTTCGCTATTAATGACATTCCAAGTCATTTTAATAATGTTACTACTATTTTTAATTTTTGAACTCAAATAACGTGACTTGGCTATACTACAGACTGTTTTAAATATTTTAGAGTAATTTTTAACATATAAATTAAATTCAGTAGTGTTTATACAAATCCGTTCATCATATAATTCATAAAGTCGTTTTCTACTTTTATGTATACCAATGGTGGCCCAGTCACTGAAGGAAGCGTTACTATTGACTGATAATGTCTTTGGAATGAATGTTTTATCAAATTGTGTGCAATACATATTAAAAAAATCATTATATTGTTTGTTAGGGTCATCATTAGTCAACAGAGGTGGTAATTTACTTAGGAGTTTTGGGTAGCTTGATGTGCTGGCGTCTGTACCTATACACGGCGACACATCAAGCTATAAATTTCCGGATTTAGCTGACCCGCATTGTATAGATTTTTCGTACAATCGAACACCACGTGACGTTGGCATTTTACATTATTTTACTTTTTGTAGAATTTAATAGCTTTCTACTAAGGATTTAAATATTTCATGAAATTAATTCCACAATATTCCCATTCTGTAGCACAATGCAGGTTTAAAAAAAAACGAAACAAAAATATATACCTTTCATCCTGGTCCTGCGTTTCAGGCACGAATTTACTGACTAGATTGACGACCTTCCTCGGTCTAGTGGTGGGGACTGCTAAAATTGGCTCTGGTTTCTTTTCCTTTTTCTGCCAAGGACTCGGCTCATCAAGATAGGATGTGAACTCGTTGCTCCATATGCTGGGGTGTGACGACACACCATTGTCTTTCCAGTTGTTTGTTCTTACTGGTTCATTCTGGAATAAAGAATAGTGATCTTTAACAAAGGTGTTGTTGGTAATCAAAATACTCCTGTTATTTAACATGTTCAACGCTATGTCGAACATGTCGCTATGTTAAATCGTATTTGAAGGAAATTGCATTTTTTGAAATAATACCTTAAATCTGCCACTGGCAAAAAAAACATTTGATTAATTATACATAGTATAAGAAAAAGTTAACAATATACAGCATTATTTTTAGTATACTGCAAACCTGAATATAGTTTGTTCAGAATAAGTAACTGAATCAATTCCAATAGTTTTTACACCATGTTATATTTTTCCCAAAAATATTTTAAAATGGTAATAAGTTGGACACCGAGCGACGCTAAGTACATTTCCGCAATCATATGCGCACAACACAGGTCACAGCCGGTCGGCCGGCGGCGCGTGTTAAGTGGTAACCCACTTTTTGTATGGGCAATCAGGTAGCATAACAAGCTTATAACTTCGTGATTTTTCATGACACAGTTTTGAAATTTTGTACATAGATTCTTTACATAAAAATACTAGACACGTGTTTCGGGTTTGCAAAAATGGCAAACCCGAAGTTGCATTAAAAATAATGTTGTATATTTATTTTCATAATCTCTTAACTATTTACACTAGGTACTAAATTAAAAAACTAACTAACAAAAACAAAAGGATATTTAGGCGTCGAAGTACTCGTCCGCATCGCTGTAATCCGGAAACGTGCAAAGAAGACTGGCAGCATTGCCACGTTGAATGGCAATGCTAATTCTTTGGCCAAAGAACGACCCAGCCCTCTGGTCATGTGAAAGACAGAAATTTCTTTAAAAAAGAAGAAAGATGACAAAGTTGCTTTTCGTGTACATGTGCGACCGCATAGATCTTCTAAACTACACTATTTTGATGTGGTTTTCACTATCATTTAGAGCATTTATTGTGGAAGTTTTATGTGTACAATACATCAATATTTTACTATGAATTAAGAAGTAAAAGAGTACAGAAATCTCGATGTTTTGACGTGTCGCCATTGCATCCGTGCGAACCAGGGACGAGTCGCTAGTACTGTCTCATTGTACTATAATAAATAGCGTAAAGCAGACGTGAAGAAATCTATTCTACTTGATAATACCTTATTGCTACAGTAATCTGGATGCCAGTCGTCCATTTTCTTCAATGAGAAAGGGTCTAGATTGCCGAGAGCTAACTGGAACGCCGTTTTAGGGTCCAACAATTCACCAGCATTCACACATAATGCTTGCTCAACATCTGAAATTATATTAATTACAAATTATTGTTGCTAGTTGAATTTGACAAGATTCCTTTGTTGAAGAATATTTCTCGAGTTACAACAGCAAAATAGACAGGGTCAAATTAAATAAGCTAGCGTAACTACGTAAACGTGGTGGGTATCAATATCTAAACATGATAAAACTTAAAAAAAAAAAGGATTTAATGATTTTTTTTTACTGCAGTTAGCGACTACGACTAGCCCGTATTATATTTGTCGTCGCAAGCGATATCAAGACGACAAAATAATCAAAATACTACTTCCGGTTGATTTCATAATATTGGTCAAACCGGAACTTAATTCTCATTGGTTGATCGGTTAGTACAGTGAACGCCGTGAGGTGGCGCTATAACTTCGCGCCATTTTCTACACGTGGACAGAGCCGATTGGAGAGCGGCCAGCATTCGACTTGCGGAGCGCACGCCGGACGGTGTAAGCATACCATCGGAACTGTCATGTTCACCGTACAAACCTTTGGTTCTTACTACTCATAAAGTGATTGTAAATTACTGAATAAACTAGACTGTGATTTGTGCTTCAAACCACGTTTTACTGGTTGCCCGAGTACCCACCTTCCTCATGGAACCCGTACCAAGAAACTATGATGATGGCCCTATTATCGCTACGCCCATGCTCGCGCCGACATATTCATTGATAATTTAACATCATAAAGTTTTCTTTGGACACGAAATTATTTGACAAAAATTGACTGGTAGAAAATGCCTCAGGCATTAAGTCCACCTTTGTACAGTACTTCTTTTTACTTGTGCATAAAGTTTTAAATAAATAATATGCTCCCGATATAACGGTGTGGATTACATTGTTTACCCATATCTGCAAGCAAATTAATTTGAATTTAATTGCCGAATAGCATGTTTTTACACATATTATTTAAAATTTACCTTCATCATCGGGCTCAGTAAGCCTCACCATCTTTCTCTCCAAAGGATCATAGACATACTGATGTTTGAACGTCGCCTCAGCTTTCAAAAAACTCTCCCTGTATTCATCAGTCACTACTAACGACGACTTTTTGTAGAAACTCGGTAGTTTTTTCAGAGCCTGTTGAAGAGATCAAAAGAGATCAAAATTTTAGTACAGATAAGTATCGTGTATCATCAGTATGCGTCCTTCCGCGACATCGAAGGAGTGTCGCAATGGCGCCACTTCTCCAGGGCGATGGCATAGATGGACCATCGACAACCGTAGTATATTGACGCCACGGTTGGCGCAGTGGTTAAGCTATTGACTGCTGCGCTGCGTGTCGCAGGTTCGATTCCCGCACGGAACAAATATTTGTATGATCTACAAGTAGGAACAACTACTCGTAGATCATACAAATATTTGTTCCGTCGTTCCGGGTCTGGCTGTTTGTGTATGTGATTTAAATGTTTGTAAGCGCACCCACAATACAGGAGAAATTCCTAGTGTGGGGCAACGTTTTTTTAAAAAAAAAAAAAAAAAAAATAATTGCACATTTGCGGCTCAGAAAATACTAGTATTTGATTTGTGTTATCATCCAAATTTCTAATCTCCTTGCATCATCAATCCACTCAGCTTATCGCAGTCCACTGTTGGACATAGGCCTCTCCCATGCTGCGCCACAACACGCTGACCTCCGCCTGCCGTATCCAGTATGTCCCAGCCATGTTTTTGAGACCACCGGTCCCTAGCTGGGGGTATCCCACACAATGCTTGCTGATACGCGGTCTCCACTTCAGGTATCGTCAGCTCCGTCGGCCATCAGACCTTCGACTAACATTTGAACCATCATTATGAAGAAACAAAAATCGCTTATCAAAAACTTACATTAGCAAAATTAGAATCCTGTGTAGCAGTGACGAACTGTCTCGCCTTCGCTAGTCCTATACCTGGCAAGGAGGCTAAATAGTCACAACCAGACATGATGCACATTTGTCTAAACTTGTCAAATGTATAATGTTCTATAGGACATTTCATTGCTAAAGGTAGTTTTGTTGTATCTACCAGAGTGCCTGTACCGTCAAGGTCCATTTTGAATAGTACCTGGAATTATAAGCACAATAATGAAATCTTACTAATAATATAAACGAGAAAGTTTGTGAGGATGGATGGATGGATGGATCGATGGATGTTTGTTACTCTTTCACGCAAAAACTACTGTATGGATTTGAATGAAAAAACAAGGCCCATCTATCATACATTGTTTGGGCCAGAAATGAACAGTTAAATATTACAGTAATACATATTATTTGTATTAGTTAGATAGATGTCTACTCATCGTCGTCTGCCTAGCCTTTTCCCAACTATGTTGGGGTCGACTTCCAGTCTAACCGCATGCAGCTGAATACCAGTATTTTACATGGAGCGACTGCCTATCTGACCTACCAAAAAACCTAAAATTAAAAAATTAAAAAAAAGTCTGCCACATTAGTTGCGGACACCAGCCCGTACTACCTATTACCTAGTTATTAAATAATTTTGTTTCTTTCGTATTTTGTTGGACTGAAGGTAAAATGCAAAAGGTTATTTGTGGCAACATCCTGGGCACTAATGCATGTCCCAAGCATGGTGCTTCTCAAGATACATCAATTTTTACTTTGTACCAAACTAGAAGCAAAACCCATTGAGTAATCAATATTCACAAGCTTCTTAGAATGTACAGAATTTTGTACTGAGTTCTTTTTCCTCGATCTTCCACTCTGCACTGTACACAACTCCAGAAGAGATGTAAACAGTACAAAATTCAATACATAGTAGTTTACTATTATCATAAATGGCAATCCTTGCTATACTTTTTTTTTTTCATACGATGGAAGGAATAGGTGAAAATAAAAGTTGTACCTTTGTACACCCAAACAATATCAAATCTGAGTCTTCAGTGATGACTAGATGAGCTATATTCTTTATGTTCAAATATCCTAATTGTGCATCCGCCTCGTATGGGGCAACTATGCAGTCCACATTGCGTTTCCTGCACTCTTTGATGAGACTGAGAGCCATTGAGTGAGTGATGTCCACACTACGCCTCATGTAGGATCGGGCTTCTTCTATCTGAAATGCAAATGATTGATTATCAGGTTCGGTTGTAATCTAATGTACAGTAATCTCCCCTATGATGCAGTAGCGTGTGAAATTTAAATATTCGATTTAAACCCCCTGCAGCGAGAAAAGTTAAATGTGATCAATTATTTATTCATACTGTGTTATACGAGGTCGTAAAAACGCGTTATATGGGAATACCCTATAATGCTGAACCAATCTACTACATTATAGGGGGGATTACTGTATACAGAAGTGTGTGGTTCCTTGATTACTGCTAACATGATACTTGAGAACATGAGATGATGGGCAGCAGAATACTTTAATAACAAGATAACACTTACCAAGTGAGAATAGAGAAACATTGTGGTAGATTGCAGAGTGATCAATATTAAGCAGAAAATAAAAGAAAGTAGGTACAAGTAATTTACCTTTCCAAGACTTAGCAGCTCAGCTGCTCTTTTCTTAGATATATCACGAGATCTGAAAATGGTTAAAATTAAATTCAATTATCACGAAGGATATGACGACCATTCCATTAAACATTTATTATTAGGGCACCATAATTGTATAGGAAATTTACTAACTTTTGGCTACATGTACAGTTTTTGTAAACTTTTTTATTAAATTATTTATTAAAAGAAAAAAGAAAAAAAACATTAACATTTAGATCACAATACATGTTTGCTAACTGGGCTTATTCAATGAAATAGAGATAGATGTTTATTTAGTACTAGGCTTCACACAGGTAGGCAAAAGACTACAACATAATCTCAAGACTTTTCAGTCAGCAGCAAAATTATCATTATTGATTTAATTGTTTTTAGTGAATATACTTACTCTCTCCTCTTAGATTCAGTCATTGCTTTAGCAGGCAAATGCCTCCCGTCAAATACTAATATAGGCTTGATATTCTTAGATAGCAGCATAGTCACATATTTCAGGCAGTACCTTATGTGTCTAGAAAAAGAAAAACAAATATTAGGGGTAAGTACTTTACATGGATATAATGTTGTGTGAAAATAGCAATTTAATAGTAGTGCCAGCTTGGCAAAAATAGGGTTTTCTTGTCTTTACTACTACGAATTGTTATTTTTTTGTTTTAAACAGTTGCTCTCATATAAATTTGCTAAAGTTTCCCCTTTACACTAGGTTAGACTTGACACACAAGGGTCGGTTAATATGAAGAAATGAAGTTAAATGCCGCCTTTAAGCACTAAAATAAATAAAGCAGAACTTACATATCAGTCTCTTCACCTCGTACCAGTTTATCAGCGCATGCAAAGGCGCCTTTATGAAGCCAACAATATGAATCAATAGCCACTGTACAACCACTAAATTCACTAACATTAGTCCGCCTAGAGGCTTTCTCAATAAACGGTAATAAACCCGTAATACCCATGATTCTTATATATAAGTTTTACACCATATTTCTAGAAATTCCACTAGAAAACACAAAAATAGTAACTGGAGCAAAAACAACACATATGTCAAAGCAACGTCAATATTCGCGCCTTTCCGCAATCCGCCATTTTTACTAAACTCATGTCTACTAGGATACTATAAATTATTTTAGTCGATTGTCATTTTATTTTAACTTTTTACTTTGTAGGTTTGATGGTCCATTCCAAATGTTTATTAATGATATTGTATAAATCTATCAAATAACATGTGCTAGGACGACTTTCGGTTAGGTCTTAACCACTCACAACATTACGCATAGGTTGAGGGTAATCAATCGGTATAAGGGTTGGTGAGGGTAGTTGCAAAGATTTCTTTTTACGGAATAAAGTGATTGTGACAGCACGGTTTGGCCTCATAATTTTATTTCTAAATATAACATTATTAGATTGGTCTGTGTAGTATTTATGTTTGAAATCACGTATAATGATATTAAATGCACGCGTACTGTCGTCGGCTGCAGCGATTGCGATTACTTGTGCAGTCTCTGCAGCAGCTTACTATTACAAAAGTCGCAATGCTGAGATCAATGAAGTAATGGTGTTCTGCAAACTACAATTCAATGCTCATAATTATTTCGAAAAGTTGATCAGCTATGTAGAAGCGGCCAAGAAAACAGTTAATGTCTGCATGCCTAGCATTCACAACCCTGCTATCCAAGGTCGCTTAGTCACTTTGATAAAGAAGAAAAACATAAAAGTACGTATGATCATTGACCGGGCTGGATACAACGAATCGACACATTTTTTTATAAAGGAGCTCATCGAGGCTGGTGAGTTTACTTTTAACTATTCTTGTGATTGCCCGTTTTCCAATATTATCATGATTAGGAGTGCTATTTTTCTTTTCAGGAGCAGAAATAAAGTGTAAAGTAAATGAACCAATTTATAAGATGCAACATAAATTCTGCTTAGTCGACGACAAGGTTCTCATGACAGGCACCTTAGACTGGGGAAACGACCGTTCTGCCGATCACTGGAATTACGTGTACATCACTAGCAAATCACAACTAGTACTACCAGTAAAAAGAGAATTTTATCAAATGTGGGGTGAATTTTCTAGCGATATAGGGCTTCTGAACAAACCTTCGTTACGCGAAAGTGACGAAACTATCGACACGGAAATCGTAGACAATAGAAATACAAATACGGAAATAACTGATGTTGAAAATCGGGCGGATTTAGAGCCAAACTGCGAGAAACAACATTGACCCCTGAAGTTTATTTGTAGCCTCTATCCCACAAATGTTTTATATGCCAAACATGTTTACTATCAATGTATTAACTTATTTTAATGATTAGACCATTTTATTTTAATCCAATGAATTTTATTAATGAAATTTTTAAGATAAAACATTTGCAACTGGTATCACAGCCAAGGCCAGAGCTGGCTTTTGCCTACTCTCATTATTCTTTTCTAACATATAATGTTTTTTTTAGACTTTTTCTGCCTTGAACCCGAAATATTTAATTTCATATTATGAAACTGCTTTTTAGAAGAAAAGTGTTTCTTCCTATATTTTCCAATGATCCTCATTCAAAATATTCTTAATTTACAATTACTTACTTTAATAATTGTGTATCTTATTGCTTATTCACATTTCAGTGTTATTTCATGGTCACCTTTGAATTTTTGTGTAATGTATAATTATTTTTTATTCTAATTGTTCATACATTAATAAAAGAAGTAAACTTTTTTCATGTCTTTAATTTCGAAAAAGATCTTTTCTTTAACATTGTTACAACACCAACCATGTCAAAAGGTGCATCCAAAGTGTTGGAGTTTGCATGCTATTATTATTAAATATCTCCTTAGTTCGTTTTTAATCCAAGAGACTAATCTGACATTTAATTTTTTTTCGGTTTGCGTTTTTTTTAGTACTTAGAGGAGTTAGTTTGACATTACACCTGTCAGATATTTTGTCTTGTTAGTCTTGTCTGGGATTTTTTTTTTTTTTGCAAAAGTTAACAAACAAGAGTTACACAGTGTAGCAGGGACATAGACGAGCAGCCTGTTACCATGGATTCAGTACATGATTCTAGACATACATTCTAGCATAAAATTTTTCATTTCTGTTCATTTATTATGTAAGACAATTTTATTTTGACCACATTCTGACCCAGGGGGGTCCCCCTAAACTAAGACTTCTATGAACCCCTCCCCCCTTTTTAATCTTACGTAAGATCAGTGTCTATCTACCAACATTGCAAAGAAAACGTAGCAAAAATTAAAAACTTATAATTTTTGCTTACTTTTGTGATCTTCCATAAGAACAGTCTAGACCCCTCCCACTCCCGCGTAAGAAAAAATAAGTCTTGTTTGGACAACTCCCCCTCAAACCGTCTTACGTAATAAATGAACAGCCACTTGGTTATAAAACAAAAAAAAAAAAAACTGATGTTTCATAGAAAAGTGCAATACCTATTCGGTCAAAATGTATAGGACTGCTATTTTGTTCCATCATGTGCCGAATTCATGGTTACAGTTTGTACGTCAATGTACCTGCCACCCTGTATATGAGAAACAAAATACCTCCCAACTGTGCTTACACATTTACAATCTGTCCTAAAATAACACAATAGACTTCAACACGACATTTCCATCCATAAAAATGGGTTAAAAAATTACAATAAAGTAAAATACTAGTACTAAATTAGTCTTACTATCTATTCCCCACCCCTAACAGCTTTATATTTGGCTATTTCATTAGGGAATGTTTTAGAAAGCTCTGACAATAGGTGGCTCTTGAAGCGCTTGTATGAGTCGATCTTTCCTTTGACCTCTTCATTTTTGGCCAGGGCCTTGTCTATGCAGTCTTTAGTATACAGTTGAGGGTTGCGACCTTGGTCAATGTAACTGAAAAAAAAAAAGAATTGAAACCATAAATAATGCATAAACTTGTTGGAATCTATTTTGTAAGCAACATAATAATTAAAATTAAAATAAATAAAATTCATTTAATTCAGACTAATAAAACGTCCATAATTTGTTAGTAACAATATCTTAAAACTATGTTAGTCAGAAAAATATCTTAATCAACATGCAGCCTGATAATAATTGTTGAGCAATTTAGACTAAATCCGCTTTTACATTAGGATGTTAGCATTGCGATAGTAGCGCGGCAGAAGCAGATGATTTCACATTATAAGACCAGCTGCACAATAGCAGCATGGCACACTTCATTTCAAAAATGGATTCCAACGGGGAAATATTGTTACTCCTGCTTTTGATAGTACTTCAGCTCACACCAACTGATCGAGTGCGCGTAGTGGCCGCCGCAGTTGTTTATAATAAATTACATTCTGACTGGACGGCGGTTGCACGGCGTTCCCGCTGCTAAAGTTGCCTAAGGGCGTATTCCACCAAACTTTTATGAATTTTTGACAGTTTTTCTATACTAGAATTGTCAGACGTCAATTTTATTCCACAAATAAAAGACATTGGACTTTGGTAAAATCAGCACTTAATGTGAAAGCAGTCTAAGAAAACATTTTTGTCTAGCTATTAGAAACTGAATTTTTAAAAACTTCACACAGCTACCAAACACACAGTATTGGATATCTGTCTCTTTTATCACACCCTAGATAAGGTGGTTGCTCTGCTAGTCTACACAAACACAACACAGTCATCTCTAAATATGCCTAAATACCATAGTTGGCCAAAGTTAATGTATGTGCTGTTGGTGTCCTTTATTAAATGCTGGAGTAATATTATTAAATAAATTTAACAAGATAAAGTTATATATTGATTAATACTCACTCAAACACCTCCGTAGGAACATGGATATCATGGACCTGAGACTTCAGTTTATCAACCTCTTGCAGACCAGTAACAAGCGATTGACTGAAATATATATATGCATTGATTATCTTTAGAAAAACAAGAGATGCCTAATAAATATTGCGAACGGTTGTGATCGTAAAAAGAAAGTAGGTTTAACTTACATCTTCTGATTCAGAACACTTTGCCCTTGTGGTTGGAAATCACTCACGATGATGCGAATTTGCCTTACGTTCTCGATGAACATTTCAAGTTGGGTCTCTAGGTTTTCAAGGGGCGACGACATTTTGAATAGATTAGTCTTGATATCAAATAAAAATACACAAATCGACAACGATCTAATATAACAACACAGGCTCAGGAAACAAAATGTCAATTTAATGATGTCAAATCAAATGTCAGGTTCGTCAGGTTAGTCATGTCATGTCAATCTGTCTTTTTTTATTTAAGTTACGTTCAGAACTCACCTCTTTTATTATACTTCTGCTTATTAATTTAACAGTTTATCGTATGAAGGTAATGGATGTTGAACTATTCAAGCCATTAACGACAATATTGAGATGTTAAAAGTCGAAGTTGTGCGAGTAAACTCTGAGCACTATGCGAAATTACAAACGACATTTTTAAGGTTATTGAACGCAACTCAACACATGACCGAACGCAGGACTCAGAAATCAGAAGTGCGTTCAATAATTCAATTATTATGCTGACTCCGTAAAGTAAGTAACTAAAAAAAGGTGGCTCTAAGCTGGCTCCAGCTGGCTCTCACTCGCCGACACGAATCGAACTTTAGCCGTTTTGACCGGGTCCGTTCCTTAGAGTAAATAATTTTGTTCCTTGGTCGAACATCTATGTGCGAAATAATCGAACGCGCCCTTTTTGAAGTTTGACATTGAGGGGAGGTTATATTGCATTAATTTACCGGGGTAACCGGGGTCTTTATTATTGGATTCATTATTTGTGATGGTGCTAACAGTGCATAATCCCGTTAAGCAAACGACATTTTATGAAGCTGCGATTGCTGGTGGCGTAGCAGGAGCTTTCACGAGAGCCGTAGCGCAACCCCTCGACGTTCTAAAAATACGATTTCAACTTCAACTAGAACCCATAGAAAGTGGTTCCAAGTACAGTTCTATACTACAAGCAGTCACATCTATAGTTAAAGAAGAAGGGCTTTTTACTTTATGGAGCGGCCACGTACCAGCACAATTATTATCAATAACATACGGAGTCCTGCAGTTTTCTGTATTTGAAAAGCTAACGCAAGTGTGTCAGGGTTCTGATCAACAATTCTACAACACCCATAGACATTGGATAAACTTTACAAATGGCGGTGTGGCCGCAGCCGTTGCTACGGTCGCGTCTTTTCCCTTTGATACCGTCAGAACTAGGTTAATTGCTGAGCAGAAGACGAAGAAGGCTTACAAAGGATTCACAAATGCAATCACATCTATGGTCAAGACTGAAGGTGTAGGGGCACTATTCAAAGGTTTGACACCTACTCTTGGTCAGATAGCACCACATGCTGGCATACAATTTGCGGTGTACAGACTGTTCACAGACACTATATTTAATAAAATAACATATTTCCAAAGACAAGCAACACTACATTCAGCAGTGGAGTCCTCATTGATGGCAAACTTGTTGGCTGGATCCATAGCTGGTTTTGTCTCTAAGACTGCAATCTATCCATTTGATTTAGTGAAGAAAAGACTGCAGATTCAGGGTTTTCAGCAATATAGAAAAAGCTTTGGTAAGCAGATGTACTGTAATGGTCTGTTAGACTGTGTCAAGTTGACCATCACAATGGAAGGGTTCTTAGCCTTGTATAAAGGGTATGGCCCAAGTATGTTGAAGGCTGTTTTAGTGTCTGCAATGCACTTAGCAGTTTATGATGAAATAAAACACTTATTTTTAAAAATGAAGAGTTGATGAAACTAGAATCTGACTCAAAAATGAGAGGTATGTGGCCAATTTTTATATAAGGTGAGATATAGTCCAGCCATCAAGGTAATGTATTCCTAACAAGTGTCAGTGGGACAATTCTAGTAGCTTCTATAAATCAAATTCGCAGAACACATATTTGCTTACATGAAACTGACAGGTGTCAAGAACGCATTCTCCTGTTGGCCGCACTGTAGTATGTAATATTTAATAAGGATTTAAAAAGTGGAACCTGATATTGCGAATAATAGATTTAATCAATTTTGGCCATCTAGAAATCTCAATGTTGAACATAATTTGACTTTTTAATTAGTCATTAGTTCCTACAAAATGTATGTAATAAGTATATTATAGAATGAGTATATCAAAAACAAAGCAGACTGGCCGAATTTGTATGGTGAGTTGTCTAAAATTAAATAATAATAATTAATTTATTCATTGAATAAAATTGACATCTGACAGGTTTTGTATAGAAGAACTGTCATAAATTCAAAATTATTCCTCAAATAAAATTATCTGGCATTGGAAATATCAGCCCTAAAATTAAAATGTGAATTTATTTAGCATTTTTTTATTGTAAACAATTTTTAATCAATCAGTTTATTTGTAAGTGTTATTTATTTAATTTTTAAGTATAAATATGTTTTTTTTTTTTAATTATGTTAGTGTTGCTCATTAATTTATTGAAATATGTTTTATAATCTGTAGTTTCTGACTACCCACTTTGGAAAAAGTGTGAGTTTTTGTATGTATATAATCATTAATCAACCATTATTGTAGGTATCTGGTACCAAGCCACATTCAGCTACAAATAATACTAATTTTAGCTTCAGAATGACTTTAAAGCATGCTTTTGTCAGTCAGTCCATTTTTGAATTGCCAGCATAAAAACTGTGATGAAAAGTACTCCTGTATACAATTAATGACAAGTACAAATCCATGCCAAAATTATTGCATTTACAGTATTTATATTATAGTAAAATCCTGAATGCTATAGAAAATAATGTTTAACAACATTATTTTCTATAGCATTCAGGATTTTGAATTTTCCGTGAATGTTTGATAAAACTTTTTTTGTGGTCTCTCTGGGGTAATTGCGTAACACATTAACAGTAGCAGTGCTTTTAATTTTGTCAGTTCAACAACATTCATTGCGTTATTTATGTTATTGAGCCTACAAATTTTTCGAACATATGAAGCAATGGATTAGCAATATCCTTCAAAATTATTGTGATTGAAAATGTGTTACACAATTAGGGTGCCGATGCTATAGAAAATAATGTTTAACAACATTATTTTCTATAGCATTCAGGATTTTGAATTTTCCGTGAATGTTTGATAAAACTTTTTTTGTGGTCTCTCTGGGGTAATTGCGTAACACATTAACAGTAGCAGTGCCTTTAATTTTGACAGTTCAACAACATTCATTGCGTTATTTATGTTATTGAGCCTACAAATTTTTCGAACATATGAAGCAATGGATTAGCAATATCCTTCAAAATTATTGTGATTGAAAATGTGTTACACAATTAGGGTGCCGATACTGAATGCTTCATTGTATACAGTCCTGAATGCATTTCTGTGATACCTATTTATTAGATAGATTTTAGACTGAACCTTTAGATTGAATGCTTACTGAAAAAATAAATACTAAAAAAGGTGATATCTTAGTTTCTTTTAAGCTTTTCGCTCAGGCATTATAAAAACAAATCGACCTTTACCGTCTGTTTTATTCTGACGACTCGATGAAGAAAGTAGCTAGAAGAGGTGCATAATAAAAGTTTTTAATAATAGCTCCTTTACTTTCAGTGATATAAAACTTTTTAATTACATAAATGACTATAAAACATACAAAATCCTAATCATAAACATTCAACTCAAATTACAGGTATTTATATTTCAATTCGTTATACATTTATCAAATGGGCTCTCTTTATCATTTTCGAGTAGCACAAATGTTGCGCTTACACGCCAAGAATCACGCAACTTTAGATGTCCGTGTCAGTGCAGCTTTAGGTATGTCGCAGATAAAGGCGGAGCCCCAAATTATTGAATAAATTAGTTCTAATTTAGCCGTACGATATCACATATCCCATATTCCTCATCAAAGTATCTTTGATTGCTGGCTGCAATTCTTTCTTCATATACGTGGTCAAAAGAGTCCGTATACCTTTCGTAAAAATGTCTTCCATTTCTCTAGAAATGTCTTCGGCCTCGTCCAATTCATCGTCGGGCCTAAACAATTTACTTCGTTCGTAATTGACCCTGCTTCGCGGCTCGTAAACGGTGTCCCAATTATTGTCAAGAGCCCTGTTGTCCAGCCCGTCATTATAGAATTGCCGTAATCGTGGATCGAAAGAGAATTCGTCAGACCGTTTTCTGCGTTTCAAAGGCAAGTTGTCCTTATTTCTAACAGAGTTTCTGTTGATGTATTTTTCGCAGCCGTATGCGTAGACGCTTATGAAGCCAGGTTCTACGAATTCAGAGTCCGTTTTGACGTTGAACTTCCCAGGTTGTTGATTTAGGGGTCTCGTATGAAACCCGATTCCGGCCTTTCTTAATCTTAGGATCATATTACAGCCATTGCTTACCCGGCTTCTGGGGTAGTCGTCAACGAAAGGGTCATTTATGGATCTGGATTCGGCGTAATGTCTTCTCAATCTTCGATTTGGTGGTAGCCCCCTATCGAGGTCGTTTGCATCGTACAAATCCACATTCCCGCTGATAGTAATATCGTGGAATAGGAGCATTGTGTCGAGGGAGACATTTCTTGGGTCGAAATAGCATTTTTCCACTCTTACCCAGTTGCTATTTTGTGGTAGTCGTACGCGCATTCGTGTAACATACATGTCCACGGGTGCAGATCGCATTTGCTGGTACAGGCTGTACCCATTGAGGTCGATGCTTTGACTCTGTAAGCAAGAACATTAGTCACTAACAAACGTAAATAATGAACATTCGAACTGTTTCTGACCAATTGCCAAATGCGCTGAGTTGTCACTATGAATGTGCGGAATGCTGTTCTCCAATGATGATTTCACAAAACTAACTTTCATAATGCCACCATTGCATATCAACAGTTAATACTTACCAGAGGAGTATCCAAATTCTTAGGCTGTGTCCTTTTCCGTCGCTTTATCTGGTCTAAGGCAGATTCGAGTCGTGACGAGCAGCGTTCTCCGGCGATCGGCACCGTTGTCAGAGGCGGTAGGCCACCAGGTCCAAGAGCCGGGCCAGGTCGGTTGTCAAAACGCTTGACTTCGAACAAGGGAAGAAAACGTGACTCTGGAAACAGAGATAGATACTTTTTATTTATTTTGAAGTTGAACATACCATTTTTGGTGGCCATCTCATATTGCCTGGTGGGAAAGATAGAACGAGGAATATTTTGTAATCATATGGGGATTGAGCCTAGAATGTGAAGCTCTGCGATCACCAATCACCATTGCTATGGCTAGGCTACCCACGGACCAATCGCTGACTAAAAATGTTTACCTGCCGTGCGATTCTGTAACCATCTCACCGTGAAAGCTTGGGTGAAGTGAGCGTGGAGTGAGCTGTCATTCGCTAGGGATTAACACTATTAAGTGCTCACTTCACTTACGATTTCACGGTGAGATTTTTTACAGAATCGACCGGCTGATCGGTAAGTCATCTCTGGCAATTTTTATCGAGTTCTTTTGTGGTTACAAGGGTCGGTTCAGCGTGCAGATTTAAAGATAACTTAATCGCTTATTGTTTTTGAAAATTAAACCTATCAAGCCGGAATGGAGCAATTACAAAAGGAAAATGATGTTCAAGCAAACATAAAATTGAAAGTTAACGTGTAATTATATTTTATGGTGATCCTACTGTTTTCTCTTCTATTGTTTGATGTTCAGAGGCGTGAAAATCGTGAGCTAAGCTATGTCGTGACGTCAAAGTATAGTATTAACGAGATCCACGTTCCAAGTGTGTTCTATTTATAATTTTTCATGGAATATTGTTTTTGACTGCCTCGTTGCCGTTGATCTAGTGGTTGCAAGGGCTACTGCTGAGCACGAGGTCCTGGGTTCGATTCCCAGGTCGGGCAGTGTTATTGAGTTTCTCTATCTGGAGTTTATCAGTAGCAGCCCAGAGTCTGCATTTCTGTCGGGTTGATGACAATAGGTTCGCCCCCTATTATATGGGAATCAAAACATAACTTGCGAAATGTGGATGTACAGACGCCAGCACATCAAGCTACCCGAAACTGTCAGATTTTCCCAATCAACTTTGAACCTTATGCTTTAGCGCTAAAGTTGAAAATCTATTAAAGAAATCTGACAGATTGTAGTAGCTTGATGTGCTGGCGTCTGTACTATGCGTACACCTCTGCCTAACCTTTCGGGGAAACACAGCGTGATATTATGTTTTTGAAAAGCAAGTTGTGGTATTCACGTACCTACCGCGAAAGCGTGGGAACTGTATATTTACGATTACGAAGCGCTTTTTCTCTTTAAAAGTGAACCGTATAATCTCGAGCTTGTAATAGTGAATAGGTTTCGCTTTTCATTTCTCTTGTCCTAGTTCACGTTTCGTCTGCCTGTATCTTTGTTTTGCATTTTTCACTTTCATCCGATCCGAATTTCAGAAATTCGAAAAAAAACTTAATGAAAACGTTAAAAACAAAACGTTAAAAAAATATAACTTTTTTTTAACTTCAAATAGCCCTCTGCGAGTTGACTTCGGCCCTTCATACGCCTTCCAAAGGTACCCTAGGGACACTAAGGACCCTAGGGTCCCAGGAAATATCAAAAGACGTAAGTATAAATAATAACAATAAAGGTTTATTCACAAAAAAAAAAAATACAGAAACACATTTATAATGTGGTACCTACATTACAATTCATTACAAGTTGCAAAATCTGTACAAAATATACCTACCTACATATTATAATCATAAAACTGCCAGTAACAGTGCCTATTATTAGGATGGCGACAACTTCTAAGTAGGTAGTTAATCAGTAAGTAATCACCTTTTTGTGCTTCTGCAGAAGGAAGTTCGTTATCACTAGCCGACGCAGTTTTCGCAAATAATATAAACATCCACCAGAACTTCACCATTTCTCACAGTGATAAACAAACACAATCTTAACTAGGCAGTAAGGTGAACCGCCTTCTCGCGAAAAAAATTCAACTGTCAAAAAATACCGCGAACCTCCTCACGCCGCGAAACCGAAACGTGAAATAAAGCTTGGAAGGTAAGACAGTAAGAAGTGCAGTCTTTGGAAAATAATCCCCGCTTGAAGAGATTGTTACTCGTGCATCTAGCTAGACGACTTCGCGACAGGTGCCTAGCTAGTACCTACCTAGGTAGTTACTGCTGAGTAAACGACGAGAGGACGATTTATTAGAGCGAAAATGAAGACGCCTGCAATATCTCCGTGATGAGCTTATTACGAAGGACAAAAATGATATAAAAAGTAGATAATCATAATGAGAATTGCGGCAAAACGGAAGTTTGACTTTATGCAAGTAAATTAATTGAGAAGAGAAAAAGGTTGAGTTGGAAAAATTAAAATCAATGCTTCAATCATTCAGTATTTTTACATATCGATAAGCAGGACTTTTATTATATACACCTACCTATGATGAGATTTGCGAGCAACCAGCGCGGCGATGTAAATATGGAGTAGTTTAATGTTTGGGATAAGATAGAGGATCCTCCAGCCATTGATCCGTAATAAAAATGAGTCGTCTGAACCGAAAAGCATAACGAATAACTACAGGTATGCAAGTGCACCAGAGCAAAACCGCATTCTGACCATTTTGGGCAGTTCCAACTACGAAGTAAAACATCATTATCTTTTTATCAAAGACGACATCGGAGGCAGTCGGCACCACAAGTAGACCGTAACGTAATTATGAAAAGAAATTGGGTTAAGCCGTTTAAAATTGTTGACAAAAGTTGAGCGACCTCGCTGTGTGGATCCATGGGTTGATTAAGATTATATACTTTTACTTAGAAGCCTCTTATCTGTGGTATTAGAATGTTTAACAGGGGCGTTATCTAGAGAGATAGGTGTCTTGTAAATACAGCCTTTGAGTTTACCAGAGCCTTTCCGCTCTGTAGTTTTAAAGGCGACAGATTCCTGGATGATAGGATTTCTATTATGGCTATTAACACTCCAGTAGGCGCGCGTTCTACTCTTGTAGAACGCACTCCTAGAATTTGAGCGCAAATTGATGGTCAGTCACGGACACACTCATAGTATTCCTCTACATTACATTATTAGGGGAAACAGTATAGTTATTGGTAATTTAATGTTAGCTATTGGCACTACTTTTATCTCACTAGTCAAGTCATTTCTATTTACAATGCCAATTACTACGAGGAGGCCAACAACTGTATGGTTTCCCCTACATATTCCTTGTGCCTCATTAAGTTTCATAATAAAGCCTTCTTGAACATGAAAGCATATTTTTAACTATTCATGAAACTCTCATTCAAAAATCTTTAGATTAAAAGTGCTCTACATAAGTAGAGCACGCGAGCACTAACGTCCCAAGTTGAGGCGCGCCTACTGGAGTGTTTAAGTAATATTGTGAGGGTGAGAATCAATGGATCAATCAATCAATCAATCAACTCTGCCTATCGCAGTCCACTGCTGGACATAGGCCTCTCCCAGGTTGCACAACACCCTGTCCTCCGCCTTCCGCATTCAGTCTGTTTCAGCCACCATTTAAGATCGTCGGTCCATCTAGTCAAGGGGCGTCCCACACTGCGCTTGTCGATACGCGGTCTCCACTCCAGTACTGGGTGAGGATAATGAGGATTAATGATGCGTCTGTGCATAGGTAACTTAGACAATTATGGTTCAACCTCACTTAATTCGCGTTGATTTTGCCCGACGCGCGATGATCGCTTCGGGACATGGTGGGATTGTTTATGACGAAAATTATTGCGTTAGTTTGGGAAATACCTACTTATATAAAAGTGCGTAGTTAATTACTAGATAGGTTCTTGTCTTATTTACCGAGCACATAAAGATAACCATCACCGAATATAATCGCCAGACACCAAACATTCGTTTCGCCCATTGTTTCTACCGCTATTGTCCCAAAATATTCTCTATGTGTAATGTTTGTAACCACTCTCGATGCCCATTGTTATATTATTACGTTTTTCTTAAGACACTTCCGTGAAATAACCAAAAGTTGCCATTTAACTAGGGAATTTTGAGCAAGTTTGGCAACGAAAGAATGGTGGTGTTTCAACATTTTGTAGATCTAATTTACCTTGTTGATAGTTGATACCCAGTTTGCTAACTAACATGGGGAATAATAAATACTTGTTGTGTTGTCATGATGCTTGAAATGATAATTTGATTAGGTATTGTTGTTAGTGAAGCAACTGTACCTAAACAAAATTTAAACAAGATAGTAGTTTGGTACGCCCTGGTAAAGACGCTAAAAGTTGGGAGTAGGTCTTTACGTACCTAATTGGATAGAATGTTCAAAGTCGATTGGCAGTAGGTCCTTCCCTACTACATAAAGATTATTGAAAGTCAAACATCACAATTCAAAATTTTAAATAGGACATTCTTTTGCGCCTCAGGAGGCAGGATAAGGGGTCTCACAACCAGCCTTGCTGCATGCTGTATTCAGAAGTGGGCCTGCCGATAAATACGCTATGGAGAAGAACCTATCCTCCTGAGTCCGCCATATTTATACCTCAAGAGGTCGGAAAGACCGGTTGTCCTTAATAACGAACAAAATGGGAGATGGCCCTGAGTCCTGAGATTATAGGTCTCATCGGTTGAGTAAATCAGGTGTAGCAGCGCCGATTTTTTTAACGAAAATCTAATATGTGTGTTATGAAGTACGTCCGGTTATTGCAAATGTATATTAGGACTATAACTAAGTATACAGCAAGTTTTTTTTACGGTCTACAAATTTTTACAGGATGTTCTACCCATGAATATGAACAACTTTCACTATGGAACCAACTCTGAGATCATGAAAATAAAATCAGCTGTTTCATACATTTTGGTCTAGTAGATATTGAACTTTTGTATTAAACAGCTGATTTTGTTTTCGTGATTTTAGAGTTAGTCCCATAGTGAAAGTTATTCATAGTCATGAGTAAGTAGAGCACCCTGAAAAAAATTTGGAGCCTGTAAAAAAACAACATGCAGTATATCAGGACTTTATGACATACGATAGTCGATAATTACCTCAGGGACTCTGGAGGCTATAACATATGTTGGAACTGGGTGATGCGCTCTACGAATGCAACGCATCCTCTCAACCGCATCGGTCTGTGTCTATTGTTAACAATAATATCCGGAGGGACTCCAATCCAATCTCAATCACAACGGATCATGGCCTCGACGGAACAATCAATCAATCATATTAGATTCTGGTACTTACGGACTTTGTAGACAAAGGAAGTACTTGCAATAGTGTGTTTGAGTGCAGTTTTATACCATCGAAATAATCCAGAGCGGTGACTCTGCTCACACACAAATAGCGGGATACCAGCTGAGATACGACTTATTCCTTCCTCGTCATAATACTGAAGTAAATCTAGCCATTTGCGTAACACAGTAACAGTAGGAATGACTTTCATTTTGACAGTTCAACAATATTCATTGCGTTATTATCGTTATTGAGCAAGACAAATTTTTGGAACATATGAATCAATGTATTAGCAATATCCTTCAAAATGAATAAAGACTGTCAGGCTAATTGCGTAACACACTATCAGTAGCAATGGGTTTCATTTTGACAGTTCAACAACATTCATTGCGTTATTTACGTTGTTGATCAGACATATTTTTCGATCATATGGAGCAATGGATTAGCAATATGCTTCAAAATGATTCAAATTGAGAGTGTGTTACGCAATTAGGGTGGGTGTTTGATAGTGTCTTATGCAATTAGGGTGCAATAGCTTCAAAGTCAAAAACAACCGTCTCAGACCTAAGTAGGTATAGATTCTTCACCCACTAATTGATTGCGCTTACCATAGCTATACTTCCTATAAGAAACCTAAACAATTACACCGGTGATAAAGGGAACGTCCGGTCGATTCTGTAAAAATTTCATCGTGAAATCATAAGTGAAGTGAGCACTTAATAGTGTTAATCCCTAGCGAATGACAGCTCACTCCACGCTCACTTCAGCCAAGCTTTCACGGTGAGATGGTTATAGAATCGCACGGCTGGTCACAATTTTAGGACAAGACTCAATTATCTGATCTACAAAACATAGAGAATTATAATAGCCTTTGTCTACATAGGACACATCTAATATCCTGTCCTATTAAATATTTCATTAGGTGCTTCCTGAATGGACGAACACATGGTCCCAATAATGTCATTGTTTGTTAAATTGTGCAAGCGTGGCGGTCGGGCCGACGGCCGGTACCAGTGGTGCAAACTCCGCCATTGTCACTGAACAATAGGGAAAGCCGCGGCCAGCTTGTGCGATAGACTTTTTGTGGCTATAGAACAAGCGGGTAAGTTTTGCAGTTTTGCTACAGTTAGGCCCTTTGTACACAGATACACACTCGTCTTTCTTGCCGTGAAAATCTATGGTTTATTCGCCATACGTAGGCACAGTCGTCAGTTTGTATGGATCACTATGGAAGCTTTTTGATGGACAGGTTTTTTCTACGGCGCAGTTTATACGGCGTACCGTAAATAAACCGTGCCGTGTAGGAAGGGCGTTAGGCGCCTAGGGTACTAAATACTCACTATATAATTCCATTTTCTTTAACTTTGGTTGAAGATGACAAATCTAAGACCCCAGTTCTCTTGGGCACTGCAACAAAAATAGTCGGTATCTAGGTGCCCACTATAAAATAATTATGTGAATCTCTTGCAGATAAAACGTGAAAATAATGGGACGAAATTAGAGGCTCTTACTTACTTTCAATTCGACGCTATTTTGCGCATGGTAGCTCAGCTCTAACACTTTAAGAGAGAGAATACCCCTGAATCCAGTCGTGCCGGCATTAAGTTTACGTAGGTACAGACGACAGCACATCAAGCTACTACAATCTGTCAGATTTCTTTAATAGATTTTCAACTTTAGCGCTAAAGCATAAGGTTCAAAGTTGATTGGGAAAATCTGACAGTTTCGGGTAGCTTGATGTGCTGGCGTCTGTACATCTTCATTCCTATTAGGTATTGATAGGTATCTATTGCTCATCTGCTACGCGTTAAATAAGTATTGAATCGCAACACAATCAATTTGCTTGCTATGCAATTTAAAATGCGATCAAAAAGCTGTTCTTACGGCCCGACACTCACAGAACAATTTCTATGAATTAGATTCATTCCATTGTCGTATCATTTTGAAAATAAAAAAAAAACTGCGTTTGTGTATGTATGTAAACAACAATAATAAAATATTATTATTGCGTCATCCCCTAGATTGCTCCAAAACGATCGTAACATGCATTGTAGGTGGATAAGTGCTTTTATGCGCATTTTGCTCACAATGATAGGTACGCCGACGTTGCGCAATTGGCGGAATCGACAACCTTTGTTGATCGCAACCGCAACAATATCTCTTGTGTGAAGATAAAAAAATAATCTTCTTCTCGTACCTACCTATGATCCAGTGGCGTAGCTTGTCCTAAAGGGGCCCTGTATCAAAATTTGTAGGGGGCTCTTCTTACCCGAGTGTGGTGAAACTCTAAATGAGGGCATTGTTTCAAAATTAAAGCGCCTGTCTGGGTTCGAACCCACAACCTACAATTCGTAAGTCGGGGCCGTTACCACTGTGCCACCACTGTTAAAAGCCATAAGCTAATAAAACGATATTGTTAATATTTTCATTGGATATTCATTCATTACAGGCCGGGCCTCTTATTGGTCAACAAGAATTTCAGGTTCTGTATATTATTTAAAAACAAATTGGTTACCACACGTCGCGTTGGGGGCCCTGTAGCTCGGGGGCCCCGTATCATTGATACGGCTGATACAGCGGTAGCTACGCCCCTGCTATGATCATAAACGGTTTCGATAGTCAATAGTGTGGAGCAAAACTATAAATACGAAGTACGTAGGTAGGTAACTCGTTTCTTATTGGTCAAACATACCTTTATTTTGACCAATACCTAAGAAACGAGTCATCGTTTGCTCCAAGCATAGTTCACTCCAAGAAATTCGTACGTTTACAAATTAACGAAATTGGCGCCGATTCCCTTGTTCACAAACTAAACTAAATTTAACCTCGTAACGCCCAAGCTAAATTTCGCAAGATGAGCTAAACGCTCAATGTATAATGTATTGAACAAAGCTACATACGGCATTCCGGCCCAGACTAAAAACAAAATCTTCTCCTAAACGCCCAATGTACATTACAATGTACATTAATTAATTTATATGCATGTTTGCAATGTGTAATACTGTATGTCACTTTGTTCAATACATTGTACATTGGGCGTTACGAGGTTAAGTTCAGTCAAGTGTAAATAGGTATTTCTACAGAAATATAATTCAGTTGCACAATTATGTATTTTAATATCATTATCTATTAGTACGTATGTGTACCTGCATACAGTTTAATAAACTGCAAGAACTAATTAAAGTTTATCACCTCCGAAAATGCTATATACTAGCCTTCTTATCTTATCAAAAATACATTAGGTATGCCTACAGTAATTTTATCTCAAACTAACAAAATACGTACGTAAAATGAATGGCCACATAAGTAGGTACTTAGGTATTGTTACTCGGACAATTTAAGCCGTTGATGTCTTTCCAAGAGTAGTTTACTTTGGTTTGGGAAAGACATCAACGCATTTGATGAAAATCTTCCAGACTGTATATTTACACTTAAAAATGTGAAAAATACTGCCTGATAGTTATGCGGATGTAGGCAAAATCTGTCTTAAACAATTAGATGCACATAACTAGATCTAATTAACGCCAGAATCACGTCGTAGGTCAACCTACGCTGTATAAGGAAAATCAAATTAGGTCACACATTTTAATTCTGAAAACAGTAATAGTTAAGTGCCAGTCTAAGAAATAGACTGACACTTAACTACTACTTACTTGTTAGCTTAGTTCCCTATCCCTATCTAAGAATTTTTATTATGTCATTTTAGTAACTAAGCAAGTATCTAATGACGGTATACAACGAATTTTAATAGTACCAGTTTGTAACTCATATTAGCATCTATCGCCATTAATCGTATTTATTACCCCCAGTTATGGTGGTAAAGGCAATATTTTCAATCATGCCAAGGTCTGCGATCATCTTCTGCGCCTTATTTGATTCAATAATGCGCAGTCTCAAGTCGGTCTCACCTCGGTCCATGTCTATAAATAATCTTGTTCGTGATTGGACGCTAAACTAAACAAAATATTATTTCTGTTCAATACTACTAACGCTTAGCCCGGGCGCGGCGTAACGCAGTTGTTGCAAAGATAACTTTTCATTATTGTTTACATTTTCTGCCAGTGTGTACATAGCTTTACTGGGATCATAATTACAATCTCCAAGAGTTTGTCAAGAGATGTCGTTACTTTAGCTCACAAAAACTAAAAATAATGGAAATATATGAACTTTTTATACGGTATTAAATTATATTTTGGGCTCTACTAAGAGAAAACCAACGAAATAAATCGTATTCCTTAGTAATTAGGTACCTAAACACCGTTATTTATACGCAATGTTGTGTTAAACATTTTTTGGAATTCTAGATGTCGCTAGTCGCTATCATCGGATTAACTTTGACAGAACTTACATTCTTCGTCTCATTCGTACTTTTAATAAATCATTCAACGAGACGAGTTTTAATTTGTTCATCATTTCGTATCGTTTATTTACTTGCATTGCAGTGTTTTGTGAACGAAAATAATACATAGGTTTTCAATCATGATGACGTGAATAACAGTAAAGTGAATCGTGCAAACGCAATACAATGGATTGGTGTATATTCAATACAAGGTAATGGGCGATGTTCTCGTTGTTATAAGACAAAAGGCTCGTCCTTCACACATTAGTAGAGCGTCGTTGTGCAAACAAGCTGTTATCTACACGCCGCGTAATGTTATAGGTGATTATTGAAATGCTAATAACGTTACACTGCATGTAAGTACGGCGAGCCTAAACGCGCTCTTATAACTTCACCTGCGCAACGCAAAGACGTATAATTACTAACTCCTCTTGATGGTGGTGGGTCTATCGCTTTATGCTGTAACCAGTAATAGTACAGCTTACTAATCAGACAAAATCATGGCTAACGTAAAGAGTAGATTAAATGCACCCAAACGTGCATCTTCGAAGAAGAAAAAGACGGGACATAAAACAAAACAATCATCTACAGGTCCCAAGAAATCACCCTTGAAGAGAAATTATACAGAGAGCAATATAGTCATGAAACGACCATGCACCAGACCAGTCATGACACCAGATCAAAAAATCAAATTCTTATTGAAAAATGGGCATAAACTCAAGGAAAGATTTATTGCTAAACCACCTGTGAATGTTAAACCAATTCCAGAGGTAACTGTTGAGTCAAATCCTGAGCCGAGGGCTGAGCCACAAGGATGCTACAGCAAAACACAAGATACCAATCTGCCTCTTATGTCAAAAACTGGGCACCTTAAAAAAAAGAAACAGTGCAATATGAAACTTGTTGATAGTATTCTGATGAATGAACTTATGATTGGTGGTGGGAAAACTGTACACACTGATGATGCGCCCCCCGTAGAGCCCGTAGAGGCACCTTCTCTGGCAGTGATACCTTTAAGAGTTGGTGTGGACAATAACAATGACATTCAAATAACAGACCAAAATAACACATCTCAAGATTACTCTGATGATGACGTGTGTAAATTATCTGATACTATCTCTACAACATCTGGTGACTCGACAGATGATGAAAACTGCTCAGATTCTGCAAATGAGAAATCTGGGAGTAAAACTTCAAAAAAGAAAAAAAAAAAACCCTATCAGCAAAAACCAAGACATATCACACTGAAAAATGGTGTAGTATTAAAATTAGAGTACTTTGAGTGTGACCATTGCAACAGAACATTTAACAAGAAATGTTCCTTACGTAGACACATGTATGTACATCTCGGTATAAAGCCTTTTCGATGCCCTAATTGTCCTCAACAGTTCCGGAGCCTCTACAATGTGCAGGTTCATGTTGACCGTTACCATAAGACAAGTGAAGACGATCCAGAGCTTTTCATTTGCAATTTCTGTGAGAAACCATTTCTTGTTAAAGAAAACTTGAAGAAACATTTAGAAACTCACTCTGATAGTGGGAGTTCATTCAAATGCATTTACTGTAACAAAGTGTTCACATACCACATCATGTTGATGCAGCATGAGAAGAAACACATGGTGAAAGGACGCCATCAGTGCACTCTGTGCAGTATGTCTTATCGCTGTCGCAATCTCCTGTACTTGCATGTTAAAAGCCATTTAAAAATCAAAGATTTTGTCTGTCAATATTGTGGGAAAGAGTTTTTAAGACCGAATTCTCTGAAGCGGCACGTCGAGGTAAGCCACGGTGAACATAGAATTGTGTGTCCAATTTGCAAAAAGAAATTGAAGGGTCATCTGACTGAGCATATGCGCACGCATGAGAAAAAGCGTCCGCATGTGTGTCCTGAGTGTGGGCAACGGTTCACACAGTCCACTCAGCTGAACGTCCACCGCCGCGCGCACACCGGTGACAGGCCGTACCCTTGCCGCATATGCAAACGATTTTTTTCGCATTCCAACGCTCTCATGTTGCATATCAGACGCCACACAGGGGAGAAACCTTTCGCATGTGCTATGTGTCCAATGTCCTTCTCTCAACTGCCACACATGAAAACGCACATGCGTAAAATTCATGGTAAAGAGAACCCATACAAATGCGCTAACTGTGATTCCTTTTACAAGCTCAAAGCGCAGCTTGATGTGCATGAGAAGTCTTGCATAGGGGGAGCCACTGTTGATCAACCAGTCAAAGGTAAAAAGAAAAGGTCCAAGAAGGGGGAGGACGAGATAGAAGTGGAGTCGGCGATGTCATTGTCTCGCATGAGGTTCCTGTTGGCTCTACTCCTCACGATGATCGCTACCAAAGAAAAACTCAAATACCTAGGTGCGTAAACTTTTATTTCATACGAGTTTGTTAACACTACACTCATAATGGCACTGTTTTTTTTTTTTAAGTGTGGAGTACATTGCTTAGTGTGTGTCCGCCAATAACGGGAGCCCATATCGGAAACGTGCACAGTTCATAGTCATTTTCAGACTGGCAATCGCAAAGTGGTGAAAAATCGAATGTTGACTTTTAATAATATTGTCTGGTACATAAGACATCAACGCGTTTCCATTCAATTCGCATCATCATAAATACCTATAATCGTAGTAACAAGGTCGTAATAACAAATGCGCCGTCATTGAAAATGCAAGTGCGATCGAACCGAGCAAACATTACATTACGAAGCAGTATTTATTCACTGGGTTTCGAAATCGTGTTCCGCGTACTGAGTGTTGTGTGCTTATTGTGAAGTGCAGACTTGTAGGCACGTTGTCCATTGCATAGCTTATTCATCATGGTTTTTATTCTAGCGAACATACCCGTCATTGTATGATGACTGACGGGTTACCGACGAGGTATACATTATGAGTATTAATTTCGTGAGTGAGTTCATTTCCCATTGTGTTGTTAATTTTTGGTGTTGGTCGGTGACGGCGGGCGAATGTAGGTTATCGGGAAGCGGAATTTAATGTTTAATTATACCTACAAGACTTCGTTCTCGTTGGCTTTCGGTGTGGTAATGGTGGTGGCTGGTCTCGATTCTTATCTATTTCAAACTATGAAGCTTTGTAAATAAGCTCCTTAGGTACAGACACACAAACACATCAAGCTACTACAATCTGTCAAATTTCTTAATGGATTTTCAACTTTATCGCTAAAGCATACGGTTCAAGGTTGATTGGGACAGGGCTCGGAAACCGGTTGAAATTCTTAACCGGTTACGGTCATTGACCCCAAACCGAAACGACGACTGATTTAGGTTAAGGTTTGCACTTTACCGGTTTTGAAAGTGAAAATTAACCGGTTAAACACCCCCCGCCCCCTAACCAAGCAAGTCGCAACATGAATCTACCCGCACCATTTAAGTTCTCCGGTTGTATTTGACGTCCTCAGATGAAACATTTTTTTTCCTAGTTTTCTGGGGTACTAAATGTACTAATGTCACTATAACTTGTTGGAAGTGTTAAAAAAGTAGACGAAAAATATTTACAACTTACGGAATTAACCGGTTAATTTGGGTGTCAAACCGTTTGTGCTTATGTAACCGGTAACCTTTGTCATTTGGGTTACATATGAACAGTTCACTTGTTTAACCGGTTAATGAGGGAACGATATATTTACCGGTATTTCATCGAAATTAACCGCTGTTTTTAAACCGGTTCAGAGCCCTGGATTGGGAAAATTTGACAGTTTCGGGTAGCTTCATGTGCTGGCGTCTGTACATTCTACAAGTCTTAACATATTTTTCTCTAACAGGGTTCAACAAACGCCTCGTAGATGAGATTCTTGTCGAGTCGTTGGAGGCTATGGACAAGACTCCTTGCAAAGACGAGACTCTCACGCCGGCCAAGCGTCTAAAGAAAAATATTGAAATGTTCATAAGTGGAACAGTACCTAAGGCACAGCTGGCTACCTTCAAGAAAGAGAACAAGTCGACGGAAGACATTCTGGAACTATTGACTACTGAGAAAAATAAGTAAAGGGATCTTGAGTAAGTTTGTTTGGTAAGCGAGGTAAGCCGTAAGGGTAACTGCACATTGCTGCTGGGGCGGGTTACAAACATCGCGTTAACGAAAGACGGACGCCCCGTTTACTACATAAAAAATGTTATACACAATACCCAAAGAGGGAGCGCACGTGTTCAGACGATGCAGCCATCGACACGTGTGCTACCTTTTTTGCGACGAATACACCCACTTTGTGATGCAAGCAAGCTAAATAAGGCATAGGTTTGTTTTTATGGAACAGTTACATTTTATTGAAAACTTAAAATTTATTTCGATTTTTGACTATATTTTTGTGCAGTACGCGCATTTGGATATAAAAATTAATTCTAACTTTATAGAAATATAATAATATATTTAAATTATAGAATACTACACACAATATGCAATTAATCTTATTCTAAACATCGCGCCTTTGTGTAAAACAAGCTGCTTTCCGATGAACATGGGTTAGCTGTATCATCGACACGATAGCGGATATTGTGCGTGACAATACAAATAGAAATCATAGGCGAATATTTTACAATTTTTTTGTAGCATTAAGCTAAAGTAAACTTATCTATATAACGATATTTTTTTTTTAACGTTGCCCCATGCCAGGAATTTCTCCTGTATTGTGGGTGCGTTTACAAACATTTAAACTCACATACACAAACAGCCAGACCCGGAACAACTACTTGTATGTCATACAAATATTTGTTCCGTTCGGAAATCGAACCCGCGACACGCAGCGCAGCAGTCAATCGCTTAACCACTGCGCCAACCGTGCCGTCAATATTGTAGGTACACTCGACTAATACGTTCTGTCGGTAATTTCCGTAACCCAAACTTTTTGAACGAGCCGGCCAGCGGGACGGAGAAGGTGGTCCCGTCAAAAACGGCGCAAGGTAAAAGATTAATCTTAAATAATCAGTACAAGATAAGACTTATACCTATAAAAGATATAGGGCTAGAGAAGCTAGACTATCAAAGAATTCGTTACTGTTTAATCGTTGTGTGAATAATTATTACAACGTTTGTCACGTTACCCGCCCCGCTATTGCGCTAGTTCTATTATGGTGCATTTAGAGCTGTTATACCAGTATTTAGCACCCAATGTATGTTTTAATAATTAAATCATAATGTTCACTATTTATGTATCACCCTTTATCATTATTTGAGGTGTTTAGCGTGATGAGTAAACTCTGATGTCGGCGCTAGGCATAGCTTCGAATACCTACAAATTCGCGATATGCAAAGGGGATTGAAGATTTTTATATGAAGCCTGGCATGCCTACTGTCGCGCCATTTTGATTTTTTTCAAAATGGCGGTCACGCATGGAACCTCTACAAATCGATAACTGTCATCAATGCAAACAGAAAACAAAATCGGACCAAACCGTCACGTTTCCGAGATTTTAACGTTCAAAGTTGATCACGTGACGTCCAGATTTTTTTTGAACTTGCGTACATCTTGTTGCATAGATGTTTGAAATAATCACTGAATGTTTTCCGAGGTCCGAGGCATAACGGATCTTCAAAACCCTTTAACACACATATTTAACAATTTGCCATTCCGTCTTGCAGTCTTCAAACAAGTCTTCTATATTGAAGTTATGTCTGACGCCGGCTTAGTTTTAAAAGGTCGTCACTCATTAGTTCTTGACGTCGTTTCAAGTTTGTCTCTTACAGTAATTAGCAATGTTATGTATTGTAGTCGGTAGAGTAGGTAATGTAGCAGTTTCGTCCTCGCTCGTCGCGTTAAATCATTGTTCATTCATGGTCAGTGTGCTAGAACTGTCGGAACTGTATTCTAGTCTTGTAATTGATCTATTATCGTAAACAATGAAAACCGGTATTCTGATGTGATTCCCTTAACTGTACAGTGTATTAAAAAGGCAACTCTAAATTCAATTGCTATTTTGGAAATGCCATACTTTTCACCAAATAATGCTGAAAAAATAGGAATTTATGAAATGATTCGAAGCTTTTTAAATACCTACTTGAATAAACGAATTCATGGTCATAAAGAATCACGAGTAGTCTCTTTTAAAACATCTTTAATTTATTGGGAAATTAAACTACTTAGATCTTTAGGTGATATCCACAAGCACGTTACGTTAAGCATCGTCAAAATGTCATAAAATTAACGTAGCTCTACTGAAATAATAAACGTATTGTGATTCGTCTGTAGGTTAAACGATGTTGATGTAAGTACATGTATTGAAAATCGTAGAAGTAACATTTTTATAAGTTTTAAAAGTTAGTTCTAGGTGCAAATTATTACGAGGCGATCCAGTGATGTCGTGATGCCGCGTTACTATTAAAGTACTATTAATAATGCGGTGACCACATTGATGGGTGACGACCCTTATGATCACATCACTTTATTTAAAACATATTTTAATAGCATGCTAATTTGCTAATGTATCTACACGTAGTTTTAAGGTAAATTATAGTTAGTATTTAATGTAATAATTTAAATATTTTTAATAGTTAGGAGTCTGCCCATTGTTTATTTAGGTGCTTCATAATATTTAAACAATACGAGACAATATAAATCTAGAGACGCCAATCAATAATGAATAATAAATTAAGTACCTATTTATGGTTTCATAAAACGTCCATTCGAAATGGTGATCTAACCGAATTATCGACGATAATCGTAGCCATCCACGGCCATAAAATGTAGGGAAAGTGCACGTTATAACGTTATGCGTGGCCGCCATTTTGAAAAAAAAAAAGAAAATATGGCGGACCGGTAGGTATGCCACGCATCTTCAAAGCCCTTTAAAATCGTCTTCCATACATTTTACTTCCCTGTGTTATCGTGATGCCGTGGACTTCCACGATAATATCGCCATGTTAAAAATTATAAAAACGCACAATGGTAACAAACAATTAACATATTTCATAATGGGCAGATTCCTTTCAACATGCAACATTAGAAGAAAAAAAAACATTTTCATGCAATGTGACTTGCCATTAAATCAAAGTGATTATCCCAAAGATAATAATTTTACTGCATTTTGAAATGTTATTTATCTTAGTTTTAATATAATACATAAAATAAAACTATATGTTTAGCATTCCTGATGAATGAGCGTGCCATTTAATTTCGTTGGGTGAATGATTATGATTAGATAATTAATATAAAATTAATTTATCGTATTACTATTTTTTGGAACGAAGTTTCTTAATGCGGCTTACGGTAGGAGTTGACTGGTAGATATCTTCAGGAAAGGAAAAGCGTTCTGCTACTTTCTCTCTCTCATTCGCTTTCTACGTTTATACGAGAGCGTGCGAGTATCTCTTAAGGAACTCCGTTTCTTTTTATATAAATTTTATTGTTTTTTAAAACCCGTTTCAGAGTACCTACTATGTTCGGCTATATTTATTCGGATTAAGTCTTATTATTCTTTATTTATTCGTTTGTGTAACCTACTTGATAAATTGTTTAATTGGAATTTAATTACGTTTTAACCGGAATGTATTCTTTGTAACGTTCGTTAGTGGGTCAGATTAACAGACACACAAATTGAATCTCAAGTGAATATAAAATTAGTTTAATGATTAGGAAGCAGTAAAGTATGAAATTTTCATGAAGTCAAAAACAGTCACTATAACAGATAGTCTGTTTTGAATAGGATACTGTTACTATTACCCAGCACCATCCCATTGCTGGGCAAAGGTTTCTCCTCTTCCAGTTCTTTCGATCTAGGGCTAAAGTGGTTATATTCTCTATGACTAAAGTGGACCACTACTGGTCGTTTGTTTTGTTCAGCTCGTCCCGCCATCTACGGGGAATAGGTAACAACGACAGATCTACATTCGACCAATCAATCGTCGACGACTCGTTCCCTGTGAAAATTGTCAACTAAGTTTGGCCCTGTATAAAAATATCGAACACCTTTTTTTTTTCAAAGAATACTTTACAAGACAAGGTAAAGAAAACTTAATTCAAACCGGACCTTCACATAACAAAGATGACAGGTGACGTCATAGGTACGTACTTGGCCAAAACGAGTCTAACTGGTTCTAATGACTTTCATACAATAGTATTAAGTAACTCGTTCTATTTCAGTTATATTTTTTTCTCGTTATATTTTCTTCCCAGCGAAAGCACTAGGAAGTGGTGAAGGGCGGGCGTTTTGGGGGACTGTCTTTTGTAATTTTGACGTTCGAAAAGTGCTGATTCTCAGCCTAGTTTGAATAAATGACTTTTGATTTTGATTTTGATTTTGATTTTGATTCAGTCGTTAATTACAAGAGTACATAGCAAGGCCTGCATGTGAACAAAAGGAAATTGCTTCGCTCGGATCATTGAATGCGCGCGTAAAATCTGTGACGCGTGTGACGTCACGGTTCGTTGCGCGTACGCCGGCTGTCGGCCTTTTATTATGTTGGAAGCATGTAAGCTATACAAGGGCACGATCAACGAATGAATAGAAAATGGGCATCGTTTTATGAAGATTTTGCTACATACAAAAATGTTTTAAAATTGGTTATAACAACGGTTTTATTGAAACTATTAAAAAGTTGTTGGTCGTTGCGAGTGTTACGTATAGCTTATTTAATGCTTATACTTAGACGTATTTTTGTATACCTAATTTCAGCAGAGTGGGTTTGCTCCCTTTTATTTGCACTTACTTTAGTTATTAGTTACTTTACTAGTTACTTTCCCATGTTTTAATGACAATTGATTTATTCAGTCGATGAATAAAAATAAGGTCAATAGAATCTACTAGCGAATGTTACAAAAAGTACATGTTTTATACCAAATTATTGTTTGTTAAATATCGTTTTGTGTCAGTGCCATTTGTTGTTATTCTTTTTAATAGAAAGATCGTTGAGATCGTTTCTATATTGAATTCTATCTAATTAAGAAAGTGTGTCATAAAATATTTAGTGGAACCAAATTGTAGCTAATTTATTAGAATGCTTTGTATAAACTGCGAAAAACTGATATGGAAAAATGTAGATTTACCGCGGGGATTGTTCAAACACGCCACAAATCAATTATTTTAACTGGTGGCAAGTTAAAAAAAAAAAAAAATAGAAGAACAAGAACTAAACTAAAAATTCGAAGACATGTGACATCTACCAACCCTCACTGGGTCCGCGTGCCACCGCCCACTCCTCGAAGGTAGGAGGCCTGTGTCCCAGCACTTGGAATGTCATAGGCTGATTATGCTAGTCTCTGTGTCATCCATTTTTCAAGCAATTCCTGGCATCCGATTGACCATAAACTTGGCATACTTATACATCGTTGCCAACGCAAAAATATGATATCATGGAGCTGCCGTGCGATTCTGTAACCATCTCACCGTGAAAACTTGGGTGAAGTGAGCGTGGAGTGAGCTGTCATTCGCTAAGGATTGACACTATTAAGTGCTCACTTCACTTATGATTTCACGGTGAGATTTTTACAGAATCGACCGGCTGGTCTGATGATCTGAGATCCGACGATTAAGGCTTCTGAGACGGGGCAGTAGAAAAATAACTTACCATACCTATATTGTTTCTCTCAGCCTATGATTAATGAATGTGCAATAGGGTGGACAAGGCAATAGGTTTGGCATTTTATACAAAGATAATTTTGTATAGACTAAATATTATTTATTTAGTTGTTCTTTTTATTTTGTTATTGGTTTTTGATAGGTATTATGAGAACGGTTGTGTTGTAGCACTGAAAAGCGCTTGTACCCAATTGGAATGAAAACGTATGAAAGTATGTAATCCGTCACTTCATTAATATTTAGTGTTACATGAATAAATGGTCATTCTTGTCGTCTGATAACTTTCGTGGTGGATTTTAGAGTTCAGTGAATTTTGAGAAATTAGCAACAATACAATAAATTTAGTTATGTGCATAGGAGACGTAACCTAAACCTAAGTTAAATCATCAGTGATTTGTTTAAAATTGCTACCAAACTACAGAATTCGATTTCCCACACAGGACTAATAACCCAACTGGCACGAAATGGAAGTGCAATCGGCACAATACACCTCTGCTTACTGCCTTTGAGGATAACAAGCGTGATTTTGTTATATTCCACACAAAATTATGAGACGTCAAGATAGACCCATCTTCTGTTCTGTCATTTATGTATAATTTATTGTTCCTATGTATGTTAGGTACAGTCGACCACACGTCAGTAGTAACACTTTGACCTTGTGCTGACCTAGCATGGTACGAAGTTCCAGTGGAATAAGAGACCAGCTTATACTGGTTCTGCTATAACTGACGCGCCGCGAACTGTACCTGTATGAAAATAAACTGTATCTAAGTATTTTAATAAAAATAACTGGGTTTAAGGGTTAGCCAAAGAAATGCCCACCTAGAATTATTACAGTAAACAATTGTACCTATTTTATCTATATTTATGTGTGCATGCAACTTAGGGCAGTATTCGATTGAAAGTGAATATTTACATGGAGTACCTAGTCGAATACTGGCCGAAAGTACCAAAGAATACTGACAGTGAAATCACTAACATTAAAATGTAACGTAATTTATGAGTTTTATTTCATTAAAAATTAGTACCCTGCCATGCCTATGTGGCGAAAATGCTTTACTCACTTTACTGTACGGCATGAAACAGAAAGCCCCGTAAATAATATTACTTACTGGATATTGATATTTATTAAGTAGAAGGTATACGACGACAACATGACAGACGACGGCGACGATGTATGACTGTTTTGTGACTGCGGGTTCGATTCCAGAGTCTGGTGGTGTTATGGGGGTTCAGCCGTACATACGTGATAATAATTTAACATATCCTTTGTCTTGGCAGCAGGTTTTGAAATACCGGTATTTTTGGGAACCGGTACCATTGGGCTTGGTGTGATAACGGTACCAGAGTAGTACCTGTACTATTCGTAGGTACCGGTACCAGACGTAGTACCTCTACTATTGGTACCAGTACCAGACATAGGTACCGATTACCAGATGTAGGAACCTATACTATTGTCATTTCCATTTGTTCTCACTTGATCGGATTCTCACTTTAACACCGGAATACGATAAGAAGAAAAACATGTTGCGTTTTCTAATCAGTATCGGTACTGTACCAGTTCCTCCGCTAGGAGTATATGTATTCGTATGTGTTCTGTGACCCGTACCAAACAAATATTTCCGCAAGTTGAGCGAGAAAACAACGTGGCGCTACAATAGTAACATTAATATTTAATTACACGGGTAGGGCTAGTGCCCATTAATCACATAAAATTTGATAGCTTAAAATAATTGGTAAATGGAAATAAATAATGAAACTAGATAATAAAAAGTAACTAAAATTGGGATCATCCTTGCAAAAATTCATTGATTGTTCCTCGTTTGTCTATTGTTCTGAGCCAGCTGGTTAAAAGATCCTTGAATGAATTTTTTGCACAGGCTGGTCCCAATTTTAATAAACCCCCAGAAAAAAGAAAACATTGAGTTTCGTGGCCTTTTTTCTCGTCCGTTACAATTTCATGAAATCAATAAATAATAAAGTTTAAGTAATATTCAATCAAAATATAAATAGAAAACCCGGAACCGTGTATGTGTGTCAAATTAATGTCGCCACTGCATCGGCACGTTCTTCGTACCCCGTACAAATCTTTCTTACAAAACTTACGCGCCGAGTACCTGAATTTGGTACCGATACTTGTTAGGTGGTGTACCTAGGTACCAACATGGCAAGAACCGGTTCCAAGCCCGGCTTAGCAGTAAGGGACCCCCCTTACTGTGTTCGTAATGTAAGTATTATCAGTGACACAAACCATGACGTGCGGTTGACTGTATACTATTTAAACCTCAAATAATTGTATATTTCTTCTAAATCATAGAATCTTTCTCCAGAGTCACATGTGTTAATAAAGTTGGTTTAATAGAATAGGCTACGTGACTCATAAACAAAATATTAAAAAAAAAAAAAAAAAAACATGTTTATTTCAAATAGTATTTACCCTAAGGACCCTAGAAAAAATTAATTTAAAACTTATTTGTCCGATGTTACCAGAGGAACAAACATACCTGAAACGAAACGTAACAGTCAACTCGACAAATAAAAAACGTCAACGTCAGTGAAGTCACGTCAACAAACTGTCAAAGTTGACAGTGAGTAGTTCAAAAGCAAAACAATACGCGTAGCGGTATGTGGTTTTAAAGAATTATTCCTTATTATTTAGGGGCGTTTGTGAAGTGAAAATAATATTAATAAACCAATAAAAATGGGTACTACGGGTCAGTCTATAACGCTAGCCAACAGCATTATAGGCGTAGGAATATTGGCTATGCCCTTCTGCTTTCAACAAGTAAGTTTTTTTTTTTTGTTTTAAATAAAATACAAATTATCGGCATATCTTTCAGTAGCTATGTTGAGGCTATAGAACGCACATTTTTTGTGTTAAATGCTAGTAATTCTTCTAATTTAAATTACCGCTAAAATTAAGGTCATCTAAATAATGTAACCAGTTACCTTAGTCTTTATGATGCCAGTCCTATTAAAAAAAAAACAAAATATCATATTTCTCTATCGTTACTTCTACCATACAAAATGTACGACATATTTAATTTTTTTTCAGTGTGGTGTATTACTTGCTACTCTAATTTTGCTAGTTATGGGCCTTATCTCAAGATTATGCTGTCATTTCCTTCTAAAATCAGCTCTACTGGCGCGGAGAAGAAACTTTGAATTTCTAGGTAATGTATTTCTCCTCCAAACAATCTACAACTGTCCTCTTGGACTTAGGCCCCCTTGCACCACCATCATCTGCTGAGCCTTTTCCCAACTATGTTGCGGTCGGATTCCAGTCTAACCGGATGCAGCTGCTGGTGACCTGTAACTACTGTCAAAGATGCATGAATGACAGCCGGGACCAATGGCTTAACATGCTTTCCGAGGCACGGAGGGATATTGGTATGTGAAGATGGTCACCCATCCACGGACCAACCGCGACAAGCGTAGCTTAACCTGATCGATCGACCCGTGCGGCTGTTATTACTTAGCCACAAGCCCCTCGCTTGCACCACAAATTACTAAATATGCTTAACACTAAACATGCTCTAGAATGACAGGAGCAGTCATAATTTCAATTTGAATTAATTCAAAAACTATTTGACTCAGCTCACTGATACTTTGTGACTTTTATTAATATTGGGAACTACATAAAACTTGTGAAAAGTGATTTACTACCTAAGTAGTCATTTGACTGCCAGCCTGCAACTGTCTTTGTAGGTAGGTATATTTTCCCATCTTTCTAGTGTTAAGTCACCATTCTGTCTTTATCATCTTCAAATGATGGACAGGAATGGACAATGCTATAAATATGTTTAACATTAAGTTCATTTACTGATTTATGGTGCAAGTGGTCAAAAAAACATAATTATTATCATTGAAAGTTCCAAATTCAAACTGCAGATTTTTTTTTTAGCTTTTCATGTTTTTGGCCAAGCTGGAAAGTTTGCTGTTGAAGTTGGTATCATTGGATTCCTGATGGGCACTTGTATAGCATACTTTGTTGTGGTTGGAGACCTAGGACCACAAATAGTTGCTAAGATGTTCAACATAAACCAGAGTGATATACTGAGGTAATTTTGAGATAAATACTTTAGTAATTGTTTTACCTATATAAAATAGGTGTGCTAATGGAAAATAGAAGATTGAAAGCCAGGTACAGTCCTTCCAAAGTTGTTTTACCTCCGACAGCAGCAACCTAACGGCACCCTTATTGCAACGAGGATAAAGTAAACTGTAGTTTGACAGTGTTACATAGGTAGGTAATACGGGCTGGTGTCCGCAACATCACGTCAATGCGCGTATTTAGCGTACGAGGACAGTGTTACATAATCAGAAATAAAATAACTGAAAGGACTGTAGATAGATCAGTCTATCTTTTCATTACTGTCTATTCGATGTAATATGCTGGCTCGCAGGTTTGCACGCTGTACAACACAAGTAAAGGTAACGCTTTTTCAGGCATACTGTCAATCCTTTTACACGTGCAGTCTGTGGGTTGGCTATTTGCAGAGGGCATACAGTGACCTGCGAGTGCAGTATAACAATGCGTTCAGGATGCTGATGGGGTTGCCGCGATATTGCAGTGCCTCTGGCATGTTTGCCGAGGCCAACGTTGACAGTTTTGCGACAATCATGCGTAAACGTTGCACCTCGACCCTAACTCGCATGCGAGCTAGTTCCAACAGCATCTTGAGCGTATTGACGGACCGGTGGGATTCTCCGATGCTTGAGCGGTGGATGCGGCTGCACGCAGTGAAGTAGCATACATGCGTTCTGGTGTCGGTAGATTGATGCTATCTTATATGTATTTGTTTTGTTACTAACATTAGCTATTAAGTATTTTCGTGTTACTAACAATTTATATGGAGAAATCTGAAATAAATTATTATTATTATTATTATTATTACTATGTCTTACTTGGTAAAAAGATAGGTATGTACAGACGCCAGCACATCAAGCTACTACAATCTGTCAAATTTCTTTAATAGATTTTCAACTTTATCGCTAAAGCATTACGTTCAAAGTTGATTGAGGAAATTTGTCAGTTTCGGGTAGCTTGATGTGCTGGTGTCTGTACAAATGGGCATCTTGCTCTTTGTTATATTAATTTGTCTTTAATTCAGACACACAGCCCCAAATACATAGTTACAAATAAGGTGTTAGTGGTTGTAAAACATGCAAGAAATTGTATGCCCAAATGTTAATGCAAAACAGTGGATCTATACAACAAACAGAAGGATGTATAGATCCAATATTTTATGTAATAGATACATCTTTTTGCTAAACATAATTATTTCCAACTAGCAGCGCCCCGCGGTTTCACCCGCGTAAGTTTCGATCCCGTGGGAATATCGGGATAAAAAGTATCCTATGTGTTAATCCTGGTTATAAAGTATCTGTGTGCCAAATTTAAACAAAATTGGTCCAGCCGTTTGAGCGTGAAGAAGTAACAAACTTACGAACACACACACACACAAACTTTCGCCTTTATCCCTTTACCATTCCCTTGATATATTAAATAAGTGACAATTTTTTTTTTTTAAGTTAATGTCTTTATTAAAGCTTCAGAATTAATTATAGTGTTTTTTTTATTGTTTTATTTATTTATTTTTTATGTCCAAGTGGTATGTGATGATAGACAAAATAGTTGTGTTTTATTATTGCTCATAAAACAAACCCCATTAGGATTTATACGCTAGTTTTTTATTTTTTTAGAGTAAATAAACTGTAAAAATGTCAAACCATATATGGTTTCCTATGCGGTAAAGGGTTATAATATTAGTGAGATGACAACCAATATTGTCTATTATTTAATTAAAGAATTGTTTACAAACCATCAAGCCTTATATCATTGGCTTATAAAGGTTAATTAACCATGAAGGACAAAGTTTAATGAAGTGTAACTGTTACGTACCTACCTACTGTATTTAATAGTTAGGTTTATTGCAGACTTTATAATACTGTTTCATGATCTAAGTCCAAAATAGTCTAAATCTCGCAACAGTAGAACTCTAGCCTAAGTTTTTGTGTTGTATAAAGAACGGTCAATCTTTACTGAAAGCAAATTATACATCACGCGTAAATAAAATCGCGCTAACTGTACAAGATCAACAGTCTGTAACAACAGAAAAAGTTCTCCCGTTCTTGCAATGGTTGCGTAATTGCATTCTATTGATTGTTTTGATTGATTTTTAGAGGTCTACGGAAAGGTAAACACAAGTTAACAAAAAGGTCAAGTCAAGTAAAATAAAATAAGTAAAATCAAATCAAGTCACAAGTCTTATTCTAAATGTAAACTAGCATAAATCCTAGCAATATTAAAGAGGCTTAATTGCCTCGATTTAATAAACAACAGAAAGTGTTACTACTAATTATTTAATTGATACATAATTGGCGCCGAATCCCTTGTTCACAAACTAAACTAAAAAGTTCAGTGCATGGTTTTCTTTCTATTTCATTAAGAAAAGGACAGAAGATAAATATGAATTTAGTCCTGCCAAATTAGTCAGCGCCTGACGAAAATTTATGTATTTTTAGTAGCCATTTTTTTAATCACATCCATTGAACCTAAATTTTGTTTAATTTGTGAACAAGAGAACCTCTGTTACTGGGAATTTTCAAACGTCGTTAACTGAGATTAGATTTCAAAGATTTTTTCAATTTTTACCTCTATAATTGGGGCTTCGTAGCTCAATAATCCGTAAGTGAGACAATTTATCAGGTTTAGACAAGGTATGACACGCTTGTGGCATTATAGTCTTTGTTTTCTGTTTTAATGTGTATTTATTTTGATGTAATGCCAATAAACGCATTTTCTTTCTTTTCTTTCTTTCTTGTTTACAAACAGTCTAATTTCTTCCATACTTGCTTTTGTTTATCAGTACTATACAGGATGTCCCTGGAAGTATGGATCAAATCGACTTTCTCAGGGTTAAAAAGTTTGGAAATGACCTTGCCCACGCCCCTATTCGATTTGATCCATACTTCCAGGGCCACCCTGTATAAGGGTTTGTTTTTCCTCTATAAATAAGACAACTTTGATGTTAACCTGCCTATTTGGGAAAATGGCAAATGAGAAGCCTCTTATAAGTGAGAAAAAATTCTATTTCCCTTGAGATCACATTTAACCAGCACCCCAATTGCGTAACACACTATTACTCTCAATTTGAATAGTTTTGAAGCATATTGCTAATCCATTTCTCCATATGTTCGAAAAATGTGTCTGGTCAACAACGTAAATAACGCAACGAATGTTGTTGAACTGTCAAAATGAAACCCATTGCTACTGATAGTGTGTTACGCAATTAGCCTGCAGGATTCACTGTATTTCTCTTTTGTTTTATGCTTCAGAACATCAATAATGGTGATAGTGTCACTGGTCTGCGTTCTACCGCTGGGATTGCTGCGCAACGTGGACAGTCTGAGTAACGTCAGCGCAGCTACCATAGCCTTCTACTTCTGTCTCGTTATGAAAGTAAGTTTATGTTTATCTTGACATTATAAATAATAATAATAATAATCTTTATTATGATACACACAAGATTCATGATACACAAGAGCATAATGTACAAGATGTCATGGTATATCTACACAGGTCATGTAACCCTGTCTCCTAAACTAGGTAGTCCTGTATCTTACGAGACAGTGTTAGGCCATACAGGGCGGTTAGTAATGTAGGTATAGAAGCAGCCAGAGGGCTTAGCACAAGGGTGGTAAGTAATACATTTGTGTGCCGATGTGTAAATGAGTTTCAGTGTAAGTGTGTGTGTGAGTAATATTAAGTAAGTGTAAGTGTATAAGTGGTGAGAATGGGAGTGTGTGCATACCTCTACGGGGGCGTGTGAGAGAGTGTGAGTATGCCGGGATAGGGGTTGGTAGATGAATGAATGATCGTGTATTGAGTGTGATATCGGGTAGAGTAATGGACTCATTATCATTCAGTCGAAAGACCATTGCCGGACGTCATCAAATATGGCTTAAACTTCTTAGCATATCAACAGCAAAAAGATCAAACATTTTTGGTCGAAAATTCAGTTGCGCGAACTCCGCTTACTGACGCTATCATGAGATCATCAAGTGCACAGGTGACTGGGCATGCGGCGCAGGATGGAAGGTGGGCAATTATCTGTGGGGACGTGCCGCAGACGCACTTGAGATCTGTGCCGTCCGTGAACCTCCATCTGTGGAGATTGTCTTTACTCCGGTCGACTTGTGTTCGTCTGAAGTCTGAGATTCTTAAGTCTTAAACTAAATGAAGCATTCAAAAACGCGCACGGATTTATCTATATCTATTTATATCGATTACGCATGTTAGTAGCATTATTTTTAATATCCAAATAACAACGTGCCACATAAATCCAGCTTGTACCATAACATTTTTCCCATGCATGATGTTTTTATTATGAACAATTTTCCTGGCCCTATTCCGATAACGAGTAGGAAATACGATAAAGGCAAAGTTTATCACATCATTGCTGAACAATTTTCAGCTTTAAGAACTGCCTATTTAATTAATTTCAGAGCCCTAAAACTCACTGAAAAAATCATAAAATAATTTTGGTTGCACCGGAAACTCGACTGTCTACGATGGGATTAAGGTTTATAATTGAAAAGCGCGATAACGCCAAGTTTTAAGTGGTTAACATCTGGTTTCATAGCATAATACAATTAAAGGCTATGACGCATTCTGAAATCGACCGTGATTTGATCGATACTGATATGCGTTGAAACACGAAATACTGTAATAATAACATACAAAATAAATGCCGTTAGTTATTGTATTTAGTACGATTGAACAACGATATCCACCAGTCATTCGTTCTCTTATAATATTATACTGTTATCATAACACTCATAACAAGACACTATATTTCTACAGGTTCAAATTAAATTAGCTAGCGGAACTGCAGACGTAATGGGTAAAAACGATAAAGTAAAAATGAAAAAGATTTGATTTTTTTTTGGGTCAGTCGTCGCTGTTATTATTATTTTATCGTGTTTAGATATCGATACCTATCACTTCTGTGAAGTTTACACAACTTTATGTTTTTTTTTAAATCGGGGTCGATGACCCACAAAAAATTAAGCAATTTATTTATTTTTTGTTTTATCATGTTTAGATATCAATACCCATCCCGTCTGCAGAGTTTCGCTAGATAATCTTATTTTACCCTGTATATCTGTAGAATGTAAAATTCAGATTCTAATCACAGCCTAAACCGCTGGTCCTAGAGACATGAAATTTGGAGGGTGTGTTCTTTGTGAAGAGTAGTTATCCACTAAGAAAGGGTTTTTAGAAATGCCACCCCTAAGAGGGCGAATGGGGTGAGAGTGAAATTTCACGCGGACGCAGTCGCGGGCTGAAGCTAGTCTGTAGATAAACAAGTTTACATAGGTACATGCTAAAACTCACGCTTTCATTCCATGGGGGTAGGTAGAAACAGAACGCCACCTGGCTACGATACTTACAAGTTTTCACGTTCTGAAGAAATCCGTACGTAAAGTATGTAAAGTGCAGACTAACCAAGTGTACTTTACCTACATTGCACTGATCATTTACTTGTCAGTTGAAAATGCTGATGCTTATAGCAAAAAGGGGGATTTTAACATAATCACAATATATACAACGTGTAACGTTAAATGCGCAAAACCTGAAAATAGTTTGATCAGAATAACGAGCAGAATTAATTGAACTACTTTTCAATATAGGTCATATTTTTCAAAAAATCTTCATTAATAACGTTGCCGTGTCTATTTATTAATAGGTCAAGCAAGCCAATGTCAGTGCGGCGCAGCGGCCCGGTGACGACTCCTCCATAGTATAAAGAGGGGAAGTAGGCTATCTCCGACCCAATCCGCGATATAATTGCCTACTGTCTTAGGGTTGTCACTTTTAGGAAAATTTTAATTCAGTGCAAACCAACACAGAAATGTAAAACAAATACAGAAATGTATTCAAGATTCAGAGCAGTATTATTTATAAAAAAAGGGATAAAATAAACCGGCACGCGGCGGGGCGGTGGGGGCGCGACTGTCCGCTCTTCGTCAGATTCGGTTGTTGCCCAAACCGCTAACAAATATTTATAGACAAAGAGCTCGTATATCATATATATCATCGTAAAAAAAAAATACAAAAAACTGACTAGTATAATTATATACTTGTCAGTTTTTTGTATTATTTTTGATAGGCACAATGTAGTATTTGTACACATAAAGGACCATATTTATTTTTATTTTTAATTAATACAAACATATCTATTGAATCACACATTTATTACAAAATTACAAATTAGCTACAGAAAAGTACTTTCTTCGGTTTCGACTATTACGAAACGCCTTGTTATTAAACTTTAATGTGTAATATATCCGTATCCTTATAAATAACTTTTGCAAATATAATTTCGGAAAGCATGGGCAGGGCGGTGAAAAATGTAAATCTTTTATTTGTTCATAAACAAAAGCCGCGACGCGCGAACCTCGTGCGGTGTTAGCCCCGGCTGGCGCTGTGAGAAACGGGTCGAGATTTTGTTTAAGTGTGCGTGCGGCGACGCATAGATACTTTGGCGCACACATACAAGCCGCGCGCGGTGCGTTTGTATGAAGATAACTTACTTCCCCTCTTTATACTTTGACTCCTCCCTCGGTAAAGCGTCGTCGCAGACGCAAGAAACGATCAGAATGACCAGTAAAACTAAAACAGCACATAAAACCTTTAAATTTTTTTTAATGACTTATTTTGTCTCTGAAATGGGTCAATTCAATTAAAAATCAGTTGGGGTGTCTGAGGTTTTGCGCATTTAACGTTACACGTTGTATATAAAACAATAGGGTTTGGGGTGAAGATAAAGACTCGTAAAATATACACTTTCGGTGCACAGCCCAGTTGACGGACGTCACACGACTCTTGTCAAAAAAAGGGGCGCGCGTCGAATGTCTTTTTAAAAGAAGCTTCTAGAATGTTCTAGAAGCTTCGACTCACTCTCATTGGCCGGGCGGGGACGAGACGCGTTTCCGCCTGAAGCGCGTGGATTGTGGCGGGAGCGGTTAGAAATAGCTTCGCGTTATAATATATTTTATATTTTCCCATACATTCTACTATTTCAATTAAAACCCTATACAAATAAATATTTTACAGGTAATATTCGAAGCTGGTACTGTAATGATAACGAGCGACTGGAACCAGCGCGTAGAGATGTGGCGACCGGCCGGCTTGCTGCAATGCGTGCCTATATTCTCTATGGCACTGTTCTGTCAGACGTAAGTATACACTAGAAAGAAAGAAAAAGAAAGAGTATTTATTGCGAATCGTACAGGAAGACCACAAATTAAACTAAACACAGTAAAAAATAAAAACCAAATTTAATTAAAAAAATAAATAAAAAATAAACAGAAACTACTAGCTGCGCCCCGCGGTTGCACCCGCATAAGTCGCGATCCCGTGCTATATCTGGATAAAAAGTATCCTATGTCCTAATCCAAGTCATGGTCTACCCATGTGCCTAATTTCATCCAAATCCGTTGAACCATTTTAGCGTATAATACGTACGTTTTAGCCATATAGCGTGAAAGCGTAACAAACATACAACAAATCAAATCTTTTGCCTATATGTATTTATATTAATCGGTTAAAGCGGTTTCACCCGCATAAGTGTCGTTCCCTTGGGAATATCACGATAAAAAGTATCCTATGTGTTATTCTAATGTGTAAGCTATATTACTGTAAAGTTTCATCAAAATCCGGTCAGTAGTTTGTGCGTTAAGAAGTCCAACTCTGAAATCGCGAAAACAAAATCAGCTGTTTAATACAAAAGTTCAATACTTACTTGACCAAAATGTATGAAACAGCTGTTTTTATTTTTCGTGATCTCAGAGTTGGTTCCATATTAAAAGTTGTCCATATTCATGGGTAGAAAAGCCTGTAATAATTTGGAGACGGTAAAAAAATCATGCTGTATGTATACATAATGATCGCCACTCGCTCTTACAGACAACTGTTCGAGATATTCGAGTCTCTACCAACGCTATCACTGGAAAAGATGAACATCGTCACGAAGAACGCCATCAACATCTGTACCGCGGTGTATTTCACTTTAGGAATGTTCGGATACATTGCCTTCTCTTCTCATGAAATATCAGGTAGTATTCTTGTTTTATTTTTATTTTTGTTAACCCCTTCAGTACGGCGCGCGAGAAGCATAGCGTGCACTGCCGGCCGGCGCTCGAGAAATGTGTTCTGCGCAGTTGTGATAGTACAGGCAGGTCAACCTACCCGAAACTGTCAGATTTCCCAATCAACCTTGAACCTAATACTTCAGTAATAAAGTCGAAAATCCAATAAAGAAATCTGACAGATTGTAGTAGCTTGATGTGCTGGCGTCAGTACCTACATAGCGCAATCTGCCACAAGCGCTGGCAGTGACTGCACGCCTGTGTTGTTTATATTCAGATTTTGACTTGATTTACAAAAGTACGTCACCTGGCCTTGACAAGCATCTGTGCCAGAAAGTACATGTACGTCAACCGTACTGAAAGGGTTAATAAAGCAAACGCACAGAATATGTATGTGCAAGGTGTCTTTGTTTGCAGAGCTAAACCGATTTACATGAGTTTAAGAAATAGATTGAACTGCGCCGCGTGTGTATGCTGCCTTAACCAACCCCTGTACGGGTGTTTAATGTTGAACATTGTATTGGAAATCAAAAGTTATCGCCATTGAAAGCGTGTTAAAAAAAACACACAATGATCCTTTACTGTCAAAATGAAAAAGTCAAACCATATTGCTTGCGTTATTGCGTATGACCACTTTTTGACAGTTGATAAAAATAAAAGCTAAGGTTACACCTGCGAGCGTATTGCTTAATACACTAACAGTGGCAATGGCTATCATTTTGACAGTTCAACAACATTCATTGCGTTATTGAAGTTGTTGAGCAAACAAATTTTTCGAACATATGAAGCAATGGATTAGCAATATCCTTCAAAATTATTCAGATTGTGATTGGTTGTTACGCAATTAGGGTGCAGTTCATACGTAACTTGACAAGATTTCATTACTAAATACCTTCACTCATCTTTCAGGTAACATCCTAATGAGCCTCAGTCCCACGATGGCGAGTGACGTCATCAAGCTAGGCTTCGTCATGTCGCTCGCATTCAGTTTCCCGCTCATCATCTTCCCGTGCAGAGCCAGCTTGTACTCTTTCTTATATAAAAAGGTAAACACTGACTCAAAATTAGGGCGGTAATTTCATAAATTAAAGTCAAAATTATTCCAAATTGTTTTGACGACTTCACTCAACCCCATACAACCTTCTGCCATGCTATTCTGTAACCATCTCACCGTAAAAGCTTGGGTGAAGTGAGCGTGGAGTGAGCTGTCATTCGCTAGGGATTGACAGTATTAAGTGCTCACTTCACTTATGATTTCACGGTGAAATTTTTACAGAATCGACCGGCAGGTGTCAAAAATTTCTTCGAATCGAGGACGTCTTTACAGCTTCACTTTGAGTGATATCGAGTAGAGTCTAGTCTACAAAACGAGAATAGTTTTAAATGTCACGAATAAACAGCGTCTGGCGAAACAACTACAAAATTGAAAACACTCCCGATCATCATCTGCCTAGCCTTTTCTCAACTATGTTGGGGTCGGCTTCCAGTCTAACCGAATGCAGCTGAATACCAGTATTTTACATGGAGCGACTGCCTATCTGACCTCCACAACCCAGTTACTAGGTAATACGATATCCCTTGGTAAGACTGGTTGTCAGACTTTCGGGCTACTGACGACCCGTAACGGCTGTCAAAGATCCACGAATGACAGCCGGGACCAACGGCTTAACGTGCTTTCGGAGGAATAGAGGGGTCTTGGTATGTGAAGATGGTCACCCATCCACGGCCCAACCGTGGCAAGCGAACGCTCCCGATAAATATCAATAAATATGTAGCTACAAAATCATCCCATATAACAAAAATTTGCTTTTTCCACAGGTTCACTCCTCCCACCACGACCACATAATCAACCACTCGATCCCTGAAACCACGTTCCGTTGCATCACAGTGGCAATAGTGGCCGTTGCCCTGTTCATCAGCCTGTTAATACCAAACATAGAACTGGTGCTCGGCCTCGTAGGGTCTACGATAGGTGTGTTGATCTGCGTCGTGTTTCCTGCTGCGTGCTTCGTCAATGTGACGTTCAAGAATACTAATGAAAGGGTGTTGGCTAAGGTAAGTTTGCTTACGTCCGTCGCCCCCACATATCAGGATATGGGGTAGCGGCGCGTAGTGTTCCACGCGCGCCACTCTTAGACGTCGCGGAGGGAGTGTAACACCTAACTCTTCTCCCTCCCCCCCCCCCCCCCCAGAAACAGAAACACTTTTCTAACTTGTTTATGAACTTTGTTCCAGGGCGTGTTAGTACTCGGCCTGATCATAATGGTACTAGGAACGTACGCGAACCTGCAGGTAGCTGAGAGCAGCATCGAACATTACGATGAAAAGTACACGCAGGAGCGCATTGATAAGATCGTTGAGGACTTCTTCGAGAATCGGGATAAGGATGGTATATCTTTTGGATATAATAAATAAATAAATAATAATATTCCACAACTTTCACACAACGCCATCTAGTCCCAAACTAAGCAGAGCTTGTGCTATGAGTACTAGACAACTGATAAACATACATACATATATTTCTAAATACATACATATTATAGATAAATTACACCCAGACAAAGAATAAATGATCGTGCTCATCACACAAACATTTTTCCTAGGTGGGAATCGAACCCACGACCTTGCGCATGCAGCAGGCAGGGCCACTGACCACTAGACCAACAGGCCTGTCAAATAATGTTTGTTTTATTGAGTGTGTTTTGTATGTTGTTTGAAGTATGTAGTTCGAATGTAAATTATAATTTTTAAACGACTACAAAAAAGTAAGGTTTTGTATTTTTCTCACTTTATGCGTATTGTTAATCTGCTTTCCAAGCGCAAATGTGGCTTTATTTATTTATTTTATTATTTATGTACACAGTAAAAAAACAAATGGATATGACATAATTACTAAACACTAATACAAAATACTTTAAGTATGCAAATATTTAGAAAAAAAAAAAAAAACACCAATCTCATCACTACGATATCACCCGTTGCCACTTCCAAAAGAAACAAACTCTTGATTTAAGTTATATATCTGTCTCATTACAGAAGTATATTTGAAGCCGCCATCAAATAACGAATTACAAAAGAAACCTCCCGATACTATAGTACAGAACAGTGTGGCACTTAACATGGAGAGAAAAGATTCAGAAGTACAACCGCCAAACCCCGTCCCACCAGAATCACAATTAAATGAGAAAATGGTTCTTACAAAGAACATAATAAAAACAGAAGATAAAGAGACTTTAAAAGAACGTGAAGTAAAAGAAGCTATCGACAAAGTTTCAGAATCACATCCCAGAAATCTTAAAACTAAGTTAGAAACTAAACTAGCCAATGGCGTCAGTAACGGCGAAGCTCAAAAACCTAAAGAAGACAAACCACAGTCCAACGAAGACAAAATAGACATGATGAAACAACAAAAACTTATTGAAACGATAAAACAACATGGCGAAGAACAGAAAGAGTTGATAAAAGAACAAAAGGAAATTCTAGACGAAATAAAGAAGACGAAAAAAGAACTACAACAGAATAAAAATGAAGCTGTAGAAGCTAGTGAAGCAAAGAAAATAGCCGTGGAGAGTATAAAACAAATTGCTGATATGGCGATTAAAAGTATCGGCGGTGTATCAGAAAAACCTGACTTAGTTAAAAATGATGTACAGGCTGAAGAAATCTTGGAGAAGTTAACGAATGACGCTGTACAGGAGATAGCTAAGAAAGCTGTGGAAACTATAGAGGCCATTCAAGATATTAAACCTGAACAGCAAAATATAGCGCAACCTGTGCAAGATAATCTGCCAAATGCTCAGGCTAATGTCCAAGCAAATCCTGTACAAAATGTCCAAGAAAATCTCGCACATAATGTACAGCCCAATCAGAATGTACAGGCCAATCAAAATGTACAGACGAATCAGAATGTACAGCCCAATCAAAATGTACAGCCACAAATACCAGTCAACCCACAAGTTCCACAAGTTGCTAACCCTCCTGCGACACGAACAAAAGATGAAGCACCAAATAATATAGTTCCACAAGCTAACAATGCTGCTAATCAAAATAATGCCCCCGTAGCTCAAAATGTTGCAAACAATAATGTGAATATAAACAATGATGCTGTTGCACAAAAACTTGGACGTATTGTAAATCAACAACCAATACAAGAAATAAAACCCGTTGTAAATGAAATACCGAAACCCAACGCACAAATACCAAATAACGTACAAAACCCACCACAAGTAGCAAATAAACCTTTACATTTAGAAAGTGATGCAGCGAAACAACATTCTCATTCTCCAGACGAACCACAGTCATATAAACGAGGCGAAGATACACAAGTTAAACCTGAAACAAAAATTGTTCAAAATGTGCCTCTACCTATAGTAAACGAATTAGGTAACAATCAAATGAAAATCGATAAAAAAATGGCTGCTCAAAAACCCATCGATGATATTCAAATCAATGTGCCACCTAAAGTTCAAAATAATGGTGCTAATATACAATCAAATGGGAATTATATACCAATAGCTAATGCTGTCCCAAGTGTCAACCCAGTACTCGTTAGACAGAAAAGGGAAGTAGTGGATTGTAAAGAAAAATTATCGTTAAAACCTGAAGATAAACAGATTTGTAGTAACTTAGTTGATGGTAACATGAAAGATTCTGTAGAAATGCTTCCAAGGAATATGGATATAAATGAAATAGCATTACCTAAGCACTTGCCTATGGATGTAAATATCTTACACCATATAAGTAGACAACTTAAAAGTTTCGATAAAGATGAAAGGTAAGGTCAAGTGCACTAAATATTAATAGTAATTATGATGCATTTATTTTGTTGATACGTTTGTAAACGACAGTATTCTTGATAAGAACTCTTTTTGAGTTCTTTAAGGGTTTTGAAATAAGGACTTTTTGGATGAGATTCAAAATTTTTGAGATTTATTGCCATAGTAGATACTTAAAATTAATTTATTGAAAAAATTACGGAAATTGTAAGATGCTTGTAGGATTATTAATCATAATACAGCGTGTAACGGAAGGGGGGTATCAACCCTGAAGGAGGTGAATGTGCTCATGAAACTCAACAACTTTCCCCAAAGAACATAGGTCGAAATATGAAAAAAAAAAAATTGCCCCTCCCATAGTAAATCAATCAGCTGGTAGTCAGTTTTGTAAGGGAGGGCCAAATTTTTTTTTCATATTTCGACCTATGTTCTTTGGGGAAAGTTGTTGAGTTTCATGAGCACATTCACCTCCTTCAGGGTTGATACCCCCCTTCCGTTACACGCTGTATATGTGTTTAAAAATGGCGTTTGCAGCAGTATAAATGTATTCAAGTTGTTATAAATGGTCGCAGAACATCACTTTGTTTGAATCACAAAACTGTCTTAGTTTGATGTGATCTTCCAGGTTCATTTATTAGCACTATCGAATAGATAAACCTCGGTTGCCTCAGATGCCAGACGCCGGTAATAAACCCGCGAGATTTCTAATTAATACTTTGTAAATCGCATAAAGTCAAAATGTAATGATGAGTAAGAAAACTTGACTGATTGTGTATTTAATAAAAATATTTTAAATAATATTTATTGTTTTCAATTACAACCGTCCGCTTTAATCCTTAAGAAATGACAAGCTTTTATTATTGTCGACTAATAAAATCTTGGTGCGACAATGGGTGAGCCACATAAAAGTTTATGTGCCGCATCAAAATAGTGGGTCGGTCCGGCAAAGAGCTAGAGCTAAGTTTATTTATAGAGAACCATGATCTTGGTGTTATGTTTGACAAACACTGGTTAATACTCAAGCATTTGCTAAGAAATTTTAATTTCAATAGCCTCCTTCATAATGAACAATATAGCTTTATGAAAGTTCGTTCAACTACAGCTGCGGGTGTTACTCTGCTGAAACACATTTAACGCATGGGGGAGCTTACAAAATGCTATTGGGGTTTTCTGTGACCTCTAAAGCCTTTGATTGTGTTCACCATGACACACTTGCGAAAATACGTAGTTTTCGCAATTTATTACGTTGAGAGCTTCTACGTAATAAATTCTTGTTTACATAATAGGTTCCAATGTCTAGATGATTGTGTGAAATCTTCCGGGCTACCAGTTCAGTTAGGTGTACCTCAAGGCTCAAAAGTAGGTCCATTCTTGCTCTTCTAGGTCCATTCTGTAAACCATCCGGTCCATTCTGTGACTCAAGCTAAACTGGTTGTTTACTTAAATGACACAAAAATGTATACCGCGTTGTATTTTTGAAATCTTTTGAAAACTTCAAAACAAAGTTTTGAAGAGGAGTTTTAGTATCCAAGAGGAGCTCGCGAATAAATTTGTAAATCATCTGCATAAAGTAAAGGGGATAGAACACCACCCCGAGGTACACCGGAAATTCGAATTGCCAATTCCCGTAATTAAAAACAAAATCTAGTCGCAGTCTCATTTCAGCGACAATTCATGTCAAGAACTTGTCAAAAATGTAGAAATTTTAGAGGTATTTTTCACAGATGAAGACAGATCAGACTGTGAACGTTCTGAACACATTACCATTACCATTATTATGTATACCATATGGTATACATAATAAAGAGTATTCTATTCTATTGTGTCTCGTTCAGTGTGTGTTCTGTAATTTATATAAATTACAGACATAAATATAGAAATTTTACAAAGTGTGACACAACGAGCGGTCTTATCGCTAAGAGCGATCTTTTAAAGACAACCTTTAGATAGAAGTTTTATTGTTATTACATCGAGGGGCGGTAAGTGTTCCGCAATGTTAAAATTACGAGAATTGCCTCTGCTCTATTGCAGTGCCATAGGATAATTTTGTTATATAGTTGACTTCCACGCAGCCAAAGTCGGGCTGAAGCTAGTCCAAAATATGATTTTATGAAAAGGAGTGGGCAAAGTGGGGAAACTTCAGTTTCCGTAGTGAAAGACAGATTCTATATTAATGGGAGTTGATTTATTATGTTATAAATGCAAAAACAAAACTGAAACCTTATAACTTTCACGATAAATATAAAATAATTTAGTTCTGAAATTATTTCTTCTTTGTCTCCTTATTTTCATCTACAGCAGTTTTCCTTGACCTGGAAGCAAAATGAAAATATTTGTTTATTTGTTCGAATATATTTCTCCCGGTTCGTGAAAGCCTAAGCAAGTCTTTAATTAAATCTGATGTTCTTTTTTGTGATTATTTGACGACAATAGCACTGAGACACGCATTAAAAAAATAGGCTTTTTGTAAATGGGGGACGCGCTGAGATGATGAATAAATAGGTACATAAAAACATTCTCAACTTACCAACTAAGAACAGTATTACAAAACCGGTTATTTTCAGCAGAAATTACTATTTCATGTCTGTATTGAAAAAAAAACCCTCATCGAAATTATCCTAGCAGTTTTTGAAGAAAATGGTAACTGACATACATACAATCTTTTATTCCAATCGCAGCATAAACTGAGTAATACTGACTTTGTCTGAATTTTGACTTTCAATATCTACGTAACCAGAAAATTCCCAGGTATGGTCCAGTACAAAAAAATATCACAATGACGGGGAGCAGTGACTCGGTTCGTTAAGCGTCTTTTTACACCCGTTATAATTAATGGGCTTTGGGCCTAAATAAAGCACTTCCAGTGTTACCCCGGTACTCAGAATCATTACTTAAAATGAATCAATCATTAACTTTAATAATTGACAAGTATAAATTGGAATGCAGTCAGTCAACAAAAATATGTCAGATGAAAAACATTGTTGTTGACATTTGTGCCAAGATATGCTGGTTAATAAAAGTTAATGATTGATTAATTTTAAGTGAAGTCTCTGAGTGCGGCAGATAAGTTCGTATCTCACCTCTTCCCAGATTCGGAGTTAGCTTGGCTAGTAGAGGACACAGCGGAGGCGGTGCGTCGCGAGCGGCGCGCGGGCGTGGCGGGCGGCGCGGGCGCCTCGCTCTCCAACGCCGCGGGGGATTCTATTGGACTCTCGCCGTCGCCTTTCTGTAATCGGAGTTGGATGAGATTTCGTTACATTCAGTTTTGGCGTTATAAGTACAATATCGTCAAAGGACTAAGGCACCTTCGCTGACGAGGAAGCGACTAGCTGTCGACTATTTTCTCAAACGTACAATAAACGTAGGTCCCGTGTCAGTAAAAAAAGATACAATAATATATTAATTGTTGATCGCTCACTGTTTACACTGCCGGCGAGAACTCTCTATTGTACGTTTTTTGAGCGAGAAAATAGTCGATAGTTAGTCGTTTCCTCGTCAGCTATGAGACGTGCCTAAAGGACTGGAAATTACTTGCAGAATAATGATAAGGCTGTTTCTTTTTTTTACAACAAGGAAACAGCCGAAGAAATATGAACCGATGATACAGACTGCTGCCGTTTCCCTATTCACATGAAAATTGCAATTATGAGCAGAAGTTATAAAAGGTTTATGAATATAGTTTTAATAAAAGGTATTCCTCGAAAGGATATATGGATTATTATTCAACGATACCAATGCATGTTATCCTTATGAGTTTGTGGAGGGCTAGATATAAGCTGGAGGATGTCGAGCTGTTTCTTCGTATCGGCAAAAAAGAGCTGAGGAATCGACGGGTACTTCAATTTTATCACTAGCGGTATTCTCTATTCCTTTTTTAATTATTGTTTTCTTAACACGTTCAACGCCACGAAATAAAATAATAAATTTCCATTCAGGCCATGTCGGACAATGTTGGGCGACACCAGTATGTTCCGTTCGGGCCGTGGGGTTAGACATGGGTCTGTCAATGTTGTCCGACAGTCAGACCTATGTCTAAACGTCTCCTCTGAGACGTCGGTAAAGAATACAAGGCAATATTGTACGCAGCATGACCCGCGCGACCTCCTCGAACAGTGTAATCACATCAGCACTCTAAAAAAATATATATGTTAGAAAGTTATGTTTGTTTTTCTGATAATGTTCTTGCATTAATAAAACAAAAAGTCGATTTTTTTGTCAATTTTAAATGTTTTGTGTGGCTTATAGGGAAATTTTGTGTCGCCCAGCAATGTCCGACATGGCATTGAACGTGTTAATTGATTGATAATACAAGACATACAATACATACCCTAACATCAGTAGAGGTTCGCCTGCTTTTAGGAGTGTGTAGCGCTTCACAAGCGCGATTGAAGGACTTGCGACGACCGCGCGCCGAGCTATCCGTGCCCATTGGCGAGCCGCGGTCGGGACTGCTGACTGAGGAAGATACGGTGATAAGATGTAAAAGAGATAGGAAATGTAAGTGATAATAATCAAAACCTTCAGTAAAACTAAATAAATACTATATCTATGAGTTCGATTCTTGTGAATACTAATAAACTTTTCTGTTTTTAATAAACTCTAATATACTTTATTGCAATAAACAAAAAAAAAAAATGCACCATTTGTAAATGTGGTTATTTATTTTGATAGCCCAAAACAGCACATAGTTTTGTGTTTGGTTTATATAAAGCTGATATCAGGCGCTAAACTTTTTGTTAATTTATTACTGACATCTTTCACTCGAAGTGAAACGACTGGACAAAAAAGAATCGAAAGTGAAAAATAAATTCAGTAGTGCGACGATGAACGATGTTGGAATTCGACATCTTTCACTCGCGCTCCGAATGATCGAAAAATGGAAAGAAATAAGCAAATGAACGTTCATTCCTATGTCATTTTCACGGTGTCGTGTTAACGCGGAATGAAACAAAAATTACCATTGACTCGAGTGAACCATTTACTTGAGTGAAGCATCTAATTGAGATCGAGATGAGTTTCATTTTAGAAACTCATACTCTTTCAATTTTGAATCTCCCTTCCTCTGGCGTTTACGTTACTTACCAACATCAACAGACACTCTTCTGTTAATTTTTGCCGCCCGCGGCATAGCTTTAGTTTCAGACGCAGCTCTGCCAAGACGCGCTGTAATTTGGGAATGATTTACTACAGTGCAGACTACTAACGAAACTTCATGCAGTTACAAAAATAAATAAAATCGCAAATTAATACAAGCTTTCCGAAGGATACTCACATCTCCGTTGTTTGCTGGCGTCTGAAGCAAGGGATTCGGGCGATGGGTTCGATTGAAGCTCGTCAATATCCGGGGTCCCTAAGCAAGCGTTAGAACAATGCTAGTTATAAAGGAAAAACATGCAAAGGTTGAAAAAAAAAAGAGGTTCGGTACTAATATTTTGTTTTATTATTTGCCTCTCACTCGCATGTATGAGTTAAGAGTGAGAGGGGAAACAGTGCAATAGTTAATTTAGTAAGGGATTGGGAACGCTAGTATTATTTGTTGTTAATTGCCTCCCGCTCACTTGTATGAGTTTAGAGCGAAAAGAGTATAGTAAAGCCGTTTTAATGTAATTCTTAGTATTTATTCCTTGTTAAGTTGGGGCCTCTAAGTGTACTGACATAGTGTGATAAGTATATTATTATCAGTGATCGAATAATCGGGCGCTAATATGCCTAACCTTCACTTTTATTCCCACGAAAGAATATTACGGACATACCTTTCAGAATCCCGGATCCCAATATCGTTTGAAATTCCTGAGATTGGTAAAAATGTTACCTGCATATTACGGTATTTAGAGTAAAAACTATTAAAATCCGCTGTCACTTTGTCTGAACGTAAAATGGAACGACCTAGGAGTGAAATTCGTACATTATCTGTGGTAAAATGTCAGCTATATAATGTAAATATGTTTAATTTCCTGTAACTTTATGATAGTTTTTCTCAAAAACTATGCGTTTGCTGAGTTTGGGATTTTGTGATAGTGTAATAAATAATATATAATAATAGTACAGTGAAGCCGATTCGATCACTAATATGTTAGACAGATAAATCGATTTCCACTACTTGACCAAATTGTGCACATTATCATTTTTTATTGATATTCCATTAGTATTGAATAAAATAAAGATACTAAATCAAAATAACCACTGCTATAATTTAATTAAGTTTGTTATAATTGTTTTTACAATTTTTTTCAATCCCGGGAACCCGGGATTACTTATTTATTCAGAAAGGTATGTCCATATTATTCTTTCGTGGGAAGAAGTTTAGGTATACAAGCACCCGATTATCCGATCACTGATTATTATGCATTAGAAATTTGTGCATTTCTATGAAAAAATGTATTATGTCCCATAGGTGATCTGTTTGGGCAGGTTATGTAGATAATAAAAGTAAAGAGGAAGAAACATGCTATTGAAGCAGGGCCTTCTATTTACACCAAACTCATTGTACCCATTGTATGGTTCTTACTACAAAGCAAATGACGAAATCAAAAAATAATTGTATGTGATTTACGTCAAGTAAAAATGTTTGAGTTAGGGCTGATTTTTCAATCGACAGATAATTTTTATTTGTGGAATAAAATTGACGTCTTACAGGTTTTGTATGGAAGAACTATCAAAAATAAAAAAATAAAAATATTCCTCCGATGAAATTATGTGGCCTTGGAAAAATCAGTCCTTAGTAAAATACAACATGTATAAAATAAAAACAACTAATTGATGCAGCTACTTTCATAAAAAAAGTGCCTCTATAAAATCATAAATCGAAAAACAAATAATTTTAGGCACTAACTTATAGGTTTAGAAAGATGTGGATGATGACGGTTTGTCATCATCCACATCTTTCTAAACCTACAAGTTACCTTCAAAATCAGTCTTATTCAGCAGACTGATCCTGTCAATAGGCTGCACATCAAAGGCCGCGGAATGCGTCGATGACGCGTCGTCGTCATCAACTTCTGAGGCGACGGAACGTGACGTGTGTGAGGTGCGGGACGCCGTGCTGATGCGGCGGCGAGGGGAAGCCGCGGGCTCCAGCCAGGACTCGAGCACGGCTTTTTGGTGGCGGGTCAGTCTGTGGACGGGTGGATTTTAGGAGTATTATATTATGTGGTATGGTCTGCATTATGAGAATTTTTTGGGAACATTTTTTGGTGTATTTCGCTAAAACTGAATATCGGAACTTGTATCGGAGTCCTAACACAGCTTGAAAATGCAAATCCAGAAGGAAAGGTCTGGTTGCCCCTAAGATATTTTCGGATTAAATGAACTATGTAAGCATATGTGACATTGCAATCAATTAGGTACCTCAGTTTGGGAAAACTTCAAAAGTCTCCATATGTGCCATATGTAGTTCAACAACAAAATATAAGAAGATTTAATAAACAAAAAAGTGATCTTATAAACGTTCCGTTTTCCTTTTAAGGTCGGAACCCTAAATAGTCGGACGAAAAGGATAGCCAGATTGTTTGATCATTTATTTTAAGTTGAGTGTATGGTGTATTCCAAAAAGAAGTTCAAACAAAAGGGAATGTGTAAAAAACGTATAAATCTTACCTTCTCGCACTAGAATATTCATTGATAACATCTTCAGCCTCCATCTTCGTTCCCTCTTCGGCAATAACTTCCGGTATCACAGACAGTTCTGGCTTGGTCACCAGCGTGGGCTTCCGGCCCTTCCTAACGGCCCTGTCTCCAGCATCTTCACCAGCCTTACCCACGAAAGAACTTTCTGAAGCCACACTTTCGTTATCATCTAAATTCTTGCTGCGCGAACGCGTAGATCTACGTTTAGGTGTGGTTATGGTTGGGGATTCGTCTAGAACGTTTGATTCATCCAGCTTGCCTGACATTTCACGGGATACGCGTCTTGTTATTATTTTTCTGACTTCGGCACTGGTTGGGGTCTTTGCCCGCCTTCGAGATTGGGTTGTTTGTTCAGATTTTTCCGGAGTTTCTAGTTCTGTGTCTATGGATTTGTTTGAAGCGACCGACTGGGTGCGTTTTCTTGTTACTGGTGTACGAATTTCGATCTCTTTCTCGGGTTCTATGGTGGATTTGTTTGAGGATGTTGATTTGGCACGTTTTCTTGAGCGCGTTGGTTTTGCTGCTTCTTTTTCGGCAGTTTCTTCTGCCTTTTCTGTCACTTGCATTTTTTCTGTAATTTCTGGTGCCTTTTCAGTAAGTTCAGGAGCCTTTTCTGTCACTTGCATTTTTTCTGTAATTTCTGGTGCCTTTTCTGTAATTTCTGGTGCCTTTTCAGTAAGTTCAGGAGCCTTTTCAGTAAGTTCAGGAGCCTTTTCAGTATGTTCAGGAGCATTTTTAGAAATTTCGGTAGTTTTTTCTGTATCTTTTAGAACATTTTCAGTAGGTTTTGGTGTTTCTTCAATAACCATAGGAGCTTCTTCAACAACCACCGGTTCCTTTTTAGTAACCTCTGGTACTTTTAAAACAATCTCTTTTTCTGTAACCTTCAATTCTTCTTCGACAATCATTGGTTCTTCCTCAACAGCTTTGGACTCTTTTTCTGCAACCTCTGTAACCTTTTCTTCTTTTTCTGCAACCTGTAGTACTTTTTCAATTACCTTTGGTGCTTTTTCAATAACCATTGGTACTTCTTCAATGACTTTGGGCTCTTTTTCGACAACCTCTGGCACATTATGAGCGAGCTGTGGCACTTCTTCCGGAACTTCTGGTACTTTCTCTGCCTCCTTTACTAATTCAATTGTAATCTTCTTATCTATTTCTGTAGGAACTATATCAATATGACTAGGACCGTCTACATTGTCGACTGGAGTTGAGATTTCAACTTGTACTGCAGCTGGTTCGGGTACTGTAAAAAAAAAAATAACGATATTGTTAGAATGTCTATACACTTATTTGCTAGTTATGAGTATTTCTTCTTAATATTAACCCTTAACTGCATGCATCGTGATGGAAATTTCCATCAACCAATCCAATGCCATATTCTCGTTTCCACAGAGCACGGGGATTCCCCAATTGTTAGAGATATTCAATTAATTTTGTTCGTTCTGATTACATAAAGATGTAAATGTCCACCAAGCCATTTATAAAAAAAAAAGTATATTTATGAATATATTTTTTTGAATATTTTTTCCTTACTATAGAGCTAATGTTACGTCCAAATAAATATAATTTGCTTAAAAAGTAAAAATCATGAAATTAAGGGTTAATACACTAGCTTCTGCCCGCGTCGCCCGCCCGTGCTGTTAATTCCTTTTCGCTTAGCGTTCTTTCTTTCTTTCTTTTTTGCTCGGCTGCTATGGGTCCGTGATGCGTGATGTTAAATAGCCTATAGCCTTCTCCAAAAATTGGGCTATCAATAATGCAGCAACAATTTTTCAAATCCAACTTAGTTTCAGAGATTAGCGCATTCAAATAAACGAAACTCTTCAGGTTTTTTATTAGTATAGAGCAATAAAAATAAAAAAAAATAAAAACTTAAGGTACAGACGCCAGCACATCAAGATACTACAGTCTGTCACCATTCTTTAATAGATTTTCAACTTTATCGCTAAAGCATAAGGTTCAAATTTGATTGGGGAGATTTCACAGTTTCGGGTAGCTTGATGTGCTGGTGTCTGTATATTTACGGAAGACTTAGATTCATTCTTGTAGGACAAAAAAGGTTAAAAAAAAAGTTATTCAAACAATCATTTTTAACTTAATATTAATATTTTATGTCTTACCTGTATCGATTTGCTCAACAGGAGTTTCACCACTAGTATTAACCTTATCACTTTCACCAGAATAGTTAAGATTTATATCCGACTTATCAGATTTAACTGAAGAATTATCATCAGTCATCAGAGAGAAGTTAGCTTGGTTCAGCGGATCATTAGAGCTTTCAATCTGTGTTAGGTTCTGACTATCAAATGTACGTGTATCTTTTATTTCTGTTTCTTTTTCCTCTATTTCTACAACTTCGATGTTATTTTCTTCTGATTCTGAGGTATCTATGGACGGTTCGTCTATTTGTAGTTTGTCGCTAGAGTCATCAGAGTCCTTAATTGATATCACTTCTTCGTTTTCTTCGTCGTCCTCTTCGCTTGATGAGCTTGACTGAAAATAAATGTTTTTGGTATCTACATAGGGAATATGGGTTTACATGTTAATATTTCTAAACTAGAAGATGTTTTTACTTCTATTTTTTTTCTTTTTTACATAATACGCTTTTAAAAATAGCTTACAAAATCTCTGACTCTAAAATCAACGAATTAAAAATGCTAAGGAAATTCTCGCATGTCTAGCATGAAAATGGATACTGAATAAGCCATACATCTTTTAACTAAACTAATTTTACTTCAACGGATCTTGGCACTATAAAAAGTAATCGTAAATAAATAATAAATGCAACAATATTTCATAACAAATAATGTGTATCTAGTAAATTACCAAGTTGATTTTGGGACATATTTTACCATCACTGGTTGTCAGATCTTTTGTCGCAGAATGTTTGCTTTTTTCAGTCTTAGAAATCTGCTGGCAAGCGAATTATTAATATAACGAAGAATTCATGAGCCAACATTGTAATAGGGATGACGAGTTGATGACTAATATTAGAAATGTTTGAATAAACAATGTAATTTCAAAGAAGTCATAGTATAATGAGATAATCGAAATAATCTGTAGATCGATGGAAATATGAAGAAGTTACAACGCATTAAAAGTTTTAGGAAGGGATTATTTCCGTTATTGTCGCTCGGTACGGACAATGTATGGCGCTACACTCTATCCACTAGGTTAATCGTTTTTTGACAGATGGAACCAGTGATTGCAGCTACATAACATTTCGATTATTTACACTTTAATTTGAATGTAGTATCGATTATCAATTTTTTGCTATAGAATAAAAAATGGTGCTGTTTCCATGTCTGTGATTATTATTATTAAGTACAATATTTATTTGATTGTTTAATTTTCGGTGTACAAATCCCGCTATATAAATCCATTGGATTCTTTTCAAAATATTATATACGTATTTAGGATTGTTTAATTTATATATTTTATTGATATTTGAGTAGATGCAAAGTTTTTCTAGACTGATTTACCTATGATATAAAATAAAATATTTAATATGCAGAACAATTATATACATTTTTTGTAAAAACTGATACACATTATGGTATTATAATGTCTGTAAGAAGTCATAAATAAAGTAATTCAATAAGATAAGGCACTTTGTATAGGGTGACTGGTAATTAGTGACCGATACTTAAACACATGATTCTACTCATGACAACAAACAACTTTTACTATCGGACCAAATCCGAAATCGCGAAAAAAAATCAGCTGTTCCCTACATTTATGTTCGTACGAATCGTCAAAATGTAGGGAACAGCTGATTTTTTTTTCGTCATTTCACTTTTTGTCCCATTATAAAACTTGTTTGTTGTCATGAGTAGAATCATGTGTTTAAGTATCGGTCACTAATTACCAGTCACCCTATATATTTATTTTAGTACGCATTGTAAAGTTAACTTTTACGTAATCTGGAATAGTTACGTTCTAGGCACTTGTCAAAAGACGGTTAACCTAGTGGACAGAGTGTAGTATGAAGTTACATAGTCATGACGTCACGTCTGTGATAGTGTCGTCTCTGTCTAGCAGTTATTTTAAATCGTTTATAACTTGGGAATTTTTAAGCTTTTACACTTTTTATAATATTGTTTGGACTATTTGTACACCATATTTTTTAGAGTTTAAAATAAAACTAGTCTCATCATTCCTATTAACGAACTAAAATGCGACTTAGGGTCGGTGCATTCAAAGGTCTGCGCTGACTCTTAGTCTAAGAGAGACGCTTAACGTGAAATTAATCTTCACGTAGACAGGAATGTAGGGTCCTGTAGACCAAAATGCTGAATTAATTGCGAAATTACATAAATAATATGTAATTATGTATTGTGTAACTTACCTCATTTAGAGAACTGATCTCCGACTCTTCTTCAGCCTCAACTTCTTCATCACTCGCTGATAGATCACTGATATCCAGCTCCTCATCAGACATGTCCTGAATCTCGTCTATCTCCCTCTCTATCTCTCCTATTTTCTTCTTCTCTTTCTGTTCGGCTGCACTCTGCTCCTGAGTCACATTTTCTTCCATTTCTGCATCGCTATCATTAGTCATTAAACTGGATGGTTCTTGAGACATTTTAGAATCGTCTTTGAATTGTGAAGCTTCACCAATACTGCTTTGAGCACTGCGTAAGACAGATTTCTCGAAATCAGTTTGTATCATTTGTACGAACGCTGCAAAAGGTTTTGAAAGATTTTTGTCTGTTTCAGTGACGTTTTTATCTTCTTGTGTACTAGATTCTTCAGCAACACTGCTCTCATAACTTTGTAAGACAGATTTGTCGAACTCAGTTTCGTTCAAAGTGAATGCTGGGAGCGGTTTCAAGACTGAGTCACTCTTTTGTATAACGACTTTTTCTTCGCGAATGCTGACTGAGGTATCATCTACACTGCTTTGGAAACTATGTAGTACTGATTTCTCTATACAAGTTTCATGTAGCGTAGTAAATGCTGGGAGAGGTTTAAGTTCTGATTCGATGGTACTTTTATCGGATTTCGGTTCTTTTTCTGATATTGTAGTGTCTGTAGAACTTTGTAAAACTGATTTGTTGACTATAGGAGATAGAGTGACGTCCATTAGGCTGGGGACTTCTTTGAACGCTTTCATTGGAGTGCATTCGATAGCGACTGCGGGTTTCTCTTCGGGAGATTCGGTTTCCATCTCCAGTTCAGCTTGTTTTGCTTTAGCAATCAAGATGTTTTCGAAAGCTTTGCGAGATAGAGATTTCTTGGCACGTGCTGAGGATTCTAATCTTGGAGACATTAGTTTTTCTGGTGTTTTGGATCTGCTCCTAGAATTACGACGATAACATTAAGATATGTACATTGAGAAAGGCAATTATTTGGTGTAATACATTGGCTTCTAAATGAACATACCTTAGACTGCGTGGGGTTTGTTTCAAGACCAGTTCTTGAACCGCCTCTATTTCTGGGGTACGTGAACGGCTCCTACGAAAAATAAAAAAAATATAATTTTGAAAATCTATATATTTCAATATCATCATCATCATCTGCCTAGCCTTTTCCCAACTATGTTGGAGTCGACTTCCAGTCTAACCGGATGCAGCTGAATACCAGTATTTTACATGGAGCGACTGCCTGTCTGACCTCCACAACCCAGTTACTGGGTAATACGATACCCCTAGGTAAGACTGGTTGTCAGATTTTCGGGCTTCTGACAACCGTAACGACTGTCAAAGATCTACGAATGACAGCCGGGACCAACGGCTTAACGTGCTTTCCGAGGCACGGAGGGGTCTCGGTATGTAAAGATGGTCACCCATCCACAGACCAACCGCGGCAAGCGTAGCTTAACCTGATCGATCGACCTATGCGGCTGTTATTATTTAGCCACGGGCCCCTCCAAAATCTATATATTTCAATACATTATTAAAATTACGAATATGCAAAGAACTGACTAATACGAAAATTTGCCGTCGACCGAATTATTCTTAAATTGACGTATTAAATACAGAGTCTTAAAGACAATCCACAGGAACATTGACACAATAAAAAAAAAAGAGCTGAATACAGTTTTCTTACCTTAAACTACGTCGTGACGACGGCGATGATGAACCAGGCGACTCAGTGTTTGAAGACTTGGTCGGTGACTCGGTAATAGCTTCCAGTTTAGGAGACTCCAACACGCCTTTGTCGAGGCGTTCGGGAGTGCGGGATCTGCTTCTGTTATGAAAAAAGGCGTTTGTTGATAGTCCTTTGTAGGTAAAAGAGATCATAAAATGTAAGAACTATGAACTCGAGGCACAAAGATAGAAAGATAATTTATTTGTCAAACATGCGTTTACATAAACTGAGTAATCAGACATGCAAGGTGTTAAATACTATGTTGTGAGCGTCCATGCTTTGCCAGTAACGGCGTACAAAGGATATACATAGAAACCACATATTATCACACTTCACACTAATATTATAAAGGCGAAGGTTTGTGTGTGCGTGTGTGTATGTTTGTTACTTCTTCACGCTCAAACGGCTGGACCAATTTTGATGAAATTTGGCACACAGATAGTTTATAACCAGGATTAACACATATAATACTTTTTATCCCGATATTCCTACGGGATCGAGACTTATGCGGGTGAAACCGCGGGGCGCAGCTAGTATGCAATAAATTATACCACATATTTGTTATCACCTTTTCTGACGATATACAAAAAATGAACGAAGTCGGTCGCGAAAGTGGTGTACGTGTTTAAATATACATATTCACACAAACATCCTGTTTACAGTATACGGAAAACAGGATGCCTGTGTGAGTATATATATGTATTTAAACACGTACACTACTAAACGGGATCCTGCAAAAAACCGTACCTGCAAAAAACGGGATCTTGCCGTGGGAAGGGGCCCTTAAATGGTAACCAACTTTTTGTATGGACAATCAGGTAACATAACAAGCTTATAACTTTGTGATTTTTCATGATACAGTTTTGAAATTCTGTACATAGATTCTTTGCATAAAAATACTAGACACCTGTTTCGGGTTTCGCATTTACTAAAAATGATGTTGTATACGTATAGCAGTAATCATACTTTACCGGAGTTGTCTCGGCACACTGAGCGTGGTCCTCACCGCATGCGGTTCGCTCTCAGTTTCCTGTTTGGGCTGCTCGGGTATGGGAGCTAGTGGCGAAGTGCGCGGACTTAACTCTGGTGTTCGCGACCGGCTCCTATGATGAAGTAGAGATTTAATCTTTTGTGGAGCTTGACGAATCACGAATATACAACGTGTAACGTTAAATGCGCAAAACCTGAAAATAGTTTGATCAGAATAACGAGCAGAATTAATTGAACCACTTTTTAATATAGGTCACATTTTTTAAAAAAATCTTCATTAATAACGTTGCCGTGTCTATTTATTAATAGGTCAAGCAAGCCAATGTCAGCGCGTCGTCGCAGCGGCCCGGTGACGACTCCTCCCTCGATAAAGCGTCGTCGCAGACGCAAGAAACGATCAGAATGGCCAGTAAAACTAAAATAGCACATAAAACCTTTACAATTTTTTTAATGACTTATTGTCTCTCTGAAATAGGTCAATTGAATTAAAAATCAGTTGGGGTTTCTGAGGTTTTGCGCATTTAACGTTACACGTTGTATAGATATATGTAACTTTATGGTAATTTGTTTCTTGCTACACTGCTACTAAGATTTATTATGGCGGGATGGTTCCGATTATGGCTTATTAATAGATTTTTATATATTTAGAGCAAAAACAGACATTTTATGAAGTGACATTCAACCTAAGGGTGGTAAAATAATTAAGAGGCTAACTATAATTAATATTATGATATACGTGACGTTGTGTAACGTGTGTCTCGCAAGTCATCAAGATATTTCGTTTAGTTGTAAATATACAAAAAAGGCAGTTACAATTGGACCCTGTTAAGCAGAAAAGATCCAACCAACATTTTGTGACTTTTGAGTAAATACGATTTGAACTTTAGGAGTGCATATAAAACTAACAAGTAGAGGAATACAAAAATGGAGGTTTGTTTGGTGAAAGTGACCAGACTGCTTGGATCTTTTTTTGCGTATATTAAGTTCGATGTGTTCTAACTATATATTATAAGGTGTTAAAAAATTAACCTCACAAACTTTAAGAGGTGCTTTAGACCATCGAACTGAACAACTTTCACTATGGGACCAACTCTGAAATCACAAAAAAAAAATCAGCTGTTCCCTACATTTTGACGACTCGTACGAACATAAATGTAGGGGACAGCTGATTTTTTTTCGCGATTTCAGGTTTGGTCCCATAGTGAAAGTTGTTCAGTTTGATGGTCTAAAGCACCTCTTAAAGTTTGTAAGGTTAATTTTTTAACACCTTATACACAACATGTAACGTTAAATCCGCAAAACCTGAAAATAGTTTGATCAGAATAACGAGCAGAATTCATTGAACCACTTTTTAATATAGGTCACATTTAAAAAAAAAATCTTAATTAAAAACGTTGCCGTGTCTATTTATTGATAGGTCAAGCAAGCCAATGTCAGCGCGGCGCAGCGGCCCGGTGACGACCCCTCCCTCGATAAAGCGTCGTCGCAGACGCAAGAAACGATCAGAACGGCCAGTAAAACTAAAACAGCACATAAAACCTTTACACTTGTTTTTATGACTTATTTTCTCTCTGAAATAGGTCAATTGAATTAAAAATCAATTCGGGTGTCTGAGGTTTTGCGCATTTAACGTTACACGTTGTATAACTCGATTTTCGACAAATTGCTAGTTTGATCTTTTCTGCTTAACAGGGTCCAATTTCAATAAGAAAATTTTCAATGGCGATACCAGAAAGCAATTTTATTTGATTTTCGTGAAATGTACAAATGGTGCTTCGGCAGTAATTCGATACATCAGTAAAAAGTTGTATTATCAATTTAATATTTTCTTACCTTGTTATTCTGCTACTGCGCAATGGTGTAACGATGGGCGAATCTACTCGTTCAGGCGTTGTAGGTCTACTTCTATAAGAAAAAATCAAAGTTCATTATCAAACCAAAAAAAAAAAAAAACTCAAAGGAAGCAATCGAATCAAAAACACCTCATATCTTATTATTTTCGGGGAAAAGTCATCAAATATCCTAAACAAAACATTATAATCGCCTTTTTCCTATGTTGGGATCGGCTTCCAGTCTGTTTAGACTGGATCCGTTTGGATGCATCTGAATACCAGTATTTTAAAAAGAAAGATAATACATTATAACAGACTAAAGGGGACTGATTGCATATCTGACCTCCACAACCCAGTAACTGGGAAACACGATATAAATATATATACATATGTCAGAAATGCGTTGATCTGTCGTTTGACTGATCGGCACCCTAATTGCGTAACACACTATTACTCTCAATTTGAATCATTTTGAAGCATATTGCTAATCTATTGCTCCATATGCTCGAAAAATGCGTTTGCTCAACAACGTAAATAACGCAATGAATGTTGTTGAACTGTCAAAATTACCCTGCAGGACACCAGCGCCACCAAATGGCGCTCGACAGAGTCTAGCCTGACGTTCGTGAGAGTCGACGAGAGCTATAGAGCGGTGTGGAGCGTGGAACAGCCACTCTTGGCAATAGCCAAGACCGTAAGGACGTGTATAGAAACTGTCGGGCGTCCCGTATCGTGGAGTTGTGTACGTACAGTGTGTGATTAATTTGTTTGTAAAATTATAATCTGATTTGAACTTCAACCGGTTTTTCTATTGCGCAATAACCAACACTACCCATAGTACGCCCACAGTAGTTAAAATATAGCTGATGATAACGAGAGAGACATATCTTCTCCGTCATATACAAAAACAAGGTATACTCACTTATTAACCAAAGGCGTACTCTCACTAGCCGCTCGAATCCCCTTCCTTCCTTTAGGGGTCTTCGGCAATTCCCGCCTCTCTTCGGTTAATTCCGTCTCTTTCGCACCCGTGACAGCTACATTCATCTCTATGACCGAACGGTTGACGTATGAATCGATTTGTTCGGTATCAATTTGACGTTCAGATGTTTCTGACGGGTACTTATGACGTTTTTCTCCGGAGTAACGTGGGTTTATGAGTGTTACGGGAATGTCTGCTATGCTTTCTATTGAAGTATTAGGATCGTCGGATAAACTACTGTTGACTGAAATTGAAAGAGATCGCCTTGCGCGAACTGTATCTTTGAACGTTTTTTTCGTCTTCACTGACTCTTCTGTGGCTAACTTCTTAGATGGAGACTCGAATGGATGGGTATCAGTCTGAAAGAAATTAACGTTTGTTAGAAAAGGAGCTATGCTAGATAAATAAACACATCTTATTTAAATTAATGGTTTTACGTTATGTTGATAGTTTTATTTGATCAAAGTTTCAGCAACTTGGCTTACTTAATATCGATATACTCTTTCCCGAATACTCTAAGTGCTTTAAGACGTCCTTAAAAGTATTACTGTTGCTACAATATACCTTATAGGTACAGAGACAGCTTAAGACAAAATAGAATTGCGCTTGCGTATTAAGCCTACATAAAAACTTACCATTGCATGCGACGTGGTAGTAACGAAGCTGTCAACAGATACGTCCATCTCTTTCTCTTGTACACCGGACGCGAATCGCTCCATCTCTCTCGCTCGCTGTACGTGTGGCGGGTCCACATTCGATGCGGGTGGCGGAGATGGTGTTGATTCGGATTCCGAAGCAGTTGGGATTGTGAAGCGAAGATGTCTGAAAAAATTTACATATTTTCTGGTTATTTTCACATAAAAATTACAACCAATGGAGGGCATTAAACTTATTAAATCCGCTAAATGCAACACTTTGGCCGTTGACATTCATTTGCGATTTTCAGTAATACAGATACAAAAGAAACTGAGCAAAGTAAATGTGGACGGAAATAGTGGGACTTTTAATTAGCTGCAGTAAAATGACATTTCTTACTGTCATTTCGTAAAAAAAAAAATATACCACACTATCTCTACTAGTGATGTGATTAAAACGCTATGAAACATCGTTTTAGGCCAGGATATTCGAAATTACTAAAATATTATTTATATTGATCAGAAAAATAAATATATTGTCAAAAACAGTCTAGATTATTTTATAGTTGAAAACATGGTATTTACAACTTTACTCGATCATAATAATTACGATTTTGGTCGTTTATCTAGTCGTACTAAATTTTTTTTTTTATTTTTACTCCAAAAATCATGTCGAAATATAGGCAGAAGTACTTTGAGGAGTGGTTCGTTGGAATCCTACCTAAACTCAAGCCGAACGCAGTACGTAGTAGATAAGGACAATGTGCCTTACCATTCCACAAAAATTGAAACACGAAAACATATTCTTGTTTCATTTTTTACTCTAAAAATCCAGCGATTGGAATGTCTCCGACACCCACCATACTCCCCGCACCTTGCTCCAACAGATTACCACTTTTTCTTTATCCCGTGTGTTGCTCCTGCCATGTTTTGTCTCTGCATCACCCTAAGGTTGACTGGCAGAAAATGCCTCAAGCAGGAAGTCCGTCTGTATAGTTTTTTTTTTTTACTTGTGCTTGAAGTTTTAATAAATAAAGAAATAATAGATTATGATGATGCAAAGATAACTAAAGGTAAGGTTAGTATGAACAAACTTGTTAGCGTCGCTGTAATGCGTGTGGTTGCTGGCAGTGTCCAGCAGTTCGTCGTCACTGTCTCCGAGGTACCGCGAGTCGACGGGAGAAGGAGCTTCTCTGTCCATGTCGGAGTTTCTTCGAGTCTGAAAAGTAATATTAGTATCATCATCTGCCTAGCCTTTTCCCAACTATGTTGGGGTCGGCTTCCAGTCTAACCGGATGCACTGAATACCAGTATTTTACATGGAGCGACTGCCTATCTGACCTCCACAACCCAGTTACTGGGTAATACGATACCCCTAGGTAAAACTGGTTGTCAGACTTTCGGGCTTCTGACTACCCGTAACGACTGTCAAAGATCCACGAATAACAGCCGGGACCAACGGCTTAACGTGCTTTCCGAGGCACCCATCCACAGACCAACCACGGGAAGCGTAGCCTGATCGATCGGCCTGTGCGGCTGTTATTATTTAACCCCCCCCCCCCCAGATTCAAGGACTGCATTTTGTAATTTCTTTTTTTGGTCTTAAAGTGCTGATTCTCAACCTGATTTGAAGGAATGAGATTTGATTTTACCATATTGAGAAAAACCTAAAAAAAATGCAGTAGTATAAAATGCTTGAATGGTTCCATACCTTTAAAATACTATGCGGTGTACCAGGCCTGTCAGTAAACATCTTGCAGTCAGGACTCTGAACATCAGGCATGTCCAACAGTATCGACATCTCTCTACTCAGCTTCTCACTAACGTGGAATGAGTTACCCATCTTAGGAGTCTTGGGAGTACCCGTCAGGTCTAAACGAGCGCGTTTTGGAGGTGTCGAGTCTGATGGCTTTTGTTCAGAAGATAATATGCTGGGAAATATACAATACACTTTGAATTAATTAAAAGAGTTATACAAGGATACAATGTAATAATGTTTATAAGTGCCATTGCGATCTTATCGCGACTTGTGTTGATAAGAATGTCGATTGATACTTTAGCACTAAATTGAGGCAGCCTCGGTAAGTTATAAAGATACTTGTGATGGAGTTACCTCGCAACTTCCCATGTGTTACTATCTACGATGTTGAGACATAATTTAAAAAAAACCGGCCAAGTGCGTGTCGGACCACGCACAATGAAGGGTTCCGTAGTTGGAATGAATTTATCCCAAGAACAAACTTAACATTGTAGTTGAAAATCATGTTCTCCCATACATTGCAACTGCAAATGTAAGTTGTTAAGCACAATATTGAGTGATTTACCATGTTATTTTAATATCATGGACTTCTTATAGGGTTTTCCCATAATTTATAAGTAGTAAACTAATTTCTGTATTTTTTTTTTTTTCAAAAATTTAGGTTCAGTAGTTTCGGAGATAGGGGGGAATGGCCAATTTTCGTCTATTTTCTTGAATAACTTGGAAACTATTTATTTTAAAATTACAAAAAAAATATATATTTGAGATCCTCACAACAAGCCCTTTCATTTGATATGTTGCACGATGCAGTTTGCATTTTTTTTTTAATTTTCCATCTTGCCCCCAAAAGTGACCTCCATATACAACGTGTAACGTTAAATGCGCAAAACCTGAAAATAGTTTGACCAGTATAAAGAGCAGAATTAATTGAACCACTTTTTAATATAGGTCACATTTTTCAAAAAAATCTTCATTAAAAACGTTGCCGTGTCTATTTATTAATAGGTCAAGCAAGCCAATGTCAGCGTGGCGCAGCGGCCCGGTGACGACTCCTCCCTCGATAAAGCGTCGTCTAAGACGCAAGAAACGATCAGAATGGCCAGTAAAAAAACGGAACCCTTCCCTTCCCTTCCTCCTTTTTTCTGTTCTGTTTTTTCTTGTCTGTTTATATATGTGTGTACATAAGTGGTAAAATAAATAAATAAATTAAAAAAACTAAAACAGCACATAAAACCTTTACAACTTTTTTAATGACTTATTTTATCTCTGAAATAGAATTAAAAATCAGTTGGGGTGTCTGAGGTTTTGCGGATTTAACCTTACACGTTGTATACAGATTTCGTCTATTCACGTCACACCTCTGGGTTTGGGTCACAGAAATTGAGATGTGTACCAAATTTCAACTTAATCGGTCTTGTAGATTCGGAGATAATTGACCGTGACGGACGGACACACGAGTGATCCTATAAGGGTTCCGTTTTTTTATTCGGACGTACGGAACCCTAATAAAAAGAATATAATAATAATAATATAATAATAATAAAATTTATTCAAGAATGAAGTAAAACATAAAGATTCACATTAATTACATGCGAGGTTAAATTTAATTCTAACTGTAATGTAGCGACCTGCCTGATATAGGTTTATGAAAACCTGTGTTTCAGGCCATCACTTTACAACAAACATTTAAAAACAAGACAACAAAAAATAGAAAAATTTTAGATTCTAGGATGTTACAAAATTGTTGTAGCATGTTCAGTGGTGCAGTGGTATCCCACGGCTGGGCTATACTGTCGTATAGGATACAAAAAAAAATATATCCAATAAATTCCCAGGTAGGTTTAATGTTATTGGTTCTGGAGCAGCGTCCAAACCCCTACTTTAGGTTTACTGTTGTGTTGTTGTATCATAGATAGACGAATATAGTCATCATTCAAAAAATATTATCAGTGAAACGCGACTTTCAAATTCATTTCAAAGAAATTCGCTGTTTCATACATTTGGTCGAGTTATGTGATAGTTGAGTGATTGTTTGAAAGATCTTATTATCATAAAGGTCACAATAAAATTTGCTATAATGATGAGGTCGATGGCCTCTCTTCAGATTTTAAGTATTTTGTAGACCAAACAACCAAACAATAACAACTTCAATATAACAACATAAATAAATAAAAGTATAATTACCTTCTAGTCCTACTCAACTTCGGAGTGCAGATAAACGGCGTATCTTCAATATTGAGCACACGTTTGATGCCTCTGCGCATCTTTGGCTTAGACATCCATGTTTCACTAGCATTCTCTATGGTATCCTATTAAAAAATAACATACGGCCTAGGTTATCTTTAGACCATCGAACCATTTTGAATTTTGAACTTTATTTCGACAGAGACAAAATTACAATTACAAAAACAAATGTTAAGCCTGAGTCTAAGTCGTGAATTTTATATTAAGAACTTTACGCTTGTCGGAATAAAGTTCAAAATACAATAACTGGCTCGAACATAGTGTTTATGATGCTAATTTTAAACTAGAGTTCATTGCCCACATAAACGTGGGCTGAGATATTTTGTATATACAAAAGCATCATCCGTATATGATCTGACGTCATGGTGGAGATTTATAGTTAGTAGATTAGTAGTAGGCCGTGTAATCTTTAGAAATAATAAAGTTAAAATAAAAACGTCGATTCGCATACTTCGACGACTAAGTGTGCTTTTGTCTTTGTATTTATTTGTATAATTAGTTAGTTAGCCATTTAATTTAGTACCTGGTGTAAACGCAAAAGGCTATTCAACAGATATAAATAATTTGCATACTAGTATACTGAGTCATATGCGCGTTTAGAAATAGCTTTAAGTCATCTCAACCATGACGATTTTGGCATCCCCATAATTATTCATTTAAGATAATATTGATATATTACAATAACAGATTTATTTCGTGTATGTAGGTTTAATAAACTTCAACAGTTTATTTGAAATCAAACAGCACAAAATTGAGGCAACTTACTTGAATAAACGATGATTTGTATGTAAAAGTATTTTTAGGCGACTTTGCCTTGACGTATACGGACATCGGCTTCGGTGCAAAAACTGTAAACAAAAAATTACTATTCAGAAAGAGGCATATAAGTAGCTAGATGTTTATACAAATTACTGGAGGCATTGAATAGTATAGTCAAAAATCTATAAATCTTGTGCTACTGAATAGTGGACTGTAGGAAATTGTGTTACGCTAACGTTCATCACGCGTACCAAAAAGCTGACGATAAACGGACGTGTATAGTATACAACTATACACGTCCGTCCGTCCGTTTATCGTCAGCTATTTGTCCCTTCAGTCTCTCAGTCGTAGTGATTTTTGCTGTCGAAAAAAGATGGTTGCTATTGGGTTACTGCTGTCAGGTGTAAAAGGATTGTAGCTCTGATGACCAGGGAGCGCGAGTACGTATAAATCGTTACCCGAACAACGTTAGTAAGTAATCATTTATAATCATTTTTTTAGCAGCGCCCCGCGGTTTCACCCTCATAAGTTTCGATCCCGTGGGAATATCGCGATAAAAAGTATCCTATATGTTAATCCTGGTTATAAACTGTATGCGTACCAAATTTTATCCAAATCCGTTCAGTAGTTTTTGCGTGATTGAGTAACAAACATCCAAACATTTTCACAAACTTTCACATTTATAATATTATAGTTGGATAAAAGACTTAACCTAGGTAACATCAGTGTTGCTTCAATAAGGGATGGATATGGCTATTACAGATAAGTAAGACCCCAGTCCTTCACCTAGGAATATCCTGTACATATCTTGAAGGACAGTGTACTAGTGGAGCGAGGATAGTGTAACCGTATTTCCAGCCTAATAAATAATAATAATGTTTATTTTATCTCCACAAATTACATCAAGTTCATACATTTCACAGATGACAGGAAAACTTTACAAGAAATATATAAACTGTGGGAGATCTGGAGTCTAAACTAAGCCGAGGCCTGTACTATAGATCTCCAAGCCCCAAATTTCATAACATTGTATAGATAAATAGTGAAAAGCCGCGCACCGACATCGCCAGGTTCCCGGCAGGAACGGTTTGCCACTGATGTCTCTGCCTGTGTGGACCGACCTGACTGTTTAGCAATATGGTGAAAAAAAAAAAACGTAACGTCACTACAACGTACCATGCGGCTCCACATCTCTACTGTCCAGCGCGTAGTGCGCGACAGTGTTAGCGATGGCCGGTAGAGACGCGCACACCACTTCCACGAGGGCGTCTCTAGCGCTATCTCTGTCCATCATGTCGAAGAGAGACTCTACTGAGGTTGACACGTCTTTCGCTCGAGGTTTTTGTTGTTTTAGCTTGTTGTTGTAGCGTTCGGCTTCTAGGTATCTGTTGGTAAAACATTAGATTGTGGGAACTGAATATTGTATAGAAGACTTTCTTTCCTGTAATTATGTCGTAAAAAAATTGTTAATCACGTCATTGCTTTTGTGTGTAAAAACAAGCTACAAGCTGTCATAGCGCTGTGAGTGCTTTATACCAATTTTATAGGAGACCACATCATTCACTTACAATCTACATCATGTATTACATAGCTCCATGTGCCAGTTTTTATTACTATACAGTCAACTGTGGCATCTTTACTTTCCTTGAGCAACTTTACCCATGACTTACTTACTGTACTTATATAGGGTGACTGGTAATTAGTGACCGATACTTAAACGCATGTGATGTGTGTGAGACTGGAAGCCGACCCCAACATAGTTGGGAAAAGGCTAGGCAGATGATGATGACTTAAACACATGATTGTACTCATCATTACAAACAACTTTTACTATCGGACCAAATCCGAAATCGCGAAAAAAAATCAGCTGTTCCATACATTTTGACGACTCGTACGAACATAAATGTAGGGAACAGCTGATTTTTTTTTCGCGATTTCGGATTTGGTCAGATAGTAAAAGTTGTTTGTAATGATGACTACAATCATGTGTTTAAGTATCGGTCACTAATTACCAGTCACCCTATATATCTCTCGATTAATAAAAATCTGTTGCCGCCATATAATATCAAAGCGAAACAATGGTAGATAAATAATTTTTGTAATTTATTTATTTTATTTTACAGTTTTTGGAAAACTTACAGCTAAAAACTTTTGCACGATTAAGAGTAACAGAAATAAGGCCAATTACAAGTTTTCACAGATAGCATGTTACAACAAAAAAAAACAAATATCTTAGAAGGTAGACATTTTGCGTAGAAACATAAGTAATGTAAAAAGTAAAAATGTGTTTCAAACAGAGTAAATTGTTACTAGATAACAATCTACTCTGTCCGAGACACATCTCTGCGATCTCTTTCTCGACCACGCAAGCCGATAGATTTTATAAGTTTAGAGATATTTAAGTATGTACATACAGTATTCATGGGTAATGTTGCTCATGGAAAGTAAAGATGACACAGTTGACGGTACTATATTTTTAGACAGAGACCATTTTGTTTTAATCTTTTTTTTACCTGACTATTTTTTTTTTTTTTAACTTACCGTGACTGTTGTAAATAATACATGACTAGTATATCAGACGTGTGTGGTTCGTGACAATCTTCTAGATACTTCACAAACATCTCTTCTTCAAACGGCGACATTGTCACTTGCAGTATTTTGGCGAGATTCCCAGTGTTTCGACAACCTGGGGGACAAAAATGTAATGTGTAAGTTTGGCCACAAAAACCCATGCGCATTATTTAGAAATACTTTTACATCTTGAACTTGGTAAACAAGGATTAAATTTGTAGGAAAGTAATATGTTGCAGTAAATAGTATTGTTTTTTATAGAAATTATAAGATCAATATCACGTCAAACTAGTGGACACTGAACGAGACACAATAGAAGTTTTATTTTTATTACGTCTGGGGAGTTAAGTATGTTTGTTTGCTGTATTATAAATCTTAAAAGATGTAACCAAAGTACGACATTAACCACCCAAACCCAACTAACCAATCTTTTTTTTTTGCAATTACAAGAAACAAATCAAAATCAAAATCAAAATCAAAAGTCATTTATTCAAACTAGGCTGAGAATCAGCACTTTTCGAACGTCAAATTTTTCATCTACATATTTTAGTGAGGTGAATGTACAGAGCCATTTTAATTTAAGACTACGACTCCCAAACTGAGACATGCTCGTATCTTGGGTAGTCGGCCGTCGGCCGTTTTAGATGTCGTATACATATCAAAGCCTTATTTGGTGCTAAAATTTTACACATAGCAATTCTACATAATGATTCACGTTGATTGTTTAACTATTGTGTCTACTTTGTGGACGGTGAACAAGCCGGTCGATTCTGGAAAAATCTAACCGTGATAACTACGGTGAAGTGAGCTTAGAGTGAGCTGTGAGTCAAACTGATGCTAGGGATTGACACTATTGACGACTCACTCCACGCTCACTTCACCCAAGTTTTCACGGTGAGATGGTTACAGAATCGGACGGCTGTTAATAACAATTTCCCACTAACCTTTAAAAAAGAACTGCAACACAGTAACCTTGTCCTCGACACAACTCGCATTGAGTACACACATACGTATCACATCCAGCGCTTCAAAAACCAGCCCCCTTGCCAAGTACAGGTTACAACAAGACTGCCAATCTTCCAGCTTATCGTGGTCATTGACCCGGATAGAGCAGGACGCTATATCGCCGTCTCTGTCGCGTAAGTTCTGTATGGGAGCCGGTTTGCGTACGTGTAAGTATTGGAGGGCTGCTTGCGTCTTCTTTTGGGCAAGCAAGGTTGATAAGACTACGTTGTGTTGCCAGTCTGAGAGCGTGTTGCCAGTTAGGCATTGGAGTTGGTCGAGGGCGAACTGTGGGAGAAGAAATTAGAAATTTATATGTGAATTGATTGGTAAGACAATGAAAAGGTCTATTTTTACTTTTGTTACTAAAGATGACCTCTTTACCATGAGAAAATCAGCCCATCCGTTTGGGAACATTATCTCAGACAAAGCTTTCAAACTTTTGACACCCCTTTTCCTGAACATGAGCTTTAGTCCTTAATTTAGCAACACACAGTTAAAAGAATATTTATTTATTTATTTATTTATTCTACTATATAATATATTCTACTATTTTATCAGCGTACTAGCTTTAGCCAACGGCTTCAGCCGCTTGGTGTTCGGAAATTATCCCAAAGAAACGTACTTCCGGGATGAAAAGTATCCTGTATATATGTTAATCCAGGTTATAAACTATCTGTGTGCCAAATTTCATCCAAATCCGCTCAGTAGTTTTTGCGTGAAAGAGTAACAACATCCATCTATCCATCCTCACAAACTTTCGCATTTATAATATTACTAGCTGCGCCCCGCGGTTTCACCCGCATAAGTCTCGATCCCGTTGGAATATAGGGATAAAAAGTATCCTATGTGTTAATCCTGGTTATAAACTATCTGCGTGCCAAATTTCACCAAAATTGGTCCAGCCATTTGAGCGTGAAGAAGTAACAAACACACACACAAACTTTCGCCTTTATAATATTAGTGTGATTAGAGATTAAGATTGAAGTCGATTATTATGAAAATGTAAATAGGCCATCACCCACCTACCCACAGAACCACCACCACCACCTACCCACAGGTGGGTATAATAAAATCCATTAATTCTTTTTTTTTTGAGCTGATGATTATATACTAATTACTTACATCAAAATCCCTGTGGTCGAGATGCCAGAAGGCTTGCGTAGCCTTTATAGCAGTGTTGCTAAGACCGAACATAGTTGGGAACTGCATCAGTCTGCGAATCACAGCTTCATATCTGTTGATACAATACACGTAAATAATAATAAATAAATTCTTTATTTCAGACCAGAGATCCATACGAATGTGTTAGTAATTCCTTATCCTAATGTTAGTAGAAAACAGTTACTTATTTATATTTATCAATTATTGACATGAGCATCAGGACGCACATGTCTACTTGCCCAGTGTCTGATAAACGGCCCATCAATTTTGTCTGCCAGTGTAGCTAGTATACTGTTAGAACTGTCCCTGAATCGCCGCATCATGGATGCACATCACTTGCGTATGATAGCATAGAAGTCATCTACTCTAGCCTCCGCAAACATGCCAGACGCACTGCAACATCGAGGCAGTCCCAACAGCATCCTCAGCGCATTATTATATTGATAATCGGTAAAAAGTAAAGTTAATCAAGAAATATCACCAGTTTCTAAAACCACATTGAAAGGCGAATCAGTAAATATTCTGGTAAATTATAGAACATAGTCGCTTTGTTAAGGGCTGATTTTACCAAAGTAAGAAAGAAGGCCAATTCCAGTAATTAAAAACGTTCAAATTCTAGCCGTAATCTCATCTCAGCGACAATCAATGTCAAAAACTTGTCAAATATGTACGGAAATTAGAGGTATTTTTGACAGATTGAGACTGAGATCAGACAATGAACGTTCTTAAAATCACGAAAATTGCCGCTCTGATATCTTTTATCCGTGGAATAAGATTGACGTCTGACAATTCTAATATGGAAAAACTCTTTGCGAACAGAGTGGGGACTCTGTCCGCCCACCAAGTGACCGCAAGGAAAACGGTGGCGCAGTGCTCACGTGCTGCCGTGCATAGCGCGGCTCAGGGGAGGCCCCTTTATAGTCTCCTCAGGGATGTGACTTACAGGAGTTGCACAGGGGGGGGGGGGGTCCGGAATTGGTCTTTTAAGAGGAACTGGGACCAACCTTATGTGCTGAGGGTGATCACCGGGGTGGTTTTAGTGAGGTAAAAAAAAATCCCACACTCCCCGACCTCCCTCCCCGGAAATCGGGTGCCTTTTGAACACGGAGTAAAAGAAAGAAGCGGAGGTGGCGCAAGGCAAATAGGTCAGTCGCCTTCAATTAGGTCATGAAGGATAAATAATAACCCAACGGCGCGACAGTTCCAGGCGGCGTACAAAAAAACTTATCAATACGGAGTTAAAGGATTCCTTTAGAGGAAATTGCATTCCCCTTGAGCATATAGGAATCCTGTCTTGTTCTTCGCGTCTTAGCGCTGTTGATTTGATCAACAACACCAGCGAAAGGTTCAGAATATCAGACGAGAGTAGATACTGATGATGACAATTTTATTCATGACGCTATGGTCGAAAGTTATAGGATTTTGGAGAGTGAATACTCTGACACTCATCAAATTGTCTCATATATAGCGGGTAACATAATGCGAGTGTTGCAGAAAAAAATAAAATGCGAAGATTGTGTTCTCGCCCTTCACTCTTTACAAATAAAGACAGGACATAGATTTATTTCCCTGAAAAGCCGCGGCCATATTTTTTTCCCATCTGATGATGTTGTCAAAATTTGCTTACGCACAGAATTAATCATAAGGAGAATGAAAAAAGAAAGTTTAAATGTTTGCAATTTTAAACCGCGTAATATTGTTCATGCTACTCTTAAGAGTCTAATAGGAGAAGATTGCTGCACATCATTAAATGCACATGCGCATGATCAAGATCCAATTTTCAACCATGTCACGTTATTAACTAAAGCTATAAGCCAAAACTATTGTAATACGAGACTTAATTATCACAGTAAGCTCGAAAATATTGTATTGTCTAAAAGGAAGCATTTAAATAAAACTGTGTTATTTAGTGGCCAATAATAAGCATTGTCCAATAAATATTGATGATTTTAACAACTTTTTGATTTTATTATCTACCTACCCTATCTGTACACCCTACCCACCTACATACCGAGGTAGGCATCACATGACACTATAAAAAAATCAATTCAAACACACTACCCACCGTTTAGGCTTCGCCCGCAGTTGGGTAAAATAAATAATGTGGTTCCGCCATACTAACACACATAAAATTTTCTGGAACAAAGTGTCATGCTTTGTAACGCCATAGTGGCCAGTAGACGAACTAAAATGAAAAATAGTTAGTCAGTTACACTGTTGCAATTCCATTCACCGCTAGATGGACTTAGAAATAATGGGCGGGTTTTCCACTGTGGGGTGTGGCCATCGCCGTACCTCGTCCCCCTATCCCCCGCATTTAGGCGACGCTTCTTTCTAAAGAGATTTTACCTTGCGCCACCTCCGCTTCTTTCTTTCCTATGTGCTTTTGAAGGTTTCCTCCCGAAAAAAAAAAACAAAGTAGTCGACACGTTTTTTTCGAAAGTTTACAAGAAAACGACGACAACGACATTTTTAAGACTAGGTATAAATGTTTGGTGAAATTCACCCTCAATGGGTTACTTCTAGGCAAGCGTGTACCAATCGTCGATTGCATTGTAGCTTGTCATAATAAGACGTAATAGTCAACGAAATCCAATGAAAATAGTTATTAGTCAATCAATCCGAATAGCTAACATGTGACGCTAAAAACCAAGGGTTCTTTATCACAGAGACTGATAAAAGAAAATATAGTAAGAATAACAGACTCACCTGACTTCATCATACACCATAGAGTAATCCACAAGAAGGTATAGCACCAATGAATGTTTATGTTCCTCCGCGATGTCGGGTAAGAGGTACAGACGTAGTAGTGAGTAGAGTGACGGCGGAGGGTAGAGGCCGTTGCATTCACTGCCACCTTTTTGCCACATCCTGTAACAATATTTTATAAATACTTCTTGAAGGTATTCAAAGGATTTCATAGTAATGTGAATAAAAAAAAAAGAAAAATGTTTATTCTGCACAAACAAAACGCATGTTACATATAAAAAAAAAATACAACTTTGTCAAAAGCCTCGTATTCAAGCTATAAAAAAAAAGTCAATTTTGTCGTTTCGTCAGGGCAATATTGTCTAAATAAGACAGCTGCCATGGTAAGTGAATCAAACATATTAAAATTTGTTTGAGGTGTATGCCAGCCGGTACCACACACAGCCACACACCATCACGAAATACTTTTGTAGTTACGCCTGTGCATGACCCGATTTCTTCGAATATTACTAGCAGCCCGACCCAGCTTCGCACGGGTGCAATCTTTTTTTTTTCCGAAATTTTCTTGCATACAAACCTCGTCCTGTCAATACCGAATACAAGAAAAAAAGAATGATCCAATTTGGTGCAGTCATTCGGAAGTTATGCGCGTACAGATATTTCGGCGACTTTGTTTTATACTATGTAAGGATGATGAAATAAATCTAAACAATTAAAACTAGAGATAAAATTGATGAAGATAAAATCATAATGCCTTACTGATGTGTCCTCTCGCCAGCAAACTCTTGTTCAATCAGCTGATCGATGTATAACAGAGAACAAGACTTGTTTGCCTCATTCTCGTCTGTAGGCATGTTGTCTTGCAAACGATTCAGCTTTAGACGCCTGAAACAAATTGTAAACCATGATAAATAATAGCTACATATCGTGATGATGGATTTTAAACCTTATGACATTGACATACGTCCTAAATTTGACTCGCGACCTACATAGTTAGGATTCTATTTGGGAATATAATTGTTTCTGTGCAGCAGATTATTTATTTATTTAATCACATAAGTACACATATATACAACATTGTTTTTACTATATGCGAAACGTGAATATAGTTTGTTCAGAATAAGTAACTGAATCCATTCCAATAATTTTTACACCATGTTATATTTTATTCCACAAATATTTAAAAAAGGTTACAAATTGGACACCGAGCGACACTAAATACATATCCGCAATCATATGCGCACAACACAGGTCACGGCTGGCCATAGCGGCATTAGCGCGGGCGCACAGGGGGGCGCACAGTGGGCTGAAATTCAACTTTCATAGACATTTTCATTTAATTTTTTGAATGGCTGTTTTTTTGCATGGATGTGCTTCGGAAGACTAAGTATATGCTTATAAATATAAAATTTACGGAAAAAGATTGCAAACGGCTCACAAAGAATTTTTTTTTGAAAATGTTGTATGGAGTTGACATTAAAATCGACGATAACTCAGCTATCGCACGATTGCGCCTTATTTCCTCGTAGGTGTTTTTACTACCATTTATTTAGGATTTTTTGGCATACTACTTAACCCGGGCACTGGTGCGATTTATTTTTTAAAAATCCTTAAATATTTTTATTTTTTTATTTTTATTTTTATACTATGTTTCGATCTTAGGTAAAGGTTAACGTAATATGAAGTACCTAAGTCACGTCTAGATCAATGACAGATAAATTGGGGACTAAAGTCTTGGTAGTTTTTTTATAATGGTTCATTGAATAATTTACTGTTCAATCTCTGTGATAGTAGGCATGTGCCCCTTAATAATAAATTAATTAGTATTGATAGCATTACGAGGACGACATGATCACGTTTGTATTTGTATACTAACATCTTATTTAAAATAAAGATTTAAATAAAGGCTGCTGACGAATAGAAAGACTCTAACCATAGAAATGCTAACAAAAACTATAAACTGTTTGAATATATCATTAAATAAAAGTATATCTTGAATATAAGATTTTATTATATTAAAATGCAAACAAAATATAAACAATTTGAATATATGTAACAATAAAATTATATCTTGAATATAACATTTAATGATCAATAAAAAAGTTAAAAAAAAAGATCTAATGGAAATACTTATTATTATATATATATTATAAATGAAAAGATAATGAAAAAGAATTATATAAACTAAAATTATTTTAAAAAGAATTAAATAATGGATAAAGCACTTAATTATCTACTCCGAGTCATAAGAAAGTGAAGCAGTAGTAAAGGAAGAAGAAAAAAGAATAAAGAACGAAATAGAATTTCTAAGACCATCTGTTTGCGAAAGCAATACAATTGACCACAAGCTTATGTTAACTATGGTTGATGGTAAAATATGCACATATCTTTCAGATGCGAAATCTTCAGCAACATGCTATCTTTGTTTAACAAAGCCATCTGAGATGAATAAGTTGACAGAAGTGAAAGTCAAGCCAATATCAGAGAATATGATGGAACTTGGACTTTCTCCACTTCATGCGCGCATAAATATGATGCAGTGCCTCTTGCATATTGCATACAGATTAGATTTCAAGAAGAGCGCTGCTAGAGATGCTGACCAAGAATTGATGAAGCAACGACAGAAGATGATTCAAAACCGGTTTAAAGAGGATCTAAATCTGCTTATTGATGTGGTTAAACAAGGACACGGAACAACCAACGACGGAAACACAGCCAGAAGGTTTTTTGAATTCCCCGATAAAACTGCTGAAATAACGGGGCTGGATATAGAACTTATCCGCAGGTTTGTTGTAATTTTACAGACCATAACATCAGGTGAACATATAAAGGTAGAAAAGTTCAAGGAGTATACATGGCCAACTGCTGAGAGGTTCGTGTCAATATATGGTTGGTATAATATGCCTGTTACTGTGCACAAGATATTAATACATGGAGCAGAGATTATAGCTGATAACGCAATCGTACCTATTGGGAGTCTTTCTGAGGAGGCATCGGAAGCTCGCAATAAAGATTTCAGAAGACTAAGAGAGCACCATTCCCGCAAAAAGAGCAGAGTATGTTCGAACGAGGACATTTTCAATTTCCTTCTCCTTTATTCAGATCCACTTATTTCAGCGACAAGGCCTACTATGGATGCAAAAAAGAAAAAAGCCTTGTTTGAAGAAGTATGGGATTTATTAAATATTCAAGAACCAGACAATCAAATAGAGTTCTGCGATATCACTAATTTGGATCCTGAATCGTCAGATTCTGATTCTATCAGTAGTGATGATGACTCGGAGTAGATAATTAAGTGCTTTATCCATTATTTAATTCTTTTTAAAATAATTTTAGTTTATATAATTCTTTTTCATTATCTTTTAATTTATAATAATATATAATAATAAGTATTTCCATTAGATCTTTTTTTTTAACTTTTTTATTGATCATTAAATGTTATATTCAAGATATAATTTTATTGTTACATATATTCAAATTGTTTATATTTTGTTTGCATTTTAATATAATAAAATCTTATATTCAAGATATACTTTTATTTAATGATATATTCAAACAGTTTATAGTTTTTGTTAGCATTTCTATGGTTAGAGTCTTTCTATTCGTCAGCAGCCTTTATTTAAATCTTTATTTTAAATAAGATGTTAGTATACAAATACAAACGTGATCATGTCGTCCTCGTAATGCTATCAATACTAACTAATTTATTATTAAGGGGCACAGGCCTACTATCACAGAGATTGAACAGTAAATTATTCAATGAACCATTATAAAAAAACTACCAAGACTTTAGTCCCCAATTTATCTGTCATTGATCTAGACGTGACTTAGGTACTTCATATTACGTTAACCTTTACCTAAGATCGAAACATAGTATAAAAATAAAAATAAAAATATTTAAGGATTTTTAAAAAATAAATCGCACCAGTGCCCGGGTTAAGTAGTATGCCAAAAAATCCTAAATAAATGGTAGTAAAAACACCTACGAGGAAATAAGGCGCAATCGTGCGATAGCTGAGTTATCGTCGATTTTAATGTCAACTCCATACAACATTTTCAAAAAAAAATTCTTTGTGAGCCGTTTGCAATCTTTTTCCGTAAATTTTATATTTATAAGCATATACTTAGTCTTCCGAAGCACATCCATGCAAAAAAACAGCCATTCAAAAAATTAAATGAAAATGTCTATGAAAGTTCATTTTCGGCCCACTGTGGGGCGGGGTGCCACACCGCAGTAGTGTGCCGGCCGCGCCGGGTGCTACAGGTTGTCGCGCACGTGTCACGCTCCCGTTCAATTACATAACGCGCGAAACCGACTTAAAAAACAAAACTGAAAGTGCATTTAACAGTTTTAAAAATAATAATTACGTTTTAAGTTAAAAAGAAATTTGTGTAAGCGCGCCCTTCTGAGCATAAGACAAAGAGGGGGACATTTCGAACAATTGTTACGATATGTTTGAGGGAGTGATTACTAAGACATTGTACAGTGATTAAGTCAGTTATTGTAAATAGTGATGATTAACATTTTAAACACGACAAGATGGTTAATTGCAGAAAGTTATTATTTGTACCTACAGCCTGGTGTGTTTAAGTAATGCGATGTTTATCACTTTTCATCCATTTTGAACTTTAAATGGTTGGCATAAAGTGCAACAAATCGCATTATATCGTATTTACGAATAAAGTACATAATAATATCTACCTACAGTTGACCATTACGACAGTCCAAAGCCTGCAAGTGTGATGGAAAATGTGGGCGCCGCGTGGTGAGCATATTTTTGTACGGACAACCCTGTTTGTCGTTGTGTAACATAACAAGCTTATAACTTTGTAATTTTTCATGATACAGTTTTGAAATTTTGTAGATAAGATTATTTAAATAAAACTAGACACGTGTTTCGGGTTTCGCATATACTAAAACTAATGCTGTATAAACAGAAATGAAAAAAAGAACAGAAAAATGTGATGCTTATTCCTAAGAAATCTCTTCCAGCATACCTGCGATAGGAAAGTAGGTAGATAAAGAGATGTAGACAGTATGTGTAAGAGTAAAAGAGACATAGAGATAAAGAGAGATTATTATGGGCTTAGATCGAATCTTCACATTGGACAAAGTTTTTTTAAACACTATTAATGCACAATTTTTGCATTTATATTGCAATTAAAAACCAAAGGGCGAATGTTTTGTATGTAAAGCTCCATTAACATGATGCAAGTTTCTTGCCAGTGGTATACAATATAATTTAAGCAACAAATGACTCGAATCGTCTACTTTTAGACGGTATTTGTTAACCGAATTCAAAAAGGAGGAGGTTATCAATTCGGATGCTTATATATTTTTTTTATTTATTTAAGAGGATTCAACCGTTAGAGCCATGTTGGAGATTCAAAATTGATGATTTCCGACGGACAATAAAACCATAATGTGTTTAATTTATAGATGAGATATTGACGTCATATTATTGGGAATTTTATAATCTAGTGCATGGCTGAAAAACATTTTCAATTTTTCGAATAGTTTTTAATTTTTCGTTTATTTTCTTTTAGACCTAGTAAATTAAGACATTTGTGTTCTAAAACATGGTTCAAATATTTTTTTAATAACTTGTATGTTTATTTTACTATGAATTATTTAGTATTGCTATATAATCGGCGCAGATTCACGCCACCGCTCAGCGCGCCGCTCTGGAGTAACGCTCTTAATACTTCAAGCACATAAATGTACAGAGACGGACTTAATGCCATAGGCATTTTCTACCAGTTAACCTTTGGGTGATGCAAAGACAAACAGTATTAGCTGCAATCATGAAAATTGAGGAATAAGTATTTTAAATATAAATATAATATATATATACCTAATTACATAATTATAAGCACAAATAAATATACAACTTTTATTGTTGCTTCAAGTTATGGTATAGCACAGGCAAATAAATCGTAACGTGTAAATCAGGTTTTAGTATATACAGCGTGTAACGGAAGGGGGGTATCAACCCTGAAGGAGGTGAATGTGCTCATGAAACTCAACAACTTTCCCCAAAGAACATAGGTCGAAATATGAAAAAAAAATTTGGCCATCCCTTACAAAACTGACTACCAGCTGATTGATTTACTATGGGAGGGCCAAATTTTTTTTTCATATTTCGACCTATGTTCTTTGGGGAAAGTTGTTGAGTTTCATGAGCACATTCACCTCCTTCAGGGTTGATACCCCCCTTCCGTTACACGTTGTATAGTTATTACCTCTTTTTATAAATAGAGTACAGTTGTTGTGCGGGATAGGGCAGTGCGTTGTACCCGTCGTGTCGCTCCGGCAGTAAGCCCACTCGTAAGAACCACTGCACCACTTGGAAGTACAGAGACACTGTGCCGATGCCTTTGTATTTCTCTTCGATTTCGCTTAGAGCTGAAAATAAAATGGATTGATTAGAATTGCACAGCTAATATAAAGATATAATCTGTTATTATTGAATAAAAGGGAGACAAAGAGACAAATGGTCAGTGGGTCGTCTTAGGGGCGGAGTTTTAGGAGTTGGAGTATACGCTTAGGGGCACTATGAGAAGCAAAGAAAACCAAAAATTTCTTTTTGGTAAAAAAAAAATCCTGATACAGCCTGGGACAGTCTATTTTCCTGATACAGATGGAGCTGTTTGTCTCTTTGTGTCTCTATTGTAGAGCAAAAGAACAGAGACAAAGAAACAAACACAATTTCACAATCATAACCCCATTAGTTACACACTGCGAAGAATAGAGCACAAATAGCCATTTAAATTTCAACAAAACAATTTAGTTTTGCGATGATTAGAGTAAAATAAGAAGCAGTAAAACACGTTGCACTATCGATATATTTCATATGGCGCATTATTTATTTATTTATATTTATATATACTTTTTTTTTTTAAGTGAAAACTTCTTTAGCATCCTTGTGATTTGAAACTAAATGAAACGAAAAAGCGACAGTAAAAAGAGATAAATACATACATCTATAGGATTTAATGTGCGAGAGAATGAGATAGAAGGCACTATACAGTGTTTCTTATATTTGTGATTTCCTCTTTGTGCGCTGTCCGTACCCTCTCCCATCTTCGTACGTTCGGGAATATTTGTAAGTCTTCGTAGATTGTCGGTACTGCTCTGGGCGACTTCAAGCAGAAACCTAATACGCTGATAGTGGTGGTACGTGCTACGCACGACGCTTGGGTCCGAGCGTTGTACGTGTCTTAGTACGTGTGTGCGCGCCTGCGTATTACGAAGCTTGGGTAAAAGCATCATAACAACCTTGGTATATTGTACACGTGTATCGTTTACATACATATTTCTTTATTGAAGGTTTCACTTCTATCGCGTGTGAACTGCACACATGCTTTTGGTTTTCAACTTTTCTGCTTAATTGAGTCTTAAAGATCAGATTATAAGAAACATATAACAATTGACTTACCGTCAGGTATAATAAGATTGCAGCACTTTGTAAGCACGGCGTCTAACAGGCCAGTCAGTTGAGTTAACTGTTGCACGCAATGTTCCAGGCACCGAACTACGTTCCTGTAAACAGAGTACTGAGTTAGAATATTAGACCAATATGCGATAAATTTCCCATGTTTATGAAAATTAATAAAGTGCCGAAAAATACGTTGTACGGTTCGTACACCTGCAGAGTTGTCGTGGTTGAGGTTGTTGTTCAGGTTGAAGCGCGTAGAGAAAAGATCACTTAGTTCCCGTTAGGTTTATTACATATAATTAATAGTGTTTACAAGTAAAACTGTTGACGGTTCCTTTCTCTAATGTTAGTCACCGCGTAGCAGTAATCGCACTCGCTGATTTATTGTAAGGTATGTATATTTATATAGTAATAAAACGACGCACTCCGGTGCAAGCCACCGCGACAGCAAAACTTGTACAGCTTAAGACTGTACATACGTGGCTTCGTCGAATATTCGTTTCTATCGGAGTAGCACACAGTAATAGTTAAGTTGTTATTCTATGTTACAGTGTAGATTAGGCTAGGCTAAGATTATTATTAGATGTTATTATAAGTTTTACTAGTTTCATATATTTTTTAATTATTTTTTTTCTTTTCATAGTTTTTATATTGTAAAATTTTTTTTTAAGACCGCGCTATCGTATTAGGGATACCTGTAAGTAATGATAGTTGTAAGGGAGATTTTACTAAATAAATAAATTATTTGTTTTGCTACTTTCACCCATCAGGACGATGTGAAATACTGAAATGTATTAATTCTTACCTGTCCGGAAGAGCTGAAGAGACGAACAACGGGGCGGTAAGTTCCTTAGCGTTTTCTTTTAATTCGATGGCTCGTTTCCAGCACCAGTCCACCTAACATAAGGTATACAGCATGATTTTTTTTTTACCGTCTCCAAATTTTTACATTGAAAGTTGCTCATATTCATGGGTAGAACACCCGTTCTACCCATGAATATGAGCAACTTTCAATATGGAACCAACTCTGAGATCACGAAAAAAATCAGCTGTTTCATACATTTTCGTCAAGTAGGTATTAAACAGCTGATTTTGTTTTCGTGATTTCAGAGTTGGTCCCATAGTGAACGTTGTTCATATTCATGAGTAGAACACCCTGTAAAAAATATCATCCAGTATAAATAGCTGTTAAATTGTTCGGATCAAAACTGATATACGATAAATCAGATATTTTGGTTTTACACAATACATATTAAGACTTGCTCAACGAATACTGGGATAGCTTAGGTAAAGTATAATTTCCATTCAATTTGATGCAGGAGAAAGCAGCTGGTGCCTGTGCACAGAGGTCCACGTTTAACCCATTGAATGCAGACTACGTAATATTCCGTAGGTAGTGTTAATAGAAGAGGCCAACTACGTGTTAATACGTAGATGTTCTCTATTAATTATAGGGCGATCTATGCTTTGGTCTCCTGGAACGGTCATTTTTATACTTTTTGGCATCTTACGTAGTTGACCATATGTATGATGGCCACCGATTAATTATGATTTGATAGTTCACCTCGGCATTCAATGGGTTAAGGCTGTACTAAAACTAGAAGAGACGCTCAACATGTGACATAACTTACTAAGAACGTAAGCGTACAGCCCGCGCCGCTGTGGCTGCCGGGCGCCCAGTCGTGAGCACAGCGCTTCAGGAACCGAGACAGGCGAGCTTCCAGCGCCACCGATAGTAAATATCTGCGTTGCTCCTCCTGTAATCATTGAATTAATATTACGGTCATTTATCTAAGATGGATGTTGGAAATAAATTCAATTGGGATTTTCCATCAGGAATTTTGCAGCCAGGAGTTTGGATATACGCCTGATATAAACCTGATGGCAATAGAGTCACCCCCTTTTATATATAGGAACAATATAGTCGAAATGTGGGTGTACTGTATGAGGTATGCGTCTGCCTACCCCTTCGCGGAAAACAGGCGTGAAGTTTTGTATATTGAATGAAATTATGGCAGAATAGCACAAGGTTTACAAGGCGTATTCAGCACTTCTCCTCCACATTTATTATGCGCACAGCCAGTGTGGAACTCTCTGCCAGTATCTGTGTTCCCTTCCACGTATAACCCATCTACCTTCAAAGCAAGAGTTAATGGGCATACTCATTCCATCATAGACCTCATCCATCGCTTTTCACCAAGCGAGCAATGCAATGCCTGGCATTACAAATACCTGTTTTTCGTTTCAAAATGTCTTTATTTCAGTCTTGAGTTTTCATTTAAGCTTCATCCGACATTCATTCTTTAGTATTTTTTTTTTCTTCTGTTTCTTCCAAATTTCATATTGTTTATTACTTACCACACTAATGTTACTGGCATAAGTATGCACATAGAGCGGCGTCAGTCCAGCCGACATGCAGGCGTTGTACAGTCGTGGCGGATTCAGTAGCGCAGTGGGGCCTACTTCGTCAATGGAGCTTATTATCTGACGCTGAATGCCGATTGTGCTTAGCACGCAAGCTTCTGAAGTGTTGAGGCAGATGCAGTCTGAAAAGTGAGAGGTTTTGTTAATTTTAGTGACAAAATTATGTAAAATGGTCCCCAAGGTACAGGCTATAAACCTAGTTTGGGTGCCAGGAGATAATACTCAATGCACTTTATGTTGTAGCATATTACTGTACTTGTAACTTGTATACAACGTGTAATGTTAAATGCGCAAAACCTGAAAATAGTTTGATCAGAATAACGAGCAGAATTAATTGAACCACTTTTTAATATATGTCACATTTTTCAAAAAATCTTTATTAAAAACGCTGCCGTGTCTATTTATTAATAGGTCAAGCAACCCAATGCCAGCGCGGCGCAGCGGCCCGCTGACGACTCCTCCCTCGGTAAAGCGTCGTCGCAGACGCAAGAAACGATCAGAATGGCCAGTAAAACTAAAACAGCACATAAAACCTTTACAATTTTTTTTAATGACTTATTTTCTCTCTGAAATAGGTCAGTTCAATAAAAAATCAGTTGGGGTGTCCGAGGTTTTGCGCATTTAACGTTACACGTTGTATACATGTCGCAGAATAAACGCACAACCTCTTAAGGGGTCATTGTACTCATCATTATGAACAAGTGTTACTATGGGACCAAAACGGAAATCGCGAAAAAAAAAACAGCTGTTCCCTACATTCCATTTCTGTCACCTGTCACATCTGTGAAGTTTCGCCAATCAATTTAATTTCACCCTGAATACTCACTATACTGCAAGGAGTTGGGATAGAAGTGTTCTTCGAGCCTCGTAGCGTGCGAGTACACGGCGACTGAGGAGGGGTCAAGGCGCACGTCCAAAGTCACACAGTCTCCAGCTGATAGCTCGCAACACCATGTTACACTCATGAAGGCGTTGCTTTGTAGAGGCCAGGTTGCTGGGAAGAAGACTACATATTAGAAAGCGGTGATCCCATCAGCACATATTATTTAGACTAATGCTTGCACAATCGCGATTCTCCTTTAAAGTTATGGTTCGCGAGCAAATTCGCAAAAAGCTGGCAGTATCAACGCTAATATTTTCTCATTGTTTGTCTTATTTTTTTTTAGTATATGCATGTATTTATGTATATTTATTTGTGCTTATATTTATGTATATGTAATTAGGAATATATATTATATTTAAAATATTTATTCCTCTATTTTCATGATTGCACCTACTACTGTTTTGTCTCTGCGTCACCCAAACTTTGACTAGTAGAAAATGCATGCGACATTAAGTCCGCCTCTGTACATTTATGTGCTTGAAGTATTAAATAAATAAATCGCGTGACTTGAACTTTGGGAACGTGCACGCCCACGTAACCTAGAAAAAGAAGTTGGATTACATACCTGGCATTTGATCCTTATACCACTGATCTAAGTCAAAAAGAAGCATTCCATACTGTGTGGAGGAATTGGCATTTTCGCCCCAACACTCCCAGACTATCTGACAAATGTTCAACATGCCTGGGAAGACAAGAAACAAAATTATTAGCAGTGTATGTGTAACAAAATATATTATTCCATAGGATCGCACGTAGGCACCCTAAATGCGTAGGTAACAGACTTTCAATCACAATGAGAGGGTGTCAAAGAAAATTCCTAACCCATTGTTTCATAGTATTCAGTTCATATATATTCAGAATAATTTGTTTGCAATGAATGTGGCTGAGCTATAAAAATGAAAGGCATTATGATCTAATTTTCGAGAGATTTTCTCGAATCCACGTGATTGCAGCTGCGACTTCAGGCAAATTCGAGTGAGATCCCATCGTGAAAACTAAAATATGATTTTTAAAAATGCTCTTAATTTGACCACTGTGTTAAAATAGTATGTTTTGTAAAAAAATGTTTACTCACTCTCTTCTCCATCAGCTGCTAAGGTAGAATTGACGGAGTAAGCATGGCAGGACACGCACTTGCCACCAAGCAATGCAGCTTCATCAACTGTGCTCAACTCTAGTTGGAATCGTACTGTGGCTGTTGAAAACTCCTGAAAAACCAAAGAAACCGTTACTAAACTATGTATAGGCATAATAATAGAATTATTATTATTATGTAGCTGATGAAATTAAATTATAAATATTAATATTCTAATCTACAGTAGATTCGAATATTAACATTTATACCCAAAAACAGCCTTATCAAGAAACAGCGAAATAAACTCAAGAAGTGAACAGTCTGTCGAGGTCAATCTGGCGCGTAGTTATGTAAGCAAAACGATCATATGAGGATGGAATATATTGGGTTCTTTCTTGACCAAATTCGTGTTTTCTGGACAAGGATTTTTAATTATTATTGCCTACATTACCTGATAAAGACACTTGGTATCAGACAGCATCCTCTTTCCCTGGTATGTGAGGGAGTACATCACAGCCAGTGGGAACTCTTCCTCTTCAAACCGGTCTGTTACTGAGAATACCACCCAGAGGTAGCAGAATGCTCGAGGATCATCACAGGGCTCCTGTAAATATTTAAATAGATTTTTCTTTTATGGAAGGGCTTGTTCAGGGGTTACTAATCCCCTTTTTTGGTGGTTGTTCACCATAACTATTTTTGACACCAGATCTTGTGCTAGTGTATTTAATCACTACATAGTATAAAACAAAGTCGCTTCGCTGTCTGTCTGTCCCTATATATGCTTAGATCTTTAAAACTACGCAACGGATTTTGATGCGGTTTGTTTTGATAGATAGAGTGATTCAACAGGAAGGTTTATATGTATAATACATGCATAATATAGTAGAGAAACACTGATAATTTTAGAGGTTTCTAATGTAATGTCGTAAATAAACACATTTTTTTGCGCTTACATTGTATACGCTGGCTGAACCCGTCGAGATAGATCAAAATAATGTACTACAGTATTGTACACCTTAAAAAGTTCTACAAAAAAGTCCGCGATGTGTGATGTCTATCTCTTAGGGATAACCCACAATTACCATTTTTATCCTATACTTCTTACGAGAAATAATGGCTCTAAAATTATCAGTGTTTCTCCATTGCACCCGTGCGAAGCCGGGGCGGGTCGCTAGTTTAAGGCATAAACCTTTCAATTTTGTGTTGAAACAATTCCTTCTCTACAATTAGGTGAGCAGACAGCGTGTTTGCCAATCAATATTGAATGCATGTGTTTAATTTGTTTAAATAAGTTTTAGAATGGTTCGAAGGTCGAGACTTGCAACACAAATTAATAAGATAAGACATTGACAAAACAAAATTAGAAATTTAATTAATTTAATTGTTAGACTAAATGTCTACCTGTTGATTAAATTGTAAGCTTATGTTGTTTGAGTTTTGGGCTATAAAGAAAAGGGCTTACCTGGAAACTAAAATGTGTAACCGGCAAGCATTCCACATTGACTTGCGACGTAAATTCCAACTCCAAAGTCATAATATTCCATATCTGGAATGCACCAAAGTTATATCCAACTGCCAGACTACCCAGTTGTGGAATGTATTGCAATACGGTCACCCGGATATGATCCCTTTTGGCCTTCATTCGTATGGTACCGTCAGGGTTACGGAATATGTACTGGCCATCAACTAAGGAGTTTTCATTGAGTAGGATGGCCAAATGATCATTATTTTGTAATGCCAGTTCTCGTTGTTCTAAAATCCTGTGAATGCTAGAGAATTGCAGGAAGCTCAAGTTGGCTGGATTGGCTTCATGTTGGACTAGGTGCTCATAACCTTGGGAGATGTCTTTTAATGCTGAAACGGAAACAAAATAAATATTAAGTTACTCTTTCTAATTCATTTCAACCACAATTTATGTACAATCTTGTCTCATTTTTATTTTGTACCACAATGATAAAAGTATGAAAATTCTGCTGTATTTAGAGTTGAATAAAGAGTGTGAAGAGAACAATGAAAGGGACTTTCACACAGTCCATCTGTGTGAAAGACGATATGGCTAGAGAGGGGATGACTACTGAGATGACGACTAATAGAGATATACGGTATCAAAATATTGTGCCAGTGCTGACCCCCAATTACATTGGAGTAAGGGCAAGAAAATGATAATAAATAAAGAGTGTGAAGAATTTCATAATTCTTCTGTGGTCACAGCCCAATTCAAACTTTATTATTATTATATGGTTAGGCACACCTCTCGCTAATTAGCTGATGCATGTGTATCAGCTTGGAGATATTTAATGTATCCAGTCAATCTACAAAGTAGTTCAGTGTGGGAGCCATTATAACATTTTCTGGGAGCCTATGCCATGCTGTTAATGGTGGCTCTGAAGTGTACTACTCACTGTGCAGAACCGTACCCCTCACCCTGCTGACACATATATTTGTTACTGCGCAGCGACATGCCTCTTGTTCTGAACCACCATAAACTTTGAATTTTGAAATTCTTCACTGTTTTGTAAAAGAATATCCTACCTTGTATTAGACTAGCTCTATTGAGATCAAAAGCAAATATCTCTCCACTCTTTGTTCCCGCCATGACAACTCCGTCAAAACATGAAATTGGTCCATCAGGTACTCTATCCCACACCGCTAACTCCGTAACGACCACCTCAGTTTGTATGCAGCGAAGTAACTGTGAGCCACTGACATGTAAGATACAGATCATGCCCACATCATCATTTTGTAAGCTAATGATGAGCTGTATGGAGTTAGCGGTCAAAGGTCTTGGCAGCTCCACAACACTTGTGACTACTGTGTTGAAATTGCTGAAATAATAAATAATTTATTGTGTAAACAGCACTTTGTGTCATTTTAGTTTGGAAGAGTGAAATGTAAAATCAATACAATAAATTGTTAGAAGGTTATCAGGTGGAGTCTAGACAGGTGTAAGGTTTAAGCAATTTGATATTGAGATTTTTTTTTGTAATCATATAATATTTATACATTTTAGAAATTGGCAGGGTCTAAACTTCTTTGCATAAAGTACAGCTGTAACTATTGAGCACCTAGCTATTATCACACAAAGATTTCGTTAAGTTTAGCTAAATAGTACCAACCTCAGTGGGGTGCCAAAGTTTCGGGATGCTACCTTCAATCCGGTTCTAAGATCAACCACACAGAATTTAGGACCAAGAGCCAGCCAGCCATGTTTGGTGTCCTTCAAAATTCCGCCGAGAGGCGTTTTATCTGTGAAATGTACACAATTATCACCCACACAACACCTTGACACTATAAACCGCTATTTATAAAATATGTTGTCACTAAAACAAACATACCTGTAAATTCTTCGGTCGGTTGCAGAAAACTGAACACGGCAGGAGACAAATTAGTTGTTTTGACAATAGAAAACACACTATCTTGAAGCTTTTGCATTTTAATAACTAGTTATTGCTCTATTTTTTAACTTCTAACCGAAAACTAAATTCTTGAGAGGTTATGATACATATTATTATTGACGCGTTTACGATGTTCTTTAGTTATATTTTGCTAACTTCTTGCATTAATTTTGCGATTAAACTTTGGCTTATGTGTTACAGCGATATAATTGAAATAGTTTAAGAATTTCCATCATAAATAAAACCTTAATCGGAAATCAGCGCGCGGCGGTATCGAAAATACGAAAAAACTTCAAGGTTGACAGCTGTTGACAGCCAATGAACGCTCGCCCGGTGTTAGCCCCTGTACACACCAGCGAATTATTTATCGCAGAGTACAAAAAATCGCTCTAGTTTATTATTATTCAATGTTCGAACGAACTTCGAACTGATTTTTCGTGCAGTGATGATTCCGCAAAATTATTAACTGTAGCTATTTGTATGGCAAAAGTACGTTTCTAAGCTATAACTATAGGAGAGTAGTCTTTTTCCTCTACAAAAAAAAAGATCAAAGGTATCTAAAAAAAGTGTCAACTTATAAACGCATAAGGCTCAAGCACGGACTAGAAAAAAAAGGCTCAAGGTTGATTGTGAAAATTTTACAGTTTCGGGTAGCTGGAGGTGCTAGCGTCTGTACAAACATACTTACAGAAATAAAATCATTTATCATTTTTTATTTGACTACTTACTTAATAAGAACTGTAGAACCATATTTCACCAGTAACATCATAGTTACAACAAGACACACATATTAATAAATAAATAGGTAAACCAAGACGTTTTAAATGAGATGTCTCAAGTCTGTCTCTGCTGCTACTCATCATCATCTGCCTAGCTTTTTCCCAACCATGTTGGCGTCGGCTTCCAGTTTAACCGGATGCAGCTGAATACCGATATTTTACATGGAGCGACTGCCTATCTGACCTCCACAACCCAGTTACTGGGTAATACGATACCCCCAGGTAACACTGGTTGTCAGACTTTCGGGCTTCTGAGTAGCCGTAACGACTGTCAAAGATCTACGAATGACAGCCGGGACCAACGGCTTGTGCTTTCCGAGGCACGGAGGGGTCTCGGTATGTAAAGAACCCATCCACAGACCAACAGTGACAAGCATAGCTTAACCTGATCGATCAACCTGTGCGGCTGTTATTATTTAGCCATGGGCCCCTCCACCCAGCCCGCACGGGCCCTTCTACTACTACTAAGTTTCAATTTTGGTAACGCTAACGCTCATCGTTCTTTTTCAAATATTTTAAAATGTCGGTTGATCCCTGGTCTGTATAGACTTTACTTACATGTAGTAGAGGTCTTGTCTGGACCTCTATAATCAGAATCTCTACCACAAAACGTAAACCTCATCTGTCACAATGTAATCTATGTCGCAAACCATGCTCTACCTCCTATTCTGTCCTCTGTGTCCCAAAACTTGCAGTCAAAGTGACCTCTGCGATGCCACAGACGATGCCGTGGAAATGGTGAGGTTTTGGGCCAACAAGAGAAAAGTCGTGCCAGCGACACGAAGAATAGGAAGACCTGCCCACCGTAATTCGTAAAAGAATTATTAAAAAACATCTATTTTCATGTTTGTCCTTAGTTTTCAGATAGGTATAGAGCGTGGAATTAGTATATACTCTTAAGCTTCTTTCCACACATGCGCTGTAAAGTTCGTTTCGTATGTATGTAATGTTAAGTATAATAATAATACATTTTTATTTGGAACACAACCGTAAATTACAGAGTCTTAGTAGCTAGAACACGGACAGTTAATTTAACAGAGGTATTACATAGCCTGCTGTCTCAAAAACTAGGCAAAACCTGTATCTTAGGAGACAGTATGTTAGCAAGTATTCGTTCTTTGGTTCATAGCCCGTGTAAGACGGCGTGAACTTAAAAATAAAAATAAGTTCAAAATTTGATAGTGAAAAGTAGCTAATCAATAACAGAAAAAGTTTCAAGACAAACTAAAAAAAACTAAAATCCGTCTCATGTTTAGGGTAAATAAATGCTCTAAGGTATCATGAAAGCAGTCCCGCGGCAATAAGTGTCTATGAAGGGGCTTCTAAACGGGCCATGTTTTACTGCAATTTGTGGCTACAATATAGTGGCCGGCAACATTGCAAGCAATAACAGCCAGACTATGCAATATTGCAGTAATGTCCCGGCCATAATTGATAACATTTTAGGTATGGCCATACATGGTCTATTAATGTTCGATAGATTGCCAGACGATCGCCGAGCGATCGATTTAACTGCAATATTGCCCAGCTAGTTCTATTGTTGTTTCAATCGCTCTTTATTGTTATGGCATAGTGCGTCTTTTTTAATCTTTTTTCCGATTTTATTTAAAAGAAACTCGAAGTCACCCTTCGACATTCTAGTAAATTTTTTAAATTATTTTTTATCAAGGCTTATTTCTTGATTTAAATTATCTAAAGTTTCACGCCTATTTAGGTAAGGTCGAATCCACAATCCTTTTTTTTTTTTAATTTATTTTAAAACAATATAAACCGCTGCGACAAGTGTGATTTCGACAGCCATTGCTGCCGATGTGAGTAGCCCGTTTAGGAGTCTGCATCATGAGCCATACTATTGCAGTCATATTGCAACACATAGCCCAGCCATAGAATTGCTCGACCATCAAGAACAATAAAATATTTTTGTAATGGCCAAGCAATTAGTTGCCTATAGTGCAGCCACAAATTGCAGAAAAACGTTGCCCGTTTAGACGCTCCCTGAGTGGAACTAATCATTATTATTTAGTTAGCAACATTGCTACAACAGCCCTCTTTGCTCAGATAATTTTCTCTGTATGTGCATTTTATTAACCAATTCCTGCAATATGGTGAAGAGATAAAATGTAAATAAAGATCAACGATTTTGTCGCATGACAGCGGCGCCGCATATGAGAGACTCCTTTCGTAAGACAGATTTTAACGCCGCCATCTTGTGAGGTGTCACTTTTTGACATCTGTGCATTTTGTTGTTGTTTTTGCTTGTATTGAAAGAACATGCCGAAAATAATAACAAATGATGTAAGAAAGGTAGTGTTAAAAGTTAAGGAGTTTTTTATCAAGGAGAAGGAACGTAGCAACCCGGTAATTGCATTCGAAAAAGTAAATGAGCGAGTTGCCGCTGCTACAGGTAAGTGTTACCATCTTTGGGGTTTCTAAAGTCCCACTCATAATATTCCCCAATTGCAATAAACTTAGAAATTCCTAACAACCAATTTATTAGTAAAGTTAGGCTTTGCCCAAGCTTCGGCTGTCTCCAGCATAGGCTCGCCTAGTATCAGTTTAGTGCAATCGGGCTTGAAAGTTTAATATGGCGCTTATTTTATGAAATATATTTTATTCGTTCTTCAGGTATTTCTATACGTACTGTAACAAGAATCTCAAGGGAAGGAATTCTTGAAGCATCATCCAGTAAACTAGTTACACCAGGGCGGAAAAGGAAAATAAATAAAGACAAATTGTTGGTGGATAATTCTGATAGCGGCATTTTACAGATGCAGAAAAAAAAGAAAGTGGTAGAGGTGAACATTGGGAAGCCACACAGTCCAAAGCAAGAAATGGTTTATCTAAAGCAAGAAATGGTTTATCCAAAGCAAGAAATGCTTTGTCTAAAGCAAGAAACGGTTTGTCCAAAGCAAGAAATGGTTTATCCAGAGCAAGAAATGGTATGTCCAAAGCAAGAAATGGTTTGTCCAAAGCAAGAAAATCCATTCGAGGCCGTGACTACCGATAATTGGGGCAGTTACTGTACCAATGTGATTAAGGTAGAAAACATGGATCCGCATACTTAGATGACCCTTTCATCATTCAAGTACCTATGTTCAGATGAAGAAAGTGGTGCCCGTGATGGAGATTTCAATGAAGACAAGCCATGTGCCCGGTGGAGTATTTCCCATTGGAAAAAAATTACGAACTTCCATACAAACATTGATCCCCTATTTAGGATATGATTTTTGAAAATTTCATGTTCCTTTTTCCAGCGGTTTAGGCTAAGCGTTGTTTATTAGTGAGTGAAAGAATGGATGAGTATTTAAGATTTTTAGCATTTTAGTAGAAGATAATGAAATCCGGTGTACGAGTTTATACGACCGTTTGATATAGTTCATGGAGAACACAATTATAGTAAAAAATCATAAATTCACTCGGTGTTTTCTTGATTAGAGCTATATCCCAGTAATAGGTTGGCGGAGTCTTTAGGTATGTACAGACGCTAGCACATCAAGTTATTACTATCTGTCAAATTTTATTAATAGATTTTCAACTTTATCGCTAAAGCATAAGGTTCAAAGTTGATTGGGAAAGTTTGACAGTTTCGGGTAGCTTTGGTGTGTTAGCGTCTGTACGTCCATAATGTCTTCATCCTTAAGCTACATTTCGCAATATGTTAATAATTAATAATGGTGAGGTTGGAAGTAATGCGAAATAATAAAAATAATAAAGGTTGCAAAAGCCCACGGCAAATCTCCATGGTTACACAGCATGGAATAATTAACGCTATTCCCAATTTCTCATTTTATCAAAATTAAGTGAAACTCATTTGATTGTATTAATGTATCCCTAAAAGTAAGGAAAATTTATTAACTGGTAACCCTTGTGTCACAGCAACCCCTGACGATGTTATGAAGCGCCAAGAGATCAATAATGCCGGGAATAATTAATTTAGCTGGCAATAGCAAGGTGTAGTGATTGACTCTGATACTACACAAAATATCTTGAATATCGTAACAAAATAACTGTTACTGTTACTTATGAACCGTATTCGGCTGTTCATCTTTTTAACACGCTTTTATTAGTTTCACATGTATGTCTGTTTGTTTGTATGTAACTGACTCGGGCTCGATTTTGCCCCACTTTAAGCAATCAGAAACGTAGATTTATCAACGACCGACGACAATACAATATTTTGATAAGTAAAAAAAAGTTGAGAAAAAAATAGCTTAAAAAAACAAAAAAGATAAAATATAAAATAATATATAGTTTTAAAAACTAAAAAAAACACTCTTTAATAGGAAATCGAACTAAAAATCAGAAAATAACTTTTAATTTAAAATTCTAAAATAAAAATAAAGTTATGTAAAGAAAATAATTTCATTGTAAAAAAGCGCGTGGTGCTCGATATTGATTGTTGTAAATATGTAATTAGTAGTTACTTATAAACGTTATAATTATTATGTATTATTTATATTGAGGTTTTACTCATTAACTTGTTTTGTTCTTATAAAAAAAAAATAAGAGGTTGTTTTGTTTTTCGATGAAAAGATTTACCTACAAGGATTTTGAAATAAAAACTCGGTTAAAAAATAATAAATGTATTTCAGTTGTATGTACAACTTGGAAAGATTACATTAAAATACATACATACTAAACATATTAACTTATTGGTGTCTTTATGCTAATCTAATTTCAAGCTCCTAACCTTAATAATAATTAAACAATAAGGTAGTAAGCTAAAATAGTATACTTTATTATCAGTTTTGCAAGCCCTTGGCCAAATGTTAAGTCAAAATCACAGCCTATAAAGGCACTTATGAATAGTTTAATTTTTAATGTTTCAATCTATGTTTCAATATACAATATGGCTGTTTCCTACGTCTGATACGTCATCATATTAGATTCGTTGTGGGTTCCAAAATAGCTTTGTTTCTCTGGGAACGGGCAAGCTTCTATAATCGGGTACGCCGGGATCGTGCTGTGGCGCTTGCAGGAATTGTAGGTCCTTGTAAGACAGGTGTTATAGTGGTTGTAGGAAGAAGCGAGTGCGTGCGTTAAAAAGAAAAAAATAAGCATTAGGTAGATACCAAAATTATTTTTTACGGCGATGTTTGAAAATTTTGTTCTCGTGCTTGTAAATTGGTCATAAGGAAAAAGTAAAGGTAAGAAAACAAAGCATGTAACATAAAAATGGGAGAAAAGGGAGACTAGCAAACTCACATTCGGTTTTTGAGAGCTTGCATTGAAAATTGTGCTTACAGTAATTGGTGGTCAATGGGCAATATGAAAAGTATTAATGAAAAGTAGGTATCTGCAGTCATGACAAGGCCTACGCATACACGAGATGTCCAAAGGAACGTTCAATTGGAATTTTTACATGATTGATACGCAACTGAAGCGATTGACGATAAACACACTAACATTCACACTTGCAATTGACAATAGTGATCAGAGGGGTAGTTCTCGTAATTTTTAGATAGTTCACAGTCTGATCTCATTTGAATTCTGTCAAGAATACCTCTAGTTTCTCTACATTTTAACAAGTTTTTGACATTTGTTTGCCGCCGAGACTGCAACTAGATTTTGGACGTTTTATATTACATGAATTGGTTTTCTGTTGATGAACAGTCAAAGTCATTCAGTCAATCAGGGGAGGACAAGCAGATTGCCAGAAAGAACAACGCATGCTTTATGAGACCAGTACCTATATTATCGTTTTGCAAACCAGATCAAAACTAGAAGATAATTCAGGACTTGACCCCAGAGAAGCTAGCAATGTGAGTAGGTTATCTGTATTACCAAGGCCAACACTGCAACTATACCACTGACTACATTACAGCTGAAACTTCTTTTAGGCAACCATTGATTAGTTTACTTAATGAAGTATCAGCTCATCATGAAATCGAGTGATTAAAACCATGTTTGCAATCAAATTTCAAGGACATAAAATAAATAGCTTTATTTTCAATCCGTAACAATACTTGAGCAATTTATTTTTTACGATTAACTGATGCTACTGAAACGTTAATCGTGTTTCGATTCGTTTCAGTAGCATGTGGATTAATTTTCATTTGGCCTTGTACAATATTCATCATCGATGTATAAGGACTATCTGGCGTCTGATTCTTTTGTAGATTACTCTCGGTCGACACATTGTTGTCATTACGAGTATTCTTATTATCATAAACCGTATGTTTCATAGAAACGTATCCCTGAGTAGATGGCTGAACAGTTTTTGGACCAGGACTGAATCCATTTTGTGTTACCACAGGATTATGAGGCCTTGATGTATTCACGCTTTCAGTTTTTAGAGGAGTTTGCGTGCTTGTGACAGAAGGCGTTTCAAAGGAATCGTTTTGAGTCACTTGTAGACTATTAGACCGAGAAGAATTACCCAAAGAATGAAGCGTAGATGAACTTCCTTTTAAACTCTCCATTTCCTTTGAAAACACCTCTTCACTTCTTTGAAATCTTTGAGCGTGTGACGATAGTGGTGACCTATTTTGATTTATAGATGTGGCGCTTAAAGATCTACTTGGTGAATTATTTTGGACACTATCTATTGATGAGACTTGCTTATTTTCGGCTTTATGGGTTGATCTTACTGTTTTATTTACTTTAGCTTCCATAGATCCGTATGCACTATCTTTAGTTGAACTATGGGATGAACATTCTTCTTGCATTCCATATCTTCTTACCACATTTGCTGGTGCAACAGCTTCTATGTTCTGTACATCATAAGACAAAGGATTTCTTTCCGGTGGAGCATGTTTAACTCCATCAATAACTTCACCAGTTCTCGGATTAATATGTTTTTCCGTATCAAAACGTAAAGTTATTCTATGACTTTCATCAATGGGATGATCTCTTGTTCCATGTTCTAATTCCTCATCGCTATCTTCAAACGCAGCTTCAAGGTTTTCCTCCTAGAAAAGATGATATATTATCAATATTAATATTTTATAATAATCACGTGTCACTGTGTTCGTACACGCTAATCTCCGACACCACCCGACCGACATCATGAAATTTTGTGAATATGTGTGTTTAGTTGTAGTTTTTTTTTTAATATAGAATAGATTTGGACCTGATAGGTGGCGTTGTTGTCGAGATTTAACTTCATGTTTTGTCAAGTCCTAAAAACCGTGCGAAGCAGGATCGCTAGTTCAATATAAAAATCTAGACTATATGAACGTAATTGAACAACATCTAATGCGTCTTAGTTTATGGATTCAAAAAGATAAGTCATGAATTAAGAACTTGTACAAACCTCTTCATCTACTTCTTCTATTACGCTATTTTGTATCCATTCACGAATTCTCTGTTTCTTTGCTTGCCGGTCAACAGTTGTTTCGATACCATTATCCCTAAAATGTTTAAGTAGTATATTCTTCTCATTAGGGTCACTGTGGAAACTATACATTGATGGACAGAGCTCATCTATGTCTTCGCCAGCTAAAAAAAAAAAACATTGTAATATATTATATTTTATTTCTGAAGGTTCATGGGATAGAAAATTGATAGCTTTAATATGTTTAAACTTACCAACTCTATCGGTATAGCCTTTGCCCAGCCATCGATCATCCAAATAGCGAGCAATCTCTAGGAAATTGTATGCCCTTTTTTCTTCTCTTGGCTCAATAAACTTTTTAAACATTTTTTGTGCCCTTGAAGAAACCATTTTCCACAATTTCGGTTGTCTTTTCAGTGGATTTGAACTGTTGTACCAATTGTAATAACTAGAATAAAACAAGAACCATTAAAAACCAATTTATTATTTTAGTGACTATTTTAAGTCAGTAAACAAACGGTGATCATGGTTTGGTGTGAAAAGAATGCATGTAGTTAAATTTTACCTTGTGTAACGAGGGTCATCGAAAGCAGCTTTCTGCCAAGGCAAACATCCAGTGAGGCAAATGAAAATAACGATGCCAAATTGCCATATATCATGGGAAATTAAAGCTCTGAAAGTAAAGAAATAAACAAATGTAAGATTGACGCCAGCAGCATACATTATTTCATATGTTTTTAATTTTATCATCTTAAAATTGAAAATATACAAAAGATCGACGCTTATTTATACAACCGATACAGCTGCTTAATTAAAACAAATAACGCATACAGAAAGTATCAGAGAGAGATTCTTGAAATATTGTTATTTTCTTACTTGTAACTACTGTCCATGGATAATTTCAGTACTTCAGGTGGTGAATAGGGTAGCCATTCATTCCGTCTTCTCACAACTGATAGGACTTTTCTCGTTTCTCCAAAATCACAAAGCTTTATTCTTGAAAAGTCGGATTTGAATATGAGAATATTATCGAGTTTAACATCACGGTGTACTAAGTCTCTTTGGTGCAGATGTTCTAGTGCAGCCGATAATTGCTTTGCTACCCGTTTAGTATGGATTTCACCTATCCCAGTGTCAAGCATATTTGATGTAAGGTCACCTGAAAAAGAAAGAATCGTATTTTTTTTCGATTTCAACTACAAACACAAAAACAAGTGAATCAGTTGACTCACTGCATTCATGCAATGAAATATACAAATGTTCTTGTACATTTTACTTGTTAAGCAATGGTACTAAGCTAGTTAAAACTAAAGAAAACAGTGCACCAGCTTTCAATACAACGTGATATTAATGAGGGCTGGCAATGGAAATGTGCTAGATTTAATATTCATTCAAATCAAGACGTGTTTTGGCTACAATCCAACTCAAAGTGTGTGTGAGCCGGAGTAAGCGAAGCCCAGATTACTCAGCATTTAAATTTTGATTTCCGAGATAAATTATTAGCATTATATTAATGTCCACATCTTAATAATTATGCATATATTATGATGAAGTTATCTTACCTAAAGGTGCATATTCTTGGCAAAATACATAGAATCCAGCAGTCTCAAATGCTACATCGAATGTAGTTACAATGTTTCTATGGGCGCTTAAATGTAAACTATAATGAAATTCTCTATAGAAATCTCTTATGGATACGTAGGGCTTTGGTAGGGCTTTCAAGACAATTTCTGTGTCTGAAGCCCTGTGCTCAACCAGCAAAATCTTTCCAAACCATCCTTCTCCAACTATCTGTAGAATGTCAAACTCTTCTACTAGACTCACCTATAAATAAAGACAGTTTAAATAAGTGTTGAAGTTCTTATGTGCATAATAAAAACGAATACAAGATATAAATCTTACTTTTTCCAATTCGAACTCTCTGATTTTATGAATAGAGCCCGTTAGGGCCCTTCTCGAACTATGATTCATCTTGGATGCAACCAATAACGCATTCTTTAATGATCTGAAAAGAAAAATAACAATTGAAACATTTTTTTAAGGTATATTTTCTAAGCTTTTTACATATTTATGCATAGCTCTTTCCGGTAGGTCGCATGGGCGGTTCAGTCGTCCCAATTTCTCGTGAAATCGTTGAGTGAATGCTCTTGGATGAACGCCAGGACCTGATGTCTACTCCAGATCCAGACGGTGCACGGACGTCACATGGTGACGTCACCTAACGTCTCATCCTACATATTTAATGATGCTATGAAAGTGTTTTGAATATTAATTTTATTCTTTATGATACCTACTGATATTTATTTATCTATCTCAATTAGACGTTGAACATTACTTCATGAACGGTACCTACCTATAAGCTTCTCCCATTCAGCACCCTGATTGCGTAACACACTATTCCTCTCAGTTTGAATCATTTTGAAGCATATTGCTAATCCATTGCTCCAAACGTTCGAAAAATGTGTCTGCTCAACGACATAAATAACGCAATGAATGTTGTTGAACTGTCAAAATGAAACCCCTTGCTACTGATAGTGTGTTACGCAATTACCCTGCAGGAGTGATTATATATCGAGAGTGATAATTATAATAACATTTGGCACTATCAACCATTTGTTAAATGTGACTTTTTTGTTGATCGAGATTTGTCGATTTTTATTGGAACTTTGTCGGAAAACTTTATTTCAAAAGAGGAAATGATTTAAACTATTTCACCAATATTCGCAAACTTTTTAAATAAGTCGACACATGCAATAACGACAAGTAACGATGCTCCTACGCACGATCGTGTTTATGTCGGTAATCTATTGTTAAAGTGAACTCATAACAAATGGTTGTTTATTGGTGCTAGGTCAAGTATAAAAAAATCACTTATTAGTCATCCAGCTGTCATTAATCACATAGCGCATGAACAGACGTTATGTTTGTGTTCATGATACAAAACAGAGGGTTAGGAATATTCCAAATGGATTTCGAGGGCATGTTCTATGATAATTATGCCATATTGTTTTCGATTAAAATTGGTTTATATGGCTTATGGTTTAGATTTTCGGGAAACCGTCGGGGAAAAACCGGGGTTAATTTCCATAAAATTAACCCCGGTTTTTGCCCGACGGTTTGACAACCATTCTTACCAAGGGGTACCGTGTGAAGGTCAAGCAGATAGTCGCTCATGTAAAATACTGGTATTCAGCTGCATCCGATTAGACTGGGAGCCGACCCCAATATAGTTGGAAAGGCTATTAGGAAGAGGGATTAAGTATTCCTATAATTAGATATTACGAATATACCGCTCTTCTGGGTCAAGTCATTTGATTAATAAAATAGTATAAGTAAAATATTTTCGGAAACAAGATTTCTTATGGGTATATCCATAAGAACTACCAAAATAAGGATTATGAAGATGCATTCGATTTGTTTTGGAAGGTGATGAAGGCGAGATAACATTTTCGATGCACAAGAAGAAGTAACAATCACGTGTTTCTAGGTGCAGTTAAATCCTGCCATTATGTACAGACGTCAGCACATCAAGCTACCCAAAACTGTCAGATTTTCCCAATCAACTTTGAACCTTATGCTTTATCACTAAAGTTGAAAATCTATTAAAGAAATCTGGCAGATTGTAGTAGTGCTGGCGTCTGTACCTACCTAATACTTAGTTAATTTAATTAATGTGTGCTAGTTTGGATCTTATATTTTTTACTCAATCATGCTATAACGGTTAAACGGGAGAAATTGGCACTCAGAAATAGTAGATTGTTGTACAAGGGTCGAAAGGAATCAATTCCCTCGGGCGGCTATAGTCCGAGTAGGAACTGATGACTTTCACCCGTTTTAAACACTACTTTTCATTTCGAATATAAAGGAAAGTAAAAAATAGTAGTTTTTCTAAAATATTTATTAGTAATAATAACATGGATAGTTAAAGTTATACTATAGCCTTTTTAAAATTTTAAATATGGAACACACCGCGTCACCGCCGCGGGTCGTCCCGCTTCATAGGTATTTTTTTTTTTAATTCGCACTGGCTGTTTATACACTCACGAAACAGCAGCATTTTTTCTTAATTATGTAAAAAAATCGTAGCTGACTACCTAACCAAATTTAGTTCTATTTTTCAAATCAAATCAAATCATCTTTATTGTGGATCATAGGAAAGTGTACATAATACAGCTGGTGTTAATATTGTGTTTTGCGAACAGCTATGTCCTGCCCTTAGGGCGTACAATAAATGTAGTTACATTAAGTGAGTCATAAGTGAGTTTTAAAATTCATTCCTGCCCTAGAGAGGGAAGCAATTATTACGTACGAGTATTTCCCGCCCAAAGGTGGGAAGCAGCGTCTTCCACCCGCTATTCGGATCAAACAAACACTACTTTCCAGTATCAGAAACGAAAAACAATTCTTGGACTGACATGTGATGCATTTTGTCCAGATGCATGAGGGAGTTCCCTTTGGATGAGATGTAAGCCACAGATAACTTCTAGTCAAGTAAAATCGCGGCAAACAATATTAACGACGTTTTTAACCGACTTGAAAGTGGACTACATTCCTAACCCTACATATTGTGCATTATAATTTTGTTTCGAAGTGGAATAAACTGGAATAATTAAGTGATTTTTTGGCTAATCCAGGGTTTGTTTCTGTGAAACACAAAGCTGTGTTTTGTTTCAGTAAAAAGCGTATGGTCGGTTCATGCTGGCCAGATTTCGGATTACCAAAACACAAACATATTTTGAAGTTTTAGCAACTGTTGGTAGTTTCCTAGATAATCGGCTTTTACTACATCAACTGTTCGAGGATTAGGGCCTAAAACAGTGTATAGAAGCCTACTCCACTATTTGTGGAATTCGTACCAAAGGACCATATTTTTATCATCATAAAAGCTCAGCTAGGATGACACCGATCTGAGATTTAAGTTCATTTAAAGTTACAAAATTCATCGGTTGTTTATTTTACAATTAAAACTTAAACGTCCACAAAAGGTTTTATCTTATCAAGGAACAATCAAAAGGTGTCTTTGGAAATTAATAAGGGACTCTCAAACAAATGTTGTAGAAATCGGCAAGTTTGAACAGCCTATCTATTCTGTAAACTAAGGTGAAGTGAGCGTGAAGTGAGTCGTCAATAGTGTCAGTCCCTAGCATCAACAAGACTCACAGCTCACTCTAAGCTCACTTCACCTTACTTATCACGGTGACATTTTTCCAGAATCGACCGGCTGTTCTGGCAGCATTGAATTGGGTAGAATGGTTCTTTTTTTAAACTGGAAGGCGAAAACTGTTAGAAATAATACCATGCATGGCACCTCAAGTACTTAGATGAAAAATGAGTATATTGACTGGACTGGGCACATAGATGGACATGACTGTATTAACTGTAGATACTACTTTGATGGCATAGTGATTTTGAGTTATTTTCCACTGCAAAATTGGACACATTTTGGGAAAGGTGAGACTGTTCGGTACACTATAAATATGTTTTAATTTTAGCAAAGATGACCTTATTGTGAGTAAAAGTTAATTTTAATGCCTTAAATAGAAACATAATAATATGATCTTTATTCTCATGTGATGGGTGGATAGATAAAATAAAAGCTCACTAAACATCACATCAACAGTGCTATTCTGTAAATATCTCACTGTGAGAACTTAAGTGAAGTGAGCGACAAGTGAGCTCTGTCATTCCGTATTGGTAGGTATTGACACTATTAAGTGCTCACTTCACTTATGATTTCACGGTGAGATTATTACAGAATCGACCGGCTGAACTCATCTCGAAATATTTTAATCAAATGTTTAGGTACTCAGAGAGTTATTTCAGAAGTGCTCATATGCTCACTTCACTTATGATTTCACGGTGAGATTATTACAGAATCGACCGGGTGAACTCATCTCGAAATATTTTAATCAAATGTTTAGGTACTCAGAGAGTTATTTCAGAAGTGCATTAGTACAGTACAAGAATAGGACCTACTTGTCTGTATTAAGAGTTAAATACGTAAGCAATGCTTGGTTATTACAAACCTGATATGCGTGCCCGAATAATATCTAACTAATATGGTGTATTTCCCTTGTAATTATATCTACTTGCATGAGTAGGTATATATTTTCTTAAAAGTACTTAGGCATTCAAATACCATTCGACACGGATTCCGTTTTCTATGCATAAATACGGCATGCTTTTTTTTTACCGGCTCCAAATTTTTACAGCGTGTACCACCCATGAATGTGAATAACTTTCACTATGGAACCAACTCTGAGATCACGAAAAAAATCAGCTGTTTCATACATATTGGTCAAGTAGGTGTTGAACTTTTGTATTAAACAGCTGATTTTGTTTTCTTGATTTCTGAGCTGGTCCCATAGTGAAAGTTGTTCATAATCATGAGTAGAACACCCTGTAAAAATTTGGAACGTGAAAAAAAAATCATCCAGTAGGTACAATAACAACCAATCCTAAAGGATACGTTTGATAACATATTTTTCTGGTCTAGAAAAATATACACAGAGCAACCATCCACTTACCTATCTCATTTTTGCATTCGATGAACGAGGATATAATAGACGCAATTAATGCCAAGCTATCCATAACTTTCGAATAAAAACTATCTATGTTCCTTAAGCGAAATAAGAAAACTAACTCACTGGGAATCGTTTCGTTTAGCCATCTAACAGTAACTCACATGTGGAGCATACGATCCTGCTCGTACCACATGAGCATAAGGCGTAAAGCAATGACCATGTGTTTATGTACAGACGCCAGCACATTAAGCTACTACAATCTGCCAAATGTCTTTAACAGATTTTCAACTTTACCACTTAAACTTAAGGTTCAAAGTTGATTGGGAAAATTTGACAGTTTCGGGTAGCTTGATGTGCTGGCGTCTGTACTATCATCATTCATTTGTATTATTACGTATTACATTCTTGAATTAATCTTGTTGTTACATTTTGGTATTCATTTGGTAATACAGCTGAACGTCGGTCATTACCTAAAGGTGATTTTTTACTAACACATATAGAAAATCTTGCTGCGTGTTTTATTTCTCCTAAAAGAAGATGAGGTTAGTGACCGTTGCATGCTTTAAACATAAAATACACAAATGGAAATTACCGAAACTCAAAGGGCAGGCGCCCTTGTTCATATAAGACACACAATACACTTGGACTAAATCCAATCACTTGTACCACTCAAATTTCACGTGCTCCCGACTTTTCATCATTATCTTCATAATCACTTGGGTATAACACTATAAACACATCGGGTTGTAGGAGATATGGTTATCGTAATAAGCAGTATATTTGTGGTGTAGGGCGGAACGGGTTGGGCGTGCGACGGTGGTGTTCCTACTGGCGGCGCGTACGCAGCGACACCCGGGAGGTTATTTTTGTGCTACTGCACATACAAAAATCAATTTGTGACGGAAATGTTACGATCAACGACCTGGTAAGTGAAAACTACAAGTGCATTTTCTTATGTGGTGAGAAAGTAAACGGGATTTATTTAATTACTTGTAAATCGCATATAAATGCGGTGTATCGTCTTTCAGTAGGTGTATAATCAAGTCTGGCTAGTTCAGCCGGGTTTATATATACGCAGGTAATCACATAGCAGTAGTTTTTAATAGCTTGCATGTATCCTACATTATGTGAGCTATTAACCTACTAAATAATTACGACAACGGAAGCAGGTAGGGTGCGTAGGTAGGTATCTAGATAGATACAATCTGCTCGATAATGGTCAGTGGTTTGCTGTTCGAGCTTATGTTAATAAATAAACATGTGCCTTCGTAGCGTTCGTAGATTATGATAAATTACAACTCAAACGTCAATAATTAATATAAGCTACTAAATGAAGCTATCCATACTGACATCTATTACGTATTTAGCAGGTTGTTTTGAGTAAGGAATTCAAACCTAAACCGTACTTTGAATGAGCGGCAGTTTTCTTTACAACAAAGGAAAGTTTGTGCCTGTCATTCAGCAGAATTTTAGTCTGCACCTCGTGTCGAAGTGATGTTTTCTTCTTTAATTGTTATTATATATCTAACACATTGGTACTAATTGGCAGTAATATCTTACAGAATAAAGTGTTTTGGGTGTCTAAAATAATAAATGTTAGGTACCTATATAATTTATTTATGCAGTAAGTTACATCGTACTCCCTTTATTTTGGCATACCATCAAATTGCTAAATTTATTTTTTGTTTGGTAAGCTTGTATACAAATTGACAGCGAAATTCTTTACGCAGGCTTAGAAGCATTATCGCACTATAATATAGTTCAGTAATTATTTTCTCGCTATGCATAGCATACGTAGCGTAGGTACTTTTATTTAATTGAATATATGTTAGTAAATAAGTAGTTAATTGCATTGTAACAGATGCAACCACATTCATCTAGCCTTCTTTTAGCAATTTTGCCATTTGTGTGCATTTTATTTACATCTGAAGACATTTATTGCTGAAGCAATACAGACTTGAGCTATGAGTTATCCGTTACCATAAATTGGTGTGGGTAAATCTGAACGTTACTTAGAGTTTGTCGTGGGAAGTCATGGCATGGATTCTATTCTAGAGATAATAATTCTAAGATATCGAAAACGCTCTATGGTTCACGCAGATTCCTAACCGATATCTACGGTTCAAGACATACTTGTTACTACGAACCGTTCCTAGTATTATCACTGTTATTTTGATAAGCAATCGTAACAACCTAAAACACTAAAATACGGGTGTTGCCAGATTACGTTGTTTTATCTTGTTTGCACTTCAAATAGCTGTACTGGAAAGAGTGAGACAGCATTCCAATATTAAAAATTCAAAATGGCTGGAAATGAATTGTTTTTGTGATTATGATGTGTCAGATGTCAATGTCAAAATTGTAAAAGTTTTTTGAAAATTGTTTATTTTTAGTTTACCTGTTTTCAGGTCATTCTTTAAAGTAAAACTAGCTAATTTCTACAAAATAATGATTTAACAGCATTATGTTTGGTAAGATTTTAAATTCTTTGCTTTTAAAATTTTAGGTTATGTTAGTGTTTTGTTATTGTTCACTTTCGCCTTTCCGCAGTAAATATTCTATCTTTATTGAACAAATTTAATTGGTGATACAAAAGAAAATCAAACATGTTTTGATATGTAAGAGACTACCTCTTACATATCAAAACATGTTTGATTTTCTTTGTTGTGGTCATACCAAATGTTTAAATTATGAAGTTTTTCTTTTACACATGTGCATATTAAATAAAAAAACTTGTTGTAAATATTTATTCCTTCATTATATACTATTTCATATGTTTTATGCATTTGCTAGTTACAATAATAAGGCTATGTTGGCTTACATCAACAGATCAACACATGTTTGACTTCTCCGTAAACATATCTTTCTCATAAAGTATAATATTATCACTGTTAAAATACAAAATTATCTATACGTAAATGTGTATTGAACCCCAGTATCTTAGCTTTGTGTATGAAACAGGAGTTTTATCAATTTCTTTGGTAAACAAGTAAAAAAGGTTATTTTTAGTATGTTAAAAACTCAAATGAAAACTGTTTTGGCTTTACAAAACAAGCTTTATATTTTGGCATAGTTTTAAACCATCAAGCCATTTTTAAATTTCAAAATATAATCTGACAATGTTAAAATTCTTATTGTAAAAACTTATGTTAAACCCGAATCTTAACCCGTAATATTACGTAGGTAGTGTTAATAGAAGAGGCCAACTATGTGTTAATACGTGGATGTTCTCTGTTAATTATAGGGCAATCTATGCTTTGGCCTCCTGGAACGGTCATTTTTATACTTTTTGGCATGTTACGTAGTTGACCATATGTATGGTGGCCACCGATTAATTATGATTTGATAGTTCACCTCGGCATTCAATGAGTTAAGTTGTAAATTTTGCATTAAGAAGTTTACTTTTATTAGAAAAAGTTTTGAAATACAGTAACTGGCTCGAAGGTATAAAGTTAGAACTTTTTCTGTAATAAGACAGCTTAAGTTTGAATTTAATATAAACTTTTGTAAGATTCTTTAAGTTAAATTTTTTTTTTTTTTTTTTCTTTCAAAATCTTGCAATCAGTTTCCACAACTATGAGCAGATGAGGTGAATGATGATTTGGCAGGGAAGAGTTAGTCCTCATTAGGAGTAACTCTCATATTAGTCATGCAGCTCTCTACAGGTTATCCAATTGTAGAATGTTGCGTCTTTTGAGTCTGCTGATATAATCTGGTATTGTGAGTTGAGCGGCCAATTGGTTGGGGTCTCTCTCCAGTCTGGACTTGTATTTTTGCGAACATGAACTTATTTCTTCCTTCACTGTTTTCATATTCAGGTGTTCGTGAACTTCATTGTTCCTTATAAACCAAGGTGAATCTGATATCTGTTTCAAGATGTTATTCTGAGTTCTCTGAATCATGCTTATATTGGAGTTACACGCGGAGCCCCACAGTTGAATGCCGTAAGTCCAGATGGGTTTTAGTATGGTCTTATAGATCAAGATCTTATTGTCTACGGACAGCTTGGAATTCCTACCCAGGAGCCAGTACATGCCTTTGTACCTAATGTCGAGCTCTTTTCGTTTCGTTTCTATGTTTCCTCCATGTCAGTCGCTGGTCCAGATGCATACCAAGGTATTTTACGCAGTCGCTTTGTGGGAGTTGATTATGACCAAGTTTCACCGGTGGACATTGCTGGTGTCTAAGTGTAAAGTTGACCTGGACCGATTTTGATGTGTTGGCGCGTATCCTCCATTTGGCAAGCCAGTTGTGAATTTCGTCTAGACTTTCCTGTAGTTTTTCCGACGCTCTATTGGGGCAATTGCTGCATGCCAGGACTGCGGTGTCATCTGCGTAGGTAGCAATTGTCACTCCAGGATTTTGCGGTAGGTCTGCCGTGAAAATGGTGTACAAAACTGGTCCAAGAACAGAGCCCTGAGGTACTACAGCTAGTATATTATAGAAACTAGAGGTGCTATCTTCTTCCTTGACCTGAAATATTCTATCAGATAGATAAGATTCCAGGATGTTGTAGTAGCAGTGTGGTAAGTGTGATTTTATTTTACATAATAGTCCCCTATGCCATACTCTGTCGAAGGCCTGTTGTACGTCTAACTTAAATTAGTTTAATAATTTTAGCTTTTGAAAGTAAAATCCTACAACTCAGTTCTTGAACAATTCTAAAATTATGTGCCATACAAAACTTATATGCATACATACCTACCCACTAATATTTTGACTTTGTGCCAAGTCTAAGTTCTGCATTTTTTATTTTGGCAACACTGGCCTTCTCTAACACATATTACATTCATTGACTACAATATCTATTCTGTTGGAAAGGAATATTAACATCATAGGATACATGTGAATTTATAAATATTGTCTGATTTATTGTTTTTGGGAGTGTGTGACTTCTATGGCTTATTTAGACAGAAGCTAGCCCTTCTGTCTAAACTTAATTTAGTTTAGTTTGTGAACAAGGGAATCAGCGCCAATACCATTCCTAAATACTTTTGTAAACCAATGTTTAATGTATATGCTGTTGGTGTTATTTGATAAATAAAATAAATAACATGTGCACAATTTCTAAAAGCTACTATTATAAAATACTTGAAACTTCCAATTTCGAATGATGTAGTATCAAATGTCTCCTCCCTTATTTTCTCACCACTGTACTTTTTCGTAAGTTTTTTTTTTTTTTTTTTTACTTAGCCTACCCTGTCCTACTGCTGAGATTCCACCACATCCTTCCAGGTATCCTTTTCTAGAGCCACCTCGCTTTTTCCACTTCCAAAATGCTTCGTACGACAACCTACAAAAGAAATATCGTAGCCCGAAGCCAAAGCCTTCAATTTGCCAATGTTGCACTAGTGTGCCTTTCACCACTAGGCCACCCTGTATGGTCGTAGCGTCAACGTTTTATGATTCGTCCATAGTTTATAGGCTTGTCTGTGGTCAGGATTTCAGGAATAAAACTATCAACATACTTTTCTAATAGGCATTCTGTCGTACGCGTAGCTGGAATGAAAGAGGGGCTTGTGGCTAAGTAATAACAGCCGCACGGGTCGATCTATCAGATTAAGCTACGCTTGCCGCGGTTGGTCCGTGGATGGGTGACCATCTTCACATATCAAGAACCTTCCGTAGGCAGTCGCTCCATGTAAAATACTGGTATTTAGCTGCATCCGGTTAGACTGGAAGCCGACCCCAACATAGTTGGGAAAAGGCTAGGCAGATGATGTAGCTGGAATAAACATGCTGGATAGTGGCATAAGATTTTATAGTAATAGGCTAGCTGGTGCAGCGTGTTAGTTGTATTATTAATTTATTCGCGTTCCCTAATAAAAGTAATGACGTCACATATGGAGTTTCAGGACCGAAGCCAAAAGATATTAAACACATAATAAACGTGACTTCTTTTCCTATTGAAAATCTGGTTAGCAACTTTGTAACAATCAATGATCTACCTACCTACTGATAATATCTCTCAAATACATCGAATACTTTGCAAGAAGTTCACCTCAGCCCGCAGTAGTTTTGTTAAGTGTCGTGGACTGCAAGCAATTTGCTATGACACTAAAACTAAACCTTAAACGGCTATAAAAACGGGCCCAATTGCTTCGCGTTTATCGCCAGTTTAGACCTTGTGCTTAGATGGGATGTAAAACCCGCTTGTCGTGGACCGCGCCACTTTGAATTGCATGCGATTTTTATGGTGGCAGTGAAAGTCCTACATCTATTTTTGTTGTTGTTTAAATACCTTTGAAGACGTTGAGCTTGTAACTATGGGGACAGGTAGGTGTTTCAGGGCCTGTTATCGCCGAATAATCACGAAAATCCATACCTACAACTTTCCTTTCCTCTAGCATTGGTACGCACGATGACATATCAAGCTATACATTACCAGCATAAGCTGACTTCTCACTGTATGAAAATCCTATACAGTGACAGGTCAGCTAAAACTGGAAATTTATAGCTTGATGTGTCGGTGTAACCTATCTGTTTCAAGAAGTAGTGCATAGATATTATGATTACAACAGTTCTAAATGTACTTCCCCAGTTCCCGCATCTATAAATTATCACTATTTACATAATTGCATCACACAAACTATTTTAATAGGGATGATGAAAATTTTCCTGTTTTTCCGTCAAGCTATGAATAAAAACTTCTTTTAAATAATTCAACCTTTATCTCTAGGAATCGTAGCTGAGCAATTTCAAAAAAAAATGTACCCCCGGTCTTTGCCTTGTCCCTCGACTTTGTTCATTTATTTGTATGTGATAAATGGCTTCTAGCAAAATATATTCATTATAAGTAAAACCAACATGTATTTAAATACATTTATAAATTGTTTTTTTGTTCTTATTTGACTAAATATAAAACTTACGAATTTTTTAAAATATTGAAGACCATCGAATTTACCTGTCCCCTTCCCGACGATTTTCTGACCCTATCAGAAAATCTTTGAATTCCCAAAAGTTTCGCGTATTGGGAGTGGTTTATAAATGTAATTTGAATTCTTAGAAGTCAAATTGATCAGTTTCAAGTATCAATAATATTGTTTTTTACATAATTTCTATTAAAAATAAATATAAATTAAAATCGAAAATATTAGCCAACCGGAACATTCCGTATTGTGACTGCTCGTTTTAGCAAAAAATCTAATAATCGTGGAAAGTATTCGGCAGAAATCGCAAACCAACATATCGTCTTTCATCGAGAGACGCTATTTTGCTTTCATTGACAATTGCTAATTTGTGACAGCGCAGACGAATTGTTGAAGTGCTGCGTTTCAATTTCTTCGCTCAGGTATGTGACCAAGTTTTACTATTGTAAATCAATTTTCTTTAATTATTTTTATTTTTGTCAAATTGCAAAATCTATATAGTATTTGATACCAAAAAGTTCGTAGTGCTAAGTACGATGGGCAATTTTTAAATAATTTAAAACTACAAAAAGGTTGCATTATGTGACCTCCATTTTGTGACCACGGACTAGAAAAAAAAGAAGGACTCCGCGCCCCGCGTATCGAAAGTGAAGCACCCTACCGGTCTATGTGTGCCTGATTTGAGGGATACCAGATGAATGAAAATTTCCCCATGTTTTAAATATTTGGACAGTGTATTCATTTATTACAATAAAGCGATATAAGAAGTCCACTTAATTGAAATTACAAAAATATACTAGTTAAAACTCAAAATTAAGTGTTTATTTTGTATGGATGACTAGAAAAATGCTGCTGTAGAATACGTAATTCAATTGATTGTCTTGAATTACCTATTAGGAAGATAGGGAGATGGGGTATTAAAGCTTACTTACCTAAAACACACAAGGTGTATTTTACCTATAATAAGAAAACTATATTTAACGTTCTGTAGAAAAAAAACTGAAATATTTATTCAAATGATTTAATCAGAATCTTCACAACACATACAAATACTCACTAACCCGCACTGCTTTCTTTATCGATCGAAAAAAACATTACAAAAGCATGACGCTAATCCGTTCCAATCTAAGAACCCTCGCCAATTGATGATATGTATCAAAATGTATACAGCATATCACGCTTGTTTTCGACGGAACCCAATGGTCTTCACCTATGTAGTTTCTTATTATTATAATCCAATCATTGTTCCATTAATGATTTGCTGTAGGAAATCTATAAAAATAATCATAGTCAATACTTGCAAAAAAATGACAAAGAACATTAAAAAAAAAATACCCAATCTCTCGGGACACTTACCCATTTATTTTCTGACAACACATAAGTCTGTTGAGGTTTTGTGTTCCAATGGTAATGATTTTAAAATGACAAAAATACAATAAATCAACAAGTAAAATTGTGCCTTAACTGTGATATGTTATTCCTTGACAGTTTTTCTGGGATGTAGGATTATTTTTACACGTTTTCAAAACACAAGATCGCATCATTTTATTTTATTACTTCACGCAAATAGTACCTACAAAGACGCCGTCTTGTCGCGTAATGGCGACCGGTCGGCATTCTATGATGTAAATGTGTGCGTGAAACACGTTTGTACAAACGGTCCGGCATACTTACTGTGCTTCACTTTCGATATGCGGTTGCGCGGAGTCCTTCTTTTTTTTCTAGTCCGTGTTTGTGACTTATACTACGGTCACATTCAACGGAACGGTAAGTCACAACAGGTCGGAATGCATAAAGCTTAGTTCATATTGCGAATCCTTACTGACCGGGTGAATGAACTTAAATTACTTATTATTAAGTTTTCAATTTCCAATTTACAGATTAAAGTTTGCTGACGACAGTTTTAGGTATGATTTTCTTAACTTAAAATAAGTATTGTTTTTCTTATGATAACACTGTAGGTATTATTTTTCATTCTTCAATTCTAATGAGACCCGCGTAAAACTTAGTAGGTAATAATACGAATAGGTACCTTGTAGTTAACTATTTAATTAAAAACTTCTTGCTCGTAAAGTGAATTCCTTATACCTACACACATCTTTCATTGATTTATACATAAAATTCTGAAAATGTTGTAAGCTATTTACGTATATAATGAGCTATTGTTTGGCTCTGTTATAAACTCTAACAGTTGTATTTAAACATCGCTCTCTTGTATCAGAAACTACTTACGACTTAGTAGTACAAACAAGATCAAACTGTTTTAAATTCAAAGTATTATCATTAAAATAATGTGTTATTTCATTACATAATAGTCATAAAGATGTTCCTCACTTCCAAGCATAAAATATTTTATTGTAAATTTTTATTTTCGACAATTTATCAGGCTTTAACTACAATTCTACTTTTACTTTTAATTTAATTATTTTTTCAACTTTAAGTAAATATATTCTGCCACTGGCTTTAATAATGGGCAAGCATTATAATAGTAAAACCAAAGACAACTTAGCATCTAACTATTTTGCGTATACTATGTCAACTTTTACGTCTACCAACAATTTACCAAAAATCGAGTTAACTATTTTGTGTTTGTTTTCTAATTTTAATTTTGATTTGTTATGACTTTAAATAACTTTATTTGAATACGCGGCGGCGTTAGGTCTACTTTGAGTATGGCCTTAATTTTGTAATACCTAGTGATCTCAAATATTTGTATAATATAAGTATTAAGGTGAAAATATAATAATATTTAAAATTATTGTATTATTTATTACCTACATAGGTACTTACTCTGTTCTTCGATTTTTCAGTACTTACCCAATTATTTTCTTTTCACAGAAAAAATATAAGACTAAGTAGTTCCAATATGAAAAGTAGGGCTAACAGTGTTTAGATTATCATTTGGTGATAATAACTTAGGGTACTACGTACGCCGTACCTATTATTTAGGCAATTTATAAATCAAGTGAACAAAGCTTTATGTTTTTAGGACTTCCAATTTGTCACTGTCCCTTCAAGAGTATGAACTTAAATCTATGAAATCAGATGATTTTTTTCCTTTTAAATAGTTGCGGCTACAAATATGTTTACAGTAATTTGTGTACAATTATGTTTACAATGTATTATTTTACAAAAAAGGTACACATATTGAGTAAAATATTATCTTATTACAGTAAAATTAAAAAATAACCAAGTAAGAAGCGACAGAGTCACAAAACCGAGTAAAAATCAATCATTTTTTGTAAATCCTTGAAGCTAAGGCTATTTTCATTGATTAGTCAATGAATAACATATATTATCAATTTAGATTAATTAAAAAAAACCTTATTAATTTCATACTTTCCTTTAATTTTGCTTTTAAATCTAGTCACACAACGGAACTAGTTCCGCCTCAAAGTCCGTTTTGTTTCGATATTATCGGGAAAATGCCTCGAATTCCGCGTTCCTTTTTGTTTTTCTGTATAATAAACTATATAATTTCGTAATATATAATAGACAAATGAAAAAAAAAGCAACCTAAAAATAAAATCGATTTTTGTAGCAGGGTACACTTTATTTCGAAATTGCTCAGCTCTAATAACGACACGTAGCGCGAATTAAAGTTTACCGACCACAAATCACTTAAATAGTTTGCTAATAGTTGTGAATTACATCTAAAAGTCGCTCGTCAACCGTCAGTAATGGCTGGTTCAAACTTCAATTGTGTCATGTATTTGCATTGCTAAGAGACGCCAATTACGGATTATTGCACGGATTTGATATGCTGAAGGTGCAGACGCCAGCACATCAAGCTACTACAATCTGTCAAATTTCTTTCTTCGATTTTCAATTTTATCGCTAAAGCATAAGGTTCAAAGTTGATTGGGAAAATTTGACAGTTTCGGGTAGCTTGATGTGCTGGGGGCTGTACATGTGACGAAGTCTCGGTCGTCCGGCGGCGCCATGAAGACTATAGAAAAGGAGTCCAACCTCTGTATATAATATTATCCACAGCCGATGCAGTACACAGTCTAACAGATTTTGTCTCAGAAGAACTTGGTAAAGGAAACCAGACCCTGGGGATCTTCCTTGATCTGGCGAAGGCTTTTGATACAGTCTCCGTTTCGACGCTTTTGTACAAATTAGAGGCCTTAGGAATAAGGGGAACGCCGCTGAAACTTTTTGCTGACTACTTAGACGATCGTTATCAATGTGTTAAAATTGACAATATTAGTAGCGACGAGCAAAAAAACACAGGTTTTGGTGTTCCCCAGGGAAGTATTCTAGGCCCCACCCTTTTCCTGATTTATATCAACGATTTGTGTAATTTAAATATTAAACATGGCAAAATTATATCGTATGCAGATGACACGGCGTTAATATTCACCGCTAAAACAAATAGTGAATTGTACGAATATGCTCAAATAGGTTTCAATACTGTGTATAATTGGCTTCAAAGCAACTTACTAACACTAAATGCCGACAAGACAAAATATATCCACTTCTGCATCCGCAAACCGCATCTTAATATTACTAACTCTCATCTGTATGCCCATCATTGCGGACTCCGCTCAGTCAACGTATGTAAGTGTCCTTGTATCCTCAAAACATGTAACATAAAATATCTCGGGGTTCTAATAGACGAGTCGCTCTCATTTAGACCACATATTGACAGTTTGGTTACAAGAGTGCGCAAATTAATATTTGTTTTTAAAAAATTGCGAGTAATTGCAGATAGGAAACTAGTGTCACAAATTTACCTGGCCCTAGGTCAATCTGTAATACAGTACTGTATTACTTCATGGGGTGGAGCACCAAAAACTTACTTACTACCTCTTGAAAGAGCACAGAGAGCAATTTTAAAAGTAGCAAACTTCCATCCCTTTCTCTATCCTACAGCTCTGCTATACAAATCCTGTAACGTGCTGACTGTTCGCCAGCTTTTCATAACGCACCTGGTATTAAAACAGCACACCATGCTTTCCTATAACATCCAAAGCACTAATAAGAGACGGAATGATATTGTATGTGAGTCAAATGCATCCTCTAAATATGTTTTTGTAAACAGATTCTATACATTTTTAGGCCCATTTCTATACAATAAATTAAATAGGAAATTAAGTATCTATAAATTAAATAATTACGTCTGTAAAAAGATTATTCTGCAATTTTTACTTAGCTTATCATACAGTGAGACAGAGGATTTACTCATTGTCTGTAAATAAAACATGTTAGTTTTTAAGATAATATCAGTTTTTAATTAGTCTTCTCAGTTTTAATTTTGTATTTTTATATTTTAAAATTCTAAGCACCTTTCTAGCCTGAAACACAGGTTCTACCTAGTTCAGGCAAATGAGCAACTGTGTCCTCTACATATAATTGTTAAGGTATATTATTGTAAATCTGCACCATTTTTATAAATAAACGATATTATTATTATTATTATTATATTATAAAAGTTGTGCCGAAATTTTGAAAACATAAGGTTGGCGCGCAGGAGGCGCTGCGGCTGCTAAGTTACCAAGGTATCTATATCTATAGTCTTCATGCATAGAATGACGGCTTTGTACTAACTTCGCGCGTCTTACATGCCACTAATTTCACTTGGTACACTACGTAATTCAGCGCGGCTAGTGGCTGTTTTTAGAACTATTGCTCTAAAAAATTTTGCGGACAGATTTTCCGTATGAGACCCCTTAGAGATTGGACTCCTTATCTATAGTCTTCATGGGTGGCGCCATCGCGGGTAGAACCTGAGGCTGGCACAGGAGCGTGGGGATTGGCACAAGAAAAGAGACGCCTATGCCCAGCTGTGGGTGAGGTCGGGCTGTGGATGATGTTGAGGTAAATTTTCGTGCAGAAAAATTGGGCACATTGGGATAAGTTATTAGAACTGTCACAACAGCAGGGCAATTGCGTAACACACTATCAGTAGCAATGGGTTTCATTTTGACAGTTCAACAACATTCATTGCGTTATTTACGTTGTTGAGCAGACACATTTTCGAACATATGGAGCATTGGATTAGCAATATGCATCAAAATGATTCAAATTGAGAGTAATAGTGTCTTACGTATTTAGTTTGCTGCTGAAGTTGCACCAGCACTAATTACGTAACACACTATTACTCTCAATTTGAATCATTTTGAAGCATGTTGCTAATTTATTTATTTTATTTATTTATTTATTCCTTTATTTCAGGCAACTAGGGCCCATAGAAAAAAAAAATCCATTGCTCCATATGTTCGAAAAATGTGTTTGCTCAACAACGTAAATAACGGAACGAATGTTGTTGAACTGTCAAAATGAAACCCATTGTTACTGATAGTGTTTTACGCAATTACCCTGCAGGTGTCACTATTACAAAGTAAACACAAATCGATCGGGTATAATCCCTTCGATACGTCTAGTTATTTCTATTGGTGCCATTTTCTTAGTTACAATGTCGACAAAAAAAGTGCTGTAGGTATTTTTTGATAATAGGTAGTTGTCATTTCAAATCTGAAGATGAGACATGGAAACTACGCTTTCTTTTAGGAAAACACTACATTCAGTGGCATTTTGCATTGCAACTTTTTTAATAAATAAAACATTCCGAAAGCTCATCTCCCAGAAATATTAAACCCCGTTATAAGTTTTATTTAATATACTGACTGTAAATTAGTATGCAATTGCTGTTTGGCGGAATAAAGTATGCAATTATAAAGAACAATCGTCTTGAACTGTCAAAGTTTAGAAGGTAATAGAGATCGCTCATTGTCTTAATGCACGATGCAATTACAGGAATGTGCATAAGATTATAGAGAGCAAACACTGTAGGCGTTAAGGACACGCAAATGTCAGAACTAAATGACGTTCTACGTTCAAGAAATAACATTATAAAAATCCTTCTTCAAATCATATTTACAATTCTACTTACCTGAAAATTGGGATTGATACATATGGATCCCAATTGGTTTTGAGAAAAGATATGATGACTTACATATGAATCTTCTGTTTCCAAATGCCCTCAACTCAATCTGTTGCCAAATCTCATGTCATGATCATAGATATTCAGCAGGAATTCATCAAGCTTTTAGATACAAATAAATAATTATGTAATGTGCACCATCTTTGAGCTACCTTTATGTTACCCTACACGGAGAGAAAATTCTTAGAAGAATTACTGTGCTCGTCACTGTAAGTGAGTACAAGTGACATCTACAGAAAATTTTCTGAGTGAGATTGGGAAAAATTCACTATTTGTCCAAAAAGTTTTACTGTACAGCATAAGAATTTTTGCTGTGCTAGCATGGTAGTTTTTCCATTACCACTCAAATGCACTCAGATTATGAGACAGCACAGTAATTTTTCTAAGATTTTTCTCTCCGTGTACATGGAATTTAATAATCCTTATTCAGTTAATTGGCATAAACATAGCCCACACACCACTGACATTTGACCAAATATCTCCATCCACGCATCCGAACAGTGTAATGATTTCATGTACAATTTCTAAGTGACTCCTTATACGCTGCCAGTAAAGCACCGTTAAGGGTACAAGGCAGCAGTTCGACATTAAAAGTTTCCAATTAAGGGCTAGCAGATAAAGCTAAGGTAATCTCGGCTGCCCGGGCCGGTAGCTGTCTCGTGCCCTATTCGGATGCGGCGCTAGTACTTAGGTACTTCGTTTGTTTACCTTTGTACTTGATTGATAGATAATACGGGCTACCGCTAATTAGGAAGTGTGAGTTAACGGTGTAAGAGAAATGTTAACGAAGGAGGTTTCGAGTAATTAACTAATGGTAATACGTTTTAGGTGTTGGGTGATTAGGCAGCGGCATATAAACTTACTATGTCTTTAGGATTTCGAGTTATTACTTTATTAATTGGTTACTTAATTAGAAAATGAATGACGTATTAATAGGATGCAAGAGAAAACGGTGCTTATCATTATAATTCATGCCTGATCATCATGATCCTTGCCGTAACACAGGCTAAGACAAGCGCGGAAGGTAACGAATTTTTATCTGTATACTGCCAATTAGTTTATTTGTTGAAACATAGTTCTAACCTCAGTTTTTTGTTGTTTTTTTTTGTTTAGTTGAAATCCAAAGAAAAACGTATCATTTTAGCGTAGAAAATGATTACTAATTAGGGATGTTTAATTTTTAAGAATGCGTGTTTTTGGAAACTTATTGTAAGTACTTATTATGATTAATACTTAGTCTTAAGTTGTGACATAATAGGTCTTTACCTATGAAATTGCCGTTTTGTATGAAAAAATTTAAACGAATTTTTTTCATGTATTTTTTATTTGTATTAATCGAAGTAATCACCCATGCAATCAATGCATCTTTGCCAACGCAGTGGCAGTTTATTGATGCCCTTCTTAAAGAAATCAGCTGGACGGGAGGCAACAAATTCTTCAAAGGCATTTTGTACTGCCTCTCAGGTATTGAATTTTTTTCCCGTCAAGAAGTTATCCAAATTCTGGAAAAAGTAGTAGTCTGTAGGCGCAAGGTCTGGTGAGTAGGGCGGATGACGGAGAGCTTCCAACCCCAGTTCTTGCAACTTGGAGACCGTCTGCTTTGCAGTATGAGGTCGCGCGTTGTCGTGCAGGAGCAGCGGAGACGAGCGATTGACCAATGCTGGTTGGAGATGTGCCAGATTCTCCATCATTGTGTTCAGTTCTTTACAGTACACATCTGCAGTTTAGGGCATTGTTTAGGTGCTGAACCAGGATCCAACCAACTTGCTGAGCGCTTGCGGTTATCAAACAGAATCCATTTTTCATCGCAGGTAACAATGCGGTTCAAAATTCCTTCATTTGTGTATCTGTTGAGCAGTGCAAGGCACGTCTCGACGTGTACTTCGCGCTGGCGATCATTGAGTTCGTGGGGCACCCATTTGTCATTTGACGCAAATGGACCAATATTGTTTTGACGCTAACGTCGAAAGCCGCCGTTCAGCCGTAGATTGTGTATCATCAGCTTCCACAATCGCCTTTAATTCGTCACTGTTGACCAAAGTCTTCGGACGACCGCGAGGTTCATTTTTCAGGTCGAAATTTCCAGAACGGAAGCGAGCAAACCAATAACAGGTGGTGCGTTGGTTTGTAGTGTTAGCTCCGTAAACGTCGTTGATGTTGCGTGCCGCTTGTGCCGCGTTGCTGCCACGACGGTACCTACTCATATTCCATAATTACTCGAATTTTTAACGTATCCATGATGACGAAAAAGATTGAAATGCGATGAAAATGTAACACTAATCAATAAACAAATGACTACTTTTGGAAACAAAATTCCATGTTTTTAAAATAAAATTAATTTGAAATTAGAATTCTTAGCCAAACAAAAATTATTTTGATTTGAAATGGCCAGTACTGCAGAACGGCAATTTCATAGGTAAAGACCTAATACAGTGTAACACTTAGGTTGGAAATAAATTCTATTCTATTATAAGACTCAGCAGCTACGGAGTAAACACAGATTTTTTAGAGACCTCATCCAGCCCTTTTTTACCAGGAAACCGCAATATTATAATTCATCATCTACCTAGCCTTTTCCCAACTATGTTGGGGTCGGCTTCCAGTCTAACCGGATGCAGCTGAATACCAGTATTTTACGTGAAGCGACTGCCTATCTGACTTCCACAAACCAGTTACTGGGTAATACGATACCCCTTGGTAAGACTGGTTGTCAGACTTTCGGGCTACTGACGACCCGTAACGACTGTCAAAGATTCACGAATGACAGCCGGGACCAACGGCTTAACGTGCTTTCCGAGGCACGGAAGGTTCTTGATATGTGAAGATGGTCACCCATCCACGGACCAACCGCAGCAAGCGTAGCTTAACCTGATCGATCGACCCGTGCGGCTGTTATTACTTAGCCACAAGCCCCTCCGCAATATTATAATTATGAATAAAAAATTAATGCAAATGGCAGTTCCCTTTCCATACAAAAAGAACAAACCGCTAGACGTTTTCAGATTTCGGAATAAGTCCACTACAATAGAAAGCAAAATAGCGAACCTCAGATTACTTCCCAAGAAAGAAAAAACCGTGAGAAAGCACCTAAAACGTTACAAAGAGGCGAATCAATGTTATGAAGGTGTAGTTCACCCTTCAGTCGTGTGTGCCCGTTAGCTAGATGCACGCCCGCGACTTGCCTCGCCACTAGACGACGATTTAATTAACGTATTGTGTGCCTGTCGCTATTAACTGCGGTTCTTAGACGATTAAGGCATAGTCAGTGAGGGTGTATTGGTTTAGAATGAGGTTCAAATGTGAAAATACTTTGTCACAAACTCGGTTGATAGGTTTTGAGACTATAAAAGTCATCTGCTCGCTATCATCATAAAATAGATAAATTGTCTACCATCTCTCCAGAATGTATCAGTCTTGATACTCTTGTTTATAAAATGTTCCAAGAGATTCATGATATTCTTAGACTTAAGGATTCGTAATATTGAGCTTGATCCCCTAAGTAGGTCTTGGAAGTGCTGGAGTGGAAACTTCGATGACATTTCCAATAATTGCCAGAAAAAGCTATGCAATAATAACTGACTAACGATCCTGTGCCTTGTAAATGGATTAAGAATGAAACGGTTTGCTGGAAAACCTGTATCGTCTAAGTTTCAAACATATCCGCCAAACTTCACAAATCTCCCAAGGATTTTAGTCAGAAAATTAAAACATTCCCCTTAACGTTAGGTCCTCGATAAGGGATTATGCACCATTATTATGCAGAGCTCTTAGGTTTCGGGAACTCAAGCTCTCGTCAATTAAGGTATCGGTACGGCCCATCTTCTATCCATAGCGGCTAACCCGTCTGGGCTAAACCTGGAAGGCACAATGGCTCCGAATAATGAGACAACCGGTAAACGTTACTTAAATGGTTTTCAGTAGATGAAAGCTAAGGAACATATTCTAATGGTTCTTGTATGAGGCAGTTGAATTGTTGCGACGAGTATACTTCGTGATTTGGGTTAGATGTAGACGTTTGTTGAAGTTCTTTCTCCTTTCCCCAATTTAGGAAAAATGGATGTTATCAAAATCGACATTTCTGAAAATTAAATTGTTTTCCAGAAATAGAGTCTCTATTGAAATTATTTTCGGGGAAACCAATAAAACTGTCAAAATGATATACATACATAATTATGTCAATCAATGTTAAAAGCATTCTACAAAAGCGTAGTCTTGTGTCCATAGTGACTGAGAAGGTCACCGCTGTCGCTCCGTCTGCACAAGGAAAATTTCCATTTCACATGGAATCGTTGGCAGACATTTTGATATTTAGTGGCAAGGCAATTGACCAGGAAAACTATAATATTGCAGATATTACTGTGATCCCAATAGCGTTATGATAGGTTACTGTGCCATCGAGTAGGTACCTACTCAATTTGTTTACTGATTGCCGTTTTCTCTTAGTTGACATTTACGTCCTCCAGCCAATAATATTCAATTGATATACGATCAATAACTCGAGGAAATCTATCTTGTAAGTTATTTCGACGTAAGTAATTTTCTTGAGCTTCGAACAAGTAATTTAATTTGATTGGTGAGCAGTCAGTATTTTATTGCTCTTAGCTAGGCTTTGTTTATTTTGGCAGCTTCATATTTTACTTGAAACGACAGACGGTTATTGTACCATGAATAGATATGTATATTCGGGCGTTCGACGTGTTTTGTTGGAATGGAAGTTTCAACATTTTACAGGCTCGTATTGTACTGAAAATAAATTGACTTTCTGTTAGCTTATGTTCTAGCTCATTAGTATTCACAGTCTCAGCAGATTTGTTGCTAGTTGAAAGTTGTTGAACTTATAACAAACAGAGTGTGTTGACATTAGAATCGAATTCTCGATAGTCGTGCGCAGTAGCTCCACGGGCTCTCTCCATTAAGATCTCAAACGGATGTCGACAAGCCATGTCCCGTCTCTGGCGCAGTTTATAAGCAAAGCATTACCAGTGGAAAATCAATTGAGGCGCGCGTCGGAATGCACCGGGGAAAGTGAACTGGGGCTGGGATGATTCCAATCTAAGATTAGATACAATTACCGATACTAAACAATGCTCGCGAAAGGGTTTTAAATATGCATAAAATATATACAGAAATAGCTACAGCAATAAAAAGGACGATAAAAGCTTTTTTAAGTGTACACGAAACTAATTTCGTTCTGCTTTTTAGTTGCACTAGTAGGTACCGTCGTCGCAAGAGCTTCATTCTGGACACCCTTACTGCCTACTTTATTAATTATAATATTATAATACAGTATGGAAACCACATACAACGTGTATCGTTAAATGCGCAAAACCTCAGACACCCCAACTGATTTTTAATTCAGTTGACTTATTTCAGAGAGAAAATAAGTCATTAAAAAAATTGTAAAGTTTTTATGTGCTGTTTTAGTTTTACTGGCCATTCTGATCGTTTCTTGCGTCTGCGACGACGCTTTATCGAGGGAGTAGTCGTCACCGGGCCGCCGCGCTGCGCTGACATTGGGTTGCTTGACCTATTAATAAATAGACACGGCAACGTTTTTGACGAAGATTTTTTGAAAAATGTGACCTATATTAAAAAGTGGTTCAATTAATTCTGCTCGTTATTCTGATCAAACTATTTTCAGGTTTTGCGCATTTAACGTTACACGTTGTATATGCTATTGCTCAGAAATCTCAATCTAATGCCATTTCAATTTTGCTGCGATTAAAACCATTGAAATTTTCATAGTGTCCGAAGAATGTTTGCTTACCGTTTTATGCGGCGTGTTCTCACGAGTCGCGCGCCTGTTTAAACGTTCTGTGCAGACGACACGGATTTTAATCGCTACACAACGTCATTGGTGATTTATCGACCGATGTTGGCTAGACGCTTGGATTTTAATGTTATGCTGCGAGGACACGGCGGTACTTGGGATTCTGTACAAGAATTTCAGATTTACAGATGTATTTTTGCACGGATTTAAGTTGTGACTACGTGTAACCGTGTTCATGTTTTAGGCTTACGTAAAAGGAAAGCTTTCACGATTGCTGTTGTCTGACCTTCTTTCAAAATCATCATCCAAACACAAATATTTCTCATAATCAGCCTCATGTTCCCACTGCTGGGACACAGGCCTTCCTCTTCAAGAGGGAGTGGGCTGTAATCTACCACGCAGGCCCAGTGCGGGTTGGAAGATGTCACATGTCTTCGAATTGTTGGTTCTAGGACATGTCGGTTTACTCACGATATTCACTTCACCGTTTTGAGAGCAGTGGTGATGAAATAATTCACACAAACTAAAGCGCTTAACTGGTTTCGAACGCACGACCTACGACTCGTAAGTCGGGGCCGTTACCACTGGACCACTACTGCTCCAAATATTTCTCAACTACAACATATTCTCCTGTCTCGGAACAATAGCCACATTTTATCCACAGTTTGATGGCATATAATTTCAAAACAATTATCCTTACATTTCTCACGACCACTTCCACTTGTCCGGGAAGACGTGGGCTTACCCGACCCGCCTCTACGAGCCACATCATGTCCGACTGTCAACTAAACTGAGACCTATTGCGGGAACATTGTTACTTTTGTTAGCGTTTTGCAATGCGTCAAGTGCAGTGATATTGGGGGCAAGTCTTCATTATGGTTCGTTTTGTTGACATCTGGACATTTATGTCACGCCTGTGATGTCTAGAGGTGCGCTCTTTAAATTTTATTGTCAGTCTGTTGTTGCATGTCTCACTGTAGTTTCAATGTGGAATAGTTTTTATATCTTAAAATTCTTCAGATCTTGTATTTGTTACCAGTCATAGCCTGTCAACCACTTGCAGGACGTTTTCTCCCATGTTATTCATCATATTCAGCCTCTTCCATGTTTCTCGCCAATCTTGTTCAGGTTTTTCCAACACCATATCAAGTTTCATTAATTGATCTTTCAATCATGTAAATGATTTGGCTACTATCTACTAATTTACATAGTTTGATCATCTTCTGGGACAGTTGCCGAATTTATGTCAATGTATCATGTGCTTTGATACCTATCATATTCTGTTGATGTTGTGACGTCATCCTTTTTCAGTCAGTTAGTAGATTACCTATACTGTTTATTCTTCTAATGTCTGGTGGCCTATCAGCATATAACATAAACAATTTTGATGATTACCCAAGAACGTCACAGATTGCAGCAGTAAAATATTTACTGCTACATTTAATTAATACCGCTAGTGCATTCGCATTTGAATAATAATAAAACTTGACCATTTATATGCGCACCCTTAGTTTTACTGTTATTGCACAATTTATGCCAATCTGAATTTAATGTTTGGTGAGATCGTTGGAAATCTAGACCAAGAGCACATAAAGCACATATAGGTATATGTTTAATATTGAAATATACTTAACACACCTCAAAACTGCAAGTAATTTTGGAAATATAACAGAAGGAATATGAAGATAGAAAGAAAGAAAAGAGAAAAGAAACAAAATACGTCTATTTGCGGGAAACATAACGCAGAAAAAGAACACACACGAAAAAATAACAAGTTGGGGGAAAACATGAGTCACATCCACACATGATAAGACTGTTGATGGCTTAAATTTTTTGAGCCACACGTAAAGGTTGTGCAATATCCTGTGATGTGTCCTTAAATTACATGGCTTCCATTTCATGCAAATTTACCATTGAATTGACGAGTACCGTACCTACCTTCATAAGAAGCATAAACACAAATTCCTCGGATTCCGCATTCCTCAGTACCAATAGTGTACCTGCATGTACGATCAAGACGTTTTTAGGCGACCGTCATTACACGTTGTTAGGCCCGCGGGTGTGTTCCTTAATCCATCAAATTACAAGCCGACCATCATCTTAATATCCCCCGCCCCTCGACCAGGCTTTCAATAAACCAGTACCGCATTGATAGGCCGTAATTATAGTACGCTGGATGCGCTCACATAAACTTGCTTGCAGCGAATTTGTGCTGTAATTCGGTCTCCTCAGTTTGTATTGTGGGATTGTTTAGATCCACCTGATACAATGCATGTTTGTTTTTATTAATGCACGGTGTTCCTTACAGCCCAGGGATATTTTATATGCACATTTTGTTGTAGTATTAAGTATCACTTTGTTTTAACCAGATTTTTATTTAAAACCGATATTAACATAGGTATTGTGTCAGAAATCAACAAAAACACGGAGCCAGCTGCATTTAAATGACACTCTCATTTACATACAAAGTTAGTTTTAAGAATTCTAATGTTCATGTTAATTATGTAAATCGTTTCGATATCCTTCCTTTTAACTTTGAATAACGTTGCTTGGAAAGGAAACGTGCCGTAAATATGTCCCTAAGTCGACCTCCGAAATTGGTTGTCGTAGGCATTTAGATTTCTTATAATAATAATCCAATGAGTATATTAATATTCTAACTTGATTGATTACAGTCGGCGCTAAGCACAAAATAATTGTAGGCATTCAAATAACACACTCGAAAGCCAGCGAGCTCATCTGATTATTAAAACATGGATATATTTGATAAATGTTGTATTCTTAATTGGGTTAAGATATATGATTGTGTGTTTATGAATTATCATTTATTTTATTAACTCTTACCATTCAGTTTATTCATTCATTTGTATAACAAGATTTGAAACTGCTGGAGAATTTATTAGCAAATGATGTACTCTTTTACTGCTGTCGGCATTTTTCTCTTCGCCTAGTCGTTAAGTACAAAGTCCGCGTTACTGCAAATTGTTTTAGCGACACATCAACGTTTTTACTGGCAGCCGGCCACTTAGTTATCGCCCTGAGCTCTACAAATCGTCCCGGGCTTTCACCGGTAAATGTCCTATGAAATTGCCATCGTGAGTCCCGCTCTGACCATAAAGCAGGCGGGAACGCGACGCGTTTATGATCCAGAAATAATGTGCTAAGACAATGCTACGTGTGTTCACATTATGCGATTCGTCTCAACGCATTTATTCAACAAAATTTTACTCAAAGCCTTTGTCAGTCTACCATTTTGAAAGGTGCTCAAGGTAGACGTTAATTTTGTTTATAAGCCTGAGGCTACGTGAGAGGCGTCGATGTATGTCGTTAGAAGCAGATGCAAATTTGTAGACGTTGCAATTTAAATTTTGCGCAAAAGTGCTGACATCGTGAGCTGAGCTTTTCGTACTTCTAAGACAGTTTAACTGGTCCTGTTAACGTTATAGGAGAGTACATTATCTGATCACTTAAATGCTTTTGATGCTTTGATGCTCTGTAATTTTAATCTAATTATCATCTAATTGCAGTTGAACGGCTTTTTCTTTCGGATCTTCACTAACATCTAATTATTCCTTCAAATTTGATGTGTTAACATTTAAATGTATTTGTCCTACTGACAGACATTACTACTGTTCCAAATAGGAGAGATAATTCAGTCGTTTCTGAAATTGTCCAGAGTATAGCCGCAGGTATGAACGGTACTCTCTGCGTGACCGTGCCGCTGGCTTCTCCTAAATTAATACTCGATTGTGTTGCACTGGCCACATTGTCTCGGTGAGGTGGCGTGACAGCCTGTCGTTACATTGGAACACTTTCTAGTCGTGTTGTACACTGATTTAAGTGGAATTTGTTACAATAATAGATCCTCCGCGTTGACTCCCCCACTAAGTCAGCCACAAGCCTTTAAATTAAGTCTTCATGCTCTCTGCAGTTTCTGTAATTCCCATTTATTGTAGTCACAAAGTTTTTAGAGCTCTGCCTCGCACTAAAGTTCGCATTTCCCCTTCTTTATACGCATTGCCAGGTCAATAATTTCCTATTATCGTTCACTAGCACCATAGGCGTATATTGCGCTACTGGATATCTTATTACTGAATATCTTTTCCAGTAATACCAGTACTATTTATTAGATTGAGTCGTGAGACCGTGGCGCGCAGTAGCCAAGCAGCTGAATAAAATAAACAAATAGGAAGTGAATATTATCCCAGCCCTCGGGCACTTCAATAAACTAACGGTGTTTTTGGTTAGCTCTGGCTTCAATTTCGTTTGCAGTTTCGCCAGGCTTTGATTTAGAAGTACATGCATTGATTCGCATGCATTGAATTTCACAATTAGATACACCAAGTTTGTTAACAGCAACGGGAATTTCTGATATGAAGTCAAGTTGTCAGTTATATCCATTCATTCTTAAACAAATTAGGTCTAAATATATCAATACGTCTGACACACATATTTATTTCCATCATCAATAATATTCTTGTTTATTTGCAGGGCATTGCTAACGATTGATTAAATTGCATCCGCAACCTGCGCGCGCGCATATACTATCATGCATAATAGTCTATAGTTTATTGCTCTATTACACAACCATTATTTATGGCTCGATTGCTTTGGCATAAGCTATTGGAATGCTGTTTTTTCCATGCAATTAAACCGCTAAAATGACATACTTCTATTCAGGTGGTTGGTGTTCACTACGTGACAAGTAAAATATTGTCATCTAATTTGCTTTAAGGCGGATTACGTTACAAGATTATATTTAAACGAGTACGCTTTTTGACAAAATTGATTTTCGATTTGGCTTACTTTTGTGTAACAGTATAAGTAACATTAACTTTTTAGGGTTCCGTACCCAAAAGGTGCCAACGAAACCCTATTACTAAACCTCCGCTGGTTTGTCCTCGTTGTATCGTCCGCCCGCTGACAGACGGATGGACGAATGAACCGTCCGTCTGATTTTCAGCGGATCTCATGAACCGTAATGGATAAACAGTTGAAATTTTCACAGAGAGAATATTTCTATTGCCGCTATAACAACAAATAATAAAATAAACTTAGTAAAAATTAAAGGGTATCATCTATACTAGAAACTTGTTTTTTTACAAGCTTTCTTTTAACTTGCAATGTTTTTTCGGCGTTTTTTGCCTTGTGGCCCTTCGTGAGCGAGAACGACTGGCACTTGGCCGGTTTTCTTTAATTCGGTGATAAATCGAAGTCTCAACAAACACGTAAATAAACAGATGATCTCATGAAAAGCTTCCTCTTAAGCGTTGCCTAGTTTCTTGAACGCTGTTGACTTATAAAATAGTTTATGATGGTAACAAATATCGCCAGTTTTATGTCAGGGATGCATCGTGCCTCTATGTTTCCATAGTTTTTACAGCCATCTTTACGATAGTCATTTAGAGCTGTTTAATCTAAAATTGATGTAAATTGCTTTTATAATTTGTCATCAGGATTTATTAGAGCCGGGTTTATGGGATGAAATTCCTTGGATGCGTTTCCATCTCGTGTAGAAATTAGTCTTCGACGATCAGATTTTAATGAAGCCGTGTTATTGTTGTTCGGTATTTGCATAGAGATTAGTTTGGAGATTGCTTCCTCGATCATGTTCGTGTAGACATTTAAGTTTTATATCGTCGCTAGCATGCAATTATTGTGTGGTCGTGTGGATCATGAATCTACACTAATAATATCTACAGGATAAACTTTAACTAGTGTAAACTGTAAACTGTAACCATGAATTCAGCACATGATTCTAAACTCCCTAGGGTAAAACGGTTTTGTCGGTTATACAACGTGTAACGTTAATGCGCAAAACCTGAAAGTAGTTTGATCAGAATAACGAGCAGAATTAATTACCACTTTTTAATATAGGTCAAATTTTTCAAAAAATCTTCAATAAAAACGTTGCCGTGTCAATTTATTAAGGCTTATGTTTAAACACCACCCAAAAAAGTACCTATTTCGCAACCAAAAAAATTCTAAACGGTTACCAAAATGGATTAATGGTCACCAAATAACGTTTCCTAAAATATTATGAAATAAATCCATTTTTTCCTATTATTGTCTGTTAAAAATACACTTTAGACTAAATATTATATATTGTGCTACTTATCTTTAATAATAATAAGGTGTAGTCGACGGAGCCCCGCTTCGCGGGGCCCCTATTTCTGTCTGCAGGGTTTAAAGGAACCTAACACGAAGTGGATGACGGGGGCTCGTTCGCTCGCTCCGCTCGCTCACTTGAGCCCCCGTCATCCCCTTCGAACCTAACCTGTACGTGTCGGGGTGCCCAAAAAATTTTTATTAATATTAATCTTTGAGTTGGATAGAATTTGGTGACCGTTGATCCATTTTGGTGACCGTTAATCCATTTTGGTGCCTAGGCTTAGAGTCTTAAAAATATTTTTGGTGGCCGTCTAAATTATACCCATTTATTAATACGTTCACTGTCCAACAAAGAAATTCGAAATTGGCTCACACGTCCAATACGTACGCGGTGAAAATGTATGGCAGAGAAAATGTAATAATAACTTAACGATAAATTGCAACGCAGGGGGATTAAATATTTGTATGACCTACATGTATTTGTTCCGAGTCTGGGTGTTTTTCTATCTATAATATGTATGTATTTACAAAAAAAAAAAAAAAAAAAAATGTATATAAGTAGTTTATCAGCCATCTTGTTACCATAACACAAGCATTAGGTTGCTTAGCTTGGGACAAATGGTGCTGTGTGAAATGTCCAGGGATTTATTTATTTATTTATTTATTCAGAAGCATTGAATTCATAGTTACGGTTTGCGCACTGGTTAAAAAATTATCCAGCCGTGCGATTCTGTAACCAACTCACCGTGAGAACCTAGGTGAAGTGAGCGTGGAGTGAGCTGCCAGTGTCATCCCACCTGATACTAGGGATTGACCAAGCATAGATTTACAATCATAATCGATATTTTAATAATATTAATAGTAACAAATAATGTCGATGCGTATTTTCGTCAGTCTAGTAGCTGTGAATGTTTTATTTTAATTATTGTTCGTGCGTGACGCGCTCGCACCTCAGGCTGTATAAGGACTAGCCTAGAAAAAAAAACACATTGAGATTCTGACGGAGTTTCTGTTTGACTATTTTATTTTAAAACCCCACAAAATAGTAATGTATAGACAACTAAAATACTAGCTTCAAAATTATATAAATTCATCAAAAGAATTAGCATAAAAAAAACTATTAGAATCTCGATCATGATTAATTAAATTTAATGTTTGCTTGGTCAATCCTAGCATCAGTGGGATTAAACTGACAGCTCACTCCACGCAAGATTTCACGGTGAGGTTTTTACAGAATCGACCGCCTATATAGTAAAGCTTATCTACATATATAGTAATAATAAAGCGGAAGAGTTGGTTTGTTTTTTGTTTCTTTGTTTGAACGAACTTATCCTGGGATTGTCATTTTTTACCCGACTGCCGAAGGAGGGGCCACAATTTACACAACGATCCATGATGTCAATCAATATCCAATCGGTAGGTCGTTCGTAGAATCCAAAATAACAAGTCCAAGTTCAACGTTTAAGCGGGGTTCTCCGTGTCCGTTACGGTAGCAAGGCAAGGGTCGTACAAGAAGGAAGATCAGAAAACAAGAAAGCAGGGGTCGAAGAAAATATCAATAAAAGTATGGGAGGAAACACACTCAAAACGCACACGAACGAGTGTCGATGTCATGTCATGCATGTCAAGACAGAGTTAGCACAGGTTAAAAATAAAATAATCGATTAGTAAACGTGAATTGATTTATCTTAATTATGTAGATATTTAATTAGTTTAAACTCTTAATACTTTAATTCTAACAGATTTAATTAATTTAATTCAATTAATTATCTAATGAAAGCATTTTCGTAAACAGTATGAACTCTGTAACGTTAATTGAATCGATATTCCAATTACTTCGTAACCCTACCTTAATTATTGGATTTCTCATTTTCCAGATTGTAAATTGAGTTGATTTTTCACATTTTGAAATAGAAAAATACAACCTTTTTTTTAAGCCATACCTCAACTTATTACAATCAGGCCCAGAAATCCCCGTCTCCTTTCACGCGGACGAAATAGAAAGAATATCACTAGGACGCAGGCAGAAGCTAGTTTGCTAATAAAGAGTATTCTATTCTATTCTGTTTTATTTCAGATTGAAGCAAGCGGCTGCGTGATGATTGACCGGTATGTACCGAATTTACTTTTTTTTTTGTAATTATTTTCTATAAACAGTCTTACCAAGGGCATCGTGTTACCCAGTAACTGGGTTATGGAGGTCAGCAGGGTAATTGCGTAACACACTATCAGTAGCAATGGGTTTCATTTTAACAATTCAACAAAGTTCATTGCGTTATTTACGTCGCTGAGCAGACACATTTTTCGAACATATGGAGCAATAGATTAGCAATATGCTTTCAAAATTATTTAAATTGAGAGTAATAGTGTGTTACGCAATTAGGGTGCATCATTTTGAATGATATTGCTAATCCATTACTTCACATGTTCGAAGAATTTGTCTACTCAGCAACGTAAATAACGCAGTGAACGTTGTTGATCTGTCAAAATGAAACCCATTGTTAATTTTAGTGTGTTACGCACAGTTACGCAATTACCCCGCCGGTCAGACTGGAAGCCGTAACATAATTGATAAAAGGTGAGGCAGATTGATTGTTGTTATATTTTGTATCCTCCAATATCCTTTTTCCAGCCCCTTTATTATCATCAATATCTAAACTGCCCTTAGGGCCTATGCACACCACATTTTATAAACGCGCCGTCGACGCGCGTTTTGGGAACGCGCGTCGCCGGCGCGTTTTTATTCTGCAGAGCAGTTTGTTGTCGTTTGTATCGATACAAACGCGCGGCACCGGCGCGTGTGTATCGATACAAACGCGCGGCACCGGCGCGTGTGTATCGATACAAACGCGCGGCACCGGCGCGTGTGTATCGATACAGACGCGCGGCACCGGCGCGTCTGTATCGATTCAAACGCGCGACACCGATACGAGCGCTACGGACCGCCTTCCCTACGGACGGGGTTTCCCCCGCAACGAGGGAAAGGGAAGTGTGAATCTACGCTAGTAGCAATCGAGCGATTTGGTGCACCGCACGTCTTTGGAACAAAAAAAATGGAGCCTTTCGACACAGAAAACTTCATAACTGAAATTCAAAACCGGCCAATATTGTGGAATTCACGATTGCCGGATTATTCGAATAAAGTGTTAAAGAAAAATGCCTGGGAACAAATATGTAGTCTATTTTGTGAGCTCACAAAATAGCGCGTGTGTGGCATCGCTACACACGCGCGTTTGCATCTCGTCTGTATCGCTACACACGCGCGTCTGTATCGCTACACACGCGCGTCTGTATCGCGTCTGTATCGCTACACACGCGCGTTTCCATCCCGTCTGTATCGCTACACACGCGCGTCTGTATTTATACAGGTGTGCAAAGGTCTACAGGCTGCGTCTGACTTGCGTGCGTATCGCGTCTGTATCGCTACAAACGCGCGTCGACGGCGCGTTTCAAAAACGTGGTGTGCATAGGCCCTTAGTTACTTCTCGATCTGTTTTGGGCAATGTTTCTCAGTGGTATTTCTTAATTAGTTATAATTTCAAAACAAAAATCAAACAATTAGAAACCTTGCCATGTTTTATTCTTTATGAGTATCAGCTGCTATGGATGTGCAACACGCACTTGTATTTCTACTTATGCCTTCATCTCTTACTGAGAACCTGCAGTTACGAAGTTGCAATATAATGTCTTACTTCAACTTGCTTGTACAAAAAGTTCTGAGAACATGTGATTCTGTTTCCAACACACCCTATTGTAGTACGGTCAGTCTCAGAAATATATATAGATCGACAAGAATTCATTTTAATTTTCTACACTCTTTCTTCCTTATTATTGTATCAATGTGTAGCCACAAAATGTATCATACAATGGGTACTTAATTCTAGCAGCCCATTGATGTGGAACAGAAATTGTAGACAATCAAATGGATTGTTCTCGATGTAGGTTTAAATCTTTTTTAAGCTGACTGTACCGATACCAAAAGCTTGTAGCTTCGTTGTCTCCGCAGTCTAACATTCTCTGTGCAACATTCAGTTGCACGGATCGTGCGGCACGCCTGCATAATGTGCTCTCGCGCATCCGAGACCTATTTTTTGCTGTACCGGGAGTGAATTTTAAATCGAACATGTCTTTATAAGAGCTGGGTTTCCAACACAAGGTTTAGAGTCCCCTACTATTGTCTATGAGTGATCATGACGTATGATTATGATCGAAGGGAATATTTTTAGCTATGGTCTTGCTCTATGGGTGAATGACATTTGGTATGATTTTACGCTTGTCTGTTTATTTTTGTGGATTGAAACAAAAACAAGGCCAACATAGACAACGCGGCCACGTTGTCTATGTTGGTTGTTTGACGTTTAAAAAAGTTAATCAATCATGTTAATTTAATGGTCTTTTTGCCGTTTGACTTGGACGTTTTGGATATAATAATTGAATACAAGATGTCTGCTGTGATGTCAGCACTGCTTATTCACCTGAGTGTTCTCAGTTCTATTAGAAATTAAGTTGTTTTTCTCCAACGGGTGTTGTCTAACCCAAGATTTATTTTAGTCGATAGAGGAACAATCCAAGTTTCTTGATATTTTTCTGCTCTATGCTGAATATTCTCATTGCGCTGCGCTGCGTCAATCTCATCTCCTCAAATCGCTTAGCGTTACAGCACTATCTTTCTATGACATTCGGGACTATACTATGTCTTTATACTCAAATTATTGTTTGATTCCTGACTACCCCTGACTCCCAGCATGCGTAGCAAGACAAATTCTATCTCTAATCACCGATGAACAGATACATCTCTTTCTATACAAAGTGTCATTTGATTTCTCCATTTTTGACATCGTGCCGTAAATATGATTCTACAATCTGTAAATTATTCTTTCGTTACTATCGTGGTCATGTTACGCGTGCTGAAGCTGTATTACTCTCTAAGCAAATTAGTTCGTGTTACATTGTAAAACTAATTAGAACGAAGTCAAATTCCTCTACCGTGTCGATAGTTAAACTACAACTCAGTAAACAAAGCCGATCGGTAGTAAGGGCAGGATCCCTAGCTGCATATAACGGTAGCGGCTAATACAATAATGTAAAGCCGCGGCTTTGTTTTAGAAATTGAGTGGTTGTAGGATCGTGACGACGTTGCGCTTCTTTCCATCTCTGCTTACTCCCCGAGACCTTTGCGTATTGCAGAGGTGAATTGTGTTTGAGCTTGCGGTTTTACGTACGATGAAGCCGCACCTTTATTCTGACGAGAATTGGGCCACGTCTGCACCTAAGAGAGCAATGGTGGCCCAGGGTAACGGCCCAGACTTACGAGTTGTAGATCGTGAGTTCGAATTCTAACTGAACAGACCGCTGTGCTTCTGGGGAGTTTGTTGCGACACTTCTTCCCAGCGAAAGCACTAGGATGTGGTGAAGGGCGGGCGTTTTGGGGGACTGTCTTTTGTAATTTTGACGTTCGAAAAGTGCTGATTCTCAGCTTAGTTTGAATAAATGACTTTTGATTTTGATTTGATTTTGAATCATGGCAGGCGCTTTACTTTTTATAATTTTTTTCATCACCACTGCTCTCAAAACGGTGAAGAAGAACATCGTGAAGAAACAGACATGTCCTTGAACCAAAAATTCGAAGACATGGACATCTAAAAATCCGCACCGGGCCCTCGTGGTAGATTACAGCCCACTCCCTCTCACCGAGAGAAGGCCTGTGTCCCGGCAATGGGAAGGTTATAGGCTGATTATGCTGCACCTAAAAATATCTAAATCCGCAAATGCTTAACCAAGTTCAATAAATAATACATTTGACACCTCAGATAGATTGCCTCGATCACTTTTGTGTAAGTCACGAAGCAGTAAATTCTTGGATAACTTTTGAATTTTAACGGCATTTAACTTCGCCTTTGAGATGCGTTCAAACAATAAAGATAGTGAAATTACTATTTACATGTAACGTTATTGTTTTGAATTTCATTTAATCCCGTTTTCAATATCGGAAACAGAAATGGATATTGTTTATTTCTTGTCTCTGTGTTCTACGTTAGCCCCGGCTCCGCCCGCCGGACACACCCCTGCGGCATCTACTCGGTTATCTACCAGTGCGATATTATGAACAGTATTAATATTTTTAACATGGACTTTATCAAACTAGAAGAGACTTCTTACAACATTCCAAGAACCAACCAAACTAATGTATCGTTCTCTGAAATGTTTTGGAACCTTGCGCTAGAACGCGGTGGGTTCTTAGGTGTTGTGGCCAAAATTTGACATTTCTAGCAGAACCAACATGTATGCTCTTGGCAGCTAGAAGACTCCAATTAATACTAGTGAAATAGGTTCTAATTGAATCTCAATATTATTTGTAATAGGCCAGTGAGAAAATTTGTATCGTAGATTTGTTATTAAGATTACGAATGAGCTATTATTTTTGAGATAAAGTGTATTTATTGGGGTGGCGTGGTTAATGTAAGTAGCTTATTATGTACTTATATATGTACCTAGTGTTTATAAGTTATAAAACTTATTATATACAATGAAGGCATGTTCTTTGCCTATGTTTTTATTAAATATTGGTAGGTACTTAATACATTTTCAGTGTGTATTCGACACACGTGATAGCGCCTGATCTTAAAAATCCCTTAAATTAGATACGGTTTCCTAGAAGAGCGGTGGCGTCATCACTGCTGCGACCGATATGTGGGGCATATCGGTCGCAGCAGTGACGACTGTCTGGAAAATGATGGCATGATGATGAAGAAAACACACCAACTTACTTTCATAAGTAACGTTCCAGTGACGTCATTCGACAGCAAATTGCGAACGCTTTGGCGTCCACCGCAGTCTTATGAAACCCTTGGCTTAGACATTGAATTTTAATTAACATTTTTGTCATAGTATAATTTTATTCTGAATATTATACCGATCAGTGCGCAAAAGTTAAGAATCGATATTTGATGATCAAATACCCCCTCAGTCACCAAAAGAGATACGTAACCAGGGTCGTCGGATATAGTTGAAGTTTAGTAAGAAACCGATGGATGTATTCGAATGAAATTTAATTTCATTAATGAAGAGTTTTTTTTGTATGAATTTAATTAAATTTTATTCGAAAAAATCCATCGGTTTCTTACTTCAACTAATATCCGAAGACCCTGGTTACTTATCTCCTTTGGAGACTGTACGTATGTACGTACCGCGCGTAGAGGAGCTTGGTGCTAAGTAATAACAGCCGCACAGATCGGTCGATCAGGTTAAGCTACGCTTGTCGCGGTTGGTCCGTGGATGGGTGACGTCTATACATACCCTAACGTTAAGCTGTTGGTCCCGGCTGTCATTCGTGTATCTTTGACAGTCGTTAAAGCCCTAAGTCCGACAACTAGTCTTACTAAGGGGTATCGTATTACCCAGTAATTGGACTGTGGAGGTCAGATAGGCAGTCGCTCCATGTAAAATACTAGTATTCAGCTGCATCCGGTTAGACTGGAAGCCGACCGCAACATAGTTAAAAGGCTAGGCAGATGAGGACGTACGTACCGCATAGCGTTCTAAAATAATTAATTACCATCCGTGCAAAACACAATTTCACATATACATATATTATTATTTGATGTAAGTACGTTGCCATATTGAAATAGTAGAGGATTCTAAGACGAATATCGGCCATTTGTACTGGTCAGTGGAACCCTCGCAGATGCTGTACCATGCTTCGTTTACACACTAACAAAATGTCGTGCAAGTTCCGGTCGAGTAGCGTGTGAAAATGAACCAAAGTTTATCCATACTCATAAATGCGAAAGTAACTGTCCGTCTATTAGTTTTTCACGCCTAAAGCTCTGAACCGATCGTTGTGAAATTTGACAGGTTGGCTTGGGGGCTGAAGAAGGACATAGGCCACGTTTCAATTAGGTATTTCACTGGAAATTTGTATAAAAATATGAAATTACCTACACGCACATGAGCAACTAGTTTATAAAGCTGTTTTTAATTAGACAGTTAAATAACAGCATGGGGTTTTAAAATAAAATAGCAAAACAGAAACTTAGTCAGAATATCAATTTTGTTTTTTTCCTAAATTAAAACCCCACAAAATAGTAATTTTTTGACAGTTAAAATACTAGCTTTGAAATTATATAAAATGATGAATAGAATTAGCATAAAAAATATTATTAAAATCTCGATTATGATTGTAAATGACGTATGCTTGGTCAATCCCTAGTATCAGGTGGGATGACACTGACAGCTCACTCCACGCTCACTTGCCCTAATTTTTCACGGTGAGATGATTACAGAATCGCACTGCTGATAAGCAGTAAGTTGTACATCCAAATTACACATTCATAGAAGCAGCTTCCCTAATAAAAATATGCTAATAACCTGCTTTTTATTAAGCTAAACAAGACAAGATAATTTTCCTAAATAATAATAATAATCACTATTTTTTATATTTTTATATGTATTTTTTATACTTATTTTTTATATTTTAAGAAATTTGTAAAAATATAATAAAATAAGATAAAGTAATAAATAAACGACATAATAATAATAATAATTTAATTTATTTCAGGTTATCTTTCATTGATTTCAACTTTACGAGAAAAGCTTATCACATAATTAAATTAAGTCATTAACAACTCTTGGGTGTTCCAAAATGTTTTAGTAATAAACGTGGGTAGCTATCAAAGATGCAGTTCAAATGCAGCATGGCACACGCAACGAACTAGCCACTGCAAGGTACAGATTACAAAATCAAATCAAATCTTTATTGCACTGATGTCGTTATAAACCTCTAGCATTTATTATGTTACTAAATACGAATCCTGCTATGAGCGTTTCTGGAAAGGAAATAATTTTATTAATAAATCGGTAGAGCTTATTACACAACTATTATTAGGAATTAGCTTAGGAATTAGCCCGCTGACTTCGTGTCCGTAGCCGGCCGGCTACGGACACGAAGTCAGCGGGCGCGGTTCGGCGGCGGCAGCGGCGCGGGGACCGGCGCGTTTCAATGCATAGATTTATATGGAACAGCACCCTAATTGCGTAACACATTATTACTCTCAATTTGAATAATTTTGAAGCGTATTGCTAATCCATTGCTCCATTTAATATGTTGGAAAAATGTATCTGCTCAACAACGTAAATAACGCAATGAATGTTGTTGAATTGTCAAAATGAAACCCATTGCTACTGATAGTGTGTTACACAATTAGCCTGCTGGCCTCGAAGGCAGCGGCGCGGGGAGCGGCGTACGAGCGAAGCGCACCAGTCTAGCGGGGCCCGCGCGTCTGCATTGACGTAGTGTTGTGCATTTTATTTGTTGCTTTAAATGTAACGTTACGAAGAAAGTATCAAAGAGATGTCGTCGCTAGACATTACGTTCGCGAACAAAGACACTCATTTCTCATAACACAACACTACGCCGCTCTAGCGCCGCGCGATCTGCCCGCTGGCTTCGAGACCGGGTCTGGGTTACCGCGCCGCTCCCCGCGCCGCCGCCGCTGCCGCCCCGTGCCCGCTGTCTTCGTGTCCGTAGCCTCCGAGACTTTATCCGCCTGAAATTTCTAGTTCCCCGACCTACCCCGTCACATCGCATTGCATCTGTACGCACTTCGTTTTTACTCGGCTCCTAACGGTCATAACGCGATGTTAAATAGCCTATAGCCTTCATTAAGAATTGGGAAAATCAAATGCAAAACGAATTATTTTCATCCGACCGGTAGTTCCAGAGATTAGCGCGTACAAACAAACAAACTCTTCAGGTTGTTTTTTTTTTTTTGTTATGTATGAAACAGCTGATTTTTTGTCATGATCATTTTTTCAATCAGATTTTTTTCACATGGAGAGTTGGTTCCATAGTTAAATTTTGAGCCTGTAAAAAAAACATGCCGTATAAATTACTACAGTTATTCTTCAGGAAACAGTTCCTTGTCATCATTACTTTACTTTTCCAACTAGCGACCCGCCTCTGCTTCGCACGGTTTTTACGACTGGACAAAACATCGAGATTTCATTCTTATTACTTATCAAAATTTAGGGAACCGCAGATTTTTTTTTTCGCGATTTCGTGGTTGGTCTCTTAGTAAAAGTTGTTCGCAATGATGAATACAATCGCCTCTTTTCAGGCCCAACACCATTTAAATTACACCTTGTATCTAGGTTCAATATGTATTATAACCTAAATCATCCGAAATAATTTCTCTAAATGATGCTGAAAACCGTATAAAAATCCGTTGCGTGGTTTAGAAGAACAAGGCGGTCACACGGGCAGACAGAAAAAGCGACTTTAATTTATAATATGTATAGAAGTTGCAGACAATAATATAAACATGGACGCAAGATTTGAATGAAAATAAAATTAAAGATAACTTAATTTTAATTCAAAATCTCTTTAACTAATCAAATAACAAATACCAAAATCTAACAAGAATTGAAAGTCCATTAATAACCAAGTTTACCAAAGGAAGCGGTAATCAACTCATTATAAATTCTAAATGGACGGACTTAAAGAATTAACTGTTAACACCTTATAAATAATTATTAAGTCAGAAACTTGGACGTGTAATAAATAGTTATTAATGAGTTTACCGATTGCTCTAGTTAATCTGCTTAGAAACTGGACAAGACCCTTTTACGTCTCAAGCTACAAAGCTGGGGTATTAAGTTGTAAAGACGTAAGACTGAATAGAACAGGTGTGTCAGTGTAAATAAATAGAGCAGAGAATCAATTATTTGTATAAGTAGATATATTTTGATATTAATGACCCAAGAAGCTTTCTTCAAAGAAAAGTGTTGGAAAACTTATTAATTTAATTTAACTGCAGCAAATGGTACAATACGTTCTGTGGGTGAATTCAGTACTTCTAGCATAATCATACAATACTGTTCTGGGACACAGGCCTTGTGTCTTCGACAGGGAGTGGGCTGTACAGTATCACGCCAGTCCAGGTTAGTAGATGTCACATGTCTTCGAATTTTGGGATCTAGGGCTGCCGGTTTCCTCAAGATGTATTCTTTCACCGTTTTAAGAGCAGTGGTGATGTAATTATTTACACAAAGTATAGCACCCGCCTGGGTTCGAGCTCACGACCTGCAACTACCTTACACCTAATGGGGGCCGTTACCACTGGGCTATCACTGCTCTCGGACACCACAACTTTCTTTAGTATACAGTGGCTAAATAATAACAGCCGCATAGGTCGATCGATCAGGTTAAGCTACGCTTGCCGCGGTTGGTCTGTGGATGGGTGACCATCTTTACATACCGAGACCCCTCCGTGCCTCGGAAAGCACGCTAAGCCGTTGGTCCCGGCTGTCATTCGTAGATCTTTGACAGTCGTTACGGGTCGTCAGAAGCCCGAAACTCTGACAACGAGTCTTACCTATAGGGGTATCGTGTTACCAAGTAACCGTGTTGTGGAGATCAGATAGGCAGTCGCTCCATGTAAAATACTGGTATTCAGCTGTATCCGGTTAGACTGGAAGCCGACCCCAACATAGTTGGGAAAAGGCTAGGCGGATGATGACTCTTACCAAATTTGAGAATGAATCTATAAGGGCAATGTCATAATCGATAATTTACACCCATTTCCTCCTTCTTAGTTTATCGATGTCAGAAAGTTCAAATATCTTTGGCCCAAAACTCAGTTGCACGAACTTCGCTCACTGACGCAATCAATTTACTCCTGAAAAATATCGTCATGGTAAAGCAACGTCTCATAATAAATCTTAGGTGCAGGCGTACAACTAGTACAGTGTTTAAATTAAATAATACCATAACACGGGTAATTTATTTTCTCTTCTACTTAATTGGTGCCCTAAAGTATAAATTCTCAATAGTTGTATAGATAAATCGTGACATACCCATATATTGCGGCGTTTAGTGCTTCGTATTATTAGATAAAAAGGTGTCTGCGCAAACTGCAAGAGACCGCGGTCACTTTTGCGCAAAGATCTTAGGAATATAAAAGGTTTAGTCTAAAACTTTTTGTGTTTGTATTGTGGTCCAAAAGAGCGCTCAATCTAAAGTTCGTTCGTTCGTTTGAGATTAGTCAAAGTGTAAACTATAAGGACGTATTTACTTTCTCCATTATAAATGAGTTCGTTACGCTAATCTCTCGTGTTTCTCCTAAAACTTAGACCGTGACCACTGTCCGGGCGGTCTACGGCTAATCGGTTTAAGTAATGTTCATTAATTAAGGTCCCCGCCCGTCGGATTACCGGTCCGGCACTGTCCACTCGCGAACAACAATATTTTGTCAACTACCCGCATCAGTTATCTGACTTGTCCGGTCTCGTTATTGAACAACAGTCGGATATTAATCGTAATTATAATGAAGCGGATTATGGACTTCGTTACAATGATTAACAGAAGCTATTTCTTCTTATCTTTCAAAATTCTGAATACTACAAATGAAGTCTTGCGTTTTAACATGTCAGGAGCTAAAGATTCCAGCCGAGGCGGTTCGTTTAGTTTAGACAGATGGCCGCTATTTGTTTCAGCTGATTGGGCCGCTCAAGGGATGTATCTTCCATGATTGTTTTCCTCGAACCCTTCCGATGCTCCCAAGAATAAATCTAAACTGCTGATGGTCGCTGGAGATAGCCAATCAAACGCCTGATAGATGCTTCTAATATTTTACAGCTTTGCACAAAATGCTCATACGTCAAACTGCGAATATTCTAGCAGGGATGCTCCAATATCCTATTACTAATTAAAATATATTCGGTCTTGTACCAGCAGCGGTTGAATATATCATGTTACGAGTAACAATGTGGGCGATATTTTAAAAAGTTTTTGCAATATTTTTCCCTTAGTCGGTTCATTTGTTTCCCGGCGTGCCGCGTCTAGGATTTATTTTACAAGCAACATTATCTCGTCCCTTCAAAGTGACTAACATCCTACACACGATATGTTCTTATTAATGGTCGCTTGGCGCCTTATTCATATTTTACACGAGCAAACAGATTGTGTGTAATAATTGGACATGCGTCAAGCGTGTCACGGTAATGTGGTCATAAGTTAGCCGGTGGCCCCGGGCGCGTGTCATTATGCCAATCTCGACAATTGAGCCCCACCGCTTGTCCCGGCTCAGCGTCGAGATGATCTATGAGCTGATATTATGAGCTGGAGAATTGGCTCCCGCTCGAATTAACCTTCCGGCTCTGTTAGAATGTACACTGCAATTATGAAACAGTTTTTCTGTATATTAATCTTCTCGATCGCGTGTCTGCGTCGTACGATCTCTTTAGGAAACACCCAAATTGTTGTTCTACAAATAAGTTCTAAGTCAGGGCATTGACACGTAAATAAATGAGCTATCGCGAGAACAAATCATGGTGTTCATTGATACTTGTAAATATTATTAGTAATGGTGGACAGGCGTCGTGCCGTTCACACCCACCGCCGCGTCTGCGTTTGATTAAGAGCGGGCTAATGAAATTAATAACCGTGGAACACCAAGTCTAGCTAGCGCCTCCTTCGCTCTTGACAAATGACCGAGTGTAATTTCACACGGTACCGTAATAATACAACGTCGAAGCTGGCTCTACGTGTACCCTTTGTGAGCTGACATCACTGTAATTGAAATTTTAACTCGCATGTTTCCTGGCACAAAAATACTATTAAAGTGACAAATAATTGTCATCAAATTGTTTAGACATTCAAATATATTCAAAGAAGTTCTTCGAAATTCGTTCAATCTTCGGAAATTAATCGCTTGTTTTCTTGCAAGCACACCATATGAACTTCTTGGAAATGGCAGCAATCAATGCGATCGATCTTGGCACCAGATTTACTGTTTCTAAATAAATTGTAATGGCTCGTTAGCCTATAAAAAGCTTCATACGTTGCTTAGTATAAGATGTAGGATACAGTTAGTAAATATGGCGTTCATGAATGGTAACAACGTGATGTTAAAACAAAATGGTCACGATCTCTCATCAAGGACGCTACGCAGATCATAACGATGGCAGCCCCAGTAACCTTGGTGCACCACAATTACACGCAATCCTTCTGCCGCAATCATGCTGAGTGCGCTTAAATTTCCCTTAAGCCGTGATATAGTGGTATCATAGAGCAGGGCGGTATTTATCATAGTGCACTTGCGCGGACGCGGACGGGACGCACGGAAACGAGATCGTCGGCCGACCGGCGCGAGCGCACCACCGATAAATCTGCCGCACTTAACTCGCAACCGGTAAATAACTATGGGATTTCCGCGTGCGAGAACGCGATGCGCCCGAGCATAAATCTATGCCCGTATTGTGATATTGTGTTGCCATTATGGGTCTCCGGGAAGGCTGGACGTCCCATAAATACACACAGTTTGCTCGGCAAAGCCTCTTGTGTCGTCTTCTCAATGGGTATCTGTGACGCGAGCTGTTTCCATATCTCAATGCCTAACACAAAACGCTGGGTGGCTCGCATCTCTGTTAGTGTAATTCTGTGTTTGTTTATTGTAATTGGATCAGATAGCTTTTTAACATAGAGTTCAGGAATGCAATATTATAAATGTGGTGCTGTTTTGTGTTGAATTATGATTTCACTTTTTTGCTCATCGACCTTTCATTCGTATCGATCTTTGGTGTTGTGCAAATAATGCGTTGGAAATTCCCAAGCGATAACAACAGTTTGCAGGCCAATTCTGTCATCTAGTCTGCCTTTAGCACGTCCTAATAGGGTAGGTATGCAGCGATCGCGATCGCGCCGACGAACGAGCGATGCTACACGTGTTCCAGGCGAAATTACCATTATTATCGATCATCTCGCGCCAGCGTCTCGTAACGACCCTCAATAGGCGCGAGTCTGACTCCGCGAATCTTATCTTCGACGCAAGCGAACGCGACGCGAACAGAACGACCACGTCCCGTTACGTTCATCTTGCAATTTCAAGCTTGTTTACTTTGCTGCTACGATGGACGAATTTGATTAGGCAGCCTCCTTGATAGTAACTCATAAACTTGGCCACTGCAATGACATTCGTAATTGATCATAAGTCTGTAGTGAGGCTGACGACGCGACAACAATCGTCTCCGATTTAATCGCGCACCTTTCAGGCACAACCATTATTCTTCTTAACTGTGCCGATAGCCTTCTTATTACCCCGGTTAGTACTTCAAAGAAAATTGAATTGTAATTGCGTTCTAAGAGAAATGTTAACGCGCCATTCTTTCTTGATTGCACGTTGCGCCTACGAGCACTGTCTAACGTCGATGGTTACAGCAATTATTGCATATTAGCTGAATTGAATTCTGTGCTTTTGTAATTTATACTTTCATTAAATTATTGAGCGTAAGTATATTGGATGTGTTGTGATTAATAGGGTGTGTCCGTATGTTCGCTTTGCTCGTTCTGTGCGAATTATTGAGACCGCTTTGTTATTCTGTCAAGTTGATGCTAATTTTATTTAGTGCCCGTGAAATTGGATGCCTCACGCTTTTTGTTCGCTGCATTTTCAATGATAATTTGTATTGAAATGTTCGACGCATAATAACATTAGTTTTGAAGCGTGTTCCTATTATCGTTTGCGTCTACGATATACGCAATACTCATCTTGGTGTATCGATGTAATAAAATGGTAGAAGAGTCTATTGAGTCCTGTAACGACGGTTTGCTTTTATCCTTATCTCATAGAAGTTTTCAGCTCTCAAAATATAAACAAAGTATTTTTATTGGCGTGTGACTCTTGATTTCCATGCGATATTGTCGTCGATATCTTGATTTCGTTGAATTTACCGAATTTGGACATTTTTCTTCTAAAAATGAACCATCCAATTCTAGAATGAGCCACAAATTATTTTGGGGTCAAATAAAATATATGTTATGCTGCAAATCACATTGAAAGTCATGTCGTAAGCCGCAGAAACATATGCAAAATCTAATCAGCTTTACCAGACTGAACATTCAACCTCGGTATTAAATCTTTCAAGCTTCACATTCAGCCTAACGCCACACCTAGCCGACCATATTAATAACTCTTTACAAAACGTTTAAGGGCATACTACTGACTTTCGCTTGCGACATCATCAGATAAGAGCTTGGAGCAGCTAAATATGTGCGAAACCTGTGTCGTTTGTGATTCTCCATAAAGTAGGAGAGGAATAACTTTTTTTGCTACCATACGTCGACCATTTTTTGGGGCATAAAAAATGCTAGTTTTTGCCTCATTCTCAATACTTTTGAGCTAAGAAACCTTGCTATCTTTATTCCTGACTTTTTCAAATGCTGTTTACAGAACTTTACAGACAAACGTTTTTCTCAAATTGTTTGTGTGATAACGTTGGCCACAGACTGTAGATTGATTAACAGCTAATTTGAAATCTCTTACCCCTTTCTTCCTCTTAAGTACTCCTTTGTGTATTTAGATAAATCCTGTTGTTTAGCGAAAAACTTTTTAAATTATGTCTGTTGACTGAGAAATAGATTAGTAAATCAAACATGTCATCCAAGTAAATTATCACTGGATTTTTTGCTTCGTTAGATAGTCTATTTTTTGCAACCGTTTATAAAAACTTAACAGTGACTGTCTTATCTCAAGTATTCTTAGGGATGCTTAAGATATACATGTCCATCTTAAGTATCCCTATTATACGGTAACCGTATTCAAAAATAGACCCAGTTGCCTATATCCTTCAGGTATCCCCACGGTTTTATATTAAGGCAATGTCTTTTTGCTCAGTAATGACGACCTGATTCAAATGTACTGTAAGTAGCATGCCAGAACCCTGCAGATCAGCTTACTCTACTTTATGGTATTGATAATAAGACACGACCAGCGCTGTTCCAACATAAATCCTACTTATCACAACCGCCGAGATCCAGTTGTTCGTTGCCTACGCAGCGATTCTTGTTTCCCTCTGATTTCGAATACGAATTATTTTACACACGACAGTCGTGTATGCGTTGACCTTTACACGACTCCCTGTAACTGAGACTTCGGTTATCGATCGAAACTAAATTGTAACTCGTTGATATGCTCCTATATCGAGCGTGGTTTTACCTACTTTGTAACTGGCAGTCCCCTTAGGGTGTAAGTAGAACTCGCAAATGGTAGCAAGAAGTATTATTGCTAGGAACGTTTGAGCAGTTTCTACGAAAAGCAACAGTGTATGGTAGTTAGTCGTGCGGTTTTTTTTAAATCCCGTGGGAAATGTCTGTTAATGGTTTTATTTATTTCAGAACATATATTACTTAATTCTTTCAACGGAAATCAAGTGAAAGAATAATATACTCGCAGTCTGCCAGACTCTTGGATCCATAGTAGCGGCAAACCAGATAGTAAATTATCGTTTATTTAGCCGATTAAATAATAAGATTATATCAATTAGCTATACGAACTAATAATAATAATAATAAAATATATTCAATAATATAAGGACTAACGCTAAATAACGAAGCCCTGACAAATTTTCATTATTATTACTTCCTGTTCCTGTAAAGCTGTTTAATTTCGATAACTTTTGCCAATATAACCCTCCAACAAATATTTGTTGAAACAACCAGAGAATATAAAATTAATTCAATACGTAAAGCCTCAAGTACTCGGCCACGTCTACACGGGCCGCACTTACCACAATGTCTGCTCATTAGAGCCAGCTTACACAAGCAGTACTCGTAAAATTAGCCCTATATCGTTGTCCGTGGTAACTCGACTAATCGCGGAAACTCACTAAACCAACCATATCGTGAGAACCGAACCGCCCTAGCCTGTGTAAGTGTGAAATGACATTTACAACGCGATCTCAACCGGCATTTGTATAATTAGATCGTAATTCTATTCCTTTACTCGTTACTAGATTCCGTGCACAACACTATGTGTTAGCTACATAATGTTCTGTAAATGTCGCTGAAGCTCAAGACTGTGATTTTAGATCGTTAGGCCCCGTCCTCGTTTCAAGAAAGCCGGTCTATATAGAAAATTCATTCGGTTATAAATGCTTGGGAATGAAAACGACTTTGCAGCGCTATATTTTGCGGCATGAAAACACTTTAAGTAGGTACGGAATGTCCTCGCACTGGACGTATAATTATTTAGAAATCCTGAAAGCTTTTTAATGTCGTTAGGTTTATGAACATGGATAATAATCGTTGGTATCTACTCAATAAATGTTTTGACTGCATGAATTTTCGGAAAATGTGTCTCGGGTTACATTACTAGTTTTTTGTGCCCGCCTCATCCAGGTTTTGCCCGCCATGGCAACAATGTCGTCACACATAACCTATTAATATTTTGTAAATCGTTTAACAACTGAACAGTGTCTGATAAACTTTGCAACGTCAATTAAGTTGACATTTAATTTGTCTTTAACCACTTATTATTCTTCCAAGGTCTCATAAACTCATCTAATTCACGTTTGAACTTGTTTTTGTTCACAAAGTAAATAAGGAAATAATTAATCATGCAACTAGTAATTGTCTGCATTGAAGCTACTATTACAGACATGACTAGATAGGGCGTTATTAGTGATTTTATGGTGTACTTAAATTTGATTTACTTCTTCCTGGCTAGTTTTATCCAATATATCAAAGTTTAATACATTGTCTCATTATATTGTTGTCAATATATTGTCTTTTAGCTACGTGTTCTATTTACGATCACTTGTGATTTATTTTCTCGAAATAACAGCTCAGCTGCGCTACTATTGGAGTGCATTGCTATCCCATATTGCAGTTGCATTCTTGTACTTGTTTCTATTAGTTCTGATTCTGACTTCATTCATTCTACTTCTGCTACAGACGCATTTTTTTCATTATAGATGTAGATATACTTACCAGTACCTCGATATCGTCAATCTCTCTTCCATATAATATTTTCTAGAAAATATTCAACAAACATCTCTTTCTTTGGACACATGTTTGTTGAAATCTTTTCTGTGTACGCAACAACTCACGATGCAAACAAAAAACTTGTCCATTTTAATTTGCACACGCGTCCTAAAGATCGGAGCGCGCGCCCATGCACGCCAAGTGGATCCTCTAGCCCTATTACCAACTGCAGCTTCGCTCGATAACTTTCTCATAACCCCGATGGGTGCTGATAAAAACCTATTGGTGTCAGCTACTCAGATTGTGGCGGGCGTACCTGAAAGCGCATGTACACCACCTATCTCACCGACACGGGCCATGGGCTAAGCAAACACTATGCTTATGTGGTTCAAGTTGCTAGATTTCGGCGGGAATAATGGTGTGAAGTGGCTTTCCATTTTGGGTACATTCTCGGCTTCTGCTTTACCCTTGAGATTCTGCAAGCTTTTAAACAACTAACATTTTCGGTGAATATGCGTGATCGTTTATTCGTCTCCGCCTGTCATCAATTCATCATATTGAACTATAGTCCAACTTTGCTCTTCCTATCAGCGTTCATCGCGATTTCATTATTTTTAAGCTTATTTTCAGAGTTTTGCATGCATTTTGAAATGAAACAATCTAGCCAAACATGTCTCTTTTCGTCAATAAGTCAGATTTTATCAATCATGTTTATCAAATTAGATTCACGTCAGTGAAAACCGCGTTTCTCTTCATCAGCTTTTCGCCACCCAATGCTGAGTGTAGGTATCCTGCAATGCACTGCGTTTCTCTTATCTGGCAATAACTCGCTTAGGACCTAATTCACTATGTCCGCTCAATGATTCCTTACCAACGTGAAACCACGTGTTTCCACGTGGTGATGATTAGCGAAGGAATTGACCTTCTCTAATCATGCCAACTTCGCGTTAATTTCGCGAGGTTTCGTTCATTGTGTCATAGAGAATATTGGCTCTGGTATACCATCCCTGACGCTTCCACGCCTACTGTTCACATTTGCGCCGACGCTGTCTTACCTTTCACCGTCGAGAGATATTGTCCATGCAGCCGCGATCCCTACGCCTCATTACCATATACTGCGCCCGTGACAGCATCGCAATTAACTATCTGTTTATTGTTGTTGAATTATAAACGGCGTTGCGTGATACTACTTCTGGGTACGGCCGATCTCTCACTGCGAATGGGCGCGCACGCGCTTTCATTTCAATATATTATGCCGATGTAATTGTGCGCCATATAGACGCAGATGAAGCTGGAAAGTTAAGAAATCCATAATAGTTATGCGATGCTTATCTTTATTTTCTTGAGAGCCGATTCGGTGTCAAGCAAACTATCTAATAAAATTGTTTTCGTATTGTATTGGAAAGAGAAATATGGGAAAAAGGTATGCGCGTGTAAGCTGATTAAGTTAATAATAAAGCTATTCGAGTTGATTTATGTTACTATACTTTAAAATAATTTGTATACGACACCAAACTTGGATATAGATTTTTCAAACATCTATTACTTGTGTAGAGTCTAATTCAATAATAGGAATAGATATTTCATGATGTTCAATATGAAAATAAACTTGTATATAGGGCAGGCTCATTATTTTTGTTGTGACGTTCAATGGAGAATAAAATTTTGGTGCTATCAATCAACGCAGTGCCACGCCTCGCCGCAACACTATATTATTGCACCTGCGCGATGCGTTGGCGCAGCCGGTCATTACCATCTATCTGCGCGTGCGATTAGATGTAAATAACTATTAATAGCAATAATCACAGTGAAAACGAAATAGTTGTTAATTGAAGTGAAATCTTTGGCGATAATTTGTACATATCAAAGTGATTTATTGATTGTATAATTTGCAGGTTTGGTATTGAACGTAAATTATTTTTGGTGGCATTCTTAAATGCTGTGATGTAATGTTTGTGTGGCCTACTGGCTATATCTACTGGGTGGATTCTTGTAACGAGTAATCTTGTATAAGTAGCTACTAGTGTACAAAGGAGTATTACGAAAATTCCAGTTCTCATCATTTGTAATTTACAAAATTGTTAGAGTTACACCAGTATTAGTAGCTGTACTCGTTAGTTTGTTCTTAAATAAATATTATTTCTCAAATGTCAATATAGTTTACATTGTTTAGGCCGTTATTGTCTCAGGCTTCTTTGGCTGTATTGCGAAACTGCAGGATTTAATGTCTGTATGTACCATTGTTTGGTATTTAAATCAACGGATCAGCTGATTATTTACGTGCAACCTTTCACGATTGCCTATGTGTGATTATAATGTGTGTTTAGAATGTGAATAATTGTGGTTTAGGTTTTAAATAAGGGTGGATTTGTGTTTGTATATTTTAGTCAAGGCTGTATTTTGAATATAGTGTGTTGTTGTTGTTGGATTGGTTCGCGGTTTACCGCGAATAATTTGGTTGTTTTTATTTGTTGTTCTTCGACTTGTTGTACCACAAATTTTATTCTAGCTTTGCAGAGCTTGCTCTGCTAGAGACTTTTTGGTTGCTTTGGAATTTAAAATTCGTGCAGTTCTCGAGATGTTATTGTTTCCTTTAATTATTGGGACCGTTAATTACTGCTAGTACTGTTGAAAATATTACCCAAGTTCAATATCTTATCTACATTTGTCTGTTCATTTCTTTATTTGATTGTAAGCTAAGCTTCTAGTGTTACGAACACACCGTTCATAACACTAGAAGCTTAGTAAATAAATAGCATCAGAGATTATAGTATCTACTAAAGACAGAGCATAACTTTTTTAATTTAATGATTACATTAGAACTCTATTCTTTATTGATTGTTACCTGTGTATTTTTTTATGTTTACTTACCATAGGTCTCCAACCATTTATTCCAATTAAGCTCTCCTACTGCCTTACGCTCATCTTCATAGTTGTCAAGATTTATTTTACCCATAGATATATTTATCGATATTTATCCAAGTTCATGATTTCCCCATTTCGTATTGTAAATCAATTTCTGACAGTTCTGATTTTAGCAGAATTTTACCCATACAAAACATTATTACAATATCAACATAGTAATCATAAGTTTGGCATATCGATTCTGTGCGATTATTTATCGATTTTTCGCTCGGAGCGTACGTCTGTGGGCGATTGCTCGATATTGCTCGCGATAAGTGCGAGTTTGAGTTATGAGTTAATTAAGCGAGGCTCGAACGAGTCCGCAATTATACTTCGCGCCTGTTGACGTGTTAGCTGCAGTATCTGCTATAATTTTGACGGAGGCCTATATCTTTATTGAGGACAAGAAACTGGAATTTCGACGTTTAACTGATAAATGACTGTCTTTCTATTTCCGCATAGCCATCCTCGATTCCGGGCAGTTAAACAGGAATCGAAGGAATTTCGAACCTTTCCTTTTTCTGAGTTGTATAGCGTTCTCTGTAGCTTTCGATCATGGTGACATCTTTATAGTCCCTCATCCGAAGTGTAGGGTTACTTTACTATCTTCCAATTCTGGTGATCCTGTGCTCCTCCTTTTACATATTTTTGGTGGTGATGATTCTATCCAAAATGTACCTAAAAGTAAATAAACAGATTTGAGTTCTAGCATGTACGCAGACAAGATTTAACACCCACCTGTTAAAGGAAACCAATTAAAGTACGTAATTCAAAATAGGGTAATTATTGGTTATGGCGACTTTAATTAAGTTTCTAAGTTGAGCGCTAATTTCTAAAATTATTGTATTACTGATGTTAAAACTGATTCATAATTATTTTGCGTTTTAGACCACACAATTTTGAGCTTTAGTGCGTTAGTGATAAGAGTTTTGGAAGTTACCAGTAAACGCGGTCGGGGCAGTCGCGGTGGCGATAAATCTCGGTCCGCACTGACGGAAGGGATGCTTGTTATTAAGACGTCAACAAGAGTTATAGTTCACCACTGGTTTGCAATTGCAGGCCGCTAATGCCATCTTGCTGTTTACACGAGCGATCCTGCCGAGTACGGAGTGCGGCTCAAAGAAATCGCGCTTGAAGGTTACTGTAATTATAAATGGGTTGCAGTTTATAGGTGCAGTGGATTATAAATAAATGCATACGGTAAAGAATTCTACGTTTATTGTATCTCTTGGAAATTAAAACTTTTTGTCGTTATCTGGTATCTACCTGTTGCTAGGGTCCGTATTTCGATTTCCCACATCATTAGTTTACTTGGCTGTGTGAGTGAAAGTTCTTAAGCCAACATAAACGTAATTGCTGTTTAAAAATAAACGTTTATTAACAAATAGGTTCGTCATTGTATTTTCAGTAATGACAGTGACGGTACAGATAACAACAGCAATTAAAAACGAGATGAAATAATATAATCACTATTGGTTTATCTTTCAAGACTTTATCTCGGCTGCCATCAAAGTGTCAGCGTCGCTTGACAAGGGCACTTAAAAACGAAACTGTGAAGACTTGTAATATTAATGAATCCTCGAGTGTATTACACTTTTGCTTTCGAATAAACAATTAAACATTGCTCCGACAATTCTGCTCCATACGTGACAGTGAGGCGTGTTCGTATCCAAGTGTTAACATGCGCATATATCATGGTTCGACTTGATACACCTGCGAAGCCACGCCCACCCCGCCTCGGCTCCCGCACTCCTCGCCTCTCCCCGGTCTTTCGCTTCACCATCATCAAGATACCATTCCACGTTGAGACGTCATCGGGTGCGCACGTTTGACGCTTTTATCGCATGTCTCATGTTTTTACGTAGTGTTTATGAACTGAGTGCTGTGTGAATAACTTTGGGTGTTTGCGTTTACTTTTTGTTCAACTGCACGTCACGGCTCTGAAGACCAATTTTCCAGAAGAAATTATTGTAAGTTTTTGTCACTTTGTGCTATTTTTTTTTTGTTGTGATTGTGTTTTTTGGTCTGCCTTAGGGTTTATATATTTGCGTTAACATAATAATTTATATACGTGTAACTTATCTGTCAAGGCAGCCCGATAATGGACGTGTTGATTAATAAAAGTTCCTTCTGCTAAATAATGATAACAGAAACAAATTGTATGGACTTTTTAAAGACACCGATAACGTTGCTTATGAAACGTAGAGTGTTATTAATAATAAAATTATTATGTTCAAGAAGTTTATACTGAAACTGAAAGTACTGAACTTTTTACTTGTTGCTTCGATGTGGGCGGAGCTTCAGTCCTGTACGCACGCGCCAAATGCCGCCTTTTCAGTTTTCAAGAACAACTTTCACGCCTCTATTCCTTTTCACCTTGACGAGTGAAGCCTGCCTTTAAGGACGTGATAAGTAAACCCTGAAAAAAAAGTAATACTGAATATTTTAAAGGTATGTTGGATCACTTTTAAGTTCTAACTTCACTTATACAGCATTATTATAATATTACTGAAGTGATCTAACTTCAGTGATAATTAGGAGGGACAATAATTAACTATCTTAGCGGTACATTCGTGCAAAGTACTCACGTTAAGTTTGTATGACGGCAATCATTACCGTGTGTGCAATATCTTGACGATGTCCCAAAAGATATCTGTGGAAACTATGACAACGCCGTACGGCACCAGAATACATCATTGTTTATTATACAATAACATGCCAAATGCCACAAAAAACCTAGAACCGCTTGAAAAAATGTAAATGCTTCTAATATAATTTCGGAAGCAGACATTAATGCTAATCGGATTCTTGGACAAATTTTTGCGTCTACATCTATTCAAATTTCGCTGAATCGATTTTGAATTGGTATAAAAATTGTATGTTAGTTAGATGGCTAATTTCTTTTTTATGATTAATATTGATGAAATGTAGGTTATTGGAATATAATCATATTTGGTTTTGAACTTTTGATATTGTACAAATTAGCGTTTATTATGATATTGCTAAATATGAATCTGTCGCGGCGCTGTAATTTCCTGATACTGATGTTTTAGCGTTAAATGTTCATTTACTAATACTGTAGTTTTGCTAAAAATATCATAAACATAACTCCTTGCAATATGGAAAAAAATAAAATTGGAACTTACCAGCTTCTTATGTAAGAGGCGAAACAGTTAATGTACACTACAATAATCTTAAATTACTTATTTCATCTCAAACAAATATTTACATTCATTAAAATTTAGACTTAACATACTGACAGTATCTGGTGCATGCGATATATCGCTATAGGTAAGTGCCGGGCGCGACCCAAAAAAAAGTCTTTTTTATGAACGAGACTACAATATCAAGGTAAATTATTACCTTTTATTAAATCAGCACAAAGGTACTTTAATTACATTAATAAACGGTTTAGTACGTCGTAATAAAAAATATCAGCGACATCGTATAAAGGCTTGCGTAGGCGCACAGTTGCCGCGCGACTTCTACCATATAATATTGAGTATTACCTATCGTAAAGTTACTAGTAGCTAATGCTTAATTTTATGATCAGTAATAGCCCAATGGAAACTGATTTCCTATGCATAACAGCTTATATCTACCTAACCCAGGTTTTTGTCTTTCCCTAGTTCCTTTGTGTATAAAGAGTAAAACTGTTCTTAGAGTTGTTCTACATAGGCTTATAAGAAATGGAGATATATTTAAGGAAGCGCACATATCATCTGCTTAGCCTTTTCCCAACTATGTTGGGGTCGGCTTCCAGTCTAACCGGATACAGCTGAATACCAGTATTTTACATGGAGCGACTGCCTATCTGACCTCCACAACCCAGTTACTGGGTAATACGATACCCCTAAGTAAGACTGGTTGTCAGACTTTCGGGCTTCTGACTACCCGTAACGACTGTCAATGATATACGAATGACAGCCGGGAACAACGGCTTAACGTGCTTTCCGAGGCACGAAGGTGTCTCGGTATGTAAAGATGGTCACCCATCCACAGACCAACCGCGGCAAGCGTAGCTTAACCTGATCGATCGACCTGTGCGGCTGTTATTATTTAGCCACGGGCCCCTCACATATAAACTTTAATAAATTGGCAAGCCGCGGTGGTACCCAGTCGTAACGGCCGCGACTTACGAATTGTAGGTCGTAGGTTCGATCTCAAGCAGGCACTTTTATCTGTGTAAATTATTTCATCACCACTGCTCTTTAAACGGTGAACGAATGGAATTCACGATGTAGAACTGAAACTGGCATGGTCTAGTACCAAACATTTGAGGACATGTGACATCCGCCAACCCCCACTGGGTTCGCGTGGTTGATAATGGTCCACTCCCTCTCACAGAGAAAAGTTTTGTGTTCCCGTTGGAACTTTATAGGCTTATCATGCTAGCGTATAACGAGTGTAGTCAAACTATTCTAAGCGTAGTGCCACATATGGTTATAAGAGATAGAAATAAATAACTTTACGCACATATAAATTGGATAAGACACGCCTAGGCGCAACATAGTAACACTTACAACTAGCTCTGAAAGGTAAAAATTGCCGTATATGTCTGCATTGTATAATATAGTAATCATTGAAGAGTGTTCTGTTCCTTATACGGCAGGCAGAATTGTATTTTTTGCACGTCTGCTGTTCATCACTGACGGTACTAGGCCAAGACGGACGGGTGAATCTGACTTTATTTATCTATTGAGCACAATTTGACTTCATGAGCATCGTAGTAGAAAACAGTTTTAGGCATCATTTTCTGAATCTTTGGACCAAAAACAAAACAAGAGATTTTGAAGGACAAGGCCGCTAAAATAATGTTCATTTATAATCTAAAGAACAATAAAAAGTCCCTTTTTTGGCTCAGTAGAACTCCTGTGATAAGCTTCCGGTCCTAAAAACTAAAATTACAAATACAGATCGGAACTGATTCAAAGTGCCAAAAAGACAACCGATTATATCCAAAGAATAAGATAAAAGAAGCAGTCGTTTTTCATTCCATGAACAAAGTAACCAAAACGTACCCCTGACCTTTTTATGTCTGAAGAAGAAAAGGAAGCAATCTTCCATAACTAATAACAAAGTAACCAAATATGACAAAAGCAAATTCCTAAAGCATGAATTGAACTACATCAGTGGCGTTTTGTCGTATGCCATGCGTAGGAGTAACGTCTGGGTCGGCGCGTGCACTCTATGAGTTTTATGACCGCTAATAGGCAATAATGTGCACCTCTTGACTCGGAACGCGGGGGTTAAGTTATTGGTGCGATGTGAGACTCGAATGTGACCTTGGAGGTTTTGATTGTATCTTCTTTGTGTAGTATGTCATGATTTTAGATGGTTATTGTTTTGGTGACACGGTAGATGATGACGACGATGATTGTTTATTCTTTTAGAAAGGACACTCGAATTGTGTTTGGGTTAATTAAGACGTTTTAAATGAAAAATCGATGGTCGTCTCGATTCGATTTGAGATTTTACCAGGGCTTTTTGAACACTGTCAATTTATTTTTTGAATTCTTACTGTCTGCGAAGAAAGTGGTCCATGCTGCAAATTCTTTCCTATTTTTTATCATTATTCAAACTATTGACTTGACTACTGGTAAATCAGGTCCCAGAATCAATGTTAACATTATACAACGTGTAACGTTAAATGCGCAAAACCTTAGACACCCCGACTGATTTTTAATTCAATTGACCTATTTCAGAGAGAAAATAAGTCATTAAAAAAATTGTAAAGTTTTTATGTGCTGTTTTAGTTTTACTGGCCATTCTGATCATTTCTTGCGTCTGCGACGACGCTTTATCGAGGGAGGTGTCGTCACCGGACCGCTGCGCCGCTCTGACATTGGCTTACTTGACCTATTAATAAATAGACACGGCAACGTTTTTAATGAAGATTTTTTGAAAAATGTGACCTATATTAAAAAGTAGTTCATTTAATTCTGCTCGTTATTCTGATCAAACTATTTTCAGGTTTTGCGCATTTAACGTTACACGTTGTATAGAACAAATATTTTAAATTGAGCTTCCAGCCTCCTCATTGACAACAAACAAGGAAGTAATTAACACAAGTGCCAATAAATCTATTTACCTAATCCTAATAAAAACGTTGTTTCATTTGTACTTCGCGTGTGGTTTGCATGTCTTCAAGCCCTTAACCGTTTTACTAATAGCCCTGACGTGACTTTATACGTTTGGATCTCGAGCGTCGATCTCAGATTCTCTGGTTCAACCGTCTTAATGTGTTGCTGATTCTATACTATTTCTTGCTTTTATGGCCCTAGTTTTGCCTAAGGCTTTAATGTAATGCCAAGTGGGTGCAGTCATTTGAGTTTTTGATGTATGGTATTTGGAGAGGACATATAGGATGGAGATTTGACTTAAATAAGCTCACGAATATTGAGCAAATGAGACTAAGACGAAATATAATTTATGTAATTTGCTAAACCATCTTGCTTGTATACAAATTTTTGGGTGATCCTGTTCAAAGCCTTGGGCTAGGTCTGGGTTAAGATTCAAGCAAACATCGAATCATCTATCTATCTGGTTTTAAGAATCGCACGTTGTGCCAATATTTATATGAATATTTTCAAGGTAGCACCAATTCGTGACCTAGCGTACTTTTGCCTTTTGCCTGTTTTTCAATAGTTCCACTTATTTGATTTTTATCTTGAAAATCTCTAGGAATATGTACCAAAGCTTAGTTCGGGTCTCTAAACAAAAGCAACTGTAGTAAATGAACACCTCATTAGGATCTAGATAAAAAATGTCTCTATGTATACTTTTAATTACAAGCAAAGATCGAATCATTCTTATGATTCGATTTATATCAAGTACAGTATTTGATTTAATCAATTTATGAGCCGAGTCGAACGACGGGAAGTCTTCAATTGTAATTATTGAGAGCTTCATTCGCACTCCTATCAATGTAAAGTTTTGTACGTGTGTGTATGACTAACATCCGGACCGGGCCATCTGCCGCATCACTTATCTTCCATTTAAAGATATAATATCTGATCATATAACTCTGTACAATTGTTTCGAAGAAAATGGACAGTATGCATTTGAAAACAGCAGAATCCGGATTAAAATAACTGGTACTTGTACGACAAATCTGATATTTTCTACTTTATTTAATAAAATATTTAATACTTCAAGCACAAAAATGTACGGAGGCGGATTATAACTATTCATACCAATGATAGATAAGTGATAAAGAACTGATCAATGATATCACAAGCGCAGTGTTTTCGGTTTCTTTTCAAAGGTTTGCTCGGCTTAGTGGCTAATTTACTGACAGTTAATGTAGTAGGTTAACTATAGGTATTAAAATAAATAATTAAAAGGACTTATTAGAAAACTTGTTTTATTGCACTCAGTGCTATAACTAAAGAGGGTCATATAATGAGGAAGGCTGCAGATGATGATGATGTCAACTACATCCATGAACTAAATATGAAAAGCAACACAAACCTTAATTTATGATTGTAAAAGTTGTTCTATAACATTATCATAAACTTACACCACATACTCGTTGCAGAAACTTTGCATTACGTTTAATATCCAATTCCATGTTTTGAAATCCAATTATTCAATAACATGAACGATGATTCCAAGTTTATAGTTCTTTATACATGTTTATTGCTTACACATTTATTTTAAGTCTGAATCTTCAATAAGATTAATATCAATAGCGTCATTCATTCGTCTCCTCAGCTCCATCATATATCTAATCTTCGTTTTGAATTATGTAAATGGTATTTACAATGTGGTCCCTTTAATTTTATTCGTTCGATCTATGCGTACTGTTACCGAATTTGATTTATCAGCTAGCTATTTACGTATGACGTATCGAGGCGGCTCTTTATAAGTCTCTACACCGGCTGACAGGAGATGGATGTCTGGACACAGCCTGTTCCTTATTGCTGTCGTTTGTTCTTGAATTTATTGGACACGAAGTAACGGTTGCGTCTGCGCCGGCCCTACGGTGGTCGCCGTCCGACGTGCCCGCGTAATATATTGTACGGGAAAATGCCATCCATGTAAACCTGTTGACTCTATAATGTCATAATTTATATTTGAGAAGCATAATAATATTTATTAGTGTCGTAATTGAATTTATATCACTGTACTTTACGCGTACCGTTGAGCTATCTATTGGTTACTTTCACTGTCATCGCAATATTTATTCCACCTGGCGATGTCCCGTGTATTCGCTGAGAAATGTTGCTCTCACAGCATCGTCCGTCATGTTATTTAAAATATTTATCGCCGTTATATACGGTTGTTTTTCTATCCTTAAATCCTTCTGTTGCCAAACAGCTTGTAGGTATATCAATTAGATGACAAATAATCTGACAACGTTTTCTTTATTCGCGGAATACATCAATGCCGGTGGTCGTGTTACTTACCACTTTTATTGCGTTGGTATCTTGACAAGATAATAAAATTTGTTTCTTTTTCGTGAGTTCCCATGTTGTGGCAAGCTTATACCTTACCATAATGAATGCAAAAAATAAGGCCCCATACCTATGTTCTCTCGGAATTGTTGTAGTCGTGTTTTTAATATATATTATGGCATTGCGAGCGAAAACACTTGGATCGGAGCTAGTATATTGTACCATTCGCCTCACGAAGGCGATAAAGCAATGAATGTGCACTAACTAGCGGTGGCGGTGTTATTTATGACGACCGATACCATCGACACGGACTTGTCAATCACATGGATACGTACCAGACATCAAAAGCACACTTGACCATTTCACGGTACATGCAACTTTGTGACCTATTGGTGGGAGGATAAGAGATAGAAACATTGATGGCAGCAAAACGCTCGGAAAGTCTTGTGCGCCGCGTGTTGGCTGATCGGCCACGGCCATCCATCATTCATGAGCGCGAGCGCGTAACGAGCCTTTATTCGAGTTCACCATGGATGCGCCTGCGACGGTTTACACCCTCCCACTACGTCACACGTACTTTAACGTACTTTTATTGTTGTATCACGAATATGTATATCGCTTTTAAATGTACAATATGATCAATGTCTCTGTTGAACGTATCTGACCCCAGGTTTATTCACGTTTTTCTTTCATATTCATATTTCTCCTGACGGATACCATCTATTCATGTTTGAGTTATTGTGGTTGCATTGTTATTCGTCTTTTCACGAGTATCATTGAAGAAAATACCTTGAAAGCCCCGTTGAAACGACTATCAGATAGTCGGAGTTCGCATATTTGAATAACTAATGTTGCCGGCTCCCCACGTACCTACAGAAGTGATGTTTGTAAAAGGCTGTGAGGGTACTCTTAACGATGGTAAGATTGTATCGCAGCAGTGACGTTTCAATACAACATGGATCAATCGGCGTAGGAAAGTATCGGCCGATCAATCGGTCCTCTCATTGAATGCGTTATCGGAGGATCTCACCACCCACTCGCGGGTTCTTAGTTGGGCACGTGCGACGTCGCTTGTTATGCCACAAAATGCTTTGGCTGTCATTGGAACGTCGTTCACCTGTACAAATTTGAATAGAAAATACTGTAAAAGTGTATTAAAATTTCGTATCAACGTCGAGCTCTTAAAGACGGCGCTCTCGCCCTATCCTTCTCGTATACCCATGTAAGCAATCGTCAGCTGGCATTTCTCTACCATTTACAAAAACTTTTACTTACTGCTTTGGTATTCTCGTCTTGTGGGTTTTGCTATTTTAATTCAGAAAATTTAGAATTTCGCGGAAATGTAAGGTGCACTTCGTGAGTCCCCAAGATATGATCATTTACATTTCACAAAATAAGCTTGCTATTTCTTCATTCTTCAGTTCTTCACCCCGTACTTTCTCACAACGCTGTTTAATTTCATACAGAATCTCACGATCAAATTGAAACGTATAATTACATGGATTGTCCGAATCATTAATAAATGCTTAGTCAAGGGTACCATCGAAAGCTCATCGGTTTCCTTGTCTCGTTCATGATACGCTATCAAATTAAGCGTTAAATGACATCACGAGTGCCTGCTATGAATTCACAATTGAATGCGTTCGTTAATAAACATTTTTTTTATTTATATTTGAATGTTGCGACGTTGTCATGCTGAGGAATGTCTTAAGAGACCGGCGTCTTGTGAGATACGAAAGTGCCTCATTGTCCGTTGTTTCCGATTTTAGTTTATCATCGTCGGGTGTTGAGATGTCGGTGAAATTGTTGACCACTCTCCGTCCTGTTTGCTTTGTTCCAATTGTTTTATACTTACGATCTTCGTATTTTGAACGAAGCCGTGAATCCAATAACTAAGGTTCTTCACCGTAATCAGTTCGCTAAACTCAAGAGTCGTTTTGATATTTGAACGAAATAAATGATTTTGAATCCAACTTATCTGTGTTTATAACAGTGTGATGTAACGTTTATGGCCAGTGTAATCTCAGTGTTTTATGTCTGTGCGGACGCCACTGACGAATGATTAATTACTTGGGCAACGGCGATAGTGAGCCGAGCGCCACGGCCGACGCGCCCACTGACAATATTGTCTCATTTATTGCTAATGATCTATTGAATATCTGTACACTGTACAACATTACTTTTTCACTATTCACTTACATAATTTTACTTTCTAATGTAAAGGTACTTAACTTAACTTCAAAACGTTATGTTAGTTCACGGAATTTTAACGAACAAAAAATTTTTCTCGGACATAGGCATTGGCACATATCTTCTAAAATACAGCACATTATATGGATGGCCTCATACTTTCCATAAACACACGTTGCGTATCCAGCACAACGTGTAATTTTACAAAAACGTTGTTATAATGCCTCACGAAATTGCTGTGATTTGTTTCTGAACTTTCTGAGCCATCGATACCATACCGGGCCGCGATTGCTCGCAATTACACAATAATCCGTGTTGATTCTACAAAATATCATTGTTCCTACAATGTATCAACAATATGTTCATTAATATCACGACTTTCGCTAAATTATTTAGGTATTAATAACTGCAAAACAATAAGTGATATTAGAATCTGTCATTTTCTTCAAAGCTTTTGATATTTTGTTCCAAGTTCGTTGCTGTATATGAAAAAAAATTCAGACAATACCGCTGTCGTATTTAAATACAAGAGAATAGTTGTTTGATTTCGTAAAACAATCCAAGTATAAATAGAGCAGCAAACGGACTCATTACAAGCTTTTATTTAAATTGCCTTGTTAGTTAGTACATATGGGCCAAATCTTGCAACTGAATCATATGACAACTGTCCCCAATCGATTGAACTGAAATTTTGCATACACGTTTGGTTTAGATACACGGTAAGCTAAATGACATCATTCTAAATCCAATACTCCCAAAGATGGCGGACCGATTCATTTAGTACAACTGAATTATTGAATAAATAAGCTGGTTTTTATAAAGTTTTTTTTTTTCAAATAGTACATGTATTTAGTTGCTATTAACATACATGTTTACTAAGGAGCAAACTTATTAAAAAAATACACTTAGCTTCGTTGGCGTCGCGTTCCTTTCCTTTCGTCACCGAGTACTTTTTATCTCGGTTCTCAGAACCAAGATAACGCGTTTGGACCGTTCAGACTGTGACGTGTTTTTATAATAACCCCATAGTCACCTAAATTTTGAAGATTTCTCAAATAATTTATGTGTAACAGAAAGTTGATAAGCTTTGGTTTTGTGTGGCGCTACGTTCGGTGATTAACTATGTTGTTAAACGAGTTCGTTTTTACATTGGTTGTTATCTTTTCGAAAGATGAAACATCTTTATTTTTAAGTTCAGTATCGTCGATTGTTGGTTTTTGTCATCAAAGCTGCACTGGTTTGATCATTAGGTTCATTAATAACATTGTCTACGTAAAGCTATGCAATATTTCTCTAACCTTGGTCGGGAGTTAATTTCATGTTAGTCTCGGTGGATGCTGGCTCTCCGTAATTATCGTTGCATCGATTCTGTGCGCCCGTAATGAAGATATCGCCCCATCTTTGTACCAATTATAAAATGTACAATTTGTTAAAGACTATGCCAAGCTCTATTATTTGATGTTAAAATATTATTTGGGCCGTGGTTTTATTTGAAGATGGTGAATAGAGAGCACATGGAGAACTTATACTCCATTTTAATTTGCGTCTCCGCGTGTTGGTACTGATTCCGTTGTAGGCCGTTCACCAGTAAGGGGTTGGACGTGCATAAATAATCGAGCGTAATCAGTTTTTATATGGACGACACACTATTTAAGCGTTTGTTGATCTCGACTGTATATCGGAGTACCACTGTTATGACTTAACATTTCAACTTTTATACATACAAGACTTTGTTTACTTTTTATCGATTGCAACGAAAGGCTATTACTCCAGCTTTTATATCCTTACAAATTAACAACATTGTTTTTGTTTATTTCTATTTCGGATGATATTTAGTTTACTGCTACTTACTCCAACGTTTTGACCCTTTGAATGTGATTCTTGACATTTCAGATTTATTTTGTATCTAATCAAAACAGGGTTTAAGCTACATATCTAACCTATTTGTTTTTTGTTTCAGAAACCATATCCTCGACGTGCATGACTGCCTACGACTCAAGCGTGATATAAATGTGAGCACTTTAATAATTACGTCTGCAATTAAATTTAATATTACACAACGTGTATCGCATGTCTGATGCTGTAAAATTTATATTATAATTTGAAGTCCGTACTTAACAGGCTATTTAAAATTTGTTAAAAACCATACCCCGGACTGGTTAGCCTACGAAATAGGTTTACATTTTATGATTATACTTATTTGGTGGACGTAGTCCTCCCCGTAATGGAGTAAAACTTAATGATACAGCATTGGTTTTAATAAATTCTGTAGTTTATAGGCAGTAAACATCGCAAATGTCTAGCGTTTATTAGTCTGTTTACGATTGTTTCTACAACTATTTTAATATATTCATAATAATAATATATCGTAATAAGTAAGATAAGTTTTTACTGCACCCGTTATCTATGAAGATAATATAAATGGGTTTCTCAAGGAAGTACACCCAGCCCAAGATTTTTGAAAAAAAAAATGGATTGTATAAACACTGCAGAGTAGGTATGCGTGTGGTTTTTATAAGTCCAGTTTCTAGGTTTTGTAATGGGGTAGCGAAGTTGCATCTCAACCAAAGATGATATCAACACTGTCGCAATTTAACGACTAAAAGCTACCATGTTAAATGTTACGTAATTCAGACTCATTATGGAGCTAATAAACACTACTTGTTACTAACAACAGAAAATTTCGCAATAAATAATGAGACGTTTGTAATAGTAATATCTAAACCGCATTCTGATCTCGATCTCATCTGATACGTTTATCTAGATCGGTTTGTCACGTTCTCCTTATAAGGGTCCACCGCTGCGTTAGACAGGGACGGATGTTTATTTTCCTGGTTCATTTTGACTTGTAATTATTGCGGGTTAATGAGAGACTACACTTCTTGGAAGGGCAATTCGCTAAGGATTAAAGCAGGTTGTGAAATGAGTTTTTTCAAGCGTCTCTTTAACGCATGACGGTCAACGCGCCAACTCTTTTACGTCGACGACTTTTTGCTATTGTGCTTTATGAATACTACAGTTACCTTTTTTACGAGTACTTTGCATGGCTGTGGTTATGACTACACAGATTTTTTGACCTCTTGCTAAGTTTGTATCTGTATCAGTATCCTCGAGAGTGTTTTTTATTTACATTTGCTTGAATACGATGTTTATATTATATTTTATAAAACAAAACTTCATTGTTACATCCAGAAAGGATCTTGTAAGTCCAAGCATTTCTCTTAACATAACATTTTATCATTAGCATCTAGCGTTGATGCAGTGTTTCAGCGCTGATTCTCTACGGGCGCGGTAACGCCTTCGTCTGGTTCGATGCGGTGCTCGACGTGTGTGCAATTATCTACGCGTTTAGATGCATCGGCCGTCTCTTAAACAATATTTTTTTACTTATTTTTGTCGCTGTTTTAATTGCAGTTCTCTTATCGTATATTTTTGTTACTGTTAAATTGATTCTATCTATAAGTTAAGTAGTTACTAGGTTATTGAATATCGATTTATGCCTCCATCTATTTCCTATTTTTTGTAGTTTTTATGATGTGGGATTTGAATTTCATAGTATTTTTATGTAAATAAATATCATTAGAAGATATTTTTACCGTGTGATTATGAGTTATGGAAATGGCAGCGCGTTTAAAATCGACACTGACAATAATCTGTATTTAATGCGATACGATTTACGACCGTTTTAATTGAATTGCTTTTTCTATTAGATTATAATTGAATTATTGTTTTTTGTTGATATAAGGATGAGCATCTTGTAAATATAGCTTTTTAAATGAAGCCATCGGATGGATTTGATGATAAATTTTGTCGACTTTCAATTTTATTCTTTTCTCGCTCTTCGTTGTGTATCATAATATCTGCATCAGCATGACTGCTTGTAATTGATTCAAACCTTCTCTATCTCTATTTCTCTCTCTATTTTTTATTCTTCATGACGTATCGTACTTAACTGTACCAAAGTTTACTCTTTGGCAGTTTTCTCTATCTTAGGACGCGTTTGTGTTTCCACTAAAGTCCTAATTGATAATTTATCTTTCTTTGCTCACTGTTGTCGAGGATTTGTTTACAAGGTATTGGCTAGCATAGTATCGGACACAGCATCTAGTAGGTAGCTTGTAAGTAACGGGCGGTTTCCCACGCGCGCGCAGGACATGTAGATCGTCCGGTGACGATGAACATTGTACAACCACCGGATTTATCGCAATGTGATTTCCTTTCAGCTACTATGTTAGAAAAGGTTTGTTTAGCTAATGATTTAAAAGGTTTTGGTTCTTGAAATTGGGAATGTCAGGTGATATAACGTATGGTTGGTGGCTAATGTGCCTGTAGTACCTACATAATTATGACAACCTTACAAGGAAATGGCAGCTAGCTTTAACTACAATCTAAGATAAATAGAGAATTTTTCACGTAGTTCAGATTTGATTTCCAAGCTTCAAGCAGAATCCCCTGTAAGTAGCTCAATTATATGGTAGAGGCTATAAAGCAATCAAGTACTAGAAATTCATTGCAATCCGAACCATTTTATTATAAGCCCATCTCAGGCACATTTCCTCATGAGCCCCTTGTCATCACGACCCTGCGTGTTGCAATCGTCATAAATAACGAGTTTATGTGAATCTATTTGTGATTCCACCGTCTAGACAGATATACATGTCTAACATGAAATTCTATTTATGCGAATCACATTAAGCTTTCACCGTTTCTAACATGCTCTGTGTTCTCTATTGCAGATTGAATGAAAATTGAATTTAAATACACTTTGTTACTAACGTTGACTGCTAACCCCTCGGTTCTACGAGCTTGTCAGTTTCTGTCTTGCAGTCCCTTTCTTTTGTTTTTAGTCGTCAGACTCATAGCCGCTTGGGTAGCTTCACTATTGTTATCTTGTTCGTGTCATGTTTGGTTGCGGGATTTTTTCCTTTCGAACGTAGAGGACTTTAAAGGGAATGGCCCAGTTTGTTAGGGTGCTCTGGCTTGACGTGGACAATAAGTATTATAATAAATAAGTTGCGTTTTTAATATTTCGTTCCTAGTAGAAACGAAATAGTATAATAAAGTTGCAGGAAATTTGAAAAATGTACCATATTTAGCATGTGCAATATTGTGATCTTGTCGCTGAGAAACGTCTAATAACAGTATGTATTTTCCAAATTAATAATAAATATAGTAAAAATGAGTGTTTCTTTTCTATTATAAATTATTCTCGTTATATATTTGTGCAACAGTTACATTTTAGAGGAATATTAGTGGATAAAATAAAACAAGCAGCTATTATTTCTTATAATGGATTTAATCTGAATCTGAAAAACAATGGCCTTGTTTATCTGGTGCTCATGAATAATCCGGTATGTTAATGGTTTCTGTTGATGCTGCTGCTGGTACATTAACAGCTACTGGAGCAAGAACGGGAACTCTGTCAGCTCACTGCCAACACGGATGGCAGATGCATTCTGATCCACGAACCTAAACAAAATAATTCTAAGTTAGTGGCATTTCAATCTATAAATGACTTCTTTCTATACACATAATTAAGTTAATTTCAAATAATATATCCTATCCATCATCAGCTTATCCTTTTCAAACTATGTTGGGGTCGGCTTCCAGTCTTACCGGATGCAGCTGAATACCAGTATTTTACATGCGAGCGACTACGTATCAGACCTCCACAACCCAGCTAATGGGTAATACAGTACCCCTTGGTGAGGCTGGTTGTCAGACTTTCGGGTTTCTGATGACCAGTAATGACTGTCAAAGATACACAAATTACAGCCACAACCAATGGCTTAACATGCTTTCCAAGACCACGGAGGGGTCTTGGTATGTATAGGCAGTCACCCACCTACGGACCAACCGCGGCAAGCGCAGCTAAACCTGTTCGATCGACCCGTGCGGCTGTTATTACTTAGCCACAAGCCCTAAATAATATAACCTGTCCATTATACATAAAAGTTAATCTGTGCTCACCTGCCGTGGTGCTATCCACTCACTAATCACATTTCTTATGTGCATTTCTCTTTCTGTATTTGTATGAAGAACATGGGATCTGGTACGTAATATAGAACGATGACAGTTGACAAACAGTTGTCGACGATGACCACTACTTGTGCTCTGTTCATTTTCTTTGTCCAATGAGTAATTAAATGCCAACATCCAGAATGAATGACAGACCAAGCTACGGGCTGTAACCTGTAAAAAAGACAAATATTTATAAATACAGTTTATTACAACAGACATAATGCTATCTCAGAAACATTCAGAAACAGAAATCATATTAAAATTATTAAACAAGACAACCGAGTTTGTTTCAGATGCTTCTCAAATCAATCAATGTCGGCCTTTCTAGTATGGGCTATTTTTTAATATAAGTACCTACTGAAATAGTAATAGAGTTTGTGAAAACCTATTTGTATTAGAGATGTTTTGTAAGTTTTGAAAATAGACTTACGATTTGAGGAGCAGTCCATAGTCGAATATTTGGTTGTATTTCAACGAGCTCTAGAGTACGTCTTCTTCGATGCGAAACATCGATGCCACAATTAACACATCGCAGTTCTTCCTCATAATCTTCACTCCTATGCGAGGAAACAAGACGATGCGCAGGAGTGTCCGAGTTCGTGCCAAGGTTGTCGTTTACAGCAGGTTCAATGTCCAAAATAATGCCAGAGGCAACGTTAGAAACAGATTCAGTGTCCAAAAGTAAGGCCGGGTTAAGGTGCGGTATCGGAGTCCACTGTAACAAAAACAAACGCTCGAACAAAAAACAACACAAGACAACATTCACAACACCAAAGAAAGAAGCAAAGCAAATAGTTTTTTTTTTTTTGTTGACCTCGTTGTTGACAGATGATGCAGTTGGTGCTGCCAAGTAATAAAAAATATGTTTAACAAAAATCGATGTAAGGATTTCATAATCGAGTCTATAATCAGATGTAAATTGATTTACATAGAAAAATATAAATATTTTAATAATTTTCTTCTAATCACAGATAAATAAGAATAAAAAATGGCCCAAATCACTTATGTAGTAAAGGTGCTCAAGAAAGAAACACATTTTTTACTCAAATACTAGGGATCGATTTTTTATCGAATAAAATCTGAAATCTCATAACTTTTTTACGTGGTAACCCAGAACATAATCCACCGAGAGCCTGCAACCAAAAAATGGCGTTGCTTTGTGCGTGCAATCGGCGTGAATACTTTTAATACAAGTTTTTTTACAGAAGACTTTCCTGCGACGAGGTTTGCAAAAATATTTATTTTAGAGTTAATTATATTTATTTGATGAAATACTTTTTACTGAACAGCTTGTCCACGTTAAGCCGAGAATGGCCATACGCTTTGATAGTTTGTATTTCAGCTATTCACATATGCATTATTATATCGTGACTAAGTAAGTTTCTTATTAGTGTCGAGTTATTTCCATCATGTGTTTCGTATTCATTTGTATTTTATAGCTTTACAATGACGTACAGATTGAGTAATAGGACCAACTTGACTGTTATGTTTATAATTATTATAATTGCTAGTTAGCTTTATAATCGTAAAATATAATTATCATGTTACTATTTACAGATACTTTATGGATTTATGAGTTGCTGTAGTGGTAGTTTACTTTTATTGCAATTATAAACAGTTCTACGAACTATAAAACTCGCGTGTTAAGAAAATGGCGTTGAATCGACCTAGTTATCAACAAATGTAGGTATCTACACAAATAGTTATATCTATCGTTCTACATAATTAAAAGCGATGAAGATGTTCCAACTGTCATCTTATCTCTCAAAGTTCTTATCAGCTTAGAAAAATGTATGAAGATGTTGTGTTTATTTATTTATTGTTCACTGTCTATTCCTTTGTTGATTGAGAAGTTACAGTTTCTTAGTTGTGAACGAGACGTGTCGTGTCTGTTGCATGACATTATATCAGGTTCTGACATTTATCCATTGCAGAATATTAATCTGCAGACTGCCCTTTTGTGTTCACATCACTTACAATACAAATCTGTTAGATATTTACGCGGTTCAACATGGTTAGCTGTCAACTTAAATTTGAATTTTAAAGTTTCAATCCAAAATTCTGTCGGATGTGGCAACATTTTATTCATCTGTATTTATTTCAGTTGGCAACTACCAGTAGGCATCACTCATTTTATAATAAAACCTTCGCCACAAAAACACTTTTAACGGATTCTCGGAACTCAGATCACCATTCCGTAGTGAAACGAGATAATGAATGGAATTTCGGAAGCTGGCACCAATCGGACCAAGATATTAGTTTTTATTCGATGCTCTTGCTCATAGGCGTGAAAGAATTTATGTAAATGATCAGTTATCCGATTGTAATGATCGATTTTGAATATTCGATAGCCATTCCTTGGTGAATACAAGATTATTATTCAATTTGTTTGTTAATTAAGATCTCTTACATCGTTGTTGAAATATCTTGATCGGTCATAAAGTATTTATTTAAATTGCGACTTCGAGGAACTGATTAGGGGATATTAACTTGGAGCTACTCTACAGGGTGCTCGCGAATAGCGGTATATAATAGATACACAGTCAACTGTGGCAACTTTACTTTCCTTGAGCAACTTTACCCATGAGTACTGTACTTATATTATATCTCTCGATTACTAAAAATCTGTTGCCGTCATATAATATCAAAGCGAAACAATAGTAGATAAATAACTTTTATAATCGATTTAATCGATAGGTACATTGTCTATACATTACTTAAACGTGCGTCATTAATATAACGTGTTTCGATATTAATTTTTTTGTTCATTATTCAGATACGTTTCCAAAAATAGATTAGCTTTGATTGCATTTGTACCGCATACCTGATAAAATCGAGTGCCAAGCCTTTTACTGATAAAGTAACATTATGATATCGTCGACCGTAGGTTCAATTGCTGTAAGGGACAAAATACGATTTTTCAGGAGAGGCCGACAAAGTTTTTTTTCGGACTAAATCGCCCATAACTTTTTTTGTTATTAACCTTTTTCGGGTCTGATTTCACACATAAACTTGTATTTTAGTGCTCTATCTACATGTGTAACATTTATTTAAATGAGTTAGCTATTTAAGAAAATAGATGTCCCTTACAACAACGTATTTTGTTAGTAATGTCCCTTACTGCCCAAGTATCTTGTAGTCCCGTCCCTTACATTAAATTGACCTCTACGTTGGATCCAATCTATTAATGAAAAAATAGTGTAAAGGACATGTTGAACAAATTTATGAAAAAAATACAATGTAAAGAGATTTTTGACAGAAATTGAAGTACACACTTTTGACGTACGGATATCTTAAATTTGGAAATCGTTATAAGAAATCATTTAAAAGACATGAAAATGTATTAGAACCGTGTGTGTGCTTTTTTGTATGTCGCTTACATGCAATGTTTGTACATTGTAATAGCAAATTTGTATTAGTTTGAATAAAACAATTTTTATTTTATTGTATAAAAATTGTTTTATTAATAATTGTTTTATTTATGTTACCATTTTTTTAATAATTTGATTTTAATAAACATCTTATTAAAATCAAATTATTAAAAAAATGGTAACAATTTTACCTATACTTACTTTGAACTTTATTCAAATAAAAGAGTAGCTGCAAAAACCGCGCACAATCCCGACCAAACATGTAGCTGAAGTTCCAAACGTTTGAATTCCAAAAGTAGAAAAGGCTGCTCTACTACTTTCTTATATGCAAAAAATCGAAATAATGAAAGATATATTGAATAATAAACCTTAATTACGATTAATAAGACATATCATTGTAACATATTGTTATTATTGCATTAGAAAAAAAAATATAGAGTGATTATCTAAATAATAAAAAGGGAACAATTTAATCAGATTACATTTATAAAAAACAACAAAAATAATGGCTTTTTGGCAAATTTAAGTTGTCTGGCCCCTTGAAACTTTTTGAAAAATTTCTGGAAAATCAACTAAAGAGTGCCGAATGATTTTCGAAAATATTTATCATCCGGCAACTACCCCTTCTATTGTTTATTTATAAAAAACAACAAAAATAATGGTTTTTTAGCAAAATTAAGTTCTCTGGCCCCTTGAAACTTTGTAAAAAAATTCTGATAAATCAACTAAAGAGTGCCGAATGATTTTCGAAAACATTTATCATCCGGAAACTACCACTTCTATTGCTTATTTTATAAAAAAACAACAAAAATAATGGTTTTTAGCAAAATTAAGTGCTCTGGCCCCTTGAAACCATGTCAAAAAATTCTGGAAAATCAACTACATAGAGCCGAACAATTTTCGAAAAAATTTTTCATGCGGAAACCACCCCTTCTATTGTTTATTTATAAAAAATAACGGCTTTTTGGCAAAACTAAGTGCTCTGGTCCCTTGAAACTTTGTAAAAAAATTCTGATAAATCAACTAAAGAGTGTCGAATGATTTTCGAAAACATTTATCATCCGGAAACTACCCCTTCTATTGCTTATTTATAAAAAAAAACAACAAAAATAATGGCTTTTGGCAAAATTAAGTTCTCTGGCCCCTTGAAACTTTGTAAAAATTTTCCGGAAAATCAACTACAGAGTGCCAAATAATTTTCGAAAACATTTATCATCCGGAAACTACCCCTTCTATTGTTTATTTATAAAATATAACAAAAGTAATGGCTTTTTGGTGCTCTGGCCCCTTGAAACTTTGTAAAAAAATTCTGATAAATCAACTAAAAAGTGCCGAATGAATTTCGAAAATATTTATCGTCCGGAAATTAACCATTCTATCATTTATTTATAAAAATAATGGTTTTTTAGCTAAATTAAGTGCACTGGCTCCTTGAAACCTACTACCCTACTACAAAAAATTTGCAAGGGGCCAGAGCACTTCGTTTTCCCAAAAAGCCATTATTTTTGTTGTTTTTAACGACAGATGAACTCGCACTGATACCACTTTTTTATGCCCGCGCGCTGCTTTCGCATTGGTACTATCCTCTCTTTTGCACACAGAAAGACGTTGTGAGATAGAAAAGGATGGTAATAGTGCAATAATTCGATTCAAATAGGTGTAACGTTGACACTGCTTAAAGTATGACAATGCAAATTGGGGTAAGGGACAACTATGTCAAAACTCGTGCAATCCATTTAAAGTATGGATGATATTTATTTTTTGAGACAACAAAGACATTAGTGTAAGGCCAGTTTTATTATTGTTTCTTAAAAAATAAACCATGTAATGGTAATTCGTTGATTGGGAAGACCCTTACCTTATTTGAAGTGGATTGGCGGCGATAATTACACCATTTCAAGTTCCTATATTGCATAGTTTTTCAGATACATTGTTAATATGGGGCTGATTCTAAATTTGGATCCAAAAATCATTAGAGTAAGGGACATTTTTTTTAAGCTAGAATTTTTTTATATTCACCATTCGATAGAGCGAAAAATTCTGAACAAAACTGTATACTCAACTCATTTTGGGTATTTTGTCCCTTACAGCAATTGAACCTACGGTCGACGATATGTAGGTATGAGTTGGGACGGCTGTACTGACTCTGTTAGCTAAACATTCATTCCATTGGCATTTTTTCACAAGATTGGAATTAATTCTACGCCGGGCAATGGAACAAATAGCCTTACTCTGGTGGTGCTGCTGCCTGCTGGTCATCGTGGTTCCCCACTATCACTACGATGAAAATCAATCCTTTTACTTGGTTTCTGTCGTAATACAGCAACAGGCAGTGGGCCTTCCGAATGTCAGACAGAAAAGAAAATAATTTCGCTCTTGAACTTCGGACGTGATGAATGCTTTCTCCAACAATAACTTTTTACTCTCAATATTTCAAATATTGGGTTAGTATGTGTATTTTGGCACGCTCACAGGCGCATAGTTGGCGCGTTTGGTCGCGCGTCGGCGCCCGCACGCGTCCGCCCGCGCAGGCGCGTCTTATTAGCGCGATGATTTACGCCAATTTTACACTCGATCGCCTCCATTATTGGCTGCTATATTTATTGTCCTACTAGGCATTACTCAGCTAAATCATTCATAAAAACATAGTTAGCCAAACCACTATTGATTTCATTAGTAAAAACCGGCCAAGCGCGAGTCGGATTCGCGCACGAAGGGTTCCGTACCATTATCTACAAAAACGGCAAAAAATCATGTCTGTTTTATATTTTTAAATATTTATTTTGTTCGGATTTTTAGTATTTTTGTTGTTATAGCGGCAACAGAAATACATCATCTGTGAAAATTTCAACGGTCTAGGTAACTATCACGGTTCATGAGATTTAGCCTGGTGACAGACGGACGGACGGACGGACAGCGCAGCGGGAGTAATAGGGTTCCATTTTACCCTTTGGGTACGGAACCCTAAAAACGCGTGCGGTCGGGGTACCTCCGTCAGGAACGAAGTTCCTTACGCGATACTCGCACGCACACACACTCGTATATAAGGTCCCATTAAAATAGGTGGACAAACTTTTACAAATCATTCAGACCACCAAAATAAGGACAATGGTAAAAAAAAAAATAAGAAAAATGCATTAGATACTTTAAAAAAAAAAAAAATCAGTTAGCGAAAATGCACTAAACATTTTGGTTACCCAATGCATAAACACATCCATGTCTGCTATCTCATAAATTCTGATTCTACGAAATAATGGTCCAGGCGCACGTGGCCATGTCACCACCCGCCGGTTTCATTGTTCAACTCATGCCATCTCACTCTAACATAGCCCTTCACCGCGGGGATGCCCGGGGCGAAGGGCCGCTGACGTAAAATATGACAAATTGACAATGAAGCCATTTCAGTTTTCGTCGCGCAACCGAGCCAACAGAACATGTTACATGAAAGTCTGCGTGTGTGTTGTTACGTAGTTATCACAATCGACAACAATGCCTTATTACGCGTACAGCAACCAAGAATACTTGGAAATGGTCCTGTGTTATCGTGAGTGCAACGAAAGCTTACGACAAGCCCAAATCCTTTATCAAGAAAGATTTGGAAGGCGGCCGAGCCTCACCATAATCCTGAGAGCAGTACAGCGCCATCGTGAATGTGGCACCTTCATGCCACCAGCGGTTGACGCAGGAAGACCGCGCTATCCGGTGCGCCTTGAAGAAGACGTTTTAGATTTCTTTAGAATACACCCCACGGCGAGCACTGCCGATGCCGGTCGTGTATTCAACGTCAGCGATTTTTACGTGTGGAAGAAGCTCCTTCGTGATAAAGGTCACCACCCATATCATTGCACTCGTGTGCAAGAACTGAACAAATTAACATTTTGTAGGTGGCTACTGCAACAACCCCAACGTCACATTCTCTGGACTGATGAATGTACTTTTACACGTGTTGGGTTATTTAACATACATAATTCCCATTACTGGACAACTATTAACCCAAATAAAGTGAGACCGGATTATTACCAAACACGGTTTAGTGTAAATGTGTGGGTAGGAGTGCTAGACAATAAAGTTTTAGGGCCTGTTTCTTAACCGTTTAAACAATAATACGTACATAGACTTGTTACGTAACGATGTTGAAACAATGTTAGAAGATGTACCCCTGGTAGTCTGGCGTGACCTCTACTTCCAGCATGATGGCGCGCCAGCACACTTCGCTGGAAACGTAAGAGACTATCTCAATTCTCGGTTCGGAGACCGGTGGATTGGTCGGGGTGGTCCTGTCCCGTGGCCTGCTAGGAGCCTGGACTTGACTCCGCTTGATTTTTATTTCTGGGGTCGTGCTAAAGATTTATTGTACGGTGAAAATGGACACTTAATAGCCAGCGTGAATGAGCTATGTACGCGAATCACCCTCGCATTTGAAACAATAAAAAGTGAAAGTGACACTCTTTTAATAGTGCAAAGAAATTAAACGCGCTCGCAAGTGCATCGCTCAAAACGGTAGGCACGTTCAACAATGAATGTAATTACGTACCTATTCACCTATCGTCGTAGAGTAAGTAGTATTTATATTAATTATTGTAAATAGGGCTGATTCTAATTTTTAACCATGACTGATTCAGTGTTTTACTGTTATCGAACTTTAAATAAATAAAAAAGATTCATAACACTACATTGTATCCACTGCGCGCTTGTTTGTTTACAACTTTCTGCATTTGCTTTAATACTTTGATAACAGTTCAGCACGCAATTAGACAGTCCAAAGCCTGGTAAAGTGTGATGGGAAATTAGAATCTTTTCTTTTCGTACCTAGACGGTTCATAATCATGTGTTCAAGGAAAGTTTATTCACCCCCAATATTAGCCTGTTTTCAAATTGCGCGTCTTAGGTTATTTATTTTCGACTTTATTTTAAGGCTCACAATGTTGATTTTTGTTTGACACCTCGCCATATGTGTCGGCCCTAACAGTACTGGCCGCCCGAGTGCAAGTACTTACCCATAAGGATGGGTTTATTCTAGAGTGCCGGTTGTGGTGCCGAACAATTTATTATTTTCGATCAAAATAAAATCACTTTAATCATTGTTTTTTTTGCTTGGATATCTTTGGTTAGACGTACTGAACGCTGTATTAAAATTTGTCCAACTATTTTAATGGGACCTTATATAATTGAAAGAGACACAGAGATAGTTTTCATGGTTTTCAAGGGTGCTGAAGCCAATGCTGAGATAAAAAAAAAACCAAAATGGCGGCTGAGGAATTAAAAAAAATATATCTGTCCATGTCTTTGCATGGAGAGGGAGCATAACGCTTTTTCATCACGTGATGATTTCTTCTAGTTTACTCCTACCACAAGCAGTGTTTAAGAACTTCGTTTCAACATGCAAATCAATAGAAAATATAGTTACGTGTTTAATCAATTAAAACGAGCAACCATAATTAAAGATATCACGTTAGTAACGCTATCAAGTACAAGACTATAAATATTTATCACGTCAATGTTTCTTAACTGCAAATAAACAATTTTCTAAACTAATTTGCATCTTTCTACCACATCGTAACTTAGATCCGATCCTTTCACTATAAATCGTACTTTTAAACCGATTATCGCCCTTAATGTGTGCGTAGTAAGAGGTAGACGTGTCAATTTATACGCGATGAAAAATATTCATTATGGGGTAGGCAGCAATCGCGTGTGCCGATGTCAACTGATAGCCGATAGCCGAGACTTCCTGTACTAGTGAGTGTTGTGAGTCATTGGTTCCAATCACGCGAATCTGTAGATACGATGGCCGCCAGATGATAAGCCATGCGGATATGGTGTGGCAAACTTTGAGATTGTTTGATTTCTAATGCGGTGTTATTACGTAAACAGATAATCTCTACGAGAAACCGTTGCTGTAGGGCGCTGCCGCTGTCGCGAAAGGGATCTCAGAAATGTTTTTACGTAATTAGAGAACGGATTTGTGTGATGCAGTTAATTTAAAATATCGATGAGTGTTGCCAGAAAACTGTCATGTTACAGCGTAAGTAATGAAGCTTTCTATGATGGACATAAACTCTATATCATCATCTCATAGGTTTGCAGACACGTACAAGGTACAACGCATAGTTTTCCGCCATTTTACCTACCTTACTGACGATGTAACCATCCAAAAAAACTGTCGTAACCTCGTAGCACCGAATCTAGCAATTCAGTGCTACGAGGTTACGACATATCCCGTAATTCTGCATTTTTAGCCTTGGCTTATTTTATATGCACTGACGCATATCAAATCATTTCAAAAGAAAATGATTTAATAACCCACTCGTTATCATTAATTTTTTTTTGAGAATTAACGATAACGAATGGGATCATTTATAAATAACTTTCTATAACCTTGTCATATCAATAAGTAGGTACTGGTATTCAGCTGCATCCGGTTAGACTGGAAGCCGACCCCGACATAGTTGGGAAAAGGCTAGGCAGATGATGATGATGAACCTTGTCATATCAATCAAATACCTAGAATTTAATCAAAATCAAATTATTCAACATTTTTCCCGTTCGGTCAATTGATTACCATCGTCGACACAAAAAAAAATATCGCCTATTAAGTATAACAATTGCGCGAAAAGATTATTTAAACAAGATATTATGAAAGACGCGAATCGATGTCGCCAATACGCATCTGTGACCAGTAATAATAAAATAGAATGCCTTTGCGATTATGATCAACTGAATCTGCGATTTCAAAATACGTCCCGTGCCTTGTATTGTGCGTTTCACAATCATCGACTGTGCCAATATGTGTAATACGTATACTTGCATTTTAGGACTGATTATTATCTCTTGTGCTCGATGTGACGTAGTATTTTAATGAAATGTAATCTTTCCCCACTTTTGAGCCAAATGTATGTAGATAGAATGATTGTCAATTTTTAATATCATCATCCGAGTCCCGGGTTTGAGGGGCTTGTGGCTAAGTAATAACAGCCTTACGGGTCGATCGATAAGGTTAAGCTACGCTTGCCGCGGTTGGTCCGTGGATGGGTGACCATCTTCACATACCAAGACCCTTCCGTGCCTCGGAAAGCACGTTAAGCTGTTGGTCCCGGCTGTCATTCGTGGATCTTTGACAGTCGTTAAGGGTCGTCAGTAGCCCAAAAGTCTCAACCAGTCCTACCAAGGGGAATCGTATTACCCAGTACCTGGGTTGTGGGGGTCAGATAGGCAGTCCCTCCATGTAAAATACTGGTATTCAGCTGCATCCGGTTAGACTGGTAGCCGACCCCAACATAGTTGGGAAAAGGCGAGGCAGATGATGATGATCCGAGTCCCGGGATTCTGTCAAGTCCTTGGCTCTTCTTACTGTATATTAATTGTTTTGAGTGTAACTTCACTTCTTCACTTGTTTTTCTTCTCACAGAGGAGGCCTGTATCCCAACAGTGGGAACATTATAGGCGGACTATACTTCTGTAACTTCACCTGATCCACCATCATAAGCTTTTGTCCGTCGAATACGTAACTTACCTACCTGCGACCTGCTACCTTAAAAGACAAGGACTTATTTTTCTCACAATACGTGAATATTTAAAGCTCCAGCAACTGAAGAAATGGCCTTAAAATTTGGACAGACATCGTTATTTTAACTTATGACACTATCGGTGTTAAAATCGACACGTCCCGAAGCTATTGTCATTTTAATTATTACGTACGTACGTGTCAATAAAACAGGTTTGATGGGTGGGTGCCATAAAAGTTTGATGTTGCGAACGAGATTTCAACATACATACAGACAAACTAGTGAACAACGCGGCGACACTCATCAGACGCAGTTAACTTTCCTCGAGTTTCCACAATTAGCGCAATTTGCGTTAATGCGCCCGCGCCGGCGACGGCAGATAAACTCTAGCGCAGATCCGATCAGAACTATACAGCGTGCGACCGCTATAAGTGGTATGAAATTAAGATAAAACTAAATGATAGTGAAGACATTTATTAGTCTAGTTCAAATCATTAACAATATTACGACAATATTACGATATTTGCCATACTGGGTTGAAAAAATACAGTTTAATTAATCTCTATCAAGTATACATACGCAAACAATTATTAGTGTTATTTTCCTCTTCGTATACAAGTTATTTACGAGATCAAATTGATTGTCTTGTATGCAAATCAAGCGTGCATTTCCATGTAACTATGAATTTAATAATAAATGGAGAGATAGCATGTTTTTGACAGATGATGTAACATAGTTAAAGCATTACTCATCCGTAGCCAGTCACTTTGGGTTATCGCAATTATAATTACGAATCAATTTTACCTTTTTTCGTGTGAATAGATCTTTAAATAAAACGATGTGTCATTTTTTTCTCATAAACAAATGAATCATTTGGTTATTTAATAACCAAATGATTCATTTGTTTATGAGACAAAACAAAGAACCAAATTTTGGTTCTTTGTTTTAGTTTGTGCAAATCATCAAAATCCTCCTGCACTTATTTCTTCACTGCCTAGCTAGTCATTTATATCACCGTCCACATTATCCATCCCCCTTTTCTTAAGTCTGTCTTTTTCTGACTGTCCATATTCACATGTAACACTTTTCTTGTCACATTTTGCTATTCAAATTTAAAATCACAGTAAACTAATTCGGCAAATAGATAGGCCTCTCAGATTTTTTGTGTAAAATAAAACAACATGCTATACAAGATTTAACACGATACATGGCGCCCATGGCGGTCCGGTACCGGTTTACATTCGAAACTTAAATCTAATTCCAGCTCAATATGATTCTAATTATAACTCTTATAGTTACGACTCGTAATAAACCCATGGAAAGTAACACTGATTACAGAATCTTGAACTAGGGACATCGGAATAAGTACAAAATCTTGTATTATGAATGCAAAAACTTGTTTTTCATCACTTTACAAAATTGTCTATTTTACACACTAACTGCAACACCCATTTGTAAAAGGTTTGAGCTGAATCTGGTTGGGGTGCATTTATTTTCTGAAATCTCAATCTAGCGATCTGTCAATCTGTGTGGCATTTTTGGCAGTAGTGTCGATGCCATTTAATTGGAGCTGTCAATTGTCAGTTTTGTCACAGCTATTTTCTTGTGTCCATTAATTTTACAATGCAATGTTTTTCGTAATGAAGCGACGGATGCATTTCAACTACTACTGAACTATTTCTAATTTTACAAATTATAAATATAATAATTTGAATCTTTACACTTGTATCCGCTGTCGTCATTCATAGTGATAAATGTTTGGCACTAGATGCTCACTTAGCGCCGATAGTTTGTGCGACATCTTTCACTGTTTGACATATTATAAACACTTCAAACGTTATTACTACTTTGTAGATTTCAAACAGTGTTCAACATTTCACGGTGGTTTGCAAAATTCGTTATGAAGCCACAGTTTTGTGAACCGATAAAGATTCCTGACCACAGAGCTATCACCGTTTAATCAAATGTTGATTAGTAATAGAAAGTTAGCATATTTTTAATAAACAACCCGATCATTGATTACTACAAGTCCATTGGAATTGCAAACGACGAAAGAACGACCAATTTATTTACGCATCTACATTATGAATGCTTTGAGGTACCTATCTAATTAAAATTTATGCGCGTACATTAAGTTCTTCACTTATCTACAGTCCCCGCGTCTTGTTTATACTGCCAGTATAGGTATTTTAGAATCCAACCGCACTGACATGAGCACTATGTTAGTTTCATTTATTCCGCAGTAGCTATAGTCACATTGTGCAACTGTGGAACCGGACTCGTGTTAATGCATAGGTACTTTCCAACCCTTCCATGAACGCGGCTAAATCTTTTATCGCTACCAAATCGTCTGTCGTAAATCCCAAGTCTCGGCCCATTGTTGCCGTACACGGTACTTATATGGGAGCGACCAAAATAAATCACGAACAAAACCATATCGGCGCGATAGTAGACTATCTCGGTCGGATCGACCGCAGGGGACTACATCGAGATACGGAGATATTACGCTATTGAATTAGCATTACCGCTGTTCTCGATATTGTTGTCCGCAAGTAGAGGCATGCCTCATAATTCAGTGTCGCATTATTTTAATTTTCGTCGTGCGTCGCCGTCGCGCTCCTCGACGACGGTTTGCGGAATCGTGCGAGATCTCTCTTCCCGATAGTATTAGACGCATAATCCTCACATCTCTGTCCACTACAGGACCGTGTGGCACCTGTGGCACGTGTGGACGGTATTTCCCCAAGCTCCCTCGTGCCAAGCTTTACGTACCCTATAAGAAGATGTCCATAAAAGATTACCGGTACGCGCCTTCATTATAATCGCATCAATAAATGCCATTGTTTTTGTTACAGGTGGCTCAGCGACCTGAATGATCTTGACATCGACAGCTCCACCTATTAAACGTAAGTCAACAATATAATTATTTTTTGCAAGAAATATTCCACTGCCAAGCATTGTTTGTTTCCTTGTGCAGAGTTCATTGCTTTCTTTACTCAACTTTTTATGAGAATGTAGGTATTTTATGACATTCGCTGGATACCTATAAATAAATAATCTTAAAGTTTAACTAACCGGACATGTATTGTTGATAACGTATCGCACATCCAAAATTAATCAAACGCTGACCTGAATTTATAGGCAGTTCGGTAAACAGTAAGTTTCATTAGTTCGTAATAAACCCTCTGATAAAATCACAAACATTTAAGATATGAATTCATATTTTGTCAGATATCGTTTTCCCGTTGAGTGTATCATTATTGATTGAATGATAAATCCATCGATGCTCCTGACAAATAAAACCATTATTCAATTACGATCACGTCGCACGCCTGATACGATTGTCACTTGACCGGAGCGGACCCGGGGAATCAAATCAAACGTTAACCTCAATAAAGGTATCGGTGATCTATCGGGTATGGTTTGGACCAATATTGGAGATATTGAATAATAATTGGTGCACACGAGGCGAGCAGGGCGGGCGTCACGATGGAGATGCTATCTGTCGAGCGTGCCGCATCCATCAGCTCTCGATGTGCCCTATCTGTGCCGGTATCGCGCGCCAACGATAACCATTGTCTTACCGGACGATTATATCGGCGAAATTTGTGCTCGCCTCCGATCGACCGTTTGTCTTTTGCCGCAAATGAGCCGGATAATGGAGGACGCCGCATAAAAGGTGCGCGTTTGTGCTAAACTTTTGCTTAGTCATTAATATGCCGTGGGAACGGAAAGTGTTCGACACGAGACATCTAATTTTCGTTGCTCAATGAAACTTGTATTGACTAGATACGTTCATAATCATTATGGCGAGCTTGCAATGCTTTTTATCTGTGTTCACTGTATAATAAATCAGCTAAATTCAGTCCATAGCCAATCTTGAATTACGTGAAAATTTATTCATATTTTAATTGAATTCCACTGCAATATTGAGCTTTGACCGCTCGACTCGAAATACGGTCTTAATTGGCCCAAATGCAATATTTCATATCCGGAACAGTGGTTCTGTGGACATTAAATCGGCCGACTCATGCGCCGTTGACAGCGACAAGGTGCACGCGTTTAAGCGCAGTGCTCCCGTTCGCGACCGCAACCACTTAATAGCATTAGTGTCATTGTCTCGCGGTCATTAATAAGAAACTGGACAGTTCTATTGGGCGGCACGCCATAACGGGCCTAACCGTGTTCTGGCCTCGTGTCACGAATTTGTATCCTAATGGCCTTAGGGGGAGTTACGATCGCAGACTCCAACGTTCCCGGATATCTGGATAGCTACGCGCGCCGACCTACCTACGGACAATGGTGTATGGTTTCAGTCTGCGTTTTATTAACTATCGGTAATTTAATTTCTTGTTCGATTTAATCGAAATTGGCTGCGAATGTCCGTACTTCTGTAAATTTCTATATAGTTACAGTAGACGCAGTACTAAATTATTTTGCAATTACTGCTGAACGAGTACCGGATGTAGCTATTGTTACACTGCAAAAGTGTGAAATATTGCAATGCGTGTTACATAATGGCGTTTTCGTTATGACATAAATACACCTTTGAAATATTGTCTTTCATATAGCTAAATTAGTCTCTAGGATCTTATTAAGTTTAACTTTAACTCCTCTCTATGAGAAGGAGTAGGCCATAACCCACCACGCGGGCCCAGTGCGGGCTGGTGGATGTCACATGTCTTCGAATTGTTGGTTCTAGGACATGCCGGTTTCCTCACGATGTTTTCCTTCACCGTTTTGAGAGCAGTGGTAATGAAATTAAACATACAAAGTAAAGCGCCTGCCTGGGTTCGTACTCACGACGTAGGACTCGGGCCGATACCACTGAGCCACCATTGCTCTGAGTCTCTCAAGTTTCTTCATCGTCTCTTAGATTTACAGTCGCTATCTTATAATTAACCCATAATTACCTTTGACACAGATTCATTTTAGAGTAATCGCTGACAATTGCTAAATCGCTTCTTCAATTTTAACGGACAGCCGTAAATCCATTTAACTGGTGTGGAGCGCTGCACGCGTCCGTACAACAATTAAGTCCAATTAGCCCACAACTCGCAGCACCTCTTTGATGCACCGACGACGGATTAACAACCGACTTCTGAATTACTCCGATTTGTCGATAACATCCGCTCGCTGCCATTAACAAATCAAGTCGTGTAATCGTGTTTATTTATAGACGAGCCAGATAAGCCATCACTTTCAAGGAACACAAGATTATGTACAATTAATTTTACCAGTAAGCAACATTGGCTCTCGCGCTTGTTATTACGCGTCTTGATAAACGCCTATGGTATGTTTCTTAATTGCCCGTTGCATGATACGGACACTATCTGAGCACTATTTCCAACATAATAAGCATTATCATAACAAAAACAAGCTAGTAACTCGCGGCATTCGATGTGCTCATGACGGGAACACGATAACCCGAAAAACCGTCTCAGTTGGATTTTGTGCAAGAAGCTATACACAACACTTCTGTGTCGCCATTATTGTTAAATAAAATTAAAATTGATAAGAGAAATTTGTCAAAATACTAGTGACTAAACATTCGGAGTAAGCGATGTGTTAGTGATTGTGAATATCTGAATCAAGTGTCTCTGTGACTGAATTTGTTCGCGAGAACAATGTGAGTTGGTTTTTCCTACTTTAAATTAAGTTATCATCGACACGGTAAGTCAACAATGTTCCGTGCATCACTTTCTTGATCAATAGATGTTTCGAAATCTCTATTTGTGATTGATGGTTCTGGTAATTTACTTTTGAAATGTATAATTAGGCTATTGTAGCTATTCAGCGTTCAATAGTAAGTTTACCGAAGTTAAATTATAATATGTGGAGTTCTTCGTGGTTGAATGAGGTTTTTTTTCCGTGCGAGTGAATGGGTTGTTCGCGGTACGGTCTCAATTTCCCAGCAGGCAGTGGGATCATCAATCTTAGTCTTGTTTGTCGAACGACAAAGATATGGGGTTTATGTAATCTTAAAACGTTGCTTTTTGAACTGAGAGACTCGTCTTTATGTTTGCGAAAGTTTCCTTTGTATGTTGGGTTGGTTTCTTTTGTATATGTGACCTACTAGCACAATGGGTCCAGTAAAGTTTGGTTGATCGATCAAGATAAGTATCTATAGGTTGGTACAGCTCATGTTCTGTTAAAATCTCACCGTGAAAACGTAGGTGATGTGAGCTGTCATTATTGACATTATTGACAGCTCACTTCACTTTAGTTTTAAGGTGAATATTTTGCAAAATAGATCGGATGGACTCATTCTAATTCTGTTACATTTCAATAATTTCTTACTTCTTTATTTTATATGTTGTATCCATATTGCTTGTTGTTGTATCTAGAAGGACAATGGTAATTGTTTTTATTATCTTTTGCAAATATGTATATACATATATGCAAACACAGTTGGAACGGTAAATCGTGATTGACATTTGTTTTTGCTTTAATAATATTATCATCATCATTTGGACCCTGTTAAGCAGAAAAGATCCAACCAGCAATTTGTCGAAAATCGAGTTATATACATGGTTAGAATCTACACATCGAACTTTATATACGCAAAAAAGATCCAAGCAGTCTGATAACGTTCACCAAACAAACCTCCATTTTTGTATTCCTCTGCTTGTTAGTTTTATATTCACTCCTAAACTTCAAATCGTATTTACTCAAAAGTCACAAAATGTTGGTTGGATCTTTTCTGCTTAACAGGGTCCATTTATGCCCAGTCCACTACTGGTCAAAAGCCTCTCTAATAGCACGCCATTTTGATCCTCTGCTATTTTCATCAAGCTGCTTGTTATCTTACATATGCTTGCCTATTTGGGATCTCCATTCAAAAAGAGCGCGGTTACTCCTACGGTCACCGGTACTATGGCTAAATTATCATTTTAGCTTGCATATTCTGTGGGCTCAGGCCCTTTGTACACACACGTTTTTCTTGCTGTGAGAAACTACGGTTTATTCGCCGTGAGTAGGCACGGTTGTCAGTGCTGTATGGATCACCATGGAAGCTTGATGACAGACAAGTTTTTTTTTCTACGGCGCGGTTTATACGCCGTACCGTAATGAAACCGTGCCGTGTACAAAGGGCCTTAGTTCACTTTCGGGTCTTCAAACCAACCTGTTATTTTAGGTTATAATTTAATAAAATTCATACCAAAGCTTAGTTATTAATAAGTCTCTATTTTTGTCCAGATCTTCATCAATGCAAAAAACTTAAGATAAACCAACTCTTATCAATAAACACATAACTAAATGAATACCTATAGTTATTATGAATATTTAATTACTTGTATATAATTATCTACATCAATATTCCTCACTGTCACTTGTCTCTATCTCAAGTTCTTAAGTAATAGGTACATTGTAGATACTTGACGTTATCAGTGACTGTTATCTGTACTTCACTAGGCATCAAGTTATAATCGGAAATTAATTCGTGAATTAATTCTGTAAGTGTTATTATGTACAGACGCCAGCACATCAAGCTACTACAATCTGTCAATTTTATTTAATAGATTTTCAACTTTATTGCTAAAACATACGGTTCAAGGTTGATTGGCAAAATGTGACAGTTTCGGGTGGCTTGATGTGCTCGCGTCTGTACCTACAAATTGAATACAAGATATTTATTTAAAATACACGATACAAGACGTTACTTCACACATATCCGACATTTTGTTGGTATTATAAAAGTGGGTACAGCTTAGTGTCAGTACTACATATTGTCTGTAGTTGTGTTATTTATAATGTAGGTACTACTACGTACTAGGTACCTAAGCAATTAACTAAACAATCATAATAAATGATTGTTCAGTTAATTGCTTAGGTACCTAGTTCATCTATTCTTCTCATTGTTGTATTATGTCCGTGTGGAATAGATGGTGATGTGTGGTGGATATTTGTATTTTTTTATTTACTAGGTACCTAAGCAATTAACTAAACAATCATAATAAATGATCGTTCAGTTAATTGCTTAGGTACCTAGTTCATCTATTCTTCTCATTGTTGTATTATGTCCGTGTGGAATAGATGGTGATGTGTGGTGGATATTTGTATTTTTTTATTTACTAGGTACCTAAGCAATTAACTAAACAATCATAATAAATGATTGTTTAGTTAATTGCTTAGGTACCTAGTTCATCTATTCTTCTCATTGTTGTATTATGTCCGTGTGGAATAGATGGTGATGTGTGGTGGATATTTGTATTTTATAATGAGCTTCTTCGTAAAATTTATTGAAAATGAAAATTATTTTTTTTTTAATTTGCGTTTGGATTTTACTTTTTGGAGTCAAAAGGTACCTATTCAAGTTGATTATTGTGTCAAGGAAATGGCTTTTGTATGCGTTTCGTTGTTTGCCCTAGATATTAGTGATATGTAAAATATTTTATTTTTGAATCTTCATTGTCCCAATTTATTTAGGTCAGTGGATACCACTAATTCTATTAGCCGTCATCTCAGAAATCACCTGCATTCTCGCCTCACATTTCACAAAATCAATTAATCTTTTTTTTTTGTTTTGCGTCTTTCCTTGTTTTCGAAAGGATATCCTCCTAAACTACAGCTTCTTTATATATGCCAAAATAATGACAAAGCGGAATACCCCAAAAAACCGCAAAACATTTCACTATTAATAATGTCTTTATCTCCATAATTTTTTTTTATACTTGCCACATTTTTTGCATAAACTTTTAACTTAAGGCGCGGTATGAAGCAAATTTTTAGGTAATCAAAACAGCGATGTGTTTGATGTTAGTTGAATCGAATGACTAAAAATGAGATATAATTTTGCAGTTTTAATTAAAGAGCATGGCGGGGTAAGCATGGAGTAGCGGGCCCCAGCGGAAATTTCAACTGCCAATATTTGTGTATGTTGGTCTTACTGAGTGTAACTAATCTGTAAAATATTACTTCAAGATATGCATTGGTTTTCGAGAAAATTGAAAAAAATATTTTTGAAGAAAAAATTTTTTTTCTCGTTAATAGTTCCAAATATAGCAATGCCCATAATATATGTTGTACATAACGTAGAGAGACAACATAAATATCATGATATTTTTTTTCTAAAAATCTCGATATACTTAATTGTTAAATTTTTATTTTTTTATTTTTGAAAAATTAATTTCATGTTTTGTTAACATGATACACCAACGAAATTTTCACTGATAAACACCCTTATCATAATTTACAACATATATTTGGTTCAAAATTTGTATGTGGTTGGAAGGGGTTTTTTTTCTCGTATTACTTAATTTATTATTTATACTTGGCAAAATTCCCCGTCCGCCCGGACGATTAAGTCATATATTCAAGAAAGAAAATATGATAGCAGTTATTGAAGAGGATAGTGATAACGACTAATTAATATTTTTTGTTAATTTTATAGATTGAAAAAAAAAATAAAAAGCAATATTAATTATTATAACCACATAAAAATTTTGATCCAAATATATGTTGCAGATTATGATAAGGGTGTTTTTCTGTGAAAATTTCGTTGGTGTATCATGTTTAGAAAACATGAAATTAATTTTTCAACAAAAAAAAAAAAAAACAATTATATCGAGATTTTTAGAAAAAAAATATCATGATATGTTGTCTCTCTACGTTATGTACAGACGCCAGCACATCAAGCTACTACAATCTGTCAGATTTCTTCAATAGATTTTCAACTTTAGCGCTAAAGTATAAGGTTCAAAGTTGATTGGGAAAATCTGACAGTTTCGGGTAGCTTGATGTGCTGGCGTCTGTACAACATATATTATGGGCATTGCTATATTTGGAACTATTAACGAGAAAAAAAAAAAAATTCTTCAAAATTTTTTTTTAAATTTTCTCGAAAACCAATGCATATTTTGAAGTAATATTTTACAGATTAGTTACACTCAGTAAGACCAACATACACAAATATTGGCAGTTGAAATTTCCGCTGGGGCCGCTACTCCATGCTTACCCCGCCATGCTCTTTAAACAAAAAATAAAAACTCCAGTATTTTTTTTAAATATATTTTTTGGTGTTTCTTTAGTTGACTGAATTTATCCTTTATTATCATTACATAAAATAGGATAGTTTACGCTCAAACTTTTAAGAATTGTGTGACGAAATTTTTTTTTTCGAGCTCTGTTTTTCGATTGTTTGACACTATTTTATGTTTTTATCAAATAATTTTGAATAAGTCATTTCTTTGAACATTTGAAATCTTAATTTTTCTGGCTTGTACCACGTACTAATACGTTTAACTGTGCGACAAAAAACAGCGTTTTACGGTGTTCTACGTTTGGGTAGTGCCTTAATCGTTAAGGAAAGAGTTCAAAATAGTTATCGGTATTGATTAACGATTCTGTCATGCGAGTACATGTGATATATTGGCAATGAAGAGGTATTCTCGTTTACACGTCTGACTTAGTATTATTTACTGGGAAACTCTTGAAACCCGTTCGTACTATAGCGCAATGTTATACGCACCTGTTGAATGTTCCTTATTAAGGTTACTCACATAATCTCTCTCTTTAGTCGTTCACTCTTGACAGAGTGGTCGTGTTTGATGACTGCATTTTCTTTGGCCAAAGCAGCCCTCGCGATGCTCCTCCACTTATTCCGGTCTTGAGCGTCACGGAAATTCTGAACTATGGAGGTTACAAAACATCACATAATCAAAAACACCAAAGCACCTGAAATCTAATCTCTTAACCACCCTTGGTTGACTGGCAGAGAATGCCTAAGGCATTAAGTCCGCCTTTGTACCTTTTTGTGTGCGAAAAGCTTAAATAAATAAATATTCAATGGCTAATATGTTTTGAAATCAACATACAGTGAGCGCTCAGAAGTCCTTAAGCACGCTAAAGCTCACATTGCCATGAACAGTACGAGCGCGATACAGTCAGTGCGTGTGCGAGTGATGTCTCAACATTCCGCAGATAACACACACTAATGAACTGTCGTCGTTGTAGTGTATGTAGATATCAATATATCGAGCCACAAACCGATATCAGTATTGTGACGGTGCCTCGGGCGCACAAGTAGGTTATAAATACCGGTCCGAATGATGAGGGCGGCAGTCGTGGTCGGACTGTCGGCCTGTGCGGTAGTGCGTTGGTGAGTCAACTATTACTGTTGTAAAATAAGCATATTCTACATTGGCGACGAGGATGAAATCCGTGAGTTATTACATTTTATTATTTAAAAAAAAAAATGTAATAATGACGATTATTCATGTTTATAAGAAAAACAAAACAACGTTTATTTTTGAAGGTAGATTGAAATAAAGTTGTTTTATTCTTAATGTATTGTTTAGCAAATATTCAAATGCTATCTTGGCTGTCAAGGAAAAACATACTGATTTAGTTATTTAACATCACGCCTATGTTCCCCTAGGGGGTAAGCAGAGATGTGTGGTAGAACCATGTTTCACCAGTTACATTGGGCATGATCAAAAATCAAAATCAAAAGTCATTTATTCAAACTAGGCTGAGAATCAGCACTTTTCGAACGTCAAAATTACAAAAGACAGTCCCCCAAAACGACCGCCCTTCACCACTTCCTAGTGCTTTCGCTGGGAAGAAGAAGTGGCTCAACAAACTCCCCAGTAGCACAGCTGTCTGTTCAGTTAGAAAATACTTGACTGAATACAATACAAGGTATGCTAAGTAATTACCGTTACAAGACACAGAACACTAAATTAAATTATTTGCCATATGTCAGCTAGCAACGCCAATATACCAAGAAATGCAATAAACCGCTAACATATTTATGCAATGCTGGGTTCTGTTTACATAGCTGTCGCTTGAAGTCACAAATGATAAACTGGGACCATCGAAGGAAACTAAATAAACAAGTTATTACTAATGACAACAATAATAAAACCATGGTTAGCAAGACGATCAGTCACCATAAGCAGCACCCGTTCACGAGCATAACGCAAAGATCAGCCAGTACCCCCCTCGCCATGCTTGTTACCACTAACTGGGCGCCGCCAGTTCGGACTCCGGTCTGTTGTTGAGAGGTTCTTTATGGAGAAACCGAGTGACACTGCCCGACCTGGGAGTCGAACCCGGAACCTCATGTTCTTCATGTTTATTTGATTTGTGCTACATGATTGGTTCTAAAAAAAATAAATCAATTAGCACGTGAAGGCAATAAAGGCAGTAAGAATATATCTACTGGTCATTAAATTGACAAGTCATCAGTGAATGACAAGTAAAGGCAGTAGAATATATCTACTGGTCATTAAATTGACAAGTCATCAGAGAATGACAGTAAAGGCAGTAGAATATATCTACTGGTCATTAAATTGACAAGTCATTAGAGAATGAAAGTAAAGGCAGTAGAATATACCTACTGGTCATTAAATTGACAAATAGTTTAACTCTGCAGGTTAATGCAAATCCTTAATTCTCGGTTCGCTACTCGTTGATTAAACACCCTGAATTGATAAGTAGTGAACAGCGAGGGGCTTGTGGCTAAGTAATAAAAGCCGTTAAGCTACGCTTGCCTTGATTGGTTCGTGGATGGGTGACAGTCTCCATATGCCGGGACCCCTCCGTGCCTCGGAAGGCGCGTTGGGCTGTTGGTCCCGGCTGTCATTCGCAGATCTTTGACAGTCGTTACGGGTCATCGTGGCCCAAAAGTCTGACAACCACAATCAGCCTTACCAAGGGGTATTGTATTACCCAGTGGCTGGGTTGTGGCTAGGCAGATGATGAGTTAAAATAAGCAACGATGGGATCCACCTCACCCCTACTGAGGTCTTCTGGATTCCGGGTCCGCAAACCAGTGCCGACCGCTCAGCCAGACCCAATTTGCTCGATGGAGCAAGTGATGAGTCTGGTGACGTCAAACACGAAGCAAGCCACATCGAGCGCCGTGGCTACCGCACTATCCGTTATACTCAAGCGTCTTCACGGGATCGTGAATACGCCATTCAATCCCGATGTGCGCTTACACGACATCAGGGACTGTTGTGCCAATGTTGACCAGACCATTACAACTATTGACATATCACCACATGAAGCTCGCATGAGGGCAATACTGCAGCTGAAAGGAAGAGCGAAGACGTGGGCTGATACGTGGTCCCTACAATCCACAAGTGGGAGCATGTTAAGCAAGACCTCATCCAGATGTTCGACGAAGAGTTCCGGTATTCTGACGACGTCCAGTGGTGGCACGACTACACGTCGGAGCAGGCGAGCATCTACGCGGAATACGCATTAACAGCATGGACGCTGCTCAAGAGAGTGCGGCTCGAAGCCGCGGACACCGTGGTTAGTGTTGTAATCTACCCTGATTTTGTGAAATGTGAATTATTACGTAATACGTCTGACTCTTTGCCAAACTAGTCTCCGTTATGAAAACGTTTCGTAAACGTGACCGACTGAAAACTGACAGTACAAACAAAAATCATCTTAACAAAAAACCCCAGCTTTCGGAAACCCCTGATTCGTTATTAGGTCAGTTGCCAATTTGTTTCAAATGTAAAAAGCCTGATCACTGAGTTCGTGACTGTAAGGAAAAGTCGACACAAAATACAGACTCTAATATTTTCGCAAAGCCAGCCTCTCAGGTTACGCCAGATAACCGTAAGGTCACTGAACGTAACTATTGCCATAAAAAGGGTAGCTCAGAGAGAACTTCTTTCCGTAAGCAAAACGACGAAATATCGAATTCGACCGATCAAAAATCGGTTAATTCTTGTGGTCCTATAAATCGTTGCTCGCCTACCAACAAAATTGGAGCTAATTCACATCCTTGCCTATTTGACTCCGGCGCAGATTGTTCGTCAGTATGCACAAGCATTTCGGGTTTTATTCCGGGCAAAAAGGAAAACTGTCAATACCGTTTTTTTTAACAGAATAGGTGGCGTGAATGTCACGTGTTTTCAGAGCATCTCGGCTATTGTCGAGGTCGATCAAGTTAGTGTAGAATCAAAACTGTTTACTGTAGAAGATTACCAAACACAGCTTGGTATTTGATTGGCTATGATTTAGTGCAAATTCTGGGCTTACTATCACATTAATAGATAAAAATATGATTGTCTCGAAAAATATGAAAATGATTATTAATGAATGTCCTTTAGCAAAGTCGGAAACAAAACTGAAGACCGGCTTTGTCGACGCCGTAAAGTTAAAAAAAATGTTCAACTCTACGTTGAACATTTTTTTTAACTTTACGGCGTACAGATTATCGCCAATGGTACGCGAAAAGTCAAAGACATTTTAAACAATCATAAACAGAACGGTATAATCCGAGACAGCCCCTTTTAGCAGCCCCATTTTAAAGATGGACCGATTATGTATTGACTTTCTAAGGATGATTTTCCATTACCACTGATTGCAGATCAAATTGATGGGTTAGGTGAAGCGCGTTATTCCACTTGTTTACATATGACTGCAGGGATCTATCAAATACTAATTTCACTACTGAAAATCTACATTCATTCATGAGAATCTACATTCTGCAGAAAAACCGCGTTCGTTACACCTGATGGTCAATTCGAATCTTTACACATGCATTTTGTGCTGTGCAATGGAGCGTCTGTCTATCAGCGTACCATTAATAAAGCGTTGGGTGACTATACAGATAAGATTGCTCCTAGTTGACATTGACGATGTCCTTGTAATTTTTGCAACAATAGAAGAAGGTTAACTAACGTGGAACTAGTTTTGGAAAGATCAACTAATGCAGGTTCTTCATTAAACATAGAACTATACTCATTTCAAAAAAAAATAAAAAATTAAAAGGTTACGGCAATTTAACGGCCTTTTTGGTTATTTTAGGAAATACGTACTAAACTTTTTCCGAAATCCCGGGCCTCTTTACATAAATTAACTAAGTCTGGCATACCTTGGAAGTGGACTGAAGAACAGGAAAATGCCCGAAAAGAAATAACTAATAGATCAACATCTTCCCCACTCTTGATAATTTTCCACCCTGATTTATGTCGTTGGTTATTTTAGTATACGAACGACCAATGCTGAGAGCAAATACCATTCATATGAGGTGAAAAAATTGTCTGTCGTCGAAGCTATTAAACATTTCCTCCACTTTTTGTATGGTAGATCTTTTAAAGTAATAGATTGTAATTCGCTGGAAGCATCAAGAAAAAAAAAAATGGCAAGAGTTCTCCGCTGGTGGGAATTTTCGCAAACTTTCAATTGACATTGAGTATAGGAAATGTGACAAACTTTCTCATGCTATTTTTTTGTCGGAATCCCATAGCGAGTCCCTGTAAAATTCTTAGCAAAAATATCTCGTTTTGGCGAAAGAGTAAAGGTGGAGACATAAGTGTTCGAAACGACATAACTGGAAAATTATCACGAAGAAATGTAGTTCATTTGAAGAAAGTTGAAGGAAAATGGGAATTTACAAGTGACCAAAATAAAGATATTAACATAGGAGAAGATATAAATGAACCAGAAAATGGATTAAAAGAAGAAGAGGAAGGGTAAAAGGAAACACTAAATTATACCATAAAATGATTCTTAAATATTTATTTATTTTATTATTACACACAGTAAAATACAATGTATACGTACATAAAGTATATTATACTAATATAAATAAATATATATATAATAGAAATACTTACGTTATAGAGGAAATGTAATGCTCGGTTAATCGACATTTAAATAGGGACATAGTTTAAATAACAAATGCTAGGCTATTGTACTTTGATATATAAAAAGTAACCATAACTATATTAGAAGTCTATTGGTGTATTGACACCCTGTATGTTGGCATAAGTTTTAGAATCACTGACTCCCAAGTCATAAACCTAGTTTGGGAGCCAGGAGATAAATTAGGTCTCACATTTTTGTACCAAATTATTGTACAATTGATTTTGTCACCAAGTTATAGATAGTAAATCATTATAATTATTATTATTTGGTTATGCCAGAGAATTATTGATAATTCTGGTTACATACAACTAGTTAAAACAAGGAAGGGAATGTAGTGTATGTAGATATCAATATATCGAGCCACAAACCGATATCAGTATTGTGACGGTGCCTCGGGCGCACACGTCGTAGGTTATAAATACCGGTCCGAATGATGGGGGCGGCAGTCGTGGTCACACTGTCGGCCTGTGCGGTAGTGCGTTGGTGAGTCAACTATTACTGTTGTAAAATAAGCATATTCTACAGTCGTAATAGACGAAATCGCATGATATTTCTGTTGTATTTACAATACGCGTCTGTTCTTACCATAGCATTGCTAAAATTCGCAAGCATCTAATATGTGCTGCTAGCTATTTGCGCTAAGCAACAGGTTCACGATCAATGAGGTCTGAGTTCGAATCTAAATTATTATAGTTAGCCGTTTTTTTGTTTCTTTGAAACCATAATTATGTTAAGTAAAAACTTATTAGGTTTATGTTTATTTATAATGTATTCATGCTTATTATCATTTTTATAAGAAGCAAATATTAGTTATTGTATTATTATTTAAGTATTTATGTGATATTTAATTTATTTTTTCGGTTTTGGAAGGTGGAACTAAAACAGTCGTGCTAAATCATAACAAAAATGTTTATTCGTTTTATTTATTTATAAAATTAACAATTTTGATGACAATAATTGTGACTTCACATTCCTACTTAGATAAAAGAAGTTCTCTTGTAACCGTTCATAAGATTTTTTGTTGTATACCCACTTAGTCAATTCATAATAGCATAACAAGGAAAGGATGATTCTAATAACACAAATATAATTGTTGATACCCACTTATTAGAGGTATCGGTATTCAGTAAAGTTTATTAAAAAGTAATATATGATTTAGACTTTATAAACATGTTTTTTTTAATGTAACGTCACAATAAATGTATTGAGGTAATAGCTTAATTTTTAATTTTCTTGACGAAAAGAAGATTGAAACTAAACCTCAATTGTTTAAGGTCATTAAATAATTACGGATATGCTAATATTACTAAATATTTAGTTACACCGTCTAATTATAAAAAAACAAAACATTTAGATATTAATATTTTGTATAACTACATAAAAGCTAGTTCTTCTGGCCCTGCTGCACTCATCCATCCCCACATAGTAATCGTAATTCGACCTGACTCTGTATTAGGGCATACGTTTTTATCACACCAGCGAGTGTTATCCTTGCGCCATAAATGAAGCCTACCCTCATGACTGGATTTAAATGTCTTTTGATCTGAAAATATGGTAGTATTCCAGTCAAAATCTAAATAATCCCGTGCGAAACGTAATCGGTCTTGTTTATGTCGTTCTGTCAACAAGGGCTTCTTAGCTGGTCTTCTGTGCAAGCCTTCAGCGCGGAGGGCACGGCGAAGAGTTTGCGATGAGGTGTCGAATAGTTCAGGAAAGTGTCTCGTTGGTGTGAATCCAGCGCTAATAAGCGCCGGCCTTCCACTTCGGCCCTTCTCTTCCTCGTATCTTTTGATCCAGAGACTTACAGTATTCCTCTAAAACAAAAAAAAAGTGAAATTAGGCAGCTGTAACAAAATACTAAAGTGACTTCATTTTAATATAATATAATAATATTTATTTAATATAATACCTATTAAAATATTACAAATCCAATAATAAACACTAATTATTTATCTTTTAGGCCTCATGATGGACTTAAAAATCAATAAAAATAATCATCCATTGTCAACAAATAATAGGTAGGTATTTTCAAATAAAAGTTTAAGTTACAATTCATTAATATTAATACTCACATTCAGTCCGGTTTCATTAGATATTTGTGTTCTATTAAGACCACTTTTATGCAGCCCAATAATCGTCGTCCTCGCCTCAATATTAATATTTGCCTGCATTTTGAAAATAATCAATACCGCTATCTATACCACACGTCACTAACCAAAAACTACAACTAAAACGACAACGGTTAAAATATTCATAAAACTATGTCTACCTCACAGAAATTTAAATTCTTTATTAAGTTTTTTACGATCTACCTTTTTAACTTTACAAAATGTGTGAACAAAGCGAACAAGATAAAGAATATTATATTTCTGTCCCATTTCTTCCAATCGAGTAAAAACTTGCAAAAAGTCTACATATTCGGCGTGAGATTCGAACTCACGGCTCACTGATTCGCGCATCTATCTGCAGGCACTTAGCCGCTAGGCCACCTTGAATTGTGTTTTTACGTTGAAATTATGAAGTACGAGCCCTTGTTGACAACAATGATGATACATGTGTCTATTCTTGGAAATAGAAGGTCGTAAGTCAAACTAAACGTCAAGCTAATGCTTTGTGAGAATGCCTATGGACTTTTGGAGGCCACTGTACATACATCGTCGCCTGAAACACAGGATTACCTAGTTCAGGCATAAATCATGGGTGAACTTGACATAGATTTAAGAAAAACGGTATTTAACGTTATTCCTTATATTTTTGAATAAATTTTATTATTATTAATATCCTGGTGCCTTCAGCATCAGCTGATGATGACTCATTGGCAGCCTCGTTGCACCCACTGCTGAGTTACAGGCATCCTCCCTTTTGTGCCATTCTCCTGCGTTAGTTCTATTTTTTTTGTCTTTACTGTTGTCGCAGGCCCGCAGCATGTCTTCTTTCAAAATCAATAGTCATTTATTCAAACTAGGCTGAGAATCAGCACTTTTCGAACGTCAAAATTACAAAAGACAGTCCCCCAAAACGCCCGCCCTTCACCACTTCCTAGTGCTTTCGCTGGGAAGAAGAAATGGCGCAACAAACTCCCCAGCAGCACAGCTGTCTGTTCCGTTAGAAAATACTTGATTGAATACAATACAAGGTATGCAAAGTAATTAACATTACAAGATACAGAACGCTAAATGAATCGTCTTTCAATGAAAGATAATATCATGATATTGTTTTTACGATGGCCCAATTCAATTTTTTTTTCATGATCTATTTCTTACTGCATGAAAAATGATGCTCTTACCATTTTTAGGGTCCGTGGCCAAAGGGTGCCAACGGAACTCTAGTACTAAGCCTCCTTTATCCGTCCGTTCGTCTGACTCATGAATTGGGTAGTTGCATGATATTGAATACTATACTACTACACTACACTACACTACTATTCTACTCTATACTACTATTCTAGTAGATAATATATCCACACATGTAATACAATAATAGAATTCGAAAAAAAATCGACCGATTTCAAATTTGAAATCGGTCGAAAAATAAAAAACTTATAACTTATAGAAACTTTTTGTCTATCTCTTTCTCGCAAAACGAAGTTTTGCATGTAATTTATATGGCGATACTATGACATCACAATTCAGTATTTCCCTCTCTGTCTAATTGAGAGTTTTGAACGCTCATATCTTTTCAATTTTTTAAAATATTAAAAAACTGTTTATACCAAGCTATTAGTGAGGTCAGAAAGCTTCAATTTAAATAATAAAAAAAAATTAGTCAACTCGCGGATTCTAAGTCATGAACCGTAATAGGTAGACAGTCGATATTTTCAGTGTGTATTTCTATTGCCGCTATAACAACAAATAATAAAAATAAAATAAAGATAGTAGAAATTAAAGGGGTTTTATGTATCCATACAAGAAACAGCAGGCTTACTCTTGAAATTAATCCCAATCTCGATCGTATTCCAATCCGATCCAGTTTCAATTCCAATCTTCAGAAAATTGGCACTCTTGAACAAAATCGAGATTGAGATTGGAATCGACTGCACGTTCGACCAAACAGATGCATATGGGGTGGCCATACACATCAAAATGTTAATTACCAAATGTATAAATATTGAATAACTCGTTAAATCTATTAATAAATCTGTTCTGATATTTATTTTAACATAAATAATCATTTAAGTGTTCTTTACTTGCATTTATATGTATTTTAATACTAAATATTTAGGCAGCAATGGCTGATTGTGCGTGTCATTGCCTACGTTTGATGAAAATAAAAAATAAAACTTCTCGCGCATTTGTCATCCGTCATCCACATAAAATAACAAAATTATAAAATAGTTTCCTACTTTAATAAAAAGTGTGAATTATTAGTAATAATTCACAGTAATAATTACTGTTGTATATTGCTGTGTGTTACTGTATTGTATTGTTGCGATAAACAAAAGTTTCAAAGCGATGTTATCGAAATGTTTTCAAGTGTTTAGTTCGGAATGTATTAAAGTATGTTTATATGCACAAGTTCATGTTAGTATTACTTTAAGACAAGTATTCAACCGAGGAAGACGAAAATATCAAGGTAAGGCCACAATTCTATTAAATATATTGTGATTCCTTTAAATTTTAATATTAAACACTTTTGCTCAATACAAACATTATTGTTCTTACAGGATGAGTAGGCCAACACACCAACAGTTGGGAGGCTCTGGTAGATTTCCTGGTACAGAATCCAGGAATTGCGAAGGGGTTATTGCGCACTACTCATGCTAAGCAGGAGACAAAGAGAAAGTGGAACGACATAGCAGCATCCTTAAATGCACTAGGCACTGCACAGAAAGGCTGGGTTAAGGTACTGTCTACACACTAATAAACATCTTTTTTTTATTTTGTTGACTGGTAGAGAGCTAACCTAACCTAAGGCATTAAGTCCACCTCTGTACCTTTTTGTGTGCGACGAGATTAAATAAATAAATAAATTATATGATAAATTAGCTGTGAATACCCGCTTCGCTGGGTCATTTTTAATTGTATAGTTATTTGTTAATGTTAGTAATCTATCACTACTTACTTCATATTTTTTTCATATAAAAGACACATTTTCTTTTTTCTTATTAATTTATTCATCTTACTTGTTTTTACATTGATATCTTACAACTAAGTAGACATTAATATCTTAAATCGTCTAACATTAACTGATATACTAAACATTTTTATTAATGATAATCACACATTTTTAGAAATCACATATTTCAACCCCCGTATCTTATAAACCTTATAGGTATCAACTTGCAACCACCATAGTGCACGATGGGAGCCTTGTACCTATTGCGACATACAATCACTATGCATCTGCAATGTGCAGTTTTAGCTGCAAAGTGAAATATAGGGACACGCACCTCTATTTTTATATATATACAGAAGTTACAATAATTAGTACATTTATTTCCTTTTCAGTATTGGCCTGACAAAAAGCATACGCTGAAGAAGACATGTGGCGAGCATGCACAGTCGATGAGGCGTCACGTGGTGGGGCTGCAGATAATTTACCTGTATTAACACCCTACGCCTGATAGCAGTGATGTTGGGCCTTCAATTTAAACCTAACTTATGATGTGAACAAAATAAAAATTGGTTATGTGTGTGGTGGAAATGCCTTTGTGTGAATATGAATGAAAATTACCTAATAAAAATGCTATAATTGTATTTATTCAAATACTTGTTAATAATTATTAGACTTTACCTTTTAAACTTAAGGTCTGTATTAATTGTACCATGAAGTTCTATTATAATTTATAATAAAGTTATTAGGTAAGCTCAATAACATTTTGATTATTCTTAACCCTCAAAACAACACATTACATTATTAATACACAATAGAAATCAATCAACACAATAGAATAATAGTCTTACAAATTATTATACTAAAAGAGAGTAGAAGTCTTGGCTACATAAATATTTACCTATCTATATAAATAATGTGTAGTGAAAAATATGATTAATTTACAAAATAAATTTCACTGAGTTAGGTTTTTAATTACATAGAATAAGTCTTAGTCAAAAATTGTTCTTACATAAGAAAGTAATAGTATTAATGAAGATGCTGAGCTGTCCACAGTTCTTGTACAAGCTGTGCACGAGCCTCACGACCCCTGCGCAGCTCCACGGAGGCAGATCCTCGATCCACCTCTTACCCACGGTGCCATTGCATTTCCCCCATGGGTGGTACGGCATTCTCAATATCATCCGAACCCAATCGTACTCTGTTACAAATCCAATAGTGTATGTTCTTGGTATGTTGGTACGGCGAGTAGGCTGGAGCATCAAAGGTTCCAAATCCTTATAAATCACTTCGAAAAGCTCCTTATTTATTCGGTAATTTTTCCTAAATTCATCGTCAGTCATTGCAAACGCGTAGTCTGCATAACACGCAATCCGTCTCAAATTCCGCTTTGTCTCATATCTAACTTATGAGCATTGTCCAAAATATCACATATAAGTTCTAAACGTGCCATTATTCACAATAAAAACTCCACAAATTAGCCACAATAACTAACTCGATCCCGAAAAAGGTAACCTTTTTGGAATCGTTCAATTTTGACATGAACACGATTTCAAACTCGATATACCAACGTCAAAATCTCGTCAAGAGTACCGAAAAAGTGCATTCGTTCGAGTAAAGTCGATTTCATTTAGTACCAAAAAACATCACCTAATACGATTCCAATCGGGCGCTAGTGTAGCATTCAAGAGTTCCAAATGACAAGATTTCGATCCCAATTTCCAATTCCGATTGAGATCGAGTGTCGAGAGTAAGCCTACAGGTTTTTTCCGCATTTTTTACCTTGTGGGAAAAAATACCGAAACTCCTCGTGTGTGAGCCCGACTCGCACTTACCGGTTTTCTTTTTTTTAATGGTAGGTATTGTAGACTTTCGAACCCTTCCTACTTGTCTGCCTAGTGAGATGCCCTATAGCAGAAAGTATTGCCCATGGCCCATCTTCACCAGTATGTGATTATGTTAACATCTTAATTTCAGGCCCTGAACCATTATCGTTTACGGACTACCCCTGCATCGAATAGCTGATACTGCTGTGTACATATTTTTTTGCAATTATCTTCTCCGATCCCACGTTAAGATTAGTAAACATATAGAATACATATTGTGTGTAAGAGGTGGTAGAAAAATTGGGCCATTCATCGCGTGGTATTTAAGGGCCTGCCACGACGTGCAGCGGTATGATTGTATCGAAATAAAGTAATATGAATCCTAAACTCATTGAAATAAGAATAAAAAGAACTTGATCAGAAATAAAATTCTTTACCGTGCTTTGCTTTGCCATGCCGTGACGTCAGTCAGCCCTTAATTCTAGGTTTTTTTCTGTAAGCTGTAATGTAAGCCGCATGGTTCGATCGATCAAGTTTAACCCACGCTTGCAGCGGTTGGTCCGTGGATGGGTCCCCATCTTTACATACCAGAACCCCGCCGTGCCTCGGAAACCACGTTAAGCCGTTGGTCCCGGCTGTCATTCGTGGATCTTTGACAATCGTTACGGGTGGGTAGAAGTACGAATGTTTTACAACCAGTCTTTACCAAGGGGTATCATATTACCCAGTCACTGGGTTGTGGAGATCAGATAGGCAGTCGCTCCATGTAAATAAAATACTAGTATTCAGCTGCATCCGGTTAGACTGGAAGCCGACCCCAATATAGTTGGGAAAAAGCTAGGCAGATGATGATGATACAAGGTAGCTAACTATACCTGCGAATTCAGCACATGATTCTAAACCCCCTGCGTAGGATTTTTTCCTAGCTATCGGTTGTCTACGTGTTGTGTGTAAAACCTATGAGTAAACATTTTTATTCGATACGACTATCTTTTATTCATACTATGCACCTACATTTTTACGTTAAATTATGTATAAAAGTTAGTTTTATTATTATGCTTTATTTTAAAACTGCATTGCATAATTGTACATAATGACTTTGGAGAATTTACAATTTTCATTTTGCCACAACCTTCAAGATGCGATTTACGCTCGGGTTTTTTTACAGCGCTAAACACTGCTTTAATTACGCTGTACTAACAACGTATATGTTTCCTCGTTAGCGCTTTAATTGCTTATTTACTCGTCAGTTTTATTGATGAGCTTTGACGTGCAACAAAGTTATTTATCGGGATTATACATTTAATCGTAGGTACCCGCCCAACACTCGTTCTTATCGCTGGAGCATCACTAATTTCCTCTTATCTCAATACTCTTATCTCAAAATACTCTTTAGTTATTTCTCTTTTCAGTTATTTCTTGAATTATCTCACCGTCTTGTTTTAGATTACGCTCCATTTGCTCTTTATACAACATTATTTTTATCGTCTACATCTCAATACATAGTGGAACTGCCGCCAATCCGTGAATAATCACAGTCGCAGAAAGTAGGCTCTCGTCTACAAAAACGAGACATACAAATTTTACAATTATTATTATTCAGAGGCTCAATACCTATTTCTAACAAGTATAGTTTTTTCCTCATCGGTTGGAAAGTTATTTTCTAACCAGGGATTTACATCGGCGCCGGCGCAATGTAAATGAACACGCGATGGAAGTGCGCCGTATGCTGTGTCACTCGTATGACCCGGCGGCATTCGGAATACATTACCGAGCCGTAAGACAATTGAGTAAGTATGGCGTCGATCATCGACGACGCTTCTATAATTGTGTGGATGGTTTATGTGTGAGAGTATACCTACATACCTTTCGCTTTTAGTTAGGGCTGTGCCGTTTGAAGAGCTACTAGGTTGTTTACTCATATCAAATTTTGCTTCGAATATACACAAGGGACATCGACACGCATACCTCGTAAACAATCTACGACGAAAGGGAAAGAGGGTATCCAAAAAAGGAACGGATTGCGTAAGGGATGATATGAATGAAAACGGGTTGAATGATGACGAGATGACGGCTGATAGGGAAATTCTGTCCTTCATCACCCGCCATCAAGTGAACTGAAGGGAATTGAGAAGAAAATACGTTGACTACAAATAACATTGTGCTAAGAAAAGTAGAAGAAGTATCACATTGGTGATATTAGTCAGAAGATAGCTACATTATACAAGAAATGAAAAGGATCTGAACTCCATAAAAAATAACAGTTGGTAGCATAACGCATAGTAATAGAGCTTTACAACTTTTCCAAGACATTCATTATACCCAGTAGTAAACTTAATAATATGCTAAATATTCACTCTCATCTATTAGCAGTCAGATAAACACTTCATTGCCTGTATCCGGTTTACTCAGACAAGATATTAATCGTAATACTCGTAGGTATGGTTTTGTTCAATGAACTCTTGTTAGACCATATTGTTAGTGTGTATTTCCAATTATTTATCTATCTGGAGCCCAATATGGTTTGTAGGTGAATAACCTAAGTTTATACCCTTTCTTTATTTTGTTATAATATTGTGGCGTAAGTTGATATTTCCTGGTTTTTTTGAGGTGGAATAGAATAGAAGAAGAAGAGAAGGTTAATTCTCGCAATCGTTTTATAATAATAATAATAATAATAGTTTATTTCCAAAAACTTAGTACTACTTTACAATGGCAATGTGGCAACAATTTCAATGAAGGTACTTAAAGAGATTAGCGTCTGTAGCCGAACTATTTTATGGACGTTCACAGTTTTGATCTCAGTCTGAATCTGTCAAAAATATCTCTAATTTCCCTACATTTTTTACACTGATTGTCGCTACTACATTTTGACCGTTTTTTATTACGATTGAATTACGGGAATTGGCTTTCTGATTGCGAATAATCTAAAGAAGAGAATCATGTGTTCTTAAAATTTTCTTCCACAGAAATTATGATTTCTACTTAGTTACACCTACTTGTCAATATCCAAATCAAAATATCTACATCTATCTTTTCATCTGTCATTTATAGGACTATACCTCCAAAATGTTTGCTATTCCATTCCCTGATAATTATGCTTCAAGTAAAAAAGTTTATTATGCTAATCATTGGTTGTCATAATCGCCACGCTTGACTTTGGGGAATGCGAGAAGCACAGCGGGGAAATTGCGTAACATACTATCAGCAGCAATGGGTTTCATTTTGATAGTTCACCAACATTCACTGCGTTACTTACGTTGTTGAGCAAACACATTTTTCGAACATATGAAGGATGGACTAGCAATATCCTTCAAAATTATTTAGATCACTTTAGACCAAACCATGTATCGTAGTCTTAAGCTATGTCAAAGGTATTTGTACATACGAATAAAGATGTTTATTTTTTTATTTTAGATTGAGATTGAAATTAGGGTACAGGACCGGTCGATGGGACGGTGCTTGAGGGCTTATGTTCAGTAGTGGACCTTTCAGCGGAAATCGTCCCCAATAATGACGCTGCAGAAGTCAGATCCTAGATTTAGTTTACCTGGAGATTGATATTATAGTACAATAATTGATTTATGATCAATTGATCATGCATGACCAAAAACAGCTCATCAGGTCTAACTAAACAAATTATTTATATTTTTAAGTTGTACACGACGTAACTTGAAAGCGTTTGCGTCAAAATGGATCACGCTATGGTTTCGTAACATTGATTTGGTGATAATCTTGTGAGTTTTAACAAATGTATTATCAGCTAACAGTATACAGTTTGGTTGGTTATTTCAAACCCTCAAGTAGTAGTATCCTTGTATAACCTTCCTTCCATCCTTCCTTCCTTCTTCCTTGTAACGTCAAAATAAAAGTGGGCCCCGTCCTCGGTGTTTGGTATCCAATATAGCTTTGTGTTTATACTTTTTCGTCAATAAAATCTTTCTACCCTGGTAAAAAATACGGGCCGAAAATACGCCGAAAACAGGCCGAGGTAGTGAACAAAACGCCGGAAACACGCCGACACACACCGACACGCCGAAAACACGCCGACACACGCCTAAATGAGGCCGAAATTACACCGAAAATCATTTTTACCCGGGTATTTTACTCCTCAGTGTTAGCATGGTGGTGGTGCTGAACGGCGTGCTCGCGGACGAGTGTCCTACATCGGTGCGTGCGCTGTTGGTCGCGCACCCCGGCTACAGGGATGCGGCTGCGCAACTGTTGGCGGCAGCGGCAAGAGTAGTCCCTCCCCCGGGGCTACTGTACGTCGGACAACGGGAACTAGCTGCTGTAGTGCCACACGACAGTTAGTATACGTCTCCTTTATAAATAAAACCACATAAGCTGTGGTACAGGCTTAAAGCGAATATTTCTTATCTTCCCTAGTTAATAAAATGTATTCAATAATTTAAGGACTAACGCTAAATACAGTTTTTCTTAAATCTATGTCAAGTTCACCCTTTAAAAGATCTCTTGTCACAGATTGTCTCGTCAAAGATGTCTTGTCTTGTGTGTTGTGTGTTGAAAAGATGTCTTGGATTAAAAGTCAGTTGTTTGAAATCGGAAGGCCCATTGCAGAGGTACCACAATAATTGAAAGAAATGTGTACCTTTACAAAACCCTTTGACGATACCCATCTCATACCTCTATAGGCGATGGTGACATCATGTTTTTAATTAGATTTTTAACTAATTGGGGCTTTTTTGTTATTTTTTCAGAAAATGTCAACATCATAGGATCAGATGACGCCACATCATGTATAATCGTCGTTGTCAGGCATTCAGGTAATTGACGACCAGATACTTTACTATAGCGAAATCATAAATTCCCATAATGCTTTCATGAAAGAAACTTGGAAGCTCATATTTTGCCTAAAACATAAACTACTTCTTCCTTCTTCGTAATTGCCTTCTGCATTGCTAAGAATAATGAATGACCAGCGAGAAAATGACTCCATAAGATGCAAAATGACTGTTAATTATAGACCTAATTATGTTCAGCAGAGCAGTGGTGACCTAGTGGTAACGCCCCCGATTTACGATTCGTTGGTCGTGGGTTCGAACTCAGGCAAGCGCTTTACTTTGTGTAATTTCGTCACCACTGCTTTCAAATCGGCGAAGGCAAAACATCGTGAGGAAACCGACATGTCTTACAACCAAAAATTCCAAAACATTTGTGCTATCTACCAACCCGCACTGATATTACAGCCCACTCCCTCGAAGAGATGAGTCCTGTGTCCTAGCAGTGGGAACGTTCTAGGCTGATCATGCTATGTCCAGTAGTGGAAGTCTTTTGAGTGAAATGATGATGGAAGACGCAAAGCCTATTTCTACAGCAAAGACGCAAAGCCTATTTCTACCAATCCTATTTCTACAGCACTTTCGTTCGCCATATTCCAGGCTCAGGTGCAGTAGCCCTAGCCCACTTAGACGGTTCGGGCACCGCAGAGGCGTCAGCAGCAATGGTATCACGGGTTCAACAGTTGGCAGTAGGATACCCAGAGGGAAGGCTCGAGTTACAGCTGGTCGGAGGCTTCACAGACCCACACCGCTACTCTGATGAGCTGTTCGCGAATATTATGTGTGAGTTTCACTCTTTTATTTATAAGTAACTTTTAGCAGTAGTAAATGTCGTAAAGGTCAGTAGTAAAGGTCTTAGGGCCCTGGAGTAAGGTTATTACTGTGGCCAAGGTTAGGCCATAGAATTCAGGGAAAGGAAAAAAAGAAGAAATGTTTATTCTGCACAAATAAGAAGCACATTATAAAATAAACATCGAACAACACAATCCGGTACATCTAAAAGCACGTTGGCCCGACGATATCATCAAAGTTGTGGGAAGTACCAGGACCAACGCGCGCGGGTAACGCGCAGAACAGGGAGTATGGCAGAAACGAAAGGGGTCATATAAATGATGATGAAAGGTCTTTTTGGGGAAGTTCTCCCGATCAATTAGCGTTATACTATCAAATCGATTCACAAGGTAGTTCGATGACCTGGTTAAGGTCGCAAGAATCCGCTGGACGCAAGAAGCACAGAACCGGTCGAAGTGGCGGTGCTTGGGGGAGGCCTACGTGCAACAGTGGACGTCCTTCGGCTGAAATGATGATACTATTAAACCTATTTCTACAGTGTTGCTGAGTTCCATTTTGAAGGATATGGATTCCGGTAGAATTCAACCACATAAGACAACACCATTTTACGGTACCACGCCGATCCATGGTGTTGCGGCTGGACCCTACCAATGTTAAATCCTCAAGGCCTTCAGCATACGGCGGCTAGATGGACCCATTAGTGTTTTACATGCATCTAATCTGGCCAATCTGACGCTGGTTTATTCGTTCAGAATGGTCTCCCCAAATTGTAGAAGGAAAAAGAGGTTACTAAACCTTTTCTTCCACAATTTCGTCTGTGTTGTAACAATACTTATTCGGAAATAAACGATTAGAATTGACGCAGAGGTCATCCGGTGGACTCTTGTCACATTGCCAATGCGCGAATATTAGCGAGATGTGCGTGGGCGCACCGTCTATTGTTGCGTAGCGCGTTCCGAAAACCTGACGGTCTTTCGTGACTCATTTTATTGATGTTATTTTTGAGGAATTAGAGATGATTATTCAGATTTCTACGACTCCTCAGACTTCCTTGACGATCTTGTGATGTCGTATTTCCTATGTCCAATTTTATAAAATTGTTTGAAGATTGTGAGAAAAAGCTCTGTCGTCTAATTTGATGACAGACTGCATAATAAACTATAATACCGAGGTTTAGGAATATAGCTCTGTTAAGAAATAGTCTTGGAAACTGGACAGTATAGTCCGGATATACAGATCTGGATAAAGAAACAGGGACATAGACGCGCAATCAGTTACCATGGGTTCAGTACACGATTCTGAGGAAAAAAAAAAATTATGACCGACTATAAATATCAAAGCGGGCTGCGTTGAAATTTATAGTCGTTCATTAATTATTTTTTTGTAAATTTTTTTTTTGCTGTTCCATTTTTTTGCCCACGTAGGCACTTTTCTATGTAACAGCAGATTTTTTTTTATCCTTGGGGGACACTATGCTTTTCCGTGCTCGGTTTGCCTCTCCAGAACGTTATAGCCCCATCTGTCTCATGTAATAAATCGTATTTTTCCTTAATTCCAGTATCATTCCACCGTCTCTCAGTAGAGATCGACCTCACACTAGCCTGCTGTTGCGAGTTAAACACCGCGTTAGGTGGTGGTTCGGCTGCGCCATTAGTGACCGGTGTCGGTGTTGATATCCGAGCTGGTGACCTGTTCCCTGCCACATTCCCTGATAAGGGACCGGAGCTGCCGCTAAGGGGAGCCAGGACGATTACTACTGGACCACATTCGGGGCAGGTAAGGATTGAAACGTAGTTTAATGGGAAAATGTAGAGTAGCATGATACAAACAGAGATTTTTTTTTTTCAACGTTGCCTCACACTAGGAATTTCTCCCGTATTGTGGGTGCGTTTACAAACATTTAAAGTCACATACACAAACAGCCAGACCCGGAACACTACTTGTAGGTCATACAAATATTTGTTCCGTGCAGGAATCGAACCCGCGACACGCAGCGCAGCAGTCAATCGCTTAACCACTGCGCCAACCGTGCCGTCAATATTGCCGTAGCCAGAATAGAATCATGACATAACATTGCCTGTAATCTTCGAAGCGTTAGGCAGTGGTGTACACATAGTACACCCACATCCCGCCAGCTATTCACATTCCCTGATGAAAAGGAAAATTAAACGTATTTTGGTGTGCAGTTTATGATGTAAAAAGATCTAGCAATCTATCGTGTGACACTTTCAATGAAGTGTCATGTAGCGGCGCTAGATATTAGCGGTGCGTTGAAACGTTAGTGTGGGGTAGTATTTTCCCTTATAAATATTTTACCTTCTTTTAAGTGTCAAATGGCAGGCCTGTTGGTCTAGTGGTCAGTGGCCCTGACTACTATACGCAAGGTCGTGGGTTCGATTCCCACCCAGGACAAATGTTTGTGTGATGAGCACGATCATTTGTTCTTTGTCTGGGTGTAATTTATCCATAATATGTATCATCATCTGCCTAGCCTTTTCCCAACTATGTTGGGGTCGGCTTCCAGTCTAACCGGATGCAGCTGAATACAAGTATTTTACATGGAGCGACTGCCTATCTGACCTCCACAACCCAGTTACTGGCTAATACGATACCCCTAGGTAAGACTGGTTGTCAGAATTTCGGGCTTCTGACTACCTGTAACGACTGTCAAAGATCTACGAATGACAGCCGGGACCAACGGCTTAACGTCTTTTCCGAGGCACGGAGGGGTCTCGGTATGTAAAGATGGTCATCCATCCACATATGTATGTTTATCAGTTGTCTAGTACTCATACCACAAGCTCTGCTTAGTTTGGAACTAGATGGCGTTGTGTGAAAGTTGAAGAATATTATTATTATTAAATATCTCGTGTCCAGGTGCTAGACATCTATGACAACACGGTGGGCATGCTACGCATCGGGCCGTTCAACTACGAGCCGCTGCGGGGCGTGGACCTGTGGCTGGAGCAGTCGGACGACTTCATACTGCAGCATCTTAGCACCACGCCTGCTGTTGAAGCGCCACACTTTGTTCACAATGTAAGTGGTTTGCGTATTCAGTTGGACTGAAGTTTCTTCCAAATAGAAAGTTTTTTTTTTTTAGCTTTAAAGGCTCCTTTTTTACTGTTTGTATTTCCTGTGTGTGCCGCAAATAAAATATTTTTCTTTCTTTCTTTCTTTTATCGAGCTTCAGAAGATACCATACCGCCCATGGTATGTTTTCTAGTGAAAATCGTATTTTTGTTATGTATTTTCTGATGTACAGACGCCAGCACATCTAGCTACCCGAAACTGTAAAATTTTCCCAATCAACTTTGAACCTTATGCTTTAGCGATAAAGTTGAAAATCTATTAAAGAAATTTGACAGATTGTAGTAGCTTGATGTGCTGGCGTCTGTACAATAAAGTATATGAATGTCTAAATACTAAAAGGGAACTTGTCCGTGTAATTTCATGTGCCTTTTTAGTATTTAGGCATTCATATATAAATAATAATAAATAAATAATACAGTCATAAAGGTACGAGTGACAGAGACGACACTATAGAGCCGAAAATTTTCTTTTTCTTGATGTGCTGTATTTACGGGCGCGTACTGATATTAGATTGGCCGCTTCTTTTAAGCTAAAAAAATATATTGAAATGAACTTTTACGCGTCATGAGGTCGGCGTTTCCTGTCTGACTACTCTTAGAAGAATGGCCGAAACAAACTCAGAGGTCAGAGTCTCTTTTAAAGTCCAGACATAATAGTATGTATGACATTGACAGTTTTATACTAATCTAAATTCTCTCAAGTCGAGATTCATGCTTAAAAGCCCCGTATTCATTGGGAAACAATGTCGAGAATTGCGAAACATTGTTTCCCAATTAATACGCGGCTTAAGTATACTAATACGCGGCTTAAGTATAAATGTCGGCACGTTTTTTCCGCGGTGATTTTTTTACGCGCACTGGGTTTCCAATGCACTGTTTAGCGGTGTTTTTTGACGCGTTGAGATGTGCTCTTTTGGATTCTCAATGTTCGATTCAACACCGAGAGTTGAAAATCCAGTGCGTGATATTTTTACGTCGTAGTCGAGGAGTACCGTTAGTAACGTTAGGGTTTTAGCAACAGTTTAGAATATGGACCCAACATAAAACTCCACATATCTACATACACACATATATCTACATACATATATCTACATAAAACTCAAAAAACTGTTAAGTCGTGCAGTCAAAATAACATTTATCTTTAACATTCCAGATCCGCGTAACCCTGAAATTCATCCAGCAGCATCCATTCCCGGCTGTGACAGTGTTCCCAGACAACCGCGCGCACTATTACCGCCGCGACGAGCAGTCTGGTTGCTGGGTGCCCATGCGCTTCTAAACAACAGAAACATGACGGATACCAAGAAAAATGCTGATAAAAACTATTTACGTCGAAAACAAACGAGCATCGTTGTATCCATACGATGTGACGAATTATACTAAAGCCGATATCAGACGCTTCAATTTTTGTTCATTTTTGCCTTAAATTCGATATGTTTCACAGTGTAACATCTGCATTGTCTTTAACACAAAATAAATCAAAAGTGTAAAAAAAATTAATTAGTGAACCCGATCCAACGATGTTGATTTCACTCGCCTACCGAATGATCAAAAAATGAAACGTCTGATATAGGCTTAAAAGTTTGCGGAAAATGCATTGATACAGAAGATAAACATATCAGCAGTATTGCTTAAGCTTCACGACTACCCACCAATCAAAAAAAAAAAATATTACTGCCACAAAGACGAAATTCCTTGTATGTGGGTGTCAACATTGTGACGGAGCGATTACGTACCAATAGTTTCTTCTCTCTGATAGACAAAGCACCATACAGCACGCAAAGTAATACAAAATACGTTGTTTGGGCTGCATCAACCAATGACAAATGTCTATATGTATAGACTACAGATAAATCGCTTTTACTATTATTTAGGTGCAAACTTTGCGCGGCGGCTCTGAACACGAGTGCGCAGTAACAAACAACGAGTAGATCCTTTCAGAGTCGTCATAGAGTTTGGAGCTCACTGTACCTCTTGATTTTGCATCATAGACAAACTCACAGTGATCTTTAATTCTCATTGTTATAAAGGTATCAGGAACAGGGTGTAACGTTCACTCATCAGGGAGGATCCTCTGACCAGTCGGGTGTTGTGTCTGGCGGGCAACTGCCCGATGATTAATTTTTTTTTTTTTTTTTTTTAATGACATTTCGCAGTTCAACCTATAAGGTAGTCGACTGCTTAACCGGGCTTGCCTGTGGATGCCTCAATACATTAAGGTCTCCAGCCAGGGCGTTAAACTTATAAACTAAGCGACTACACTCTAAAGGCACCTCCTGTTGGGTACGAACCTTGGCTTAGCGTCGCTGGGGGAGGGCAGCAAGGGACAGGCTGGATCGAAACAAAGCATTTGTCGCTTCTATACACATTCCATGACGCTTTTATCCCTCGTATACATAGAATACCCCCCTTTTTAACGTTGACAAGATTGCTACAGGGTTGTCACATTACCACAACATTAAACAAAATTATTAAATTAAAAAAAAAAACGTTCACTTTATTATAATATAATATTCTTTTATAACAAGATAATGAAATTCAAAATCTCCACATATTTAGATCATTTTGCAATGTATTACCAAAAAAAAATATAGCAAAGGTTGCATGTAAAATAAAAAGTAAAGGAAATAATTTAATTAGAAATCTGTCATAAAATAAAAATTGTATAATTGATTTGACTTTCCAGTTCTGGAGTGATTAATAAATTACTCATGTTATTAAGCTTTTCAAAGATGTATTGTTTAGGACATAGTACACGTAAACAAATTTGTTTTATTGTGATAATTGAGCTACTATCGTGTTATTATTTCATTTGTATTTATGAACAAAAGTAAATATTTAGCCAGCTTTATGCGTTGGTGTCAAAAATATCTTATAAATAACATTTATTCGTTGAATTTATGATGATATGATGCTTCTTGTGTACATACTTATATTTTTGGACCCAATGATTTGAGCAGACTAGAATAGAATAGAGTAGCACTGTTTATAAATGACGTAATTTTGATATAGGACCTTTTCCATTTATTGTAGTTTTCCAGAAAGTTGCCCGTTCTTACTTTTGTGTGTAAATATGAAAATGAAAATGTTAATAAGTTATGATAATTGTATATTTTGTCATTTTCGTTTTATTTACTTCCAGTTTAGATTCTAATATTAATGTCTATTCTTCTTGCCTTGTAGGTTTATGGCAGGAATAATGAATTTATAAAATAGATTGAAAAATGTCAGAGAACAAGTTATGTTGTAAATATTATAGTGATCCATTAGTTATAGTTAGATGACGTTATTAGTTATTGTTTTGTGAAATATTATGAATATATTGAAAGTTCAAAAGATCCTTGTCTCTTTTAATTTTCCTCCTCCATCCGTAGGTATTTATATAATTTTCTTTTCAAAACAGTAAAATTAACAAATCGCGTCGTGTTAAGCAGTGGTACAGACGCCAGCACACCAAGCTACCACAAACTGTCATTTTTTTCCTATCAACTTTGAACCTTATGCCTTAGCGATAAAGTTGAAAATCTATTAAAGAAAATAGACAGATTGAAGTAGCTTGATATGCTGGCGTCTGTACCTGCCACCTACATTTCGCTAGTTACGTCCCATGTAACGGGTGAGACCCGTTGTCCAGAGATAATTAAATGGAATATTATCAGAAAAATAATAAATAATCCAGTGGTTTATTTTTACCCGACTACGGCGAAGCAAAAAGGAGGGTTATGATTTTGACCGGTATGTATGTGTGTATGTATGTTCATGTGTTCCCTAATAACTTCTAAAATACTTGGCATAATTTGACAAATGAGGTGTCGTTGGACGCGTTTTGATCGCGTTGCGTTTTTATAGGTTATGTGACGTCACATTAATTTTAATATGGTGCCCTCTAGCGGATATAAGGTCATGACCAAAACATTTTTTTTTAATCATGCCGTCTTGTGTATCAAATGAAAGGGCTTAATTAGCACATTTCAAAGTGATCATCAGAATTACTGCCCAAAATGACCGATCAGCTAATTAATAACTGAGAAAATGTGGGCAGTCATCCTGGCGTCAGAATGACTGGCCATTTTTTAAATTAATTTTCTCAGTTATTAATTAGGTACCAATTATTTAAACAAAGGTATCAATTAGTAGCAAATAGGTACTAGATTTTAGTAATATTTTAAAGCTGATCGGTCATTTTGGCCGGTCATTCTGATGAAAATCTCTAATAAAATCTTTATTATTTGCCCTAAAAATGTAGAAAAAATATATAGTATAATAGGTATCAAATAGGTACTAAATTTTTGTAAAGGCGAGTTGAAATTTTGGAGCCCTTACGTGAAGATTCTAAATGTGGGCAGTCATCCTGACGCGTGACGTCAGAATGGCTGGCCATTTTTTAAATAAATTTTCTCAGTTATTAATTAGGTACCAATTATTTAAACAAAGGTATCAAATAGTAGCAAATAGGTATTAGATTTTAGTAATATTTTAAAGCTTATCGGTCATTTTGGGCAGTCATTCTGATGATCACCATTTCAAATATATTGTCAGCTGTTGCTTACGGCTTTGCTTGCATGTACCCGATAATTAAGAATAATTTCTATACAATCACGCCTCAGATTTGAGCCAAACACATTTTCTCTCCAAACTGGGTAGGTTTGGAGAGAAAATATGTTAAATTGAAATATGTTAAAATACATACATATATCATAAATACGTATTTCAATGTGGACTATTTATAAAACAAAACAAAACGTGTGTAATAATAATGACATAATTAAGCTGGGAGTACCACCACACAGTAAAGGCGATAACAGTAATATTATTGGCTAAAACTATTAGTGCAGGTAGGTCAATCTATTCATACACGAAATCTGTTAAGGGGTCATTGTACTCATCATTACGAAAAACTTATTCTGTGAGACCAAGCCTGAAATCGCGTGGAAAAATAATCAGCTGTTCCCTACATATGAGTTGGTCAAAATGTATGGAACAGCTGTTTTCTTTTTTTAATAGACGATAAATGTTAAATAGTTTGTAAATAACAATTTCAGATGAGAACATTTTCTTGTTTAATACTTTTTAGAGCGTGATTTTTCAGTAGTCGAGTTTTAGTTTTGAACTTATTTTTTTTAATGACAGTACACGGTACAAGTAGGATTAATGTAGGCACTATAATGATCCATTATAGGCTTATTATGCTAATATGCAATAAGAAAAGATTAGGATTTTTTTTCTTCTGTAAAAGAATTAAAGTGTAGTTTGCAAGTAGTCAGTAAGGAAATTCTAGCCCATTTCTTGCCCGACAAACATCCCGAACACCCAATTCCGCTCATCCCGCCTGTGATCCCGCCATTATTTTTGTATATTGTCATCGTCAGCATTCCCATGGACGTAATATACTACGTAGTATATTACGTCCATGAGCATTCCTGACTTAAGCTTGCCAAACTTGAAAATGACTGTAATACATTTTTAAGTTGGCAACTGTACTTGATAAAAATTAGGATTTTTCAAACATTTCCTACGTTTTATAGAATTAAAATGATAGGATCTCAAGACGTAGCACGTAGCCCTTACACATAGCTCATGACGGCACGATAAACGAATAAAAAAAGAGGTGGTGGGTGACAGATAACATTTTATTCGTTCTTTGCCTTTGCTCATTGCTGTGCTGGCAACATAATTTCTGACAGCTGGTTTTGTGAACTCAATTTCTCAGTTTTGTTACTTTTTGTGCAATAATTTTTTCCAACACATTGTTCTAAAATAAATCCTGAGGCGTCAAACAGTGAGCAATATGGAAAAACCAACAGTTACGGAGCAACCACCTCCTTATTCGGCTACAGTTTTCCCAGGTAAGCCCCCAAATAAGTTTGTTTTTAAGAAACCTTATTTAGTCTGAATGAATCACAATAAAGATAAGCTGTTCGATTAAACTGCGTAATGTAGCAACTTAGCGTTTTTTTGTTTAAATACCGATGGAAAGCACAAGTATTTAGCATTCAACTTGTAATATCTGCCGTAGTTTTCGTAGTTGTTGTTTGGTAAACACGAATCCGAAGTTGGCATGTAGTAATTTGTAAACGTGATAATTGTAGGTCCTATGCCGCAACCTCAGCCGGCTGGCGCTCCAGGCGCGCCATACCCGCCTCCTCCGCCAGGGTACACTCCGTATGGAGTACCACCACCAGGTACAGCCTTTGTGCCTAACTATGGAGCTACAAACATTTTAATACCACCCCCTATCATCGCCGTGGGGGCATGCCCGGCCTGTCGCGTCGGCATTCTTGAAGATGACTTCACATGTCTAGGCATCCTATGTGCTATACTATTCTTCCCATTGGGAATCTTATGTTGCCTCGCTCTAAAAAACAGAAGATGCTCAAATTGTGGAGCCCTGTTTGGATAAACCGTGTGACAAGCCTTGTTAAATGTTTTGATTAAGAAATGTTGAATATTGAAAGGTTTATGAATGTAATAATGGTTACTGTTTAATGTTAACTAAGTTGTTTATGTTAAAATGTGGTGTTATGCACTTTTGGATTGCAAACAAAGGGAGAGTTATGGAGAAGCTTTCTTTGATGTATAATGGAACAAAAACAATGAATAAGCTATGTTTTAACATAAGTTGCACCCTAACTGCGTAACACACTATTACTCTCAATTTGAATCATTTTGAAGCATATTACTAATCCATTGCTCCAATGTTCGAAAAATGTGTCTGCTCAACAACATAAATAATGCAATGAATGTTGAACTGTCAAAATGAAACCTAGTGATATTTATTCATCAATTTTCATGATTGCACCTACTGTTTGTCTCTGCATCACCCAAAGGTTGACTGGTAGAAAATACCTATGGCATTAAGTCCGCCTCTGTACATTTATGTGCTTGAAGTATTAAATGAATAAATAAATAAACCCATTGCTACTGATAGTGTGTTACGCAAATACCCTGCAGGATCAGTTTTTTATTTTTACACCATACTTTGATGCAACCTGTTGTCGGTCAACTCATATAATAATAATGAATGTACATCAAGGTCAATTTCAACCAGTACAAAAACAGCATTTACATAATGTAACTACTTTTGTTTCTGGTGTTTAGCAAGTTTTTAAAGTATTTTCTAGTATGCGATGAATGGATATCTACTAGGTATTTATAAACTGATTATTAACCTGTCAAACGATCACATACTAGAAGCGGTTTGCATGTAAGCACTCAACGGTTTCCATGATTATATTTATTGTTGTTTCAGTGTATTTTTGTTATGAACAATTGCTGGTTCATACAACCTTTGTCGGGTTGATTTGTTCTTTGACCGACAGCTAGTTAGGAACTTCAATACCAAGGAGTTAGGAAGGAAACAAAAGAGAAATCAGTGTTGCTGCACTTCCATACAAAACAGTAATTGCCAATATTCTTTAATCTGTTAACCGGGGAATTCCGTACACGCTACTGTCCTGTTAACCGTGCGGGACGTATAAATACGTCAAACTTAAACAGTAGCGTGTACGGAATTCCCCGGTTAACAGGCTGTTTAAGTTTGACGTATTTATACGTCCCGCTCGGTTAACAGGTTAAAACATCCATGGAGCAATGTGCAAAAAACCATTTGTGTTGATATTTATCAATATTATTTTCTATGCAGCTGCATCCGGTTAGACTGAAAGCTGACTCGAACATAGTAGGGAAATGGCTAGGCAGACAATGATGATGATGCAGCTGCAATAAAACACATTGCCTTAATTAAACAGATATTTCTCTAATAAGCAATGTATTATATTATTATTATACTAAACTACAAAAATATTTGTAAGAATAATTTGTTTGACATTAACATGTCCATTTGGCTGTATTTTGACAACTTAATTGACAGTGAAGGAGACAATAGATAAACAATGCAGTGAATCATTTGAATCAGACAGGAAACTTGTTAAAAATAATTATAATCTAAGAAGTGTGTATACATTTACCCCCTTACTAATAAACATATTAAATCAGATGAATACACACCAATAAAAATACACACCAATGAAAACACACCAATTTCTCTCTTTCAGTCGTCAGTAATTTGACTTTCGAAAGAACACAAAGCGTTGTGTAACTATACAGACGCTATACAACATTTATTACTAAGGGGTACAACTATAATGCAGAAAGAAAAACTATTACAGTGAAGCGTCGATTATCCGAACGTCGCTCAACCGAACGACCGCTTATCCGAACTACTACGCCCGCCCGACTCACGCGTGCCTCTCTCCCGCCTCCCGCGTTAGTGCTTGCGGCAGTCACGACTTGTCGATTTGTTATGTAAATGTAAATATGGTTTTCATTAACCTGTACGTAAATATGTATGGCTGAATCAATATACATATAGGTAGTTCGATTATCCGAAAATACCGATTTTCCAAACACCCAAGTCCGCAATTAGTTCGGATAATGTATGTATTTTTCACCAAGACATAAACAGCAAAATTTAGTTAAATTTAATTACGATTGATGTTGCAATTTTGCTGGTATTTTCGAGTACCTAACTCTAGAAAACACGATTACAGTAACCAATACCTACACAGAACTATTATCAGAGATAAGGAAACTTAACTAATTGTGTTAGTCGTTAGTTATTTAACAAACTTTTGTAAAAAATGTTGGTCTTTAAAAAATAAAACAAGTTTAAACCATTCAGTGCTGCCATAAAAAAAATACTATATTATTATTGAACAAAAAAAAAACGAGTGTGTTAACACTAAAATAAATAATCTAAGTATTTGTTTTGCAAAACATTTTAATGTAATTAACTGACCACTCACTTTGTTGATTGCAAGACAAATAACTAAGTATGTAATTTTATGTTAGTTTCAATTCTTTTTCGAGCATGAGTAGCTTTTACGTTTTCGAAATGATTTTTTTGTAGATTTTTCTTTCTAAATTGATTAATACACATTCAATATTTTGTTACTAATGGTGTAAACCGTCTAATTTTACTTGCCATATATAGGAAAGTAAAAGTTAAGACTTAAAGATTTGAAAAATTAAACCATTAACTGATTTCCATAAATAAAAAAAAATATTTGTATGAATACAAAGTTAGAAAATAATTGTGTATGTTAAATATAAGACAGATAGATTGTATGTATAATCAAAATTAATTATTTTTATTCAATTATTCATTATCATATCATATTTTAAGTTTAAATAAAAACTATGTATGTAAGTAACATAAAAAAAAATGCCATAGCCAATTATTTAGGCAACGCTGGCACACAGTGTTATTTGATATGACAGTGTTTTGTTAAGGGGCGTTGTTGGTAGACAATTGTGAAATTGCATTGAAAAACAAAATGGCGGCGTTAGTTCCTATTTTGGCCACGCGCCTAAAGATCTTTGTGCAGTTGTAGCTAGGTTGAAGAAAAGAAACATCACATGAAAATTAATTGTCACACGTCATTGCTATTATTAAACAATCCTGCCTTGAAGGTTTATTTTAATTGGTAATTACTTGGTACTTGATTAATCATCTTTGCGACCGGCAATAACGTCTGTCAAAGCAGTCCAAAACGCAAAGCGTCTCTTAACCAGTCTTACTTTGACGGTTTATTTGCCAAAAACCATTTTTACTAAATATGAAAATGCATGTCATAACCAATTAAATAAAGCATCTAGGCAATCATATTGAGGCATTGTTCAAGAGCGAAAAAGAGATGGTGCTAGTCGTTTTATATAGCGTCATCTCTTTCTTGCGGCCCCAGCTATTGATAAGTATTTTAAACTGTACTATAATATTTTCAATTTTACTGCTATCATTTTATTTTAAACATAGCCAATACTTCCATTTATTACATCATCTAGATGCTAGGTTCCTAGATAAAATATTTTCAAATAAGCTGTGCTAAAGTTAACCCGTAACCACCTACCACTACCGGTCCCTGAGGCTCCAACGGCAACTTGCAAATAAAGGTTCAGGTAAGTTTACTTTCATTACACACACTAATGCATTTTGTGACTATTGTTTTTTTCCTAAATAAAGGATGTGTAGAAAAGGTATATAGACGCGCACTGTCCTACGAAACTTACACATCGAAATATTTGAGTGAAAAAATACGTCGCGGTCTCAGGGACCGCGGTGGTAGGTGGTTAAGGGTTAAGCAACTATAATTTTTATTTTTCTATGTTAATGGTTACATACTCTTTTGTTTATAAACGTTTGAAAAGTCCTAGCAGTCCTTTTGATGATATTAAATTGAGACCACAACATACCTACTATCACAAGGCTTGTTAAATGTTTATAAATACAGGGTTAGTCTATATTTTATATTATATAATGATCTACCTAAACTGTAAGCTATGAAGATATAGTCTAAAATTGAATGTGAAAGAACTTCAGCCAGTTTTTTAAGTGCACTTCTATTGGTTAGTTACCTATTTCGTTTGTTAACTTTTTAAAGTATGTAAGGATTAACGTCTTAGTCAAATTGCTAAGTAAACTGTGATTTTAATCCGCTTCCAATAAAAAAGTATCTTTTAAAAAATTTCCATTTAAAGGATAAGAAAACTCAGTGTTTAAATCTGGAAAAAAAATACGAAATTCTTTTTGAATTGATGCAAAAAAAAAAAAAGAATTATTGGATTCTAAAGTGGCAACCGCGTACCGGAAGACGTAGCGTTGGAAGGCCTCCCACAAGGTGGACCCACGATCTTGTGAAGGCCGCAGGAACCCGTTGGATGCGAGAAGCACAGAACCGGTCGAAGTGCACCTGCTTGGGGGAGGCCTATGTCCAGCGGTGGACGCCTTTCGGCTGAAGTGATTATGATGATGATGATGATGATGATGCAAAATGTTGCCAATAAGGTGTTGATTTAACCCTTAAATGCATCGTGATGGAAATTTCCATCAACCAATCCAATGCCATATTTTCGTTTCCACAGAGCACGGAGACTCCCCAATTGTTAGAGATATTAAAATCATTTTGTTCCCAGTAGATTCGTTCTGATTACATAAAGATGTAAATTTCCACCAGGCCATTTAAAAAATAAAAAATAGAGCTAATGTTACGTCCAAATAAATTTAATTTGCTAAAAAGTAAAAATCATGCAATTAAGGGTTAAAGCGAGATATTGTTTGTGTCGTAGTAGGTTATTGTTCGCATATAACAACATAAAACCACGCCTGTATTTCCCGAAGGGTTAGCAGATGTGGACCTATAGTACTCCCAGTTCGCCACTTATGTTTAAGAGGAGTATTACAAAAATGCGCGTAGATGCATGATTTCCTCGTTGAGATTGAATACTATTCGTTAATTGGTATAAATAAAAATTAATTGGTAAAGATAGTTCGTTTCCTCTTCTACAGTAATAATAAAGCCATTTTTTTTATTATTTATCTATTCATTTAGCAATAATCGTTCCCCTGATGCATGTTAAGGCAAAAACTCATGGAGAACTGATTTGAAAGCTCTAATTTACAGATTCTGTTGAATATAATCCACCAAAACCATATTTCTCATATCACAAATATCATATAAGTACTTTTATAGTATTAGAATACATTTTTGTTAAATGCCATGTACATAAAAAAACGACGACCTAATTGAATTTTCTACTGGAAACAAGGCTGAATATCTCCGAACTTGTACATCATTTTCACGTAGTATTTATACCTAAATAATCTCCAGTAATTGCTCAAACAATTAAAAAAAAATGATACTTTGATTTTTTTAATAAATTAAATAAAAGTTCTATACAGGGTGACTGCATCTGGACCCGTCATAGCAAATTCGCATATAGAGGAGGTCGTTTACTAATAATTGAACCTTATTTTGGAAAAATCTCAATAAACTATAAAAATTTACATATCTCCCGAACTATAAAACTTAAGCTAGGAAAAATAAGGTTCAATATAATTAGTAAATGACCTCCTCTTGAGGCATCCACAGGCAAGCCCGGTTGAGCAGATGACAACCTCATCGGTTGAACTGCTAGATGCCATTTATAAAAAAAAAAAAAAAATGTGTGCTCAGTACCGAAATATAAGAGTGCTCTTAAATCCCACGCAACAGGGGGAGATCTTTTTGCCAATTGCTATTGTTTGTATATCTTGTTTGAATAGCAGGTAGGTATATTAGAAATTATTGATTTTAGTAGGAACGTATGCTAGTGTGAGCAGAGCACCCATTTTAAATCTATAAAGTCTAGCTGATTTGCAACACGGTATTTTAGTTGAAAAACATCAATTATTGACTTACATACAGTGCTGAAAAGCACTTTGTCGCATTTCTGTGTCAATTTAGACGATTTGTTTCGATTCTGTTGTTCACAAAATAAACTAATTTAAGTTCAGTACATCTTTTTCTTTATATTTCACTAAGAAAAGGACAGAAGATAAATTTTAGTTTAGTCCTGTCAAATTAATCAGCGCCTGACACTACCCCATCCAAGTTAAGACGTGATTAAAAACTGGACTACTAAATGTACGTCAATTTACGTCAGGCGCTGATTAATTTGACAGGACTAAATTAAAATTTATCTTCTGTCCTTTTCTTAATGAAATAGATCGAAAAATATGCACTGAACTTCTTAGTTTAGTTTGTTAATAAGGGAATCGGCGCCAGTGTTAACTTACTTTCGATAATGATCGTACTGGAGATGGAATAATGAAAGTTGCATAGGATGTAATAATAAAACATTGTTTTTAAGAGTGCTACAAGGCCTCTGAAAACGCTTATAAAGCTTGTAATGTTTTAAATCACATCTTTCTCAGCCATACGAAGTACTGAATAGGTTTAGAACTAATATTATATAAACAGCAACCAAAACGCCTTTCATTGACTTGTTGATAAGCAAAACGTTATGTTAAGCAAACGTTTGAAAGTTCTAAGTATATACAAATAATTATGTAATTATTATTAAAATATAGATTTTGCAATAAAGTTTGGGAATAAATAGTGTGGTTTCCTTTAAATTTTGTCCTTTCATCTCAATTTATCTAATACATCTGCTACCTCTACGTGAGTATCAACTCTGTATGCCATGTGAACGTTTCTGTAATTACGGGATTCAACCTGTTTAGTGACGAAGGAATATGAAATCGTAATAATTTTCAAACCCGTAATTCCAACAACCGTAGGATTTCGAATTTCCAAAGGTAACGCTAGATGGCGCTAGTTGCCGTCAGACATTGAGTTCGCTGAATTTGTAAGCTACTTTATTTAGCTTAAAATAATAGGTTGAGTACAGCATGTCGATTCTGCAAAAAAATCACCGTGAGAACTTGCGTGGAGTGAGCTTTCAGTGTCATCTCACTGATGCTGGGGATTGACCAATCATATTTTAGTTGCCAAAACATCGCTATATAAGGACTAGTCTAGGAAAAAAAGAAAAAAAACTACATTGATATTCTTTATTGATTAAGTTTCTGTTTTGCTATTTTATTTTAAAACCCCACAAAATAGTAATGTTTTGACAACTAAAATACTAGTTTTAAAATTATATACCTAAAATTATCAATAGAATAAATCATAAAAAATATTATTAAAATCTCGATTATGATTGTAAATGTATCTTTGGTCAATCCCTAGTATCAGGTGAGATGACACTGACAGCTCACTCCACGCTCACTTCACCTAAGTTTTCACGGTGAAATGGTTGCAGAATCGCACTTTTGATTATTATGACCTCTTCCACTGTCTTGTAAAGTAACAATTAATATTTCGTAAAAAAAAGAATATATATTTTTCAATACCTGGTAACGTACTCACTGATTCTGAGGTAAGGTATATCTTTCAGATTATACAAAAGTCGCTAATATATAGGGTGACTGGTAATTAGTGATTGATACGTAAACACATGATTCTACTCATGACAACAAACAACTTTTACTATGGGACCAAACCTGACATCGCGAAAAAAAAAAATCAGCTGTTCCCTACATTTTGACGACTCGTACGAACATAAATGTAGGGAACAGCTGATTTTTTTTTCGCGATTTCGGATTTGGTCCGATAGTAAAAGTTGTTTGTAATGATGAGTAGAATCATGTGTTTAAGTATCGGTCACTAATTACCAGTCACCCTATAGGTTGTAGGGTAGTTAGTGGCTCAGTGGTATCTGCCGCGACTTACGGGTCGTAGGTTTGAACCCAGACGAACGCTTTACTTTGTGTAAATGATTTCATCACCACTGCTCTCAAAACGGTGAAGGAAAACATCGTGATTATCGTGAATCTTGGACATGTCATGACATGACATCCACCAACCTGCCTTGGCCCGCGTGGTGGATTACGGCCCACTCCCTCTCACCGAGAGGAGGCCTGTGTCCCAGCAGTGGGAACATCATAGACTGATTATGGTACAGACGCCAGCACATCAAGCTACCCGAAACTGTCAGATTTTCCCAATCAACTTTGAACCTTATGCTTTAGCTATAAAGTTGAAAATCTATTAAAGAAATCTGACAGATTGTAGTAGCTTGATGTGCTGGCGTCTGTACATAACCCATATAACCAACAAATGCGTAACTGTGGCTACGGGCAGAAAATGTCGTTAAGTCGACGACATTTTTCGCCCCATGCTGCAAAGCTTAGTAATAAATAAAATAAAATTCGACCATAAATAATTTGGGGCAATTTAAACTGTTTGCAGTGGTTGTTAGCGGCTGTGTAGCCTGCGGGCCTCCGATAGCCACGCCATATCGACCGGATTTATTCCACCAACAAATGGACGCGAAAATTACACTCGCTTCATGTGATGGCCGTCCAAATAAACGTTAATCGTGTGTGATAATCCGATAATAACATGAACGAACAGTAATAATGACAGAAAATATTTTAAGACCTCTTTTATTAATTTGAAGATTGGCTACTATTAAAAATACGTCAAGTTACGTCAGGCGTTGACTAATTTGACAGGACAAAACTAATATTTATCTTCTGGACAGAAGATAAATAAGTGTGCCTGCGTGTGCATGCGTGCGCGCGTGTGTGTGTGTGTGTGTGTGTGTGTGTGTGTGTGTGTGTGTGTGTGTGTGTGTGTGTGTGTGTGTGTGTGCGCGCGTGCGTGTGTGTGTGTTTGAAGTGCTGACGCTACTCGTCTTCACGCACACATTCACAGCGTGTTTGTACACTTGTTTACTACTTTACTCACGGATATTATGAGTTTACTACAAGAAAAGCGCACGTCGTTTTGTGAGATAAAAATACTATACCTCATGCATGCCTGATAGCTCGCCTAGCTACCTACCAACCAACATGATTAAAAAGAGGTTAAAAATATTGAAAAGGCACGCGGCATACACAAAAATTTTCTCCATGTTTTCTGAAACCCACTTCTTGTTCACAGCCGAGTTTAAACCCTCATTAATATCTAGACCGGGGTCATAAGCGGTGTTTATCATGTCTTTACTGAGAAATCATGCCGTATTCAGCACGGACGAAGTATTTTTTTAATGAAGACTCGACTTTCAGTTAAACATTCATCATGATGCCGGCTATTCACGTTTTGGAGAGGATACCGCGTGAGTTCCATACCTAAGGAGTTATTTATTTAAAGGAGTAAGTATTATACCTAAAGTGGTCGTTGTTTTGGTGTCTGAAGTTTTTAAAAGTGAAAACTCAGTGGATGGTCGTCAATCGTGCTTCATACCTAAAGAAGAATAAACCCATTCACTCCAGACATGAACATTGATAGATAGGTATCTAAAACTAGTCAGATTCATATTATATCCAGCCGGACGATTCCGTAAAAATCTCACCGTGATATCATAAGTGAAGTGAGCTTGAAGTGAGCAGTGTCAGTAGTGTTAATCCCTAATGAAAGCTCACTCCACCCAAGTTTTCACGGTGAGGTGCTTACAGAATCGCACGGCAGAAGTTCGTTGCACTACAAGTTTCTAACTATCCACAATATCAGCAAAACAAAGCCCTAGTCTAGACTGTGGGTAATGATTCTAAATCACAGTTGAAACGGTTAGAACCGGCGACAATCTTCCAATTTTAAAACGCAGTACGTTCTATTCGAAATGCAAAACTCAAACTTCGAGTGGACTTCGAGTTTTTTTTTATATGTTAACTTACAATAAAATAAAATAAAAACAACTTCACTAAAAATGGACACTCGAAAAGAAAAGGATTTTTTACATTCTCTATAAGTCATGGGGAAAATATTTGAAATTTTATTTAATATTTTGTAGATGGAAGCGGATTGCCAACACTGTAACAAAATGTCTGCTACTGTCACCATGTAGTTTGAAACTAGTGGGAAAAGTTTTTTTTTTTCCTATTAACTTCGATACGAACAGCGCTACGCCAATTTAACCATGTAGGTATGTAGAAAGATTATAAAAAAAAAAAAAAACAATCGAATGCCTCTTTTAAGTACCTAGGTAGTTAAACGCCCTACCAAAAAGGATTTACCCCAAGCTGTCATTTTGCGTATGACAGCTTCTAACTGGCAACTGATGGGCCGGCCGTCCCGAAACTTTGCGTACGAGTCTGGATATCCTATCATATTCGCCCCTGTTTGTTCAACTATTTTAATATGAAACGTTATTTACTCAAATTATACTAATTAAAGTAGGTATACTTAGGGACCTACCTTGTGTAGATTCATTTTTTTAATTTAATATTTTGTAGATGGAGGAGTAATTTTTCGTTACCTAATTAAGTCAATACTCAATACTTTATTGCATTCCATATGTATTACAAAGGTGACATACAAGATAATAGTATCAATATGGACCCTGTCGGGCACAGCAAGATTAGGAGAGAGGAAGAGGGCTACGCAAGTCTTACGACTAATGCGTCGATAGTCCATGCAGTGGTCGCAAGCGCGAGTTCTGAACGTGTGGTTTGATTCCCAAGTCGAGCAGTTTTAGTTTTCCATCAGGTTGTTAGTAGCGGCCGGTCGATTTTACAATCATAATAATTTTTTTAATTTGTTGGCCGTATGTCATCACTTCCCAGAATTCGATCCTTATTAGCGACACTATCGAATGGCTTAATAATATAGTAAGCGTTTTTTTTTTTGCAAAATCAAGTGGTTCGATTCCTGGCTAGAAATACTGATTTTTTTCAAAAATCCAATTATGCAGCAGTGCGATTCTGTAACCATCTTACCGTGAAAACTTGGGTGAAGTGAGCGTGGAGCGAGCTGTCAGTGTCATCCCACGTGATACTAGGGATTGACCAAGCATACATTTACAATCATAATCGAGATCTAAAAAATATTTTTTAAGCTAATTCTACTGACCATTTTATATAATTTCAAAGCTAGTATTTTAGTTGTAAAAACATTACTATCTTGTGGGGTTTTAATCTAGGACAAAAAAAGAAAAGACTAAGTAATTTAAGACTAAGTTTCTGTTTTGCTATTTAGTAACGTTTTCACAACTAAAATACTAGTTTTGTAATTATATAAAATGATCAGTAGAATTAGCATAAAAAATATTATTAAAATCTCGATTATGAGTGTAAATGTTTGCTTAGTCAATCCCTAACATCAGTGGGATGACACTGACAGCTCACTCCACGCAAGTTTTCACGGTGAGATTTTTGCAGAATCGACATGCAGTTTTAGTGTTCATCAAAATCGAGCCCGAGACTCCTTTGAGTGCTTTACGCTATTTCTCATAGTTTTGGATTTGGCCATCCACGCCCACTTGAAGAATGCACCCTATATAACAATGAGGGTTTTCACAAAAATTTACGCCACCAGTTGGCGCCACTTTGGCAAGAGGTCTTCCATTTCGGCAATTAATTTAAAATATATGATGACGTTCATCATTCGTTTCATTCATTCGTTTTTCATTCAGTCAGGACTAAAGAAAATATAGGCGCTTTGACACTTTTGACAGGTACTCGGACCTGACGTCTCAGTGCTGCCACCTAGTGAACGTCATTTCAGGAAACCCTCATTGCTTGCTGCAATTACAGTAAACACCAAAGCACGCAGCAAGCCAACAACATAACATTTAACTAAGAAACTTCATACAAACATTAAACATAGATTGGTGCCGATTATGTTGTTCACAAACTAAACTGAATTTAAGTTCAGTATATCTTTTTCTTTCTATGACATTAAGAAAAGGACAGAAGATAAATATTAGTTTAGTCCTGTCAAATCGAGACACTCCATAGACAAGTTTTATTAGACGTGATTACAAAATTGGCTACTAAAAATACGTCAATTTACGTCAGGCGCTCACTAATTTGACATCTGTAGCAATTGGTTTCATTTTGACAGTTTAACTACATTCATTGCGCTATTTACGTTGTTTAGCAGACATATTTTTCGAACATATGGAGCAGGGGATTAGCACATTTGATGTAATACTATTAACCAATAGATACAATATTGTTAATTGAATCAAAGCCTCTACTTCCATAGAACCGCCCACGTTAAGCCAGACTAGTAATTGGATCAAGTAATCCAGGTTCTTAAGTTCTAAGGTAAGTAGTTTCCAATACTATTGCTGGCTGTTTGGCTAATATCTAAATACAGATTGCTTTTACACCTGCAGTTTGAGACGCAATAAAACGTCAGTCCTATTTGATAGTCGTGGTTACGTAAGTAAGTAGTGAGGCTAGACGCAGATGGGCGTTTTTTATCGGTTTTCTTTTGATTTTCTTTTGTAGTTATAATAGAAGCAGAGGACCAACCCGATGTTTAACACAGCGTATTGACATTTACAATACCAGAGGTACAGTCCTTTCACCGTTATTTAACCTCTGTTTTTGCATCAGCGTTCAAATGACAGTGATCTTTATTCTCATTCGCATAAGGTTACTTTTGGGTTACTGCCACTGACAAGTCTGTCAAAATCATTGTAATATTTCGTAACAATATGGCTGATTAGGTTGCTGCTGTCAGAGGTTAAATAATTGTGAACGGACTGTACACTCTGACTAGTGCACTTCCAAACTAGAGACAAAACTGAATAATCGAGTGCCTGCAAGTATACTTACACCTTTCGAACCACAGGCGGACCACTGCTACTAACGCTGCCTGGCAACAGAAATAGGGTTAGTTTCCCTGTCTCTTTCAGAAGCCTCTATTGAAAATTGCAAGATGTAGGCAGTCCTTTTACAGGTATTTTACTAAACATCAACTTTATGGCAACGTGAATAAAGATCATTGGCGCCGATTCCGTAGTTCACAAACTAAACTAAATTTACAGTGCGTCTTTTTCTTTCTATTTCATTATGAAAAGGACAGATGATAAACATTAGTTTAGTCCTGTCAAATTAGTCAGCGCCTTCATTAAATTGACGTATTTTAGTAGCCATTTTTTTATCACGCCTAAACTTGTCTTAGAGTCTCTTAATTTGACGAAACTAAACTAATATTTATCTTCTGTCCTTTTCTTAATGAAATAGAAAGAAAAAGATGCACTGAACCTAAATTTAGTTTACATGAGCAGTAACTGTAAGAGACTGTAAGAGTTTGAAATGCGTGATGATAAGTCGATGAAAATTGTTCTGTTCTATTTTTCTCTATGCAAATTAGTGCAGATGTCATGACATGATGTCAATTATTGTCGTAACGATCACAGTCGGTAGTGTGCGCACACCACAGGTCCACAGTCTATGGGGTTATCTTGTCTTTAGTTTACGACAGCTCCGAGTCTACCTTTATGGGATGTGAGCAACGCGTTTTTATTGCGAACTTATGTTTATTGTCAGTAAATGTCGATAACTTCACGCTATCGTACACGTGTGCCGGGACACTATATACAACGTGTAACGTTAAATGCGCAAAACCTGAAAATAGTTTGATCAGAATAACTAGCAGAATTAATTGAGCCACTTTTTAATATAGGTCATATTTTTCAAAAAATCTTCATTCAAAACGTTGCCGTGTCTATTTATTAATAAGTCAAGCAAGCCAATGACAGCGCGGCGCAGCGGCCCGGTGATGACTCCTCCCTCGGTAAAGCGTCTTCGCAGACGCACGAAACGATCAGAATGGCCAGTAAAACCAAAACAGCACATAAAACCTTTGCAATTTTTTTAATGACTTATTTTCTCTCTGATATAAGTTAATTGAATTAAAAATCAGTAGGGGTGTCTGAGGTTTTGCGCATTTAACGTTACACATTGTATATACAGCGTGTAACGGAAGGGGGGTATCAACCCTGAAGGAGGTGAATGTGCTCATGAAACTCAAAAACTTTCCCCAAAGAACATAGGTCGAAATATGAAAAAAAAATTTGGCCCTCCCATAGTAAAGCAATCAGCTGGTACTTAGTCAGTTTTGTAAGTGAGGGCCAAATTTTTTTTTTCATATTTCGACCTAAGTTCTTTGGGGAAAGTTGTTGAGTTTCATGAGCACATTCACCTCCTTCAGGGTTGATACCCCCCTTCCGTTACACGCTGTATAGTTTTTAGCTGACTACGATGAATTTGAGATGGAACTTATTGAGGAACTTATGAGGGGCCCGTGGCTAAATAATAACAGCCGCACAGGTCGATCGATCAGGTTAAGCTACGCTTGCCGCGGTTGGTCTGTGGATGGGTGACCATCTTTACATACCGAGACCCTTCCGTGCCTCGGAAAGCACGTTAAGCCGTTGGTCCCGGCTGTCATTCGTAGATCTTTGACAGTCGTTACGGGTAGTCAGAAGCCCTAAATTCTGGCAGCCAGTCTTACCTAGGGGTATCGTATTACCCAGTAACTGGGTTGTGGAGGTCAGATAGGCAGTCGCTCCATATAAAATACTGGTATTCAGCTGCATCCGGTTAGACTGGAAGCCGATCCCAACACAGTTGGGAAAAGGCTAGGCAGATGATGATGAAACTTTAGAAACCTAGCAGACCTACTCATGAACCGAACTAATGACCTCTGCCTACGTACGACTCGCACAAGATCAACATTCAAAATATAAATCAACAACATTTAATCAACGAAATTTTGCTTATAAACGATGTAGATGTCTAGACCAGAGACAATGGCGCCGATTTCACAAACTAAACTAAATTTAAGTTCAGTCCATCTTTTTCTTTCTATTTCATTAAGAAAAGGACAGTAGTCCTTTCAAATTAGTCAGCGTCTGACCTAAAGTGACGTTAATTTTTTAATCACGTCTAAACGTATCTATGGAGTATCTAATTTGACAGGACTAAACTAATATTTATCTTCTGTCCTTTTCTTAATGAAAGAGAAAGAAAAAGATGCACTGAACTTAAATTTAGTTCAGTTTGTGAAGAACAGAATCGGCACCAATATTTAATTTTAACCTTCAAATAGGATATTAGAACAAGTTATAAGCAACTGATTAAATACTCTGTTCATCTCATCTACCTTAGGCCCGGCGCCCATTATCGGCATCGGCAAGGAAATAGCGTTGAAAAAAGCAGGAAAAATTCCCGTTTCTTTCCAATTCCGTTGTTTTTTTCAATGTTTCATTCGAAAATTTCAAGAAAATTTGTCAATATATATTTCATGTTTTTTTTTTCAATAAAACTGAAAAAAAACCGAAAAATATGAAAGAAACGGGAAACTTTCATGTTTTTTTTTATTCAAATCCGTTCTTACTATATTTAACTTAAGATATTCTATGCTTTATCTCTTTCCATAATAATACGTACTAATAAAATGGAATGTAGAATGAAAAAATATATCGGCGAGATAAGCGCGCCCACCCCCACTTTTGTGCATCTGTGTATTTCACCTATTAAAATATATTTCAATTTCAATAAAACTTGTTTTTTTCAACATTTCAAAACATCAAGCGAAACATTCGAAAGAATCCTGTTTCTTTCCAAAGGATACCTTCCGTCAATTTTTCTATGTAACATGCGAAAAAAACGGAAAAAAACCACAATTTGTTCTTTTTCGTGAAAAAAACAATTTGTTATTTTCGGCATTTTCAACGCTACAAGGAAAAGGATCCTTCGGCATCCTACATGCAAGCGCACACTATCGGCAATTATGCTTTGGCATGCTGCAACGTTCTTAGGGATGACGAGGCGTCCTTAAGGATGCCGCACCGTCCTGTAGCTTGCCGAAGCGTCTCAATATCGTATTTCTCAAACTATCCCCCGAGTGTTGCCTCGGCGCCGGCGGCGTACCGAAGGTTGCCGAAGAATGCCGAAGCATCCCGAAGCATTCTCAAGGCTGCCGATACACCAGCCTCAAGCATACCGAAGCGGTATTTTTGTTATTACGACCACATATCACGGAAATTTCTACTTTATTGCCATTGTGTTATAGTATATTGCTATTTGCCACCTAAAATCATCAGTCGTACCGATGCCGATGATGGGCGCCGGGCCTAACAGATTGTCAGAGTTCATATGACGAATAGCTTAAAACTTTCTTGGGAACAGTGATCCAGAATCGGAACAATTATGCTTAGGTCATTCAAATAATATAAAGAATCTGCCTGCAACCTCAAAGATCACCAATTTACCAGAAGATATCAGTCTAGAAAACCTTCAAAACAAAACCTTAATTTTCACAAACATAACTCTCAGCAAATTACCTCGGAACAAGCATACGTGTATAAATGAATACACGTTTCGTGTCTGTGAAAATATTTTCCTACATTTTGTTGTTGAGTTCAAATATCTCTCTGTTGGCAAATGAAATATGGAGCCAAGTGTGAGGGGCGAATGAGCGCCGAATACCGGCTTCGCAAAATTGGTACGGCAGATTGGTGCATATTTTTATAATGGGGAATATGTGTTGAAAACCGACAGTAGTTTGTATTTCTACGCGACTGCTCAAAAAAGTGTTATGTTTTCAGGGTTCATGTAGTATGTGTGTGAGTCTCAGAAATCTGGATCAGGACCGCATGATCAATTCTTTGACATATCAAAGCTCCTAAGTATTCATAATAACAAGAACCAATCAGTAGCATGGCTTGTCATTTCTCGAAACTTGGATCTGGATTTCCAGAAATCGAGTCACAGTCAGAAACATATTCAATTAAACACTGTCATGCGTGGCTTTAATTTAATAGATTTCCAGAAATCGGGACAGAAGTCATGCCAATATTAACACAGCCGGGACATTCAAGTCAGACGCACAGAACATGGACGTACGGATCTACCACCTAATAGCTACCTTCGTGTGTTGGCACAGTTGTGGGCAGACCCCGAGTCAGTCGGCTGCATTGTGGCGAATATACAATACGACCACAACTTAGTTATGCTCCGTAGGAAAAGGGAACGGAAACCTTAGCGAGTTCTCAAACGTTTTAGTAGAGATCGCTAGAAATGGTACTGAAAATTTAACATTATGGACCCTTTTTTCAGAAAAGAACTGGGAGTTGCTTTGTAAGGTCATTTATAAGTAACGTTACACAGAGAAAAGCAAGAAAACGTCTTAATTTTTTATTTGCAAGAGGGACAACGTTCCCAATAAATTGAGATAATTATTTGTTGGATGTTGTTGAACAACTTAAAGCGCTTATATTTAAAGCCTCGATGTTCGTTAATGAGGCCCTTTCAAAGTCCATCCTGTTGTTATACGCAGCAAATATCTATTCGAAAATAAATTGAACTTTGTATCGGAATAAATACCGCCAATTTGTACCTTTCAAGGAAGACCAACGTTCAAAATACCGCTTTAGCTTCTAAAATATTTATTGTAAACAAATGGTCGAAGTTAACCGCGCAACGAAACTTTTGATCAAACCACAATGGAGCTCTCCTTAACTTTTATGGCCCTTTTTCTTAAATAGAGATTATGGGGAACTTTGTAATACGGACATTCAACTTGCCGCATTATTCTTAAATGCGTTGTATTTTCCATGAAAGCCTTGGAAAATTTAATTTAATAGCCCACTTTGTTTCTTATGCGAAGTTCAAGGTGGTTGAAGATATTCCCGGGGCGTTTAAAAGTTGTATTCTTCCGCAGTTTTGAATGTTTTTGGTAACTTTTTCAATGATCATGCTTGGGAAACCGGAGACAATGCTTATAATTATAAGAATTATAATTCTTGTATTAATAATATTCATATTGCAATGAGTTGAACGGTTTCGTATAAAACTTCACAAACATTTTTAGCAAAACATGGTCCTCATTAGGCACATTATTATGTAATCTACCATCATATTCATTAATCATTTTCATAATTACGAAGTTTGGTAGATATATTAGTAAATAGCATTTGTTTTTATTTTCGGAAAAGATCACGTTTGTAGAATACTGCCGTGCGATTCTGTAACCATCTCACCGTGAAAACTTGCGTGAAGTGAGCGTGAGTCGTCAATAGTGTCAATCCCTAGCATCAGCATGACTCACAAGTCACAGCTCACTCTAAGCTCACTTCACCCTAGTTATCACGGTGAGATTTTTCCAGAATCGACTGGCTGGTGCTAAAACTTTTGACACATTTCTGACAGTAACAAACATTCCGACTCCCGTGCTCATGAGTGTGATATCCACATTACATAATATAGTTATATATGGACATAGATACGTAATATTATAGCGCAATACTTCCAAACAAGTCCTCTACAACAAAAGTGAATAAGTAAAATTTCTAAAACCATTCACATTCAAAACAGCATCCGAACAGAATGGCCGTCCGTTTGCAAAGGCATTCATTTAGTGAATAGTGTCGCGCTGAGATGCTTACGATAGCGGGCGGAGGAAGCTGCCCGTCTGGAATGTACGGGGGACGCAGATGTAATAGACGCGATGGAAATTGTAAGGGAGCACTGAAGAGCTTGCAGTTGATTCGTGACGTGCAGGGAGATGTATGGAGTCAACAGAAATTGGAAATAATTGGCGGCATCGTTCCTCTACGGTACCAAAACTACAAATTGTAGCACCTGTCTGTGATTTGTGATTATAAAGGTATTTCTCATTAATTTCAATTGCGAGAGTTCATTTTTCTTTAGCACTCATAAGTAAGTAATCATTCGTTACTGCTACTGTTAGCCTGAATCATCCATCACTATACATCACGTGCAATGGAGCGCAGTATTCTAGGCGTCAAATTGACAGACCATATTCGCATCACCACACTGCGCTGCAAAATACAGAGTACTGACGTTTCTCAAAAAGCCGCTTTACTGAAGTGGGACTGAGGTCGCCACGTCTGCCGTATGCCCAATGAGCTGTGGGCCAAAATAACCACTGCGCCCACAACACACTGACCCTAACACAGCTGGAAGGCGCCGTAGGAGACGGGACGAGCTGGAAAAAATAAACGACCAGTGGTCCTCCAGTACTTTTGATTAAGCTCTAAAGTGGACTTTGAGCTTAATCGAAAGAACTGGAAGTCTTGGCCTTTGCCCAGTAGTCTGGTGATGCAGGCTAACAGTACCTACTTACTAGTAATCATTCGTTGTACGTTTTCATTTATTTCGTTTTTTTTTTTATTCTTAGATATTTATGTTCAACATTATTTCTTCGCAGATTTTTATTACAAACTTTGCCTACATTTCCCTGCATTTTCCATGACTTCTTTAAAAGTGTGTGTAAGAGGCCGCTTCCAGTGTATAATTTTAAAGCCATGCAGTATTTTCCTGTGGCGTTAGGTGTTCACTATCTTAGCTCAGTCCTTCAACGTCGTGCTCTGTCAGATAAAGAGCTACCTCGATGATGTATGTATTACAACTGGTCACAATTGGGGCAGTGGGTATGATACGGTATATGTCTATGTATCACTATAGGCAGGAGTTTTTGGTGAAGTACAGACGCCAGCATATCAAGCTACTACAATCGGCCAAATTTCTTTAATGGATTTTCAACATTATCGCTAAAGTATAAGGTTCAAAGTTGATTGGGGAAATTTGACAGTTTCGAGTAACTTGATGCTTTAGCATGTTAGGTAGCAGAAGTGTTTGGGAGATTCCAGACATGATGTGATTAACCATGGAAGTATTTTTTGCCACGACATATAATATTTTTCACATCACAGCTGCAAGGGTAAATTGATTAGTCCTTTTTTTATTTTTATTTTTCTTGATGTCACATTACGCAAATGTAACGGAAAATGAGGACGTGGACGTTTTGGTTCGTTAATCGCGAACAAATAGAAGATAATGATCCATCTGGAGTAACTGCCGTTCTACATCAACTTGAGGTCACGGAAATGTGTTACCTACTTAAGTTTTAAAGAAAACCGGCCAAGTGCGAGTCAGATTCGCGCACGAAGGGTTCCGTACCATTATCTATAAAAACGGCAAAAAAATCACGTTTGTTGTATGGGAGCACCCTTAAATATTTATTTTATTCTGTTTTTTAGTATTTGTGGTTATAGCGGCAACAGAAATGCATCATTTCTGAAAATTTCAAGTGTCTAACTATCACGGTTCATGAGATACACAGCCTGTTGACAGACGGACGGACGGACGGACGTACGGACGGACGGATGGACAGCGGAGTCTTAGTAATAGGGTCCCGTTTTACCCTTTGGGTACGGAACTCTAAAAAACATCACTTTCCTACCGTTAAGTACCGATTTAAATATAAGTTCTACCGTCAAACATTCGTTTTTAACGAGTTGTATGTTTGCCTACTTTCTAAATGACCTATTATTAGGCTGAACAATAGAACTCTCTTTCGGCCTAGTCTTAGATATCCCACTTTATTTGGCGGCTTTACTCGTCATTTTCGCCAGATGTGTCTGTTTTGCTTATGCTAAGTGGAAGAAACCAAAAAGTAAGATGAACTCTAAATAAGTTTATCTTTTGTACAAATGCTTTGGTAATACGAGGATGTCTAAAATATAACAAACCGTTACAATTTTGAATTGAATATGACATTTAAATGAACTGTCACTCGGTGTTCCAAGTTCAAATGGAGTTTTGTGACTTAGGTGATGGATATGATAACATCGTTTTCGGAGAAATGTCAAAGTTTCGAGATATCAAATGATTCACTACAGTTAGGTACTTTACCTATATTTGCAAATAAAGCATTCCAATTCAATACAGTTAATATTGCTGCGAGCTGTATAGTATTTTTATCTCACGAAGCGATACGCGCTTTACTTGTGTTAAGCAAGCGTAAAAACTAGCGTTGAAAAAAGCAGGGAAAATTCCCGTTTCTTTTCAATTCCGTTGTTTTTTTCAATGTTTCATTCGAAAGTTTCAAGAATATTTGCCAGTATATATTTCATGTTTTTTTTTTTTTTCAATAAAATCGAAAAATATGAAAGAAACGTATTCTAGCTGTCAGTTGTATAAATAGTTTTATCAATTTACGTGCTAGTTCCGAAAGAAACATTGAAAAAAAAAAACAACGGAATTGGAAAGAAACGGGAATTTCCCCTGCTTTTTTCAATGCTAGTAAAAACACGCTGTGAATGTGCGCAGTGCGTGACGACGAGTAACGTCAGCTTCAGCACATAACGCACACACGCTCACACACACTAACACTCCCGTCATAGCCATTGTCTAGGACCGTACCCAGAGCTCCGCGCGCTTACACACACATTCACAACATCTTTGTACACTAGTAACAAGTAAAGCGCGTGTCACTTCGTGGGACCAAAATGCTGTAAGTGATTTAATTTGCGAAATGAAATTCATGATCTACGTATGTATTTCATGAGGAATGCTTGTAAATTAATATTGTGGACGCATAACACCACTGAGCGCGGTATTCAACGGTTTTATTAATGAAATACTGGAGTAGATCTCCATGAATGTATTTATTTATTTAAACTTTTCGCACAGAAGGTACAGACGCCAGCACATCAAGCTACCCGAAACTGTCAGATTTTCCCAATCAACTTTGAACCTTATGCTTTAGTTATAAAGTTGAAAATCTATTAAAGAAATCTGACAGATTGTAGTAGCTTGATGTGCTGGCGTCTGTACAAAGGCGGACGTAATGCCTTAGGCATTCTCTACCAGTCAACCAAGGATGGTGAAGAGATACTGATATGTTTTCAACATTCGCAGAATTTACTAATTCAAGCTTTAATAGTGGTGCACTGATAAACGTAGAATATAATTAGGTAATTCTGTCATTCAATGACAGCAGATAAAATGCGTTTAATAAATTGTTAGCTTATTTTTCTGCTGATTTTCTAGAAACCGGGCGTGGGAAGTTCCGATGCACTTGGACAGCCGGACCGCAAAGCTACCGACACGGTTGGTTGTCATCGAAGGTATAAAAAAAAACGGCCTTTTTTTTTGTTGTAATGTTACTACCTTACGGTTTTCGGATTTTTTCCTTTACTTGTGTTACATGACATTGCTTCTTGCCAAATTTCATGATTCTAAGTCAACGGGAAGTACCCTATGGATTTTGATTTCGGAACATAAACGCCCGTATCTTTTGATTGCGTTGATATAGAAGTTTGATTTTTTCACTGCTTCAAGGGATTGCAGCCTTGAGTATTTGATATTAATTTCAACTTGATAACTCCACGCGTTCCTGAGAAAAAGTGTCTTGACTGACGGATAGACGGACAACGAAGTATAGGGTTCCGTTTTTCCTTTTGAGGTACGAAACCCTAAAAAAGGAAAGAAGTTAGCGATTGTGAGTGACCAATAGTTGTCATATTGATTAAGATGATGCAGAACCAACATAAGAATGAGAAACTGTGTTAAATTTCGCTTCATCACTGCCGAGCTTTTTCCCAACTATGTTAAGGTCGGCTTACAGTCTAACCGGATGCAGCTGAATACTAGTATTTTATATGGAGCGACAGCCTATCTGACCTCCACAACCCAGTTACTGGGTAATGCGATACCCCTTAGCTTTCCAAGGGGTGACTTCAACTGGTTGTCAGTCTGTAGGGCTTCTAACTACCCAATGGGCAAAGGGCTAATGACTGTCAAAGATCTTACTTTCCTGGGCACGGAAGGGTCTTGATATGTAATAGATCGATGGTCATCCACGGACCGACCTTGAAAAGTGTAGCTCAACCTTCGATCGACACCGTGCGGCTGTTATTATTTGGCCACGAGTCTCACTCTCATTTTACTTATTCCAAATCAAAATTGCTCCCAAATCTTATTTCCAACTCCCTCGGTTTGTTTCGCTTCGTTCAACATTTGTTTCTACAAGTTGTTAACAGTGCCAGCCCAGAGGGAGATAGTACATTGTATTTCGTTACTAACTTTTATCACTAGCTGACAAGTGACAACTAACTTAAGTCTGGCAAAACGAATTATTAGTTCCCAACTTTAAGTGAGAAGATTTTCAGAAGAACAAAGTTAGATTTTTTGAGTATTACGCAGGGGATAGCAATAGTATTTGTAGTTTTTATCGGTTTGATAGAACTGTTTCATTATTGTTTAAGGATTATTGAGTAACGAATGTCAACTGTTGAGGCTATTGTTGGCCAAGAAATAAGTACTGATTCTGCAAAATAGTACGAGTTTTCAGAAAATTCTGAAAGCAGCAATTTCTTTCATTATGTTCTGATAGATACTTCAGCCGGTCGATTCTGTAAAAATCTCACCGTGAATTCTTAAGTGAAGAGAGCACTTAATAGTGTTAATCCCTAGCGAATGACAGCTCACTCCACGCTCACTTCACCTAAGTTCTCACGGTGTTTTTACAGAATAGCACTGCTGGATCCAATTTACTTACATTTTTTTCTGTTAGTAGAATTAATTATATTTTTCCTTTTGAAAATGAAACCGAGCGAAATAAATTATGCCAATAAATCCAAATGCTATCTATTAATGTGACCTACTTCTTTTTTATAATTCATCCAAAACTAATTCTGAAATAACAAGCGCTTCCTTGCTACGGGCCTTTCAATAATTATTTTGGTCACGCTTATACGAATGTAGGTATTTACGCGTTATTTTTATTGGGGCCGACCTGAAAACGAAACTGAGCTTATTTCATTTACATTTATTATAAACATGATAAAATTAAAGTTGTTCGATTAACAATATAACCTGCAGTGCGATTCTGTAACTATCTCACCGTGAAAACTTAGGTGAAGTGAGCGTGGAGTGAGCTTTCAGTGTGATCCCACCTGACAGTAGGGATTGATCAAGCATACATTTACAATCATAATCGAGATTATAATAATATTTTCTATGCTAATCCTATTGATCATTCTATATAAATAAATTTCAAAGCTAGTATTTAATAATATAATAATAATAATATTCCACAACTTTCACACAACGCCATCTAGTCCCAAACTAAGCAGAGCTTGTGCTATGAGTACTAGACAACTGATAAACATACATATATATTTCTAAATACATACATATTATAGATAAATTAAATTGTCAAAATATTACTATTTTGTGGGGTTTTAATCTAGGAAAAAAAGAGTAAAAATAAAACAAGGTTGATATTCTACTAAGTTTCTATTTTGCTATTTTATTTTAAAATCCCACATAATAGTAATGTTTTGACAGCTAAAATACTAGTTTTGAAATTATATAACATGATCAATAGAATTAGCATACAAAATATTATTAAAATATCGATCATGATTGTAAATGTTTGCTTGGTCAATCCCTTGCATCAGTGGGATGACACTGACAGCTCACTCCACGCAAGTTTACACGGTGAGATTTTTACAGAATCGTCATGCTGGTTTGGATTTAGCTGCGTCCAGCGGTTTCACTCTCATAAGTCTCGATTCCCTGGGAATATAGGTATAAAAAGTAGGATATAAAGGGTATGGCCAATCTCGGCTTAACGTGGACAAGCTGTTCAGTAAAAAGTATTTCATCAAATAAATATAATTAATTCTAAAATAAATATTTTTGCAAACCTCGTCGCAGGAAAGTCTTCTGCAAAAAAACTTGTATTAAAAGTATTCACGCTGATTGCACGCAGAAAGCAACGCCATTTTTTGGTTACAGGCTCTCGGTGACTTAGGTTCTGGGTTACCACGTAAAAAAGTTATGACATTTCAGATTTTATTCGATAAAAAATCGATTCCTAGTATTTGAGTAAAAAATGTGGATCTTTCTTGAGCACCTTTACTACATAAGTGATTTGGGCCATTTTTTATTCTTATTTATCTGTGATTAGACGAAAACAATCAAAATATTTATATTTCTCTATGTAAATCAATTTACATCTGATTATGGACTCGATTATCAAATCCTTACATCGATATTTATTAAACATATATTATTTTTTATTACTTGGCAGCACCAACTGCATCGTCTGTCAACAACGAGGTCAACGAAAAAAAACTATTCGCTTTGCTTCTTTCTTTGGTGTTGTGAATGTTGTCTTGTTTTTTGTTCGAGCGTTTGTTTTTGTTATAATGAACTCCGATACCGCACCTTAACCCGGCCTTACTTTTGGACACCGAATCTGTTTCTAAGGTCGCCTCTGGCATTATTTTGGACATTGAACCTGCTGTAAACGACAATCTTGGCACAAACTCGGACACTCCTGCGCATCGTCTTGTTTCCTCGCATGGGAATGAGGATTATGAGGAAGAACTGCGATGTGTTAATTGTGGCATCTATATTACGCATCGAAGAAGACGTACTCTGGAGCTCGTTGAAATACAATCAACTATTCGACAATGGACTGCTCCTCAAATCGTAAGTCTATTTTCAAAACTCAAACAGGTCTAATACAAATAGGTTTTCACAAACTCTATTACTATTTCAGTAAGTACTTATATAAAAAAATAGCCCAGACTAGAAAGACCGACATTGATTGACTTGAGAAGCATCTGAAACAAACTCAGTTGTCTTGTTTAATATAATTTCTGTTTCTGAATGTTTTTGAGATAGTATTATGTCTATTGTAACAAACTGCATTTATAAATATTTGTCTTATTTACAGGTTACAGCCCATAGCTTGGTCTGTCATTCATGCTGGATGTTGGCATTTAATTACTCATCAGACAAAGAAAATGAACAAAGCACAAGTAGTGGTAATTGTCGATAACCATTTGTCAACTGTCATTGTTCTGTATTACGTACCAGATCCCATGTTATGCATGCAAATACAGAAAGAGAAATGCACATAAGAAATGTGATTAGCGAGTGGATAGCACCACGCAGGTGAGCACAGATTAACTTTTATGTGTAATGGACAGGTTATATTATTTAGGGCTTGTGGCTAAGTAATAACAGCTGCACGGGTTGATCGATCAGGTTTAGCTGCGCTTGCCGCGGTTAGTGCGTAGATGGGTGACCGCCTATACATACCAAGACCCCTCCATGTCTTGGAAAGCATGTTAAGGCATTGGTCATGGCTGTAATTTGTGTAACTTTCACAGTCATTACAGGTCATTAGAAACCTGAAAGTCTGACAACCAGCCTCACCAAGGGGTACTGTATTACCCAGTAACTGGGTTGTGGAGGTCTGATACATAGTCAATCCGTGTAAAATACTGGTATTCAGCTGCATCCAGTTGAGACTGGAAGCTGACCCCAGCATAGTTGTAAAAGGCTAAGCTGATGATGGATAGGATATATTATTTGAAATTAACTTAATTATGTGTATAGAAAGAAGTAATTTTTATATATTGAAATGCCACTAACTTAGAATTATTTTGTTTAGGTTCATGGATCCGTGTTGGCAGTGAGCTGACAGAGTTCCCGTTCTTGCTCCAGTAGCTGTTAAAGTACCAGCAGCAGCAGCATCAACAGAAACCATTAACATACCGGATTATTCATGAGCACCAGATACACAAAGCCATTGTTTTTCAGATTCAGATTAAAACCATTATGTGAAATAATAGCTGCTTGTTTTATTTTATCCACTAATATTCCCCTAAAATGTAACCATTGCACAAATGACTGACAGGCCTGTTGGTCTAGTGGTCAGTGGCCCTGACTGCTATGCGCAAGGTCGTGGGTTCGATTCCCACTCAGGACAAATGTTTGTGTGATGAGCACGATCATTTGTTCTTTGTCTGGTTGTAATTTATCTATGATATGTATGTACTTAGAGAGGGGCCCGTGGCTAAATAAAAACAGCCGCACAGGTCGATCGATCAGGTTAAGCTACGCTTGCCGCGGTTGGTCTGTGGATGGGTGACCGTCTTTACATACCGAGACCCCTCCGTGCCTCGGAAAGCACGTTAAGCCGTTGGTCCCGGCTGTCATTCGTAGATCTTTGACAGTCGTTACGGGTACTCAGAAGCCCGAAAGTCTGACAACCAGTCTTACCTAGGGGTATCGTATTACCCAGTAACTGGGTTGTGGAGGTCAGATACGCAGTCTCCATGTAAAATACTGGTATTGAGCTGCATCCGGTTAGACTGGAAGCCGACCCCAACATAGTTGGGAAAAGGCTAGGCAGATGATGATGCATGTATTTAGAAAAATATATGTATGTTTACCAGTTGTCTAGTACTCATAGCACAAGCTCTGCTTAGTTTGGGACTAGATGGCGTTGTGTGAAAGTAGTGGAATATTATTATTATTATTATTAAATATATAACGAGAATAATTTATAATAGAAAAGAAACACTCATTTTTACTATTTTTATTATTAATTTGTAAAATACATACTGTTATTAGATGTTGATTGTGATCTTGTCGCTGAGAACAGCGACAAGAACACAATATTGCACATGCTAAATATGGTACATTTTTCAAACTTCCTGCAACTTTATTATAATATTTCGTTTCTACTAGGAATGAAATATTAAAAACGCAACTTATTTATTATAATACTTACTGTCCACGTCAAGCCAGAGCACCCTAACAAACTGAGCCATTCCCTTTCGTTCTTAACTTAGGTCATCAGTGTATTTGAGAATGTTGGTCCATCTGTTATTGGCAACTGTATAAGCCCATGACTGTTATCTACTGTTATTTGATATTTTGTATACAGAAGCTATTGGTACATTTATAAATAATTAATAAAAAGATGTCCTAATCCAGGCATGACCTGGACGAGGACATCTATTTATCCTACTTTATCTTAGTCTACCCATGTGCCAAATTTCATCCAAATCCGTTTTTTAGCGTGAAAGTAAACATACAAATAATCAAATGTTTTTCTTTATAATATTTGTTTAGAATAGTAAAGTCTGTGTTGTGGCTATGACGTAATTTCTAAATACAAACCGCCAAAGCTTATAAGACCTATTAAACGCACCTAGGTTCTTAATTAATCGGCAGCGAGGCAATTAGCAAGTTGTGTCAACGAGGCACAGTGATTCGCTAGTGTACATTACAAGGTGCCAACATGGTTCAGGCTGGCCCTGTGTTACACAAATTCAAACGTGGACGCTCAACTATGTTGGCCGAGGTTAGACTAAATTTGAAGCTGCTTAAATCACGGTTACTGAGTTAATTAAAAAAATTCGGTAGGTGTCCAGACAGACAATTTTATCGGTATTAACTGAAAAATAGTAGGTTCGAACCTAAGACCGACCTTTTATTGAACCTGCCGTGCGTTTCTGTAACCATCTCACCGTGAAAGCTTGGGTGAAGTGAACGTGGAGTGAGCTGTCATTCGCTAGGGATTAACTCTATTAAGTGCTCACTTAACTTATGATTTCACGGTGAGATTTTTACAGAATCGACCGGCTGGAATCGATTTTGAATAAACTGACTTTTTTGGTTGCCAATAAAAATTTAATTTCAAAATAAAACGTTTTCTTTTCTTAAGTTATTAAAGGCATTTTGAAACATTTGTCGTGCAAATCAGCCAGAGCCTTTACTATGTTTTATTACAAATGCAATGTTTTAAGCCTCTTTGCTTGGAAATAGTCTGTTCTAAGCAAAATCCAGACGCACACTTTAGGAGATGTACGAACAAAAGGTTTGATTTCAGTGAATGTTAATGGGTTGAGAAAATAGAAACTATTTCATGAATAAAACGCAAGATAACGATTTAGTTATTAACTATAGAACTTCTTAAGCTTTAGTAGAAAATTTGAAAGTAATATTCTGGCAGAGAGTTAAATCTGTGAGGATCTTCGAATTCACAAATTTCATAGATTTGAAACAGGCGTCTGGAGTTTCGAATCTGTGCGTTAATAGGTTATACTCCTTAGAAAAGAACTTTATCTTAATGTCTCATAGGATTTAATCATAATTTATCCTATTCACTTTCAGACCGTTTACATTGCGTTAGCAAAAAGGTTTTTCTGAAAAGGGGCGTATTTCTTTAAACAGGGAGGCATTCAATGCAGTTCATTGCCCTTTCCAGCAACTAATTCTCCTTGTGTCTTTAGCACAAGCATAAGCATAATCAGCCTATATCTAACGTTCCCACTGCTGGGACACAGACCTCCTCTCTGAGTGAGGGAACAGCCCGTAAGCCACCACGAGGGCCCACGAGGGCCCAGCAGCTTGGGGGAGGGGGGGGGGGGGGCAGGCCCAGTGCGGGTTGGTAGACGTCACGTCTTCGAATTTTTGGTTCTAGGACATATCAGTTTCCTCACGATATTTTCTTTTACCGTTTTGTGTACTTCCCAAATAATCTCCGACAAAACGTACCACCTATGCGTGGGTTTAGTTGAAGCGTGCACGTGTTTGTATACATTTCCTGTGACATTAACAATATTAATATCTACCTCACCGAAGCATTGCTAGTAACAACAGATCCAGTTCTCATTTCCGTACACGATGTACTACAAGTATGTTCATTAGCGTCGTGGCGCGGACACACATCGGGTATTCATGGCGCTGTTTATTGCGGAGAGATGCTATTCATCAGCAACTGAAATGGGAACATGAGATTGTTGAAGACTTCTATTGAAATTGAAACTGTAATGAAATAAAGCTTTGAAATGTGGACGGGGTTGTTTTTATGTTTATCGCAAAATATAATTTTGGACCTAAATATTTAGGTATATTATTTTGTAGTTATTAAATATAATAACTACAAAATAAAATTACTAATACTACGACTAAATTATAAAAAGAATTGTAATTCAATATTGTTTGAAAAAGATGTATAAATTAAATTAACATATTATATAAATAAAAAAATAACCTATTTATTTATTTTACCATTTACGTACACACGTTATGTAAACAGACAAGGAAAAAAAAAACAGAACAGAAAAATAGGTAGAAAGTTAGGAATGTAAAACTAGTAATTTCATAAGAAATCTCTTCCAGCATACCTGGGATAGGACAATAGATAGAGAGATGTAGACAGCGTGTGTAAAGGAGACTAAAAAGAAATTCACTTAATAAAACTAAATGAGAATAAACTTACATACATACAAATAAACATACTAAAATAAAATAAAAAATAAATATCACTAGAATGTTAATAATTAAGTATAACGTAATTAAAATAAAAAATAGTGTATGTATTTTTTATTTTAATTAAGTTAGTTAAGTTTAAAGTATAACTCATTTATTATGTAGGAATTTTAAACACTACACGATTGTCAAAATCAGTTAAAAATATCCATAGTTTATGCATACGTAACCTCCCAAAAACATGTCATAAGGCTGATTATTATATTTCTGTTGGTTTCCACCCTCTAAATGATTGTTGCTGCACATCATATGCTGGTATAACACCCCCTCTCCATTGTAGATTCTAAACCATTATATAGTTCAGTGAACAGTGTTATCAAACTGCGTTCGATCGCAAACTGTGCCAGTGTTTCCTCCAGTGTAAAGTGGCTATGACGTCACGGGCGGCCATTATCTACCTAGCGGCTATCATCATTTAGTTAGTGTATCTCGGTTACATCGGCTTGTAGGGCTGGGGGGAGGTCCACGTTTTAGGGCTTCGTACTAAGGGCCAAATTGGAACAATCACGGGGAGAATTTGGAGTCTGTCTGTACAGATATGTCAGGATCGATTGTTCTCAGTTCTATCGACTGTAGTAATTTGCCATAAATAAGATGGTATGAATATTATTGTACTTATTTTCATCACTGTAAAGAGTCATCATCTGCCTAGCCTTTTCCCAACTGTGTTGGGGTCGGCTTCCAGTCTAACCGGATGCAGCTGAATACCAGTATTTTACATGGAGCGACTGCCTATCTGACCTCCACAACCCAGTTACTGGGTAATACGATACCCCTAGGTAAGACTGGTTGTCAGACTTTCGAGCTTCTGACTACCCGTAACGACTGTCAAAGATCTACGAATGACAGCCGGGACCAACAGCTTAACGTGTTTTTCGATGCACGGAGGGGTCTCGGTATGTAAAGATGGTCACCCATCCACAGATCAACCGCGGCAAGCGTAGCTTAACCTGATCGATCGACCTGTGCGGCTGTTATTATTTAGCCACGGGTCCCTCTCATCACTGTAAAGAGTAATATAATATAATTATGTGCACAGTGCAAAATAAGTACCAAATGCATTATATTCTATACGAAATTAGGAACACAAATTGAGTTTTTGGCAAAAGATATAAGAATGCAAAACGTGATAAAGGCGTGTTCCTACTCAGAGAATTGTTAAGATGAAGATAATGATTCATATCATCTCAGAGTGGCCCAAGGCATACAACCAAGATTCGGGAAATCTCATCCAAGTTTATTGTAAAACTTTTACAGCACATTCAATTCATATTCATGATTGTTTACGGTACTTTACGGTATAAGGTACAGAGAGCTCCGCAAAAAATAATCTTGTGATTTTGCATAATATTATTGTTGGCCATCCTTACTTTTTCGAAAATAGAATCGTTCCTGCAGTTATTTCATTATGTTACTTATTTCTGATTTTGTATCACTGTCAAAATCACAGTCATCTTTATCGTCGTTACTATAAGGTTGCTGCTAATCATCATCTGACTAGCCTTTCCCAACTATGCAACTATGGAGTCAGCTTCCAGTCTAACCGGATGCAGCTGAATACCAGTATTTTACATAGAGCGACTGCCTATCTGACTTTCACAACCCAGTTACTTGGTAATACTGGTTGTCAGATTTAGAAAAGAAAAGAAAGAAAAAATGTTTAAATTCTGCACAAACAAAACGCACGTTACAAAAAAAAGACCTAAAATATACACATACAACGTAGTCAAAAGCCTCGTACTCAAGCTAGCACAACAAACACAAACAAGACGCAAGCTAGCTAGCTTGTACTATAAGGTTGCTGCCGTCAGACGTAAAATAACCGGGAAAGAACTGTATTTTCCAAAACGGAAGGATGGCAGTATGGCAACCTGACACTAATTTTATACAAATGACTGTCAAATTGACACTTACTTGGAACGGTTTTTTCCAAACTCAATGACGTCTTCATTTAATTTCAGTTAGTATTTCGCATTTTCCCATATCACCAGCCCTAACACAAATACTGTGTCGGTAACAGGATGTGCGAAGTAACAACTTTTGTGTTGACCTCTGCCAACTAGTAATAGCAGAGTTTTAGAGTTTCAACCCTATAGGGTTCAAACTCAACTTTGTTATAACAAAGTTTGTCAATGTCCGCGGTCACCGCTTATCGGTACAAATCTGAATAAAACTGTTTGGGGGGTGTTTATCATCCTTTTTGATTGATGACCCCATTATTTGGTAACTTTTTGAGCAGCAATTTTGAGCAATGCGACTATACGCTATGTCATCATAACATTAGAGATAAAAAAAAATCAAATATTCGCTAGACAGTGAATGTATCGAACGGGAAAAATATAAATAAATTCTAAAATAACACTGCAAAAAATTGTTACAGTTGTTGTTAGTGTACACCATTTTATACGAGGTATTTCTTCTGGCTCGTTAAAAGATAAAAAAATCCCAATATAGAAGTCCACTATGTTTTATTAAATAATAAGGGATCAGGCAAAAACTTGCCAAAGTAAGTTGAAAATATGTTTTAATTAAACTGACATGCAAAACAACAGGCACGCAGAAATTCATTTGGTGACTCTCTTTGCGACACTAGCTAATGTGTCGTCTAATAGTCTTTTAAACATGTAAGAATATTACAACGTGTAACGTTAAATGCGCAAAACCTCAGACACCCCAACTGATTTTTAATTCAATTGACCTATTTCAGAGAGAAAATAAGTCATTAAAAAAATTGTAAAGGTTTTATGTGCTGTTTTAGTTTTACTGACCATTCTGATCGTTTCTTTACGCTTTATCGAGGGAGGAGTCGTCACCGGGCCGCTGCGCTGCGCTGATGTTGGCTTGCTTGACCTATTAATAAATAGACGCGGCAACGTTTTTAATGAAGATTTTTTGAAAAATGTGACCTATTTTAAAAAGTGATTCAATTAATTCTGCTCATTATTCTGATCAAACTATTTTCAGGTTTTGCGCATTTAACGTTACACGTTGTTTATGCTTTGAGACACGTGTAAAAATCGAAGTAGTACCTATCTAATTTCATTAAGGCGTGTGTTTTGCAAATCGGTAATTTTACGCCATAAGATGTGGGAACTAATTAAAAGCTGTACGTCTAGCTTACTAAATTAGTGAGCGGTACCTCAATGTATATTCTCCTTTGTCATCGTGATTTCCCGCGTCATAGTATACTGAAATATTGTATACTTACTAATTAATTACAAAGTCAAATCTCTCGTAAGTAGTGATTTTCATTTTGTCAAAATAATTTTAATAGATGGATGTTGATATGGGAACTATAGTATTGGAAATGTAACGACTAATAAGTCGTTTGAATAAATTACTCACATTTGAATGCTCTTTCTTCAGTCTCGACTTTATATTTGGAGCGAACGACGAGCCTGGATATCCTAGTCCCTATTTACATATTCGCCTCTGTTTGTTCAACTATTTTAATTTGAAACGTTTGCTTAGTCTAATTATTCTTAGCATAATAAACATTCTGGGACATAGGCCTCTTCTCGGTGAGAGGGAGTGGGCCGTAATCCACCACGCGGGTCTAGTGCGGGTTGGTCGATGTCACATTTATTCGAACTTTTGGTTCTAGGACATGCCGGTTGCCTCACGATGTTTTCCTTCCGTTCCGTCCGCTTTGAGAGCAGAGGTGATGAAATAATTAACACAAACAGTCCGGGTTCGAACCTACGACCTACAACTCGTAAGTCGCGACCGTTACCACTGGGCCACCACTGCTCGCAACCGTAGCAAATATGGCTTTACTGAATTCTAATAATTACAGTCAGATAAACTTTAAAATTAATTAAGCGTACCTAAGAAAAGTAAGCCCAGTTTATAACAGAAAAATATTTCACAAACAAAAATACTTTGTCACATAGCTTCTAGGGGTAGGGATCAATAGGCAAAAGTATTTTCAAAAAGAATTTGCGCGATACATTCACTAAACCGCTTCTTTTTATACCTACTAGAATCAACACTATCCTTGAGAATTTCTATAAAAAAATCACGAAATAAAATACGCTGACATTTTTTCCACGATATTTCCACAGGTCCATTGTTTACTTGAACTTTTATTCTCAGAATATTATTTTCGTTATTCTTATTTCAAACATGAATTTTGCACTTACCACAGATTAGAGATTAAAAAAGAAAATGTTTAAGCTCAGAGTTTAAAAAGGTTTAGGTAAAAGTTTTTATGCGACACAAAAAAGAAGCAGTGTAGCAGGAAGTTGGCAGAAAAAAAAAATACAAAATTACAAAATAAAAAATGTTAAAAGAAGAAGAATAATTAATTAAGAAGAAGATTAATTTTAAAAGTGTATTCTATTAATTTGTAACCTAATTTTATGCAAGCATATTTAATTTATAAGTTAGAGACTTTATCCATTTCAAGGGATGAAATAACGCAATAAACGTGGCCTACTGTGTCCAAACCGTAATAATAATATTAAATAACCGTCATAGATATGCACCGTCGAAACGAAAAGAAGAATGGTGCAAGTCTAATTAAAAACATCTACTTCCGTCCTTTGTCTTTTCAGCAGAGTCCTTTTTTGGCAGTTAAATCGAAAATTTTAATGTTCCTGAAACCACACACAATGAGTAGGTAGGTAAGCATAACGCGAATGCTCGAATCCGGGAATATTTTGCGTTAATGGTTTATTTAATTCCTTCCTTTAACGCCCATTTTATAATATTCCCAGAGGAACCCCTGTCCCATCCTTTGTTTCCAGAATTATATTTACGATGCGGTTCGCTGTGTTTACATAAACATTACATCACATAAATGTTAAGTACATTTACGTAAGTAGCTCTAATTTGTTACCGGTTGTACAATCTACCTACATACATGCAGTAAGTAAGCTTCTTTTGTCTGTGACTCTTCACTACATAGTATAAAACAAAGTCGCTTCCCTGTCTGTCTGTCCCTATATATGCTTAGATCTTTAAAACTACGCAACGGCTTTTGATGCGGTTTTTTTTAATAGATAGAGTGATTCAAGAGGAAGGTTTATATGTATAATACATGCATAATATAGTAGAGAAACACTGATAAATTTAGAGATTTCTAAAGTAATGTCGTAAATAAACACATTTTTTTGCGCTTACATTGTAAACGCTGGCTGAACCCGTCGAGATAGATCAAAATAATGTACTACAGTATTGTACACCTTAAAAAGGTCTACAAAAAAGTCCGCGATGGTATATGTCTATCTCTTAGGGATAACCCACAATAACCATTTTTTATCCTATACTTTTTACGAGAAATAATGGCTCTAAAATTATCAGTGTTTCTCCATTGCACCCGTGCGAAGCCGGGGCGGGTCGCTAGTAAAAAATAAATGAAACATAACAGACAAGGTCATAGGACCTTGTTTGTTACGTTACATTAAATTTTCATAGATGTAACACGTACGCAAACAGTGTGCACATAGTACACATTGCGTAATGCGTATGTGTTCCATCTGCTGTGTTCTTTACAAAATAATGAGCTCTCAACCTGTCCCGATTTTTTAAAAATTATAACTAAAGCAAATTGGATAATCGGATACACGAAGACATGTCATTCTCGTAGCTTTACAAAGGGGTTTGAAGATCCGTGGCATACGGTTGCGCCGTTTTGAATTTTTTTTCCAAAAGCGGCCACGCATGAAGCCTATGTAAATCCATAGCTGACATCAATGCAAACAGAAAACATAATGAAACCAAACCTCGTAAAGTGTCACGTCTCTGAGATACCTATTTTCGTTCAAAGTTTTAATTTTATTTAATTAAAATAAGCTCAGTTTCGTTTTAAGGTCGGTCTCTATAAAGATAGCGTGTAAGTACTTACATTCGTTTAAACGTGACCAAAATAAACATTGAAAGGCCCGTAGCAAGGAAACGCTTGTTATTTCAGAATTAGTTTTGGATAAATTATAAAAAAGAAATAGGTTACATAAATAAATAGGATTTGGATTTATTGGCACAAAACGTATTTCGTTCGGTTTTGTTCTCGAAAGGAAAAATAATTAATTCTACTTACAGGAAAAATGTTAAGTCAATTGGATCGTGAAGTATTTTCCAGGACATTATGAATGAAATTCCTGCTTTCACAATATTCTGAAAACTCGTACTATTTTGCAGAATCAGCACCTATTTCTTGGCCAACAATAGCTTCAACAGTTTACATTGGTTACTCAATAATCCTTAAATAATAATAAGAAAGTTTTATCAAACCGATAAAAACTACAAACACTACTGCTATCCCCTGTGTAATACTCAAAAAATCTAACTTTGTTCTTCCGAAAATCTTCTCACTTAAAGTTGGAAACTAATAATTCGTTTTGTCAGACTTAAGTTAGTGGTCACTTGTCACTTGTTGTGTGTGCATACTTTTATAAGTTAGTAACAAAATAAAATGTACTCCCTGAGGGCTGGAACTGTTAACAACTTGTAGGGACAAATGTTTAACAAAGCGAAAGTAACTGAGCAAGTTGGGAATAAGATTTGGGAGCAATTTTGAATTAGTAAAATGTGTAACACAGTTTTTCAATTGTTAGGTTGGTTCTGTATCATCTTAACAAAGATAGAAGAGAACTATTGGCCGCACACAAACCCTAACTTCTTTACTTTTTGTTATAACTACGGATGACAAACTAGCAGTGTTGGTAGCTCTGCACTCTGACTGACCAAGTGCATCGGATTTATCTTCCTGCGGTGCCTAAATAGACGTACGATTTCGGGGAAATCAACACAAAAATCAGTTAACAAATTATCAAGCGCATGTCAACTGCTGTGATTGGTGGACTGAATTATCAACAGCCAATGAGATCACTTAATGACATGAGTTTATTTTGACATGTCGTTGACTTTCGTTTGAATGCGGGCTGCTTTCAAACCCTATAGTCACTTCCCGTGCCGACCATACCAATAAGCGAGGCGAAATCCATCATATGATGAAATAATTTTTATTTCTGTAAATTAAAATAATAAGTAAGCAAATAACAACTAATACTTAATTAATTAATAAAAAATAAAAAAAAATCCTAACTTAACTAAAACTACACACAAATTAAAATATAGCATCGAAAAATTCATCCGCATCGCTGTCGACTGAAATGGTGCTCACCAAACCTGAAATCGCAAAAAATAGACTACTGTTCCCTACATTTATGTTCGCATAATAACTCGTCAAAATATAGGGAACAGCTGATTTGATACTTCTTGATTTTTTTTCGCGATTTCAGGTTTGGTCCCACAGTAAAAGTTGTTCATAATGATGAGTACAATGACCCCTTATGAGGTTATGCATTATCTAAGTTACAGCTTGTATACAACGTGTAACGTTAAATGCGCAAAACCTCAGACACCCCAACTGATTTGTAATTCAATTGACCTATTTCAGAGAGAAAGTAAGTCATTAAAAAAAATGCAAAGATTTTATGTGCTGTTCAGTTTTACTGGACATTCTGATCGTTTCTTGCGTCTGCGACATCGCTTTACCGAGGGAGGAGTCGTCACCGGGCCGCTGCGCCGCGCTGACATTGGCTTACTTGACCTATTAATAAATAGACACGGCAACGTTTTTAATGAAGAGATTTTGAAAAATGTGACCTATATTAAAAAGAGGTTCAATTAATTCTGCTCGTTATTCTGATCAAACTATTTTCAGGTTTTGCGCATTTAACGTTACACGTTGTATAGCTGGAAACAAGAGGAAGGAAATAGACATAAATAAGCGTATAATATTATGTAATGAAGCTTATATAGGAAAATCCGAAATCCACGCAGATGAGAGAATTGATACATTCAAATTAAGAATCAAAGCTTTATTTGTAAGCTTAGAGAAACTAAATTGTCCTTTGATGTTTCTCCAAAAACAATCAACGTGCGACGTTATCATAGCTTCTATCACCTACGTCAAAAAACTCCATTTGAACTTGGAACACCGAGTGACAGTTTATTTAAATGTCATCTTCAAATCAAGAGATCAATTAGACATACTCGTAATACCAAAGCATTCCTACAAAAGATAAACGAGTTCATGTAACTTTATTGGTTTCTTCCGGATAGCCTGAACAGAAGAACAAAACAGACACATCTGGCGAAAAATTATGAGGAGAGCCGTCTCCAGATGAAGTGGGATATCTAAGGCTAGGCCGAAAAAGAGTTATGTCAGCCTAATAATAGGTAATACAGAGAGCAGGCAAATATAGAACTCATTAAAAACGAATCTTTGAAGGTGATCTTGGCACCTCTATCTCTTCTTACATTGGTTACTTAACGTTAAGAAAGTGAAGTTTTTCTTTACGACTTAAGTAGGTCCTCGTAACACATTTCCGTGACCTCATCTCGACGTAGCATGGCAGTTACTCCGGATGGGTCATTAACTTATATTTGTTCGCAATTAACGTACCAGAACGTCCACATTCTCATTTTCCATTACATTTGCATAACATGTCATTAAACACTGATCTATTTCTGGAGAATAACTCCAGGAAAAGGAAAGTATATAAAGGAATGTGAATGAAAGTCAATGGCAAGGTTCATCATATGCAGTTGCAGCTGTGATGAGAGAAATATTATATATCATGTAGTAAAGTTACCTCCATGGTTATTGTAATGTTCTGTGCTTGGAGGTGGGGGAGGAGGTGTCACACAACGAAACAACTAATCATTATCACGGTTTATTGCAGACTGACAAGGCTTACAAATTGTGCCGCTACCCGCTTTGACTTAATAACTATTATAACACTTATATCTAAGTACCTACACTACAGTTATGTTGTATGGAATCTCTTGAATATTCAGAACACTTCTGGTACATATCAGGCTAACACTATCAGAAATGGCTTTCTACTTCAAAAAATTGAAACATATAGTCATATTACTGTTCATACACATAAAGAGGGGCCCGTGGCTAAATAATAACAGCCGCATAGGTCGATCGAACAGGTCAAGCTACACTTGCCCCGGTTGATCTGTGGATCTTTACATACCGAGACCCCTCCGTGCATCGAAAAACACGTTAAGCTGTTGGTCCCGGCTGTCATTCGTAGATCTTTGACAGTCGTTACGGGTAGTCAGAAGCTCGAAAGTCTGACAACCAGTCTTACCTAGGGGTATCGTATTACCCAGTAACTGGGTTGTGGAGGTCAGATAGGCAGTCGCTCCATGTAAAATGCTGGTATTTAGCTGCATCCGGTTAGACTGGAAGCCAACCCCAACATAATTGGGAAAAGGCTAGGCAGATGACTGTTGATACACATAAAGCCTATCATACCCCTCTACTATCCCAGTTATGTCCAGTTGTAATACTGACATCGTCGCAAAAGGTAGGCCTTTATCTGACAGGACACGACGGTAAAGGGCTGAGCTTAAGATAGCGAACATCTAACGCCACAGGGCCAGACTGGCTTTGAAGTGATTCACTAGAAGCGGCCGAATGTTTTTAAACTTATACAACGTGTAACGTTAAATGCGCAAAACCTCAGACGCCCCAACTGATCTTTAATTCAATTGACCTATTTCAGACGGAAAATAAGTCATTAAAAAATTGTAAAGGTTTTTTGTGCTGTTTTAGTTTTACTGGACATTCTGATCGTTTCTTGCGTCTGCGACGACGATTTATCGAGGGAGAAGTCGTCACTGGGCCGCTGCGCCGCGCTGACATTGGCTTGCTTGACCTATTAATAAACAGACACGGCGACGTTTTTAATGAAGATTTTTTGAAAAATGTGACCTGATATTAAAAAATGGTTCAATTAATTCTGCTCATTATTCTGATCAAACTATTTTCAGGTTTTGCGCATTTAACGTTACACGTTGTATAAGGTATTCAAAACGGGTTATAATCAAGGCATACGTAGAATTTTAATTGTTTTAAACAATATCAAAGCTCTCGCAATTAAAGCTGAACGAAGCTTTGAACGTAATGAACTGTCAATATTTTAAGTACAATTCTGACAGTAAATTGGTTTGATTAGTTGAAATGGCTTTCTGCCTAAAAAATAACGTGATTGTAATCATGAAGTAATACTTACTTCGGTTTCACATTTTACAGCGGCGTAAAACCAATCAGCTTTTAAAGTCAAAGAAGGCCATTCATTCACACCCTCAGTTTTAGGTTAAGCCGGTTGATTCTGGAAAAATCTCACCGTGATAACTAAGGTGAAGTGAGCTTAGAGTGAGCTGTGAGTCATACTGATGTTAGGGATTGATACTATTGACGACTCACTCCACGCTCACTTCACCCAAGTTTTCACGGTGAGACGGTTACAGAATCGCACGGCAGTTCCTAATTTTGGTACCGTAGAGGAGCGCTGCCGCCAATTATTCCCAATTTCTGTCGAGTCCATAAATCTGCATCTCGCTGCACGTTTCAATAGACTTCTGACAAACCACGACCTACACGTCACGAATCCACTGCAAGCTCTTCAATGCTCCCTTACAATTTCATCCGCGTCTATTACATCTGCGTCCCCCGTACATTCCAGACGGGCAGCTTCCTCCGCCGCTATCGTAAGCATCTCAGCGCGACACTATTCACTAAATGAATGCCTTTGCAAACGGATGGCCATTCTGTTCGGATGCTGTTTTGAATGTGAATGGTTTTAGAAATGTTGTTATTAATTTTTGTTGTAGAGGACTTGTTTTAAAATATTGTGCTTTAATATTATGTATCTATCACCACATAGCACGATATTATTTATATTATATACACCATACTTGTGAGCACGGAAGACTAATGGTTTGTTATGTTCAGAAATGAGTCAAAAGTTTTAGAAACAGTATTCCACAACAGTGATCATTTCCGTAAATAATAACAAGTACAAACTTGGTGATTATGACATCATCTGCCTTTTCTCAACTATGTTGAAGTCGGCTTCCAGTCTAACAGGATGCAGCCGATTTCTCAAGCATGATCATTGAAAAAGTTCCCAAAACTATTTAAAACTGCGGAAGAATACAACTTTTGAACACCCCCGGAATATCTTCAACCACCTTAAACTTCGCAATAGTAACAAAGTGGTTTATTAAATTTAATATTCCAAGACATTCATGGAAAATATAATACAAAACATTTAAGAATAATGCGGCAAGTTGAATGTCCGTATTACAAAGTTCCCTATAATCTCTATTTAAGAAAAAGGGCCATAAAAGTTAAGGAGAGTTCCATTGAGGATTGATCAAAAGTTTCGTTGCACGGTTTTCGACCATTTGTTTACAGTAAATATTTTAGAAGCTAAAGCGATATTTTGAATGCTGCAGTGCTATTCTGTAAAAATCTTACCGTGAGAACTTAAGTGAAGTGAGCGGGAAGTGAGCTGTCATTAGGAATTAACACTATTGACACTGCTCACTTCAAGCTCACTTCATTTATGTTTTTACGGGATTATTTAGAGTTTTGTCCGGTTAATGGTCATCGACTCAGCCCATCGCAGTTACCAACTAAACATAGGCTTCTCTCCCGAACTGCGGCACAACACACAGTTCTCCGCCTTCCGCATACAATCTATTCCAGCAAGCTGCCTTTTTAATGTCACCATCTAACTCCTCAAGCTAGGTGGTGACAGACTGAGACAGATCAGACTGTGAACGTTCTAAAATTTAAGAAAATTGCCCTTCTTATGATTCAATAAAACTTTGTGGAATTACGTTTTTTGGGTCTTTTTACGAGCCAGAAAATGTACGTTGTGTCAAAATGGTGTTAAAATAAAGCAGCGTGAAACATTTTTATTCAGTGTTAGTTTAAACTTTATTCGTATTTTCACAAGCTTTTTATTTTTTTATATGTTTTTATTTGAAACGTTTATTTCTGTAAATTAAAATATTAAGTGAGCAAATAACAACTAATAAGTAGGTACCTAATTAATACTAAAAATATACATATATTATAAACAAGTATATAACAAAAAAATATATAAAGAAAAAGGCAAGCTTTTAATTAACTTATCTTGTTAGTTGGTATGTATTTTGTAGGTCATACAAATATTTGTTCCGTGCGGGAATCGAGCCCGCGACACGCAGCGCAGCAGTCAATTGCTTAACCACTGCGCCAATCGTGCCGTCATAAGGTGTAAAGAAAAAAAAAATTGGGGTTTTGCGTGGGTCAATAAAGGTCGCCACAATAGTGAACATTTTGTTTTATTTATAAGTCCTCCTGAGTGATCAAATGAGATTAGACTCTCGTACTGACTTGTTAAAAAAAAAAAAAAAAATGTAATGTCCAACCCGGTTAGGAATATTGGGATAAAATTACTGAAGTTAATACAGTAGTGAAAGTACAGTAGTATATGGTGCATAACAAATTTTAACAAAATAGTGGAATGAAAGAACCGTAAAAATTGGGCGCCAAGTAGATATGGTTGCCAAAACCGTTGTAGGTACATAATGCTTTCGAGTCGGCACAAGGAAGTGTGTTTTTGTTTTTCCTCTGAAAATAATTCTTCATTCGGCTTTTGAAGGTTATGTTACATAGTCAACGTAAAACGTATTTTCAGGTAAAGACGCCAGCACATCAAGCTACTACAATCTGTCAAATTTCTTTAATAGATTTTCAACTTTATGCCTAAATCATAAGGTTCAATGTTGATTGGTAAAATTTGACAGTTTCGGGTAGCTGGATGTGCTGGCGTCTGTACCATTACTTAATAAGTGACAAAGCGTGGTCGGCTATATGTAGACATGACGTGTTTCACATTGTTTGTAGACTTATGGCAGAACGTTCGATCACACAAATAAAGTGCCTTAGGAATTCAATTTTGGGAGCTTTTAACACGTAATTGAATTTGCGCTGCGTCGCCAAAACAATACTGTGTGATACGAGTATGCATGCAGTAGTTTGAATTCTCCGAATTTGGGGAGGCTTGTTATATGGGAAGATATTCGATATTGGAAAGATACTATTAGAGAAGTAGTCTGTTGGGGAGTGAAGAAAAAGAGGACGATATTGCTCATTGAAAAAAAAAAATTACTGAATGTAGACTAATGAACGAGTCACCATTATCTAGTACGTATCCAAAATATGGGTCTAAATTGGTCCACGCTTTTGAAAAATGCTGTAGGTACTTAGGAAAGTACTGGAAGTTGCTTCTCGTCTTCTTCGTATCAACCATGCCGTATAAATAAAACAGCTATCACGATGAATATTTTTAGCGATAAACAAACATCTTATAGAACAATAAAATACTGTCAACAGAGTAATGACAAAATGGAGTGTTATATATAAGTGAAATAACGTTAATGACAGCGATCGCAAATTTCTAGCTGGTATACAATTTAGTGATCCACGTGAATGTTGGCTTTATCACAAATGTCAAGTGTACCTACTCAATTTCTAAGCTCATCAAGCTGTTAGCTGTTTCAACGGAGCGTTCGACATACATTGCCCGTTTTGTCAAGTTTGTAAAAGCTTATAAATCATTAAAATATTTTTACTATTCATATATTTGTATATATAAGGTGTATATGTTGTCCCCTACATTTTGTGTCAAGTTATGCGAGCACCTCCGTGCCTCGGAACGCACGTTAAGATGTTGATCCCGGCTGTCATGCATGGATCTTTGACAGTCGTTACGGGTCGTCAGAAGCCCGAAAGTCTGACAACCAGTCTTACCAAGGGGCATCGTATTACCTAAATACTGGGCTGTAGAGGTCAGATAGGCAGTCGCTCCATGCAAAATACTGGTATTCAGCTGCGTCCGGTTAGACTGGAAGCCGACCCCAACATAGTTGGGAAAAGGCTAGGCAGATGATGATGATGCTAGAAAATATAGGTGTGTCAACGACCGCTATTGCCGTACGATTCGGGTACAGTAACTTCTCAGTTGAGATGGAAATATTACTTTTCTAATGAAAATTGGCGTTCTTAATAAATATGTTGCACACTTGTGTGCTTTGTTAATAATTATGTCATTTAGAACATAACGTACACACATAACAATATAGCTTAGTGTTTGAGCTATCATTTGATACTATTCTATCAGCATGATCATTTCAGTCGAAAGGCGTCCAATGCTGCACTATAGGACCTCCCGAGCACCGCCACTTGATACTACTTATTCAAACAAAAACACATTACGTTTCACACAAGCGTCGATGTACACCAAGTCACGCGTTTCCCTCACTTCATCCCCTAACAACACGGTATCCTAGTAGAAGGCAGGTGGCATCTTATCTCTGATCTAGTGAGCGATCAATCAGCCAGAAATGTTAGTATGTAGGCACACATTGGTTAATTGCGCCTCCATTGTCTCTATTGTTATTGTCTCCTGACGTAGAGGCCTCCAGTGGATAAAATGTCATATATTGATGTTGGTTAGGGAAATATGGCCGCTGAAATTGTCTCTGTTGGCCCAGCTACGAGTATCAAAATAAAAAACTTAAGGTTTGGAATGAAAGATTTTTTAAAAAATTGACCAAAGAATGTAACGTAGTCTTTAATAAAAATTCTTAAAAAAAAAAGATACAACAAAATCAGAAGAGCATTTGTGAGAGTGGAATTTTTGTAATATATTTTTTTATATTTATTTACTTAAAGTTGAACCGACCCAGTAGTAGTAATTATTAAAACACAAAGTATTGAATTAAAAACAACGTAACAAATGTAAAAAACAAAAAACCATTAGTTCTGAACAACTTTGTCCTTTCTTAGACGCCGTTCGTCACTTATCCAATGCTCACCCATTCAGCTATCAGGCAACGACCAGAAGGCTAATAAAATACATTTTTAAATGTTCTTTTACCCTTTCAGTCATTTGAATTACGTACTCACCTCGTATAAAAGATAAAATTTATCACACACAGATAAATATTTTGTTTTTCGCAAATATGTCATGAAACTTTTTGAGTAGCATTCAAGTTGGCTTCTAAAAGATTACGCACTTTTTACGTAGAACCATATGTCAAAATCCTTTAATCGAATTTCAACTTTATCGCCAAAGCATTAGGTTCAATGTTGATCGGGAATATTTGTCAGTTTCGCTGACAAATAATCCCGATCAAAATTGAATATGCTGGCGTCTTTACGTATTTTATTCCGATATTTTACGTTTAATTTTAATGATTTTATATCTGCAATCGGATTCAACTGACATAAATCATTGTTCAAATCTTTCTTTCATCAAAAAACTTCTGACATAAAAATATTAAACTATTCAACTATTAGTGAATAAAAATATACCCCTTCATTCATAAACGTTGCTTAAAGTTGATTAAACGTCAAAAGTGTTGGTTAAACAGTCGCTAATCATTACTTAACTTTAACGTTTATAAATAAACCCCCTTTTTTTTGGGTGGGAAATCACCAAATAAGTTCTCCCGCTCTGGACGAAGCGGGAGGGCGTGTCAGACTTTTACTGACTAAAACCCACCCGTGTTTCTTCAGTTGCCTGTGCCAAGGGCCACGGTAAGTCTTTCGAACAACCCGCGACCCTGGCAAGCATCGGCCCCAGCGGACCCCGCCAATTACTGCTGACATTTCTTTGAGGCGCGCGTGGAGCACAACGTGCCGTCGACCCGGGGCTGGTCCTTAACAGACGGCGAACTACCCATTGCTCGCCGTCCGCAATCCCGCACCTACGGTGGCCGGGAGTCGGCTTTTGACTCCTGACGCCCCGGGAGTCTATTGCGGCGACTAGGGGCGTGAGGGCGCAAAGATTGCCTCTCCCTCACGCATTTCACCTCCTCCTTTGCAAGCATTACTGCTTCGTAGAAGGAGGTGACGGCTCCCCATGCACTCTCGCTCAGTACCATAGCCTGGACCAGGGCCGGACGCGAGAGATCGCCGCCGCCGATCGCTGCCGTGGCTACGCGCGTAGCACTCCGTAGACATTGCTACGCTGATGCTACGACGACTATCTTTTGAAATGAGTTATTTAATTTTTCAACACGTGCTTTCGTATATCTCTATAATAACTAAATATGAACCTAGACCGACAAACCTACTATATTAATATTAATATATTATTATTAAATATTAATTAATCACACTAATCTTATAAAGGCGAAAGTTTGTGTGTGTGTGTGTGTTTGTATGTTTGTTACTTCTTCTCGTCCAAACTGCTCAACCAATTTTGACGAAATTTGGCACGCAGATAGTTTATAACCATGATTAACACATAGAATAGGTTTCACTTTTACGCTACGCAAGCGGTGTGCTGAGCAAGTCGGACGGCCGCGCCTTGTCATCTGCCTGTGACGTCACCGTACAGCACAGCACTAAGCTTCGCGGTGTGCTGAGCAAGTCGGACGGCCGCGCCTTGTCATCTGCCTGTGACGTCACCGTACAGCACAGCACTAAGCTTCGCGGTGTGCTGAGCAAGTCGGACAGCCGCGCCTTGTCATCTGCCTGTGACGTCACCGTACAGCACAGCACTGAGCTTCGCGGTGTGCTGAGCAAGTCGGACGGCCGCGCTTTGTCATCTGCCAGTGACGTCACCGTACAGCACAGCACTGAGCTTCGCGGTGTGCTGAGCAAGTCGGACGGCCGCGGCTTGTCATATGCCAGTGACGTCACCGTACAGCACAGCACTGAACTTCGGCCAACTTCCATCTCCGGCCATTTCACCGGCAACTACAGGGGAGTACTTATCCCTGCAGGAGTGACATCAGACGTCCGTAACCCACGACCTACAAATCTTTGTGTGCCTCCGGCTTTACCAGCTTGGTTCAAATTAATATACAACGTGTAACGTCAAATGCGCAAAACCTGAAAATAGTTTGATCAGAATAACGAGCAGAATTAATTGAACCACTTTTTAATATAGGTCTAATTTTTCAAAAAATCTTCATTAAAAACGTTGCCGTGTCTATTTATTAATAGGTCAAGCAACCCAATGTCAGCGCGGCGCAGCGGCCCGGTGACGACTCCTCCCTCGGTAAAGCGTCGTCGCAGACGCTAGAAACGACGAGAAGAATGGCCAGTAAAACTAAAACAGCACATAAAACCTTTACAATTTTTTGAATGACTTATTTTCTCTCTGAAATAGGTCTATTGAATTAAAAATCAGTTGGGGTGTCTGAGGTTTCGCGCATTTAACGTTACACGTTGTATACTTTTAAGGTACACACCCGTTTTTATTTATTCAATCGCAACTATCAGGTGGGAATCGAACGGGTGGAGGCTACAAGAATTAACACACAGAATACTTTTCATTCCGATATTCCGATGGGATCGAAACTTATGCGGGTGAAACCGGGCGCTGCTCACAGTACACTCTAATTATTTACCTGAACCGTCGTAACTAGACACCTTTTTCTTGGTTCAACCTTAATTTTCGCTTTACTTTCATAAATAACCCTTGTGTACTAATATTGAGGTCACCAATTAAGTAAAACCTCTACGTGATAATAGCATGTTTATTTAAGATACTCGTAATAGGCATTCTGGATCAAAAGAGTTTGTGACGTCATAATAGAGTTTTGACGGAGACCGACCCTGACATTAAACGTCTGGTATTGGATATTGTAGATATTGATACTCTGTTAAATAAATAGAAGGCTGAGAAACTTTGTTATATTGAAGACTAGCTTCTCCCCGCGGCTTCGCTTGCGTAAAAAGTAACTTTCAACTACTATCCCAAGGGAATACATTACCGGGATAAAAAGTACGTATCCTATGTGTTAATCCAGGAAATGGTTTATCTATGTGCCAATTTACATCCAAATTAGCCGTGCGATTCTGTAACCATTTCACCGTGAAAACTTGGGTGAAGTGAGCGTGGAGTGATTCGTCAATAGTGTCAATCCCTAGCATCAGCTTGACTCACAGCTCACTCTAAGCTCACTTCACCTTAGTTATCACGGTGAGATTTTTACAGAATCGTGATTTTGTAACAAAAATCCAAGCAACTTCACAAACTTTCAATTTTCTACTATTCTGCTAATGTGAATATATATTTCACATTAGTAGAAAATTCGTGATAGATAGGTGTGGGTTTCTTCTTACATTATGTTCTGTTCGCGCTTTCGTTATGAATATTTCTGTTTTTTATATCTCGATTGCTAGTCTATTTTAATTTAAAGTAACAATATACATAAGTCTAGCTTAGATGTATCCAAATCAAGTTTTTTATTTGTCAAGATGCCTGCTGGTCTAGTGGTCAGTGGCCCTGACTACTATACGCAAGGTCGTGGGTTCGATTCCCACCCAGGACAAATGTTTGTGTGATGAGCACGATCATTTGTTCTATGTCTGGGTGTAATTTATCTATAATATGTATGTATTTAGAAATATATACGAGTATATATGTTTATCAGTTGTCTAGTACTCATAGCACAAGCTCTGCTTACTTTGGAACTAGATGACGTTGTGTGAAAGTTGTGGAATATTATTATTTCAAGAATGACGGTGGTTATTTATGAATTTCGGATGCCCACTTTAACACAAATCCAGACTCCGAGCTGCTTTAAATTCCAGTTGGAAAAACCCAATAACACTTTGCCCGACCCAGGACCTCACAGAAGTAGCGCTAGCGACCAATAGACCAACGAGGCAGTTGAGGTAGTCGATTACGAAATTACTAAATCAAAAGTCATTTATTCAAACTAGTCTGAGAATCAGCACTTTTCGAACGTCAAAATTACAAAAGACAGTCCCCCAAAACGTGCACCCTTCACCACTTTCTAGTGCTTTCGCTGGGAAGAAGAACTAGGTACTTAAAACAACAATGCTCAACTAAAATAAAATAAAATATACTTACTAGATTAGTTACCTAACTCCTAAACATAATTAGTCTGTTAAACATAGTGAACAACACATATTGGTGCCAATTCTGGTGTTCACAAACTAAACTAAATTTGAGTTCAGTGCAGCTTTTTCTTTCTATTTCATTAAGAAAAGGACAGAAGATAAATATTGTAAATATAAATAAAATATTATAATATTACTATTATACAACGTGTAACGTTAAATGCGCAAACCCTCAGACACCCGAACTGATTTTTAATTCAATTGACCTATTTCAGAGAGAAAATAAGTCATTAAAAAAAATGTAAAGGTTTTATGTGCTGTTTTAGTTTTACTGGCCATTCTGATCGTTTCTTGCGTCTGCGACGACGCTTTACCGAGGGAGGAGTCGTCACCGGGCCGCTTCGCCGCGCTGACATAGGCTTGCTTGACCTATTAATAAATAGACACGGCAACGTTTTTAATGAAGGTTTTTTCAAAAATGTGATCTATATTAAAAAGTGGTTCAATTAATTCTGCTCGTTATTCTGATCAAACTATTTTCAGGTTTTGCGCATTTAACGTTACACTTTGTATATTTAAAAAAATATTATAAACATAAATATATGGCTCCGCATCGCTGCCAAGTGCCAATGTGGTGAAGGTGTCGACTGCCTCGGCCATCATGGCTTATCCTGCAGTAAAAGCGCAGTCCGGATAGCACGGAACGCCAGCATCAATGACATCATCCGTCGTGCTCTTGTCACCGCCAGAGTGCCATCTGTTTTAGAACCCAATGGCTTGGTACGCGACGATGGGAGGAGACCAGACGGAATGACCATAATGCCTTGGAAGGTAGGTAGGCCTTTGGTGTGGGATGCAACTTGTGTCGACACCCTTGCGCCATCCCATCTTCCAAGTACGGTGGGCTGTGCTGGAGCAGCTGCTGCAGGTGCGGAAAACCTCAAACGGCGTAAATACTCCAACCTCTTTGGAACCTATATATTCGAGCCGTTTGGGGTTGAAACACTAGGACCATGGGGTCCGAGTGCCCACCTAGTATTTCGTGACATCGCCAAGTGGTTGGTCGTCCCTTCACGTGACCTGAGGGCTGGCCTATTTGTTGTCCAAAGAACCAGCATTGCCATAATACGTGGCAATGCTGCCAGCCTTTTGGGCACGTTTCCTATTGACAGCGATACGCACAAATTTTTTGATGTCCTTTGAATATTTGCCCTCCTTTTTATATACTTGTTCATATTATTATTATTATTATTATTTTAAGACTCTTAGCTTTTTAAACTATGTAAATAATTAATAAAATATCAGATAAATGTTAGTTTAGTCCTGTCACATTAAGACACTCCATAGACAAGTTTAGACGTGATTAAAAAATTGCCTACTAAAATTACCTTAATTTACGTCAGGCGCTGACTAATTTGACAGAACTCAACTAATATTTATATTCTGTCCTTTTCTTAATGAAATAGCAGGAAAGAGATATACTGAACTTAAATTTAGTTTACGAGTAGTTTGTGAACAAGAGAATCGGCGCCATTATCTACTAACTACATCTCCCTTGTAAAAAAAAAAAAACTACTAAACACATAGTAGGTCTGCCCATAATTTTTAAAAATATTTAACTTAAAACTTAACTTTTGCGAACGATTCACTAAAATCTATACATATAAATAAAATTGGAGTGTCTGTTTGTAATATTGAAATAACCGTTTTTTACTACTTGCATATAAATATATATACGGTACATACACTAAAATAACATTTTTTACAATTTTTGTCTATCTGTCTGTCTGTTTGTTCCGGCTAATCTCTGAAATGGCTGGACCAATTTTAACGGGACTTTTATTGGCAGGTAGCTGAGTTAATAAGGAGTAACTTAGGCTACTTTTATTTTAGAAAAATAAAGTAATGTTGCAATGTCCAAGTACTGTCCAGTACCGCGCGCAGCTCACGCGCGTGCCACCACTGTGCCGTCACGTCGGGCGCCTCCCACCACTTCTTCATTACTAAAAATGTTTAGTATATATATGAAAAGATTATGAAGTAAGTAGTGATAGATTGTTAACACTAACAAATAACTATACAATCCGCGAGTTGAGTAATTTTTTTTTATTATTTAAATTGAAGCTTTTTTACCTCACTAATAGCTTGGTATAAACAGTTTTTTAATATTTTTAAAAATTGAAAAGATATGAGCGTTCAAAACTGTCAATTAGACAGAGAGGGAAATACTGAATTGTGACGTCATAGTTCAGTATCGCCATATAAATTACATGCAAAACTTCGTTTTGCGAGAAAGAGATAGACAAAAAGTTTCTATAAGTTATAAGTTTTTTATTTTTCGACCGATTTCAAATTTGATTTCGAATTCTATTATTGTATTACATGTGTGGATATATTATCTACTAGAATATATAGTATTCAATATCATGCAACTACCCAATTAAAAATCAAATCAAATCAAAATCAAAATGTTTATTTCGGATGATAAAAAATCCATATTGTGTTAGTAAATACAATATTATTTTAAAAAACTATGTTAGTACACGTAATATATCAAAATTAAATTAAAATGAAAACGAAAAAATTAAAAATTAGAATAAAATTAAAAATTATCTTAACATTAAAATCAAAGTTAAAATAAATATTAAAATCAAAATTATATCAAAATCAAAATTAAAATCAAAATCACAATCAAAATAAAAATAAATTACAGCCAAAAAAAAAAAAATGAGCCAGCGAAGCGGGTATTCACAGCTAGTTAAATATATATATATATATGTATATATATATATATATATATACATATATATTATTATTATTATTATTACATATGTATTATATATATATAATTATATATTATTTTTTATTATGGTATTTAATTGTTATTTAAATTTAAAATGATTGATATCAATTCTCTCATAAATTACATTCACTGTGCGGATTGTTCGGATGACCGGATTTCGTTTGTAGGTTGGTCTTGACTACCGACACTGCAGTCAGTAATACAATATAATATTAATTAAAAGATTGGACACTTAGAGAGTATCCAACCGTTCAAAAATTTTTCTCTTGCCTGGCGTTCCTGTAGCGGAGTGGGTTGCTCTCCTCTTCTTCAATTTGTAAAAGTCCGCGCTCCGACCTTAATCTAGATTGTGAACGAAACCATAGCGAGTTTTACGAATTGAGTCTGAAAGCACAACGCCATCTATCGAGCCGCTAAGTAAACGTTGGCCCATCATTAATCTAGTTATCACTACAATCTCAGTGAATAAACTGAATTAGAAAGTGTTAACCTTTTGATAAATTAGGTAGGTAAAATGGTAGTGTTGTGTAAAATTATATTTACTTACAACTTACGTTTTGCTAATCATTCACTCAAATTGCACGACAGTATATGTTTTATAATGATCAATTCTCACATGAATTTCGTTCACTATGCGACGTTTTCGCTAGTAGATTAATAAATAAATAAAAATCGTTTCTTTATAAAAGGGAAATTAGAATAGAGCCCAGGTACTAATTTGCCTGAACTAGGTTGAACCTGTGCTTCAGGCTAGAAAGTACAGCCGCCAGCACATCAAGCTACCCGAAACTGTCAGATTTTCCCAATCAACTTTGAACCTTATGCTTTAGTGCTAAAGTTGAAAATCTATTAAAGAAATCTGACAGATTGTAGTAGCGTGATGTGCTGGCGTGTGTACATAGATACTTAATGTAATAAATTAACAATGAGTACAGTAAAACTAAACTAAAACTTAGGTAAATAAACGCTTAATAGCATGTTAGCAGACAACAAATAGATCTTCTGTCTGTGCATAATCGATGGTTAGTAAATATTTCAAATTAATTTTTTGACAGCTATAGCAGTAATTTATATATACTCAGTTTTCTATTTAAAACAATATTAAAAAAAAGATATATACAACGTGTAATGTTAAATGCGCAAAATCTGAAAATAGTTTGATCAGAATAACGAGCAGAATTAATTGAACCACTTTTTAATATATGTCACATTTTTCAAAAAATCTTCATTAAAAACGTTGCCGTGTTTATTTATTAATAGGTCAAGCAAGCCTATGTCAGCGCGGCGAAGCGGCCCGCTGACGACTCCTCCGTCGGTAAAGCGTCGTCGCAGACGCAAGAAACGATCAGAATGGCCAGTAAAATTAAAACAGCACATAAAACCTTTACAATTTTTTTAATGACTTATTTTCTCTCTGAAATAGGTCAATTGAATTAAAAATCAGTTGGGGTGTCTGAGGTTTTGCGCATTTGATGTTACACGCTGTATAACAAATTTTATAATACAGTATCGACCCTGATACATATTTCAAGTTTTTAAAAACTCGCGACAGGCTTCACCTAGTGTGGAGTCCTCAAGTTAAAAGTAATATTAAAATTATGTTTCCCTTGCAACAATAATTTTAGGAGTAGTTTATTTGTACCTAGTTATAGGGAAATATAAGAACATTATTTGGTTAATAAACGAATTATTATTATTTTTTTTTTTCGATCTAGCCGGGTGGAACTGATGGCACGGTCCTAAGCCAAGTGGCCATCAGTGGGGTTAAGTGTGGGTGTAATATTAGATACTGCTTGGTTTTCCGCAGTGGCAGTAATGGTGCACGTTGTCCGACTCACACAGTAGAAATTTTCTTACTAGCACGTATGTATTAAGAATCACTACCTTCTGCAGTAGGTGGTAGGTATTACGTGGCAGGCTGAGGGAAATTAAGGGACTGATGACGCTGTTTGGGTATCACTCCTGTTGTAGATGGCACTACAGGGCTATTGTGACTTTTTGAAGGTGCCAGAGTCAGCATGTCGATTCTGTAAAAATGTCACCGTGAAAACTAGCGTGGAGTGAGCTGTCAGTATCATCCCACTGATGCTAGGGATTGACCAAGCAAACATTTATAATCATAATCGAGATTTTAATAATATTTTGTATGCTAATTTTATTTATCATTTTATATAATTTCAAAACTAGTATTTTTTTTAGTTGTCATAACATTACTATTTTGTGGGGTTTTAAAATAAAATAGCAAAACTATACTAGCAAGTCCTAAGGAGACTAAAATGTTGGTGCGAAAGACTACTTTTACACAGTTGAGTAGAACATACATTTGTCTTAATGCGTTTATGAGTGCACAAGGATGAGTTGTAAAAAAAAATAATTGGTTCTTTTTACAAAGTAATAAATTTAGAAACTTATAAAAACTTGGATTTAAAAGTACTTCCTAAAATCACTTTTTGTACTTATAAAAAGTACTTGTAGTTCAAATAAGATTTTTTTTCGTAAGACGTTTTGACTATAAGCAGTTGTCTAACAGTAAGAGCCTTGTACTTGTCGTAGCGTGCACAGGTAGGGTGAAAAAGGTTAGAGCATGGGCCACCTTGCAGACAGCTCCTTGTACTCGCTCGATTTTAATCATAAACGATTTAGGGGCACCACTCCAAACAGAGATGCAATAGTTTAGTACAAATTGACAAAGTGCAAAGTGTTTTAAGAACTTTCGCATCTGCAAGACTTCGTAAGCTTTAAAAATGAAGATGAGCTTCCTAATTCTCTCTCAAGAAAGACCTAGTGGAAAATCCCAAAAATACTTTGCCCGGCCAATGGAACCAATGCAACCCAGGACCCCACGCTTAGCAGTGGCGCTTGCGATCAAGAGACCAACCAAACTCATTGACAGCAGTAGGCAGAAGGACAAAAGACAAGAGACAATGCTGTAGTGAAGAAGGTTTGGTATGAGGCAGGGTCAAACCTCGTGATAGATAGCGCTAAAGACACCGATTCTTACAAAGAATTGATTAATGTCATTGACCGAGTTTTTGGGTGGACTTGTCTTTTTAGTGGTGCAGGTAATTGTTTTGATTTGAGGAGACTTGAGGGGCCCGTGGCTAAATAATAACAGATGCACAGGTCGATCGATCAGGTTAAGCTGCGCTTGCCGCGGTTGGTCTGCGGATGGGTGACCATCTTTACATAACAAGACCCCTCCGTGCCTCGGAAAGCACGTTAAGCCGTTGGTCCCAGCTGTCATTCGTAGATCTTTGACAGTCGTTACGAGTAGTCAGAAGCCCGAAAGTCTGACAACCAGTCTTACCTAGGGATATCGTATTACCCAGTAACTGGGTTGTGGGGGTCAGATAGGCAGTCGCTCCATGTAAAATACTGGTATTCAGCTGCATCCGGTTAGACTGAAAGCCGACCCCAGCATAGTTGGGAAAAGGCTAGGCAAATGATGAGGTAATTGTTTTGATAGTGTCTGCTGCCTTGACATTTAGGGAGTTCAGCTTCACCATACTAGGCTGCGTAGGTAGTTAAAACTAGGTGCATTATACGTTTGAAATGTTATTGTAAAATATGAAAATAAACATTTTATGATGAAACCTAGGCACTACTAACACACTATCCTTTGCGGGTAGGCAGAGAGAATTGAGCGCCAAGAGACCGATTTAAATATATAGCTTATTTTTGCGGTCGATAAAATCACTACTGTGCACATCATCACTACATAGTATAAAACAAAGTCGCTTCCCTGTCTGTCTGTCCCTATATATGCTTAGATCTTTAAAACTACGCAACAGATTTTGATACGGTTTTTTAATAGATAGAATGATTCAAGAGGAAGGTTTATATGTATAATACATGCATAATATAGTAGAGAAACACTGATAATTTTAGAGGTTTCTAATGTGATGTCGTAAACACATTTTTTTGCGCTTACATTGTAAACGCTGGCTGAACCCGTCGAGATAGATCAAAATAATGTACTACAGTATTGTACACCTTAAAAAGGTCTACAAAAAAGTCCGCGATGGTTTATGTCTATCTCTTAGCGATAACCCACAATAACCATTTTTTATCCTATACTTTTTACGAGAAATAATGGCTCTAAAATTATCAGTGTTTCTCCATTGCACCCGTGCGAAGCCGGGGCGGGTCGCTAGTATTCAATAATCCAAACTACGGGACCCCTCAATAAATAAAATTTATGATTAAAGTTGACCTGTGAGCTGGTTGATAGATGAGATTTTTTGAATCTTTCAACAAAAAAAAAAAAACATGTGTGCAGCTCACACGCGATAGAAGTGAAACCATCAAAAATGTCATTAGGTATCTGCTTGAAGGCGCCCAGAGCAGTACCGACAATCTACGAATATTCCCGAATGTATGAAAATGGGAGAGGGTACGGACAGCGTACAAAGAGGAGATCACAAATATAAGAAACACTGTATAATGCCTTCTATCTCATTCTCTCGCACGTTAAATCCTATAGATGTATGTGTTTATCTCTTTTTAGTGTCGCTTTTGTTTTCATTGAGTTTCAAATCACAACGATGCTAAAGAAGTTTTCACTTCGAAAAAAATTTAATTTTGGTCTCTATTTTCAGGTGCAAAACAAAACCTGCTACAATATTTTCCTTCCCAAAGTTCTCTGGGTCACTCTTCGCGTTTCGTAGACCAGCGATATGTACCGTCATATATTATACATATTGTGAACCGTTATGGGACAATTCGGCGAAGTCTTTTGTCCGTGGAGGGTACTGGGGTAGGCAGAGATAAAGAAGCGTAATCAAAGCGCACTTGGTGCGATCTCGAACCGAGAGCGGGCGAAACTAGGTGTGGCCATAGAAAAGGAGTAAATTAAAATATGTTTACTTTCCTGTTGTTTTTCGTATATCCCATCCACTTACTATAAAGCTGTGATAGTGAATGAGTATTTGTTTAATCTTTAAGATTCCGCACCTCAAAATGAAAACGCAACCCTTACAAGATCACTCCGTTGTCGGCTGTCTGTCCGTCTGTCAAGACTTTTTTTCTCAGGAACGCGTGGAGTTATCAAGTTGAAATTAATATTAAATACTCAAGGCTGCAATCTCTTGAACAGTGAAATCAAACTTCTAAGTCAACGCAATCAAAAGATGCGTTGACTTAGACGGGCGTTTATATGCCGTTTATGCCGCATATTTTGACACCCCATTTTTTCCTCTTTATTGTTGTAACTCCTGCTTGATAGGTAATAGGTAACACGGGCTGGTGTCAAGGTTGAATGAACTGACCGATTTGTATAATTAAAAAAGTAATCTACAGGTATTGAAACAGTCTTGAATACGAAATGATTTATTTGGATAAGGATTAATAAAAAAGGTATGGTCATGCATGGTCTGATTTTGGTCGGCATTTCAATCAACTTTTAAAATGTAAAAAAGTAGTTAACTAGTGACATAACTACAATAGTTGGACGTATAGTATTCAAAAGTTTTTTGTAGATATTAATATGTTCTTTAATATTGTACAACATTTTTTTGTCCTATCATCAATAGTTTTCGCAGCGCATGCAAGGACATTTTATGGCTAATTTTTTTGCACCTTGGGTTGTAACATTGAAGTTTTAGTAGGGATCCCTAATTTTTTCAAGTAATAAATATAGCTCATGTTACTCAGGTATAGCGTAGCATTCTAATGATGAAAAATTTTTGAAATCAATCCAGAACTTTTTCGATTATTTGGTACAAAATACAAAAATACAAATATTTCCTCTTTATACACGTTATATTAGTGTAGATAAATGAATAAATAATTTTATCACACAGTAGAGTTAGGAGCAAATAGAAAAAGTTAACAAGTTTTACGGAGTACGAAGAATTCAAGCAAGAATTATAAAAACTTTTTTTTTTGCCTGTACTGTCCCACTGCTGGGCCAAAAGGTCTCCCTCAGAACCTCGGACCTTCTTCGGACCTTCTTCGTCCTTCCAGAAACTTCCTGTAGCCATTTCTCTTTCCTGTCCGTTTTCGAAAGATGATGTACATCATTGACCGAACGCTTAGTGCTGTTGATCATAAGTTGAGTTTTAGACCGATACATCGTAAGTCCCACCTTGAAGCTAGCCGTGCTCAGCTCTTGGAGCATAGTCTGGAAGTTCTAGAGCTGTGGGGGCAAAAAAGACGATATCTTCGGCAAATCGGAGGTTTGTCAGCCTCTTCTAGCCGACGTCAATGTTACGAATTTAAAAATGACGATTTAAACCAAAGTGGCCTGTGTGACCCCACGCAGCGCATCGGGAAATATATAATATGTTTGTTACTTCTTCACGCAAAACTAATGAACCGATTGCGATGAAACTTGATAGGTACGTAGCTGTTACATAAAGCTCTTACTTTTATCCCTATATTCCCACGGAATCGAAACTTACGCGGGTGAAACCGCGAGGTGCAGCTAGTATTTAATAAACAAGTAACAATGGACTCAAATATGTTAGTAACAATATTTCTTAGCAACAATGTTAGTAAACTTAACCTTACAAAGCCATATAGTTATGAGACACCCTGCGAGCAAGCTCAACACCGATGTGGAAAGCTTGCAGCGGCGATTCATACACAAGCAGTCCAGTCTGCTCGCGACGTACCGCAGTAAAATGATGGCGCTGGCCCGCACCCGGCGCACCATGGAGGCGTATCTTTTTGCATGGTAGCGTAAAAGCAATCGACACGAGCTTCAGCAAACATCCCTGATGCAATACAGAAGCGGTACAGCCCTATCAACGCCCGGAACGCATTATTATATTGAATGCGAAGGTGAGAATTTATCCACAGGCCGCAGTGCGATTCTGTAACCATCTTACCGTGAAAACTTAGGTGAAGTGAGCGTGTAGTGAGCTGTCAGGGTCATCCCACCTGATTGTAAATCGGGTCTATAGTCTAAAAAAAAAAGAAAAAGAAACAACTTTGAGATCCTAACTAAGTCACTGTTTTGCGATTTTATTTTAAAACCCCACAAAATAGTATTTTTTGACAAAAAAAAAAATGAAATTATACATATAAAATGATCAATAGAATTAGCATAAAAAACTTATCCAAATCTCGATTATGATTGTAAATGTATGCTTAGTCAATCCCTAGCATCAGTGGGATGACACTGATAGCTCACTCCACGCAAGTTTTCACGGTGAGATTTTTACAGAATCGACCGCACGTGTAAAATGAGGTGCAATATGCGCGAAATAAGGTTTTTTTACTAACTTAGAACAACGTATAAACCTGCGAGCCATATCATATTAGCTCTCACCGACAACGCCCTTTCTTCTCTTTCAATAGCATGATCATCTTTGATGTCAGCGGTCAAAAGGTGTCCCAAGTATTTCACCTTATGTACCTTAATAAGTGATATTCCGTTCAGCTTGACCGGGGGCATAATATCAGCCGGTCGATTCTGAAAATTCTCACCGTGATAACTAAGATGAAGTGAGCTTAGAGTGAGCTGAGAGTCATGCTGAGGCTAGGGATTGCCACTATTGACGACTCACTCCACGTTCACTTCACCTAAGTTTTCACGGTGAGGTGGTTACAGAATCGCACGGCAGAACATCAACTGCTGACACCAAAGACCATGATTCACATTTAGTGAAGTTGTAGACCAATCCATGAACCAATGCATACTCTTAACAGATGGTCACCAATCTCCTAAGTCTACAAACCGAGGCGCTCAGCAGGGCCATATCGTCGACGTAGCTAATGTTGTGCGCAATTATTACATATTATTATTATTTTTTAAATAAAAAACGTTGCTACACACTAGGAATTTCTCCTGTATTGTGGGCGCATTTACAAACATTTAAAATCACATACACAAACAGCCAGACCCGGAACAACTACTTGTAGGTCATACAAATATTTGTTCCGTGCGGGAATCGAACCCACGACACGCAGCGCAGCAGTCAATCGCTTAACTACTGCCCCAACCATGGCGTCTTCTATTACTTATGGACTCTCCAAGTTACAAGTTAAAATCGTTTGAAAAAGTGCAACGGCTAATGGAACCTCAGACACTCTTGATTAGTAATGACGACTTTTATGTTGTTTATTGCCATTTATACAACGTGTAACGTTAAATGCGCAAAACCTCAGAGACAAAATAAGTCATTAAAAAAATTATAAATGTTTTATGTGCTGTTTTAGTTTTACTGGCCATTCTAATCGTTTCTTGCGTCTGCGACGACGCTTTACCGAGAGAGGGTTGCTTGACTTATTAATAAATAGACACGGCAACGCTTTTAATGAAGATTTTTTGAAAAATGTGACCTATATTAAAAAGTGCTTCAATTAATTCTGCTCGTAATTCTGATCAAACTATTTTCAGGTTTTGCGCATTTAACGTTACACGTTGTATATGACCGACCTAGTATCTACCTATCTACGATTTTTTTTTTTTTCAAACTTAATTCTAACCTACATAATTATTATTTTCAAAATTGTCTAAAACGTCGTCTTTGCGGCCACTCTTCTCATTCTCAGGCCGTCTTTCATTGGTTCCAGTGAATAACGCGTCCGTGTCAAAGCGACATACCGACGCCGACTGTTGTCCCGAGTATAAGCAATTACAAAATAAATCAAGATATTTCAGTGTGAATTTAAGATTTTATTAGTACGCAACTTGACTAGTAACAGTAATTTAGTTCGATAAAACATGAGCCTGTATTTAAATATTACAGTTATGATTAAATACGTAGTAATTAACTTGTAAAATACAAAGCATTAATGATTAATAATAATAATAAACAGTTAACATTTTATATAAAATTATATTTTATATAAACCCGCGATGGTTTGTGTGGTCTGTTTCAAGGTTCAACAAATGCCTGTAAACTGTTAATTTTGATTTAAAAAAAAAAAAAAAATGTCTCATCTATTGCCATAAAATTCGCGCGCTTCGGCCCACTTTTGTAACGTGGACACAGAGCTTTTAAGTAAATCGAATACTGTTTTTCTGGGCAGTATATTTTGGACTATCGAGAATATTTATAGACTCAGTGACTAAGTGACAGTGTAAGACTATCTGTGTATCTGACTACGTACTGTATAGTATTCATGATTAAAAGAATTTACCACTTTATGAGTGAGTATTCTTTCACGACGTATCAAGTATACTTCAAGTGCTCTAAAGTGCACTAAGATTTCAACAGCTTTCCAAACACAGTGCTTCTCTAGTGGAAACATGGACATTTAAAAAAAAAACTGTGTTTAAAAGGAAATATTGTGTATGTTTTTCAAATGAATATTAAAAGAAGATTGTATTAGAAGTTTTACAATATTTAACACAACTAACTACACCAATAAATACAAACACAAAAGGACACTTAGGCGTCGAAGTACTCGTCCGCATCGCTGTCATCCGGAAACGTGCCCAGAAGACTGGCAGCATTGCCACGTTGAATGGCAATGCTAATTCTTTGGCCAAAGAACATCCCAGCTTTCTGGTCACGTGAAGTGTCGGCCAGTCGGCGAGATATTTCCTTAAAAAAGAGACGCGCACGTTTCGTATTATTTTATTTTTAGATTCTTGTTGTAAGCTAAGTTTGTACCTATGCTATAAAAGAGCAGTCTCAGTGCTTTAGCGCGTGCGAGATAAACAGTATTTTGCAACTGGAAGGGTGTTGCATTCCCAGAGGGTCATGGCCGTCCGGCTAGTCCGGGGATACCGCACGGTCTCCGGTGAGGCGGCGAGCCTCCTTGCCGGATTACCGCCATGGGATCTGGAGGCAAAAGTCCTCGCCCAAATATGGGAGTGGCGCGAGGAGGAAAAACGCCGGGGCGTTACTCCGCTGCCGCGAGAAATCACGGCACAGCGGACAGAGCTCCAGCGGGATCTCATGGCGACATGGAGAGCGCGTCTGTCGCAACCCAGTGCTGGGCACGCCACAATTGCGGCGATAAGTCCCCTCTTTGAGGAGTGGTTAGAGAGGCGCCACGGCGTCCTCACCTTCCGCCTGACGCAAGTCCTCACCGGACACGGCTCCTTCGGGAGGTTCTTGTTCCGTATAAGGCGGGAGGAAACGCCCGGGTGTCACCACTGTATGGATCGCCCGGAGGACACGGTGGAAGTCTGCCCGGATTGGGCGGAGCACCGCCGCGTCCTCACGGCGGCGATAGGTGGCGGCGATCTCTCGCGTCCGGCCCTGGTCCAGGCCATGGTACGGAGCGAGAGTGCATGGGAAGCCGTCACCTCCTTCTGCGAAGCAGTAATGCTTGCGAAGGAGGAGGCGGAACGCGTGAGGGAGAGGCAATCTTTGCGTCCTCACGCCCCTAGTCGCCAGAGGAGACGCCCTGGGCGTCGGGAGTCAAGAGCCGACTCCCGGCCACCGTAGGCGCGGGCTTGCGGACGGTGAGCAATGGGCAGTTCGCCGTCTGATAAGGACCAGGCCCGGGTCGACGGCGCGTCGTGTTCCACGCGCGTCTCAAAGAGATGTCAGCAGTAACTGACGGGGTCCGCTAGGGCCGATGCTTGCCAGGGTCGCGGGTTGTTCGAAAGAGGTACCGTGGCCCTTGGCACAGGCAACTGAAGGAACACGGGTGGGTTTTAGTCAGTAAAAGTCTGACACACCCTCCCGCTCCGCCCAGAGCGGGAGAAGTTATTTGATAATTTCACACCCAAAAAAAAAAAAAAAAAAAAAAGGGTGTTGCATGCAAATGATCCAATCCAAAGGAAATGGTAGCGGTAGACGGTTAGACCAACATAGATGTAAGGTTTTATACTAACATTTTGTACAAGACAGTCATCGATACCACATACATATATACAGCGTGTAACGGAAGGGGGGTACCAAACCCTGAAGGAGGTGAATGTGCTCATGAAACTCAACAACTTTCCCCAAAGAACATAGGTCGAAATATGAAAAAAAAATTTGGCCCTCCCTTACAAAACTGACTACCAGCTGATTGATTTACTACGGGAGGGCCAAATTTTTTTGAAGTGAAAACTTCTTTAGCGGCGTTGTACACTTTTTTTGTAATGGGTAAAAAATGTTAAACTCGCGTCAGGACACGTGACCTGCAGTGCTATTCTCTAAAAGACAATTTCATGGCTGTAAGCTGCGACGAGCTCGTCGACGAGACAGCCTTGAGATCGACCGAGCGTGTAGCGCTGATTCAAACCGTATTCACTAACGTGGTTGTGGTCGTCGTCGAACCCAAGGCTGTAACCTCCCGTCGCTGTTTCATAGACGAACGTAGGGCTTGAAACAAATTCTATAAATTATAATCGATCAATCTCGACTGAGAGTTTTATGGGTTTAAAACATATATTAAAGGTCTATCTTTAAGTATTATAAGGAATACAGTAAAACTATAACCAATATAATAATTAAAAGGGTTTATTGCATATTTCTTATTACATTTTAAGGCTGAATGACGATTCCTTTGCTCTTTTCGAGCAACGCGACGATGAATAAAAAGTCAACACACACACAACATAACCAATGCCACGCTAACAAACAAAACCACTTGAGTTTCTAGTTTTTAAACTTTGGGTGCATACGATATTTATCTGATTATTTGTATCGAGTGTGCTTTAAACAGAGGTAGTTCTGTTACTAAGAGGATATACGTACCTACTGAAATGTGAGTATTACTTATGATATTTTCACTGCTGCATTACATGGATAATAATACTAACGTGTCGCAATAATATTCTATGATCCACGAGATATTAATAAAATTTAATTAAATTACTTATATGTATACTACATTGTAATATCTATTCCTTCAGAGAGAGTGATGTGATGCTGTTATACTTACATAATTGCCTTTGTATTTGTTTTACCTCAGTTTAGTAATTTCTTGCAATTTTTTTTATGTTTATAGCACCTCGTAGGCGTCGAACGTCATGCCGCCGTCTGATTCAACGCTCAGTACCTTCTCAAAGGCAATCACAAAGGGCGAGCCTGACTGAATGTGAAGAGGCATTTGCAAAATGAAAGACTCCTTATTGACAACCAGTTTTAAGGAAATAAGTGAGTCGTGGTCAAGGCAGACCCAGGCCCTGCAGGATTCATGTGCATCCATCAGACGAGGGAGTTGAATCCCCGAAACATGGATTTACTATAGAAGTTTAATATAATATGTTTAGATATTAAGTTTATGATAGATGTTAAGAAATGTAAGTGTAAGAACTGTTTTTGTGAACTGTTTTTGTGAACTGTTTTTGTGAACTGTTTTTGTGAACTGTTTTTGTGAACTGTTTTTGTGAACTGTTTTTGTGAACTGTTTTTGTGAACTGTTTTTGTGAACTGTTTTTGTGAACTGTTTTTGTGAACTGTTTTTGTGAACTGTTTTTGTGAACTGTTTTTGTGAACTGTTTTTGTGAACTGTTTTTGTGAACTGTTTTTGTGAACTGTTTTTGTGAACTGTTTTTGTGAACTGTTTTTGTGAACTGTTTTTTTATGCCTGCAGGCACCCTGCAGGCTTATTTAATTTAATTTACATTTTTTTATTTGAGTTGAGTTCATTGTATTTGTTGGTATATTGGCATTTGCTATCTGACATATAGTAAATAATTTAATTTGATGTTCTGTTTCTCATAATGTTAATTACTTTGCATACCTACTAATGGTATAGAATCAAGTTTTTCTAACTGAACAGACAGCTGTGCTGCTGGGGTTTGTTGCGCCACTTCTTCCCACCTAAAGTACTAAGTAGTGGTGAAGGGTGGGCGTTTTGGGGGACTGTTTTATGTAATTTTGACATTTGAAAAGTGCTGATTCTGAGCCTAATTTGTATAAATTGATTGATTGTTTTTAATGGTAAATAAAAAAGGAAAACATTATTCTGCAGATATCTATTTAATTTCTCATGCCCCATACACATTTAAAAAATAGTAAAAATCGAGACAAAGGTATAAATATGGACATAAAGGCTAATAATAATTTTTGATATTATACCAATCATGTACACATTAAACACTACACTTTAAACACACACCTTAAAAATATAACATATCTAATTGTAATTGTTTATCTAAAGCTAAAACTGGTTAATCTATGCACTTATATCTACATTAACATTCACAAATTATACTTCCATTAAAAATTTAAATACCTATTTAGTGTATCTAATCAATAATGGTCAGTATATTCTATCTAAACATGTTTTCCACATCTGGAAAGAAAGGAAAGCAAATTATCATTTTAGACTAAATCTCGCCTACTTATCTGCCCACTCACTAGGTCATCATGTGTTGGAGCCTGACGTGTCAGGATTCCAAGTAACGTAGAATCTTCGTCTAAGTCACATTGGTCTAATATAGGAGCTGGTAGCCTAGCTCGATTACAAATGTTGTGTGAAACACACTCAAACTATCACAATTTTTCCCACTGTCCCAGTTGACTTGACCACTTGTCGATCATTATGGTTTTGCGGAAATCTAATATACTTCCTAATGAATATTCTTATTATTCAGAGCTTCAACAACTTCGTGGATTACTCTAGAGGCAGAAGTCTGAGATATGTGTGTCTACATTCTTGCCAATGATTATTTGGTAACTTCCACTAGCCAAAAATGATAGTGTGCATAATATCTGAGACAACAGGAATTCAATGCACTTTTGTTGGTGTTTGGTAAGGTACCCATCATATTTCAAGAAACCTAGCTGTAAACAAACCTTCAGCCTCTTAGTTAAACCACTGGAACGAACTGGCGTACGCATATATGGAGTTAAGTCATTTTTTAATATAATAATTAAATCCTCAGAAAGCCTGTAAATATGAATAGTCACGGGATATTGTTTTAAACTTTCTTATTTGTTTCGCCTGTCGAGCTTTCTTCAAATCATCACTTTTCTTAGCTTCTTCTAATAAATGTAGCTTTATAATCATCCGAGCAGCTATTTTTTCAAATAAGTATTAAAAGAATCAAAATATTTAAATCTAATTTAGGTACAGTTTACTATTTTTGTCAGGACTACGCACGAATATTTAGAGCTTTTGGATTTGACAGTTAGAAGCGAGGCTGTGGGCGAGGCTGTAAGCGAGTTCGTCGCTGTTTTTGTTTAAGGAATACCAAAATGTATGAAGAACTGTCAATTTGTCCTCCGGTGGCTGTGCCGTTGGGTAGTTTAACTCACGGCCGTCACAGCCTTGAGCGCTAGTGTAGCTGTACGCAGCTTAGTGAATACTAAATTAAGTTTCACGGCTGCGACAGCGCTGCACGCAAGGCTGTGTTCTTACAGAATAGCATAGCTGATCGAAAATTCGTAAGACGGATGGAGAGTAGACAGCCGGCGCGGCGTAGGAGAGGAAGTATCCCCCTCTCTTTCTACGGCGCGGTTGTCATGTTTGTGTACGATAGCGCAATAAATAAATATTGTATTCTACCACATAAATGATAGTACTTTTATACTGATAATTAAAGCAATTTGTGCAAAATTAGGTATTCCCTAACCATTCCAAAATATCAAAAATGCACAACGTTAATATTCAAGTTTTCACTTCTGCCGGCACTCCCGGAGTGCAACCCGTCGTTTTTTTTTTCATATTTCGACCTATGTTCTTTGGGGAAAGTTGTTGAGTTTCATGAGCACATTCACCTCCTTCAGGGTTGATACCCCCCTTCCGTTACACGCTGTATATATATATTTATTTAGATTAGTATAATATACTTTATGTATGTATTCATTGTATTGTGTAAATGGTACACTACAGACTACCTACAATATTTGTCTCTCCTTCCCCTTTCAATCCATCCAAAGGTTGTCTTTAAAAGATCATTCTTAGCGATAAGACCGCCCAGTGTGTCACCCTTTATAAAATGTCTATATTTATGTTTGTAATTTATATGGTGTACATAATAAATAATAATAATAATAAAAACTTTATTATCAGACCAGAGATCCATAACAAAAAAGAGTATTCTATAAAGAGTATTCTATTCTATTATATTCTCTGCCACAAAACCATAGATTTCAGCCTATTTCATGTTTCAGTAACTTATCAGTTCGCTTTGTACCAACTGTCAGCGCCTTGACCCGAGAAGCTTCATCTTAATTTGATTCCTTTCAGAGCCCAAATTGGCAAATCGAAATCCTATACAAAGTATCTTAAATAGTAAGTTGTGGGTGTATTTCCACTTATCTTATACCATAGGATTTAGTGAAGAGCCCTCAATATAAATAAAAGGTCTTATTACCGTAAGAAAAAAAATAATAAAATAAAACGATAATGGAATTAGCCCATAGCCATTGGTCGATCCGCAAAAACCTTACCTAAAAATAAACGTAAACTTCAATCTAATTTTATTCCATTACCAAAAATCGCTGGCGCTCAGGTGTAATTTATCAGATAATCCTTTCCCTCGTAAGTAGGTACTTACTCGTATCTGAATCGTGAAGGAAATTCTACCGAAGTTGTGCTATAAATCTAAAGGAAATGCCTTACTCCAGCTGGCTGTTCGCCAGGTTTTGGGAGTCACACCTTAAGCCATTACACTAATCTTGGATCAGCTTTGACAGTTTCGTATGAAACTTACAATTTATTGCTCGGATTTGTGTGATGGATCTCGTATTGCGTTGTGAGCAACGGGTATATGCTTCCGTCTGAAAGTTTAATGAGATGAGACATCGACTTGAGGAAGTGCGTCGGCTCCTTGGATGAAGGGTAGCCCACGAAATTCAAATTTTCTTACGTTTTTTGCAATTTGCAAGTCGGTATCATCTAAATACGATTCGCGGTCGAAATAAATATTTATTTAAAGAATTATAATTATAAAAATCATCAATACGACTGTATAAGTATTCTAATGATAATTCTGTAAATACATATTTGTTGCTGTCACGGAAAATATTTTAATCACTATACAACCTGACCCTTTGTTCTCATATTATTACATTCGCAAAATATTATATTCGCAAAATCTTATATTCTCGAATGATTATATTATCAAAATATTACACAAAGAACAATCACAGCGAAAAATGTTTTTAATTTGAGGGAAACAATAATAAATATCACATAGACCATCCATCATCCATCCATCCATCATCACATAGGTTATTCATCACATATATTTGTCTCGGATGGGAATCAAACCTACAACCCCTTTTTTAAGGTTTACCTACCTTCTGTAAAATAAATCTAACTAATGATTTTATATCACCCAGTAGTAATCCTGAAGATATGCATTAATATAATATTATGTGCATTTATATTGAAGTTTTAATAGATAAACTCTTTGCTAGTAGTTCCTGTCAGATTACAATGAAAAACCTATGTTTGTACTAGTGTCAGTTTTTATTTATCAATTGTTTTTGATGTATAATGTGACATTGTGAAAAATATTTATTGGGAATAAATTTTGCATTCTGATAAATAAATATCAAAATAAAAATGTCTGAAGATAGTGAAGCCAAGTTTATAACGAGTCAAAAAGGCAAGTCTGTTTTTTTATATAACGGATACAAATACAACTTCTTCATGAAAAATAAAAATGGTACAACCAACTGGAGATGTTGCAACCAAAGGGAGTGCAAGACTTCGATTACATTAAGTTTGGATAAGAAAGTCGTTAGACAGCCCAAACATAGTTGCAGCGTTGATTTTGAAAGAAATATAATTGATATGGCAATGGAGGAGTGCAAAAAAGAAGTGTGCGAAAATTTTGAACCCATTCCAAAAATATTTGAAAAGCACTTCTTGGGAAAACAAGTTTTTCAAAATAAAGAGTATCTGATCCCATCATTTACGTCCAAAAAGGATACGCTGTACAGGAAACGAAATAATTATTTGAATGTCGGTACATCAAAGACTACAAGTAATGTGAGATTGCCACAGCACATTGTGCAAGACTTTTTTTTATTTGATGATTATGATGGTGAAACGGATGATAGAATTATAATATTTTCGATGTTACCTGCTCAAAAGCTACGAGAATTATTCCAGACAATTGATATTGTATACGGAGATGGTGCATTCAAGGTGACACCGTCGCCTTTTTACCAATTGTACACCTTACATATTGATATCGCACGAGACCAAAACACAATTAGTTTTGTACCTATTGTTTATGGCTTATTACCAAATAAGAACACAAATACATACAAAAGGTTCTTTTCTGTACTTAGAAATCAATTTCGTATGAATATTAGTTCATACAAATACGATTACGAAATTGCTGCAATTAATGCTATACGTGAGGTATATCCAGAAATAAAAGTAAAAGGCTGTTATTACCATTTTTTAAATGCTGTGTTTAGAATGAGTAAAAAATTGAATTTCAACGAGACTCACTTAGGTCGCAAAATCACTCAGTTGTGCACAAGTTTGGCTCTGTTACCACCCAATCTAATTCCAGAAGCATTTCTTGCTATATATGAAATCGCACCAGAGACGGAAGTTTCACAGAAATTTCTAGACTATTTTAATAACCAGTGGATACAAACCATTACCAAAGATATTTTTAGCTGTTATGGTGAAAAGAACCGCACTACGAATGCAGTGGAAGGATGGCACAGAAGAATTAACTCTCGAATTCCATCTCGACCAACCATTTTCCAATTTTTAGTAGCATTAAAAGTAGAAGCTCAAATTCAAAATAAAAGATTGCTAAAAAGTGCTTTCCACTGCCCTGATAAAAAAAGATCTTTAAAATACATTGAAAATGATAGAAAAATTAATTGCATTATCACAGACTGTTTATGTAACAAAATTCAATCAATAGAATGCTTAACCATGTTAGCGGCGTTGAATAAGCTCCCATAAATTTTCCATGATGATATACTTTTGCAATTTTTATTGTTGAGCGGCTGTATGTACCAATCGTCGTGCTTGGAAACAGATGCCACTTGTGAAAACTTGTATGCACTTGATCACTCAGGATTTGTTTAGTTTCAGTTATTATTAATTATATTTTATTAATGATTAATGCAAATAATTTTGCTATACTGTATGATACTGCTATTAATTTTTATTTTAATATTGTATTACGTTCGAAAGTGTTTCCATGATGCCTAGGTATTGGAATAAAGAGATTTTGATTTAAATAAATTCATTTTTATTTTTCACTGTGTTTGATTGTACTTCTAATATTTTGAGAATATAATAATTCGAGAATATAATATTTTGCGAATGTAATAATATGAGAACAAAGGCAACCTGACACCTGACACTGTCTAGTTTTAACGGCATCCTTAGGGCCAGGCCACAACAGTGCGTTGCGGCGTCGCATCGCAAAAACAACATTGCACAGCTATGCGATGCGATGTCGCAACGCAAAAATTATATCAATATCTATCTATCGATTAGCATAAAATGTCGTATCCGATGAAATTTTTGCGTTGCGACATCGCATCGCATAGCTGTGCAATGTTGTTTTTGCGATGCGACGCCGCAACGCACTGTTGTGGCCTGGCCCTTTGTATGTTGATGGATAAGTTCGACGCACTTAGAGGTGTGCTTGTCAGAAGACACCACCACACATAAACCCTTTTTTTTTTACAACATATTATGTTGATAGTGTCCTGAGTACCTAATCAAGTTTTTGACATCCTTCGTCTAAGTATGGCCTATATTACTGTTTCGACGCATGCAATTAAAATAATAAACATTGCCTTTAATTAATCACAAAATATATGTGTGTGTTATTTATAATATTAAACACATATCCATATCCATGAAATATAAAAGTGTGTGCCCCCAAACATTATGTTTCGGAGATATAATTGTAACACATGGCCTTGCTTAGAGAGTTACTCTGCTAACGTAATATATGAGACAGTGTAAGGGCCCTTTCCCACGGCTAGATCCCGTTTTTTGCAGGATCCCGTTTAGTGGTGTACTTGTTTAAATATACATATTCACACAAGCATGCCGGATAATGCAAGCGGTATTTGGCACACAGATAGTTTATAACCAGGATTAACACATAGAATACTTTTATCCCAATATTCTTACGGGAGCGAGGCTTATGCGAGTGAAACCGCGGGGTGCAGCTAGTGATTTATAAGTCCAGTTCAATATTCAATGTTACAATGCTAATTACGACCTATTCTTGCACAGATGCGACGCACGCATGGCACACATGTAAGACGCACGGTTTATTATACTTATAATTATTATTGTTTGTTACAAAAGTAGTTTTTTTTTCAGTTTGTTTTGATTGTTATTATGTTATTGTTTAGTTGTCATCTGCCGCTGTCGTGGGCGCATCTTGATTAATGTATGTGTTGTCTTTGGTCCCTGGCCCTGACATCAAGCGCTTGAGTACGAGGCTTTTGGCTACGTTGTATATTTTATGTCTTTTTATTTTTCATTATTATTTTGTTTTTTATTTGTAACGTGCGTTTTGTTTGTGCAAAATAAACGTTTTTTCTTTCTTTCTTTCTTTCTTTCTAATTATTGCAATTCTTATCTCCATTATTGACTGTATCTAGCTATAAAAGGGCACTGTCCAATTTACGCTACTAAAATGCCAGCATCAACAAAAAAACGTCCACAAATATTAATCATAAATGATAAATGTATATTGTTTATAATATTTCAGTCTAATGCCGTTAAAATTAAACATACGCCGTCAACAAATCCTAATTAAAAGCAGCATCCATGAAATATGAGGTGTATGCGCTGACCACGGATATCTATGATGCCGACAAACATTATGTTTCGGAGATTAATTGTGACACATGGCTTGGCTTACAGAGTTTAGGCTTCCGACAAAAGGCACGACGCGACTCTAGTACGTGGGTGGATCAAATATAAACCAGACTTAAGAAAAAAAAAAAAATACGCACGTATTATTATACTCGTAAAAAAAAGGAATATATTTTATTTTTCTACATAATCTCCCCTTCTATTAACACATTTTTCCCAGCGCAGGGGATGTTTCTTGATGCCAGTATCGAAGAATGTAGTCGGTCGTGCCTTTAGCCAATTGCACACAAATGATTCCACTATCTGGTCAGTGTGAAAACGGCTTCCTCCACTTGAATTTTTTTTTGTGCCTTTCCTACACTTGAGTTCTTGAAAGCGTATTCTTATCGAACTGTAGAGTCAATGGATGCAAAATTTCGGAAGGTTTTATGCCCTCCCGTGTTAAAAAAATATGATAAGTCGTTGCTCAACAGACTTATATACCTCCTGCTTATACATGATGCTACTGGCGCGCAATAAACTAAAGTGAGCCGGAGCAGTATACCCCCCTCCACTAGATGATCCCCCCTAACACATACAACAGCACCAAGCGCGTCACTTCACTCAGCGACCAGTAATAAAAAGGTCCTGTTTATATTTGATTCACCTAATATTAAGAACAATTTCTATGGATACTTCATGGAAATTGTTCATTTAATCAGCCTATAATATTCTCACTGCTGGGACACAGGCCTCCTCTCTGTGAGAGGGAGTGGGCCGTAATCCACCACGCGGGCCCAGTGCGGGTTGGTAGATGTCACATGTCTTCGTATTTTTGGCTCTGGGATATACCGATTTCTTCACGATATTTTATATATTTCCATTTATTAATTATTTCCATTTATTAATTTTTGCTTGAGTACGTATAGTTTTTTATTGTATTTCTTGGTATATTGGCGTTGCTAGCTGACATATGGCAAATAATTTAATTTAGTGTTCTGTGTCTTGTAATGTTAATTGCTTTGCATACCTTGTATTGTATTCAGTCAAGTATTTTCTAACTGAACAGACAGCTGTGCTGCTGGGGAGTTTGTTGCGCCACTTCTTCTTCCCAGCGAAAGCACTAGGAAGTGGTGAAGTGTGGACGTTTTGGGGGACTGTCTTTTGTAATTTTGACGTTCGAAAAGTGCTGATTCTCAGCCTAGTTTGAATAAATGACTTTTGATTTTGATTTTTGATTTATAATTTAGACAAAGTAAAGCGCCTGCGCCACCACAGCTCTCACTACTGTATTTGCAGTAAAAACGGAGTTTTGACTAAACTACTAACCTTCTAATGTACGCTTGCAAGTGCAATTTTCTTTAAAAAAATTATGTGTCGTGTTAAATGAACATAATGAACATCATGGTTATCTAATCTTTGTTTTAGTAGGGTAAATAATAACAGCTGCACGGATTAAGCTATGCTTGCCACGGTCTGTTCGTTGATGGGTGACCACACATTATATATAGAGACTCCCCGTGTTTCGAAAACAATAATTAATCAACTTTTTTAAGTCAATAATTATCTAACATTGCGTTCTTTACCGCTCAGAACACGACATCAATTATGTTATTACGAGTATCTTACATTATCCTCACTTTTTTATTTGAAATTCTTTCAGCTTTTTTTTAACTATTTTCATAACGTTATAAATCATTATCATTACTTTTTAAATAACACAGACATAATTGTCTGTGTATTTTGTCATAAAGGTAAGCCTTTATGACGTGATTATTCACATAATAATGTTATTTATATCACAATATATTTTCGCTAGTCAATCCATCTAATATCTAATGTCAATCAATAGATATCGTATTTCCACATTACGTAATGAACAGTGGTTCTAGAAATTAAATCGATTATATGATAATGATAGAGTGATGTGATTGCGATGAAACAAAAACTAATAATTACTCCGAGTTTAATAACGTTCTACCTGGTCTCGTGATAACTCTCACATCCAACAACCGATAACCGTCTAAAAAATTTAAGAAATGGCATCTGTTGGTTAGGCTCTAACACACCACCTATTTTTTTTTTTTGTAAATATTTTCAATGTACAGCAGGGTAGTTGCGTAACACACTATCCCACCAAAAACATAAATGTAAAAAGAGCCAAGTTCAATACAAAAATTATGCTTGGCTGTGGGCTTCGCCGCAAAAAGAATGGACATTTAAATGAGTGCCAAGTCCAATGCAAAATCGAAATATGTATTTATAGGAACAAAATAACATTATGAACAAGTATTAAACTCTATTTCTTTGCTTTATTGGATACCTATAACAATTGCTGTTACTCGTATTTAAAAATGTGAGATCTTAAAGTAGGTTGGATTTGACTTGGCCAGTTTTCATTACATCAGTCATTTTATACAACGTGTAACGTTAAATGCGCAAAACCTCAGACACCCCAACTGATTTTTAATTCAATTGAACTATTTCAGGGAGAAAATAAGTCATTAAAAAAATTGTAAAGGTTTTATGTGCTGTTTCAGTTTTACTGGTCATTCTGATCGTTTCTTGCGTCTGCGACGACGCTTTATCGAGGGAGGAGTCGTCACCGGGCCGCTGCGCCGCGCTGACATTGGCTTGCTTGACCTATTAATAAATAGACACGGCAACGTTTTTGATGAAATTTTTTTAAAAAATGTGACCTATATTAAAAAGTGGTTCAATTAATTCTGCTCGTTATTCTGATCAAACTATTTTCAGGTTTTGCGCATTTAACGTTACACGTTGTATAGTTATTCAACATTTTAATTCTGATAAACTAGGCTTGACACGCTGCCGCGTGTCTAGATCAGTAGCAATGGGTTTCATTTTGACTGTTCAACAACATTCATTGCGTTATTTACGTTGCTGAGTAGACACATTTTTCGAACATACGGAGCAATGGATTAGCAATACGCTTCAAAATGATTAAAATTGAGAGTAATAGTGTGTTAAGCAATTAGGGTGCAGATACGCGTCGTCTACAGATTTATTATACGAGTATGTATGGATACAGATATGTTGTATTGAAAATAATATAGGCTTCAGTAATACGATTTTATTTAAATCATCTCTATATCGAACAAATAACAAATCAAACCTATCTATAAGCAAAAAAAAACGATATTTTTATAATTCAGTTTGAATTCCTATCAAACTTCACAACTAGAACTAAAGTTTCAACAAACAAAAACGCTGTAGCACCTCGTAGCAGCTACGCCGTAGACGCTCTACGACAATTCTACGTCCGCTACGAACTCGACAATATCATATTGGGACGCAATCCATTGCCGTCTAAAACGGGAAGTGGGAACAGCAAAGTGAATTAGACGTCAATGAATATATTTTCCACGCGAGCGGGGTCGCGTCTGCGTGCAACGGAACGTGTTATATTCTATTTGGGGCGATACACACGAGATGCTTTTCCTACCTAGGCTTTGCGACTACATCGTGGTTATACTTCTTTAAACTAAGTTATACTCATTTGGTTAGAGTGAGATTGCATTCATATAGAGAAACGTTTAAAAAACCACTTTCAGCGACATTGCGTAGTATGGAATAGAATGTCGCGACAAAAAATCGCGCTAGTAATAGTAATATGTCGTGTTGAAAGTTTTGTCAAAGTCAAATAATTTATTTCAAGTAGGCCTTTAGAAGGTGTTGAACGTCAAATATTACAAGAAGATAGAATTGACTAGGAATCCCTTCCAAAAAGTATTTTCTTATGGATTAGAATGAGCAAAAAACTCTATAGTTATTCTTATAAAATGTTTAAATTTTATTTTGTAAATGATAAATGATTTTATTTCTATAACTAGACTTGTGCACATTTTTACACGTCGATCATATTTTTGAAACTAGTTGAGGTCGACGTTTCCTGTCTGACTGCTCTGGTCTCTGAGAAGAAAGGTCGAATCAGATCATGTGATGACCATGTGGATTGGTGTCTGAAATGGTCTTTTGAAGAAGAAGCACACATATTGAGTGATACTGTGTGTACTGATTGATTGTTAATAGAGGTGTATGGATAAAAAGTTTTTTTATAAAAAAAAAAACAACCGACTTCCAAAAAAACACTACGAAGTGAAAAATAACTTTAATTGCGGAAGTCGGCACTTGCTAGGCAGTGACAGGAAGTTAGTAAAACATCATCAATATAAACTAAGTGGATAAAATCGTATTATTGAAGCTAACTCAAAAACTACCCAAGCAAAGTTAATAATATTTTAATTAATATGGAACCACCACAGAGGCATACCTTTATTTTTTTTCCATTACAAAAACATAGAGAATTTTTCAAATCGTTCTATGATGGAGTTATGGCCGAACATACATGAAAAAAAATATATAAACCGAATTGAGAACCTCCTCCTTTTTTTGAAGTCCGTTAATTATATCAATTCTTAAACAAAAAAGTTATGCCGGAATTTACTTGCAAGATTAGAGGTACCCCAATAACAACTTTGACAGAAATGAGGGTGTACGGTGGTATACTGAACACATCTGCGTACTGCATCTGCGTTTATAGGGTACAGACGTAGTATTGGGCGGGCGTCTTCCCATATTATAAATATAAATTCTAAAAGCCGTGGACTTTTGGTAATTTGGCTATTAAGCCTAGCTTCGACTAACAAGGAAGGTATCCCGACGTGTCACCTCCGATTTTTTTGTGGCTGATATATGTTATTCTCCATCAAATTTTAAGAGACATGTATTTTTTTTTTGGCAACGCGCCTTTTTTTTTGGTGAAATAACCCCCTAAACATTACCACCTTTCGGGGCAGTTTAAGGGTTTTGATCCATTTGGTCTTTTGGAAAAATATTAACTAGAAGTATGTAAAACCCTCAAACTGCCCCGAAAGGTGGTAATGTTTAGGGGGCTATTTCACCCCCAAAAAAGGCGCGTTGGCAAAAAAAAAAATAAAACGACGGGTTGCACTCCGGGAGTGCCGGCAGAAGTGAAAACTTAAATATTAACGTTGTGCATTTTTTATATTTTGGAATGGTTAGGGAGTCATTTTGCACGAATTGCTTTAATTATCAGTATAAAAGTACTATCATTTATGTCGTAGAATACAATATTTATTTATTGCGCTATCTTGCACAAACATGACAATTTATATTACATTAAAAAGTTTATCTCTCAGAAAAATCAACTTCCATCCATAATTTCGAGGACTTTTTCACCATCATTATTACCAGAACCATTATTTTATTAATTTTTTAATTTTTCAGTCACGTCCACCGGAGGTGTGCCATATGTTCCACCAGTTATCTGTAGTTCCCAAATTGCAGATTTATTGTCGAGAGATGTACCTTCAAGTCTATCAATACATTCTAACTACAATTCTAATTAATTCATTCATTTAAGTTAAGTTTGTTTCTGTAACATAAACACACACGAACATTCGCGCAAGCACCCTGCCCCACCTAAACTAAACAACAGGCGCAGGCATACATTTTCGCCGCGCCGTAGAAAGAGAGGGGGATACTTCCTCGCCAACGCCGCGCCGCCGGCTGTCTACTCACCATCCGTCTTACGAATTTTCGATCAGGGTCACGTGTCCTGACGCGAGTTTTACATTTTTTACCCGTTACAAAAAAAGTGTACAACGCCGCTAAAGAAGTTTTCACTTCAAAAAATACATGGAGAATAACATACAATATCCGCCACAAAAAAATCGGAGGTGACACGTCGGGATACCTTCCTTGTAAGTTTATAGTCCGATGTCGTTCATTTTCGCAACTCTATATATTTATATTATTACCTACTAAGATAAATTATCTTGGAAGAGACGCTTTCCTTTACAATCTGCACCCTGATTCCGTAACAAACTATCAATCACGATCCGAATCATTTTGAAGGATATTGCTAATCCATTGCTCCAAATGTTCGAAAAAATTGTCTGCTCAACAACGTAAATAACGCTATGAATGTTGTTGAACTGTCAAAATGAAACCCATTGCTACTGATACTGTGTTACGCAATTACCCCGCTAATGCTAGGGATTGACACTATTGATAGCTCACTTTACGCTCACTTTACTTATAAGTTTTCACGGTGAGATTTTTACAGAATAAATCGGTTACTAACCGATCGCAGCGCATGCAAGGCCCTTACAAACCGGATGGCTCCATCCGCTACTGTTAGTACGTCACTCTTCGTGATTCTGAATAAATAACTTCCTAGTAATACGTTTTCTTTTGTACTACTATGTGTTCTGCGATTGTGTTGGGTTGCGAATCTATTATAGAGTTATTTGGGATAACAACTAGCTCGAACTTGTTATTATTGTAGGTAATTTGATGTGGCATGTACTGTTAGCGGCAAAAGTTTAATTAATATTTTATGTAGGTAGTTTGTATTTTATTTTGATGGTTGGCTTTGTGGCTACGCAATAACAGCCGCATGCCGCACAGGTCGATCGATCAGCTTGTAAGCCGTTGGTCCCGGCTGTCATTCGTGGATCTTTGACAGTCGTTACGGGTCGTGAGAAGCCCGACATTCTAAAAACCAGTCTTACCAAGGGGTATCGTATTACCCAGTAGCTGGGTTTTGGAGATCAGATAGGCAGTTGCCCCATGTAAAATGCTGGCATTCAGGTGCATCCGGTTAGACTGGAAGCCGACCTCAACATGGTTGAGAAAAGGCTAGGCAGATGATGATGATGATGTCTATTCATTACTCTCTCTTGTTTCATAGAAATTCGAATTGCAAATTTTGTAATTATTATTCATGTTGTCACCCCCTCCAACTTAGCCAAACGTATTTTTAATAAGAGTGGGTTAACGTCAATGCAACGTCTGGGGATCAATCTGACGATTTATCACTCGTCATTTCGCATCTTAACATTTAAGTTTGTCACTTTATTTAATACTAATTTAATTCTCTAATGCCAGATTTTTCAATAGTCAGATAAAATTTATCTTAGCAATAAATATTGAGGGTTGACAGCTTTTGTATAGAAATTATGACAAACCGTCATACTTATTTATTCTTCAGGTTAAGTTATCTGTCTCTTGAAAAATCAGCCCTTAAAAAAGACAATTTTGAATAATAAATTGGGTGCATGAAGGGAACCTCCCCGAGCGACGTACCGTCCGGTCTTTTGTTCCGTCTGGCGCATCCTAGGCAATCGACTTCTTCGATTGGCTATTCTTTTCACCACGATGGTTAAAACAAGTCTTAATCAGCACTTCTCAGGGCCAGACAGTCCACTGGCAAGACCAGCCTCAATGTAAAAAGTATTTTGAGCTTTTTGCCATTGATATACTAAGAAGAAGAATAATAAATACAATATTGAAACTGTACCATCAAAACTTTTGTAGTTCACTATACATACCTACGTGAATTCAATTACGAGGACTACCAAATAAACGTCAAAGGGGACACATAGTACTTTGATGTTGTTAGATAGAAGTTGTTTATAGATAGAAAGGTACAATAGAAAGCAATTACCATCGTTTGATAGTTTACAAACTACGTACTGTCACGAACATAAATACGAGACATGTCAGATATTATTGCATTCTAAGAGATGTGTCACCTCTTAGAATGCAATAATATCGGACATCTCTTGCGTTTTGAAGTTGATGCAGCATCCTATATTTTAGCGACTCTTGCCTCGTCAAATAGTTTTGGTGTTCCTTCGATGTGACGTATATGTGCTGTCACTTGTATTATGTCTTCTGATCACATATACAGGGTGTCCGGTGGCAGAATTAGGAATTAAGAGATAGCTCGCTCCTACGCTCAGCGTTTAGGGAGAAACATTAAAGTGAAAACCCAATTCTGCCACCGGAAACCCTGTATTTGCCGTCATCTTGACGACAGATATTTTATGGATGGATCATGAAATCAGATATGATTGACGAGTTGTCTATAGTAATACATTTATGTTCGCGGCTATACAGTAGCCCGGTTTCTTTCTATATCGTTTGTCAGTATTGTGTTCACGTTTGCTTGTCTTTGACGAGTAATAAATGGATATTATTTCGGAGAATATTACACGTGAAGACATAATAACCCTTGTATTTTTTGCTCTTCTTGGATGCTTTTGGAAACACCCCGCTTTCAAAAAGCACTGCTTATCATACAAAGTGGACCAATGACCTCCCATTTTAGTGGAAGTTCGTTGATGGCTCTGCTATAAAAATACTGGGGACGGGAATGGACGAACTCCTTAGAGCGGTTTTTCACCGCCTCGTGGGATTTGGCCAAAGACCTCATTGCCCCCCAGAGAAGGCCCGCCAGTCGGGGGTTGCGGAAGGATCGCACGTACCCGCGACCCGCTGCGTGGGTGTGAGGTGGAACATCGGGGTGGTTTTTAGCTAGTAAGAGTCTGACAGACCCCTCCACTCGCCCCAGGGCGGAGGACATCCATGAGGATTTTCCACCCCGGAAAAAAAAAGGTTTGGTGAGTATGTTGGATGACGGAGAGTTTCCAGTCGTAACTCCTATAGTTTTGAGACGGTTCGTTGTGCGGAGCTTAAACAGTATTTCGCTGTTGATGTTCAGTGAGTTCATACGGTTCTATTTGAAGTAAATGAATCTGCGTCGACTCATCACTTAGGTTGAAGGCTGCTGCAAGTTCCAACGTTGTTTGAGATGAATCTGCTTTCACTATGGCTTTCAATTCATCGTTATCAACTTTCATCTCCGGTCGACCACGGGGCTCATTGTTGAGATCAAAATTTCCAGAACGGAAGCGATCAAACCAAAAATGGACCGTGCGTTCACATGGAATAGCATGTCCATACACGTCAGTAATATTGCGTGCTGTCTGTGCTGCGTTAGTGCCACGATGGAACTCGTATTCGAAAATGGCGCGCAGTCTCAATTTTTCAGAAACAGATAAAAGCGAAAAATTAAAAAAAATCAAACGGCGTGAAAACTAAGGACCGCTGATTTTGCAAAACAAAATGTCATATTATATTATAAAATTCATTTTAACTTGTAATTTTAAATAGAAGAAAAGTTATAGATCTTCACAATAGTCAGGAAAAATCAGGAATTTCATAGGTAAGGACCTAATATAACAGTATGCATAACTCAGACAATCAGTCAGTCATTTCGAATTTATGTTACCTACACAGTTCAGCGCATACAAAATATGCTGACAAATTTTCCGCGAGGTTTTTGATTTGTTTGGTGAATGGTGTCACTACAATTGTGTACTCACATTCACAACAAACATTTAATGTCATGCATAAATAACACATTTAGTTCAAAATTAAAGCTGAAACATTACTCGACAAGCGCCCGTGGGCACGGGATCAACATCATCTCACAAAGAGGAACATTTAAAACCAATTTAATCCGGTTTAAGCCGGTTTGTTCCAGTTACAACTCGTTTACGCCAGTTCCACGGCTAATTTCCCCTGTACCCCGATTATGGGGTAATATTTTATGCGAATGCGTAATTTTATGTGTTGCACTTTAATTTGTATGGTCGTCTGAAGTTAGGGTTCGCTGATTTAATGTTTATGATTCCTGAACGTTGTAAGTCGGCTGGAATGTGTGTTCAGTGCGTAGTTTTATACAGTTATCTTAAATTACCTACTCCGATATACTTAGTATATTTGATACAAAAAGTGATCATATCTCTTTTTCTGGTTTTTAAAACAATTGACTCTGTCATTTTAGCAACACAAATATGTTCAAAAGCAAAAACAAGATTTATCTGACTCTCAAAACTTTTACAGCCATTTGTCTATGCCATGAAAGCAACAAAACACTTTAATTAAAGCAATACGCAGAAAAAACTCAACTTCCAAAATCCGGTTATAATTGGCTCGCCTTATAGGTACACGAATCAAAAGTAACATGGCCGTTAATTGGACATATCATATGGCGTCACGGATTTTCGATAACCGGCGCCGTCGGTAGTAATAGAGACGTAACAACGTCAGCTGGTACGGACCGTACGGCCGATTCAGCAAGAAGTATCCGATATTTGCTATGTCCGATTTTTTTGGAATAGGTTTTTCTTCGGTCGTAGTTTTTTTAACTAACTTCCAAAAAGTAGGATAGGGATAGGGACAGTAGGGATAGGTTATATGTTCGACTATATGTAGGTATGTTTTTTTTCTTATTTATGTTCACCAGTTTCTCCGTCAATCCGCGAGTTGACAATTTTTTTTTTATTATTTAAATTGAAGCTTTTTTACCTCACTAATAGCTTGGTATAAACAGTTTTTTATTATTTTTAAAAATTGAAAAGATATGAGCGTTCAAAACTCTCATTTAGACAGAGAGGGAAATACTGAATTGTGACGTCATAGTTCAGTATCGCCATATAAATTACATGCAAAACTTCGTTTTGCGAGAAAGAGATAGACAAAAAGTTTCTATAAGTTATAAGTTTTTTTATTTTTCGACCGATTTCAAATTTGATTTCGAATTCTATTATTGTATTACATGTGTGGATATATTATCTACTAGAATATATAGTATTCAATATCATGCAACTACCCAATTGTGGACCTATTTAAAAAAAAAATATTTCTTTGTAAAAACAAAGTTTTTTTTTTTTGTTTTTGGTTTTTTTTTGTATGCTCTCAAGGTGGTCCCACTGTCACCAAGTCGGAGCCTGATGAGGGAATCCCATGGAAATCGAGGGAAACCCTCAAATTTTGTGGGCCTACCTGTAAGGATTAAGGTATTTTTTATAGTAACAAGTGCATTTGCTCTCGGAAAGCACCATTTGGTGAAGTGGAACTGATGATGAAAACCACAGATGACCATCGGACTACTCAATAATATGTATTTCACGGGTTGCGATTCCATCAATTTATACTCCTCACAATGCGTATGGTGAAGTGGAGCTGATGGCTACTTCTCAATCAGCTCCAGTTCTCCTGGTTCTTACTAGGAGAACTCCTTAACAATTATTGCCCCTGCACCGGGATAAGCAATAATTATACTGTAAAAGGTGATGAGCAACTGACATTAGGCTATTGTAACTTAGATAAATTACAAAAAAAAACTTTTTTACAAAAAAAAAAAAAAAAAAACAACCCACTTCCAAAAAAAAATACTACCAAGTGAAAAATAACTTTAATTTCGGAAGTCGGCGGCAAAAAACTGAAATACGGATCCAAAGACAGTGACTTCCGAAATTAAAGCTATTTTTCACTTGTTAGTGTTTTTTGGAAATCGGTTGTTTTATTTTTTGTAAAGAAGTTTTTTCGTAGTGGCGTTTTTGGTACAGTTCGGTTAGAACACTTTAAATTACTGGTTTGAATGCTCAGAAAGCTGTGGTGGTCCAGATGGCTTAGGTATCTACTTTTAAGAACTTGACTTGTACTTGTTATTTTTTTTTTGTAGTTGTGTTCTTTTTATGCGTCATGTTTGCCGCAACTAAATGTAATTTCTTTCTTTTCATTTTTTTAACTAAGATAGGGTTTGAAACCTGTCCAAAAACAGCTGCTGCCTACATTTTGACAAGTTATACGAACATACTCGTAAATGTAGCAGATTTTTTTCGCGACCGATTTCGTTCATTTTTTGTATATCGTCAGAAAAGGCGATAACAAGTATGTGGTAGAATTCATTGAATATGTGGTTTCCATACTGTATATACTTTGCTTTACACCACAAAAATAGATAACAAAAAATAAATCAAACACTACAAAATTATGCAATAGGCGGCCTAATCGTTATAGTTAAATTAATTTAGGTGATTTGTAATACTAACACGCCATCAGCCTTCGAAGCCTGATACTAAAAAGTTTTTATTGAATTTAACTTAATTAAAACCAATTCCTTAGTTGTAACGTGTTTAGTTGCTGAAACTGAGTACCTCATTCAGATTTTATTCATGAATCAACGCTTGAATCGTAATTGTTTTTTTTTTCGAAAACGATCCTTCTCGCCCGTTTATCCAGGAAACTCAAGCAAATCCTGTAACAAATCTTGTAGGTACATCCTACTTATGTAAACTTTATCGCTTCCACTCGGAAGAGTAATCCCCTCGCGTGTGTAATTCCAATTCGTACTAATTTGAATATAGCAGGGCTTTGTTGAATCAATGTATTAAACGATAACATTTAACGACTATGTCAATGGGACTCGAATAGTCAAAATGATAATTATATTTATTAAAGGACCACATTCAAATCGTACCCAAAGTATAAAGTGCCCGCCAGAAAAAAAAAGTGTTGTTTTCTTGAGCATCACAGGGAAAGTTTGCAATTGACCAATTAACGGCTGCTATTTGAGATTAAAATTTCAAAAAATCATATTTTTATAACAAGTGATTTAAAAACGCGCCACGTCACCTCACTGGACTCGTGCTGCCGCAGCGCACGAGCCAAGCGTCCGTGCCCGGCTCGATGTCTCGCAGAACGTCATCACGCTCATAGCCACAATAGGGAAAAATGCATCTGTACAATTTATTGTGAGCGCGCGCGCAGGCGACGCGGAGTTGCGGCTGGGAGCAAGACAAAACACAAAACACTGAATATTCTTGTGTTCTTTGGTGGGTACATATATTTATGAACGCACGGTGATGCCTGCGTAAAAATGAAATTTTATGTTATTTAATAATATTTATTCACATCATTGGTGGCCCGTGGCTAAATAATCACAGCCGCACAGGTCGATCGATTAGGTTAAGCTACTGTGATGGGGCCCTATAAGGACCCTATAAGGAATGTAAAGCATGTGATCGTCTATATATCGTCAAGTGCATAGAGTAATTTTAGAATCAGCTGAGAGATACCATTGGTAACAGATAGGGCATTATTGCCTCATTTCTATTTATCGTTTTCTTCATTTATATTTATTCTAGTACATAGCATAATCGGACAAAGTCAAGCCACTGGCTCTCTGACTAGGTTCACCTTAGTCTTAGTTAACCTACCGTGTCTCTTGACCTTGATAGATTAACTCTACTGAATTTAGTATAAAATGACTATTATCTTAGACTAGTTCAATTTACTTAGGTAAAACCATTGGTTATTAAATATCATCGACAATTTGAAGTTGTGATTTTCTAGTGGCAGCTAAGCATGAGTTATCTAGCTAGTTGAACACAAGTGAGCTTTACTTTGTAGAGATACTAGGTATCTTCACTGATCAAGCCAGGTTAGTGAGCGTCGGGGAATTTCCTATTGCCTGGCTCAAGGCCTACTTTACAGTAGTTATGGAGGTATATAGACCGTTCCTTTATGTCCTAACCCGCTGCGAAGCGATCATAATCATAGGTGTGCTTAAGCATCCTTTTACCTCCTGACCAGATATCTGTTATTATTTATATATATTCAAACTACGGAATTTAACTGGATGGCCATCCAAACAAATCAGGAATCGGTCTGAGAGGAGTGTGTGGGTGACGCTCCCACCTGCACTTGTCGCCTTTCATGTATGTACTATTTTCATGTGATGTAATATAAGGACGATAGCTGCAATGATAGAAGTCCTTGAATCTAACCGGATGAACTAAATCTGTCACTATCGTACCTCTGAGCCTCCTAACTTGATACTGCTGCTTACCGAGTAATGACAATACCTATAGTCTCTGATGCCTCGACCTCCAGCTGGACATTGTAGCGCCGTTGGTCCCGTTGCTCGTCGCAATGAATGAGGAATTAAATTGATTGAAGATGCACCTTTTGATTACCTGATAGCTTGTCTGAAGGTCCAGCTGTCTCGCCTTATATCTCCTTCTCCCTCCTATGATCTCGTGATTAACTGTAGTACTATTTAGGTTGGGCAATCATGATTTCATTAAAAGTAAGTCGAAATTCTGTGTTTAGTTACTATCTTCAATAGATGGGGTGTAAAAAAGAAGTGTACCTATAAGATTGCTCAGAATATATTTAGATCTGGAAGAGAACTAAAAGGTTGTCCTAATTTTCCTCAAGCACACAGGATAGTAGATATGAAATAGGGAACTTATTGTATAAAGAAAACCCAGTTATGTTATAAATTAGTAAATTTATATCATTGCCTTCCAGCCCTTTCATCACGAAACTGGTATGTGAATTAACTCTAAGCCCAACACTAGTGGAAGTAGAGCCGATATTTGGGTTCCTATGGCCTTGAATAATAACGGGAAAATCCAAATATCGAAACAGAAAAACCCGTTACCTTGCCAACAAAATACAACTAAACATGGATTGGGTACATAATTATATATACAATTTTGTATGATTATGCATACAGGTTACATAAAGACAGCTCACATGCCGTTCTCCAAAAACAACCTTCGTTAAATACATTTAAGTGGGATACATTTAAATGAAATTGGACGGGAATAGTCAATTAACCGTCCAATCAAGATAATCCGAGTAGCGACACATATGACACTCAGTCCTACGGTTATCTCTCGTCTCTATAATCCATCCATTTCTTTATCAGGACAATTATAATAATTCCTACTATTATAATGGCCTCAATATAATAACCTCTGGAGAAAAGGAGATAAATACTGTATGTTTAATTTCTCGAAATTAAGAGGAGTATCTGGGTCCATATTGATAGGTACGAGACGTTATTTAAATTTATTTATAGGATTTAGACTGGAGGTCATTGGAGTCAAATTCGGTACTTATCGTAAACTCACGTGGCGCGAACTTTGTGATCCTGTCGTGATTAACTCACAACGGGTTCCACCTTATCTGATAAGCGCACTGAAGTTACAATCTAAGATTCATTTTACAATTCAAACATACTAAATAATACACTGATTCTATTATTAGAAAATCGATATTGCAGATATGTACGTCAGACCTCTCTGAGTGTCGTCACTGGAGTCCTCGTCAGTCCAGTTAATTTCAGCAAGTCTCCCAAGCCACGCCTTTAACACAGCCTGTAAAGGGTCTAGCAGGATAAGTAGGGTCAACGACCCCAAAGAGGTATTTCCAAAATAAATTATGCTGTTACATCAGTGAGATGTATTATTACTGTTGACGCGAATTCAGCCTTCCATCTCACTGCGGTACGGAGATAATTGACTAAATAGACACTAGAGCAGGTATTTTTCAAAATTATTTTTTTCAAAAACTATTCCAGCTACACTAATAAAACAAAAACGGTTTGTTAGAGGAGGAATTGCTCTGCATTATGTATTTTTGTAGATTTTTTTACCTTATTTACTATTAAAACAAAATACAAATATTTTTTTTTTTTTTTATTCATGGTTCACAAAGAGGTACAATCACAGAAAAAATATTTAATATAGCTCACGACGTCTAGTATTACCACCAAAAAGTGCATCAATATCAAATGGGTGCAATACTTCACAAAAAAAAAAAAAAATCATGACTATATCAAAAAGTGGTAGTGTGTTTATTATTGACATACAAGTTCGTGAACGCTTTGAATTACATTTGTTATTCAATTTAAAAAAAAAGAAGGCGATTGTACAGATATCAAGTGAAAAAAAATATTATTCATTGTAATACGTGGAATCCCACTGCAACTCTTCCAGGATTACTTATCCAATCGAAAACAAGTCGTAAAAATTAATGATAGCCTAAGCCATGAGGAATATGTCTCATTCGGTGTACCCCAAGACAGTGTGATGGGTCCTACTCTGTTCCTAATTTACATTAATGACCTCTGCAACTTGCACTTACCGAAAGGACAAATAATAACATTTGCTGATGACACGGTCCTACTTTTTAACTCGAACACATGGAAAGACGTAAGTAATGCAGCGATAATGATAAATGATAAATGATAAATTATTTATTTTCTGTAAGTAGGTTTGTACAAACACTTTTACATGTCAATCATATTTTTTAAACTAGATGAGGTCGGCGTTTCCTATCTGACTACTCTGAGAAGAAAGGCCGAAACAAACTCAGAGGTCACAGTCTCTTTTAAAGTCCAGACATAATCTTGGTCAGATCATGTGAAGACCATGTAGATTGGTGTCTGAAATGGTCTTTTGAGTAAAGAACCACACAGATTGAGCGGGCCTGTCCAGTCAGTGCACGCATTTGTCAAAAATCGTGCAGCTCAACTCAGAACTTGAGGAGCCTTACGATTCGACGAACAATACCAATGAAAGGACATTTGGGTAGGCCGCATAAATGACTCAAACTGCCAGATCATGATTAAAACTAACTAAGAAGGAAAACCAAAAAAAAAAAGAAATGACCCACATAGTCTTCACACTCACAGTAATAATAATAAAATAAGATACTTTACAAAGTAAATATCCATGTCATTGTTTATATAAAATTCATCAATGTCAATGTGTATATAAAAATCCGGATATAATCTTTGAGGACCATGTAGATTGGTGTCTGAAGTGGTCTTTTGAGGAAGGAACCACACTGAGTGGACCTGTGCAGTCAGTGCACGCATTCGTCAGTAACCGTGCAGCTCAACTCAGAACTTAAGGAGCTCAACGATTCGACGAGCAATACCAAGGACAGGACATTTGTGTAGACCGCATACACCACTCAAACTGCCAGACCATGATTAAAACGGAAACAATGACCCACATAGTCCTCACATTTACAATAATTAAAATAATTAAGACTTTAAACAGTAAATGTTCATGTCATTCTGTATATAAATAGACATAAAAACCAAAGTGTAAATCAGCAAAATAAAAAAATAAACAACATTCACTGTCTAGACCTATTGGAGCAGCTCAATCCCAAGCTTTTTTGTCCTCAGTATAGTCTTTTACAGTATAATAGGCTTTCTGGCATAGTTTTAGCTTTATAAAAGATTTGAATTTATTAATGCTTAGTTCTTGAATGTGGCTAGGAAGTTTATTATAAAAACGTATACATTGGCATCTAAACGAGCCACCTATTTTCTTGAGCCTTGTTGTAGGAACAACATATTTGTGTTTGTTCCTAGTATTTATCTTTTGTATGCACATAAAAATATTAATCTGTTTAAAAAATACAGTGATATTTTTTAAACAGATTAATATTTTTATGTGCATACAAAAGATTATCGTAAATGTACTGAGAAGGCACAGTCATTATATTAATCTCTTTAAATTTGTCTCTGAGGGAGTGTCTGGGACTTAACTTATAAATGGAACGAATTGCCCTTTTTTGTAAAATAAAAATTGTCTGAATATCGGCGGCATTTCCCCACAACAGAATACCGTATGACATCACACTATGAAAATAACTAAAGTAAACTAAACGGGCTGTCTCTAAATCAGTTAAGTCACGAATTTTCCTAACGGCGTATGCTGCAGAGCTAAGCTTTTTTGACAATTTATCTATATGGGGGCCCCATTGAAGCTTGGCATCTAAAGTTATGCCTAAGAATACTGTGGTATTTTCGGGTTTTAACTCTTCACCCTTTATGAGAACACTAGTTTCTACCTGTCTAACATTTGGTATAGTAAACTTAATACATTTCGTTTTTTTCCCGTTAAGAAGTAGGTTATTAACATTAAACCAGTTAACTACTTTTGCGAGGGCACTATTTATATTGTCAGTAACCAGCTGCTGACGTTTGAGTTTAAATAAAAGTGAAGTGTCATCTGCAAACAACACTATATCATGTTCATCCCTTATGAGGTAAGGCAAGTCATTTATATAAATAAGAAATAAAAATGGGCCAAGAATTGAGCCCTGGGGGACCCCCATTTTTACTACAGATCCGGGTGACCTTTTTCCGTTAACATCAACTCTCTGAATCCTATCACTTAAGTAAGAAGTAAGAAGATCCAGAGAGGCGTTCCGAATTCCGTAGTAGTGAAGTTTCCTGATTAAGGTTTCATGAAGAACACAATCGAATGCCTTGGACAAATCGCAAAAGATGCCCAAAGCATCGCATTTGTCCTCCCATGCATTATAAATATGTCCTAAAAGTTCAACTCCGGCATCAGTAGTTGAACGACCCCTTGTAAACCCGAACTGTTTGTTATGCAGTAATTTATTTTTGTTAAAGAATCTTTGCATTTGGTTTAAAATAAGTTTTTCAAAAATTTTACTAAAGGTAGGTAGTACTGAAATAGGTCTATAATTAGTAGGGTCTGATGTACTACCCGATTTAAACAATGGTATGATTTTACTATGTTTCATAAGATCAGGAAACTCACCACAATCAATACAATTATTAAATATAACAGCTAAAGTAGGTGCTACAATGTTTATAATTGACTTAGCAACATCCACAGAATTACCCCATAGATCTGCAGTCTTTTTAACATTTAACATGTGAAAAGTTTTAATTACATCTGTACAGGTGACATATTCGAAGTGAAATTCAGAATCACAAACTGGAACGTTTTCTTTAAGTATAGACTCTGCAGCAGTGGGTGATGAGCTTAGAGATTTAGTAGTTGACACAGGAATCTCTGAAAAGAAATTTTCAAAGGCCGCGGCGACTTGAGAATCTGATCTAATTACATTGTCATCAATAGCAAGGCTGTAGTCACTACTTCGGTTGCATGACCTTCCTGTTTCGCTATTAATGACATTCCAAGTCATTTTAATAATGTTACTACTATTTTTAATTTTTGAACTCAAATAACGTGACTTGGCTATACTACGGACTGTTTTAAATATTTTAGAATAATTTTTAACATATAAATTAAATTCAGCAGTGTTTATACAAATCCGTTCATCATATAATTCATAAAGTCGTTCTCTACTTTTATGTATACCAATGGTGGCCCAGTCACTGAAGGAAGCGTTACTATTGACTGATAATGTCTTTGGAATGAATGTTTTATCAAATTGGTTTTTTTTTGTGTCAATACATATTAAAAAAATCATTATATTGTTTGTTAGGGTCATCATTAGTCAACAGAAGTGGTAATTTACTTAAGAGTTTAGTTTTAAATGTTTCTAAGCGTTTAGTTGTTTTTGGGTTAACAGTGATATCTTTTTTAATAACTTTTTTGTTTTGATTTGGAATAGTGATCAGCTGTCCGCAATGATCCGAGTCTATTAAATTAATCATTTCTTTGTGGTTTGGTATAAGATCTGTATAAATATTATCTAGGCATGTGGCACTAGTAGGAGTTATTCTAGTGGGCTCCGAAAATAGATTAGCAAGATTGTATGACTGAAACAAACTTATGATTTTAGTACTTAACCCAGTATTTTCTAACAAATTAACATTGAAATCACCACAAGTGATTATGGACTTGTTTGTATTACAGATTTTGTGCAACACTTCATCCATAACCTTTTCAAAACAATCATACAATCCTGAAGGAGGTCTGTACACGCTTAATATAATGAACTGCTCCAATTCTATACAGGCTATTTCAATTGTCCGCTCAACAGAGAGGCTCACAATGTCCTTTCGGTCCTTAAATTTAAGCTGGTTACTTACTAAAATTAATGAGCCACCATGTATAGCATTTACTCTGCTGAATGAACTACCAACCTGGTGATTACTAAAATTGAACATGAACTGGTGGCTTTTAAGCCAATGTTCTGTCATACAAAGAATATCTATGTTGTAACAATTTAGGAATAATTCTACTTCTAAGTCTTTGTTTAAAAATCCTTGAATGTTTTGATGCACCAGATTGATTGATTGACTGTTTAATTTTTTTACACTTTCATTTGCAGCGAATGAAGGTTTTGCTTTAGTAACTTCATGGCTGGACAATCACCTATTAACGCTCAATATAGACAAAACCAAATTCATCACTTTCACAATAAACGCTAAAACTCAACCTACCCCAAATTCCATTAAAATTCAAAATCACACCTGTGATGATATAAATACATGCCATTGCAGTTCAATCATCAGAGTAAGCAACATCAAGTACCTTGGTGTATTAGTGGACCAAAACTTGAACTGGAAAGAGCATATTGTTAATCTGAGTAATCGTGCCCGAAAATTAATTTACATCTTCAAGACCCTTAGGAACGCCTGTGATTTTAAGACACTACTGAATGTGTATTTTGCTTTATGTCAATCTACGCTAACATATGGGTTGAATATCTGGGGTGGTACCTCCAAAAACAGTATGTTACTCGTGGAAAGAGCTCAACGCATGATCCTTAAAGTACTGTCGCGTAAAAAATATACCTACCCGACCAATCAACTATACTCAGAACTAGAAGTCCTTACAGTACGGAAACTATTTATTAAACTTCAGATACTGTCACAACATAAAGTCAAACCACACTTTACGTCAAGGCGACGAATAGATATAGTATATAAAGTACCCAGATATAGGACAACTTTTGCACAAAGATTTCACAACTACCTCGGTCCTAGTATATATAACAAAGTAAGCAGAAAGTTAATGCTAACAAATCTAAATAATCAAACATACAAACTAACTGTACATAAGTTTCTAATATCGTTAGACTATGATAGTACCGAAAAACTTCTGAAAGTAAGCACATAAACATTTAAAACTCATAAACACACCCCCACACACAAAATCCCACCTGCACATACACGTACAAATACATAATTATATGATAAACACAAATACAGATATAATAACAGTATATACACTACAACCACCTCTATTCATTTTTTTACTGATATTATTTATTATTATTTTTGTATCTTTTTCATTTTACTTTTTGTTTTTATATTTTGTACCCTCCTTAGTTGTCAACGTCAAAGCATTAACCTCAAATAAACCATTAATAACAGGCTTTGAACTAATTTTGTATATCAGATCTGTTCACCTCTCGAGTGAGGACTTGTGAGTATTGTGCTGCTCTAAGGACAAGGAACACTAACCGCTCGTGATACAGTTTCTACTAGTACGAGGGGTTAGGGCGAATTAGTCTAATGACAGCCGAGACCTTCAATCCATCTTAGAACATGTTGACTTTGTTATAAAGTATATATTTTTTTTAAATTGTACACCCTAAATATAATTTTCGTATGGTTGTCAATTTGTTGATGCAATAAAGATTATTATTATTATTATTGAACATGTTTTTTTTTTTTCTTAGCTCTTTAGCTAGTTTCAGCTACATTAACGGGCCTTTTTTTTTTTTTTTTGTTTCGGGGTGGAAAATCCTCATGGATGTCCGCCGCCCTGGGGCGGGCGGCGGGGTCTGTCAGACTCTTACTGACTAAAAACCACCCCGGTGTTCCCTCTCTCACCTACGCCGGGGGTCGCGGGAACGAACGATACTTCCGCAACCCCCGGCTGGTGCTGGCCCGCTCCTGCGGGCCTCTCCTCGTGTCAGGGGGGGGAGTGAGGTGTTAAACTCCCCCCGCGACGTCTAAGAGGGGCGCGCGTGGAACACTACGCGCCGCCGCCTCGGGTCCTGATGTGTGGGGGGCGACGGACGTCCCCAAGTCCGTCGCCCCTGGACCCATTTATGGGGGCTGGAAGAGGGCGTTGTCCGCCCTCCGCCTACGCCCGGTGCGCCTGCTGCGGGCGGGGTGAGGGGATGAGATCTCCCTCTCCCTTTCCGCAGCCTCCTTCTGCGAGACGACTGTTTCGCAGAAGGAAGCCACCGCGTCCCAGGACTCCTCGCTGCCGACCATAGACTCCACCACGGCCGGCAGCGATAGGTCACTGCCTACTCCTGAGATGAGGGCACGGCGCGGCTCCTCCCAAGCGGCACACTCTGCCAGCGTGTGCCGCGCCGTGTCCTCCCGGCAGTCGACGCAGTGGTGACACCGGGCGTCCGGCTCCCTGTTTATGCGACACAGGTACTTCCCGAAGCAACCATGCCCCGAGAGCACCTGCGTCGCACGAAACGACAGGGAGCCGTGCCTCCTCCCGAGCCAGCGCTCGAGCACCGGCCGGACCGCCTCGATTGTGTCGAGGCCGGCGGTAGGGCGTGAAAGCCTGTCCCGCCATTCCGCCACCAGGACCTCGCGGAGCTGAGACCGACGCAGCTCCCAGTGTCGCTGCATCGGTCGCTCGCCCCGCGCCCTCATTTCCTCGCGCCACCGATACAGTGACGCGAGTACTTTCGCCTCGAGGTCCCAGGGCGGGGATCCGGCCAGTGCACAAGCCGCCTCGTAGGAGATCGTGCGATACCCCCTGATGACTCTGACGGCCATCGCTCTTTGCGGTTTCCGCAGAACTGCGATACTGCCGGCCGTCAGGTCAGAGGCCCACACCGGGGCCCCGTACAGGGCCATGGATCGCACGATCCCCACGTAGAGCCGCCTACAGGCGGCGCTCGGGCCCCCCAGATTGGGAAGCAGCGTTGATAGCGCCCCAGCAGCGCCCAACAACTTGGGCGCCAGCCGCCGGAAGTGGGGCTCGAAATTCCACCGGCTGTCGAGCACCAATCCTAAATACTTCATGGTGGACTCGACAGCGATCCGAGCCCCCCCGACCACGATGTGTGAGCCGGGCGGCGGCGCCCGCCGGGGGCCATGAAACACCATGGCCTCCGACTTGTTGAGGGCCACCTCCAGGCCTAGGCGACGTATGCGGCCCACCACCTGTGAGACCGCAGCCGTCGCCAGCAACGCTGCCTCCCTGTGCGAGCTCCCCCGGGCGGTGACCAGCGTGTCATCGGCATAACACGTCAGGTCCACGCCCGGTTGGAGCTCGCCCCTCAGCACCCAGTCGTACCCGATGTTCCACAGGAGCGGGCCCAGGACCGAGCCCTGTGGAACACCGCACGACATGCGGTGCTGGTTTCCGCCATCACGTCCCACGTAGGTGACACACCTCTCGGACAAATAAGCCCCAACCACGCGGCGGAGGTAGGGAGGCACCCGGTGATACCGCAGTGCCTCCCGAATACAACTCCAGGGCAGGGTGTTGAAGGCGTTGGAAATGTCCAAGGACACCGCCAACATCACCCCACCCCGGGACACCGCTTCCTCCGCCAGGACTCTCACCCGCGACACAGCGTGTATGGTGGAGCGCCCATGCCGAAAACCGAACTGGCTTTCGTCCAGGTCCGGCCCCTCTCTGCACAAGTGGCCGACGAGGCGGGCTGCGATAATCCTCTCGAACAGCTTGCCCACCTCGTCTAGCAGCACTATGGGCCGGTACGCGGACGCCGAGTCCGCAGGGCGCCCCGCCTTCCTGAGCAGGACCAGACGACCAGATTTCCACAAAGTGGGAAACTGGCCCCGCTCCAGGCACGCTGTGTAGAGTCCTCTCAGTTGGGGCTCAAGCTCCTTCAGAGCGAGGGCCAACACGCAGCCGTGGATCCCGTCGGGCCCCGGAGCCACGTTCTTGGCCCGGAGCCGCATCACGGCTGCCCCCATCTCTGCCTGTGTCACCTCTGGGACGCTGATGGCATTCTCCTCCGTAGACTCTGCGGCTGTGGGCAAAGTCATCGGCGGCGGAGTATGCTCCGCTCTGGCCGGGAAGAGGGCTGCGACAACCTCCTCCAGCAGCTCGGGTTGGAGACTCTCCGTGAGTGGAGGCGCCGCGGCTCGAAGCTTGCCTCGAACCGCTCGATACGGGCGCCCCCACGGATCTCCGTCCAGAGTCTCCAACATCTCTTCCCTGCCTCGCGTCTTCGCCTCGCCGATGGCCAGCCACAGAGTCTCCTTCGCCGCGCGGTACACCTCATACAGCGCGGCTTCTTCGTCAGGGACCCGACGACGTCTCCTCCGGTATCGGGTGTACTGGCGCCTGACCGCCACGCACGCGACGCGCAGCTGCGCGATCTCGGCGGTCCACCAGTACACCTGGCGCCTTCCTGTCTGTGTGTGGACCCGGGGCATGGACGCGTCGCTGATTTGCGTCATCGCCCCGCGGAACCACAGCGCCTCCTGCTCGACGTCGACGGGTCCATTCGTTGCCGACTCCCGGACCCAGGCCTGGACAATAGCAGCTTCCTCGAGAAGCTCCCTGTCGATGCGCTTACGCGCCCAGCGCGGACCGTCCGTTCGCGGGGCCGGTGAACGGCGGCCGCCAGTGGTCTGGGCGGAGACGTCGAAACGGATGTATCGGTGATCCGACAACGTCTCCACCTCCACGGCGACACGCCAGTCGCGGACACGGCTCGCGACAGCGGGGCTAGCGAACGAGACGTCCACTATAGACCCGCCCCGCTGCCGCACGCACGTGTGCACCGAGCCCCGATTTAGGACGGTCAAGCCAGTCGCGACCGCCCATTCCTCCAGCACCTCGCCCCTAGCATCGGTCACAGGGGATCCCCACGCCGCAGACTTGGCGTTGAGATCCCCCAGCAACAGCACAGGGCGAGGGTGGAGTCGGCCCACGACGGCACCCAACTCGACAAGGAACCTCTCGAAGTCGGCGAGACTCTTGTTGGGCGAAAAATACGCCCCAACCGTACCAATGCCGTCCGCGAGGGCGGCTACCCAGCCGTGTCCTCGGGACGGGTTGGCAAGAGCCCCGCCAATGATGGCCACCAAACCGTCCAAGTCACCCACCCAGTTATCCCTGGGGGGGACAAAATACGGTTCGGCGACCACAGCCACGTGAATCGACCACTCTGCCATGCTCTGGAGCAAGAGATCCTGAGCTCTAGCAGAGTGGTTGATATTGCCCTGGAGGAAATGGTAGAGCGCCATTATGCGCAATCCATTCCCTCTGCACCATTCCTAGGCCGGGAGTCGGCCGAAGAGGAGCCAGGCTGAAGGGGGGGTAAAGGGCCCCCGGCAGCCTTGGCACCTCTTCTCTTCCCTTTCTGGGCGGGTGCGCCACAGGCCTTTCCGCCCGCTCTGTGCCCAGCGGGCCTCCCTGCAGCTGTACAGAGGCTGCAGTTCGGCGCCGCGGAGCACTGGGCCGCCTTGTGGCCGGCCACACCGCAGCGATAACACAGCTCGCTGCGGTCTATTTCGGCGGTGCACCGTGCCCTGACATGCCCAATGTCGAGGCAACGGTAGCACCGCAAGGCCCTGGGTTGCAACTGCCTCACCCTCGCTGCCACCCATCCCACCAACAGACGCCCAGCGTCGGCGATTTTATTCGCCGCCGCCACCGGGCACCGCACCCAGATCGTGCCGAGCCCGGAAGCGTCGACGCGAATCTCGCCCGTCCGCACGTCTGCGGAAGGGCATCCGCCGACACGGGCAATGGCCGCCACGACCTCGGCCGGAGTCGTCGAATCGTCCAGTCCGTCGACGCGCAATTCAGCGGTCTTTGTCGGCCTGGACACCCGAACGTCCTCCGGACTGAGGACCTCCCTCAACTTGGCGGCCAAGACGTCCGCCTTTTCACCACTAGAGGCACCCGACACCTCCAACAGTCGCGCCCCCGTCATCGCCGACCTCATTTTGAGGCCGGACGGTATACCAAGGTCGGGGAACGCGACTTTGGCTTTCGCCTCCGCAAGGACCGCCTTATACGAGACGCCCCTTTCGACGGCTCCGGGCTGCAGCGTAATCACTACAGCCGCGGAGCGTGGGGCTCTGACCCTAGGCGGTCCCTGAGCTTTCTTGGGTGTCGGTGCCGGTGCTCCAGCGGGTACCGGCGCCACCGCCTTCTTTTTGCGGCCCTGCTTACCGACAGTCGTCCAGGCTCCCTCGGCAGGAACGGCCGCAGTTGCCGGGGGCACGGGCGTACCGTCAGCGGGCTTTCCGGGCGCCTCCGAGGGCTTTTTGGCCCCCTTTGCCGCCTTTTTGGCCCCCTTGGGCTTTCCGGCTGCGGCCGCCGGGCCCGGCTTATCAGGCTCCTCCTTCCTCCGGCTATCCGCGGCAAGCGGCGGCCGGAGAGTCTCTGCCGGGAGGAGCCTCGACTCCAGGCCCTGCAGACGGGCATTCATCATGCCCCCACACTGAAGCATGCAGATGCGAACGATCTTCTCGATCTCCGCATCCGCAGCTGTGGGGGTAGGGACTGATGACGTGGCCGACCGTGGCGGGGCCAACGGTGGCAGGGCCGACGGTGGCGGGGCCGACGGGGCCGACGGGGCCGACGGTGGCGGGGCCATGGCAGGAGCGGAAACGGTGGCCGCAGGACGCCTCTGCTGCCATTCCGCCCTCTGCGCGGCAAGTTCCCGCTCGAGGTCCTCGAGCTTGGCTTGGAGACGGGCGTTCTCCTCCCACAGCCTCGCCGTCTCCTCCGAGCTTGTGCGACTAAGGAGGACCCCAACTGCCTCCTTGATGTCGCCAGCCGCCTCCTTCAGAGCGCGCGTGAACGTGCCACATTAACGGGCCTAGGCCAAGTCAGTGTAGCGTGTGTGGTGATTTTTGTCACGAATAATGATTCTTATGAGGAGATTTCATGTTCCTCAATTTGCATGAACTTCCTCACTATTCTGCAGGTGTTTAAAATTGCAGCTTTTTTGAAGTGTTATGTAAATGGAGTCTTTCAGGTCTATTAGTTTGAGGCTGTGGTGGAGGTGATTGGGTATAACACCCGTCGTGGATACTACAATGGGTACTACGTACACTTTTTCTTGTCTCCAAATTCTGGTTACTTCGTCCTTCAGTTCAGCGTATTTACTGACTTTCTCAACTATGGTTTTTTGCAAATTATTTGTATTAGGGACTGCGATGTCTATAAGGTATGTAATTTTGTTAACTTTATCTTTAAGGGTTATATCTGGTCTATTATAGTGAACGGTCCTGTCGGTTAATATGGCGCGATCGTAGTAGAGTTTGTGTGTGGTACTTTCTAGAACTGTTTTTGGTACGTACTTGTAATAAGGAGTGTTTTTGTCTTGTATGAGTTTATATTTAAGTGCTAGTTTTTGATGGATGACATTTACTACCTGATTGTGCCTGTGTGTATAGTCTGTTTGTGTGAGTGTTGTGCATGCCCCTGTTATGTGTTGTATGGTCTCTGGTTGGCTGTGACATTTGCGGCATTTATCGTTTGTTATCGTTGGGTCTTTTATAATGAATTTCCTGTAGTTTTTAGTATTTATGATCTGATCCTGTATTGCAATAATAAATCCCTCGGTTTCCGGAAATAAGTTGCCGATTTGAAGCCATTTATTTGATGCTATGGTATCTATATGAGATTTTTCTAGATCACGGGGGTGCCGTCCATGCAACACTTTCTTTTTCCAGTCTTCTAACTTTTGCTTATGTGGGTCTTCATTGCTAGTGTGTTGTATATCTATCTGTTCGTGTAGGTTAAGTGGGGTGTAGCTGATATCGTTCGTAACTACGGCTTTATGCATGTTACTTGTGCGAGATTTAGAATGAAAAAAAGTTCTTAGATTGGCTATCTGTTTCTGCCAACGATGATGGACATCTATAAGGCCTCTCCCTCCGTATTGCCGTTTGATGGTCAATCTTTCTATTGCAGATTTTGGGTGTAGATTATTGCGTTTAGTAAGTGTGGTGCGTGTTGTTCTCTCTATTTGTTGTATGTCAGTGTTGGACCATTTGATCACTCCAAACGAGTATGTTAATACCGGAATTGCGTAGGTGTTCAGCGCTTTTATTAAATGTTTTCCGGAGAGTTGGGTTTTACATACTGCGACCACTCTTCTTTTGTATTCTGAGTTTAATGTGTATTTTATTGTAGAATGATCTAGTCCGTTGAGTTGCCTGTACCCTAAATATTTATATAAATCTGTTGGTTCCATTGCTGTGATTGTGTCTGTATTGTTAATAGGATAGTCACCCGGCTTTATATTACCTCTTATTATATGAACTGTTTTGCATTTATCTAAACCAAATTGCATGTTAATGTCTTTACTAAATTCTGTTGTGATATCTATTAACTTTTTCATCTCTTTTTCAGACTTTGAATATAATTTAATGTCATCCATATAAATAAGATGTGAGATGATAGTTTCTTCTGTGGTATGTTTTAGGGAATATCCGGCGTGGCTGCGATGTAGTAAGTTGGACAGAGGGTTCAGAGCGGGACAAAACCATAAAGGACTGAGAGAATCTCCCTGATAAATACCCTTCTTTATGGATATCTGACGAGTTGTGATAGCGTTGTTTCGGTAATTTAATTGGAGTTTAGTTCTCCAACGGGCCATGATATTCTGTAGGAAGTCTATTATTTTTGGATTTATTTTATATATTTGTAGTATTTGAATCAACCAGGAGTGTGGAATACTGTCGAATGCTTTTTTATAATCTATGTATGTGCAGTGTAGATTTCTATGTTTTGTGGTGGCATGTTTGTGGATTATTGAATCTATAACTAGTTGTTCCTTACACCCCATGTGGCCCCTTCGGCATCCTTTTTGTTCCTCTGATATTATGTTGTGATTTTCTACGTGTTTATTGATTTTTCTTGTAATCGCGGACGTAAGGATCTTGTATATTGTAGGTAGGCATGTAATTGGTCTGTATTGAGAAGGTTGTGGAGAGTACTGTGCTTTTGGTAACATGTAGGTTATTCCTGTAGCAATAAATTCAGGAATGTTTTGTTTCCCTAAGATGATTTGTGTTAAATTTTTAGCTAAGACTTTGTGTAATGACTCTAATTTTTTTAGAATAGAATAGAATAGAATATACTTTATTTGCTTTGAATGCAGGTACATACAAATAGGATCGTAAATAACAATAAAGAACCGTGTACATTCTGCCTTGTTGGCATGCAAACACAATAATTATTAAAGGTACAAGTTATCAAAATAGGTTATTATAAAGATGTATCATTTAGGAAATCCTGAACAGAATAATAACATTTATCGACAAGTAATTCAGTAAAACATTTTTTAAATTTCATCAAGGGCAAGGTTTTCATATGATCGGGAATTTTATTAAAGACAACAGGAGCCATACAAATTACATTTTTTTTTAATAAACTCGTTTTAAATGTGCCTGTGTGAAGTAAATTCTGATATTGAGATCTTAATGCTGTACTCCGTTTTCTGGTATCTGTTAATGTAGCAAATAAATTACGGTTTGTTTTAACAAATATTGCTAATTCGAGGATATAGAGGCATGGGAAAGTTAATAGTTTCTGAGACTTAAATATAGGCACACAACTGTCAGTCACTTTGAGGCCAAATATAGCTCTCAGACAGCGCTTTTGAGCTTTAAAAATGCTTTCTCGTTCACTACAATAACCCCAAAATATAACACCGAATCTTAGAATAGAAATTACAAGACCATGGTAGGCCACTAGTATTGTTGTCCGATTTACTTTTTTGGATAGATTGTATAACATAAACGCGGCTGTGCTCAGACGTTTACAGATATCTTCTGCTTGCGGCTTCCATGTTAACTGGCTATCAATTATGATTCCTAGAAATTTTGTGGTATTCACTTTATCGATAGTTTGGCCATTGTAGTTGATATCCATGTCACCTGTAGATATACGTTGGTGAAAATGCATAGTTTTTGTTTTTTGTAGATTTATAACTAGGTTATTATTATCAAGCCATTTTATTAAACTGCTGATCGAGTTATTGATGTCATTTACGTATGAGTCTTTATTGGTACATGAAACAATTGAAGTACTGTCGTCTGCAAATAAAATCATTGGATTAGATATATGGCGTGGCAGGTCATTAATATAAAGTAGGAATAGTAAAGGTCCGAGGACACTTCCCTGCGGGACTCCATATTTTATTTCTTTAAATGACGATAAAGTTTTTTGTTCCTTCCTAGATTTTAAACATAAGCGTGATATCTTTGTACATTGTCTACGGCCTTTGAGGTAAGTTTTTATTAAGTTAAGGGCATTGCCACGAATACCGTACGCATCAAGTTTGGTTAAGAGAATATCGTGGTGCACGCAGTCAAAGGCTTTCGACATATCGGCATATATTGCACATACCGATATTTTGGAATCTACTTTAGGCATTATTTCATGGAGAAAATTAAAGATGGCCATGTTAATATTTTTATTTTTCCTGAAGCCCATTTGTTCGTCACATAGTATGTGGTATTTAGTTAGGAAGTTGTCAAGAGATTCATAGATAACTTTCTCTATGATCTTGGAGAATATAGAAATAAGGGCAATTGGCCTATAATTTACCATTTCTTCTTTATCGTTTTTTTTATATACTGGTATGACTATTACGCTTTTGAGACTTTCTGGAAATACGCCAGACTGTATGCTTACATTAGTAATATGAGCAAGGGGTTCAGCTATACAATGTGCAACAAATTTGATAACTGTTGTTGAAATGCCATCGAGGCCAGAGCTCTTTTTATTTTTCAGGTTTCTAATTATACGCATTACATCTTGAGGTATAACAGGGGCCATAAATATTGTATGAGGGTTTATATTTATGTTAATGGTATCGCATAACATATGTTTAGGTAAGCCAGAGGTTTGTTCAATGAAGAAGTTATTAAAAGATTCAGCTATTAAATTAGGGTTTGAAATTATTTCATCTCCTTTTTTTATTTGAGAAATGGGTTCTCTTACAATTTTGTTATTATTAATCATTTGCCAGGCCGTTTTGGATTTGTTTTTTGAGTTATTTATTAAGTGGTTATTCTGCGCTTTTTGTGTAAGTTTAATAATTTTCTTAAACCTCCTTGAGTAAATCTTAAATTTGTTTTTGTTTTCAGACGTAGGTTTTAGTCTCTGTTGCCATAACAGTTGCCGTTGTTTTTTGCTACATATTCGTATCCCTCGAGAGACCCATTTTATTTTTTTCTCTGATTTTACAGTAACTAATTTGCTCGGGAAACAGAGATCGTGTAACAGTAGGAAAATGTCAAGAAAGTTATCACAGGCTTTGTTAGCATCCTCTGTATTATATACATTAGAAAATGATAGACTGTCGAGGTGCGATCGAAATTTAATAAGGTTTTCTTGAGTTATATCTCGTATTGATGTTCTCCATGTTTTTATTTGATTTGTTTTATTAACTTTTATCTTAATTATTTGAGCAGTGTGGTCAGATAATCCAAAGTCAGTGACTTCATGTTGGCACTTCTGCCTAAGATTATGTGCAAAATTGTCTAAACAGGTATTGCTGATAAATCTAGTTGGCTGATTAATTTCTAGTTTAAGGTTGAAGCTCCTGAGAAAGCATTCAAATTCAGAGGTGATTCTATTCCTGTTCAAAACATCTATATTAAAGTCTCCACATAAAATTACTTTTTGAAAGGGATTTTTACAGACATTTTTTAAAACGAGATCTAAATTTTCATAAAACTTACTTAGATTACATAATTTAGGAGGCCTATATACACATATAATAATAATTTTATGAGAAGGAAATTCTACAGCACAACATTCTATAATTCCTGATATCGAGTATTTCATTACGTCAGGTCGTTCTTTATACTCGTGTCCAACTCTTACTAAGATACAGGCACCGCCACGTTTTTTATTCTGTCTAGCAAAACATGCCGCCAGCTTATAATTAGGAATATATAATAACTTTTCTTGGCCTGACATTATAAAATGCTCGGTTATACATATTACGTCAACTACTTTTTGATGACTCAACAATTCCTGAATGTAAATATTTAAAAGGTCTGATTTATTTATAAGTCCGGCAATATTTTGGTGAAGAATATACATAGAATCAAAGAAAAAACTCACGACTTGAGGATGCAACGACGTTGTTATCAATCTCGTGAATAAAGGCATCACGTTCTATCGAACTTTCAGATATAGTTTGCAATAAGTTTTTAAAAATATTGCTCATTCCGCGGTCGTTTATCTTTCTATTTATTCTTGAAAACATAGATAAGTCATACAATAGATCTAAGTTAGTGTCAAATGCAGTTGCATAACCATAAGTTTGAAGATCAAGATGTAGTAAATTGTTGAAAGTCTCAATTCGCCAATTAAACATAGTTGAGAAATTACTTAATTTAAAGGTAGGAACACATAAAATTACATTTGTATGCTGAATTTTAAGCAAGGATTCTCTTAATTCTATAATTATATTAACATAGTTTTCTGTTTGCTGAAAGTCTTTTTCACCAATCAAGATGACACAATGGTCGGACATTGTAAAGTCCGCTATTTTCTTATCTAAATTATTAATAAGTTGTAATATACCACAGTTTGGCAAAATATAGTGACATATTTGAGAGTTTTTAAATGTTTCTTCAGCTATTGATGTAATGTTATTAACTTTGTTAGCACTAACAACACATAATTTATTCTTCACTGGTATGTTTACATCTTTTATTATTTGGTTTTCATGGTTTCTGGGTAAAATAACAGACGTCTTACTGGAGTCCAGGTTCTCATTGAATTTGTTACTATGCTTCTTCTTGTTTTTCTTTTGAGAATTAATACGTGGAGTTGATGAGGTTGGTGTATTATTGCTTTTGCCAGGAGTTCCTCTTTCACTAGTTAATGTTTTGGTAGCTTTTTTTAAAATATCATATTTAGAAGTCAATTCAAGGACGGTCTTCTTTAGTGAAGTATTTTCGAGATTTAGGTTCTGAATCTCCTCGTGTGCCGAATTTAGTTGTAAATTGAGCTGTTGTATTTGGGTTTGAAGTTGTTGCACCTGCACATCATTTTCATCAGTGGATATATTTGGTAAGCTACAGGTACTGCCATCTATCTTAGAACTGTTGGGACTAGTTTCTACGGAATTGGTCTGGGTCAATGAACGTCGTTTTGTATTCGATTTTCTGAACGTGATGTTCTCGAAGAAATTCATTATTGAATTTTTATAATATTATTATCCTTAAACATTCACAAAAAGACAAGCCGTATGCGGGGTTCGAACTCAGACCACTCAAGCATATAAGGTTGGTTGCTGGGACACTAGACCAGCGTGACTGTTAATGAAGGTGTTGAAATTGTTGATCAGTAGACTCTTTGGAATAGAAGTTCGTTAAATACCCGTCAATTTTGAAAACAATTTGAATGTTAGCTTTTACCATAGACATATATACAGAGTTGATATGACAGAGGGGCATTAAATTAAACTACATATACTATACGTGTTTAGTATTAATTCGACACGGTATAAAAATAAAAAGCAACAAAAATGAGATTTTTTTGTTTTCAAACTAACTAAATAGCTTACAAATCAGAGTAAAACGCAACCACCCTTTGTAACTGACCTTAGATACTTAGGTAACAAAGCGGCAACGCCGCACGCGCGCCGGGGCGCGGCGTGTGTTATCTCGTGTCAAGGCGGGCGGCCAGTGGTGGCGCGGGCGACGACTTAGCCCTCCGCTCGCGTTTTCTTTTATGATAGGTAAGGTTTTGAAATAGGTACGCACACAAATATACTAAATTTTTAAATTCCCGATGTGTTCTCCATTCACATTAATGCACAAATTATACCGACGGAGAATATTGTTATTTATTTTTGTAATTATATCACTGTTCGTCGCTAAGCACTTTAATTTGTGAAATGCTAAAATAATCCTATTTTTTAGTTCAACAATTGTATTACCTCTGAGGCATACACTTCACCCTTAATGTACCCCCACAAAAAGAAATCATGGGAGTGAGGTCTGGAGATCGTGGTGGCCACCGAACAGGTCCCAATCGACCGATCCATTGCTGCCCAAACATTTCTGTGAGCCGCACCCTGGAAGCCGTCACAGAATGTGGAGGCGCTCCGTCCAGCTGGTACCACAACGTGCGATGAACGGCTAAAGGCAGTTCGTCTAAAGGCAGTTACACGAGGCATTGTTGAACACTTTAATTACACACACACACAACCAAAGTTTAATTACGTGTCCTATCACAATAAAAAAAAGAAATACTGTCTTAAACTTATTTAGTGTCCTATCACAATAACAAAACAAAATCACAATTATTGTCTGCGCGCGAGTTCGGCAAAACAAAAGCGGCGCAGGAGCTTCTGTGACGTAACATACGTTCCGAAAGGATAGCGTCGGCGCACTGAGGCCCCACTTACCGTTCGCAAGGACACACTACTGACCTATTTCTATTTCTTTTACGCGCGGGATGTTTTGCTATGATTGTCACTCTCGTAATGAAAGTGCAAGAGTGTGTGTATTTTTTATTGCTTCCTTGTTTGCTTTTTTGCCATCTTTTTAGCGAGAAATATTTGGTTGTACTTGTGACTTGCGTCAGAGCGGCAACAACGCATCGTAGGTTATACTCAGATTTATCGTTTTAAGGTGCATGACCCATGCGTATAGACATAATCAGCTGTTAGGAAAGATACATCGTGTTCAAACGGGGCAAAAACATAAAAATTCATTTGCTACTAAACTACTGCTCCTATTTAATTGATTTTTGGTACAGAGCTTCAAAATAGTACCTAGTATAGGCAGTTGAAAGGAAAGCCCCTCTGTCGTATCAACTCTGTATATGGACTGGAAATACCTACGAAAAAAGGGTGCCTACCTACAACTCATATTGTCTCAAAAAATGGCTGCCATTGCTAGGGTTGTATCAATCAAGGAACATTGGTGTTACTATAACGAGTATCGATACTAAATACGAGTCGTACTAGTTATCACGTTTGGATCATAATATAGTATACTAACTTATAGTCCGTTCTAACTAAGGTTGCCTACTTTATAGTAACGTATCCTAGTTTATTTTCGATAAACATACTTTATAATTTTGCATAAAAATACAGTATTCGAAAATACTTTATTTCTAATCTTTTGTTATGCGTAAAAGACTCATATGAACTATTTATCGATAGGTACAGACGCCAGCACATCAAGCTACCCGAAACTGTCAAATTATCGCAATCAACTTTCTTCCCTGAAAATAAAATTAATGCCAAGTGTTTTTTCGGCACAGAATAAAAAAAACACTTTTTAATTGCATCACGTTTACGTATTAAAGTAAAGGAAAACAGCGTGAAGAGATATGTATCCATATGCCCAAAAACAGGTGCTTTCGCATATTATACCTTTGGGTTGGAAGGCCACAGAGCAGTAGTTTCTGTTAGGTATGCGGACCCTAGTGAAAAACAAGATAATCACTAGGGTGAATGAATAATATAAACTTCCCATCACATTCTCCGTGAATGGGATGGGATGCTTATATTATTGTGTTAATGAGTGGTGGAGTAAAAATAAAATAAAAGTATTTTTTTTTGCCTTTGTTTATTGGTATGATAATGATTAACAAATATAACGTTCAATTATCGTTCAAATATAACGTTTGATTAGTAAAATAGGCTTACAAAAGTAATACTTTGCGAATGCGATGCTTTGGGCATCTTTTGTGATTGGTCCAAGGCATTCAATTGTATTCTTCATGAAACCTTAATCAGGAAACTTCGCCACTACGGAATCCGGAACCCTCTCTGGATCTTCTCACTTCTTACTTCAGTGATAGGATTCAGAGAGTTGATGTTAACGGGAAAAGGTCACCCGGATCTGTAGTAAGAATGGGGGTCCCCTAGGGCTCAATACTTGGACCATTTTCATTTATTATTTATATCAATGACTTGCATTACCTCATAAAGGATGAACATGATATAGTGTTGTTTGCAGATGACACTTCACTTTTATTTAAACTCAAACGTCAACAGCTGGTTACTGATAGTATAAATAGTGCCCTCGCAAAAGTAGTAAACTGATTTAATGTTAATAATCTACTTCTTAACGAAAAAAAAAACGAAATGTAATAAATTTACGATACCAAATGTTAGACAAATAGAAACTAGTGTTCTCATAAAGGGTGAAGAGTTAAAACCCGAAAATACCACAGTATTCTTAGGCATAACTTTGGATGCCAAGCTTCAATGGGGCCCCCATATAGATAAATTGTCAAAAAAACTTAGCTCTGCAGCATACGCCGTTAGGAAAATTCGTGACTTAACTGATTTAGAGACAGCCCGTTGAGTTTTCTTTAGTTATTTTCATAGTGTGCTGTCATACGGTATTCTGTTGTGGGGAAATGCCGCCGATATTCAGACAATTTTAATTTTACAAAAAAGGGCAATTCGTTCCATTTATAAATTAAGTCCCAGACACTCCCTCAGAGACTTTAAAGAGTTTAATATAATGACTGTGCCTTCTCAGTACATTTATGATAATCTTTTGTATGCACATAAAAATACAATCTGTTTAAAAATACAGTGATATATATAATATAAATACTAGGAACAAACACAAATTTGTTGTTCCTACAACAAGGCTGACGTTTCATAAGTGCCCATGTAGGTTTATGTGAAAGAAAATATTTTGATTTTGGTGCTGTGAACCACGGGCCGGACCTAGCAAGGTCAATCGGAGCTAAGAAGACGCAGGACTATTTATGTTAACATAGCAGAATATACTGATATCGTTCCAGCGGAGGAACTAGTTCCGGAAACTATTAGGCAACGGTACAACACTATTCTATTATGACATATTATTGTAAACAAACGAATGAATTAACAAAATAATAAAAAGGTCTGTTATACGGAAATTCACCCATATATCAATACTTTAGCCATAAATTCATGATCGCGTTACAATTATATCATCGAATGTCTATTATTGTATGTGTTATTGCATGAAAACCGGCTACTAACCTGTGCAAAGAAAGTTGAGGTTGATTTTCATTCTTCCTTGCACCACACTTCACAATACAACACACAGGCATGTTGAATTGCTGTTTTTCAACATTTACATGCAGTTTTAAAGGTAATGTCCTCGTAATTTTCTCGCAAATCTCAATAATACAAAAAATAAACAACCATTTGACAGCTGAACTACCACGAAACTTGGCGACAAAGATGGCTGCTCTGGCACCTACCTACAACCGTGTATAGAATAACAGGGCATCTCCTGTTATATCCCATCTCAATGGCTTTTACCCACTATCTAAATGTCACTTTTATAAAATTGAGTTTTTAAGCTTTATAACGTTTTGTTTTTAATGTTTATAAAACTCACAGTAATATTAACCATGTATCTAGCTGCTTTGTGCAAAGATAAGTAGTTTTTATCACTCACAAAGGTAAAATAGTCACAATGTTTTGATCACTCACTAAAGTTGTGTTTATTTTATTTATATTGAATAAATTATTTAGATAACACTTCCACTCACGAATTGTACTATTTTCTTCACTTTTATAATAAGATTTCAGTAGATACAGGTAATTAACTATTTTTAAACAAATTTAATACGGGAGCAGTATGTTAACGTGACGGCTGACACCTGTCTTTTTTTTCGTTTTTATACCAGTAATTATGAATTTTATCAATACCGGGGGATTTCCAATTGTGTAGTCTCGCTGTAACATAAGTTATATCAGACTCAGTTAACTCAATGAATTCCATTTCTTCTAATGAGCTCCATTTGGTTTCTTCGCCTTTTATCCAATCAGAATTTTTATTGTGTTGCACTTGCTCTTCCCATATTCCAGACCAAAATGTTTCTAGTTGTTCTGCTGTAGGTAGTTCTACGTTGTTTTCGGTTGTCAGTGTATTAGTGTCAGTTTGTGCTGTCCGTAAATTTCTGTAGAAGTTTTTCTCGTTTGTGGTAAACAAGGAGTTGTCGTTTTTCCGTTCTTGTGCTTTCTTATATCTTCTCAACCGGTGAACTTTTAAGGCTAATTTCTGTTTCAATGTATCTAAGAATTCTTCCGGTTTTCTATTGTCGTTTTCGTGTCTCGTGTGGGTAGCCATGTTTTTAAATATTGCTTCTACTCTCTTGACTACTTTGTTTGATCTATTGTTGTTAATATACTGAGTTAGTCTACCGCAGTCAGCTCTAAGTTTTTCTATATCTTTTTCAAGCCTCTGCTGCCATGCTGGTTTGCTAATATTTCTTTGTCTTGAAATGCCCGTGTATTCTGTGATTTTAAAATTAAGTTCTTCGGAAATTACTAACGCTGTGCAATATATCAGAGTATGAATGTCTATTAGGTGAGTTTCTTCGCTAATATATTGTTGAAGAATATTTTGATTAAATAAATGAATGAGCTGAGAGAGTTTTGGTGTGTACCTAAGTTTGGGCAGTCTTGGTCGAGCTGCTGGGTCCATACCGGAATATTGAGTGAGAGCTGTTTTAAATTTATCGAATATTTCTTGAATACGTGTATCTGTGTACTGATTTATATTCACGTCAGCTAGGACCTCAATTTCATTTTCTAACATTATGGTTATACTTTCGGTTTGCGTGGACGTATGCGCGGTTTGTGAATACGCTTGTGATTGAGAGTATGGTTGAGATTGTGTGATAGGTTGAGATTGTATGATAGGTTCTGTTTGACTGCACGGTTGTTCCTGTTCATTATACGCGGTTGTGTTTTGTGTTAATGCTGATGATGATGATTCTCCTTGCAGTTGTGTACGTACTTCTTCTTTTAATTGGTTTATAACGTCTTGCGACAAGAGTTTATTCCTAACTATTATTCTTCTTTGATCTGAAATCCTTTGTTCTGTAACGGTAATCTCTGGGTATTGACGTGTAAAAAGTTCATGCAGTTGTTTTCTGTAAGTGGTTAGATCGGTCTCTAATTTAGTGATGTATAGGTAAGTTCGCATGATGAATAGGTTTACTTCTTTGCTCCACCTCATACGAACTCTTGCTTTTCCAGCCTTGGTGGACGCGGACAAGAAGGCAGATACCTCCCGCGCAACATTCAAGGTTGAAGTGGGTTGAACTGAATTGAAACTAGTAATGGGGGGTGATGATGGTATGGAAGGTGACGATGGTATGGATGGTGTTGATGACCTAGAAGGTGTATATGATACTGTGCTTGGACTATACGGTTCTACAGGGGTGTTTGTCCTGTTCGTCAGTCTGTCACCATCGTCAATGATATCGGCTGTAACATCTTTGTCGGTGGGAGCCCGCCTGTTCAACTCCTCACCGCTGACGATTCGCATGCTGAAACACTCAGCGTCAGCTCCAAGTGCGCCCCGGCGATCGCCCCCGGGCAGCGGTCCTATACTTTTTCTTTTTGAACGAGTCTCCATTTTTAAGTGGGTTTCCAGAGCCACGTTAGCCACGCCAGTAATTTCTCATTCGTGTGTCCGCCCCCCACGTGATTAGATGGTCAATCAGGACGTGTGGTTGTTTGGGGGGCTTATTATTATTATTATTATTATTATTATTATTATTATTATAATACAATTGTCATTAAAGTATGATCAATCTTCGTCGCTGTTTTCATTAATAACTGTGTGAATATTTTTTGATGTAAATATATCAGATAATGCTTGTGCTGGACGTAACACGCGGGAAAGATATCGGGCATGAGACAAGTAATAAACAACAGCGGCTACATGTGAACAGCATCCTACAGTTCTTAGACCATTGGGACAGTTGCAGCAATATCGCCGTATGCTTTGAACTGTCTTTCCGTTTGGTACATAATCAATGTAAACATGATAAGTTTTATTATTTACATGTCTTGATCTGACTTCCAGTTTTAATATGTTGGGTGCAGTTTTTACAAACTGTAACGTAAGGTTTGATTGTTCGTCCATTATCTCCGCTAAATATGACACAGCCTGTGAGAGTTGATAGGAGCCAGTGAAAAGTATAACGAGTTGTTGACTGCTCAACTGTGGGAAATCTAGAATTTGAGATGATTTAAGCTGCTGGAAAGCCGACTTTTGACGATTCCATTTTTTTGTTATGACTTCTTCACTCAGAGTATTTACAACACTCATTCTGCTCTCCATGTATTCAAGCACCTCATCATTTTTATCACCATCAGAATTGAATCTCTGGCCATATTTGTTTTGTAAAAATCCAACAATCTTACAAAGAACTTTCAACTTCGGTATAAACTTGTTATCCAGAGAATTATGTAAAAGACTAGCGACCCGCCCCGGCTTCGCACGGGTGCAATGGAGAAAAACTGATATTTTTTTTCGTAAAAAGTATAGGATAAAAATGGTTATTGTGGGTTATCCCTAAGAGATAGACATATACCATTGCGGACTTTTTTGTAGACCTTTTTAAGGTATACAATACTGTAGTACATTATTTTGATCTATCTCGACGGGTTCAGCCAGCGTTTACAATGTAAGCTCAAAAAAATGTGTTTATTTACGACATCACATTAGAAACCTCTAAAATTATCAGTGTTTGTCTACTATATTATTCATGTTTTATACATATAAACCTTCCTCGTAAATCATTCTATCTATTAAAAAAAACCGCATCAAAATCCGTTGCGTAGTTTTAAAGATCTAAGCATATATAGGGACAGACAGGGAAGCGACTTTGTTTTATACTATGTATTTAGTGATGATATTTTTGAGCTATTGCACCATGAACTGCTTCCACAACCCATCTCAATTTTGTGACTCTTCTTGATGCGTCAGCCTCTTTCGTTGTTAATTGAGACCTGTTTCCTTTTAAAGCAGGCATAAGTACTGTATAACCTTTACTTTGTAGCAGATCAACTGAATCGCGAAAACCACGGTCTAAAATAAAAATATCATTTGGTAATAGTAATGATTGTAAACCAGTAGAGTCTTCTAAAAAACAAGTTTCAATATTGAAGCGTCGTTTTGAGTCCCGTAAAAAGGTTCTGCAAAGTCTATGATATAACCATTTGTCGTGCAGATGGTAAACGGTTTGCAAAGATGCATTTTTTTCTGCCCAGAGAAAGATTTTCTTTGATAAAAATTATTTTGACTCTTTTGATTTCGCACATAAGTACCATCGCAAATAATAACAAGTTGATTTCCAGATAGATTTAACAATTTCTTGGCTGTGCTGGAGGTATTAGAAATAAGATCTTGACGTGTAATAGCGCTATAGCTAAAATATTTCGGTAGAATATCTCTCTCGAAATCTTTTACGACCTCATCAAAAAATTCTGATATGTATTGTTCATGTCGTAGACCCAAAACTGCAGCAATAGTTCTATTTGAATTTCTTGATCTCAATTTAAAAAGAAAAACAATTAAGGCTTGCGTCACACTCCGGATTGTTGTACTTCTCATTGAAGGTAGCATTTGTCTAAGCTCAATAACATTTTCCCAAGTAAGGCCTGTTAAGGCTGTAAGTTGATCTTCTGAAATTCCATGTTCTATTCGATCGAACAATGATAAATCAGACATTTCAGCAAGTACGTTTAAAAAAGTAACTAATTCCGATTTGTTTATTCTACTAATATTAGAAATTACACATAAGCGAGACAAGTCATCTTCGTAAATTCTATTACCAATTATATGTTCATCGCAGCAACGATCACCATTCGGTATAAAAAACTTTTTTTTTTGCGAAAACATCACATCGTGTTTCAACAGATATTACCCGTAGATTTACTTCTTTTCGACATATTATACAAAACCTATGTGTTGATACTACTCGTGAAAAAGGCATTTCAATATAATTTTCCTCTTCAGGGTTAGTGATGCGACACATAAAATCATCTTCATTATTTGTATCTACAGATTCCACTGTTACTCGTATAGAATCACTATCACTGTCAGTATCGACTACAACAGACTTTGTTGAGGCTGCCTGTTTGTAAAATCTGAGACGACATTTGTTACATATCACGTCACTTACTGAAATATGCTTATTGAAACAATCACTGTATGTTCCTGCCTCATTTTCAGTTTTGATAACTTTCCTATACTTATTATCTTTGCGCAAAAACTTGCCACAATTTTGACATTTACCAGACATATTTTAGGTTCAATTAATCACTAGGACACAATAAAATAGTTTATCTATAACAAAAATTGAAATATTCGTAAAAAATCTGCACACAGTGATCGAAATCGAGCGTCTATAGTTAGTAGTAGGAATATGGGAATGGCAGATAAACAAAACACTACACAATAATTATACGCAATTAACAGAAACGCGACGTGTTACGTCTTGGTCTTTACAAATACGTTGAAGTTCAATAAGTAATTTTAAGGCTCCCTATGTGTAAAATTAATATGATTATTTATGGGAGTGTATGTAAATATAAAGGATGTTTATTCAAGAGACAGATGTAAATTCCTCACGAGCCAAGATAGTCAAAAGTTTTAATTTTTAGTGAACAGTTTTAATTTTTTTTGGAAGTGTTGCACCCATTTGATATTGATGCACTTTTTGATGGTAATACTAGACGTCGTGAGCTATATTATATATTTTTTCTGTGATTGTACCTCTTTGTGAACTATGAATAAAAAATTAAAAAAATAAATTTCTATTTTTTTTTAATAGTAAATAAGGTAAAAAAAATCTACAAAAATACATAATGCAGAACAATTCCTCCTCTAACAAACCGTTTTTGTTTTATTAGTGTAGCTAGAACAGTTTTTGAAAAATACCTGCTCTAGTGTCTATTTAGTCAATTATCTCCGTACCGCAGTGAGATGGAAGGCTGAATTCGCGTCAACAGTAATAATACATCTCACTGATGTAATAGCATAATTTATTTTGGAAATACCTCTTTGGGGCCGTTGACCCTACTTATCCTGCTAAACCCTTTAGAAAAAACCCGTGAGCTCCAATTTCAATTCGTCATTGGTTGAATACACTTACGTGGGTGCGGCCTGTGTCAAATCTTTCTAGAATCTTCTATCATCACTCAACCTTGACAGATTTATTACGTGCACAGCCAACGTCCCGCAGTGCATCTATTTTAGCAACATCCACTCAAATTCTCCTGACATCTGACACTTGGCAATTCCAGCTATTATCTCAAGTATCCGACCCGCGTCGAACCCCAATAAATATCGAGTTATGGACAGTTTCAATGGTTACATTCTATAATTTCATAGGAATTTCTTCGTTCGCATGGTGGAAAAACCCAACGACAAAAAGCCCTCTGTCTTGTTTTACAACATTTATACCTAACAGATGTGGTGTGTCCACTCCAAGTCAATAAATTCACTTGTCCAATGAATGTGGGACAAAATTTTTTTGTATCGCGTAATACCCATGTATTAGATAGCCATCTCACTACGCTTGCCGCGGTTGGTCTGTGGATGGGTGACCATCTTTACATACCGAGACCCCGCCATGACTCGGAAAGCACGTTAAGCCGTTGGTCCTGGCTGTCATTCGTAGATCTTTGACAGTCGTTACGGGTAGTCAGAAGCTCGAAAGTCTGACAACCAGTCTTACCTACGGGTATCGTATTACCCAGTAACTGGGTTGTGGAGATCAGATAGGCAGTCGCTCCTTGTAAAAATAATGGAATTCAGCTGCATCTGGTTAGACTGGAAGCCGACCCCAACATAGTTGGGAAAAGGCTAGGCAGATGATGATCATTGGTGGCTTATGTATTTGCTTTGTGTTATAAGTACTGTTTGTTTTATTTTATTTTGTTACCTATACGAGTAGTACGAATCATTTGATCTGACTTGGTTACCGTACGTCCTTTTCGGGTAACCACTGACAATCAACGCTGTGCTGTGGGTGGGGCACGATGCTGTGCTGTAGGGGTACAGCACAGCATCGTGCTGAATGGAAGCCCTTCTTCTTGTCACAGTCGTGACGTGCAGCCGTCGACTATATCTGCTTTGTGCTCGTGATTACAGATATATATATTTTTCATTTTCCCTTATTAGGCATTAGAATTAATTATTTTTCTGTACGCACGTGTTTTTGTGACAAATAAACTTATTTTTCTTTCCTTCTTTTCATTCTATTTATCAAAGCTTACTGTTCACTGGTTCGAAGGTGATTTTAGGCGTGATAAAATTGAATTCAATTATTTTGACGTTTTCTGATTCTTGTTCAGCTTTTTAATGCAATAAGACAACCAAAGGTTTTAATTATGAAGTGAAAATTTATTTTACTGTAAGATCTGTGTGTCTTGCAGTGAACCTTTGCCTAATAGTTCGGGGCCTCTATGAATAAATTATTCTGAACATGTCGCGTTCGAGAACTTCCCAAGAGGATCAACAAAACGTAAGCGTCATAATTAATTCAATTTACAATTACTACTGATATTGACAACCCAAAACGACATTTTAGGGGCCCGGTCACGATGAGAATGAACATCACAGAACGCAAAGCAATGCTTACTTCACTTATCTTTTACGAAAAAGTATGTATGAAAAGAAATTGTTTTCGTCAATAAAGTCACTTGTCCCATGATCGTGTTGTTCTTCTAACGAATTTTGATGAGGTTGTCGGTTCTCACTTTTTTTAGACTTAATTTAGACTTTAGAGAAATTATTCCGGAAGGTTACTGTGTATCATACATTAATATGCATTTAACTAACATAATTAGTTTTCACACTAATATAAAAAGAAAAACTAAAGGCGAAAGTTTGTGAGTGTGTGTGTATATGTTTGTTACTTCTTCACGCTCAAACGGCTGAACATATTTGGATGAAATTTGGCACACAGATAGTTTACAACCAGGATTAACACATAGAATACTTTTATCCCGATATTCCGACGGGATCGACACTTATGTGGGTAAAACCGGGGGGCGCAGCTAGTAAGTAATAAAGAAATCTCGATGTTTTGTCAAATCCTCAAAACCACAGCAGGGAATGTTCATTAGTAGCAAGATAAATACAAAACATAATGTAAAAACATATTCAAAAACGAATACAAAACATAGTCGAAAACTCACTTCGACTCACACTTCGACTCTTTCACTTCGTCGACTTATTCATGAAGTTTCATGAACAAGTCTTTCGTTTTCGACTATCAACAAGTTGCGAACTTAGATGTGAAGTTTGTTAGCGATAATTCGGAACTTCCAAACTGCCGTTATTGACAGTTAGGTATTTAAGATGTCTCGTTCTCAACAAACAGGGTAGCTAACGAGGAGTACAGGTACTGAGATATTTATTAGTGCTTAATTTATAATAATAATAATAAATAAATCCCTGGACATTTCACACAGCACCATTTGTCCCAAGCTAAGCAACCTAATGCTTGTGTTATGGTAACAAGATGGCTGATAAACTACTTATATACAATTTTTTTTTTTGTAAATACATACATATTATAGATAGAAAAACACCCAGACTCGGAACAAATACATGTAGGTCATACAAATATTTGTTCCGTGCGGGAATCGAACCCGCGACACGCAGCGCAGCAGTCAATCGCTTAACCACTGCGCCAACCGTGCCGTCCTCATTTTTCATAAAATATTCATATTATCCTTGTATCTGCACTAATATAATAGAAAGGAAAGATTTGTATTTTTTTGTTTGTAACGAATAAACCCAAAAAACTACATGACCGATTTTAAAAATTTGGGTTATGATTTGGCCGGTAAGTATGTATCTGTTCCCTCATAACTTCAAAAGTACTTATAATAATTTGACAAATTAAGTATCGTTAGAAGCTTCTTCACCGTCCGCTGGTTCAGGCTATGTGACGTTACACTAAATTCAATATGTCGCCCTCTAGAGGACATAAAGTAATGAATTTAAAAATATCTATTTTGGGATGGTGCCTTGTTGGGTATTAAATAATATAAATATTTCTGAAATAAGCCCCAAAATAATTACATAAATAATAAGTTTTAAAACTAAAACCCGACTACTGAAAAGGATGAAACAAGAAAGTACCTTACCGTATGTTAGTACAGCGGCTTGTGACCACGGGAACGTACTTTCTTGTTTCATCCTTTCCAGTAGTCGGGTTTTAGGTTTTAAACTAATTTTTTACCAATAAAATCATGATAAATTCCCTGAACCATTTGTACTAAATGTAATTAAATAAATAATATTAAACTTCTTTATTGCCATAAAAACAGGTTACAGAAAAAATTGAGACCCTGATTTCGGAGCTAGTTTAGAGTACCTGTATTTCAGGAGCCAAACAATTGTATGATAAAAACAAAAACACGCCATCCCGCGAACTTTGAAATATTACCGTCTAACAAACTCCGACAGCGGGACTTTGACGATACTTACATTAAATCGAGTTAAATAATTTGTATTTGTATTTCTGTATATCTTTTACTTTAGCTTTGTATTTATGTAATGGTTTTCGTGGAAGTTTTTTAGAGGGGCTCGTGGATAAATGATAACAGGCGCACGGGTCGATGAAAGGAAAAGCGTCGTGGAAGAGTGACCCTCCATTATCTATCGAGACCCTCCGTGCATCGGAAAGCACGTCACGCCGTTGGTCCCGGCTGTCATTCATAGATCTTTGTCTGTTGTCACGGATATTTAGAAGCCCAAAGTCCGACAGCCAGTCTCACCAAGGGTTATGGAGTTACCCAGTAACTGGGTTGTGGAGGTCTGATAGGCAGTCGCTCCATGTAAAATACTGGTATTCATCTGCATCCAGTTGGACTGGAAGCCAACCCCAACATAGTTGGGAAAAGACTAAGCAGATTGATTGATTGATTATTTATTATTGTTTTCGTAGAAGTTTGTCGTGCGCTGTTGCCGTCCTCTCGAATATCAGTCCCGGGGACATCTTTCGAATAGAAAGAAAAAAGTATCAACCATACGATCGTGTGTCGTGTATAATTTGTATGATTTGTTCCAACGATGACGATGTGTATGATTTATACCAACACGACACACGACACGATCGTGTGTCGTGTTGGCACAAATTATATGAGAATAATTAACACTGATATAGGAATACTGCTCAGGGTGTGAGTTAAAGAAAAATATTGGTGAGTCTAAGGGCAAGATTTACACACTGCTTATTAGAAAGCAGTGATGGCAATTAAAATATAAATTAGGACATGTATAATATATAAAGAAACACACTTTGTACTGAGAGCAGTGGTGGCTCAGTGATAACGGCCCCGACCTGCGAGCTGTAGGTCGTGGGTTCGAAGCCAGGCTGGCGCTTTACGAGTACTACACGGAGAGAAAAATCTTTAAAAAATTACTGTGCTGTCTCATAATCTGAGTGCATTTGAGTGGTAATGGAAAAATTACCATCCTAGCACCGTAAAAATTCTTATGCTGTACAGTAAAATTTATTGGACAAATAGTGAATTTTTCCCAATGTCACTCAGAAAATTTATTGTAGATGTCACTTTCACTCACTTTACAGTGACGAGCGCAGTAATTTTTATAAGAATTTTCTCTCCGTGTACCTAATAATTTCATCACTACTGCTCTCAAAATAGTGAAGGAAAACATCGCGAGGAAACCGGCATGTCCTAGAACCAAAAATTCGACACGACATGTGACATCTGCCAACCCGCACTGTGCCCGCGTGGTAGTTTATAGCCCATTCTCTCTCGAAGAGATGCGGTCTGTGTGGCCAGCATTGGGAGCATTTAGACTGATATACATACTTTCCCTATTCAGCGTTTCATACGAATATGGACTGTACTTCAAGCTAATAACGTTGTTATTCGTATGAGCGACCGTTGATTACATAAAAAAACAATCTAACTTGTAGTTAAAAATTTTGCGTAACCGCTGGGTGGATTCAATTCAAAAGTATCAAAGCCCATACGAGTATGCCTACCTATAGTGAAGTGAAAAGTTGAGTTTCAGTTTAGTTTGTTCGTAGAGTTAAATTTAATTGCTTTCATACGTCAGATAACCTAATCACTGGTACATAAAGCCAGGGAAATTAATTGTTTATCAAATTGCCTACCAAGTTAAATTATATACTTACTAGCGACCCGCCCCGGCTTCGCACGGGTGCAATGGAGATACACTGATAATTTTAGAGCCATTATTTCTCGTAAAAAGTATAGGATAAAAAATGGTTATTGTGGGTTATCCCTAAGAGATAGACATATACCATCGCGGACTTTTTTGTAGACCTTTTTAAGGTGTACAATACTGTAGTATATTATTTTGATCTATCTCGACGGGTTCAGCCAGCGTTTACAATGTAAGCGCAAAAAAATGTGTTTATTTACGACATTACATTAGAAACCTCTAAAATTATCAGTGTTTCTCTACTATATTATGCATGTATTATACATATAAACCTTCCTCTTGAATCACTCTATCTATCAAAACAAACCGCATCAAAATTCGTTGCGTAGTTTTAAAGATCTAAGCATATATAGGGACAGACAGACAGCGAAGCGACTTTGTTTTATACTATGTAGTGATATACGTAAACGTATTTTTTCAGCCTTCTTCGCCCAACACGCAGTATGATGTGGGTTCCCCATAGGACTGATTTTTTTTGGTCACTCACCACAACGTACGGAAACGAATATTACATCGTTGATAGATAGAACATAGAGGGGCCCGTGGCTAAATAATAACAGCCGCAAAGATCGATCGATCAGGTTAAGCTACGCTTGCCACGGTTGGTCTGTGGATGGGTGCCCATCTTCACATACCGAGACCCCTCCGTGCCTCGGAAAGCACGCTAAGCCGTTGGTCTCGGCTGTCATTCGTGGATCTTTGACAATCGTCGGGTCAGGAGCCCGAAAGTCTGACAACCATTGTTACCAAGGGGTATCGTATTACCCAGTAACTGGTTTGTGGAGGTCAGATAGGCAGTCACTCCATGTAAAATACTGGTATTCAGCTGCATCCGGTTAGACTGGAAGTCGACCCCAACATAGTTGGGAAAAGGCTGGGCAGATGATGATAGATAGAACAATCATTTATTTGGTGCACACTAAAGCACAATTTAAAACATAAATTAGGTAAGGATATAAAGAAACACATTTTGTACTGAGAGCAGCGGTGGCCCATTAGCCTTTCGTATGCCGGCCGGAACGCAGGTATGCGCTCAAAATTCGGAACGATCTGCGCGATTTTATTACTTTTTTAGAAAAAGCAATTACATATTTAAATTATTTTGTTTGTTTTTTCGAAAAAACTAGTAAAATTGTATTTTTGAGTAAAGTTAAAACCGCGCAGATCTACGTTTGAAGCTCTTAAAAATTGGAGCGCAGACCTGCGTTCCGGCATACGAAGGGTTAGAGCAGTAGTGGCCCAATGGTAACTGCTGCGACTTACAAGTTGTAGGTCGTGGGTTCGAACCCAGGCAAGCGCTTTACTGTGTATAAATCATTTCATCACCACTGCTCTCAAAACGGAGAAGGAATACGGCATGTGCTAGCACCAAAAATTCTAAAACATGTGACATCTACCAGCCCGCATTGAGGCCGCGTGGTGGATTACAGCCCACTCCCTCTCGAAGAATGGAGACCTGTGTCGCAGCAGTAGGATCGGCTGACTATGTTTTGGGCGTGATGTTATGTTAACCCCTCAGGAGCGAGGAGCCATTTTTGCGTGGTCCCGATAACCGAAAACCGACAGAAGTAGGTGCGCGGTTGATAGTCAGCGAATAGAGATGGCCGCCCGCAGATAAGCGGCCATTCCTTGCCGACCGAAAATGTTCGATTCTCGGCTGAGGGGTTAAGCTTTGTCACTAGTTACAGAGCAATAATACCTATATTCTTGGAATAAACCTAGGCACTAGATGACGCGGGTGTTAATTATACTTTTCATCCGTTGAGAGACTTGTATATACAACGTGTAACGTTAAATACGCAAAACCTGAAAATAGTTTGATCAGAATAACGAGCAGAATTAATTGAACCACTTTTTAATATAGGTCACATTTTTCAAAAAATCTTCATTAAAAGCGTTGCCGTGTCTATTTATTAATAAGTCAAGCAACCCAATGTCAACGCGGCGCAGCGGCCCGGCGACGATTCCTCCCTCGATAAAGCGTCGTCGCAGACGCAAGAAACGATCAGAATGGCCAGTAAAACTAAAACAGCACATAAAACTTTTACAATTTTTTTAATGACTTATTTTGTCTCTGAAATAGGTCAATTGAATTAAAAATCAGTTGGGGTGTCTGAGGTTTTGCGCATTTAACGTTACACGTTGTATACGGTACTAATTAAAATCTCTCGCCGCGCGCTCGCCTAACTTTGCCGCTCCTGTATTAAGATCATAGGTGTACTCTATACTAATAACGTGAAATACTGCTAGCTTGTGCTACCAATGGCATATAATTTATTTATCAACTAAACAAAAATCATAGAATTCATTCGTTCATTCACATTATTCACAGTCTAAACCATTGGGTCTAGAAGCTTGAAATGTTGCACAAGAATTGCCGTATAACAAAGGTAAGTACTAAAAAAGTATTTTTGGAAAGTCATTCCTTAAAGGGGTTAAGATGTCCGGCCCGAATTCCAGCCATTGTGGGATGGTGGTATTATAGTGCACAAGTGTGTGCACAGGCACAGGTACTCTCTCTTCCCTCACTCGTGGAGTCCTGGGTTCGATTATCAGGTCGCGCAAACTTTTATTGGGTTTTTCCATTACGAATTTATTAGTAGCAGCCCGGCGTTTGGAAGTTGGCAGTTTATACCCCCGTGCCTCGGAAAGAACGTTAAGTCTTTTGTCCAGCGCCTCATCTCTCTCCGGTCGTGTTGGATTGCCATCCCATGGGGTGAAGGGAATAAATAGGGATATAAAGTTTGTTTAGAAGTTCGTCATTTTTCCCGATTCGGAGATTCCATCGGGAGCACGGTTTGTTATAGATATTATATTTCCCGTAAATATCTCAAGCTCGTACAAAATTACCTTTTCTTCGTTAATCAGTAACCAATAGAGTAACACACTTAGGTGGCAAACTACAATAAGATTGCGCAACATTTGTATTGCGCAACATGATTGAAGCAGCCCTTGCGCTCAAACGGTCCATCATTTTCACAAAATAACATTGAAGAGAGCTTTGAGCAATATTTTCGCGTGAGCAAGGCCTGCACAATGCTTGTATCCTACACAGTGTCATTAAAATATGGTGCAATAAAAATTAAACTCGCTCAAGCTTTTGTTCAATCATTTTGCAATCAATATTAACCCTAAACGGTCAAAAACATTGCGCAATTCCTGATATTGTGCAATATAATTGATCGTTTAGGGCCCGCCCAATCACAATTCGAAGGATTTGGACAGCCCAATAGTTTTTTTTTACCCAGCTATGAATTTATGCCGCCTGATGCATTGGCCTGATGTGTACGAGTAGCTTTTTATGTAACAATATAAACAAAATTTGGTTCTTGGATTGCTTCTAACGCTTTCCATAGGCAGTAATCATAGCATAGGCAGTAATATACCGTAACACGTTATAAATAAACAAATAAAAAAAAAATGTTTAATTCTCACCATTAAAAATTACAATGTAGTAGGTAACAAATTGAAAATAATTGCAATTTTTCTGTGGTGGTTATAGGTGCACAGAGTATTGACCCTACCCCCTGAACTAGGCGGGAACCGGTATCTCAGGGGAAATGGATGTTCAGCAGGGTAATTGCGTAACACATTATCAGTACTAATGGGGTTTCATTTTGACAGTTCAACAACATTCATTGCGTTATTTACGTTGTTGAGCAGACATTTTTCCAACATATGGATCAATGGATAAGCAATATGCTTCAAAATGATTCAAATTGAGAGTAATACGAGTAGTGTGTTACGCAATTAGGGTGCAGCTATATACATTCTGATTCATCTTAGGACGTTTGTGTGTCACTGATAAACAGATAAGTACCATGAAAAGTGCGAGGGTTTGTTGATGAACTTAAAGGTGAGGTGTGGATGTGGGTATGTGTGTTAATACGTATGTGTGTAAGTGAAGAGAGAGTGAGTAAGTGTGTGAGTAATGTGGGAGTGAGTGTGTAGAGGTGTGTACGTGTGTGTGTATGTGAGTGTGTGTTTTGTAGTGAGTGCGGAAAGTGTATGTGTTTGTGTAGAATATAAAGTTATGGATCTTGATGGCTACGCTATCATATATTGCTACTAACATGAATATGCCAGTGTTATATACGGTGAATATAGAGAGACGAGTGCCAAGTGGCCAGGCGCTGCCAAATTACGTACCGTGTAACTTAGATGGGCAATTGTCCATCGGACGGCAGTAATAATACGTGGTTTTGCATAGTTGCAGTCACAAAAGATTTCACATTTGGCACTTGGCTGAGGATTTGTCCTTAACCGTTGGTAATTCGATTTCCACGTAAACCTTATAAATAGGTGCTGCCACACTGCTGCTTAAAAATGTTTACAAACATTTTTTCTAAAATTAATACATTTACTAACAAATGTTAGGAATATTTACATTCTGTTAGGAATTCTTAAATGTTTTAAGTGCTCCTACACCGATGGAAAATGTTTACAAACATTTATAACATTTGAAAAATCAGCTCGCTCGTAGTTTGGATTTAAGTTCCGAGGCGATTATATGTTTACCAACAAATGATAACAAATGTTTTATTTTGTTAAAATGTGTTAACAAATAATTTTGTTCAGAAATTTTTACTAGCATTACTTAACATGAAAACATTTTCTAACATTGTGATCGTATGTTTCTTAACAAATGTTTACTAACGTTTGTAAACATTTTTAAAAAGCAGTGTGGCAGCACCTTATTATTTGCCCAAAACAGACTTAAGTAGGTACTTACTCTTATGTGATGGTGTGCTTTTGGCATCTTTTAATTTATTTAATAAACAAAAGAAAGGATTTGGCTGGTCAACGCCCATTTGTATTTCTATCACTAAAACTACGGTTTCCTAGAAGACCGGTGGCCGTCATATTGAAACTCAAACTCAAAGCAAACGTGCACGTTAAAAGCGTCCGTACTGAAAAAGATAAAAACAAAAATCAGAAATGAAAATACTTAAATGAAAATAAAATATTACAACGACCGTCATGAAAATCTCTCATTCTCACCAGTATTTGACATTACGGTGTCAAAAGCGCTCTGCATTTGGACAGCCGCTGTTATATGACCGTTCACCACTTTCTTGGAAGCACTCGAAATGACAACCATTTTCAAGGGATAATAATTGCGAAAACCTATAAGCAAACATATCAAGTAACATCGCTTGCAAGATTTGCAGTCAGTGTGTACAAACAGTCGTAGAGTGTAAGCTCCGTCGACGAAGTTGCGCTGTAGTTAGTAAGTACAACCGCACAAGTGCACCGATCAAACTCAAAGGAATTTATACATTTTGCACCTAACTACATTTTACATGTTAGCAAACTATGGAAATGTATTCAGCAGTGCGATTCTGTAACCATCTCACCGTGAAAACTTAGGTGAAGTGAGCGTGGAGTGAGCTGTCAGTGTCATCCCACTGATGCTAGGGATTGATCAAGCATAGATTTACACTCATAATCGAGATTTTAATACCTAATATTTTGTATGCTTATTCTATTGATCATTTTATATAATTTCAAAGCTAGAATTTTAGCTGTCAAAACCTTACTATTTTGTGGGTGCCTGGTTGACGGACCATAGAATTTAATCCCACGTAGCTTCTGTGGCGTGATCACTTCACCCGATTCATGAATCGAAAGAAAAAAAAAAACTTTATTGAGTTTCTGTTTCTCTTGTTGTTGTTTCTTTTTTTTATGTTTCGCTATTTTATTTTAAAGCCCCATAAAATAGTAATATTTTGACAGCTAAAATACTAGCTTTGAAATTATATAAAATGATCAATAGAATTAGCATAAAAAAAATATTAAAATCTCGATTATGATTGTAAATGTATGCTTGGTCAATCCCTAGCATCAGTGGGATGACACTGACAGCTCACTTCACGCAAGTTTTCACGGTGAGATTTTTACAGAATCGACCCGCAGGAAGAAAGCTGTTTAAAATAACTTCGTACTTTTAAAACTATTAAAATCAGTGCATAGTAACAGTTGAATTTTTGTAATCATATTTTCATACATTTTCTGTAGTCGGTTGAGTTTTAAAAGCACTCCCATAGTAAAATGTAAGGACTTAAATACTTATCAAATTGAAATTAATAATACTCTTACTGACATAATTAATTGGCTTAATATCAATAATTTAGTAATCAACCTCAGGAAAACTAACAATTATTAACACAAACAACAAACAATAAATTATTAACATTGATATTGAATAATTTTGACATTTCAATTATTTTGATATAGATTTTTGACATTTTAATAATTCCTCATTTATGTCTGACGTAATTAGAGTATGACATACGAGTAATATGTAATCGTTCAATTTATTTTCTAATTTAATACCATAACTATGCATGATTTACAATTATTATTTTTTTTGTAAATTTAAATGGTAATCCTCGGCTAGATTTGCACACCATATTTGTACGCCTCCTGGCATAAAATAGCGCTCTGTTCATCAAAAATAGGATCGATATTTCTTTACCTATGTTAACAAATAAATAAATTATTATTATCATGATAAAGTAAACATATGTATGAGATGGCTATCTAATACATAGGTACTACGCGATACAAAAATCTTTTCCCACATTCATTGGACAAGTGAATTTATTGACTTGAAGTGGACACACCACATCTGTTAGGTATAAATGTTGTAAAACAAGACAGAGGGCTTTTTGTCGTTGGGTTTCTCCACCATGCGAGAGAAGAAATTCCTATGAAATTATAGAATGTAACCATTGAAACTGTCAAGAAATCGATATTTATTGGGGTTCGACGCGGGTCGGATACTTGAGATAATGGCTGGAATTGCCAAGTGTCAGATGTCAGGAGAATTTGAGTGGATGTTGCTAAAATAGATGCACTGCGGGACGTTGGCTGTGCACGTAATAAATCTGTCAAGGTTGAGTGATGATAGAAGATTCTAGAAAGATTTGACACAGGCCGCACCCACGTAAGTGTATTCAACCAATGACGAATTGAAATTGGAGCTGACGGGTTTTTTCTAAAATTTACAGGGTGTGTTAAAGGCGTGGCTTGGGAGACGTGCTGAAAGAAATTAACTGGGCTGACAGCTTAGGGACTCCAGTGACGACACTCAGAGAGCTCTGACGTACATATCTTCAATATCGATTTTCTAAAAATAGTGTATTATTTAGTTTGTTTGAATTGTAAAATGAACCTTAGATTGTAACTTCTGTGCGCTTACCAGATCAGGTGGAACCAGTCGTGAGTTAATCACGACAGGATCACGAAGTTCGCGCCACGTGAGTTTACGATAAGTACCGAATTCGACTCCCATGACCTCCAGTCATTTAGACTGGAGGTCATGGGAGCTATTAATAAATTTAAATAACGTCTCGTATCAATATGGACCCAGCTAGTCCTCTTAATTTCGAGAAATGAAACATACAGTATTTATCTCCCTTTTTCCAGAGGTTATTATATTGAGGCCATGATAATAGTAGGAATCATTAATATTAGTGTACTTGTTGTCCTGATAAAGAAATGGATGGATTATAGAGACGGGAGATAACCGTAGGACTGAGTGACATGTGTGTCGCTCAGTCTACCAACCTAAATAGTTCTACAGTTAATTACGAGATCATAGGAGGGAGAAGGAGATATAAGGCGGGACAGCTAGACCTTCAGGCAAGCTATCAGGTAGTCAAAAGGTGCATCTTCAATCAACTGAATTCCTCATTCAATGCGGCGAGCAACGGGAGCGACGGCGCTACAATGTCCAGCTGGAGGTCGAGACATCAGAGATTATAGGGTTTGTCATTACTCAGTAGGCAGCAGTATCAAGTTAGGAGGCTCAGAGATACGATAGTGACAGATTTAGTTCATCCGGTTAGATTCAAGGACTTCTATCATTGCAGCTATCGTCCTTATATTACATCACATGAAAATAGTACATACATGAAAGGCGACAAGTGCAGGTGGGAGCGTCACCCACACACTCCTCGCAGACCGATTCCTGATTTGTTTGGATGGCCACCCAGTTAAATTCCGTAGTTTGAATATATATAAATGATTACGTAGTTTGAATATATATAAAAAATATCTGGTCAGGAGGTAAAAGGATGCTTAAGCACACCTATGATTATGATAGCTTCGCAGCGGGTTAGGACATAAAGGAACGGTCTATATACCTCATATATAATAGTCTTTGATATACCTCTATAACTACTGTAAAGTAGGCCTTGAGCCAGGCAATAGGAAAATTCCCCGACGCTCACTAACCTGGCTTGTTCAGTGAAGATACCTAGTATCTCTACAAAGTAAAGCTCACTTGTGTTCAACTAGCTAGATCACTAATGCTTAGCTGCCACTAGAAAGTCACAACTTCAACTTGTCGATGATATTTAATAACCAATGGTTTTACCTAAGTAAATTGAACTAGTCTAAGATAATAGTCATTTTATACTAAATTTAGTAGAGTTAATCTATCAAGGTCAAGAGACACGGTAGGTTAACTAAGACTAAGGTGAACCTAGTCAGAGAGCCAGTGGCTTGACTTTGTCCGATTATGTTACGTACTAGAATAAATATAAATTTAGAAACGATAAATACAAATGAGGCAATAATCCCCTATCTGTTACCAATGGTATCTCTCAGCTGATTCTAAAATTACTCTATGCACTTGACGATATATAGACGATCACATGCTTTACATTCCTTATAGGGTGTACCATCACATGTACTTCAGGACAATACAATATTATGGTGAGACAACGTGAGTAGGCAGCATTCCACTTAATCTTTCTTTAATTATTAAGTAAACGAAGCTGGTTGCACTTCATTCAATTTTGTATAACTTAACTTTTGTTTCGCTTGACTTTTGACGTATGACACGACTCTGTGGTATAATGAACGTAGGCACACGTAGAGGTTATGTTTTCGTAATGTGTGAGAGTTCATGAATTAAAAGTTAAATTAAATGAAATATATGAAGTAAAACTCTAAATTATGTAGTCGATGATTTTGGTGCATGGTAAAACCCTAATGAGTTTATGTTGGCACCAACTTAAACTTTTAAAATGTATGTGTACTACTGAATAAATAAATAAAATAAAATAAATAAAAGGTTTTGTCAAGTACTTGCTTTAAATGTTGTTTCTCTTTTCAGGTAAGATTTGTATTTTAATTGGTTAAAAATGAATATGAACAAGAAGAAATATGAAGAATAATATAATAAATAATGATTTGTGATTAATAAAAGTTAGTTGCTCTGAAAAGAAACTTTGATCTTTTCAGAGCAACTAAATTCAGTTTTATTTCGCAAGTCCAACCAAACTTACAGGGTTTATAAAAACACATCATAAATATACAAACATCTCATTACCAATTCACACACTGTGAAAAATACTTATACAAACCAAATATTACACCCAACATGCAACATAAATCATTTATACCAAATACCTTTACACCGAAACTCCCGAGACTCTCATATGAAGACTCGGTACCGGTATTGAGCTTAGACAGACAGCATTTCATAACGGTTTCATAACGGCAGTTGAATACGGCACATTATGTAGTAGCACGGCGGCTAACGTTAACGTTCACGTTTGCAGTTTATACCGGTAAGTGTAGTGGTAGGACGGTTAACGTTAACGCTCACGTCCGCGTTTTCAGTTGAATACGGCACATGTAGCGGTACACAAAAGCTAGAACTGTGAGACGAAGTGTGCAACGGAAGACGAGGGGGTTTACCAGGAAGCGGCGGCGGGAACCGGCTGTCATGCACACCGATGCCGAAGGCTGTATACATTTAAAGCCTTGTAGGTACTTATATTCGTAGACTAGGCGACAATAATCTCGCAACCTCGGGCACAGGAGTAAAATTACCCCTGCCGGTCGATTCTGTAAAAATCTTACCGTGAAATCATAAGTGAAGTGAGCACTTAATAGTGTTAATCCCTAGCGAATGACAGCTCGCCACGCTCACTTCACCCAAGCTTTCACGGTGAGATGGTTACAGAATCGCACGGCTGCTGGAATCTATTGGAATGAAGTTCCTTATCACATGTATACTGCACACTTGGCGAATGAGAGCTAGACCGAAAAAGATTAACATTTTGACCGTTTACGACATAAACATAAGGGTCAGGTACACTTTTTTCCGCCTCCTTCTGCGAACACGTCATGTCCCAGAAGGAGGCGGCGGAGCGTGTGCGGGAGGAAGACACTCTCGCGGCGCCGCTCCGAAGGCGGAGGAGGGGTCGCAGAAGACGTCAGTATGACAGTCATCTCCGACTCCTCCCAGGTGGAAGCCAGCAGGTGACGGGTGCGGGGGTTTCCCCTCGCCTGCATTGCACAGGCTTCCACCAGTGCCGGACGGGAATGGCCAGGTGTTTCCGGCCCATCCCGTAGCCCTCCACCCGGGGGGACATGCAGGGCCCGCCAGCTAGGCGGGCATGCGCCGGGGGGATTGTGAACGCAAAGGCTGAGCCGGATTCCCATGACCCCCCCATCAAGGCGATGAGGGAACACTACTGAGTTTTAGTGGGTATACTGCCACTCTGGCAGGGAGTCCCACATACTCCGTTCCGTCCCCCGACGAGCGGAGATGCGTAATGTCATTTCTCAGCGACAAAAAAAAAGGTACACTTTTTTCGCCAAGGGTGCAAAAGCGCAACGGATTTCATTCCAACCGGGTGTCTCACGACACCTCATGTTGTAGGGCTTGATTTAAGTCTAAGGGAGCCCGTGTCATTACTTTCGGCTTTCACAAAGGCCCCGCCAAAACATGATAGACTAGCTCCGATATAAAAGAAAAAACGTTTAGTTCTCATTTCAGTCTTTTAAGTAGATTCGATACTGAAACATTGCGGTCTTGTTAATAACAGCAAATCAAATTCAAAACACATGAAAAATGGAACGAGCCGTATAAAGTCTACTTGGAAAAGCAACAATTTCCCAGAACTATTCCATTAGATATTCATACCATTAAATTACTTACATAAGACACCATTTATCGACTTACTGGTAGCATTCTGTAATTACAGTTAATTGCATACTAGAGCCTTTCTCGGGATCATTACGACATTCCACGTACACTCCGTAATGAGTAGGCTCAAATTGTATTGTTCTGCGAAACTTTAACGGTTGCTGAGCTTCCATTCAGTTAGGTGTGACAGACAGACTACTACTAGTGTTAGGTAGGTACTCGAAAGTATCCATTTTAAATTGTTGAAACAAGAACGATGCACGCCACGGCCAGCTATTAGTTTTTAATGAAGCTGAGAATTGTAACTGTTGAAGAGTGTATGAGTTAGAAAGATTGTCATTTGTTTTTCTAATTGAATAAGGGCGATGACACACGGACGTTGTCAATGGATTGCATTGCGTCGGTGCTGCGACGCCTGAGTTGTTCTACATATAAATTTGAACGTCATGCCACACGGTACGTTAAAACGATGTGCGGTGACAGAACGCGTCCCCATTGGATAAGGGGCCAGGGAGACGAAGTAGGGAGGGACGCTGCGGTGAGACAACGGAGTGACAACGGAACACACGGAAGTATTTTTTAGAATATCGAAAGTGGACGTCGACGTCGTAAAGGTGCTAAGTCAGGATAAGCTCGTTTGGCACTCACTTCGTCGAAATCACCGCGCTGCGATGTCGCAACGCATTGGCAGCGCCCGTGTAGCATCACTCTAAATCCGTTGTCCGTATAAACTGGGCAAAAGTCGCCACACAATGGGTGCCTGAAGATGGACGGCGCAGCTGAGGCTGGCTCAGAAAGTGATGGCAGGATGACCTGGACGCGTACCGCGAGGGCTGGTTCGAGGTGGCGCGAGAAAAGAGTTCCTGGAGGGATTTGGGGAAAGCAAAGGCTCAGAAGTGGGACAGAGAGAGAAGTGGGACGGAGAGACATCCCTCGCTCCTGCTCTTTATTAACTGACTTAAAAAAAAAGGAGGTTCTCATTTCGTCCGAATATTTTATTTATATTCTTTTCACATGGGTATTTAGAGTCAGCGCAGCGTAGTTAGATATCGGTCAGCCGTCATTTCAGTATGCACACCCTTCTTAGCCATGATAGTGTCAGTTACTCACCTACATATATTGGCAAATGTATGTTTGGAAACTGCCGTACAATTTCCTGTAGGTTACCTACAGGGGCCCTCGTGTTGCCTAGTCATACTCTCTGCAATGATACACATCGGTGTGACTACAGCCGGCTCCATGGGAGGTTCCGTGCCGTTTAATTTAGCGGAACACGGCCGACTCGCGATAGATATCGGCCACGGTTCACTAAAGTGTGTCAAATGTTCGCTGTAATGCCACGTTATCGAGCACTTAATACCTGTGACCGTGTGACCAAGTTTGTGGATGGCAATCGTTTAGCAAGAAGAGTTTTGAGTTTGAGAAAACTTCTTGTTTGATCCTGTAGTGTTGCTCTCTAAAATTTGCGACCAACATGGATTTTATTACTTGTTTGAAGGTTTGGTAAAACGGGTTGGCTAACGGCCCAACCCAATAATCCATTTTCAGTTAAAGACAGATCGCTACTGATGGTAGCCAGTATATTCATAACTGCCAGTATAATATAATCATTCAGATAGCTAATGATATAGATTATTGGGACGTTAAAACCAGAGATAGATTTTACTACCTCCAGTATGCCAAAACTGGTGATGGGTAGGTAATTGGGTTCGGCCGTAAGTGAACTCTTCTATAAGGATCATTTGGCACTCGAATGCAGTGGTCTCGAACCTACCGATTTTTCGGTAGATTTTTTCGGTTGATTGAATATTGTATTTTTTTGTAGGTAGATTTTTTCGGTTGATTGAATATTGTATTTTTTTGTCAAATACCTACCGATTTTAGCTGGCAACTCTACCGATCTCGCTCTACGACGTTCGAGACCACTGCTCGAATGACGTTAACAGGGAGGCGCTGTTGGTTGGTTGTGCAACATTGTCAAAAATGTAGTGAAAGTACGAGCCGATCTATCCCAGCTGTCAATAGTGTCATTACTTAGCATAAGTACTGTAAGCTCACTTTACCAAAGTTTTAAAGGTGAGATTTTTAAAGAATAGCACTACAGATTGCTGTATTAGTTCCGATTTTTAGCAAGCGCTAAAACATACAACCTATGTATGTATAGCATAAGTAACTATGCGCAAACAGGTTGAATAATACATGATTTATTTCTGTAAGTAGGTTTGTACAAACACTTTTACACGTCAATCATATTTTTTTTTAAACTAGATGAAGTCGGAGTTTCCTATTCTGACTACTCTGAGAAGAAAGGACGAATCAAAGTCTGAGGTCACAGTCTCTTTAAAAGTCCAGACATCAGATCATTGGTTATAAACGTCAATTAGGTATTTGAAATTCGAAAATTGTACTTACTTTAAAAAAAACAAATGAGCTCATTTGAGATTTGTGCGCCAGTCAGTTGAATGAGGTTCATTCAAAGTCAAAGTGTCAACAGAAATATACTATTGAAGAAGAAAACTAGGTACAAACTTCGAAAATGAAATGAATAAATGAAAAAGGGAATGAAATTAATTTCTACGAAATGCCGCAGCTGCAAACTGACAAAAGCATTTTTTATGTTTCCGGAATTCATCAGAAATGTAATTCGTCCGGGTGCTGTAGAAGCACAGTATTATTTATTTTCTTGGGACTTCTACTTGGTAATGTTTATTATTTTACGGAATTCTTTGTGTCATAAGAGAAGAGTGCCTTTTGTGTTGGTGATTATTTTGCCTATAAATGTTTTTTTTTAAAGAACCGATCTAAACAAATAATATCTACCTGTCTACATATCCTAATAATACAACAGACTGAAGAGTTTGTTTGTTTTTTTGTTTGATTGTTTGTTTGAACACGCTAATCTCTCGAACTAATAATCAGATTAAAAAAAATCTTTTTGCGTTTTCTTCAGGAATACTATATTTAACGTCAATAAATGAAGCTTTGGAGACACGCAAATAAAAAAAGTCAAAACGAACGCTAAACGATAACGAAGTTAATATTATTATTATTATTATTATTCGCCCGCGAAGCGATGCGATGGGGTGGGTCGGTAAAAAAAGAAATTTCCCTCACTTCGCTAATCTAATAAATTGCTACTATTACTTGTGATCCAATGTGATCAAAATTATTTCAAATACAAAAATACAAACATAAAGAAAAAATAAAAAAAAAAAAAAAAAATATAATAATAATTCTTTAAATTAATACGAAATTCGCCATATGCAGAATAAACATTGAATATGGATTTTGCGTTTCAGGCGAATAATAAAAAAACAATGTTAAATAGTCTAAACTACTTACGCCTCCCTTTCACGCGTACCTTCTTATTACAAAACGAGTTCTAACTTTAGCCCCAGCCTGAACCTTCGAACCAATTACAGCCGTGCGATTCTGTAACCATCTCACCGTGAAAGCTTGGGTGAAGTGAGCGTGGAGTGAGCTGTCATTCGCTAGGGATTAACACTATTAAGTGCTCACTTCACTTATGATTTCACGGTGAGATTTTTACAGAATCGACCGGCTGTACATTGAAATTTATTCCGACAAACGTAAAGTTATTAATGCAAAATTGACAACTTAGACTCGGGTTTAACGTCAGTTTTTGTATTAGGAACTTTAACTTTGTCGGATTATATTTAAAATTTAAAAAAAAAAGGCTCGATGGTTTAAAAGTGGGTCTAAACCTTGTTTTGTAATAAGGCAGAGTGTATCCAAAATGTTACTGAAATACCTACCTTTTTCACGAATTGTGTACATTCCTGGGTGTTTCTTGTAAAAAGCCTTTTGGGACAATAACTTGTCCGTTTCAGGAGAAGCCACAACTATTTGTGCACAGATATAGCGTACCTAATACTGGAAGAGACATTGTTTTTTATGATTGAAGGTTCCTTTTGGTAACGATGAAAAACGTATATCGACGGCGAAGTGCCAATACCTCCTAACTGACACTTTTTTTGAGAAATTCACTTTTTTTTCGTTTTGAATTTAAAGGCGTTATTCGCATGTTTTAGTGAAATCGCCTAAGTGTATTTTAAGTTGCAACAACATTAAATTAAAATGTGTAAATATGTACCTCCCAACTAAACAAACGTGTCTATTTTGAACGTTTTGTTTCAGTTTGTGTAAATTTTTGACTTCAGTTGTGTCAGTTAGGAGGTATTGGCACTTCGCCGTCGATATAATGAAAATGTGTGGGGTCGGGGGACCCCCGGGAGAAATGAAGTACAAAATGAATATGCGTGATGGCGGCAGTGAAAATTTTAAAATGTACGGCATATTTGAAAATTTTCGCAGCAGGCATCTTGGATTTTCATTTTGACTTTATTATCAACTTTAGTACCCTCGAGAACCATGAAAAAAATCTCTCTTTCTCTTTCTATTATATGTAATAAAAAGTCGCATGGAGGGGGTACAACGCTTATTTGTTACGTGACGATTTCTGCCAGTTTAGTCCTACCGCAAGCTGCGTTAAAGAACTTCGTTCTAATAATTATTATTTCTTTATTAGCTAGACAACAATTTTGTTCCACAATAGGTGTTAAAGCAAAAAGTATCTAATCTATTCATATTCATATATTTATTTGCATTCCATTTTGCTGTAGAGGTAGGTACAATGGTTAAAAAAAAAGTATTAACGTTTTTTTTTTTTACCCTATTTTCGTATGTGTCTACGAAAATAAGGCCAGAATGTAGAAGAAATTGCGTCAAAAATATAACAGAATAGACTTTTTTGATCATACAAAGTTCTACAACAGCCGGTCGATTCTGTAAAAATCTCACCGTGAAATCATAAGTGAAGTGAGCTTGAAGTGAGCAGTGTCAATAGTGTTAATCCCTAATGAGAGCTCACTCCACGCTCACTTCACCCAAGTTTTCACGGTGAGATGGTTACAGAATCGCACGGCAGGACGCCGAAGGCCACTCTTGGTTTTAATAAATGTAATAACTGCGGGTTACCGGCGATTTTACATGGTTAGGGTAGCTCCTAATCTAATGGGCGGCCACATGGGCGGATAACCAGCCAACCTCGTTATTGAATCCGGGACACGGTTAGTTTTGCGTCACATAAAACATAATAATGAAGTGTTGCTGCCTCGTTCCATGCTTGCTATATTGCTATGCCTAAAGACAAAGTACAATACAAAGCGAACTTGTTACTGAAGGCGGATGCGACAAGGTAGCCCGCGTAATTCAAATTTACTTACGATTTTGCATTTTGCAGGTGTGAAGTGAATAAAAGATGTGTAATTTTTAATTAATTGTAATTTAATCATTTTTATCAGATGTGCTATTTTGTAAAAATCTCACCGTGAGAACTTAGGTGAAGTGAGCGGAAGGTGAGCTCTGTCATTCCCTAATGCTAGGGATTAACACTATTAAGTGCTCACTTCACTTATGATTTCACGGTGAGATTTTTACAGAATCGACCGGCAGTTTGTATGTTGATTAAAATACGATTCGCGACTGTAACAAATCTGACTTTACAGACTTATAATCATTAGAATACTTACTACCCTTGACTGTACATACTTTCTTAGCAAATAAACGATTACGGTTATGAGAATCAGCAATACCACTCCTTAAGTTAGAATTGGCCTCAAATATCATGATTACAAGAAATGATCAATCAATACGGTAATAGTTACGAACTTTTTGAAGATTTTTATGATTGTAATTCTAATAGGTTGTTCAATAAGTTTTGTCGTTCGATTAGTAACAGTTTTTTGGGATGCAAAAGGAATTTTGTTTGTGGATTACCTCCAAACTGGTAAAACAATAAACGCAGATTATTATTGTAACCTTTGGACCTAGATCTGGATAAAATCGTGAGAAAAGACCTGGTTTACAAAAGAAAAAAAATCTTTTTTCATGAAGATAACGCGCCCGCTCACACACCTCAAAAAACCGTCGCGAAAATCAGTGAATTAAAGTACGAACTATTGCAACATCCACCCTATTCCCCAGACTTGGCTCCCTCTGACTTCTGGCTGTTCTCACATCTCAAAAAATTCATGCGTGGAAAACGATGTTCATCGAACGAAGAGGTAATAGCAGCGGTGCGTGGGAGAGTATTTCGACAGTCTTCCGGATTCTCACTTCAGGGACGGAATCCATAAAATAGGAAATCACTGGAACAAGTGTATTGAACTTCAAGGAGATTATATTTAATAATAAAATGTATTTCTAACCACAAAATCGTGTTTTTCTTAGTGAACGACAAAACTTACAGAACAATGTAGTATAAATAAATATTTGTTGCATCCGCGAATCATATTTATATCAACGTACAACCTGATACTACCCTGTTGCTTTGCTTCATTGTTGTTTACCTCTTTTAGGGTTCCGTACCAAAATGGTTAAAACGAACCCTTATGGTGCGACTCAGTCTGTCTGTCCGTCTGTCACAGCTGGATATCTCAAGAACTACTAATGCTATCAATTTGAAATATTTGGAATAGCTTTAGAAAATGTTTGCCCAACTATTTTGTAAAAAATAAATAAATAAAAGTACCTATTTTTTTTTTTTTTTTGTAACAGGGACTGAAAGGGGGTCTTAAAAATTCAAAGTGGGGCTACTAGGGCATGTGGGGTATCATATGAAAGAGTGCTGTTTGCACATTCTCAATTTTTTAAATATTTTTTTAGGCCGCATAGTTTTCGACTTTTGATGAAAAATGTAAAAATAAAATACCATTCCCCCCCATATCTCCGAACTTTGCTTACAGAAAATATTCTATGTGATAGAAGTGTATGTAAGATTACAGGAAAAATAAAACGATGTCTCTAAATAGCAGACTTTTCAGAAATCAGCAACAAAAATTACAGTACTTCCGTTATCGGTCAAGAGATGGCGTTGACCTAAAAATGCAATATTCTACAACGCAGTGTTAAAATTCTTCAACGAATATAGGCCTTGCCGATGAAAATTTAATATATGATAGTACGGAACTCTCAGTGCGGGACTCCAACCTGCTCTTGACCGGTTTTTTTTTGTAGGTCCATGTCTATAATTTATTTGTGAAACTTTGTGATTGGCACAGGACTATTATTTATATTTTAAGTAAGTGATTTTTTTTGTCTGTAAATTTTCCATGCAACAAATAAGTAAATGAAAGCTGACTTTACAATTTGTAAATAGGCTTTTCCTTCTTTGCCCAAAAATTGGTCCTAACAAAATATAAACCTATTAAATGCCCATCCAGTCATCTTACATCCACGTGCCAACATAAATACACTTGTCCAACCAAACACATTCACAACAGGTCCCTTAACAGATGCTTTCGGGTATACTGGGGTACGTTAAGTACCTATGAATAGACCCCAAGTTGTAAAAGGAGGCAATATGTGTCAATCGAAAATACAATGTAATGGGAAAAAACTCAAACTAAAACCCAAAGCATTTTATTTCAATAAATAGACTCCGGAATCAGGTAGGCCGGAACTCCTCCGGACTCATAGATTACTCCGCCCTGGAGTGTGAACGTGGTGCTGTCCCACAAAGAGTGGGGCACTTACCCATCGTGTCCAGCGTGTCCTGTTGCCTGCACGCTACAGAGTTGATGGACGCTACTCCCTACAGCTTGTAGCTAAACTCTTTGCTGACTGTATATACAACGTGTAACGTTAAATGCGCAAAACCTCAGACACCCCAACTGATTTTTAATTCAATTGACCTATTTCAGAGAGAAAATAAGTCATTAAAAAAATTGTAAAGGTTTTATGTGCTGTTTTAGTTTTACTGGCCATTCTGATCGTTTCTTGCGTATGCGACGACGCTTCACCGAGGGAGGAGTCGTCACCGGGCCGCTGCGCCGCGCTGACATTGGCTTGCTTGACCTATTAATAAATAGACACGGCAACGTTTTTAATGAAGATTTTTTGAAAATTCTGATCAAACTATTTTCAGGTTTTGCGCATTTAACGTTACACGTTGTAGATTGCCATCGAAAAGCTAAGAAGAAGAACCATTAACAGGCACTTTTGGATAGTTAAGGAGTCGGTTAATCAGATAGATGAAGCTAGTTGCTATTGCAAAACGTAGCTTAGAAACGGTCAAGAAACTCAATGGTCTCTCTACATAATTCATCTGCCTAGCCTTGTCCCAACAATTTTTGGGATTGGCCTCCAGTCCAACCGGATGCAGCTGAATACCAGTATTTTACATGGAACGACTGCCTATCTGACCTCCACATTCCAATTACTAGGTAACGCGGTACCCCGTGGTAAAACTGGTTGTCAGGCTTTTGGACTTTTGACACCACACTACACTTGCCAACGCGCGGTCTAAACTCCAGGACCCGTCTGCTCCACCGGCCATCGGTGCTTCGACAAACATGGCCAGCCACTTTAGTTTTCTGACACTTTAGTTTTCTTACTCTGCAAGCTATGTCAGTAACTCTTCTTTACCGGATAATTTCTTTTCTGATGTTATCCTTCAAAGAAACTCCAAGCATAGCCTGCTCCGTAGCGCGTTGAGCAACCTAAATGAATATGAACTTTTAAATATTTATCAATAAAAAGCTACTTTGCGACAACGTCTCTTATAAAAACTCTGAAATTCATCATTCTAGCATAAGTATTTCGGTAGCTGTGATTTCATTCAAAACGGGATTTTTCTCTTTTCCAAGGCGGGCTACCGACTTTGTGACTGAATATCTTGCAAGCCTGATACAGTGTAATACCGACTTATAATATGATGAAGATTGACCTTATTAAAAAAAAAAATATCTTATTTTTTATTTCGTAAAACAAGAACATATCCCGCGGGTAAGAACATACCTAACTAATTAATAATTATTAAAAACCTGAAGAGTCCATCCACAATACAAAGATCTCTTTTAAGATGAAGTGAAGCTTAGTTAAATAAATATTTTTTACGGATGCATAACGGATGAATAAATTATAGGTGGAAGTTTTAAAGAGGTTTTGGGAATTTTTTTTCGAATTTAATTAGTTTAAAAATAATGGAAGCCATTTTCAGATTGATAAGCCGCTTGATAACAACTGGTTTTGCTGAATATACTCGTAATTGAGGCTTCAGAAAACTTGATCTAAAGTTCCATAGTAGGTAGATCCAACCCCTGCAGATGAGAGTGACCAACGTAGTTATATTTTTAAAGCACTTATTCAAAAATCAAAAGTCATTTATTCAAATTAGGCCGAGAATCAGCACTTGTCAAAAGTCAAAATTACATAAGAAAGCCCCTCAAAACGTCCGCCCTTCACCACTTCCTAGTGATGCTGGGAAGAAGAAGTGGCGCAACAAACTCCCCAACTGCACAGATTATTTCCAGCAGTGAATGTTTTCTGTTTATGAACAGTCGAAATCGAGTATTCTATTCCCTCTCTCCCTTCTTTAGAGTACATCATGAACGGGCGTGCCCAGAAGATGCCTGTTCACTATGAACTTTAGTTCTTATTAATACAGAAAAAAGTTCTATTATATTCTGATTTTCTTGTATGCACTACTTCACTACATAGTATAAAACAAAGTCGCTTCCCTGTCTGTCTGTCCCTATATATGCTTAGATCTTTAAAACTCCGCTACGGATTTTGATGCGGTTTTTTTTAATAGATAGAGTGATTCAAGAGGAAGGTTTGTATGTATAATACATGCATAATATAGTAGAGAAACACTGATAATTTCAGAGGTTTCTAATGTGATGTCGAAAATAAACACATTTTTTTGCGCTTACATTGCAAACGCTGGCTGAACGATTCGAGATAGATCAAAATAATGTACTACAGTATTGTACACCTTAAAAAGTTTTACATAAAAGTCCGCGATGGTATACGTCTATCTCTTAGGGATAATCCACAATAACCATTTTTTATCCTTAACTTTTTACGAGAAATAATGGCTTATTTAAGAAGCAATTTTAGGCAATACAGCATTAATCCTTATGCAATTAAGTACCTTAAAAACATTGTGCATTTCATATAGATCATTATGGCCCTTTACAGCATGTAATTTAAATGAATATTTTGGAAGATATTACAGTTTTAAAATGCGGGCGTTACCGGCCGGGCAGTCGGCCGGTGGCGCTTGAAACTACCCAACGGATTTTCAACTTTATCACTAAAGCATAAGGTTCAATGTTGATTGGGAAATTTTGACAGTTTCGGGTAGCTTGATATGCTGGCGTCTGTACTACAGTATTGTACACCTTAAAAAGGTCTACAAAAAAATCCACAATGGTATATGCCTATCTCTTAGGGATAACCCACAATAACGATTTTTTATCCTATACTTTTTACGAGAAATAATGGCTCTAAAATTATCAGTGTTTCTCTACTATATTATGCATGTATTATACATATAAACCTTCCTCTTGAATCACTCTTATCTATAAAAAAAAAGCGCCTCAAAATCCGTAGCGTAGTTTTCTAGATCTAAGCATACATAGAGACAGACAGACAGCGGGAAGCGACTTTGTTTTATACTATGTAGTGATCAGCATTGCACCCGTGCGAAGCCGGGGCGGGTCGCTAGTTTACTTTATAAGACCAAATTTCATTAGAAACTCAAAGTAACATTGCATAAAAAAATTACTTTTTGTTTTCATCCGGAAAACTTCACATTATTCTACTTTTTATCATTCATGGCGTATTAAAATCGATACTAATAAATCCCCGAATAGGTACTCTTTTAATTGGAAAACCGTCACAAAACCTAAACAAAACTGCAGACTGTAGAGCCAGAAACATGAATCTCGTCACAAACCTCCTTCGGGAGCAATTTTTCACGGAGCAATCGGATCTAGCGGTTTAATTGCAGTGGTAAGTAAGGTTCAAGTCAGGTCCCCACGGATTTCTTCGGCTGCCGAGTTTCACCGAGATCCAATGACAGATCTTGAATCAATTTGATTCTTCTTTTTATCATGCTGAGAGATCTGGCAATGGGAAAAAATATCTTGTTGTAAATTCTAAGTGCAGTAAGCAATCAAATTGATTCAAGTAGCACTTGAATATTAATTATTTATATTAATATTAATATTTATTATTTCTTAATCACTATCCGGGAACTTACCCATGCCAGGTTGACGTAGCATCGTGCATGCTTATTGTAGGGTTAGGTAAGTAGGTACTTATTTTTTGTAGATCGTATATGATATCATCTGAAGAGGTTATGCTGGGATCGACTTCTGGCCTAGCCAGATAGACCAGTATTTTACATGGAGCGACTGCCTATCTGCCCTCCAGAATCCAGTAACTGGGTAACACGATACCACTTGGTGAGAATGGTTATCAGAGTTTTGGGCTTCTGAATACCTGTAACCATCACTGTCAAAGATCTACGAATGACAGCCGGGACCAACGGGTTAACGTGCTTTCGATGGCACGGCGGGGTCTCGATATACTACATTATTTTTAGTATACGAGCACTGTAAACCTTAATATAGTTTGTTCAGAATAAGTAACAGAATCGATTCCAATATTTTTTACACCATTTTATACGAGTATTTTGTCCCAAAAATATTTTAAAAAGGTTGGACCTGAAATCGCGAAAAAAAATCAGCTGTTTCCTGCATTTACGTTCGCATAACTCGTCAAAATCGTACGTCGATTTATTTTTTCGCGATTTTAGGTTTGGTCCCATAGTAAAAGTTGTTCATAATGATGAGCACAATGACCCCTTATGAGGTTGTGCGTTATTTAAGTTACGTGTATAACTCTGAAATTCTGTTTCTTCTACAACAATTTCATATTCATCATCATCATACACTGCTAGACATAGGCCTACTCCAAGCATCGCCATTTCGACCGGCTCTGTGCTTTTCGCATCCAGGGGATATCCAGGGGATTGTGGAAGATCTTCCACCGTCTACGGTATTTCATGTTAGATACATGAAAACTACAAGTACCTAATTGTATATTCTCAAATTACGTGGGTGGATCAAATATAAAACGGACTTAAGTAAAAAAAAAAAAAATACGCACGTATTATACTCGTAAAAAAAAGGAAAAATATATTATTTTTACATAATCTACCCTTCTATTAACACATTTTTCCCAGCGCAGTCGATGTTTCTTGATGCCAGTATCGAAGAATGTAGTCGGTCGTGCCTTTAGCCAATTTGCACACGAATGATTCCACTATCTGGTCAGTGTGAAAACGGCGTCCTCCACTTGAATTTTTTTTTGTGCCATTCCTACACTTGAGTTCTTGAAAGCGTATTCTTATCGAACTGTAGAGTCAATGGATGCAAAATTTCGGAAGGTTTTATGCCCTCCCGTGTTAAAAAAAATATGATAAGTCGTTGCTCAACAGACTTATATACCTCCTGCTCATACATGATGCTACTGGCGCGCAATAAACTAAAGTGAGCCGGAGCAGTATACCCCCCTCCCCTAGATGATCCCCCCTTACACATACAACAGCACCAAGCGCGTCACTTCACTCAGCGACCAGTAATAAAAAAAGTCCTGTTTATATTTGATTCACCTAATAATAAAGTTAGTAAAACCCTCCTTCGCAATCGGGTAAAAAGTGCATAAGTTGAGACATTGCTTAAATCGCTGGTGACCTTTTTATCGGAGATAGGAACTTTCGTTGTGCGCATTAAAATTTATGAATAAAATATACATAAGTAGGTATCTTCAAGTTTTTGCTGCACTTTCTCAAGGGAAGCGACGTCGGTGCACACTTTAAATTCTATTTCTTTTCTAATGGATTTTAATAATAATAATAAAATCGTTTATTTATATAAAGGGGAGACATTTAAAATTAATACCTTTACAATTACGATAGTGCACAGTTGCTAATTTGCCTGGACAAGGTTGAACCTGTGCTTCAGGCTAGAAAATGCATGAACACTTAATGTAAGAAATTAACACTGAGTTTAACGTAAAAACTAAATTAAAACTTAGATAAATAAAAGTAAAATAGTATGTTAGCAGTTTTATTTGCAGACAATAAGTAGGTCTTCTGTCTGTGCATAGTCGAGGGTTAGTAAATACTTAAGTATAATTTTTGTACAGATATAGTAATTAAGTTTATAGATACATAGGTTTCTATTTAATCTATTGTATAGGAATGGGCCTAGGAAAGTTAAAAATCTATCTATAAAGACATGTTTAATACCTATCTATTAAGGATATGGTCAGCAAATAAACTTGTTGTAATCATTATTACTATTCGATAACGGTGCACCGGGGATGTGCAGGGTTTTCGTATAGTAAGTATTGTGCGCAGGGTTCGGGTTAGCTCCAGCGCGAGTGGCAACTTGCGGTGTATCCGTTCGCTCAGAGGTGTATCCGTTCGCTCAGAGGTGGATCCGTTCGCTCAGAGGTGTATCCGTTCGCTCAGAGGTGGATCCGTTCGCTCAGAGGTGGATCCGTTCGCTCAGAGGTGGATCCGTTCGCTCAGAGGTGGATCCCTTCGCTCAGAGGTGGATCCGTTCGCTCAGAGGTGTATCCGTTCGCTCAGAGGTGGATCCGTTCGCTCAGAGGTGGATCCGTTCGCTCAGAGGTGGATCCGTTCGCTCAGAGGTGGATCCCTTCGCTCAGAGGTGGATCCGTTCGCTCAGAGGTGGATCCGTTCGCTCAGAGGTGGATCCGTTCGCTCAGAGGTGGATCCCTTCGCTCAGAGGTGGATCCGTTCGCTCGGAGGTGGATCCGTTCGCTCAGAGGTGGATCCGTTCGCTCAGAGGTGGATCCGTTCGCTCAGAGGTGGATCCCTTCGCTCAGAGGTGGATCCGTTCGCTCAGAGGTGGATCCGTTCGCTCAGAGGTGGATCCGTTCGCTCAGAGGTGGATCCGTTCGCTCAGAGGTGGATCCGTTCTCTCAGAGGTGGATCCGTTCGCTCAGAGGTGGATCCGTTCGCTCAGAGGTGGATCCGGCCGCTCAGAGATGGATCCGTTCGCTCAGAGGTGGATCCGTTCGCTCAGAGGTGGATCCGGCCGCTCAGAGATGGATCCGTTCGCTCAGAGGTGGATCCGGTCGCTCAGAGGTGGATCCGTTCGCACAGAGGTTGGAACGCACGTTCGTACACATTCGATAAAGGCGACGACATATCTATTAAATACATTTATCTTTTTTGTTTTTTCACTTTTCTTTTGCTTTTTTTTAATAACCACAAGTCTATTTTAATTTTGTAAGTTTGTGCCTACTTCGCTCCTTTGTTGATCAAAATAAACGTTTATTTATGTGTTAAGTACTCAATATGTGAAAATATCTGCCTATTCTGAAAAACTCAAGGTTCTTACGTTTTCCTAATTGAGCAAAAGGTTGATTTACGTTTCCGACAACTGCGAGAAACTATACTTTTTTATAAGGTTAATTATTCTTGGCCATGAGTTTGTCTCAAAATGTTCTCAATTTCTTACAAAAACCGCGAACAACCCATAAAAAGGAATGTTAGTTTTTTTAAGGAAAATTAAAAACTTCATTTTTTTATTTATGTTGAGATAAGTTAAAATGGATTTATTTTAATTAAATCTAATTGTGAGACGCTTTCTATTGCTTTTCCAAGGACATTGTTGTTCTATTGTGAAATTAGTTCCAGTTCAGAATTAATTTATTTAATTATAAAATCAAAGCCCATTACATCGTTTGTAGGTTTCAAATTAAATTATTCTCGTTGTCTCGCTTAAGTCAATTAGTTTGTTGTTAATTTATTTATTTTTAAAGTAAAGTACAGACACCAGCACATCAAGCTACTACAATCTGTAAAATTTCTTTAATAGATTTTCAACTTTATAGCTAAAATATTAGGTTCAAATTTGATTGGGAACATTTTACAGTTTCGGGTAGCTTGATGTGCTGGCGTCTATACATACTTAGTACCTAGAACACTTTTCATAAATGAAGTCGTTTTTTTTGTAGATACTAATTTAATTGAGAATCTTTTAATTGACAAGTAATTACATTTTTAGGGTTCCGTAGTCAGCATGGAACCATTATAGTTTCGCCATGTCCGTCTGCAGCTTAGCTCAGAGACTCTTAGTACTAGAAAGCTGTAATTTGGCATGGATATACACATTAATCACGCCGACAAAGTGGTAAAATAAAATCATGAAAAAAAATAGATATTAATGGTACCTCCTGTACACGTAAATAATAATAATAGTTCAGATAACTAAGATCCAATGTGTTTGTAATTACAACAATGACTTACAACTGTTGTTAGTAAAGTGACACAATAATATGACAGTATCACCGTCCTCACCATTTTTTTTTTTAATTAGCGAGGTAACATCCTCCCGTATTATTTTGAGTTTGCTGTTGCTAGTTTCTCGTGCTCTGCTTAGTAATAGATGCAGTTTTTTTGCGAATGACCTCATGAAAGCCATCGGTTCGATTCTGCACAAACATTTCTGAAGCACTACAAAAACGAGGCTTTCGCAACAGCTTCCTAAAAATATTATTATACTGGACGCGCAGTGCGTTCATCGCTCTTTTGGCATAAGCAACCTACAGGTTTCTCGTGTAGAAACTTTGGCAGTATGCCTTAAAAAGGTGATTTTGATATCTGCACTACATCGGGAGAATCTGCGTGCCAGAATATTACCTCGGACTGATTGAAAAGGTCTTTCAAAAGTATTGCAGGTTTGTGCAAATAATTTTTCGACTCAGGGATCCTTTTGTGAAATATTTAAATTGCTAATTTTTGTTACTCAAGTGTCCCCCTCCCCTGCCAGCTAAATGGTTGTTTGTTGTTTTAGATATGTTAAAAAAAATCACGAAAGTAGTATATATAGCGAAGTTAAAAGGAAAACTATCACAGCTAAGTAAGCTTTACAAGTTTACGAGTAATAGTCAACCAAATTAAGTTTGCAGTTGCAGTGTATGGGAGAACATGTTTCTCAACTACAATGTTAAGTTTGTTCTTGGGATAAATTAATACCAACTACAGAACCCTGCATTGTACGTAGTCCAACACGCACTTGGCCGGTTTTTCAAGATATATATATCTGAGGAACCACGGTAAACTTAAGCCTTTTTAATTAAACACAAAATTGTTTTTTTTTTTCTTTCTAAGTAAAAAATCATACTATCTTCCCTAAGGGCGGGCAGGAATCAACTTACAAAATTTAACATAGGACCTTATCAAACTGGCGATTCACAAGCGTGTCCAAAGCGAGGAGAGTACGCGGCAACCTCACCGCGAGTTCGCAGCGAGCGCGCGGTGAGCTCGCTGCGCGCCCGCGGCGTCTTCGCGGCGAAAAAAAACAATTGAAAACTTTCTTAAAACTCTTTACATTTGGACACATAATCAGCGTATAATGTACCCACTGATGGGACACAGTCTTCCTCTTTTCGAGAGACAGTGGTTATCCACCACGTGGGCCCAGTGCGGCTTGGTGGATATGTCCCATGTCCTAACATTTTTGATTCTATGACATGTCGGTTTCCTCACGATGTTTTCCAACACCGTTTTGAGAGCAGGTGTGCTGAAATAATTTACACTAAGCAAAAGTGCTTGTTTGGGTTCGAACCTACAACTCGAAAGTCACGACCGTTTACATCACTGTGTCACAGTTTGACGTAGTTCTCACAAAATTATTTTCGTTACAAACTTTTTGGAAAATAAAATTGGCATTTCAAAACGACAAATATAATTTGGTGGCAATCCTTTTCACGATACAAGTTCGTCCCAGGCCCGGGTTAAAAGATGTTTGGCGAAGCTACACTCGACGTTGGCATATGTATTCACTACCTACTTAAGAGTTTTCTTCACAATTTCAAGTGTATATTTGACTTTAAGTTGGGGCGAATGAGTTGATTTTCAGTTTGAATGTAATATGTTATCTTTGCTGCATGTCTGCTGTGTTTGAGTTTGACTGCCCCGTTAGTCTCGTGGTTGCAAGTGCGACTGTTGAGCGTGAGGTCTTTGGTTTCATTCCCAGGTCGGGGAAAGTGTTATTGGTTTTTACATTAGGAATTTCTTGGTTGTAGCCCGGAGTTTGGAAGTTTAATATCCCCGTGCCTTGGAAAGTACGTTAAGTCGTTGGTCCTGCGCCTGATCTCTCCCCGGTCGTATCGGATTGCCGTCCCATCGGACTATGAGAGTAAAGGAACCGAGTATTATAGTGCACCTGTGTTTGCGCACAGACTTGTGCACTATACTTGTGCATTTATTAATTAAAACTTTATGCACAAGTAAAAAAAGTACTGTACAAAGGCGGACTTTATGCCTGAGGCAATTTCAACTTTAGGGTAATGCAGAGACAAAATATGGCAGGTGCAACATACGGGATAGATAGCTAGGAAACGACTGTAAAAAAAAAAGAATAAATAACAATACATAGATAGATACATATATACATGCATCATCTGCCTAGCCTTTTCCCAACCACGTTGGGGTCGGCTTCCAGCCTAACCAGATGCAGCTGAATACCAATATTTTACATGGAGCGACGGCCTATCTGACCTCCACAACCCAGTCACTGGGTAATACGATACCCCTTGGTAAGACTGGTTGTCAGACTTTCGGGCTCCTGACTACCCGTAACGACGGTCAAAGTTCCACGAATGACAGTCGGGACCAAATGCTTAACGTGCTTTCCGAGGCTCGGAGGTCACCCATCCAAAGATGGTCACGCATCCACAGACCAACCGCGGCAAGCGTAGCTTAACCTGATCGATCGACCTGTGCGGCAGTTATTATTTAGCCACAGGCCCCTCCAGACACATAATAAAATAAAAGCAATAAAAAATAGGTCTCCTACAAGCGACCCTTCAACAACAAACTTTTGTCACCAGTGAATGTTACAATGTACCCTGAAACACGAACCGAGTTCTAGTGAGTTGCAAATGCCAGTATTTTGGGTCTGCTGCCATTAATTCAGATTGACCGAAGAGCCCCACTCGACCCCGTTGCCGAAACGACTGAAACTTTCAATCGCACGCCGATAATTACGATTCCGTATGTATATGTGGTTTGGTTTAAATTGGCTTTTACTGAAATATTGATTGGATTTCGTTTGAGTTGTTGTTCAGTCTTTTCCATATTAATAATAATAATAATAATAATTTTTATTCATATACTTTTACAAAAGAGGTGTGTTTAAATAGCTACAGAAAGTTAATATATAGTATAATCTTATACAATGATTGACTTAGTGTCTAGTAAAATGTAAAATATTAGATAAGTACACATTACTATGGTTTGTTTTGTCAGTCTTCCTCTTCATGTCGCTGGATAATCAGCATATACTATTCCCACTGCTGGGACACCGGCCTCCTCTCTGTGAGAGGGAATGGGCCGTAATTCAACCCGCGAGCCCAATGAGGGTTGAAAGATGATGTCAAATGTCTTCGAATATTTGATTCTAGGACATGCCGGTTTCCTCACGATGTTTTCCTTCACCGTTTTGGGAGCAGTGGTGATGAAATAACTTACACAAAGTAAAACGCCTGCCTTGGTTCGAAATAATGACATACAACTCGTGAGTCGGGGCCGTTACCGCTGGGCCACCAGTGCTTTGTGTCGCTGGCACGAGGTTATTTAAACTATTGTTTGGTCAAAACTTCGCCAGTTCCACGGCGTCGTCGGTGGCAGTGCAGATGTCACTTTTACTGCATATTTTGGGACACAGAGGGCAGCATAGAAGGTGGAGCATAGTTTGCGGCATAGCTCCACATCCACACTCCAACCTGGTAATGTGGAGCGGTAGCCCCACTTGCCACTTGGTTCCGGAGACGGTTCAGGGACTTCGTCAGGTACTTTGTCATTAGCACACCTGAATTTGAATTTGTACGTAATTAATGGCAATATGCTTGTTCTCTATTACTCGTATCTGATTTAAACAGCGCAATGTAGTGTACTTCACTCCTTTGCCTACTCCGAAATTCTCTATTATATGACACTTAAACAGCGCAATGTAGTGTACTTCACTCCTTTGCCTACTCCGAAATTCTCTATTATATGACACTTAAACAGCGCAATGTAGTGTACTTCACTCCTTTGCCTACTCCGAAATTCTCTATTATATGACACTTAAACAGCGCAATGTAGTGTACTTCACTCCTTTGCCTACTCCGAAATTCTCTATTATATGACACTTAAACAGCGCAATGTAGTGTACTTCACTCCTTTGCCTACTCCGAAATTCTCTATTATATGACACTTAAACAGCGCAATGTAGTGTACTTCAATCCTTTGCCTACTCCGAAATTCTCTATTATATGACACTTAAACAGCGCAATGTAGTGTACTTCACTCCTTTGCCTACTCCGAAATTCTCTATTATATGAGACTTAAACAGCGCAATGTAGTGTACTTCACTCCTTTGCCTGCACCGAAATTCTCTATTATATGACACTTAAACAGCGCAATGTAGTGTACTTCACTCCTTTGCCTACTCCGAAATTCTCTATTATATGACACTTAAACAGCGCAATGTAGTGTACTTCACTCCTTTGCCTGCACCGAAATTCTCTATTATATGACACTTAAACAGCGCAATGTAGTGTACTTCACTCCTTTGCCTACCCCGAAATTCTCTATTATATGACACTTAAACAGCGCAATGTAGTGTACTTCACTCCTTTGCCTACTCTGAAATTCTCTATTATATGACACTTAAACAGCGCAATGTAGTGTACTTCACTCCTTTGCCTGCACCGAAATTCTCTATTATATGAGACTTAAACAGCGCAATGTAGTGTACTTCACTCCTTTGCCTACTCCGAAATTCTCTATTATATGACACTTAAACAGCGCAATGTAGTGTACTTCACTCCTTTGCCTACTCCGAAATTCTCTATTATATGACACTTAAACAGCGCAATGTAGTGTACTTCACTCCTTTGCCTGCACCGAAATTCTATATTATATGACACTTAAACAGCGCAATGTAGTGTACTTCACTCCTTTGCCTACTCCGAAATTCTCTATTATATGACACTTAAACAGCGCAATGTAGTGTACTTCACTCCTTTGCCTACTCCGAAATTCTATATTATATGAGTATTAAACAGCGCAATGTAGTGTACTTCACTCGCCTACCCCGAAAATACGAGATTAAAGTGATGTTGTGTTGTGTTATTTTATTAGATGGTTGTCAATAAATTGTTATTGTCTTGATGTTATTACCCTGTCTCTGCCTTTCAGGCCATCCAACATGAATTGATAATTAATTGGGAACCAATATAATAATATTTTAGCGTTATTGTCTCGAATTCTATTATACTTCCCCAAGCACCTATATTAAATGAAAACAGCATTAAAGCCGGATTTATTTATAGAATATAGAATAGAATACTCTTTATTATGTACACCATATAAGTTACAGACATAAATATAGAAATTTTACAAAGGGTGACACATTGGGCGGTCTTATCGCTAAGAGCTATCTTTTAAAGACAACCTTTGGATGTATTGAAAAGGGAAGGAGAGACAAATACTGTAGGTAGTCTGTGGTGTACCATTTACACGATACAATTTATACATACATACAGTATATTATACTAATCTAAATAAATATATAAATATTATATAACAATAGACATGAAACTGGAGTAAAGAAAACATAAGGATGCTATTTAAGGAAAGAGGAAGTGCTTTTTTATTATAATTTTAAAAGTGGACAAAGATTGAGCACGCCTTACCGATACGGGCAAGTCATTCCATAACCGTACTGCTTGAACAGTAAAAGATTTTTCGTAGAAACTGGTGAAATGCATCGGCATCTCTAGTCTCAGGTTTTCCGATGGCCATTGATGATTCCATTCAGATTAAACTCTTAATAGCTATTACACACACACCGCTCATCTTTAAGTGTGATGATAAACCTTCAGTATCAAGAAGATCAGTGGTGGAGGGCCTCTACACGGTCTTAGGTTGTGGCTTCGAACTCAGGCAGGTATTTAAAGAACAATGCCAATATGTCATACATCGTTAGGCCCAGAAATGGACACTTAAATATTACACTAATATTATTTGTATTAGTTAGATGAATGTCTACTAAAATAAAAAAAATCTAGAGAAAAGTCCGCCGCATTACAAGTATAACGAAAATGTCAGTAAAAGTACAGTAATCTTACAATAAATAAATATAACAATTCATTAGATATTCTAATAAAAAATAACAAATAATAACGATTTTTGGAGTACTTTTAACAATTGTTAAAAAACATGTTGTTTTAAATATAATTGATTACATGACTTAATTAAATTTTACTATGCTGTCCACGCGTGGGCCGAAAATGGGCATTTTTCTTTGTGTAATTTATTTCATCACCTCTCTTAAAACGGTGAAGGAAAACGTCGTGAGGAAAGCCTTGCAACACCGAAAATTCGAAGATATTTGTCGTCCATCAACAAGTACTGGGCCAGCGTGGTGGATTATTACCCACTCCCTCAAAGGGGGCCTGGGTTCCGAAGGTGGGAACATTATAGGCTGATTATATGCGTCAGTATCAACATATCGAACCAATAGCACTCCGGTAAATGTAGTCAATACCGTTGAGCATACCTCAGAAAATGTGTCTTCCATGTTATAGATATTTAAGTTAGGACCCCTCCTAACTTAAATATCTGACATTATGGATATATCGGTTTTTGACGAAACCAAAATGGATATGTCGGTATTGAACTGAATTGAATTTGAACCGACCATTGTTGAATTGTGTAAAACTTAATAAGAATTATCGGTTTTTAATCCAACAACAAGAACATGTTGAATTTAAAAATGTATTTGTCGGGTTTGATTTGACCACAGTATTTTGATATTTTTTTTAAGATGGATGTAACTGTTTTTTAATTGATTTCTTTCCTGAAGGGTGTATAATTAAACATTTTGTAACAGAAAAAAAAAATATCTTAATTAAGACATATCGGTTTTTGTTCCGACGCTCCTCAATTGTCTTAGATTACCAATTAAGTACTTGGTGCAACTCGTCGCTACTATTGTCGATAATTAACTAAGCGAAGACAGTTAATTTGGTGCCAGTTGCTGCACCGAACCGCTTGTAATGATTATGCTATATCATTGGGCACGTTTGTGGGGATGGTTAAACCATTGACTCTGTAATACGGGAATATGCATGTGATTCAAATAGGGGCCTAATATTTTTTTAATACGTGGGTGAATCAAATATAAACCGGACTTTTTTTTTACTGGTCGCTGAGTGAAGTGACGCGCTTGGTGCTGTTGTATGTGTTAGGGGGGGATCATCTAGGGGAAGGGGAGGATACTGCTCCGGCTCACTATAGTTTATTGCGCGTCAGTAGCATCATGTCTGAGCAGGTGGTACATATGTACGTCTGTTGAGCAACGAATTATCATAAAATTTTGAACACGGGAGGGCATAAAACCTTTCGAAATTTTAGTCAATACTGAATACACGTATTATCGCACCCGACTACATTCTTCGATAATGACATCAAGAAACTTCCCCTGCGCTGGGAAAAATGTCTTAGTAGAAAAATAAAATATAGGTATATATTTCTATATTTATGTCTGTAATCTATATGGTGTACATAATAAAGAGTATTCTATTCTATTCTATTCTATATCACATTTTTTTTATAATACACGCGTATTTTTTTTAACTAAGTCCAGTTTATATTTGATCCACTCACGTAAACTGTATTACTTCATAATTTTATAATGCCTCCATAAATATTTTTGATTATAATTTCTTTTTTAAACTGTGGGAAATTCAATTATTTGAATAGCGACGCCATTAGTCAGAGCGAATGTGATGAAAAAGTCTTTGACAACAATAAATGTCGTGTTTTATATGAGCGTTTGCGATTCAGTCCGCTGTCAATGTTATGAAGTATGACGTAACACCAAGCGTGCCAAAATGGAGGCCGTTTAAGGTGCTCATGTCTATTGGCTATTTTTAACTTTTTTTTAACTACATTTGACATTGAATTTTTTTTTTTACTGTTATAATTATGGCGATGTAAACTATCGAATGTATATTTTTTTTAATAATGTACGTGAAATTTGATGACGGAACCGTCGACATTGAAAGATTAAAGGTCAGTTTCTCGAACGAAAATTATCGCGAAATTAATGTGACAAATTACTACCGTCAAACAAGCCAACTTTGCCCGTTTTTTTAAGAAAATCGAATATATTACAAGTTTTTTCTATAGGACTTAAGTATATTTTTTCATTTACTACAACTATATGACCATATGCACGCATTTGCTATGTAAAATATTTAAAAAATTAAAATTTAAACCAAGATTTGTTCGATTTTGATGGTGGGCAAAATAATCCGGACTTTTAGCCAACATTGCCCACCTCGATTTTTGACGCAAATTAAGCTCTTATAAATACGTAGAAAGCACCACGACTACAATTTAAGGCAATCTTAACCTAAGTTTTAAAATACTGTTTGTAGTTTAAATATTTTCGTGATAAAAACAGTGGGCAATGTTACCTAGCGGTTAGTGCCCTTTTCCATACAAGGCCCAACAAACAGTTTAAGATTTTAAGGGTTGTCACATTCCAGTAAAATGATTAAATAAATGTTATTTTCACTTTTTTACTCTAGAGAATTTTTTCTTAAATATTCAAGCACCAATAACTTTAGATCGAGTTTAGTTAGGGGGGATCGAAAATCACTAGAAGCTTGCAAGACTCTCACAATTTTATTTTCTTCTTCACTTGAAACTTGGGTGAAATTTTAATCACTGTTTTCCTTTTACGGGGTCATTGCACTCATCATTATGTACAACATTTACTATGGAGCCAAACCAAAATCGTGAAAAATAAATCAGCTGTTCCCTACATTTATGTTCGCATAACTCGTGAAAATGTAGGGAACAGCTGATTTTTTGTGATGAGTTAATGATGAGTACAATGACCCCTTAAGAGGAAAATGGTGATTAAAATTGCACTAGGTACAGACGCCAGCACATCAAGCTATCCGAAACTTTCAGATTTTCCCAATCAACTTTGAACCTTATGCGTTAGCGCTAAAGTTGAAAATCTATTAAAGAAATCTGACAGATTGTAGTAGCTTGATGTGCTGGCGTCTGTACTAATATATTTTATAACATAAGAAATTAAGTACTTTATTTTAAAGCCGTTAGTTAAGAAATATGTAATTGAGGTGTTTGATGTTTTGTTTCTGTGGTTTTGCGTTAATTCAACCTGTTACAAAATAACTAAAAGTGACAACCCTGAGTGCTTTTTGATAACGGGCAATGTTGGCATGGAAGGGTCTGAATAGTTTAGGGTAACTTTGCCCATCATTAAAAGTTTTGATTTATAAAGTCCTGAATAATGAAACTATATTTAAAATACTCAACAACTGATATTCTATAACATACAGTAAATACACTTACCTGTGTTTTCGCCATGAGGTAAAATCCACAAACACTTTACTTAGGAAATTTGCCCGCAAAAACATACCCCGCACTCGACAAGTTCTAACAAGTTACTAAATGAACTTTGGAACGAATGCGTTAGATAGTTTTGCCACAAATATAATCAACTTTCCACCCAAATAATAAATGCTGCCATAAAACTAAAATTATTTCTTATATTAGCGGATTTGCTTAAAAATTGCTTTTAGGGCAAAGATACCTTGATTGGCAAAGTTGGCTTGTTTGACGGTAAGCGTGCGGAAACTGCAGCGATTGGCTGTTGATAAATCATTCAACCAATCACATCACTTTTTGAGTGCTTGACAATTTATCACATTACTTTTGCCATAATTTTCGTTCTAGAAACTTGCGCTTAGTGTTGATCTTGATTGTCGCTGAGATAAGATTGCGATTAGGTTTTAGAAGCTTTTAATTACGGGAATTTGCCTTAAGAAAAGTCAAGCTACGGAGAATAGTTTTCATTTTCTTGATTTAAAAAATCAAAGTATGTATGAATCTAAATCAGAGGTTCCCAAACTTTTTTCTCTCATAGACCACTTTAAAAATTTTGCTGGTTCCAGTGGACCGCCTCCAGCTACATTGCTATCATATTCCCAAAACTCGACAAAAAATGTGAAGATTAAATCTAACGTAGCCCCGTCGAGTCTCCCGTGGACCGCTGGGGGTCCACCTGGACCACTTTGGGAATCAATGATCTAAACGATAGACCGCCCCAATTTCTGTGTCAACTTTTCGTTCGATTTGAGAGAGAGAGATTCGAGTACGAGTTTGGATTATAAAGAATAGCACTATAGATATCAAATAACTTTAATTTAATAGACACGCTACACATAAGCCAAATACCTCAGTACATTGTGTAGTACGCTCTTTGCCATGAAAGCAAACAAGGGCAATCCAATACGGTAACCGAACCTGATGGATTCGATCTTACAGCAAACACGACCGGTTTGACGTACCTAGTCTACACAGAAACTTCTCTCAACAGAAAACTAGTTTTGAGTTTATTTGCTTATCAAATAGGTTTTTGAGAATAAGTATTTGTTTTCGATTCTGATCGACCGGCTTCTTTGGTGATGGGAATCTCAGGAAAGCATCTCAGGTGGAAGGAGCACTCTTTATGATGTTTCGCACCTGAATTAAAAGTAACCCACGTAAAAATTTGGATCCAAATATATGTTATAGATTATGATAAGGTGGTGTATCATGTTTAGGAAACATGAAATTAATTTTTCAAAAATTGAAAAAAAAAAAAAATTATCTCGAGATTTTTAGAAAAAAATGTCATGATAATTATGTTGTATCTCTTAGTTATGTACAACATATATTATGGGCATTGCTATAACGAGAAAAAAAAAATCTTCAAAAATATTTTTTCAATTTTCTCGAAAACCAATGCATATTTTGAAGTAATACAAACAAGTATAAGTACAAGTACAAGTACAAGTATAAGTATTTTGAAGTAGAACAGGTAAGTTACACTCAGTAAGACCAACATACACAAAAATTAGCAGTTGAAATTTTCGTTGGGGCCGCTACTCCATGCTTACCCCGCCATGCTCTTTATTTCATCACTCTTGTTCTCAAAATGGTAAAGGAAAACATTCTCGTTTACTTTCTTTTTATTTTCTTTCTTTCTCTATTTTCTTTTGTCTGCAACTGGGTCCGCGTAGTGGACTACAACATACTCTCTTTCACAGAGAGTACGTCTGTGTCCCGATCCCAATAGTGGGAACTGATTATGCTTATTACTTATGCAAAGATTTTTTTATATTAAAACAGTCCATAAAAATTAGGACACCGCTCCCCAAGGCCTTAGTGAAGGGCTCCTGAAAGCTCCACAATTAATACAGTCATCATTACCTCGCTCGGTTGCAGTGCTTCAGTGCTGAAAGCGCTTTTGACCCACTTTCAGCGCTGAATTTAACCGTTATTACAGATAAAGTTATTTATTTGGTGAGATGTTTTGTCATTTGCATAATTTTATCTGAAACGTGAACACAAAGTAGAGGTAAAAATATTTTTCACAGAGACTTGGTTGGTCTCCCAGTCGCAAGCGGGACTGCTGGTTTGATTTCCAGGTCGGGTGAAGTGTTCCTGTCTTTTTCCATTAGGATTTTTTTAGTACCAGCTCGGAGTTTGGAACTTGGTGGTGTGCCTGATCTCTCTCCGGTCCCCAGTAGTGGGAACGTTATCGACTATTACACAAGTATGTATTGGTTCACATTAAGAGCTCATACATACGAGCGACACGCGTCGACTACAGAGGCAACTCGTCGACGGCAGCCGTCAACATCCGTCGACGCCTGCCGTCGGCAACGTGTCGCTAATGTATTTGAGTACGGTGCTCAAATACACGAGCACGATGTTGTCGACGGGTGCCGCCGAAACGCGTGGACGGCTGCAACCGACACGCATCGAAGGGTGCAGTTGCCTGAGTCGTAAAGGCGTGTCAGGGCGTGTTCACACGAGCGCGATTTTTTTCGGCGCGACACAGCGCGGATCGCGTACGTATCGCTTCCTCTTTAGAAAAACTGGAATTAATTGCTTCTCTTTTGTAATATAAAGTTTAAAATATATCGATGTAAAATACGCGCGCTCGCTCGACAGTCGCGTAGTAGCACGCCTCGTGATCGCGCTGCGCCCGAGCGGAGCCCGCGCCGCCTCTACACCCCTCTCTCCGTTACGGACGCAAGGATGGCATTCTGGCTCAGGGGGGTGAAACTTAGATAGCTAGTTAGTTCTTTAACTGAGACGGAACAATAGTGTAATGTCATCATGGGAGTGGTGCTGCCATCTATGCATACAACTACAGTGCGCCGTCATTACAACCCCAATTTGTTGTGTTCAGCAGAGAGATTCATGCTATAATGTTGGTATAGAAAATAACACAAACTCGAATCACATTGAGTTTCACCCCCTGTTCTTGCCGCAACCGCGCTCGGGACAGAATGGATACCGTAGATTACGAGCACTTTTTGCAAATGATTGAAGAAAGTGATGTGTTGTGGGATCGCGACGTAATCGCGACGCGGACTCTTATTGAAAGCGGGCTTTACGCGATTAGCGCTCAAGCGCGCGTGTCGTCTGAAGGCGCTTTCACTCGTGTGTATACACGGTTGCACACTAAGACAGTAGCGACAGAAAGCATACCTAATTATTTTTTACCTGTGAATTGTTAGTAAGATTAATTAACTTTAAACCACCTATAACCATTTATTACCTGATTGGTTATCGTAGGTAAAGTAATTAAAATTAATGAACACTCCTCGAAAAAGTTAATTTTCGTCGAAATGAGTTATCCAATTACCATTGTAAGGGATTGTAAGTACTTGAAAATAATTACGAGTGAAAATCAAACATCTGTGTTCCCGATTTAATTACCAAAAATGTAAACAAATATGAGTTTATGGAAAAATAACTTTAATTCCTACACAATAAAGTTCGGTTTACGCTGCAAGTTCAAACATTTTTATATATTTTTTATAAATTTTTCAATAGTGCTAGTCTGAAATCAACTCAATTACAATTCAATTAAAGTTGATATTGTTTAACTTGAAATAGCATCAATTAGAAACAAAGAATACATTGACTGGTAAACAGTAGTACGTCGCACGATAGGTAATGGTAGATGGTAGATTGGTTAGGTAATGGTAGATAATGGTAATGGTAGATAATGGTAAATGGTACACACGTTAATATAATATCGGTCTATAGGACCTTATCAAATACACAATATAATAAGCTTGAGAATAACAGGATTAATATAAACCTTGCATTTCTAATAGTTTTAATACACCTACTACACATATTAGGTTTCATAATACACATGTATAATGATAACCATTTGACCTTGAGCTGGCATAGTACAGAGTTTTAATAGAATAAGAAGTCAGCTTAAACTGGTTTTGTAACCACTGACGAGCGGCCTACCGTACCCACAGTCTACAGCTACAAGTACAACCCGTGCGCATTAACACGGCACCTGGCTCGAATGAATGACGTTTAAAGTACTGAGTGCAAAAAAAAAAATTGAATTTTATTTTAGTTTTTTGAATGTCAACATTTATTTTGCGCTAAGTACTTAGTATCTCTTGTACACAAACAAAACTAGTGCGAGTCGGACTCGCACACAAAGAGTTCCGTACCTCAAGGCAAAAAACGTCGATAAAAACACGTTTCTTGTATGGAAACCCCCTTAAATGTTTAACTTTATTATACATATTTTGATTGTTTGTTATTATTATTATAAAACAGCCACACAGGTCTATCGATCAGGTTAAGCTACGCTTGATGTGGTTGGTCTGTGGATGGGTGACCATCTTTAAATACCGAGACCCCTCCGTGCCTCGGAAAGCACGTTAAGCCGTTGGTCCCGGCTGTCATTCGTAGATCTTTGACAGTCGTTACGGGTAGTCAGAAGCCCGAAAGTCTGACAACCAGTCTTACCTAGAAAAACATCCAGGATCGGAGTCGCCTAGTCGGCGCGGTCGGATATTAAAACAGTTACGAATAACAAATATTTAGGTATATTTAGAACACAAAAACGTTGAGTGACAGTTGACATACAGACACTATTTCAAAAGAAGAACAGTTGAATATCGTTACGTGAAAAACACTTCGTATAAACGCTACAGTACGCGCGGCTGGTCGGTAAAAAAGAGAAACATTCAACTTTTTTTAAATATAGAATTTAAGCAAAATCAAGAGTCATTTATTCAAACTAGGCTAAGAATCAGCACTTTTTGTCACGTCAAAATGACATAAGACAGTCCCCTAAAGCGCCCCCCCTTCACCACTTCTTAGTGCTTTAACTAGAAAGAAGAAGTGGCGCAACAAACTCCCCAGCAGCACAGCGGTCTCTACAGTTAGAAGAACTTGATTCTATACAAAGTAAGTAATTAGCATAATAAGGGCCTTTATCAACGGCAAGATCCCGTTTTTTGCAGGATCCCGTTTAGCAGTATATTCATACAAGCATCCCGTTTGCCGAATACTGTAAACAGGATGCTTGTGTGAATTATGTATATTTAAACGCGTACACTACTAAACGGGATCCTGCAAAAAACCGTACCTGCAAAAAACGGGATATTGCCGTGGGAGAGAGTCTGCCCTAACGCAGGTAAGCTGGAAGATACTTTTTTAGAAATGGACCAAATGGATGAATGGATGGATGGTGCGTTGACCTTATGTACTTATTTTTCTGTTTCTTTTCTTCTTGTCTGTTTATAAGTGTGTACATGAATGGTTAAATAAAATAAATACCTAAAATACCTTTAAATCAGCGGGTTTCTGCAGTAGTTTGAATATCTAATCTTATCTCTCACAAGATTAAATCGGCAAACCCACTTGGGCCAAACTATTCGTCAAAAATTGGAATGCGTCAGAGCACGGTGTCACGAGTTCGATTCCATGTTGATTACATGTTTTTTGTTATCCGAAGAACTGTGTGTCCCGGCCAATTTGATGTAAATTTATTAATGTAATGGAAGTAGGAATCGAATCAAATAGGCATCAATTCTAGATAGTGCAGCAATTATAATAAGTAGTAAACAAAACATTAGCGTTGATAACATTATAAATTATTTTATTATGTACGAACGCGACATATGTTTAGTCGCCGTCTCGCTCTGGGTCGATAACCGCGGCAACCGCTGACTCGACCCCGACAGCACACCGAGCACGGCCGAACGCGGCGCGGCACGAGGGCGGCGCGGCGCGGGGGGGACGCGACTCACTCTCGGCGCGGCAACCAATCGGCAGTGCCGCGTTCGGCTGCCGCGTAGCACAACGCATCGGTCCCGCGCGATAATTTTTAGCTACCTTTATAGGTTATAGTAAAATGGCGGTGGAAATACAGTTGATAAACCAGATAGAGCAACATGAGTTTCTTTATAACTTCAATCTGCCACAGTACAACAGGAAGGACATGGTGGAAGACGCTTGGGCCAACATTGCAGCCAACACGAATATGACAAGTAAGTTTGCTGTACGTGCCACAGTCCGCATCGACGACGCGTGACGTCACTGTGACATACATCGCTTGTTTTGTTCGGAAAGTGATTTGTTTGTGATGTAACGCGCCTCAATGAGCCAGTAATGTATTTGGAACAGTTTATATCGCGTATTTGTTGTGTGGTTCTGTTTCAATGCCATGCCGTAATAGTTGAATGACGAACACGATATGTGTTGCCAGAGTGTTAATCTATTTTACCGATAATATTGTTGTGATTAACTATGTATAATGTTTCTTGTAAATGTTTTGTTATCTTCCGTAATTACTATTGGACTACCTGTGTAGGGTCGTAACGATAGGTATCGTGATTTTAGTGGTACCGCGCGCCGTGGCGTGGTATTAACCCTTAGTAGGTATCGTGGGTCAAATTTGACCCAGAAGCGAACATAGCGAACATTAAAGTTTTTCTTACATTTCTATTTTTTTTTTATGTTTTATGTTCACACTAACCAAAAAGTGCCAAAAAATTAGGTTAGTTTTATATTCTCAAAATTAAATCAAGATAATTTTGTAAAAAAATGTTTTTTTTTATTTCATAACTAACCATATTTTATACAAATAATAAAAAAATCTACGTTCTACAACAGACTTTTTGGTATGGGTAAAATATGACCCACGATACCGGTAGTGTTGCCAAAAAAGGCGATACCAGCTAAGGGTTAAAAGAGATGCCTAGTATGCTGTTTATTATGATCTGAATTTAAAACAAACATAAAATACAAAACTTACATTAATTATGGTAAAAGCAATGAATTCAAAAGTACCCACAACATTAATTATAAAACATAATAGGATGAAGTGAATAAAAAATTTATCTATGCACTTTTTTTATACGTATGACAGAACTATTAATTCAGCATTCCACGCTGGACATAAACGACATTTTTTTTTTACCTATATATCTCTATTTCCCTACGCCATTTTTATACATTATGTAACTTACCTCAAACCCCAGCGACAAACATTTTTAAGACCTGTAAAATTATAGAAAACCCTTCACCTGACAAGTGATATCGTGGTATATTTGTTTTCGCCCGCACGCCACAGAGGGCGCTATAATTAAATCTGAACACTACATTTAGCAGCAAAGTTGGTAAACAGCCAGACGTCTGGTTCTTATCTTATCTCTCTATTAATTGCGTGTTATTCTCTTTTCAGTTAGCGATTGCAAAGAAAAATGGCGGAACATAAGATCATCCTTCCTGAGGAGCATGAAACCCAGCGGATTTAAAGTCAAAAAGCCATACTATCTTACCGAATACTTAAAGTTTATCTTACCATTCTTGAAGCCGACCACTGGTATCGAAAGCGCAGACGACAGTCAATACGACTCCCCACATCACACTAGCGAATCAGAAATAGTAGTAAACTTTATAAAAGAGGAACCAGCAGATGGAGAAAATGAAGAAAATACTGAGAACAATGCAGAAAATGGGATACTAAACGATCTACTCACGCGCAAGGCGACAGTCATGCGCAAGAGACGGCGATTCGTACCCGCGAGGAAGAACTTAACCGACCCACAAAGAATTCACAAGAACAAACCAATGACGTCGACGTTTTCGAGAAACTTCAACACTTCCACAGACTTAACTGGTGCCACAAACAACAATAACAACGGTATGAGAATGTTCCTTATGAGCTTATTACCAGAAATAGAAACAATGACAGAAGACCAAATTAGGCTGTTCAAAATAAAGTCAATGATGCTCATAGACGAAATTAAAGTAAATTACACACAAGTGAGACAGAATACCTCTACAATAAACAATGAACGGTTACAGAAACGATTGATAAATCTACTTCTAAAGAATTTGCAAATGTCAACCAAAGAAAGTATGAAGTCAAAGTAATATTACACTTTTAAATATTGTTATGTTAATTAAAGACTGCTGATATTTTGATATTTGAATGTGATTGTTAATTAAAGTAAGTACAGTTACGGTTGTTTTTATTTAGTTCCTTTTCAGCCAATAGACAGCTGGGAATTGCATAACTCAAAGCATTTATTTCAAATAAACCAATTACAGGCACTTTTGAATTGTCAAGGGTTCGGGCAGTCAGAAAGATGAAGCTAGTTGCCCATTCCAAAGCGTAGTAGGTACCTAAGGACAGAATGGGCAAATATCTCATGCTCATAAACGAGGCAGTTTAATATTAATGTATTAAACCTTCCGGAATAAAATTCTCTAAGCCGTATAAAAATCCGTTGTATTTTAGAAGAACAACACTACTATTGTCTACATTTCTTTTTTACTTCTCCTTTCGCAGGTCTGCTGGAAGAAATTTCTTAAGAAATAAGCAGTACCTTTGTACTCAAATTATTACTATGTCATATCCATATATTAGGTCATCCCACTTCCAGTGTCATATTTTTTTATTATTATTATTTTGCAAAAACTGACTACTATATTATATAACCTTGTGACACTAATCAATAATCTCCACCACTATTAATCACTCGCTCCCAGACTGCTGGCAAATCTCGAACACCATTTAAAGTACCACTTTCATTGAATTCACCAATAATGCTCTTTAGTTTAATATCTAACTCCTTTTTGCTATTGTATCGATTACCCGACAATTTCCTCTTCACATGGCCAAAACCATTGAAATCACAAGGATTCATATCCGGGGAATATGGCGGCTGAATAATTTCAATCCATCCCTTATCTTCAATTAAATTCTGAACTATTTTTGATTTGTGCGGTCTGGCGTTATCATGTAAAATTATAGGACTCGTTATATGATGTTCGTCTGCCCAAATAGGAATATTTTCTTCTAAAAATGACTTATACTAATTACTCTCCAGTCATAGTTGTATTTTCATCATAAGTTCTCCAAAAAGCAATGCCTCTGACATCCATAGCTACTATTAGTAGTATTTTTCGTTCATGTAGCTCTGCACGTGGTAACAACATTGTGACTGATGTCTTTGACGAGAAGTATAAAATTCGACCCAAGTTTCATCAAGGCATATGAATCTATTAAGTATATTTTTCTTACGGCGATACCACGATAAATGGCTACGCGCAGTTTCATAACGAAACTCCTTCTGATCCGTGTTCAGAGTGTGGGGCACCCACACTGCACTTTTATTGACCAGACATAAATCCTCCGTGAGTACTCTATGTATAGTGGAATGAGGAATGTTAAGTTGAATGGAGAGATCACTGACACTGACACTACGTGAGTGACGAAGTGCTTCCTTGATTTTGTCCCTTGCTTCTAATTTAGTCTATGATAATGATTGAGGTGCTCGCGGCTCATCTTCAGCTGTGGTTCTTCCTTGTTTGTACATTTCAAGCCATCGCTGTACGGTTCTTTTATTTAAGGCGTTACGACCAACACACTTTACCAGTAAGTCGTGCGCAACTCCTCTAGAGTAGTTGAGTAAAGCACAAAACTTTAGAAATATACGTTGCTCCACTACATTAATAGATTTTGTTAAATCTTCCATTTTAAATCAATGCACGTCTTGACAATACAACACACCAAATTAAACTAACATGATTGTACAAGACAACACATGTATTAATTATTGCATACCATTGTGCAATACATAAATATTGGAAATAAAAAATATGACACTGGAAGTGGGATGACCTAATAATTTTTACTGTGTGTACATCTATACTAATATTATAAAGAGGAAAACATTGTTTGTTTGTTTGTTTGATTGTAATGAATAGGCTCCGAAACTACTGGACCGATTTGAAAAATTGTTTTACCATTAGATGCCGACATTATCCTTGATTAACATAGGCTACTTTTTACCCCGGGAAAATGCTTCATTCCTACGGGAAAACGGGTAATAGGATTTAAACGGTGGGATTTCCGAATTCTACGCAAACGAAGTTGCGAGCGGATGCTAGTAAATAATAAAATAAATAAACAACGTGGTCATACAGAGAAACACGAAATGCGACTTTTTATAATCAGCATCATTCTGCTGCCCTTACGCGGTGTCGGCACAACATCAACATGTATTTTTCTTCCATACTTCTCTATTAGTCGTCATCTTGGCAGTCCCCCCCTTACTAACCATATCTTCACTCCCACAGTCCATCCATCGTTTCTTTGGTCTTCCCCCACTCTTATAGCCATCAACATTCATACCTCAAAACTTTCCTTGCGACATTTTCCTCATCGACTTTAATTTATAATAATATGTAGGTGTAGATACACGGTACCTTCCAACTATCTCTCGATCTATGTTTTTGGTCTGCTCAAACCTTAGCTATCCTAATTTATTTGGGGTCGGTCAGCATTATCTTCTCCATCCATACGTCACTATTTGTCACTATTAGCCAATCTATCTTATGGTCTTCATAGTATAGGTCTAAGCCCCACAGCAACCCGATGGATCGAGGAGTACGACGGTCTATGCTTGTAAAAATGTCTCTTCAAATTCCAAATGGAGACTGCTTGTGTGGTAAAATTTGTATCAAATCGACGAGACTGAAGGCATACTCCGACGACGGACATGCATAAAATATGGACAGCTCGGCAATAATATCTGACTACATGATTCATCAATTAATATCTGTCGTTAAGATATATTATGTATGTGTGACGGAAAACTTATGTGATCATTAGTGGAAGGCGTATATGTACAAGGGGCAGCAGAAATATGTGACATCAAAGGAACACCAAAACTATCTGACGATCTTAAATACAGCTGTATAAATATATACTGCATCGGCTTTAAAAAGATATGCAACCTCTTCGAATGCAATAATATCGGACATTTCTTCCATTATAAATATCTGCCTACCATAGACATAATATCCCATCTCAATGCTGCCTACTCACTTAAATTCAGAAGAATGTGATATCTCGTTGTGATAAAAAATGCCTGACATCACTTTGGCATCCTAATAGTATCTATATTGTTTCGAGTTTTCTTCACGTAATCTGTAAAAAAATGTGTCATCCCACTGGCAGTAATATTTCAAGCTATTTTAAAGATATCGAAGAGATGAATACTCGTGACTGAAGACATAGAGAATAAAATAGAATACTCTTTATGTGCAGCATATAAATTACAGATTTAAGTGTAGATATTTTATAAAGGATGATAAACTTTGGTTGGATTCAAAAAGGGAAGGAGAGAAAATACTGTATGTAGTCTGTGGTGCACCATTTACATATAATACAATAAACACACAAGACATATTTCATACAATCAGCCATCGTTTCTTTGCTGTTTACTTAGTTTCGTTACCAGCCAATTTTACTTTAATATACATGAATTTTTCCGCAAAAATGGTATCTAACCGTTATTAATATATTTTCACGTTTTTTATCAAAAATGTTTCCACCAAAAAAAGGTTCTCCTGTGCTAGAACAAAAAATACTCCGTCAGCGCCAGGCGTAAATTGACGCATTTTTAGTAGCCAATTTTTTAATCACGTCTAAACTTGTCTATGGAGTATCTTAATTTGACAGGACCAAACTAATATTTATCTTCTGTCTTTTTCTTAATGAAATAGAAAGACCAAGATGCACTGAACTTAAATTTAGTTTAGTTTGCAAACAAGGGAATCGGCGCCATTCAATCGTAGGTAGGCAGAGTAGATACGGCTTCTTGATACCTTTTCCTGTCGATATTATGCTCTCTAAAATACCAGACAGTTAGTAATAAATAGACAATTTTGTTTCTTTTCTACATGCTTCCATCTATTTTACATCTTTTCCACATTTCTCTTCAACGTTTCAAGTAACTGTCACTTCAAAGCTTTTCATTACATGGATAGCAAAATAATAACCATTTCACTTCATTTTTATGTCCTTTTCCTTCATCACCCATCTTTAAATTTTTTGTCTCCTGTTTCGAAACAAAAGAACAGTTATTACTCTTAAATTTTAGCCTGTTTTATACTACAGAGCTTGTTTTTAAAGCGCTTCGTCTACTTTCAGTCATGTAGATTTGACACAGATTTTACCATTCCAGCAGTCTCCGTTCACCAAATAGTGAGACAGACATTGCAAGTTTGAACTTGGAATTTGAACTCACATTTTTACAAGCATAGACCGCCTTACTGCTCGGTCATCAGGTTGCTTCAGGGTTTAGAAATGGCACACACTATGCAACATGTTGTGTCAGGTCAGCGATTAAACACAACGGTTGCATCCGACTCGCCACGGCAAGCCGCTGTGAAATGAGGCCTCCGCATGACCATACTGCAGCTCCGCGCGTTTGTGCAGGGAAATCTGCATGATTGACGCGTGGCTCCGTCGCCAAGCACTCCGCAGCGTAGCGTGTGGCAGTGTGTGTTTCGCCTTCTTTTCAAGGTATTGGTTGGACATTGTCGGTACTCATTACGAAACTTAAATAGCTAACTTCATACAACTTAGTAAAGTCCTATTGACTCTTGTATTTTCCGTTTCATTAAACTTCTAAGTTTGTGCTAGTTTTCCTTAGTAGAACTTATCGTTACCTAAGGCTGGCCGCTCATGCATTGTGTCTGGGTTCCGTTTCCTAATACGGAAACCTTACAGATTCGTAAATCTGAGATCCTAGCGTAGATGTTCTTTTCTTTCATTTGGTATTTTACACTCAGTACAAAAGAACGTCAGGAATTGTTTCCGAACGAACAGAGATATAAATATTGGCAGGCCTGTTGGTCTAGTGGTCAGTGGCCCTGACTACTATACGCAAGGTCATGGGTTCGATTCCCACCCAGGACAAATGTTTGTGTGATGAGCACGATCATTTGTTCTTTGTCTAGGTGTAATTTATCTATAATATGTATGTATTTAGAAATATACATGTATGTTTGTCAGTTGTCTAGTACTCATAGCACAAGCTCTGCTTAGTTTGGGACTAAATGGCGTTGTGTGAAAGTTGTGGAATATTATTATATTATATTATAAGAACGAATGAGTCATGTAGAACAGTGGCTCAGTGGTAGCAACCGCGGCTTACGAGTTGTAGGTCGTGGGCTCGAACCCAGGCAGTGTTTTACTTTGTGTAATTTATTTCATCACCATTATTCCCAAAAATGGTGAAGGAAAAGATCTTGAGGAAACTGACATGACATCTACTGCTACCTACTCTACGGCCGGAGTGGTGGATTATAGCCCATTGCCTCTCACAGACAGGAGGCCTGTGTCCCAGCAGTGGGAAGTTAAAGGATAATTATGCATGCATTCGGGTATCCGAAAAAGAGAAAAGAATAAGGAAATAGAAACCGAAAACCGGGTATGTGTCACCAGCCTAAGATCTACTTAGGTAAGTCTTACAAAAGTCTAATTAGGTGTTTTGTTAAACCAAACTGTTAGAAGAAGAGTCTTTTTATCTTTTTACTATTTGCGTTACAGATTCACTAATTTAAGTTAGTAATAAAAAAAAAAATTGTACCTATTGTGTTAGTTATGAACATTGTCGTGAGTTAAGATTACATATACTACAAAAAGTACTTACCGACCTACCGTTTCGTTATCACATTTCATACCTGCGATAGCAAGTACATACGTAATTCGCATAGCATCCCCCTAACATATTGCTGTCGTTTGGATCCCTGCCAGAGGAAAATGCGCGAATATGAAAGATATTCGGTACCGATTATTTGATAAAAGCGATTGGATAACACAGGGAAACTTGCAGGTGTCTCAATGTGTGTATATTGAAGAAGTTAAGACATTTGGAACGCTGCCTCCACAAGGAATTTCTCCGCTATCTTTTTCATGTTTACAGACATAACCATCCAAACCTGCGGGGTAATGGCGTTACACACTATCAGTCGCAAAAGCTTTTATTTTGACAGTTCAACAACATTCATTGCGTTATTTACATTGTTGAACGGACAATTTTTTCGAACATATGAAGCAATGGTATAGTAATCAATTATGGTGCCGGAGAGTCTGACTATCTGAAGGTACTATTCTGTATCAGACCATAGTTATAACTATTTGTTTTGTGAGTCCTGTACGGTATGTCGAATTACCCTTGAACTGTCTACAGAAAGCATGGTTCACCGACGAACGGTAATACGAAAAAACTATTAGTCGATACCATTATTTAGCGACAGCACGTTTCGCCGAATAACGCTACATAATGAATGGTTGGCCGATACCAAGATTTGCCGATGTCTTGGTTGGCCGGAACACGCTTGAACTAAATAATTCTTTACTGATAGCAATTTGCATCGAAAGCACCTTCTCTAGAGCGCGCAGTAAGTACGCGGTCCGCTCGCTTGCAGCGCGCGGGCTGCCAGTCGAGTTGTATGGTAGCGACAAACGCGCTCACTGCCCGCCGTTGGCTTTTCATATCAATGACATTATGAAATATATCGACACACGATTTAACTTGAATCCTCTAATTTGAATGACGAAGTTAATTGCTGACCTAGACCTTAATTTAACACATTTATTTTAATTTATCTACACCCACGCTGTAAATCCTCTATAAATATATACGGGGTGTCCGAAAAGTCATGGATTACCTTTTACCTGCTGATGGGCCACATTGAGATCTACCAATAAAAAAAAAATGACCTAGCAAATTTTTTTTTTTACCAGGGCTGATCAAAAATAAGGTAAAATTGTTTTTGGTGAAAATTTTAAGTTTGAACCTTAATTTTAGGTATTAAAAGATGATATCTGTAACTTTCTTGTATTCAATCGATAGTAGGATGATTCAAGATGAAGATAAAAAAAAACTTGTACTCGAAAAAGTTTTCATTCGTAGATATGGCATGGAAAAACTGATCAAAGGTAGAGATTTTCCAAAATTTCATTAAACATCAAAAAACTCGGAAACTATAAGACTTTTACCATGGTCATTTTTTTTATTGGTTGATCCCAATGTGGTTCATCAGCAGGTAAAAGGTAATCCATGACTTTCCGGACACCCAGTATATCCGCTACAAGTTTCTGAAACAACCAGCTTATTGCCAACATTAAAACAACCAGTATCATAGTAACCATAATATCATCCAAACGAGTGTTATTATGTTGTACTAAATTTCACTATGCAACTCCTTTGCTTTTCGATACCTTCCTTACACACCAAACAGCCACATTCTCACTACTCAAATCGTGGTACCCCATGTTTTCAGAACCTTTATATCGACGGCGAAGTGCCAATACCTCCTAACTGACATATTTTTGAGAAAATCACTTTTTTTTCGTTTTGAATTTAAAGGCGTTATTCGCATGTTTTAGTGAAATCGCCAAGTGTATTTTTAGTTGCAACAGCATTAAATTAAAATGTGTAAATGTGTATCCCAACTAAACAAACGTGTCTATTTTGAACGTTTTGTTTCAGTTTGTGTAAATTTTTGACTTTGTCAGTTAGGAGGTATTGGCACTTCGCCGTCGATAAGGAGGATTCGTATCATGGGTGTAGATAAAGTCTTGTATGCAACTATACAGCGTGTAACGGAAGGGGGGTATCAACCCTGAAGGAGGTGAATGTGCTTATGAAACTCAACAACTTTCCCCAAAGAACATAGGTCGAAATATGAAAAAAAAATTTGGCCCTCCCTTACAAAACTGACTACCAGCTGATTGATTTACTATGGGAGGTCCAAATTTTTTTTTCATATTTCGACCTATGTTCTTTGGGGAAAGTTGTTGAGTTTCACGAGCACATTCACCTCCTTCAGGGTTGATACCCCCCTTCCGTTACACGCTGTATAATTAGGTAGGTATTAAAACACTCATGTGATGCTATTATCAAATTCGTGTTTAAATGGTAAAGGTAAGGTAAGGTTTGAATAAACCTAGATCGGGTGGGTCGCTACCTAAAATTCTAATTCCGATCCATCATTACTTGCACCTGTAATAAAAAATAAAAATATATATTTTAGCCTAGTTTATTACTATGCACCATAATTGAATAGGAAATTTACTAACTGTTGGCTACATGTACACATTTTGTAAACGTTTTTATTAAATTAAAATATAAAATTAAAAAAATAAATAAATAAATACCCCTTATTATACAACAGTTGCATAAATAACTATCACATACATATCTTCACGCCTGAACTCCCCAAGGTTTAGTCAGAGAAGGTTTAGTACCCATAGTACAGACGCCAGCACATCAAGCTACCCGAAACTGTCAAATTTACCCAATGAACTTTGAACCTTATGCTTTAGCAATAAAGTTGAAAATCTATTAAAGAAATTTGACAGATTGTAGTAGTTTGATGTGCTGCCGTCTGTACACCCACATTCAGCCAGTAATGGTTAAGTCCCATGTAATAGGGGCCAACCTGTTGTCACAAATCCAGAATCGAGCTTTTAGAATAGAATAGAATAGAATAGAATACTCTTTATTATGTACACCATATAGATTCCAGATGAATAAAAACTTTGCTCGACCCGGGAATCGAACCCAAGCCCTCATGCAAGTAGTAGCGCTTGCGAACACTAAACCAACAAGGCAATCCGTCAGTTAGTCAGTTATTTTCATATAGTCGGTGCCTGATTCAGTATTCAATAATGCGTGAAATCAGACAGCCAATATGAAAAATAGACATATTCACTTGTAAAATCTGCATATTCCTATACTGTCGCATTCAAATATAAAAATTGTGTATTCCTCCACCCATTAAATGCGGTGGAGTCCGAATGCTTGTGAAAAGAGCAAAAAATATCAAATCGGAAATACAGGATGGTTTTGATCTGAAATGTTGGGTTCCGCACGGAGAAACTGTGCGATGAAGTCTTTTGATGTTAGATGTCGATTTATTATGGTGAAAGTGTGAATGAAATGTTTTGGCTATTGCTATTCGTGATGGGATGTAAGATAAAAGAATAGAATATTATTTGTGAGGTGAAAACCACCTGTCCATTTATTTGCGGAACCCTAAGAATAAAAAAAAATAGAACCTAAACCGTCGGTGTTGTTCGACAAAACATTTTTGCTAGAATTTCATTTAAATTGTACCTACAAAATTGAAATCGCATGGAGTAGGGTTGGCAACCGGAAAGAATTTATGGGTTATGTCGATTTTTGACCGATTCTAATGGTCCAGGAGAATACAGGAACCTACCGCTATTTATGTTCGTTTTTTTTTAATGTTTGCTTTATCTTCGTCGATTTATTACCTCACAAATTAATGATTTCATTGTAATTCCGAACAATTGGTTACTTGAACCTGTATTAAAATTTTATAATTGTATGGGAAATTTTACTACTGAGGGCTACCTAATTGTACACTATTTTATTCAATAAATGATTATTAAATTATTAGATATTATACAATTATTTATTTATCAAAATCTCAAAAACAATACAAATCGTGCCCTAAAATATAGGTACGTACGACACAGACAAGCGAATTAAAATGGCGAAGATTTTAGTAATTAGACTTCTAGTTACACACTTCTAAATGAAATCATCAACGAAAATAGAGTTTAAAGATGAAAACGAAAGGTGTCCTGGGACGCGCATACCGCACGTCTTATTACAGTCATATACCTATACGCAGTCATACGTCGGTTATGTAAAGAGCTGATGAGCTCTTCTAAGAAATCAAACAACGTTATGATTTCTTTACGTTTATATTGAGCGAACGTTTTTAGAGTTCCGCACCCAAAGGGTAAAACGGGACCCTATCACTACGTTTGTCACCAGGTTGTATCTCATGAACCGTGATAGTTAGACAGTTGAAATTTTCGCAAATGATGTATTTCTGTTGTCGCTATAACAACAAATACTAAGAAACAGAATAAAATAAATATTTAAGGAGGCTACCATACAACAAACGTGATTTTTTTTCCGTTTTTATAGATAATGCACGGAACCCTTCGTGCGCGAATCCGACTCGCACTTGACTGGTTTTTACATTTCCCCGACCAAATTATCACTGTTTTATTCTAAAAAAATATATTAGTTTTTATGTATTTTAGGTGATGATGTACCTGCAATTTTTTTTTTCTTTTTTGGCAATATTTGGCAGTGTGTATATTTTGTTCCACAGTACTTTTCGTACCAACCCTAGCCTCCGTGAATAGGTACGTACGTATCTGATACATGATTTGTTGGATTGAAATAATTTAATTTTACGCATATGGCAATAAATTACGGTATTTCTATTACGTTCGTTACGCTATTCTTCCCAATAGGGTTAGCAGAACTCAGACTTGGCACACATTATGCGATATGCGACTGCGACAGCCAGGCGACTAGACGCATCGACAGGCTGTGGCCGACAATTTTCATATATTTTGTTGAAAGCTCCGCACACTTGGCATCGAAATAATTATACATGTTCACACAAGCATCCGGTTTGCAGTATCCGGCAAACAGGATGCCTGTGTGAATATGTATATTTAAACACGCACACTACTAAACGGGATCCTGCAAAAAACCGTACCTGCAAAAACCGGGATCTTGCAGTGGGAAAGGGCCCTAAGGTCGTCGATCCATGCTGCTGGGGGTCGTCCCACACTACGCTTGACGATACGCGGTCTCCAATCCAGGACACGTCTGGTCCACTGACCATGGGAAGAAGTAAAACCTTTTTACTTTTTTTTTGTGGTTGGATTAAAAATAAAAAATAAAGACGATTTTTAAAATTGGAACATTTGAAACCTTTTATTTTACTTTGTTTGTTTATAAATATGGTATTTGTTGTGCAGAAATTCATTATTCAGATCAAATTCAATTAAAAACATGCTACTAACGCTTGAAGAGTGTACCAGAATCCTGACAATGCTTGAAGACGGGCGCAGTCAGCGTTATTTATTTATTTAGGGACAGCAAACAGCAGTGTGATAATAAGCAAACTTAGGTTAGAACTTAATAATAGAGGTAAGAAATGCACTACTCACAACGTTATCTACATATTACTAAACAGATCGACTAGTTGTTAGAAAGAACGATATAAAAATAAACAGAATAAAAGTAAACATTACTTAATTATTGGGGTTCTGATGACTTATAATAGTAACAATTTCTTTTCTTGTCATACAGCGAGATCTATTGGTGTGTCGCTATCAACCGTTCAAAGAGTGTTCCAACGATTTGAAGAGACTGGATCCAATATTCGCAGATAAGGAACAAGCCGAACAAGGTGCACGAAAACGCGGGAGGATCCATATATGGTGTCAACAATGTTGAGAAATCGATTTCAAACGGCTGTTGAAGTCAAAACTCACCTTCAACGTGCTGGAGGGAGCAATTCGAGCACGTGTTCAGTGGGGCGGCGTCTTGGTGAAGATTACTTTTATTCAAAATAAACTTCATAATCTTGAACTTTTCTGACATTGATTTAGGCACTATAAAATTGTCTATAATACAGTCTTTATTTCATAAAGTTAGCTCTAATATTTTGGAAGTTATTGAGGTTCTTATATTATGCATATGGGACCAGTGGTATGCAATAAAATACCTGATGATATTAAAAATTGTACACTACAAATATTTAAAAAGAAATTAAATAAATTGCTACTTGAAAAATGTTATTATACAATAGATGAATTTTTGAATGACAAATCCATATATATAATTGTTTATAAATTTTCCTCATGATTTTATTCTATTTTATTCAGATTTTTATTGTATTATTTGACTGATTTATTAAATTATTACTGACATTGTATTATTGACTAATTATTAAATTATTATTGACCACTGAATGAATTTACAAATTGAATGATTTATATTTTTGTTGTCTATTTTAATCATTTGAAACTAAGTGATATATTTGCTGTTTTAATTATTTCATAACTAATTCTAATATAAAAAAAAAATTGCATGCCTCACGGTAGATTGTATTGGATCCTTCTCTTACTTAACACCATATTTTTGTACCTACATTCATAGCAAATAAATTATTTCATTTCATTTCATTTCTTCTTGCCGATCCGCTTTCTTTGCAGCAGTTTAGATAGATATTTCCTACATTAAATAAAACAAAGATCGTTCAAATACAACTGTTTATTAGACAAGAAGACAGAGGGTATAGATAAAAGGTTACAAAATGATACATTATGTATTAGACGGCTAAGTATATAAATCATGCGAATACAAATTGGCAATTCTCATTTACATTGTAATGTAAGCTAAGTATTTCTTGGATTATATTAAGTAGTTATGCGATATTTTTGTGTGGTTTTGATATAACAAAATTATACATACCAAGGTACAAAAATACATCATATAACTTCTCCCGCTCTGGGCGGAGCGGGAGGTGTAAGACTTTTACTGACTAAAACCCACCCGTGTTCCTTCAGCTGCTTGTGCCAAGGGCCACGGTAACTCTTTCGAACAACCCGCGACCCTGGCAAATTCTGTAACCATCTTACCGTGAAAGCTTGGGTGAAGTGAGCGTGGAGTGAGCTGTCGTTAGCTAGGGATTAACACTATTGAGTGCTCACTTCACTTATGATTTCACGGTGAGATTTTTACAGAATCGACCGGCTGTACTGTATTTTACTAATTGAACGATTTCCCATTGCCAAATGCCCATTTACCAACTTGCGCTTGCTTTTAGTTAGTAAGAATGTTTAACTTGAGACCAAAATACAGCCTACACAAATGTTTCTTTTTAAAAGTTGGATCAAATTAGGGATGGCAACGAGCTGTGCGGCAAAATAACCACTACGTGGAGCGACACAGAAGGCGTCGCGCCAGACCCCGTAGAAGTTGACGGGACGAGCTGGAGAAAACAAACGACCAGTGGTCGACTTTAGCCCTGACTGGAAAGAGCTGGAAGTTATGAGAAGAGGACTTTGCCCAGCAGTGAGATGATGCAGGCTAACAGTAGTAGAATAATATTTGGTAGTCAGAATGTTATGCTTCTTTAAATAAATGAATGTTCTTTTTCTGGATGTACTGTTTCTATAGATTGTTCTACACCTCTCTTTTAGGTACAATTGTTATTTATTATATTTAAATAATTTCATCACCACTGCTATCAAAAACGGTGAAGAAAAACTTCGTGAGGAAACCGACATGTCCTAGAACCAAAAATTCGAAGACATGTGACATCTACGAACCCGCACTGGGCTCGCGTGGTAGATCACAGCCCACTTCGTCTCGAAGGGAGGAAGCCTTTGTCCCTGCAATGGGAACATTCTAGGCTGATTATGTTGCGTTGCGGTGCTGCCCGCCATTTTTCCAAAAAAAGTAAGCACTTCCACAGTAGTACCCGCTCTTTATTACATTTCATTACCGCGCGTTCGTATTTCCGAAGATAGTCGATGATTGATGTCGAAGCGCATACTTTTTCTGGGATCTTTTTATGGGCTTTTCCTAGAGTATTTTAACCACCCTTTTGCACGTTTACAAACACAAATTTATATATTATCTACCTTTCACTCGCATGTATACTTAAGCTTCATAATAAATTCCTAACTAGGAACTTATTAATTAAATAAGTACCGTGTATTCTTAGCCATATGTTCTGCACTTTCTTCTCCATTTTGTGTGCAACGTAGCACGTGACGTTATTAAGTGTCGTTCTCAAGGTATTTCATATTATTTATTACTTAGCATTACTTAGTACGGCTGATGGGTTTCTTACAAGGTTTTCAAGCGAAATTTCGGCTCGGTACAGTAGAAGGTAAATTACGGCGCTGTGGATGCACTAAAATGCAAATTATGTTTTTTTTTTTTTTTGGAAAACTCAACTCAATTTTACTGGCGTAAGAAATAAAGTATAAATCACGTACTTATTTTCTTTTTGTTGAAATCTTAAATAGTTAGGTAGTTGCTCTGTGGTTTTAAATTAGATAATGTAGAAAGAACTATTATTATAAACACAAGCGAATATTTAATTATTTACACGAAAATGTGTAACAACACAAAAATATCGCCAAACCTAGTTTAAATAAATAATATTATTTGCTCAACAATTAATAATTTGATATTTTAACAAGAGACCCATATAATTTGATATTTTTCTCCAACATAAAAGGAATCAGCGAATTTTTTGGTCCCATCACAACAATGATAAAGGGTGAAAACCACAACTAGCAGCCATGCCTTATAATTTATTCGCAAATAAATATATCTTCTAGCCCCGAGCAAAACCTAATGTTACCATAGATTATTTTTAAGAATATATAGGTATTGGTTTACAATACAGTACAAATACTGAAATGTCTCTATAATTTGGCGAAGCAAACCATTGAAAATTAATAAATAAGCAAAATACAGCAGTATTTACATTGACAGCTAACTTTTATCCATTCTTACAGCCAAAAACATAGAAAACACTGAAACAAATAACAAATAATTTATACTGAATTGAAATATGTACAATAAAATAATTTTGTAACAATATTTGTACTGTAGTGTAAAATATTGAATTATTACTGACACACAGCTTATAATAAAATAAATCGGAATTTTGCATATTTTATACAATGTAGAGAAGACATTACGACAATAAATGAAAACACTGACAGTACGAATGTATAGGAATATTTTGAAATTATGAAATAAATACTAATAACTAAATAAAAAAAGTGTTTTTTTTTTTTCAAACTGTGTAGATAGGTTGTAGTGACGGTCCAACTATGGGTTTTGCACATCTTTGACTAGCGACTAAACTATTGGATTTTGGTTGAATCTTTGTATGCAGACTGAGAACGTCATTATATGTGCGAAGTTTAATTTACTATCGTATTGTCGTCTCCGCCTTGTAATATTACGAATCAGGTATTACCAAAAACAGTCAATAACTAAAAAGACTGAGTAGGTAAACATTTAACATTGTTAAGTCCATTAAACATTGTTAGTATTAGCACATTCAAGCTCGACAACCACTTCTTTACAATAAATATTTACGTAATACAATTCATTACCGGTCTGAATATGATTCTCCGAACTTTCGCGCATGTTTCCTCTCTCACAAGCGGCACATGTCACAATTAGCTTCCTAAAAAATTGTACTGCGCAACCTTCTGCGCGAATTTTGGACCAGCCATGCTTCAAGGGCCGTATAGTACTTCGGACCATGGAGTTGGATCCATTGGCTTCAAATTGTTAAAGCGGTAAAGCAGTGCTTCTTTACGTCATCAAGTTTTATTCATAGTTATTTTGAATTACATTAAAAACTCATGGAGCGATTGCGGTGCGGTGCCCGCATGCGGGCGACATACCGGATGCGGGTGTTAAATCTAGTGATGGTTTGTGCGTGCGTGTGTGTATGTGTATGGTTATGAATATTTTAGTAGTGATTATGAAAATGTTAAACATAGAAAGTACAGTAATAGAATGAGGGGAACTATCTGCTGTTATTGTAAATGCGATCCACAAGAGTAGGTAAAGTCAGGAAAATTAATTGTTTAACAAATTGTCTACCAACTTAAATTGTCCCTATATTAAAATCACAACTGTCATTCTATGACAGTTGTATGAAATGTCTGTAACACGGCAAATTGGCGCAGTGTATCAATTTAATAAACAATAATTAGTTTCCCTGACAGTATCTACCTACAGGAGTAATCTGCTTCATAAGTTTTTAACGTTAATCAATCGTTTATTATTCTTTACTGGGGTTACTGAACCAATTCCAAGTAAAACTCAAGTTACAATTGTACCGTTATCTCCGATTAATCCTAAAAGATTAACACTAATGGGTGTTTACGATTTTCTTTGTGTTCCATTGCAAACTCTATTTAAATAAAAGACGACGATAACATCAATCAGCCGTCACTCAGGCTAAATAATGTCGTTTTAGAATGCATAGACATTGAGTTTGATGACACGTGATTAAATATTAATATAAAGAAGGAATTAATGGCGCCGCTCCACTGCAGCCACAAAAACTTTCTGCACAAATAAAAAAATACTTTACAAAGGCGGACTAAATGCCTAAGGCATTTTCTGGCAGTCAACCTTAGAGTGATGCAGAGACAAAACATGGCAGGTGCAACATATGGGACATCATCATAGCTTTTCATTGTATTATAAAGTATACCAGAATCGCTTTAGCGTGGCAATAACGGTCAATGACCCACCTACATTATCTAGCATTCTTTATTTAAAAAATGGAAATAAATACGTTAAGATCCTGAATCAACATCTATAGTGATCTTCAACATGTTCCAATAGCGAAAAACCATACATAGTTTATTGTTTGGGTTCCCAGGGAGAGATATTAAGGAAAGGGCAATTACCGCTATTGTCACGCTAAAGTGATGTGGGTACAGGCGGGATCATCCACTGCGATCCACGACCACGCCACGTGGCTAACAAACAAATAAACCGCGTAGCTAACGTGCCAAACCTCTCTGTACACATTTTACGTAGCTGACAGGAGTAGACGGTCGCCTTTAAATTTCATCAATGTAAATTGCTTTGAAGTTATTCGATAGACCAATTTCGTTTCAAATTTCAGCAGAATTCGAAGAAACTAATTTAACAGAGCAAAACGGAGAAACCAATAAACTTAGAAACAACATCTATCGTGTAGTTTTAAATACTTCTTGAACGAATCAAATTCGACGTTTATACCTCTAAAGTGTGCTTTTATAATTTCTGACGTGACAATATTATCGTGGACATCCACGGCATCACGATAACACAGAGAAGTAAAATGCATGGAAATATATGAAGACACTTTTGAACCATCCACTATAACGTTACATACGGGGTCAAATTAAATTAGCTAGCGAAACTCTGCAGTCGTGATGAGTATCGATATCCCACTAACCCTGACCCTGACCCTGACCCCCCCTGACCCTGTATAACATGCACGTATTTCCATTTCATTTATGGATATGGAAGTGGACGACCACGATTATATCGTCCCGTTAGAAACTGTTAAAGCGCACAATCACAGTAGCATCTTAGAGTTTACAGGTCATAGAACACTCGAGCTTCTCCTATAGCACCTGTTACCACCACGATCATATTTTCAAGTCCACTAACAATAAATATCACTGTATAATACACGAACGCTTTTCACTCTGTCCCGAGGACCTCACCAGTCTGTTCAGTGTGATCTTCGGACTGCCGCTCGTACTGTCCGTGTCTCCTTTGGCACAAGTCTTAGTTCTCATTATCATTAGGTCAGTACGGATGCTTGGCCTCCTTACATTGGGAGCGACGACACCACAAGCGTCTGATAATCTTCTCTTAATGGAGAGGGTACATTTTTTACTTCTACTACTTTGGCTACTGGTTGGGGGTAGGGTGCAGGGGCTACCGAACGCCGTACTGACCCTTTTGTGGTGGTTTGGTGCCATTTCTAAAGGGAGGTTCGCCACGACGAAGAGCTCGTAGAACAGGTCGTCCACGTGGAAGTTTTTCTTCGCTGAGGTTTCCACGAACACGCATGAGGAGTCTTGGGTGTTGCAGTATGCTACTGCTTCTTCAGGCTGGACAGTCCTGGGACAAAAAAAGCAGATAAGTAATTAGGATTCTTCATCGAATAAAATGGGGAAGAAGTGGATGATTTAGTTGATGATTTATTTATTTAAGGACCTCGAACAAAATATGTACAAAAAAAAAACACAATTTATAATGAAAATAAGTGACGATGATTAATTTAATACGGAAAACTTTACTTTCTACAGTGTAAAAAATGTTAAAATTATGGTGTTCTAACAATTGTCTTTTAATCAAAGCGGTTTTTAATTAGAGAGACGGAAAATAAATTGCTACAAACAAGATTTGTTTGTTGAATTGTCAGTTGCATAGCAAATGCCAACTGTTTTCTTTACTTCTTTCTAAGCAAATAAAGAATTAATTGCGTGCAAAACACTTTTCTTGAACGAAATTTTATTTCCTTTTACCGTTTTTACTTCAAATTAAACAAAAATTGAAGATAAAAGTGATTCGTTTTCATGTTTTTCATAAAGAGAGCTGATTTAGGAAAAGTGCGGATTTATTTTAAACATTTTTTTTTCTACTTATAAACCTAATATTCCTATCAGTAGAAGGGTTTGGGAAGTTTCAACAGTTTCAAAGTCTCGGGACGCGAGACAACCCACGATCAAAGTCCCGGGACGTCCCGGGACTTAGAACAAAATTAGAGTCGAGTTGATTTTGGGCCAGACGTATCAATAAAATAAAAAAAAGATTTGTGATTCTTGTAAGAATGCCACCGGACTCTTTCGTTTTCAACGGATATCTCGTCGGGTTCCTTGTGTATAGTAGAGGTACTGGTATTAGGTTCGGCGTCCATTATTTTTAAATCTGGCATTTGTATATGATGGATATTAAAAAAAAAAAACTTTCCGCAAACGCAAGAAGTGCAGTTTCACTGAAATTTGAATGAAAAAATTTGTATTTTTGGACTCTAAGCTGTGGCCTCAAGTCTCGGGACCCGGGAGATCCAAATATACAAAAAGTCCCAAGACTTCGAGACACGAGACGTCCCGGGACACAAACCCTAATCAGTAAATACTTAGAACTAAACTTTCCATATAAGTCGGGCATTAGGGATGATACTATGTTTGAGGCCTTAATGGAGAGAATTTAGTTTTGCTGCTTTATGACCTAACAGCGTGACGTTTCCCTTGAGTGTAGTAAAAAGTAATTAAGAGAATAGAAGACGGCTACTTGGTTAGCAACAGCCTCTCTCTTCGCAATTATAGGTAACAGGGTCATTGTACTCACCAAACCTATTGACAATTTTTTCATGGGCATACAGATTACACCAATATAATGGCGTAAGAAGATCTTGGTTCAGAAACCGATATATGTGCACGGTGGCAAAACGACGCGCAAACTAAAACCATGAATCCAGGACGTGATTCCAGACCCCCTTAGCGTAGAAATACGTCGGTATTAAAAATAAAATCAGCTGTTTCATGGAACACTGCAAAGCTTACGCTGTTAAAATGTATTGCAGAGCAAATTTTTTTTTTTTACAGCCCAAAAATTCCTGCGCATGGGGTCAGAATCGTGTATTGAATCCATGATAATTGATAACTGGTTGTGCGTCTATGTTCCTGCCACCCTATATTATTGAACTTATATTTAATAAATATAAGAGTTTCAGTGGTTGGAGGTGGAATAAGTAAGCATACACGGCGCTCCCTGGGCATCAAGCCTATTTCGTTATTCACCAAACTATGACCTATGTCTTAGTAGAAAGAGAAGAAGTATTCTGGAACTTACTTAAGATCTCTGTCACACTTATTCCCAGCTATTGCCATGGGTACCCTGGGCACCTGACGCCGTCCTCTGCTGCTGCCACTGCTGGCGCTGGCTTTCGTCTCCAGGATCTGTTCTCGAAGCCGGATCACCTCTTCGAAGGACTCGCGGCTGTCCATCGCGAATACTAGCACGAAGATGTCACCTGGCAACAAAAAATAACTGAATTAATATAGAATAAATGTTCTAGGGACCATTTGGTCCAGTCTCAAGGAACAGTGTTGGCTCAGCAGCAGTGGTGGCTCAGTGGTAAAAATGATCTTGCTCTTATTCTGGTTCAATGTTTGTTTGATCGAAGCCCACCTTTAGGCGGACCACACAGTACAACGCGTCACGCGACGAGTGAGAAACAGAGCCGAACTCCCCACACGGAAACGCGTTTCTATTGAATTTATACATGAAAAATGACGCTCGGGGCCCGTAGTCTGCGCCCATAGAGAATATAACCACTAGAGAGCGTATGGGCCGATTTCTTCGAAGCACACGACTCACTACTGCGGGCCGGGGGATGAGGAAGAACGCGCGGCTGCAATTGGTCAGTTCAAGGTTAAGTTGCATCGTTAGGGCTGCTTTACTTCATTAAGAGAAAATAGTCGATATCGATAAAATGGATTTTAACATTATAATAAATACTAAATCAAAATCATAGAAATAATATTTAATCAAAATCAATCAATTACAAAAAAAAATTCCGGAAATGGACTGATCGGCCCCGGTCGGGGACAGAAAGAACTAAAAAATCCCGGAAAACACAAAAAAAAAAAAAAAAAAACCGACGAACTGAAAACCGAGGAGGTTCTCAGTTCGTCGGTATTTCTTTTTTGAAGTCGGTTAATAGTAGATAGTTATTTTATTAAAGTATGTGAATTGAATAAAAAATGTATTCATTTTATTTTTCTCGATATCAACTTTCAGCTATTAAAGATAACAGCACTATTTTTTACGATAAACATACAAAAGGAAAGAAAGGGATAGAAGCATTAGAATTGTCTAATACAAGAACGAGACTTTTCCAAAAGACATCAACGCGCGACTCAAAAAGTGTGCTCGTTTACCCAGCCACCATTTTAAATAGACCCCTGCAGTGGCTTATAATCTGATTAAATCAAAAATAATTTTTCGTAATGTTTATGTACCGATGAAAAGTTATGTCATCCTTTTTGTAACTAGATGTCTAAGAATGTTTCCCACACCACTTCACCGCGCATGAAGGCATTTTGATGCGTTATAATTGCATAAACGTTATAAAAAAATTATATTAATTTAGCGTGCACGCAGGTCTAACACTTGGACACAACTAAAATTGCTACTAGTACCGTAGCCTATACATAGGCGACAAAATACTAATAGTTTTCGTGCGTCGGGGCACTGTATACTCAGTCAAGTGGTTATAATAGTCTTTGTCTGCGCCCCATCGCATGGAGCGTTATTGTGTTTGATCCGCCTAAGCCAGTAACACACAGTCTTACTGTGACAGTTGAAGTTTTATTTTATTCAGGGTTATATTGAATCACCTTCGGACAAATTAAGCTCGATTGTATACTGATGTATACAATTGAGCTTAAAATGTTCAAATCATTAGGACGAAAGAATCGGGACAGCTAAATAAATCATTCAAGTTTCGGCATCTCCTGGGATCTCCTTTCTGTATGGATCAAGGAGAAAATTCTCACTAATAAATTAGAACTAAATCTCGTATAGACACATGTTTTCCTTCTTCCTCACTTCTCCATAATCCGTTAAAGTTAACTAATAAGATAACACTGGACTCAAAAGGGATTACGCCTTAATATGTTATAAACTCATGCCGTACCGACATAACAGCCCATTAGGTTTTCTCTTGAAAGGAGATTGAACTTGTTAATACAATATTTACGTCGCTTACGACCTTTTGGGTCAAGTAATAGAGGGATTAGTTACTTCCTGTGTTCTATATCATATGTAGTTTATATGGAAGGGTCAAAGTTTCTCTTTAGGGCACAGATTAACCCTTAATCAAGTGAGGTGTCTTAAGTGAGTACAGTCATTTATAAGAGCGATGGTAAGTTTGAGTATTTGTTCGTTTTTTGAATTAAGCTACAGACTAGCCGGTCGATTCTGTAAACATCTCACCGTGAAATCATAAGTGAAGTGAGCTTGAAGTGAACAGTGTCAATAATAATAATAATATTCCACAACTTTCACACAACGCCATCTAGTCCCAAACTAAGCAGAGCTTGTGCTATGAATACTAGACAACTGATAAACATATATATATATTTCTAAATACATACATATTATAGATAAATTACACCCAGACAAAGAACAAATGATCGTGCTCATCACACAAACATTTGTCCTAGGTGGGAATCGAACCCACGACCTTGGGCATAGCAGTCAGGGCCACTGACCACTAGACCAACAGGCCTGTCATCAATAGTGTTAATCCCTAATGACAGCTCACTCCACGCTCACTTCACCCGAGTTTTCACGGTGAGATGGTTACAGAATCGCACGGCCGACTTTTGATTAAATTAGGAATTGCGTAGCACATTATCAATCACAATCAGAATAATTTTGAAGGATATTGCTAATGCATTGCTTCATATGTTCGAGACAATTGTCTAGTCAACAACGTAAATAACGCAACGAATGTTGTTAAACTGTCAAAATGAAAACCATTCCTAGTGTTAGTGTGTTACGAATTACCCCGCTGTAGAAAAGTTATGACCAAAAGACAATTTTGATAGTTAAAAAATAAATACATTTACTATTTTTCTTTAGAGGGGTCCGTGGCTAAATAATAACAGCCGCACAGGTCGATCGATCAGGTTAAGCTGCACTTGCCGCGGTCGACCTGTGGATAGGTGACCATCTTTACACACCGAGACCCCTCCGTGCTTCGGAAACCACGTCAAGCCGTTGGTCCCGGCTGTCATACGTGGATGTTTGACAGTCGTTACGGGTAGTCAGAATCCCGAAAGTCTGACAACCAGTCTAACCAAGGGGTATCGTATTACCCAGTAACTAGGTTGTGGAGATCATCCGGTTAGACTGGAAGCCAACCGCAACAAAGTTGAGAAGGGGCTAGGCAGATGATGATGATGACTATTTTTCTTGTCACCAACTTGGTGTAGATTATTCCCATCATTTAGATATTTGATATTATACTGATTTCCACGTGTTGTCTATCTAATGTCTTTCATTTAATCGTGTCACTGTATTTTTAATAGCTCTAATTTCACAGAATATCAATTTGTTTGAAATAAATTTCCCACTACAGGTAATATCTACTAGTAAATTAAACATCGACACGCAACGATCCGATTTAACGTTTACCTGTAAATGCTAATAGAATTTCATCGAACACCAAACTAGAGTATTATTCTATGCTCTAGTGCCTGGTGCAATGTCGTTATTAATCCCGGTTTTTTGTCTTTTTTTTTTTTACAAACGTTGCCCCACACTAGGAATTTCGTCTATATTGTGGGTGCGTTTACAAACATTTAAAACTCACGTACACGATTAGTCTGGGTTTACCTACGTATACGCTCGTCGACTATATTCTGTGAACTTTACACATAAATTGTTTTGTTACGAGTATTAAGTTAGTGGTACCCAATATCCAGAACTAGTCATACTATAAGCTATAACTCTATGAATATGGGGTCTCCTCGCTTAAGTTTGTAAGGGTCATTTTCTAGTACGAAAATTATCGCAAAATTATAATATGTAAACTGCTGCATGGAAGGATTTGGGGGAGGCCTTTGTTCAGCAGTGGGAAAGTGGTGGGAAAGTGCACACAATTAAAAAAAAAAAACAACCAATCACAACAGTTTACAATTGCTTCGACAATTTGTCACATTAATTTCTCGATAATTTTCGTTCGAGAAACTGGCCTTAACCTTCTAAAGATTGCTACAATAACTACAGTCAATGCTCGCCATATTTGGCTAGAAAGGGTTACTTAGTGAATTGGTAAGTGATAATATGATTCAACAACCGATGAAATTGATGTTAACTGGTTTAGTTGAATACTATTAATCCGTTATCAAATCTTATTTCAATGAATTATGAAGTATGGTAGTACGTATTTACGTACGTAAAACTAGAGTAGGTATACACCTAATCGTCAAGTAGGCTCCTAGAAGTATAAGGAAATGATTTTATCTTGATAAAACCACTTTCTTTGACAGAGTGTTTCTCAGAATTTTTGAGACCAATTATCGGGGTCTGATCAAAGTAGTGAAAAAACTTCCTTAGAGTGTGCTAACACCGTTTCGAGAAAAATATATGGCATAACAGCAAAATTGAACTAGCATTAAAGTTTACTCTCTCTCTGCACATGATAGTTTAGTTAACTTTCATCTCAATTGGTGATAAATTATTCCCGTATTCCAATATACAAGGTGTAACGTTAAATGCGCAAAACCTGAAAATAGTTTGATGAGAATAACGAGCAGAATTAATTGAACCACTTTTTAATATAGGTCACATTTTTCAAAAAATCTTCATTAAAAACGTTGCCGTGTCTATTTATTAATAGGTCAAGCAAGCCAATGTCAGCGCGGCGCAGCGGCCCGGTGACGACTCTTCCCTCGATAAAGCGTCGTCGCAGACGCAAGAAACGATCAGAATGGGCAGTAAAACTAAAACAGCACATAAAAACTTTAAAATTTTTTTAATGACTTATTTTCTCTCTGAAATAGGTCAATTGAATTAAAAATCAGTTGGGGTGTCTGAGGTTTTGCGCATTTAACGTTACACGTTGTATTGTTCTTAATGTACGACTTAACTCTTTCAGGGGCACTTTCATATAAGTTACAATATACGTGTTTTTATGTCGTGTTTAATTTTCTAGTTATATTTAGGCTAAACAATACAGAAAACATGTGTGGAAAAATGATCTGCGCGCTGGTTACTCTAACCACCTAATTATGAGTGTGATATTACATTAGAAAATCAAAATGGCATACATTATTTATCAAATACATGCAAAAGATGTCTAAAGACGTCTAATAACACTATCATGGTCATAAAAATAATACAGACTTGCGCCTTATTTTTGAAATTTTTATTCCGAGCACATTTCAAAAACACTGTCAACGAATGTTTATCAAACCAACAATACAAACACAAACGGTTATCGGCGCCACTTACTGCCTAAACTAAATCAAGCGTAAGGTGTATTTCTATGTTAGTTCAAGAAATAATCGCTAGATGGCATTAATTTAAAGAAAAAAAAAACGAAATATGATGGTTAGCCTGAAAGAGTTAATAACAATATGGCGCTATCTATCGCTCCCAAGATAGGAAGTAGTTTCACATAGAAGTAAATTATGTACTAGAATATTGTATGTTACTCTATACTCTTCTGGAAAATCGTTAACACTAACAAGCGATACAGATGACTCAGCAAAACAATAAAATACTAGGAGAGCTCCAGAACACGTTTTTCTCCACCAGCCATCGGTCCTTCGACAAACATGGCCAGCCCATTGCCACTTCAGCTTGCTTAACTTGCATGCTACTTCGGTAGCTCCAGTTCGTTACCATTATCATCATTACGTGGGAAAAGGTATACGAGCAGCGACAGTGTCTTTATTTATCATCAATCAATCAATCAACTCAGCCTATCGCAGTCCACTGCTGGACATAGGCCTCTCCCAGACTGCGCCACAACACACTGTCCTCCGCCTTCCGCATCCAGTCTATTCCAGCCACCTTCTTATTTATCATCGTAATCAGCTTAAACACTCTGCTGCTCTACATTGGCCTCTCCTGTCGCCCGCTATTCAACTTGATTTTAGACAACTCTCACCAAGCTGCTACCAGCTACCCTTCGAGCCACACTTCAGTTTGTTTCCGGATAATATAATTTCGGATAGTATTCTTTACAGAAATTCAGAGCAAAGCACGCTCCATAGCACGCTACGCGACTCTTTTTGTATCGGAGCTCCTACGGGGAAGTTTACTTTGCCTATTTCTACCGGCAAGAAGTGTGGTTGTGTTCTTGTTTATAGGGTATGGTTGCCGCTTTTATCACCGGCGTATGCAACCGTTCAGTTCTAGCCAAACCATTACCATAACATTTTCTTAGAAATTGTTCTACAAGAGTCGCGTCGCGCCAATCTGCGGGAGCTTTCATGCGATGAACCTGTTTGACGACTGTTTTTCACCCAGCAAAAATACCGTAACTTCCTACTTCTTTGGCCCTAGGGGGTAACTATGTCCCAAAACGGGAAAAAGTTTGAATTTCCCGCCATTCAGTTCCTATGGCTGCAATCGAAAAAGTTCTTTCTACCATCGCGAGATGGTTAGATGGTAGAAAGAACTTTTTCGATTGCAGCCATAGGAACTGAATGAAACTTTTTCCCGTTTTGGGACAAAGTTACCCCCTAGGGCCAAAAAAGTAGGAAGTTACGGTACAATAGCTTGAATCATATAGCGTCCAAGAAACAATATCGAATCAATTTAATTGAATATAGCCATTTTACTTTGACTTCAACTTAATGGCTTCCTGAAATATTACGTTTCAATTTCATAAATAAACACTAGTACCAAATTCAAAATTAACTTTGAGAATATGAAAGTCAATGAAGCCATATTGATTCTTCCCTTAATTTGTGTTTTCCATTTGGATTAGATTTCCGTCTTCAATTTACGTAACATGATTAGCCTTTAATGTTTCCACTACTGGGACACAGGCCTCCTCTCTGTGAGAGGGAGTGGGCCATAATCCACCACGCGGGCCCAGTGCGGGTTGGTGGATGTCAGATGTCTTCCAATTTTTGGTTCTAGGACAGGCCGGTTACCTCACGATGTTTTCCTTCACCCTTTTCAAAACAGTGGTAGTTAAATAATTCACACAAAGTGCCTGCTTGGGTTCAAACCCACGATCTACAACTCGTAAGTCATGGCCACCACAGCTCTCAATTTGGACAAAAGTAACTAGGACATAGTCCAAATACAACGCTAAGTAAGTATAAAAAAAAACATGTTTTTAAAGTTTTCTTTTCAAGAACACAAAATTCTTACTACTTTAACATCGTAGGTTGTACCTACCTACCTCATCATCTGCCTAGCCTTTTCCCAACTATGTTGGGGTCGGCTTCCAGTCTAACCGGATGCAGCTGAATACCAGTATTTTACATGGAGCGACTGCCTATCTGACCTCCACAACCCAGTTACTGGGTAACACGATACCCCTTGGTAAGACTGGTTGTCAGACTTTCGGGCTTCTGACTACGCGTAACGACTGACAACAAAGATCCACGAATGACAGCCGGGACGAGCGGCTTAACGTGCTTTCCGAGGCACGGAGGGGTCTCGGTATGTAAAGATGGTCACCCATCCACAGACCAACTGCGGCAAGCGCAGCTTAACCTGATCGATCGACCTGTGCGGCTGACCTCAAAGGTTGAAAAATAAACATCGTAGGTACAAAAAGGGCTAAGAAACTTTGTAACTAAACAATGTCCGGTTGTCTTAAGTAATAACCATTCATATTTTGAAAGAGGATAGAATTGGACATCCTTGTACCTTCCACTTAAAATTTAGTTTAGTAACTTTTAGAAAGTGATTTGTTTGTAAGTTTAATCAGGAGTTTGAGAATGTTGTTAGAAAACTTTTGGAGTTGTTGTTTATTGTTTTGTGAAAGTATATTTTGTTTTACTTGCAAGATTTGAGAGTAAGACTTGAGTTGGAGTGGTATTGCTTTTGTAGATATTGTTTTTGTGTCTCACACAAAAATGTTTCAAAATCTATAAGTTTTTTCAGGTGCGTGTGTTACTTAGGCGGATCAGTGTGTAATCCGCGCATTCCCTGGACAGCGTATCGAACCCATTTTTCGATCCTGGAGGAACTAAAAGTCAAGCAGAGACGACTGTGCAAACACGAATTATCAAATATTTCGGCCACGTGGTTCGTAACGAACACTCAATGGAACGACTCTAACGACATCTAATTTGGCTGTAACACTATTTTTCGAAAATGTTCTTAACTAACTTTTTAGACCTTTGTATTCTGCTTATGCGTACGAAGTTTCATTAAAATTGGTCCATTCATTTCGAAAATCAAGGGCTTGAGAGTTTTTATGAAATTCCGTACGGTGTAAACGCTCTTAAGAAGTCTATAGATGTCAGAGATCTACAACGTAAATGAAAAGCTCTAAAACCGTCTAAAGTCGTGCCACTTTGGCACACCTTGGTGACGTCGAACATTACGTAAATCCACATTATAGTTAATCACTTCACATGAACTCTAATACAGCTTCAATAACTGTTTACCAATTAAACGCCATGATTTCTCACGAACTAAGCTGATCGTCAACTAAACGTTACAGTAGCTTGTTACGTAACGTGTGCGAACTAGGCCACGTTAATTGCCTCCACCGAGACACAAAAAGGATAAGTACAGAAGGATGGCTCCACATAACGAGAAAAAATGCATGCACTCATACTCAACTGTGCGTGCATTTATTTTATTTTATTTATTTTATCTTTATTACTATTATGTTATTATTATTATTATTTTGCCTATGTGTGTGTATCGTGTTATTTTTATGTGTCAATGTCAATTAATTTAATTCTATGGACTTCAATGTCTGCAAATAAATGATTATTATTATTATTATTATACACGCTTCACGTATAACGACTGCAAGCGCACTCACGACTGGCATTTTGTTTGACATAGTCTGTATACGCAATTTGCACGAGTATACGTCTGTGATTTGCTCCAAAATTATCTGATAAAATTGTAACACATAGATCAGAAAACGCACCAGTGTATGCCAATTTGAAGGGTCACTTTCAAGCTGAGAACTTTGATTTAATTATTTGAATACTTACACCCGGATTTCTAATTTAATATCAAAAGATGATTTTTGTTTTGGCAATTGAGGCTAATTTTATAACCTCAATTTAAATGATTAAATTAACAATAATTATTGGAAAAGTTGGTGAGATTATAACCCTTTAAAATATAAACCTTTTAAATACAGATGAATGTGTGACCAATTCCCTGTTGTGAGTGATTGCTTAAGAGTTTATGCTAAGCAGGCTTTGTTTACACTTTCATCAGACACTTCTAGAGAATAGACTTTAGTTTGTGTGTGTGTCTGTATTCTGTATTCTCTCGTTGTATGGAGCCGGCCTTCTGTAATTATCTATTCTTTGTCTGAGAAGTGCATCGCACGCCCAATTTGAGCTCGTGATTCCGTGTCGCCCGTGATGCAACGTGGGTTAAGTGCTTTGGCTAATACCTCTTCAGCCCAAGGGTATATTTAGCAACTCAATCTTATGTATCCATATAAGTCAGGTTTTATATCCACGTGTAAATCCAATAAGGTCCAGTTGAAAACCAGCGTCAGGCACTATTTATCTGGCATTTTTGCTAATCTGGGCCTTTTTGTGCAGTCGTAAGGCACGCTTTCCTGCTAACTTCTTACACCTGACGTTTCACTTTTGACATGATAACGTCTTATAAATTGATGAACGCTGGTTACACGCACGAAAAAACATGATTCATTGTCACGTTCTGCCTAGGCTGAGCGTGCCAGCGAGAGCGCGGAACAAGCGATAGAGAGGCACGATCGGCATAAGCGTTCGGCTTGTGACGCATCTATCTCTTTTCCACTATGACGTTATCACGTAAAATTATCGTCATAAACCGACTTTACAGACAACCAATTTTTATTTTTTATTTGGGTTTTATTTGTTTTTATATATACTATATTGTGCGCCTTTAAGTTTGTGCTAAAATGTATTTTATTTCTTTAAATATTCGTATGCTGCTTTTAACATAACTATACTAACAACTTTGTACCTACCATATCCGATGAATAAGTCTTTGTATTTGTCAGTCAGTTTAGAGTCTAAACTGTTAAACCGCCTCCACTTAATAAGAACAGGAGTACACGAATGATAGACAAAGATTCCACCTACGAACGCGGCTAGATATCAATTATTTACGTAGGTACATGGATTTACTACCTCAACTTTACGGCTAAATTGATGGACACTACAGAATAGATAATCTAAGGTTGGACATATTGTCAGACTTCGGGTTTAATTTTGACTTTGTTGCCTGAACAGAAGTTTGAATGAGGCACTTAGGTAGTCGAGAGCAGTGGTGATGACTCCGACTTACGTGTGGCTGTGGGTTCTAACCCGGCACTTTAATTTTTCTAGTTTATTTCATAACCACTACTCACAAAACGGTCTAGGAGAATATTGTGAGGAAGCCTGCATATCCTAGAAGCAAAAAAATCTAAGTAATGTGACATCCATCAACTGGGCCCGCGTGGTGGATTATGGCCCTGTGATTATAATCCCTTTCACAGAGAGGTATCCTGTGTCCCAGCAGTGGGAACGTTTACTGATTAAGATTCTATGGTGGTTGTTATAAAAATGCGAAAATATACGTGGTACAAATAGGAAATAATGCCATTTTTGCTTGGGTTGTTGCAAAACAGTTATCACTAAGCTTTTAAACATTTCAGGGGAGTAAATAGCAGTGTCATCATACCAACTTGCTACCTGCATCAGGTGATGGACGAGAGCTTTTGGTCACAGGATGTGGTATTCCGCCGCTTTCGCGGACAAGTGCCACCGGAACGCACAAAGACTTAGTGCAACTAAGTGATACTAACATAGTTCTTAAGTTTTTTTTACTAACACAATTGTTATATATTTAGCTATGGGTCTTTGTTACCTGAAAATAAACGTTTTTTTTTTATTATTTTAAGTGTCATTATTTCAGGAGCAACATACTGTGATCAACAATGCATACTGTAAGCTGTGTTGATTATTTAAAGGGCGGACGGGAATCGTGAAGGGCGGACGTTTTGGGGGACTGTCTTTTGTAATTTTGACGTTCAACAAGTGCTGATTCCCAGCCTAGTTTGAATAAATGACAATTGATTTGGTTAAAAAAAAAAACAACCGACTTCCAAAAAAACACTACAAAGTGAAAAATAATTTTAATTTTGGAAGTCGGTGTCGTTGGTTCCGCATTTTGGTTTTTTGACACCGACTTCCGAAATTAAAATTATTTTTCACTTTGTAGTGTTTTTTTGGAAGTCGGTTGTTTTTTTTATATAAAATTTTTTATTTTTCACTTTTTAGTTATATCTACCCCAATCAAATTCATATAAACACTACTTGCTATGTAAGTATCAGTGACAGGAAGCTGCATCTGCGTTTATAGGGTACAGACGTGATGTTATGTTGTGCGATTGCGTAAACAGTGCATACATATGCGATAGCAGCAATCGCGGTTGTTTTACTGGTATTAATTATTATTATAATAAAAAAAAAATATAACCTTTGTAGTGAGTACAGGCGTGATATTATGTTGTGTGATGGTGTAAACAATGCTTAGATATGCTATAGCAACAATCGCGGTTAATCTGCTGTTATTTATTGAAGAGTTCCCCCGATTTCTACAAGATCCCATCATCAGATATTGAAATGGTGACAATGGGACCACACGGGAAGCACTAGCTTTCAAATAAAAAAAGAATCATGAAAATCGGTTCACCCAGTCGGTTATTATGAGGTAACAAACATAAAAAAAAAAAAAAAAAATACAGTCGAATTGATAACCTCCTCCTTTTTTTGAAGTCGGTTAAAAAATGCTTATACTCACTTATTTTTAAAAAATAAATGTTCAATTATGTGGCCGACTAGAAACGCATGAATTTGGAAAATAAATAGGTAACATGTCTACCTAAAAATACACGAGTATGTATATCTCAGAGAGAATAGCGTCTTTGTGGTAAGTACACTTGACCGCAAGCTAGCTTGAATCATAACCTGCTGCTTGACGCTCGACTCAAGCGGTGCGATTCTGTAACCATCTCACCGTGAAAGCTTGGGTGAAGTGAGCGTGGAGTGAGCTGTCATTCGCTAGGGATTAACACTATTAAGTGCTCACTGCACTTATGATTTCACGGTGAGATTTTTACAGAATCGGCCGGCAGTACCTAGTATCGTATTTTCGGCTCTAAATACGTTTTCGAATTATGGCCGATACTTCGAAGTCCCTAATTGACATTACTACCAATAGCTACAAAGTACGTCCTTACCTTAACGTAAGTCCTTACCTTAACGTAAAGGGTATCAATGAACATTGTTTTTTTTTTTGTACTTTAAAATTGGATCTTCGTCATCTGCTTAGCCTATTTCTCAACTGTTTTTGGGATTGGCTTCCAGTCTAACCGGATGCAGATGAATACCAGTATTTTACGTGGAGTGACTCCACAACTCAGTTACTGGGTAACACGATACCCCTTGGTAAGACTGGTTGTCAGGCTTTCGGGTTTCTGAAGACCCGTAACGACTGTCAAAGATCCACGAATAACAGCCGGGACCAACAACTTAACGTGCTTTTCGAAGCACGGTCTAGGTATGTAAAGATGGCCACCCATCCCCAGACCGACCGTGGCAAGCGTAGCTTGACCTGATCGATGAAAATTTGATTTCTCTGTTAAATTAGTTTAGCTTACCATTACCCTATTTAAGCAGAAAACGTTTGTTTATGCTTGAAATTTCTCCGTTTCCAAAAAATGCGGCGTGTGATCCTGCAAATCGTTTAAAGACACTACGTCAACCGTTACGTCAACAACTTTGAAATTTTTCAAAATTATCAGCAAACCCATAGCAAATACAACCCGTACCAGGTTCCCTTACCCGCAAAAGCATCAATATTAAACTGTACTTTGCGTAAAATGACAAGCTTAGTTGTTACTAACACATCGGAGGCGGTCGCAACGTAGTTAGCGGAAAACTGGTTAGTGCAAGGAATTGCACGCCAGTGTAGTGTTAATTTTGTCTCCAGTGTGTCGGGAGATTGTCTTCGCTAATAGTTTTAGTTCAGCAATTTAGCTTGTGTTGGATTATACTGTATTATCAGGCCGTAGCTAAATACAATTTAAAAATAGGTGGTATCTTGAATTAATTTTAGGAAACAAATGTATGTGGTCTGGGCCCACCCTTCAATAGTAACATTTGATATACCGTTGGATACGGCTTTTTAAGCGGAACCTTATAATTCATTTTTTAATCCCACAGACTAATCTGACATTTAAGTCTTTTGTGTTTGCGTTTATTTAGTATAGAAGTGGACATTACACCTGTCACATTAGTCTCTGGGATTAAAAAACGAACTTTAGTAATTAATAAAACTATGGTCAAATGTTAGTACTTTCGGAGATACGACGTCTTAAAGTCGTCTCATTTTCCACAGAACCAATCAAGATGCAGTCCAGTAGTTTATTAAACAAAGCTGGGGTCAACGATAAAAACAACAACAATCAGCGTCCAAGGAATAGCCCGGGTCAAAAAGTACAGAAAACAAATAACGATCGTTCAACGCAATACACAAAGCACTCTGGCGACGACGCGATAACTAGCGCTAGAGCGTCACTGGCCAGTGGTCACCATTTGCAAAAGCGCCCGAGCCGACACTACACGCCGCCCACCGCGTGGGGAGTTGTTCCTAAATTTTTATAGCCAGCGCAGAGGACGGACATTTGTCCGCGGACTTTTTCGTCCGCCAAAATAGAGCGCTTACAACTGCATCAAGTAACGCACACGAGGGACTAAAAATACCACGGACAAAAAGTCCTGTAAAGTCTGGATCTTAACGGACAGAATTTTTCACATCGTATTTGACATTATCCGGCTCGAAGGACCAAAATACTTGGCACCTATCCAAGGAACTAAAATAAAAGCAGTGGACTGTATCAACTAGCTATATTAAAACATACATAAAGATAAGTTTAACATTATATTAGAGTTAAGAATTTGAGATGATTTTCCAAACTGAATGTCATACAAAGCTCAAATTAGATTGCAACCAAAAACTTATTAGGACCTTTTTGATAGGAATGGTCCCTCAAAAATCAACTTGCAGTATATTTCAAAAAAGTAGATAACTGATTAAGTGGCGATGGAGTGTAAATTATCTGAGGTTATGAACACTGCTATAGTAAATAAACCCTCAAAGACGAGTACGCGGTGTGTCGTACTATTCCTAGGTCGTCTTTTGTTATCACCCTCAACGTTTATGTTACAGCTGCAGTTTCTTCTATCTTTTAGTTAATTAACCAGTGCTTATAAGCAACATGACCTACAGTAGCTTCAGCAGATTATAACAATGGCGCCGATTCTGTTGTTCACAAAGTACACTAAATTTAAGTTTAGTGCATCTTTTTCTTTCTATTTCATTAAGAAAAGGACAGAAGATACATATTAGTTTAGTCCTGTCAAATTAAGATACTCCATAGACAAGTTTAGACGTGATTAAAAATTGGCTACTTAAAAATACGTCATATTGTTTCCATATACACACATAAGTATTTTACATTCTTAATTAAATAACCTGCCTTGCTGTTTATTTATTCGCGCTTTAAAAACAAAGTTTAGTTAAATAACAAACAAGAATAGTATAAACATGCATGTGAAAGTTCCCACGCCCGGTAAAAGTGCTTACCATACTAACCACACTGTTACACCTTATTAAGGAAAACACTAATTAGGCAACACCTTGCGAAACAAGGGTTAGGTACGAACGCTTACGTTAATTGGTTACCCCCGTTAGGTACGTAGAGGTTTTAGCCTACAGGGCTTTCCCCACAACCTCTGCAGTTATTTTATAAGTTAATGGCATGTTTAATGAAAGACGGAAAAAAGAAAGAAAAATATTTTATTTGGGATGCACAATACAAACAATAAAAAAGAACATTAAGGGCTGATTTTTCAATCGACGGATAACAGCAACTACAGATAGTTTTTCAGCAATCATGAGGAAAAGAACGGCATCATTGTTAAGCAGGATTCGTGGGAGTGCCAACGGCATACTGAGGGTGATCGGGGATAGGCTGGACGGCGTTTTCCTGGAGTATTGGACCCGTATGCACAGCTACGGGTCTGATACTGCAGGAAAATACATGAATTAAATTGTATTGTATTGTAGGTTTTATTTTGTTTGTTTTTAATTAGAAGTAAGTACTAACATAGTTACGTAAGTTGTATCACTAACAAAATATGGAGCAAGTTTCCGAAATAAACGGTTTATTATTATTATTATTATAATTTTTATTCGCATTATATTCGAATACGATGTTGGTCCCACGGACAAAATTGTTCAGTTTGATGGTCTGTACCACACCCTTAAATTTGGCTGGTCTTTGAAAACTAGCCCTGTATATAAGCACGTACAGTAAGCTTCAAAGAAACCGGACCCCCCTTAGGTAGTGATATCATACGCTTAAGTTTTTCGTAAAGTAACGTAAATGGCGTGTTGGTCGAGTGGTTCGGACTGCGGCTTAGCAATTCGATGGTCACGAGTTCAAATCCGCGGATGAGATTTATTTTTTTCTTTTTTTTAGTTTCTTTAATAGTTGATTAGGTGATTTTCGTAACTTTATTTCAGAAAACATCCATATTTAAGAAAACAAATGTTAATTATGGGGTTTGTAAGAACAGCCAGGCATGTTGCATAAACAATATTCATTTATTTCATTAATTACATTTCTAGGAATCCACATATACAGTTATTACGAGTATACAGTTTTCTATCTGTGTTAAATTAGGGTTATTTACTTAAAATATTAACTAAATACAAAATATATACCCTGGGTGAGGTGTAGACCGTTTAACATCAGATAGGTAACGGTTCATTTATAGATATTTCTGGTAACATAACTACAATATTTATTTCTTCAAAGTTCTAAAAACATTATTTTTTTATACTCTGTATGATCTTATGGGGAAAAAAGCCTGATTAAAAAATGAAATGTTGTCATTTGTGCCTGTGAATTACAGAGGAAGAACCAACATGCTAAACTATAACAGTATAGCAATATACATCTTTCTCTTTTATCACAATTTCTGATAACCCTTTTAACACAGCATTAGAAAAGTATGTGAGGTCAGATGGTGCATCGTTAACACATTACAAGACTACTTGTAAACAAGAGTAACTGGATTCATAATAATAAAGGTTGTTTATTTTTGATTAACTACGAGATAATGATCCCACAAATATTGGGAATTATTAACACTTGCTCAAACGTTCCAATGCAATTATATCAGATAAGTTACACAATCAATCTGCCGAGTAAATTGTCTATTAATAACGCAGACGATGGCAGTCACTGTCTATCACTTCTTGAAGACTTTTCATGCCCGAAACCATATTGAAGCTTGCAGCACTATTTCGAATTAGTTCCCAGGTTTTGTGTGTCCCAAGGTGTCGCTCCGATTCATTAGTGAAAGCAGTTGGGTGAGATCGCATTTCACATCACCCGTCGCTTGATACCTTTGTATCCATCTACGAACTATTTTTCTCTGTAATGAAAACGATAATATTAGAAATACATAAAAAATCCACCTTGTAAGTAATAATGCAACATGGTTGTAACAATAAATATTATGTGTTTAACGTAAATCTTACCGTTATGTTAGGCCCATATTTCTCGTGCTATATGCTTTGTTCCTGTTCCCAGAGAACAACAATTATTTTAGCCTTCAAAAAGTTGTTAATCGAACCATACTATCGGTTAATAGAATCAACTGTTCAAAAACTTCGTATATTGGATAATTTTACGACGAAGACATTACACACAAGCTGATCGGCACGAATACGAAACGATTTGAAAAATAATTATACCCTCAATCACAGTTTAGTAAATAGGGCGAAGAAGTATTCTAGATTCAACCTTAACTCGCAGTTCATACAGCAGTTAAGTTTCTGAAGTAAAATGACGGTAGTGCAACAATCGGAATCAAGCACATTCTATTCAACCAAACAAGAAATCTATGCTAATTTCAACCTTATCTTTTAGTTAATTGAGGAGTTACGTATTGCATTTTGTAAAACAAGGTTGTGGACGGTAGATGTATCTCACGTGGTGGAAGTTGAAATTTAAACCTTAATGTCTAGAAGATTAGACCGTTATCAAACTTGTTCGATAAAAAAATTGTATATATAAAAAAAAAAACACTACAAAGTGAAAAATAATTTTAATTTCGGAAGTCGGTGTCGTTGGTTCTGCATTTTGGTTTTTTGACACCGACTTCCGAAATTAAAATTATTTTTCACTTTGTAGTGTTTTTTTGGAAGTCGGTTGTTTTTTTTATATAAAATTTTTTATTTTCCACTTTTTAGTTATATCTACCCCAATCAAATTCATATAAACACTACTTGCTATGTAAATATCAGTGACGGGAAGCTGCATCTGCGTTTATAGGGTACAGACGTGATGTTATGTTGTGCGATTGCGTAAACAATGCATACATATGCGATAGCAGCAATCGCGGTTGTTTTACTGGTATTAATTATTATTATAATAAAAAAAAATTATAACCTTTGTAGTGAGTACAGGTGTGATATTATGTTGTGTGATGGTGTAAACAATGCTTAGATATGCTATAGCAACAATCGCGGTTAATCTGCTGTTATTTATTGAAGAGTTCCCCCGATTTCTACAAGATCCCATCATCAGATATTGAAATGGTGACAATGGGACCACACGGGAAGCACCAGCTTTCAAATAAAAAAAGAATCATGAAAATCGGTTCACCCAGTCGGTTATTATGAGGTAACAAACATAAAAAAATTAAATAAAAAAAAAAATACAGTCGAATTGATAACCTCCTCCTTTTTTTGAAGTCGGTTAAAAAGGAGTAATGCTATTCGAATTTTCGTTGAGATTACTAACTGAGTCAATAGCCTATTGGTATAAGGCACGGTCTTAATGATCGTCTGGCGCCTGGTGATGCGGGTTCGTATCCTATACGGCACGTAGTGTATTTTTGTAAGTTATTCTTGGTATACGTTTCGGCCAGAAGCCGAAAAAAATACCACAATACCTAATTATTAAAAACATGCAAATAATGTTTGAGTCGGATCGGTGGATGCTCGGGCAGAGATGGGTGCGGCGCGGGCGGCGGGGAGGGAGCTGCTCGGGGCCAGTCACGTGACGCGCCCGCCGTCACTTGAGCGATTATTCTTTAAGTCTTGGGGGGTTCGTTTTCTCTGAGGCGGGCTGTACAAATAAAAAGAGATTGGGTTTATTTATTTCCTAATATAAGACAACACTGATGGAATCGGGTAGATAAGTAAGTAAACTAAGAATTACTAACCTTCAGGCGTCGTCAACTGGCAGTAAACAAGTGTGATAATTAATTTTCATTATTTGATGAGAAAGGTCTTTGCCCTGAAATGTGCCAATGTTCTGACTTTATTTATTTATTAGCGACTCGCCCCTGCTTCGCAGGGATTTTACAATTTGACTTAACATGAAGATTTCTTTGTTATACCAAAGTTAAATATTTTAATGTGCTATAATTATAAAAACAAAAATTCCCTTTGTAATATTGAAAACCGCATCAAACAGACAGACACGAAAAGCGACTTAAAATTATAATTAAAATAACTTATTTTAATCGGAACAACATATGCACCATTTTTGTTAGTAAACACCTTAGATACTACAACTTATACACTAGGATTAGTAACAAAAGCATAAACAAATTAATAGATCATGTATTTACGAGGCATTTCATGCGGACAATGATTCCGCATGTGATGCCTCAGCATAGGCGCTCTCGGGTCTTCAGCCAAGGCTTTATTATGTATAATTGTATTTTTTATAATATATAACCCTGGGAAACATCACTAGACCAATTTAGATAAGTCAGACATCTTGCTAGACATGGTAATCTAGTCTAGATGTTATCTCTTTCGAGTTGTTAGAGTAATGTTCTCTTTTAGTGCTTTTTAAACGACAAAAATAATAAAAACTGCCATTATTCCAATACTTTGTACTTTCAAAGATCCCTAGATCCTCGTAGAAGACATTACTTAAGCCACGATCTACAAACTTAGTAACGAAAGCCACTTTAACTCCATCACTACAGCACTAAAATAAAATACGACTTGATATTTCCCAGAATAAGCTGACATTCTTTCAGACTATGGCCAAGCATTTGTTTAAGATAAATCCCATACGACTTAAGAATATTAATCGTTTTATTCAGCTCCTAATGGCTTTGAATGGCGCTTGCCAGTTGTAACCGGTTAAAGTTGGAAAATGTCTGGAATATTAAGTGTCTAGCCGATAAGTCTTTAGGAAACTTAATTAGGATTGTTTCCTGTTAATGCCTACTGTTCTTAGACTCTTTTGTGAGACTTCTTAGACTGCGATTCGATAATTTGACGAGAATTGAGAGTGAAATTTCAAGGACGCGTCACATTTAGGCACATTTCGTTACATGAGAGAGAAGAAACATTTAACTCTCTCCATCTGTCACACTAAACCTCTCTTATTCTTTAATTTTTAAGAATTTCTTTACTTCTGTCACGTGTAGGACACGGGAGGTCCTCTTTGCTTGTGTCTACGGTCAGAATATCGTATTAAGTGTTAAAGATGCGCCTTTCAGTAGCTTAGTACATAAGTAGCTTTCGAAAAAAAGCGCCTCGATACACTAACCGAAAAACGCCAAATAGGTAAAGAGAAACCTAAGCCCTATACCAGTACCTTTCACTCCGGCGACCAATTCTATTGCATTAGTTGTGACCAGAGGGGCAGTTCTCGTAATTTTAAGAACCTGTCAATCTGTGAAAAATACTTTTGATTTCCCTACATTTTTGACATTTGTTTGTCGCCGAGATGAGACTGCAACTAGATTTCGAACGTTTTAAATTACGAGAATTTGTCTTCTGTAGTGCTATTCTATGTATAAAAATCTCACCGTGAGAACTAAGGTGAAGTGAACGTGTAGTGAGATTCAGTAGACTAATGCTAGGTATTAACACTATTGACTGCTCACTTCAAGCTCACTTCACCTATGATTTCACGGTGAGATTTTTACAGAATCGACCTGCTGGTATTTAAAACAAATTCGGTCTAGTAAGACAGGCACTTTTGAATTGTCAAAGGAATCGGCCCATTCCAAATTCTCGTGTTGCTACTTACTCTTTAACCAACACTGACCCAAAAAGCCTACACTTACACTTCAACCATTCTAAGACACATGCTCCAAGTACGTAAGTAACTACCTACCATCTACGTACGTAAGCTGAGACAAGGGCTATCAAACAACTTAGTGGCGAACATTCTGTGTCCATTTAGTGTCCTTCAGTATTTCATGTAATGACACCAAGAATAAGGGCTAAGCAGTTAGTTGTCTTGGTAAAATCTTAATCACAACGTTCTAAGTTTGGTACTTAAGTTATCTTTTTCCAACTATGTTGGGGTTGGCTTCCAGTCTTACTGGATGCAGCTGAATACCAGTATTTTACATGGAGCGACTGCCTATCTGACCTCCACGAGCCAGTTACTGGGTAATATGATACCCCTTGGTAAGACTGGTAGTCAGAGTTTTGGGCTTTTAAAGACCTTAATTTATGTCCTCACTAGTTAAAGAGATAGTAAGATATGCTTTTATTATAACTGTGTTTAGATACCACGATAATTTTCACGTCTTAAGGAGTAGGTAATAATCTGATCTGAGGAACAATTCCCGTATTTTAAAGAACGTTCATATTCTAATGTCAGTGTCAATCTGTCAAGAATACCTCTAATTGACGTACATTTTTGACAAGTTTTTGACATTGATTGACTGAGATGAGATTTTGACTAGATTTTGAACCCATTTTTTAGTAACGGGAATTGGCTTTCAGCCGTGTGATTCTGTAACCATCTCACCGTGAAAACTTGGGTGAAGTGAGCGTGGAGTGAGTCGTCAATAGCTCACTCTAAGCTCACTTCACCTTAGTTATCACGGTGAGATTTTTCCAGAATCGACCGGCTGTTCTTTGATACGAACCGTAGCAGGCGTAGACGTAACGTCATCGTTCGTAGCTGCGTAGCAAATGGCAATGAACAGCAGTTTTTTTTTTATCTTTTCACAGTTTGCACTCACTTCTAAATCTTCTTCTATACTAGAACCTAAAAAGGCTTCACTTACACTTCAGTCATTCTAAGGCACATGTTACTACTTACTATCTACGTACAGACGCCAGCACATCAAGCTACTACAATCTGTCAGATTTCTTTAATAGATTTTCAACTTTATCGCCAACGCATAAGGTTCAAAGTTGATTGGGAAAATCTGACAGTTTCGGGTAGCTTGATGTGCTGGCGACTGTAGTGAGCTGAGACAAGGGCTATCAAACAGTTTAGTGGCGACCATTCCGTGCCCACTTAGTGGAAGTGTGCTTCAATATTTCATGTAATGACACCCCGGTTATAAGACCATGGCCACACTGCTGAAGTGATTGCTACGCTAGAAAACAAGCGTATAAAAAAATTTTATATAAAAAAAAAACAACCGACTTCCAAAAAAACACTACAAAGTGAAAAATAATTTTAATTTTGGAAGTCGGTGTCGTTGGTTCCGTGTTTTGGTTTTTTGACACCGACTTCCGAAATTAAAATTATTTTTCACTTTGTAGTGTTTTTTTGGAAGTCGGTTGTTTTTTTTTATATAAAATTTTTTATTTTTCACTTTTTAGTTATATCTACCCCAATCAAATTCATATAAACACTACTTGCTATGTAAATATCAGTGACAGGAAGCTGCATCTGCGTTTATAGGGTACAGACGTGATGTTATGTTGTGCGATTGCGTAAACAATGCATACATATGCGATAGCAGCAATCGCAGTTGTTTTACTGGTATTAATTATTATTATAATAAAAAAAATTATAACCTTTGTAGTGAGTACAGGCGTGATATTATGTTGTGTGATGGTGTAAACAATGCTTAGATATGCTACAGCAACAATCGCGGTTAATCTGCTGTTATTTATTGAAGAGTTCCCCAGATTTCTACAAGATCCCATCATCAGATATTGAAATGGTGACAATGGGACCACACGGGAAGCACCAGCTTTCAAATAAAAAAAGAATCATGAAAATCGGTTCACCCAGTTGGTTATTATGAGGTAACAAACATAAAAAAAAAAAAAAAAAAAAAAAAATACAGTCGAATTGATAACCTCCTCCTTTTTTTGAAGTCGGTTAAAAAGAGACGAGATAGATAGATAGACTACTCTTTATTATTGACAGGCCTGTTGGTCTAGTGGTCAGTGGCCCTGACTACTATGCGCAAGGTCGTGGGTTCGATTCCCACCCTGGACAAATGTTTGTGTGATGAGCACGATCATTTGTTCTTTGTCTGGGTGTAATTTATCTATAATATGTATCTATTTAGAATTATATATGTATCAGTTGTCTAGTACTCATAGCACAAGCTCTGCTTAGTTTGGGACTAGATGGCGTTGTGTGAAGGTTGTGGAATATTATTATTACTAGCGACCCGCCCCGGCTTCGCACGGGTGCAATGCTGATCACTACATAGTATAAAACAAAGTCGCTTCCCGCTGTCTGTCTGTCTCTATGTATGCTTAGATCTTGAAAACTGCGGATTTTGATGCGGTTTTTTTTATAGATAAGAGTAAATAAATAAATGATAAATGATTTATTTTCTGTAAGTAGGTTTGTACAAACACTTTTACATGTCAATAAGAGTGATTCAAGAGGAAGGTTTATGTGTATAATACATGCATAATATAGTAGAGAAACACTGATAATTTTAGAGCCATTATTTCTCGTAAAAAGTTAAGGATAAAAAATGGTTATTGTGGGTTATCCCTAAGAGATAGACATATACCATCGGGGACTTTTTTGTAGATTTTTTTAAGGTGTACAATACTGTAGTACATTATTTTGATCTATCTCGGATGGTTCAGCCAGCGTTTACAATGTAAGCGCAAAAAAATGTGTTTATTTACGACATCACATTAGAAACCTCTAAAATTGTCAGTGTTTCTCTACTATATTATACATCTATTATACATATAAACCTTCCTCTTGAATCACTCTATCTATTAACAAAAACCGCATCAAAATCCGTTGCGGAGTTTTAAAGATCTAAGCATATATAGGGACAGACAGACAGGGAAGCGACTTTGTTTTATACTATGTTGTTGATTATTATTATTATCACACTAATATTATAAAGGCGAAAGTTTGTGAGTGTGTATGTGTGTATGTTTGTTACTTCTTCGCGCTCAAACAGCTGGACCAATTTTGATGAAATTTGGCACACTGATAGTTTATAACCAGGATTAATACATAGCATACTTTTTATCCCGGTATTCCTACGGGATCGAGACTTATGCGGATGAAACCACGGGGCGTAGCTATTGTACACCACATAAATTACAGATATTAATGTAGAAATTTTACAAGGGTTGACACAATGGGCGGTTTTATCACTAAAAGCGATCTTTTAAAGACAACCTTTGGATGGATTAAGGGAGACCAAACTGAAGGTATTCTTTGATGTACCATTAACATATGTACAATCAATACATACATACATATTATACTTATCTGCAAAAATATTCAATAATAATCATAAAACGAGAGCAAAGAACCACGAGAGCAAAAAAAAATGGTACGAGCTTTTTTTTTTTTTGTTATGGGATGATAAACCACGGCTCTAATGCCATAAGCTTTCAAAGGTTTTGGTCACTTGATTGTGAGTTTTTTTGTGCAAATCTATCAAAAAGATACAATCGAGGCCCCCTGGGGCCTAAGTCACGGGTGGTAAACAGTCACCGCATTCGCAATACCAGAGGCATCGCAAATGCGATACATGAGGCAAAACAGACATTTATCATGTGTTACAGAAACAATCAATCAACTCGGCTTATCGCTGTCCACTGCTGGACACAGGCCTCTCCCAGGCTGCACACACTATCCTCCGCCTTCCGCATCCAGTCTGTCCCAGCCACTTTCTTAGGGTCGTCAATCCATCTAGCTGGTGGGCATCCCACGGTACGCTTGCCGATACGCGGTCTCCATTTCAGGACTCATCTGCTCCACCGGCCATCGGTCCTTCAAAAACATGATCAGCCCACTGCCACTTCAGTTTGCTTACTCTGCAAGCTATGTCGATAACTCCGGTTCTTTTCCGGACAATTTCGTTACAGAAACATTACTCCGTTATTCGCTGTGTTCGGTTTTGGGGGCCATAACCCTCAAACCCGAACCCAGTAACGCTGCCTGGCAGCAGAAAGAGTTACGGTGGTACTCCGTGCTTACCCGAACGAGCTCTTTCATAAAAAAACTTTTCTACTACAGCAAACTATTCTAATACAAAAGATCTTCAGTACTGCATTTGTTCTGCGCATCGCCGTACAGTGCAGCCGCGGTCTTATAAGGGCTAAGCGGTCAGCTCTCTTCGTAAAATTTTAATCACATCTTAACGTTCCAAGTTCGGGACTTTAGTTATCTAGCAAAATGAAGGTTAATGGACTGTGTAAATTGCTGATAAACAGAAAAAATAATAGATTTTCCAGCTAAAACAGTATTTTCTTTCTGAATTAACGGGATACGTTTTTAATTGAAGAGCAATATGATTTTACTGTCCAATATCGTAAGGCTTACTCTGTTCTTTCGAAGTAACTATTTTTAGGCTGAATTCCTTACGTTCTGAGTTGAACTACACGATTACTGGCAAATGCGTGCACTGAACCAGGTCCACTCAATCTGTGTAGTTTTTTCCTCTAATTACCATTTGAGACACCAATCTACATGTTCTTCACACGATCATACCAAGATTATGTCTGACTTTATTTTAAAAGAGGCTGTGACTCTGAGTTTGTTTCGGACTTTCTTCTCAGAGCATCCAGATAGGAAACGCCGACCTCATCTAGTTTTTTAAATATGATTGACGTGTAAAAGTGTTTGTACAGACCTACTAACGGAAATAAAGTCATTTATAATTTAAATCGATATACTAAACCACCATAAACTCGATACACGTTGACTGTCAGTGCATTACAATTATGTAATGCATTTTTGTTCTAGCTGTGACATTCGTGCATTAAATGTAATGCATTAGCCAAAGGCAACTCAACCGCGTATCCTGGACTGGACGTGTGAGCCAGAACTTTGATTTTTTTTAAAAAGTTTGACGCGTATACTCTTTTGGGTAGAGGTTTTGGTTAATCTCCTAAAGCTAGGCCCAAAAACCCAAAACATCGACTACATCGAGTCACTAATACGCGTTTTAGTCAAACTAATCCATCTTTTTAGAGCTTTGACAGAAACCCATTCATATTTATTTCACGCTGTAGTATACAACTTTGATGCATCGGACGCATCTATCATTTTACACGACGAATACTCATGAATATGGCCTGGCTTTAATAATGCGGCTCTTGTAGATAGTAAATTATACTCAGTAGTGAGTAATGGTAGCCCAGTGGCCCCGAGTTAGGTGGTAAGTTCGAATCCAGGCCGGCGCTTATATTTGTGTTGTTTTTTTTTTTGCATCAGCACTGCTCTCAAAACGGTGAAGGAAACCGGGCGTGTCAAAAAGAAGATATGTGACATCCATCAACTCGCACTGGGCCCGCGTGGTGGATTACGGCCCTTTCGCAGAGAAGAGTCCTGAGTAGCGTTGAAAAAAGCAGGGAAAATTCCCGTTTCTTTCCAATTCCGTTGTTTTTTTTTCAATGTTTCATTCGAAAGTCTCAAGAAAATTTGTCAGTATATTACATGTTTTTTTTTTTTTTTCAATAAAACCGAAAAATATGAAAGAAACGGGAAACATTTCATGTTTTTTTTTTTTTTCTCAAATCCGTACTTATTATATTTAACTTAGGATAATTCTATGCTCTAACTCCGCCCCCCCCCCCCTGTTGTGCATCTACTATTCTAGCTGTCAGTTGTATAAATAGTTTTATCAATTTACGTGCTAGTTCCGAATGAAACATTGAAAAAAACAACGGAATTGGAAATAAACGGGAATTTCCCCTGCTTTTTTCAACGCTAGTCCTGAGTCCCAGTAGTGGGAACATTATAGACTGGCTATTCTAAGATATACTTTGGTCTAGATAACTAAGTTGATGTAATCCATGAGATTCATTTATATTTGTCGAATGCATCAAGACAGATGGTTCAGAGTCGTTGAAAAGGCTAGGCTAAGAAGATCGACGATTTATGTGTTCTTTAAAAATTGTCCAGAAAAAACATACAAAAAGAAGAGCTAGCTTAGAGAAAGAGAGCGAATTTGTAACATGCATACTGATTTATTTAAAGGTTACCAACGACACACAATTATCTTTTACAATATCAGTACTTACAATAGTTGCGTTGGCAAACAGAGGTCATTGAACCACGAACATAAATTTTCAATTTTCATTATAAAACGCAAAGGCATGTATTTAACGCGGCGACAAATTAATCTGAATTTGGGATTAAAAAATAATTAAAGACGGTAGCAAAAATAGTTAGGTTGGCAGCTACGGACGGCGGATAAAAAGTAGAAAATGGGCATTCTTAAATTAAACAACGAGGTTGTCTATCAAGTTAACTAATTATCTTTAATAATAATAATTAGAAGTAGTCGACGGAGCCCTATTTCCGCCTGCAGGGTTTAAAGGAACCTAACACGAAGGAGGTTAATATTAGTCGCCATGTCATTATTTTTAGTATCAAATAGTTAGTCGCCCTTTTAAGTTGTTAGTCGCCTGGAAAATAATATTCCAAACGGAAATAAAGCCCGTTAACCCCTGAATCGACATCTAACGTCATCCTCAACATTTTTACTAGTAATAAACAAAAAATAGTTTATTGTTTGGGTTCATATAAGGGAAAAGCAAAGACCGCTTTTGCCTTGCTGAAGCGTAACCACTACTTAAGTAGTTTGTCTAAGTAATAAAGAAAAATCTTTCCAGCCACCCTCGACAATTCTTTAGCCACCATTTTCGAGTTGACTTTATATTTTTTCTCGGCGAACGGCCATTTTTAAACGGAGACCTTTTTGATTGCTGAGATCACGACAAATATTTGAAGTTTAACTTACAGTTGATTTGAAAAAGGCTACTCTAAGCTGGGTAGCTTGTTAAATACCAGTTTTGCTAGCCCTAAAAATTACACGAAATGAAAAAATATAAAATCCTGAACAGTGCACAGTACTTTCAACAAAATTTGGTTGTGTTAAAAGTTGTCTAAACTTTTTAATAGAGTTTTTAGAGTTTTACAGTATATATGGCTTAGCTACATGAAATCTCTTTTTCCAGAGGGTTTCTTAATTTCCTGATTTATAATTTACACGTAATGGTTTCGGTTTGAAGGTTCCTGTTAATTTTATACGCACGAGACATTTCATCTTGCACCGCATGCCCTGTCATCTGCACACGTGAGGACCGTAATAGCTGCGTCAGCGGACGATATCCGCGTAGCTGAATATTGGTCCAAAAAAGACATATAATAGTATTTTTTCCTGTTATTTTTGCCATCGACACGCTAAGAAGAAGAGGAGGATGGCAACGCATAATTTCGGATGGTTTGGTCGCTTATCAGTAAGCCTGAAGAGCTGTGGAGTCTCATAGCCAACATCATGGCGATCATGGTACGATTCCGTCGAGCAGTATTTTGGATGTACCGGTCCTGTCTGCGAGTGGTGATGCGAGATCGCCCTCCATGTCGCTCGGCCACGCTGCCGGTGCTACGATCGCGTGTCCAGAGGCTGTTTATGATGCTCTGTGTAGTGCAAAGAGCGACAGCCACAGTACTTTGCCTGCAACCAGCTTGCAACATTCCGACGGCTCTCATCATCTCTTCCCGTGACAAACGATGTCGTCACTCCATGTCAATGCAATTTTTTTCAGTTCCGATGCAGAAATTGTAATGGTTTTGTAAAAACGCTATTACACACTTTTATAGGAATCCTGATTGACAGTTGATTTTCTATTTTTAATAAAAAAATATAGAAAATTCTTTATTCAAATAGTGAAATTAACTAAAAAGAATCAATAACGATCGAAAAAAGCCAAAATAATAATCCACAATCACGGCGATACTCTAAAACGTACTTGACCCCTAGACACTTTTGATGTGTGTACTTATAGTGCTAAAACACCTCTAGGCTCAGCGTTTTGGTATAGACATTGATAAATGGCTCGTTCATCAGGGACTCCTTACTTTTTATACAACGAAATACGTTCATAAATATTTTTGTAAACATTTGAAGTTGATTGAATGGATAGTGGTAATATGTTTATAATAATAATAATAATAATATTCGACAACTTTCACACAACGCCATCTAGTCCCAAACTAAGCAGAGCTTGTGCTATGAGTACTAGACAACTGATAAACATACATATATATTTCTAAATACATACATATTATAGATAAATTACACCCAGACAAAGAACAAATGATCGTGCTCATCACACAAACATTTGTCCTAGGTGGGAATCGAACCCACGACCTTGACCATAGCAGTCAGGGCCACTGACCACTAGACCAACAGGCCTGTCTGTTTATGTGTGTTTATGAAAATAGTTTCTCTACTATTTCGAGCAATACTTCACTTAACAAAATGATTAATGAAAAACGAATAAGGCTTGGCCAATACTGCTACTTGAGAAAGTGGTGGCCAAGCGGTAACGGCCCCGACTCACGAGTTGTGTGTCATTATTTCGAACCAAGGCAGGCGTTTTACTTTGTGTAAGTTATTTCATCACAACTGCTCTCAAAACGGTGAAGGAAAACATCGTGAGGAAACCAGCATGTCTTAGAATAAAAAAATCGAAGACGTGACACCTACCACCCGCACTGGGCCCGCGTGGTGGATTATGGCCCACTCCCTCTCACAGCGAGGAGGCCTATGAATAAGAATTAGAACCTGTTTAAAAGTCCTCATAGGCCCTTTTGCTCTGGCTAAATAATAACAGCCGCACAGGTCAATCGATCAGGTTAAGCTACGCTTGCCGCGGTTGGTCTGTGGATGGGTGACCATCTTGACATACCGAGACCCCTCCGTGCCTCGGAAAGCACGTTAAGCTGTTGGTCCCGGCTCTCATTCGTAGATCTTTGACAGTCGTTACGGGTATTCAGAAGCCCGAAAGTCTGACAACCAGTCTTACCTAGGGGTATCGTTTCACCCAGTAACTGGGTTGTGGAGGTCAGATAGGCAGTCGCTCCATGTAAAATACTGGTATTCAGCTGCATCCGGTTAGACTGGAAGCCGACCCCAACATAGCTGGGAAAAGGCTAGGCAGATGATGATGAGGCCCTTTTGCTCTAAAATCTCGTCGATTTAGTTATCAGAACTTATACGCAGGTGGTGAAATATTATTTTTAAATTCTATTTCCGCAGGTATTAAATTTTTTTTCGTACTGTCCCCATTTCTTTATAGGTACACGTCAGAAACAAAAACTTGCCACTAAAAGAGGTACCTACTCACTAATGAGACCTCTAAGTCCCGAGTGACGTCAAATCACGACCCTAATCAAATACTGATCAAAGAAACTTTCCCCGAATTATTTACTAATCACAGAAATCGGGACGTACTAATTCCTACCGTATGCTAAAGGATTCAACGTTGAATTTTAATTATTCTTCCCCAAAGCGACGACTTAATTTAAGTTAAACCGATAAAAAAACGCATTAATTGGTTTTTTCTACTTGAAGATATCAAGAGGAAAATTGCTAATTTTGGTATTTAAAAGATTATGACTGCCTTTACCATTTTCTACCTAGCGAAATATTTTCCTTAAGTACCTTTTTAGGGGAACTCATTGTAGGAACTGCTTTACTCAAATAAAGATGTTTGTTAATTAAAATGCTTTTCGTGGCTAAATAGTAACAGCCGAACCGGTTGATCGAAGATTACGCTACGCTTGCTACGATCGGTCCGTAGATGGGTGAGCGTCCATTACATATCGAGACGAGTCGACCGTGCATAGAAAAGCATGTTAAGCCGTTGGTCCCGGCTATCGTCAGAAGCCCAAAAGTCTGAGAACCAGTCTTACCAAGGGATATCTTGTTACCCAGTGACTGGGTTGCGGAGGTCAGATAGGCAGTCGTTCCATGTAAGATACTGACATTCAGCTGCATCCTAGCCTTTTCCCTACATCGCTTGGAAAAGGCTAGGCTGTTTGTTTTTATTAGCAGAACTGCTATGCTCAAATAAATATTTATTTTATGTTTATTATCTTTCTAACTAAATGAAGAAAGGATTCTGAAGGATAGAAAGTGTGTACCTTACACATTTTCTGTCCTTTTCAATCGTAGTAGGTCCCTATTTAGAAAAAAAAAAAACAGAAGACATATTATATTTTTATTTTCGCTACATTTACTACGCTAGCGTGTCGCTAGAACACACACACACACACAACTGTCGCTTGGTAAAAGATGGCTAGTAAATATGAAAACAGAAATATTTTAATATTTAAAAAACAAGAACCTCCCTTAGGTACTAATTTTAGGAAAGTACAGACGCCAGCACATCAAGCACCCGAAACTGTAAAATTTTCCTAATCAACTTTGAATCTAACGCTTTAGCGAAAAAGCTGAAATCTATTAAAGAAATTTGACAGATTGTAGTAGCTTGATGTGCCATCTATACATAGCAACAATAAAGCGACCAAGGGCGAATTTCACCAGACTGTTATACCTAGACTAAGTGTTATACTAAGAATAATTTTTGAATTTTTTACAGTTATTCCATGCTAGAACTGTCAGACGTCAATTTTATTCCACGGATAAGAGATATCTGACTTTGGTAAGCCCTAAGATTGACCAATATCATTCATCAACCAATGAATGTAGGAATGGAACATTGATTAATGCATGACTTGAGTGAAAGAGCTGAATGCTATGGTGTAAGTGAGACAGGTGACATATGTCAAAGACGTATGCTTGGAATGACGTGGGAGGTATTTAAAAAGATAGAATGAAAGATAGAATAGCTTTTGAATGACGGAGTGAAGACGTGATTTTTAACTAAGATGCATTTTTATGTGTTTTACTGGTTAATATATATATACAACATTATTTTTATTATATGGCAAACCCGAAACATGTGTCTAGTATTTTTATGTAAAGAATCTATGCACAAAATTTTAAAACTGTATCATGAAAAATCACGAAGTTATAAGCTTGTTATTTTACCTGATTGTCCGTACAAAAAGTTGGTTACCACTTAACACGCACCGCCGCCGCGCCGTCCGACCGGCTGTGAACTGTGTTATGCGCATATGATTGCAGATATGTACTTAGTGTCGCTCGGTGTCTAACTTGTCACCATTTTTAAATATTTTTGGGACAAAATATAACATGGTGTAAAAATTATTGGAATCGATTCAGTTTCTTATTCTGAACAAACTATATTCAGGTTTGCAGTATACTAAAAATAATGTTGTATAAACCAGTTTATGATAGTCATTTTACTTTTTCTTTGACCTCAGCCTTTTTCATGTAGAATATTGATACAACACGAACCGAAGGTAAATTACAATTCTCTTTGAGGGATGGTCAATCAATATAGTACCGTCTGTCAGCTGATTATGACCCTGACCAGACCTGTCAGCTGTCAGCCGCAGTAAAAAGGGTTCGTGTGTGGGAGTTCAAAATATCCTTATCAAAGTATGCAGCTATAGCTAGATACCTTTGTGACAGTTGGTATTTTTAGTCATTAAGTATTCAGTTTCTCTAGGATAGAAGTATAGTTTTCAGTTCAGCTAATGTTTAATAATAATTTTTACAGGGTGTTCTACTCATGAATATGAACAACTTTCACTATGGGACCAACTCTGAAATCAGCTGTTTAATACAAAAGTTCAATACCTACTTGATCAAAATGTATGAAACAGCTGATTTTTTTTCGTGATATCAGAGTTGGTTCCGTAGTGAAAGTTAGTCGTTACGGGTAGTTAGAAACCCAAAAGTCTGAGACAACCAGTCTAGTCTCCAAGGAGTATGGTGTTACCCAGTAACTGGGTTGTGGGGGTCAGATAGGCAATCGATCCATGTAAAATACTGGTATCCAGCTGCATCCGGTTAGAGTGAAAGCCAACACCAACAGTTGCGAAAAGGCTAGGCAGATTAATTGTATGTCACATGCTGATTTTTCCTTAGTGCTCGGATGACATAAATCAAAAGTTGGTTATTACATTATTGATTCTTTATGTTAAATACTTGCCAATCTCGCTACAAAGTTGTATAGCCCTACCACCCCACCCCACCACACCCCCACCCTAGCACCTACTACTGTTTGTCTCTGCATCACCCAAAGGTTGACTTGTAGAAAATGCCTATGGCATTGAGTCCGCCTCTGTACATTTATGTGCTTGAAGTATTAAATAAATAAATAATATATGAATAATGTTGTACAGCATCATCATCCTTTAGCCAAAATACGTCTATTGCTTCTCCCAAGCATCGCCACATAGACCCGCCCTGTGCTTCTCGTATCCAGTATCGGAAGGCGCAGCACTAGAAGACCTTCCACAAAGTAGACGCACGACATGAAGGCCAATTCTCGTAATTAAAACGTTCAAAATCTAATCGCAATTTCATTACAGCGACAATCAGTGACTAAAACTTGTCAAATATGTAGGGAAATTAGTGGTATTTTTGACAGACTGAGATCAGACTGTGATCGTTCTTAATAATACGAGAATTGTCGCGTCATACGCCAGACAGCAAAAATCTCCGATTTTGTTGAAATTTCGCCAAGGGTTGGCACCCAAATTGTTCTAATTTAATACCTCCATTGCAAATAATTGTACCGTAAAAAAGGTAGCACCCAGAAAAAAGTTATTTTTGTATGATTCTTTTATCCTAAAGAATTATATTCATTTCATACCTCACAAAAACGTAATTATGTTACAGAAACATGCAATACTTTATGAGAAAACAGCAAATCATACTCTCCATCACCAACACAGACCTAGCAATCTTTGTAATACCTAGATGTGACAATCAAATTCGATGTATGGACATATCTTGTTGTGGTGGTTGTAACTTGCATATTATTCTAAAAGAAATAAGTTTACAAAACTCTAATCAGGATAAGAGCAAACTGTATTGACCTATTAATAACAAGAATTTGCTCATCTAAATGTTGTGTCAAATTTGATTGTCACATCTAGGTATTACAAAGATTGATTTCCTGTTTTCTCTTAAAGTATTGCATGTTTCTGTAAAATTACGGACGTTTTTATGGAGTGTGAAATGAGTACAATTCTTTAGGATAAAAGAATCACACAAAAATACCTTTTTCTGGGTGCTTCATTTTTAGGGTATTTTTTTACGATTTTCAATTTAATATTGTGAGCGTTTGGTGCGCGCTATCGTTTTAATGTTTAGTATTCGTGGGGTTTTATCTAGGTACAATTCTTTGATGTATATTGAGCATCTCTAAAATCTACTAAAAAAAATGGGCCGTCAGTAGCGTACACGCCACAGCCGGCCATTTTGTTTTCATTTTGTAGCGAAACCCAAGAGGTGCAATTATTTTCAGTGGAGGCACTAAATAGAACAAATTGGGTATCTATCATCTCCTCGCAAAATTTCAACAAAATCGAAGATTTTTGCCATCTGTGGTGTGTGACGCGAATTGCGTCTCTGGTAAAGACCGCCAAAGTTGTACGCTACGGTAAAATAACATAAAACAATTTTAGAAGACTGTTACTTCCCATCTAGGCTAAATATGCTTAGTTATAAGCGTGGGATCAACTGTTAACATATGTATCTTTTACTACTCGTACCGAGATCGGGACCGGAATTTTTTATTCGTCCCTTAAGCGAGAAAATCATTGATAACTAGTCGCTTCCTCGCCGATAATGGGACAGGTGCCTATGGCTCGCACTGTCACAGAATGTACCTCACTCTCGCCTCGTCTTAAAAGAAGAGTATTAATACAGTCTTCTCCAAGCAATGGAGTTATCAAGTATCTAAAACTTCCCTTCACAAAAGTATAACACATTCTTCCCTACATTTCAGTTTTCCCAGAACTCTCTTCATATTACGATACGGACGGTGTTCGGGCAGAAATTGAACATAAAAAACTATTTATTGTCCCATAAATCCGACAAAGTTTGAGTAGCACGGACGCGGGGGGGCGTGTGAATGGAGTCTGCGAGTTTCTACGCCGACCGTAAATTGTTTTAATTTCCTTCACATGGAAGGAGTTTTGTGTACAAGTTTGTGGTTACGGTCTTAGAAATAATGTAAAAATGACATTTAATATAACATCATATCAGTATTTCAGTTACCTTGGGTAACCTGGAGGTTTTTAAACAGACTCCGGACCCAAGTTGGCCGAAGCAAGGAAAACCTGTTCAGGTGGAGATTCATAGACGACTCCGCATTGGAGTTTAAATGTAGTGCTGTTCCACAAACGATGGGACACTTAATATCGTGTCCTGTGTGTCCTATCAGCTGCATGTTATAAGATATATAACTTATGATGCTGGTGATGAAGCCAAACAAGTAGCCGAATTCTGGGCCGATTCCATTTAGATTGCCATCAACACCCTCAGAAGAAGAAGGCCAGTATTCCGCGAAGGGATACCTAAACGTGTACTAATAGCCGTACAACTAAATTTAAACTGTTATTACAAAAATAAACCTCAGTAGTATTCAATAAAAAATAAAAAATAATTCTTTTGTTACTATCTACTTATTTGATGACACACTTGGGAAAAACAGGAATGCCGGGATACGGAGCCAGGAAATAAAACAGCTAATCACGATTACACGTATATTCCGACTGACAGATGATTCAGCAAATTTCTCCACTACATTTTGTAGTCCTACCCACTCATTCTTAATAGTAACTTTTTATTAATATTATGAAGGTAATTCCTTCATATACATACATCACAGTTTTTATATAATGTTGTAATACGGTAATTGATATTGTCGTGCTTTCTTATAATTTAGATACATAAGAGACCTATACGACAAAGACTTTGGGTTAATACTGAGTATGAGTGTGTGTGTGTAGGAAGCCCGACTCGTTTTTAATTTGTGTCAGAATTACTGAATTTTGACATGGTAGCTTGTGAAGATGGTCACCCATCCACGGAACAACCGCCGCAAGCTTAACCTGATCGATCGAACCGTGTGGCTGTTATTACTAGCAACATCCCAGTCAAAAAAAATAGCATGCTAACTTAACTAAACTATTAACAGACTAAAATATGGCGTCAAAATATTCCTACGCATCGCCATTGAATGTACCCAAGAGTATTTATATACATAATAACGACTGAAACTTCTGCACTTCTTTATTTAAAACTTAAACTTTGTAAAACAAAAGTTTGTAGGTACCAGACAACGCGGCGTGAGCGAACGTAACGTGTATTGTTTTGTTTGATATCATAACTCGCGTTTCTATGTACTATTCCTATATAAAACATTGTGCTACTTGTGTGCTGATTACATTTGTGATACTTTTTGAAGTGAAAACTTCTTTAGCGGCGTTGTACACTTTTTTTGTAACGGGTAAAAAATGTAAAACTCGCGTCAGGACACGTGACCCTGATCGAAAATTCGTAAGACGGATGGTGAGTAGACAGCCGGTGGCGCGGCGTAGGCGAGGAAGTATCCCCCTCACTTTCTACGGCGCGGCGAAAATGTATGCCTGCGCCTGTTGTTTAGTTTAGGTGGGGCAGGGTGCTTGCGCGAATGTTCGTGTGTGTTTATGTGACAGAAACAAACTCAACTTAAATGAATGAATTAATTAGAATTGTAGTTAGAATGTATTGATAGACTTGAAGGTACATTTCTCGACAATAAATCTGCAATTTGGGAACTACAGATAACTGGTGGAACATATGGCACACCTCCGGTGGACGTGAAAAAATTAAAAAATTAATAAAATAATGGCAGAACCATTATTTTATTAATTTTTTCACGTCCTGTAATAATGATGGTGAAAAAGTCGTCGAAATTATGGATGGAAGTTGATTTTTCTGAGAGATAAACTTTTTAATGTAATATAAATTGTCATGTTTGTGCAAGATAGCGCAATAAATAAATATTGTATTCTACGACATAAATGATAGTACTTTTATACTGATAATTAAAGCAATTCGTGCAAAATGATTCCCTAACCATTCCAAAATATAAAAAATGCACAACGTTAATATTTAAGTTTTCACTTCTGCCGGCACTCCCGGAGTGCAACCCGTCGTTTTTTTTTTTTGAGTTATTTGGTTGTGAAGTTGTAAAACTCTTCGTTGAATTTACTTTTAGAATAGAAAATGCCATTCTTCATATGCGAGGGAAGTTGAGAAAGCAGTACGATTGTTTGAACCTTCGTTTCTGAAAGCCCAATCAATCTATAAAGGTATGTGGAATTGGGTGTAAAGTTCACTCATCTTACATAGGAAAGGGCGAATCTTCCGACCAGACAGGTGTCCTGTCTGGTGGGCGACTGCCTGACGATTGATGTCGGGACGTTGTATATAATTATGCTAGATGCGCGGCAAACTTTGCTTGCGCGATCCAGGATTTTCCGTGACGTCAGTATAATGCGTAGTTCGCATGTGGCGGTGTAGATGCCGCCACTAATCTATGGGTCACAAAGTCTTGCGCTAGTTGCTCTGTTCGGTTAAGTAAAATAATCAAATCAGTTATCGAAGAGTCAAAGGACTTTTATTATTTTTACAAAGCACGAGCTTGGTGGATAAATAAATTCTCATGTTCTAAATTAAAAGCTACCATTATTTGAAACAGTGCCTTAGTTAAACGCATTCTAGGGAACTATATTAGCCTTTAGTTTCGCAAAAATTCGGAAAACTGTGTTTAAAAGTATAAAATTAGTAACATCGATACATTTTAAAGGATTGCTATAAAGTTACGCAATAAAAAAATCTTCACAATTATGAGGCGTGATTTGGTAGAGGGTGGTTTTATAGTCACGCCGCTAGACGCGCCGCTGAGCAGCGCGCTGTTAACAGCACGCGCTTGAACAGCGGTGCACCGTAAAACGAGATTAGTTCATTAGTACCGCGCGTTTCGCTGCTGCTTTTTCTTTCGATGTAATTCATTTCGTAATCAAATAGGTACCTACAATACGGCGGGCGGCAGCGCGTCTCATCGGCGTCACACTAAAACGCATACTGGCCGTAGAAGCGAATGAGCGGCGCGCGCTTTGGCAGCGCCGGCGAACAGCGCGCGTTTATTGAACGGCGCTGCTCAAGCGCGTGACTTTGAAACGCAACTACTACCCCCATACATCTACGAACGCGCGCGCTCCAACGGCGCTGCCGAAACGCGTGACAATAAAACCAGCCTAAGTGCGTTACAAAAGACAGAAAGAAGAAGATAGAAAAATAGGTTTATTTGTCACAGAAACACGTGCATACAAAAAGATAATTCATTCTAATAATAAGGAAAAATAAAAACAAAATATATTATTTTTTATTATTTGTAAAAATAATAAAAAATCACGACCACAAAACAGAAATAGTCGACGGCTGCACGTCATGCTCATGACTGTGATAAGGAGGCTTCCACTAAGCATGATACTGTGGTATAGGGGACACAGCACAACGCTGATTTTCAGTAGTTACCCGAAAAGGACGCAGCGCGCAGTTACGCAGCGTTAACCCTACAAACATCTGACATGTCTCTAATGGTCAACGTCCACGCGAATGGTTAATAACAACTTTATGACCTCAACTTTATTCGGAAGGGCTAATGTAGACCAGGGTTTAGTGTCGCAGACCTAATTGAAGAAATAAAACGTGGAATGTATAGCGTTTAGGCTTTGTGTTGGTTGTAGTGACGTACATATGAGAATGTTGCCATTGTTGAAGGAAATATGTTATTTACGCCGAATGCTTTGACTATTCATTTTTTCCCGTTTCGGTGATGAATAACCGTCCTCACAAGCTTTTGCGTTTATAATATTATAGTAGGAGTTGGTGGTAGGATATTTATTCCAGCCAGTCGATTCTGGAAAAATCTCACCGTGATAACTAAGGTGAAGTGAGCTTAGAGTGAGTTGTGAGTCATGCTGATGCTAGGGATTGACACTATTAACGACTCACTCCACGCTCACTTCACCCAAGTGTTCACGGTGAGATGGTTACAGAATCGCACGGCAGGTTTCCTCAAAATGTTTTCCTTCACCGTACGACAGCTACAAATAAAACTTGGAATGTATGGTATTTAGGCTTTGTGTTGATAGTAGCACAGTGAGGGACAAATAGAAATGTTGGCATTGTTGAAGGAAATATGTTATTTAGGCCCAATGTACCTTTCTTATTTTATCATAATAATATCAGCATATGATTGTCCTACTGCTGGACCAAGGCTTCTGGAGACACCCTGGGCATCGGGAGTCAAGAGCCGACTCTCGGCCACCGTAGGCGCGGGCTTGCGGACGGCGAACAATGGGCAGTTCGCCGTCCGACAAGGACCAGGCCCGGGTCGACGGCGCGTTGTGTTCCACGCGCGCCTCAAAGAGATGTCAGCAGTAACTGACGGGGTCCGCTAGGGCCGATGCCTGCCCGGGTCGCGGATTGTTCGAAGGAGTAACAAAGTGTCAACTGACGGAACACGGGTGGGTTTTAGTCAGTAAAAGTCTGACACACCCTCCCGCTCCGCCCAGAGCGGGAGAAGTTATCATTATCACCAAGACTGTTTAAGGCAATTTGGCGATCTGTGACTTACCTATACAAACTATATTTAAGTCCAGCACCCTAATAGCGCAACACACTACTACTCACAATCTATTTCATTTTGAAGGATATTGCTAATCCATTGTTTCATATGTTTGAAAAATTTGTCTGCTCACCAACGTAAATAACATCTCACCGTGAAAACTTAGGTGAAGTGAGCGTTGAGTGAGCTGTCAGTGTCATCCCACCGGATACTAGGGATTGACCAAGCATACATTTACAATCATAATCCATATTTTAATAACATGTTTTATGGTAATTCTATTGATCATTTTATATAATTTCAAAGCTAGTATTTTAGTTGCCAAAACATTACTATTTTGGGGGTTCAAAAATAAAATAGCAAAACAGAAACTTAGTCAGAATTTCAAAGTTTTTTTTTTTTTTTTTTCCTAGGCTACTCCTTATATAGCGATGTTTTGGCAACTAAAACCTAGCTTTGAAATTATATAACATTATCAATATTATTAGCATAAAAAATACTACGAAAATCTCGATTATGATTGTAAATGTTAGCTTGGTCAATCCCTAGCATCAGTGGGATGACACTGACAGCTCACTCCACACAAGTTTTCACGGTGAGATTTTTACAGAATCGACATGCTGCGATATTTATGTCTGGTAGGACATGATATTTTCCCTTATTGTGAAGAATCACTAAATTGCTTGCTACAACTTTGTATGAATTCTCTGTGACTGTAGTAAATTGATGTTCTGCGCTTATTTCTACTATTTAACCCTTCAAAGTTTTAATACGGTGATATGTGCGAACATGTCGGAAACGGGCCGAAAATTATTTTACCTTTGAACGTGTTTAGAAATATGTATTAACTTTACTTCGTGTGTAATTAAGATGGTTTTGCTGAGAGAATTTACGTGACTTTCATATGGAAATTCGATAAGTAATCAATCAACGACGCTTTGGAGGATAATGCAACCAGGCTTACAAAGGGGTATCGCGTTACCCAGTAAGTACGTCACTGGGTTGTGGAGGTCAGATAGGCAGCCATTCCATGTAAAAAAAAAAAAGAAAGAAAGAATAAACGTGTATTCTGCACAAACAAAACGCACGTTACAAATAAAAAACAAAATAATAATAAAAAATAAAAAAAAAACACATAAAATATAGAATGTAGTCAAAAGCCTCGTTCTCAAGCGCTTGATGTCAGGGCCAGGGACCAAAGACAACAAATACATTAATCAAGATGCGCCCGCGACAGCGGCAGATGACAACTAAACAACAACAATCAAAACAAACTGGAAAAAAAACTACTTTTGTAACAAACAATAATAAAACACTGTTAGGCAGTAGCTGGACTGGAAGCCGACTCCAACACGGATGGGATGCAACGGGATGGGAAACGGCTAGGTAGATGTGATGTTTTCACTTCAGTTTGTTGGCCTAGAGAATCAGATGATGTCACTTCAATTGGCTGGTCTAGAGATTTTTCAATTTGGTTCCTCAATTTTAGTATTGAAATACTAAAGTATTATGTATATTGTGTGTATGTGTATAGACTAGAAGCGATCAATAATTGATGGACTGACAGATAATTATGGCCTTTTGGATATTGGATAATTTGGCTGGATTATCAATACAGATGAGTCGCAAGGTTTATTTATTTATTTATTTGTTAAACACTTCATATTACTTACAACACATAAAACAAAAACGGATAAACTGAACTTTAGACAGAAATCTCTACAGTCCTAACAACAAAAAACCGTAACTAGAAAATAATGGTGATGCTTATATAATTTTTTTTTTTTTTTAAATCACATCGTACTTCCTCGAGTGAGAACCACTCAAGGTAAAAGATCACTCGTTTATGAGGGAGTGCAACTTTACAATAAATTACCGGATGAGATAAAGGATGCGAATCCGATCAATATTTTTAAAAACAAACTAAAAAAATATGTTCTTCAAAATATCAATATTAATTAGCCATAACATATTAATGCTCACCAAAAATAAATATAATATATATAAAAACTACAAAAAAAAAAAAATAGCAACAGTAAACAAAAGTTGTAATACTGACTGATGTATCTGCATTGTGACAGCGGACCGCACTCTTTGTCTCACGGCAGGGTAGTTACGCGTAGTGACACAGTATTAGATTTTTAGGAGTACCCACGGACCTTAATAATGTGTAATACTAATGGATAATGCATAAATAACCTAATTCGTCAGGTTAATTGTAAGTCCGAGTGTCGAAGGACAATGATTAGTGTTTATACTTTGTTTAAATGTGTTCTCATGTAAGTGAAATGTAAATTTCTTTATGAGAATTAAATGTCTTTAACCAGAAATCGTTTATTTTGGAAAAAAAAAAATAAATACAATCATAAAAATTGTTAAACGATGATAACTGCAAAAGTTAGTAACTGTGGCGCAGCTATCAACGCCCGGCTCCTAGTGAGAGGGTAGTTCGTTCCAGAGAAAAACATATTTTAAACTAAAATATGTAAGTAGTTAAAAAGAAAAAGGAAAAAAAAAGAAAAAAAAAACACGACAAGAAAGAAAGAAAGAAAAAAAGAAAGAAAGGAAGAAAGAAAGTTAGATAGGTAATGTTCGAACAAAATCAATCTCCCTAGTCTTTTCCCAACTATGCTGGGGTCGGCTTCCAGTCTTACCAGGTGCAGCTGAATACCAGTATTTTGCATGGAGTGACTGCCTATCTAACCTTACCCGTTGGTAAGACTGTTTGTCAGACTTTTAGGCTTCTGACTACCCGTAATGACTGTCAAAGATTTACGAATTTGCACTTGACGATTGTGATACGGACCAACGCACAACGGCTTATTTATCCACGAGCCCCACACTAAATATTCTAACCATCCTAAGAGGCAGGCAGGCCTGTTGGTCTTTTCGTCAGTGGCCCTGACTACTATACGCAAAGTCGTGGGTTCGATTCCCACCCAGGACAAATGTTTGTGTGATGAGCACGATCATTTGTTCTTTGTCTGGGTGTAATTTATCTATAATATGTATTTATGTATTCAGAAATATATATGTACAGTTGCTCTCATGGATATTCGTTCATGAGAGGAACTTTTAAAGAAAATTAAATTAAAAAAAAAGAAGCTTTCATTGTTTAAAGATTTATAGATTTTCATGAAGTACATTCATCAACGGTTTACTATGATAAATAATTAATATATAATGTTACTCTATTCGAACATAACAAATAAAAATAAAAATTATGTGAAATTTCTACGTCACATAGTTATTCGTTCAAGCAAATTCTTGTCTACGTTTTATTTTAGTTTTGTTTCGCTATCAATCGTGGTTACGGTGCATTAGTAGTTCGGAAGCCGATCAGTGTATACGTCTGTTTATTGTTGCAAAATAATACGAAATGGGTCGTAAATAAAAAATACTTCGACTGAATTAAGAAAACTTATTATTAAATTATACAAAGGAGGAAATACATATAGAAAAACAGATACAATAGTAGGAAACAGCTATTCCACTGTTCAATATACCACAAAAAGTTATAACAAGGAGAATCGAATACATGACAAGCCAAAATCAGGTCCACAGTTTATAGTTAATCAACGCGAAGAAAGGTGAATATTACGTTATATCAAGAAAAATCGTCACCGGGGTGCACCAAAATTATCAATTTAAGTTGAGAAACATCTTGGAAAAAAAGTAAGTCCAGAAAAAATAAGTCGGGTGCTTAGAAGGCATGAGTATAGTGGCCGAGTAGCCAGAAAAAAGCCATATGTGAATGAACGAAATCGTAAACTTAGAATCAAATTCGCTCGCACTTTTCTTATGAAACCAGATTCGTTTTGGAATGATGTTATATTTTGTGATGAATGTAAAATAAACCTATTCGGATCAGAAAATAAAAGAATTGTGTGGAGAAAAAAAATCAAGCAGCTTTTTACAAAAATACGATTCCAACAGTAAAGTATGGTGGAGGATCTGTGATGATCTGGGCATGTATGTCTGCAAAAGTGGTAGTTAATTTGACATTTATATATTCTACTATGGATCAGTATGTGTACATTGATATATTAAAGAAGAATTTATATCAAAGTCGACGCAAAATGACAATATTTAAAGCTTATAAATTTTATCACGACAACGATCCTAAACATAAAGCTCGTGATGTTCGTTTATGGTTACAAAAAAATTGTCCAATAGTTACAGAAACTCTACCACAATCACCTCATTTAAACGTAACAGATTTGTGACATAAATTAAAAGTCATCGTACGAAAACATGAAATTTCAAATATAATAGAATTTAAATCGAGGATAAAAAAAGAATGGTAAAATATAAAATCAAGCTATTGCAATAGACTTGTTTCATCGATGCTAAACAGGCTACGAGAGGTAATAAGAAATATTGGATACCCCACAAAATATGAATTTGATTAATATTAATTTTTATATTACAGTTTAACTGAATTGAACGAATAACCGTGTGATGTAAAAAATTGACATAATTATTATTTTAATTTTAATTGTCTACATAGAGTAATTGTTTTACGTTAGTTTTTCATTACTGTAAATCCTTAAGGAAAGTACTTTAAAAAGATGTATGATAATAAATTAATAAAATATTTTTTTTGTTTTAAATTTTGTTTTGTTTAATAGTTTCTCTAATGAACGAATATCCATGAGAGCAACTGTATGTTTATCAGTTGTCTAGTACTCATAGCACAAGCTCTGCTTAGTTTGAGACTAGATGGAGTTGTGTGAAAGTTGTGGATTATTAATATTATTATTATAACTAATATTATAAATGCGAAAGTAAGTTTTTTTTATTTGTTACGCTTTTACGCTAAGACAACTGAACGGATTCGGATGAAATTTGGCACACAGATAGACCATGACCTGTGTAAGGACATACTTGTAGACTACTTTTATCCTGGATCGCAGACCAAGTCGCGGGCAACAGCCAGTCACTAATAAAGGCACCCACAAAGTTTATCCACTAGGCTTTTTAGTTACATTCACTAGTAATACAACGAAGTTGAGTCTCGGACGTCCATTCGGACTCGTATACATTCACAAAACGAGTATTACGGATACGTACTAGGGATGTAGGCGAGTGAAAACAATTCAACTGGTGCTATTGAATGAATAAATACAATAGGCTGTGGTAGGGACTATCTTTTTGTTGAACCATGGTTTTATAACACACAACTTTGCATTTTATGACATTCATATAAAAAGTTGGTATCCTATTATTTGCGGTATATCTACTGCTAAGTGTGGAAGAAAAAGACATGTTACGGTGACCCCAAACAAATTGCGCTATCAGCAGGAGAATGATGCTAGTTGCCTGGGTGATCTAGTGGTCAAAAGTGCTTAAGTGTTATTGGGTATTTCCGTTAAGAAATTTTCAATGGCAAACCGGAGGAGAAATCGTGGTCAGATAGTGACAAAAGCTAGCACGCTATTCTTTGACATAATTAACCATAATTATCTGGCAAAATGTGGGTGTACTAAACACTTCTGCCTGCTCTTTGAGGATTCTATGAATAACGCAAGATATTCCGATTTATTCACAAAGACACAACAATTAAAATTTACAAGCTAACACTAAAATATGTTATAAACCAGTATATAATAAAATTTAAAGAAAAAACGCCGTAGCTCATTGGGCATCAAAAAATTCGTCCGCATCGCTGTCACTGGGATAAATGCCCAAAAGGCTGGCAGCATTACCTCGTTGCTCGTTCAATGCTGATTCTTTGGGCTAAAAATAGGCCAGCCCTCTGGTCACGTGAAGAGTGAACCAACCGCTTGGCGATGTCCCGAAGTATTCTGAGTACTCGGACCCCAAGGCCCTAGTGTACGTCCTTTTTATTCATAGTTTGAATAAAAAACACTCATCGACAAAAATCATTCTTACACATCCCATCACTAAAACACAGCGTGTATGCACAGGTTTGAGTACACAAGCCGGTATTGTGATCTCAAAGGACGCACACAATAACAGACAACGTGCAGCGCCATCCATCAAATGGGATTAGCTTAGTTAGTACAGACATTGTTTAGTTGACACTAGTGGTGTGTTTTTTGTATACACGCTTTTATGTTGTATCCAAAGGCGTGTTTGAATATAAATAAATAGTCTCGCCTCGCTCGCTGATCCGCCGATCTGCACCTAATAATCTCACCGTGAAAACTTAAGTGAAGTGATCTTGAAGTGAGTTGTCATGCTACCTGATGCTAGGGATTGACACTATTGACAGCTCACTTCAAGCTTAATTAATCTATGTTTTCAATGTGAGATTTGATTGAGAATTGATCGGCTGTATATGTTCACCCCCCTATTACATTTTGAGATGCATGAACCTCATTTGACTGGCTAATTCTTCCCTTGCGGTGGTAAGGCTGCCGCCCGCCTAGTTTGCGACCACTCTCCTACCGGAGCCCGGCGTCAAGCAGGCTGTTGTGTGCCTGTTGTGTTTCGTACGTGGTGCGTGGGAGTACCAGTACCTTAGGCATCTTCTGGGCACGCTCGTTCCATCATAGAGCTCATCCATCGCTTTCCAGCAGACGTGATCGAGGTCAAGAGTGGACCCATTTTTAATAACAATAATAATAAATAATTTATTCTGAACTAAACATTTTATAAAATTTCATAAGCCCCATACTATAAACCCTCTGATAAAAAATAAATAAATAATAAAGTTTGGTACTTTATTATTTATTTATTTTTTATTATTTATTCTTTATTTATTTATTTATTCGGTTGTTTAATTTTCGATGTACAAAACCCGCTATATAAATCCATTGGATTCATTTCAAAATATATAGGTCTTAGGATTGTTTAATTTACATATTTTATTGATATTTGAGTAGATGCAAAGTTTTTCTATAATACCTATAATATAAAATTATTATTTTCGATTTATTAATTTGAAGCGAATAAATTCGATCCCATCACTACGTAACTACGAGTACATACACAAAACAATTTATTGTATTTTTTTTTTTTTGTAAAAACCGATACACGGACGGTATTATAATGCCTGTAAAAAGTCATAAATGAGGTAATTCAATAAAATAAGGCAGTATATTTATTTTACTACGCAATTTAAAGTTAACTTTTACGTAATCCGTGATAGTTACGTTCTAAGGCAGCTGTCAAAAAAGTAATAACCTAGTAGACAAAGTGTAGGTAACAAACACAGAATAAATAAATTAATTAGGGTCATTCCGCGATAGCTTTCGACAACCTCCAATAAAGATTCGAAGAAATATTTCCTTATTTTTTCCTTTAGAATGAGATACATCATCATGATCAGCTAAAATTGTTCCCACTGCTGAGACATAGCAGGCCTCCTCTCAGTGAGATGGAGTGGTTCGTATTCTACCACGCAGGCTCAGGGCGGGTTGGTAGATGTCACATGTCTTTGAATGTTTGGTTCTAGAACAGGCCGGTTTCCTTACGATGTTTTCCTTCACCGTTTTGACAGCAGTGGTGATGAAATAATTTACACAAAGTAAAACGCCTGTCTGGGTTCGAACCTACGACCGTTCCACTGGGCCGCTATTGCTCCCAGAATGTTATACGAAATGGTATTATACAGGGTGAAATTGAAAACATGCGACAAATCGAAATGGAAGATTGTATTCATCATTATGAACAACTTTTACCATGGGACCAAACATGAAATTGCGAAAAAAAAAATCAGCTGTTCCCTACATTTTGACGAGTTATGCGAACATAAATTTAGGGAACAGCTGATTTTTTTTTCGCGATTTCAGGTTTTATCTCATAGTAAAAGTTGTTCACAATGATGAGTACAATCTCCCATTTCGATTTGTCGCATGTTTTCAATTTCACCCTGTATATAGCGCCTTGTATGATAAAAATAAACTAACAAAGGACGTGGAATTTAGGGAATTTCTTCGGAATTTATCAAAGAATTCTCGATCATATTAGTTGAGAATGGGGACGCTTTCCTTTAATCTCTGGATTTCCTTTATTGTCCCTATTTTTGCGGAAATTCGTTTTTACAATTTCTCGATTACCTACCCATATAAACTTACCTAATACAAAAGGCAAACAAATAACAAATAAGAACACATTACGAAACCGCTCAATATAGACACGAGTACATCCAATATCCACGATAAGTAGTTGTATGTTGAATTCAGAGCTCTGAGCAAGTTAACTCTTGCCGGTTGTAGATTATTTTATAGAAATAACTAGCTGCGCCCCCCGGTTTTCCTCGCATATGTCTCGATCCTGTAGGAATATCGGGATAAAAAGTATTCTATGTATTAATCCTGGTAAACTATCTGTGTGCCAAATTTCATCAAAATTGGTCCAGCCGTTTGAGCGTGAAGAAGTAACAAACATACAAACACACACACACACAAATTTTCGCCTTTATAACATTAGTGTGAAGTGTGATTATCATATTACCGTCAAACATAATTACTGAGAAATACGTCTTTCATGGATAATCCCGGTAGTGTAAAGCAGTACTTACGTTTAGTCTCTTAAAAAATCGAAAGCACTTACCAGTGAGAAAAGACAGTCTCCTCATAGCAGGGAAGGGATGGTTTCCGGAGGTGTCCAGCAAGTCAAGCTGGTACACTTCCCCTCGTATGCGGTACAGCTTACGGTGGAAGTCCTCAATGGTCGGCGTGTAACTGTCTTCGAACTTTGTGCCCAGGAATCTGGAGACCAGTGACGTCTTGCCTACGCGAGCAGACCTGTGGAAGAATGGAGATGATGCTTTAGTAATTTAAGGATCAAGGAAGGTCTTGATTGAGGAGGACTTTTAATAACTGGCGGTCTACTTTGGCTGGTTAAATTCTGCATGAAACGGACTGTTTTTGTTACCAAAATACAGTATTTAAGATTGGTAAATCCCACAGACGAGATGAGTATGGCAAGATACTAAAAACAACTGAAAAAAAAACCTTATGTTTTGTAGGAGTTCTCAGACAGCTAGTTAGTTACTATTGTTTCTTAAAGTATGAATTGAGAAAAACTTTTAACCTTGTAGAACAATTATTTCACTGTTTGATAGGGTTAAAATTAATTTTAAAGTTAATTTCAATCAGATGCATTGATTATCAAAAAAACTGAAGAACTGGAGGATCGTCATTTTCAACAAGATCATAGATCATAACATTCGTTACTCAAATACAGTTGGTGTTTGCGTTGGAGATATATTAGGCCCAGAAAAAAAAAAGAATCAATCCAGAAAAAAAAAAAATCTTTATTATCTACCCGCGTCTTCGCTTGCGTGGATGTCAGAAATTATCCCACGGGAACGTACTACTTGGATAAAAATATCCTATGTCCTATGCGTGCTATGGCTTTAAACTATCTGTGTGCTAAATTTCATCCAAATCCGTTCAGCCGTTTTTGCGTGAATTAGTAATAAACATCTGAACATACAAGCTTTCAGATTTATAATATTAGTTGGAAGTAGGATAGGATAGTAGGATTCCTTTGATGGAGCCAATCAAAAAACCACTAACGAATCTCACACGTGCTTTGTAATCACAACAAGGTCCCAAATTCCCGATATACTCAAACGAACAAAGACATTAATTACATTTGCTGACAGCCGGAACTACGGCTTAACGTGCTCTCAGCGCCACGGAAGCTAACGGAATCCCTAATCCGGGTTCTTGGTAATGCCTTAAAAAACAAAATGGCGGAAAATTGCTCCCCAGAGAAAAAAAGGATAGCATTATCAGCCTATGATTTATTCCCACTCCTGGGACATAGGCCTCCTGTCTATGGCTCACTCACAGATAGGCTGATTATGCTATCTTTTTTTTTTTCTCTGGAGAGCAATCAATTACGTAATCTACCACGCGGCCCAGGTGCGGGTTGGTAGATGTCACATGTCTTCATAGTTTTGGTTCTAGGACATGCCGGTTTTTTCACAATGTTTTCCTTCACCGATTTGAGAGCACTGGTGATGAAATCATTTACACAAAGTAAAACGCTTATCATGGTTCAAACCAATAACTCGTAAGTCGCGGTCGTTACCACTGCTCAGAAAGATAGAAACACTCTTAATTATTCAGTGCACCTATACCATATAATTGACACTTAAAAACTATGAGAGTAGGTACAGCATTCCAAGTATCTTTTGGCGCGTGGTGAAAATCGGAACTAACACCGACATCTTTTTTTTTTCTTTTTTTTTTTCAATACATGTCCTGTGACAGTTACACAAATGCTCACCAACAACTCCCTCCTGTCAATGTCATTCGGCGCCAAAAGATCTTTATGAATATTACGATAAGAATTTACTGATGACTTGGCTTTGGCCTTACTTTTACTAAAAATAGAAGAATACGAAAATATGACGAGGCTGAATGGTCTATAGATCGATGCCTGCCTTTTCTAAAGGCGAACGAAATTAAAAAAAAAAAAAACAAAAGATCTTTATGGAACTCTAAAATTGAAATGCTATTTTTCGGCACTTCGGACAAAGTTTTTAAGCATACCTATTAACTTTCGAGACAGACAGTGCCAAAAAAGTAGGCATTTTGGTTATAACCAGACTGAAATCGGACTCGCCTGAACCCTTAATTATTACCTAACCCTTCACGCAGTCATGTTAAAACCGGAACTGTCACACGGACATACCCGAAATAAAACCATATTATACTTTCAAAAAACCGTTTTAAAACTTTCAGAATAGACATCTCCAGTGTTACGGTTATAGATACTAAGCGATATTTGTGAAGGCTTCGGATATCGATTTCTGGATTGATGCTTATGATTGACCTTTGATATTTTCAGGGGAACGGGGTCGAGAATGATTCTCTGTTTCTAGGGCTATTGATATAATATTTCAGTTATCAGTTTCAAAAGGTAACATTCAAAATTATTAATTTTTTGTCTCCTTTCGCTGTCTACATCTCTCTATCTAATGTCCTATCGCAGGTTTGCTGGAAGAGATTTCTTATGAAATAAGCATCACCTTTTTACCTATTTTTCTGTTCTGGTTTTTCTTGTCTGTTTATATATGTGTGTACATTAATGGTAAAATAAATAAATATTTTGGGACAATTAGATCCAAAGGTTAGTATACAAAAACTTAGAAACTATTGTTAGTACTTAAATACAACACTCATCATAATACACCATACAATTCTTATACAAATGCCCCTGTGCCCCGAAAAGATAGAAAAAAAAAAAAAAAGATTAGCAACAGGGAGATACCTCCCTAAAAGATCACCAGACGAACGAAATGCCTCAACATAGGTGCACGTACATCTTCAGCTATAGTTTTCAGAAAACTGTTGTGACTCCCACGGACCCTCTTTATAAGTGACACGAATTTTTCCCGAATGACGGCATGAACACCTTCAGTGTGAGCCTGCGCGAGCATCTCGGAGGCACTGCAGAAACGAGGAAGTCCCAACATCATCCTGGAAATATTATTGTATTGGATGCGCAGAGTGTCCAGGGATTTTTTGGTATAACTAACCCATACACCACCCGTGTACACACCCTGACAATACGCTTTAAATAGCATGATCTGGACTTGGTCCGTACAGCGAGTAAATCTACGGGTCAGCATGTTGCCACGGACTGAAAGAGCCCTGCGCTCTCTCTAAACAACAACAACAACATCTACATCGTCCTTAAAATCGTCGTTAAGGTAATGTCCAAGGTAGCTAAACTGCGACACCATAATTTTTTTTCCCGGGGTGGAAAATCCTCATGGATGTCCGCCGCACTGGCGCGGGCGGAGGGGTCTGTCAGACTCTTACTGACTAAAAAGCACCCCGGTGTTCCATCTCACACCTACGCCAGGGGTCGCGGGAACTTACGATCCTTCCGCAGCCTGACTTTCGTACACTATGCCCACCGGTGGTCGATTGTGAAAAACCCACGGCTTAAACCTAAGCCTGGTATCCCAATCAGCTTCCCTTACATGTTTGTTCCAACTACATATAACCTTTCACCGACATTTAGCATTATTTCTACCCTTGGTTAGTATAGCCACCTTTTTTAAGACCTGCACAATTCGGTCATACGATGAGTCTATTATTAATTTGTGGGTTAAATGTCCCGTAGCTACAGTCGGTGAACTCGAAAGAAAAATCAATGGTTCATAAACCTTCCCGAATATAAGTCATGATATTCACTGATTTGCGATTCAACTCTCTCCACCCAGAGAACTGCATTCCTAGGCATATCAGAATTACATATTTCGACCTAATCGCATCTAGATCATATTCGATATACATTTATAGGAAGATGGTCAGACACACATACGTCCTATAATATACCTACCTTTACAATGGTTTTCCTAGCTGACAGGGAGAGCACACAGTAATCCAGCCACCTACCACTATCGTGATAATGGTTCACAAATGTGTAACTACCCGAGTCGGCGCTTAATATCTTCACATCTGCACATACCCACAACCTATCCAAACAATACCTCTCACGATCATCATAAAACAGTTCTTTGGGATTGGCAATAAAATCACCCAGCAAAGATACTGTTTCGACGTCACCACTCTCTTCAATGGCACTAATTTCACCTAACACGTCCGAGAAAATAGGCAAATTATAATTATCGATGGAGTTCACATGCATGTATAAAAACAAACACATAATGGAAATACCATAACAGTAGAATTTCCTTCAAAATTTTTGATGACAGAGTTCAAAATGATGACTGATTTTCGTAAATATCTTTCTTATTACGATCGCATCAAAGGCCCCAATCACATCAGAACTCGAATTCTCGACGCGAGAAACAGGAAAAACGGAGGGAAAACCATTAGCTGTCATTCGTCTCAAGGGTCTTTTAACAGCTTTGACGATATACTCGTCAGCATTCTTCATTTATTTAATGACACTAATCAAAGCTGGCCAAGAGTCAAGTCGTATTTGAGCAATAAATCTTTGGTTTCTTAGAAAAATGGCAGCCGCCACATAACGGTCGAATTGACGGACGGCATTAAAATGTTGGCAGCGGGGTTTGGCTTTACGGTGTCAAAAAAGCTCTCTAAGGAAACACACCACTTACTTTCATAAATAACGTTTCTGTGACGTCATTTGACTGGAAATTGCGGACGCCATGTGGCGGCCACCACAGTCTTATGAAACCTTAACTTTACTGTTCTGTGGTCTCTCTCTAGTACCATGTCTTTTACAGTTCTTTTACACCTGAAATCAGCAACCTTAGCGAGTTGATGACAAAAATAACACGAAAAATATAATTATCGTTTTTTTAAAACCCAAAATCAACAACGCGGATACCGTTCGCTGACGCAACCATTAGGTCCTCACGTGTGTAGATGACAGGGCATGCGGTGCAAGATGGGAGGTGAACACACCGGAGGTCTGAGCCTACCATGAGCCTTCTTGTAATTACAATAAAGATTACTGTGATTTTTACAGTTTGTTATGCAAAATCAGATAAGAAATAACAGTGGAAGGACTGTAACGTAAAACAAAGATGGCCGTACGAATAATTCGTGTAATAAAAAAAAGGTTATGTGTAATGTTTATGTTAGCCCTCAGTAACTTTTATCCTTCAACTTAATCCTTCAATTACCTACATGTTTTCCGAGCAAAACTGCTTGCACAGTTTTTGGCCATTTTGGCAACATTGTTTTTGTAATTATGTGATTAACTTTCTTATTAGTATAATAAATATTATTATTTAATAATAATAATCTTTATTATACTTATAAGAAAATGGTTACGTATTGTGTGAAGTCCCTACCCACTTGTCCTTACCCAGGCGGGATTACTATTAGAAACTTATGCAATATTATCAACAACTAAAAAATTAAAATTAAAAAGACTAAAGTAATCTATGTCAAAGTAATACAAAATAATAATAATAATAATAAATTATTAGAAAAGCCTGTAATGGTGATTATGTGTTTGCGTGTACTGTGCGTATGAGTGTGTGAGTGTAAATTGAATTAAATGTTCTGGTGGATTGATGGACTGTAATGGCATGACTGTAATGTAATCCACCAAAAAAGGGCAAGGTCAAGGGTATGGAACCTTAAAGGTGACACAGCTTTCTGATACACGCTCTATAAAATGTTGCCAATTATTTTAAACAAAACACTAGAAATCTATTGGTTTTTGGTCTCATTAACTTTATACAATACGGGATGCTTTAAAAATAAATATTTTATTATTCACAACACAACTACAAAGTACTTATCCATTTACATTTCGCCATTACATTTTCGAATTCACTTTTGTGGGTGAAAGCATCGCAATTTAAAACAAAAATCATTGGAGTGCTCCGAATGAAAACCGCGATACCATGCTCATATAAAATTCTTTTAATGTGCGAATAGCGAAAAATTTTTCTGTATACAACCAGTTTTATGCTTTTCGTCATAATTAAACTAGAGTTTTATGAATGCACTTTTTAGTATACTCAAAAGGTAAAAAGCAACGGTGAATAAAATAGTAGTTTTAGGCCTGGTTTTACCAAAGTCAGATATCTTTTATCCGTGGAATGTTGACGTCTGACAGTTCTAGTGTGGTAAAACTGTCAAAAATTCAAAATTTATTCTCAGTTTATGAATTATTCCAGTTATAAAAGTTTGGTGAAATTCGCCCTTAGTTGCATATCCTATTTTAATTCTCTGTGGAAGGTCTTGTACCAATGTGAGCAAAGTCAGGAGAAGCTAATGATAATAAAATAAGTAAATAAAATAAAGTCCTCCAGACCGAATTTTACCCATGGCGACCAATCTTGGCGGAGACCAACCATTGGCGCGAGAGATATTATAGTGCACAAGTGTGTGTTCAGACACAGGTGCACTCTCTCTTCCCTCACTCTGATTGCCCAATGGAATGGCAATCCGACACGAGAACGATCCAACGGAGAGAGATCAGGCACCGGGCCAATGGCTTAACGTGCTGTCCGAGGCACGGGGGTATCACACCTCCAACTTCCAAACTTCTCGATGTTACTAAGATATGTATATACAACGTGTAACGTTAAATGCGCAAAACCTCAGACACCCCAACTGATTTTTAATTCAAATGACCTATTTCAGAGAGAAAATAAGTCATTAAAAAAATTGTAAAGGTTTTATGAGCTGTTTTAGTTTTACTGGCCATTCTGATCGTTTCTTGCGTCTGCAACGACGCTTTATTGAGGGAGGAGTCGTCACCGGGCCGCTGCGCCGCGCTGACATTGGCTTGCTTGACCTATTAATAAATAGACACGGCAACGTTTTTAATGAAGATTTTTTTGAAAAATGTGACCTATATTAAAAAGTGGTTCAATTAATTCTGCTCGATATTCTGATCAAACTATTTTCAGGTTTTGCGCATTTAACGTTACACGTTGTATATTTACGTACGTGTATCAATGTGAGCAAAGTCAGGTGAAAACTAACGTAAAGTACAAAGATGACATTTTCAATCTTATGTTACAAGAGCACTCGCATATGTAAGTGTTACGCGGGCCGTCTAATGTGATGTCACACCCTTTAGTTTTTTCACATCGTTAAATAGAATGACTATACTGTTTTTATTGGTTTCTCTTTACTCGTACTCGTACCTAATCCCGGTAATCCTTCAAAGTAAGCTCAATATGTATATTATGTAATATGTATATAATATGTAATACGTATTATGTATATTATAAGTATATACTATAGTAAATCGTATGTATGTGTTTAAAACGTATTTATGTATTTGTATACCTACCTAGTTTGATGAATAGGTTTTTTTATAATCATTGTTCCTCTCAACCAAAGCACCTGGCATCTAATCTCTTCACCTTGGTTGACTAGTAGAGACAAAAGGCAGGCAGTAAGACAGTAAGTCCGCCTTTGTACATTTTGTGCGAAAAGTTTAAATAAATAAATAAATATGTTTGAGCTAAGTGGGTTCACAGGAGTGGTTGTGTTGTTTATGAGAGTAAGGTCGGGGTTAAATCTTACGACTTCTAGGCACCTTGACAATTGTGACCCTCATAACTAAAATATTTCCCTACCTGCGATGTATCACCCCACTTAACCCTACAGCGCATAGTGTCCCACTTATGGGACATACAGAAAAAAGTCTTATATTTCAAACATCTATCCAAGTAGCGTAGTGTTGACATGATTAACTATTATGTAATTGAGTTCCGAATGTAGTACCAGATATTTTGTATAGATCTGAATAAACATTTATTTAAGTTTTCTTCAAATCGCTAGGTACATACTTTGAATACGATTAAGGAGCGGCGTATAATATTCGCAAAACATTGACAAATTTGAATTTTTCAGTGTCGAAATAATTAGTAGAGATAAGTTCATGTTCATATTTGTCATTTTACGTGTAATCTTGTAATTTCATTGATACTACGTAACACAGATTCACATTATATTGCATGATGTGCCATATGTGGGTCATACACAAAAACATGCGTTTCTATTGAGTTATGATTTTGCTAAATATTTTTTCGAGAAATGGCATCATATTTGAAGGGTACCTAATTTTTTTATGCAGATAAGAACAATCATGGACTGTAGCGTTAAAAACCAACGCGTAACGACTGCCTCGTTGGTCTAGTTGTGCAGGCGATACTGCTGAGCTACTGCTTGGATTTTTCTATCTGGAATTTCTCAGTAGCAGTCAGGAGTTTGGATTCGTGCCCAGTTGATGGCAATAATCTCGCCCCCTATGACATAGCTGGCGAAATAGGTATGGGTGTACTATAGGCACACCGCTGCCTAACCCTGCCAGAATACAAGCGTCGTGTTATGTTATGCATAACGTCATTCATACCACCATATCACACGTTCCTTTCACATTAAAAACGCGTTAACGCGCTGCGCGTTGTGTTGCGCGTGCTGTGGGTTACAGCAAAGCATCACGCTGAGTGGAAGCCTTCTTGTCATGACGTGCAGCCGTCGACTATTTCTGCTTTGTGCACGTGAATATTTGAGTGAAGTTATATTTTTTTTTTATTTTTCTGTTATTGGAATTAATTATTTTTTGTATGCACGTGTTTCTGTGACAAACAAACCTATTTTTCTTTCTTTTTTTTTTCTTCAAAAAGATCACGATTCTCCACTAATGTAATTTTCAAGGGTCACTTGATCCGCCTCACAGACGACTGTCACGAGAAAAATCCCACTTTTCACGACAAAATTCCCACCTTTTTTCGTCCCTTCCTCTTTTCTTCGTTACTTAATAGGTACCTCGTGATTGATCGGGTTAGGAAGAACTAATGTTTACCCTTGAAGAGATCAGCCGTAAATGGCAATTTATTTCTGTCCTTCGCATCGGACGATACTTTATGTAATTGCTGCGTAAACGTGATTTTCGACTGGTTTCATGGATTTAGTCGAGCGTTAATTTCGTGCAATGAAAACAATACTATACTTAATGAGTTTTTTCGATAAGAACGTAATTTTGGACTTATGATATCTTAGTGTCGGGTAAAATTGGACTTCTCTCCTTTGGTCAGCTTCCAGTGTAACAAGATGCAGCTGAATCTTTCGTATAAACTAATATAGATTATTAGTTTATACGAAAGATTCAGCTGCATCTTGTTACACTAATAATAAAGCTGAAGAGTTTGTTTGTTTGAACGCGCTAATTTCTGGAATTACTAGTTAGATTTGAAAAAATATATTTGAATTTGATAACCCAATTTTTGAGAAAAGCTGTAGGCTATTTAACATCACGCTAGGACCTGTAGGAGCCGAGCGAAAACAAAAAAAAAATCGTAAAGGGCCGATGGCCGGTGGAGCAGACGAGTCCTGGAGTGGAGACCGCGTATCGGCAAGCGTAGTGTGGGACGCCCTCCAGATAGATGGAGGACCTCACGCCCAGCAGTAATTGAACACCTTCTAAATATATCACCGTCATAACAAGCTATTCTATTTCCATAATTACTCATTTATAGAATAGCGGTTCCTAATTACGGAATGCCACTCATTAATATTTCATGGGAAGGGTAGCCAATTTAAGGTCTAGGGTGTAAGTACTTCGAATTTAAATTAGGTTTATAATTAGAGGTTTTCGTTAACCTTATTTCGGTTTGTGAACCTGGCTGGTATTTTAAGAGTCCTATAAGTCGGAATTATGAATGAGTATTTCTAAATTAGATGGTAGGTACCTATATTTACGCAAGGGATGTGAATTTTATTCAAATAATTTTCAATTGTGAACAACTTCTATTTTGGGACAGTTTTCGGACAAATGAATTGCTTGACTGACAGTTCTGAAAATAAACAAAATTGTTTCAGTTTTTGGCAATTTTTTTCATTTTGATTCCTTTTTATTCAATACTTTGAATATTCACCCATCCCTACTAAAATGTTGTTTATGTTTCTAAAAACCTCACGCAACTAAATTTGAATAAGTATCTACTTGTTTTTATGTTCTTAATAAATTAACTAAGAGTAAGTAGGTACTTAGGCACGAATGATGAATATATTTTTTACATAGAATAAATATTTTTCACTACCGTATCTTTAAAGTAAATAACCGTATTTTTAATGTAAATACGCTTGCTGTGGTCGGTCCGTGGATGGGTGACCATCTTTATATACCGAGACCCCTCCATGCCTCGGAAAGCCCGTTAAGCTATCCCGGCTGTCATTTGTGGATCTTTGACAGTCATTACGGGTCGTTAGAAGCCCGAAAGTTTGACAACCAGTCTTACAAAGGGGTTTCGTGTTATCCAGTAACTGGGTTGTGGAGGTCTGATAGGCAGTCGCCCCACGTAAAATACTGGTATTCAGCTGCATTCGGTTAGACTGGGAGCTGACCCCAACATAGTTGGGAAAAGGCTAGGAAGATAGGTAAATATTTATACCCCAGTAATAAGAACGTTGAAATTCCCACAAACGTGAACACGAAACGAGTACCTCAGAATAAGTAAAAGAGATTTCCGATAGAAAATATCGTGTTCGTTTGACAAGCCAGGTAAATTGATAGAAACAAACAAAATTTCTCCAGGGAAGACATACTGGCACAAACTACACCCTCAATACTCTTAAGCTGCGCTTACACGAACAGTATTTTCATCAATTACTTTATACAACGTGTAACGTTAAATGCGCAAAACCTCAGACATCCCAACTGATTTTTAATTCAATTGACCTATTTCAGACAGAAAATAAGTCATTAAAAAAATTGTAAAGGTTTTATGTGCTGTTTTAGTTTTATTGTCCATTCTGATCTTTTCTTGCGTCTGCGACGACGCTTTATCGAGGGAGGAGTCGTCACCGGGCCGCTGCGCCGCGCTGACATTGGCTTGCTTGACCTATTAATAAATAGACACGGCAACGTTTTTAATGAAGTTTTTTTGAAAAATGTCACCTATATTAAAAAGTGGTTCAATTAATTCTGCTCGTTATTCTGATCAAACTATTTTCAGATTTTGCGCATTTAACGTTACACGTTGTAGAGATACTCCTTTTTCTCAGCGTACGAGAAAGTTCTAAGGAAATTACTATCATCTTCCTAGTCTTTTCCTAACTATGTTGGGGTTGGCTTTCAGTCTAACCATATGCAGCTTATAGATAGTATGAGGAACAGTGAGAGGATAACCCTAGTCTGGGTAGAGGCCAGACTAGTGTTAAATCTGGTGGGCTACTGCCTGGTGATTGATGTTGATGTATTACCCATATTTCGCACCTACGCAGCTACGGTGCAAAAACGTCACTTATTGCAATTTGGGAAGTTTGTAAATTTTAAACGTTTATATTATTTTTTTACAAAATTGTGAGATGTTTATTTTAACTTTAAGTTCAAAGTTGTAGTTTAAATATTACCAGTTAATTTCTTTAGTCAAGAAGAACTATACATTATAATAGGATGTCGAATTTTCAAACGCTTCTCCTGAAATATTACATCGTTTGCATAAATGACGTTTTTGCACCGTTAGGTGCGATTTGTAAAATAAATGTCTATTCTATTCTGACCTTTTTATAAGTAACAATTATTGATCTTCCTTAGTGACATTTAATATAAATTTATGACATCATTCAATTTCTTTAACATTCTTCAAATAAGTAAGTGCCGACAATTTTCATTTTATTACAATGACTGCGGACATTTTCTATTTTTTTTTTCTCACTACACATAATTTATCAAGTTATCTAATTGACATTGTTCATTGTGATTGAAAATTCTTAATGCAATAGATGATCTAATTGTTTATTTGTGGTTCATATACGTTTTGTACGCCCTAGAGGCAAAGCATAGCGCCCTCAATGTATTACCAAATAAGAACTTATAATGCACCAATGTTTTACAGTAAATAAATGAATCTGAATCTAGGCTGTAGAACATAAAATATAGAACATATCCATAGAACATTCTTCAATCCATTTTGGCGACATCAAGCGACTATGTTAGCAATACAAAATATAATAAAGGAGCAATTACAGGCAAACAACTACCTCGTTGGTCTAGTGTTCGTAAGCGCTGCTGTTGAGCATGAGGTCGATTCTCAGGTTAAGCAGTGTTATTGGGATTTTCCAACAGACATTTCTCAGTAGCAGTCCGGGTATGAAGTTCTGCCCGGTTGATGGCAGTAGGCTTCCCCCCTATTACATGGGACAGAAACTTAATTGGCGAAATGTCAAACCCTTTAGGGAAACAAAGCGAGAACATAATTTATTGTTTTTAATATTTTATTTCTTTCATCATCTTTCTGTCATCCGTCAGTCAGGATGACACCTTAAAATTCTCCGTTTTTCAATTTTAACGTATTTATTTTGGAAAATTCATTGTTTTTCAAAAATTCGCAAAGAATGTGCGTGATATGGAAGGAGTGATGGGGCTATGCAGAAATTTCTTGAGGATGCGTGATCCATCGCCGCCAGTTTTTTTATGTCCACCGCGCACAGGATGGATGGAAACCAGCACTTGAAGTGATATTTTGCTCCGTTGGTGTAATTGCTGAATGGCGTTCCAGTGTGAGGATAAATAAATAAATAAATTATTAAAATATCCCAATAATAATGGTCCAAACTGTCAGCATTGCCATCCAACGTAGTAATGCTGCCAGCCTTTTGGGCACTTATCACATTGACAGCGATGCGGACGAATATTTTGATACCCAATAAGCTACTGTTTTTTTTCTTTAATTTTTTATTATATACTGGCTTAAAATATATATATTTTAGTGTTAACTAGTAAATTGTAATTGTTGTGTCTTTGTGAATAAATTTATCAGCGATTAACTATTTAGCAAAATTATGTTAAATTATAGGCAATTCTTTCGAAACCAATAATTCTTTGCACTTAAAAAAAGATTGCTCCATAATTTGTCCACTACCTTAGGCAATTGTTGCCTTATTATTATTATTGCTGGAAACATTGCCCGTGTGAGCACAGCTTTCGTGTTTCATGCGCGATGCCTCATGCATGCTCATATTTATTTTATTACGACTCAAAGAGGCTTTAGCACCGAGAAAGTATGTGAGAACCTGAGAGATGGAGGCTAGGTTTAAGCAGTATGAATAAGATTTATGTATGGTCTACCTGTGTTTTCCTTCAAAGTTTGAAGACAATAAAGAATAGAATCAAGTTCTTCTAATGGCGTGTATGGTCTCCTACACATTACTTGCCTAACGCTAGAACGACGGGAGCAGTCATTTGACGGTAATTTCAATATGAATTTGAAATAATTCAAAAACTATTTGACTCATCAGATACTTTGTGACTTTTATTAATATTAGGAACTACATAAAACTTGTGAAAAGTGATTGACTACCTAAGTAGTCATTTGACTGCCAGCCGTCTTTGTAGGTAGGTATATTTTCCCGTTTTTCTAGTGCTAAGCAGAAGTGCGTCGGGCAGACGCACAAACAATTTTGTAAACAAAGCTTTTTACTGTAGTTTTCATCATTAATATTGTTGATGTTAGTCCTGTTATTCGATTAGGATTGGATGATAATCAGGTCGAAACCTATAATGTAAACCTAGTGATATACCGTGATTGTTATCTGTTGTAGTTGCAGTTGTTTCTGAATTGAGAATTTGACGTTGAGAAATTGTCAAACTGTACTTTACCATTACAGTCCTTTCACATATTTTACCTCTCATTTTGCATGCCTGTCCAAATCACAGCCGTGCTTATTCTCATTCTACTAAGGTTGCTATTGGGTTGCTGCTGTCAGAGTTAAAATAACTGTCAATGAACTAGAAGGTAAGTACTTAAAGAGTTTCCGTTAATTTACTTTACATTCTTTACAAAGAAATTATGAATTTTAGCAAAGATGAGTTTGACAAGTTATCAAATTCAAATTCTCAATTCAGAAACTGGGTGTTGGATATTTTTTCGTGTTATTTTTGCCATCGACACATTATACAGCATCGTCAAGGGTATGGTATAAATCATCACTCGTGGAGAAAGTTGTTTAGATTTCATGGCCTGCACCACAAATTTGACCTTACGAGTACCTTTCTGATATTATGTGTAAGAAGAAGACGTACTTACCACTTACCGTTTTCATTCTCTGTTAAACTTTTTCGTACCTACCTAGATACTCGTATGTCATCACAGCCAGAGGAAGCTACCTACCAGTTTATAGAATAGAATAGAATACTCTTTATTATGTACACCATATAAATTACAGACATAAATATAGAAATTTTACAAACGGTGACACAATGGGCGGTCTTATCGCTAAGAGCGATCTTTTAAAGACAACCTTTGGATGGATTGAAAAGGGAAGGAGAGACAAATACTGTAGGTAGTATGTGCTGTACCTTTTAAACAATACAATGAATACATACCTACATAAAGTTTATTATACTAATCTAAATAAATATGTATATATAATAATAGGCATGAATCAGGAGCAAAGAAAATATAATGATGATGTTTAAGGAGAGAGGAAGTGCTTTTTTTTATCATACTTTTAAAAGTGGACAAAGATTGAGCACGCCTTACCGACACGGGCAAGTCATTCCAAAATCGTACAGCTTGAACAGTAAAAGTATACAGGGTGAAATTGAAAACATGCGACAAATCGAAATGGGAGATTGTACTCATCATTATGAACAACTCTTATCATGAGACCAAACCTGAAATTGCGAAAAAAAAATTAGCTGTTCCCTACATTTTGACGAGTTATGCGAACATAAATGTAGGGAACAGCAGATTTTTTTTTTTCGCGATTTAGGTTTTATCTCATAGTAAAAGTTGTTCACAATGATGAGTACAATCTCTGATTTTGATTTGTCGCATGTTTTCAATTTCAACCTGTATATAACAGTAAAAGTGTATATAAGTTACAAAGGTGCCTATGATCTTTCTTATGTAAGGCGATGCGCGGCGTCTAATGTGACGATGCCAATTACTGTTTTCACATCGATAAAATGACTGACTACACCGTTTTTATTGGTTTCACTTGACTTGACGTTGAAAACTTGTCAGACTGTACTTTACCATTAGGTACTTAAAGTTTTTTCGTTAATGTAGTTACGTTTTTTACAAATAAATTATGAATTTCGCAAAATAATTTGTCAAGTTCTCAACTTCAAAATCTCAATTTAGAATCCGGGTGTAGGTTTTAGGTCGGACTCTCTCTCTTGCCTCCTCCTAATAGAAACACAGTTACTTAGGCTGTCTATGAGTAGGAGCGTTGGAGTTCGAACAAACTATGCTAATATGTGTATATATTTTACCATGTCGTACTTATTTAAGTATATGTATTTTTTCGCATTATATGTGTGTAGGTACAGTTAATATTTTAGTTTAAGACGAGACAAATCACATTCTTTTCTTCTTGTACTCACACAATATTGTCTACATTTCTTTTTCATTTCTCCCTTCGCAGGTCTGCTAAAAGAAATTTCTTAAGAAATAAGCAGTGCCTTTGTATTCAATACTTATATATGTCGTATCTGTTTCTGTTTTACTGTGTGTACATAAATAAACTATTATTCTTATAACTTATTTTTAAAAACTCAGTCGGCAGGTGCATTTCGGTACAAATGGCCACGAAAATGCAGTTTCTCCAAAAACCGGAACAACATACTCGCATGCTAAATGCATTTTACGTAAAACCAGTAAAATTCTAGAGAACACCACATCTCGTTATCTCATTCACACAAAGACAAAGCATTGCACCACTTTGTGCTGCCGAACAACGGCGCTGTACTACAATCTTGTCTTCAGGGTATGAATAAAATAAGGCTGTATTTGTCTTTTCTTTGAAGATAGCAAGAGCTGACGAATTGCACGGAAGGACGCAGTCATACACTTTTTATTCTGCAGTGGCCTCCGTCCACGTTATTAGCATTTATCGAATATCGAAACAATGTAAGCCTAATATGAAAAAAAAACACAATGACGTACGTCATCGGGCAGCATTTCATTTGTTTTATATAGAAGATGATTTATCACTGCCTTTTATAATGGCTGACTATTCTGATTTTTTAGCAGTAAAAGAGATAAAAGTAACCACTAAAGTATAGAATTTATCATTTTTGTCGTTTTGAACTTAAATAGCAAAATATTAAAAATAATTAACTATCCACCACCGGGGGGATTGGAACCCCGATCTCCTGTTTACTAGACAGGCGCTTTAACCAACTAATGCATTATGCAACACCAGTGAGTGAGACCACTGAACGACATATTACGTGCGTTTAATTATCGTTTAATTACATTGATTAATCAATCAAAAAGTAGCGAAATTCAGATTGCATTTCCTTTTTTTTTTTGATACAACTGCGACGAAATCACTCACAAAATAAATATTTTTGAACATTTAATATGTCTCAATCATTTTAAAATATGTTTTATAATGTGCAAAACATCAGCTCATTGTATCGAGCGTTTGTTATATCTGTGTCTGATTATAAGGAAACGAACATAAAAGCTGCAAACTTAACTTTAATCTAAACTTGCCTTATACAAATCGTCTGATTTTTTGTCTGATATTAAAAATGCTTTATTTTTACGATAACACAAACTTCCAATAGCTTGTCTAATTCATCCTCATGAACCCCGAGGTTTCGTGAACCATTATTTGCTGGAAATACTACCGGTGCAAACTCTTTATTTGTTGAGAAATATTTTCCAACACCCCGCGCTCGGGTGCGCGGAGATTCCAGAACTATTGTATGTCTCTTCCAGCGTTCTGTTGATCAGACCGTTTAAACCTCTACAATACCGTGCCGAACTTATTTTATACCTGGAATGGAGTTTAGTTCTAAGAAATGTTGATCTTTTAGTTGTTGTTGTTGTAAGTAAACTTTCACGGAATTATGCCTTCAATTATTGCTGATCGAAGAATCCTGCTTTATTGGAAATCCTCGTAATGGGTTTCTTTTCAAGTTGTGTCGTAGATAGTATTTTATTTTATTTAGGAAACTTACAGCTAATATAAATAGTGTTCTTAAACAATATATAAATATATATATTTATTTATTATTTATTCATTTAATTTTTCGCACACAAAAAGGTACAAAGGCGGACTTAATGCCTTAATATCTATAAATATACATATATGTAATATATTTAATGGTCATTTACAAGTTTCCACTGACAAACACTTGAAACAAAAAAGGGTCGGGACAAAGTAGGTACCTATAATCTAAATAAAAAAAAATAATAGTACGATCGATTAATAAAAACTAAAAATCATTCAGACGCAAAGAATTAGTTTTCCGTAAAAAAGCTTTTCACCAACAAATGCTTAAGCTGAGAAACACTGGTATGGAAAATGTCAAAATCGTGTTCATTAGTTAGTTTATTAAAACTTCCGCTCGCACAAATTCGATACGAATTATGCCTGTACGCGGACTTTGAATGAGGGACATGCAACAACTCCTCTCTTCGAGGGAGTGGGTTGTGACCTACCAATCGGACCCTATGCGGGCTGGTAGATGTCACATATCTTCAAATTGTTGGTTCTAGGACATGCCGGTATCCTCAAGATGTTTTCCTTCACCGTTCTGAGAGCAGTGGTAATGAAATAATTTGCACAAAGTAAGCGCCTTTTTATCACGATATTCCTACGGTATCTAGACTTATGCGGGATCACAGGATAAACAACATTCTTCAATATTCTTTTCTTAACATTTTTCACCAATTTCTCTCAACCTGACTCAAAGACATTTAGCATACGCACACACTACCTGTATATTTATCGACGGCTCAAGATTCCGTCCCCTGTTTGTTTAGGTCCAATGCAGGTCGCTTCTTACCCACCTGCCACTGAATAATTAACTGAACCATCTCCTTTGACAACATACTACTCACGATGTTCAGCTGTTTATGACGTAAGTTGGCGTTGTCTTTGAGGGCTTGGACCTTTTCTTGTTTCAAATCAAATCAAAAATCGTTTATTCAAACTAGGCTGAGAATCAGCACGTCAACATTACAAAAGACAGTCCCACAAAACGCCCGCCCTTCACCACTTCCTAGTGCTTTCGCTGGGATGAAGAAGTGGCGCAAAAAACTCCACAGCAGCACTGTCTGTTCAGTTAGAAAATACTTCACTGAATACAATACAAGGTACGCAAAGTAATTAACATTACAAGACACAGAACACTAAATTAAATTATTTGCCATATGTCAGCTAGCAACGCCAACATGCCAAGAAACACAATAAAAAACTATACGTTTGTTTTTGTAGTTAATTGTGGTCGGTTAATGGTGTGGATCTAATTAGTGGATGAGGAGCGCGGAAGACCGGGTGCTTTGGCTAAACTTTGGAGATGCCTTTGTTCAGCTGTGGAGTGCCATAGGCGGAGTTGATTGACACCTAAATAGTCACCATCTGTCTTGGGGTGCATTATTAAGTCTACACCAGTGGCGACACCTCCTCCACGTTTGGCACACTATATACACAGTCAGTTCTTGCAGACTGGCTAGTATTTTAATTTTTAAATCAACCGGTCGATTCTGGAAAAATCTCACCGTGATAACTAAGGTGAAGTGAGCTTAGAGTGAGCTGTGAGTCATGCTGATGCTAGGCATTGACACTATTGACGACTCATTCCACGCTCACTTCACCCAAGTTTTATTTATTTATTTATTTATTAAAACTTTATGCACAAGTAAAAAAAGTACTGTACAAAGGCGGACTTAATGCCTGAGGCATTTTCTACCAGTCAACCTTAGGGTGATGCAGAGACAAAATATGGTAGGTGCAACATACGGGATAGATAGCTAGGAAATTACTATACAATACAAGAATTAATAACAATACATAGACAGATACATATATACATACATATAAACAAAATGAACTGTCTGGAGAAAAATGATCGGTAGAGGGGAAAACGAATCCAGCGTATCAGCGTTGGGATGTTACGGCCAACTTCTGACGGATATGTTCACGTGCCTTCACTTTAAAAGATAACCGACCGTCCTGATGTTCAGAGGGAGCGCATTCCAAAGAAAGACTGCCTGGACAAAGAAGGAAGAATGAATGAAGCCAGATCGGTGAGAAGGACATCGTAGAAGACGATTGTTGGTGGAACGAAGATTTTTAGCATGGGCAGAGCATAAATATTGAATTTGGGAAGTCAAGTAAGAAGGAGCAGTAGGTTTGTCAAGAATAGAGAACAACGTAGACAGAGCCCTTAACTCTCTGCGCTGGCGAATAGGTAACCATTTTAAAAGAAGCCGGTTTTCACGGTGATATGGTCACAGAATCGCGCGGCTGCTCTTATATTGACTAGTTTGCGCTGTTCTGGAACCATTTCTTTTAACGACAAACTTCTCACGATGTTCAGCTGGTTATGACGTAAGTAAATGCTGTCTTTGAAGGCTTAGGCCTTTTCTTGTTTATTTATGGAGTTGGTGTGGACGGTTCATGATGTGGATGTAATTAGTGGATGAGGACCGGGTGTTATGAAGAATTTTGGAGATGTCTTTTTCCAGCTATGGAGTGCCATAGGCGGAGTTGATTTACTACTAAGTAGACACCATCAAATATATAAAATATATATGTATATATATTATCAAATATTTCGACCACGTGGTTCGTAACGAACACTCCATGGAACGACTCGTTGTCCAGGGACAAGTAGAGGGCAAGCGGTCACGCGGTCGGTCACCTAAGCGTTGGACAGACCTTATCAAAGCGTCAACACAAACCTCCATAGTTCAGAATTTCCGAGACGCTGAAGACCGGAATAAGTGGAGGAACATTGCGAAGGCTGCTTTGTCTAAAAAAATTCAGAGTCATCAACCACGCCCACTCTGTCAAGAGTGGACGACTAAAGAGAGAGAGAGACACCATCAGTCTTGGGGTCTCCACCAGTGGCGATACTTCCTACATTCGACGTACCCTACCTACTTGCACATCCAACCTATAATGTCCCCATCTACCACGCGGACCCAGTGCTGGCTGGATTGTTTCTACCTACTTGCCGATTGGCAAATATTTTTAATTTTAGAATGGCTCAGTTTATTCTCTAGTTCATGCTGATACGAGAAACCTCTTTGTCTTTCTTTTGGTGTACATCAGGATTCTGGTTGTTGATAAAGGCTGATAACCAAATTTGCGATCATCAATTTATTTTCGAAGCTTACTAATTTCAAGTCTCTTTAAGATGGTTTCATTTTAGAAGTAGGTAAATGTCTTTTTGATTCAGAGAATCCGCTCTGAATCCTGACACCTTCGTCTCTAAATTGAGTACCTATGGATATCAGTATCAGCTTAGAGACGAAGGTGTCAGGTAAGCACACTTCAAAGGACCTTCAGGGACGCAGGCGCCATGAGTGGGTACTGGAGGCGTCCGTAAAACTACTCTTAGGAATACGGTAACACGTAGTGGTCACGTACGGCCGGGCACCGCGACGGTGTTGCGGAAACGAGCTCATTCCCCCGTGAACTGACAAAGGAGTTAATAATAAACTAAATATATATTGTTATTGTCGGAGTTTGACACAACTCCATATTATCTATGAACTTTTTATGTTTTTTTTTTGTGTTGTTGTGTGTTGTTGTTTATGTTTTTTTTGCATTTATTTGGCGCACACAAATGACAAAAGTAAAATAAGATGATAACGAGTTACATGAATGAAATAGATAAAAAACAAGGTGCCGATATAAAAACAAATAGAAAATCACACACATCGAAATAAAAATGACACTCTGACAAATGCTAAATAACGTAAATACACAGTGCGGTGTGCGTCTCAAGGTTGTACCAAATGGGAGTCCAGCTCAGCATGTGTCAGGCAAATATACCTGACACTGATTTTCTGCTGGATCCCTGCAGTGACACACGGACGTTAAGCAGACGAGATAAGTTGGTGTTGTGACAGCGTTATGAGTGTGTGGTGTGTGTGTTGTTTTTATTTTGTTAACCTTTTGAACGCCAATCACTTGTGTACAACGAACTTGTATACAAGTGATTGGCGTTCAAAAGGTTAATGATGGTACTGTTAACAACTCCTCCAAAACCGACGACCAGAACAGACTCGTCTGGTGATGAATGAGGGGCCTGCCCAAAATGAAAAGGTATAACACTAGACAGAGAGAGAGAGAGACAGAGAGTGGTTATACTGTCTGTGAAAAAGCAGCAGATTTTCTGCAGGTGCCCATGTCTATAGTGATTTTTTTCTTTGTATTTTAGTAATTATCTGACCTTAATTTATTTAATCCGGTCAGCTACCACTTAGGGCCAGTTTTTTGATCCGTAGTTAACCTATTGTTAAAAATAGTAACTAATGGTAAAATTTTGGCTAAATGTGTTTTTTGATCACCTGTTAGTTTATCCAATGGTCAAATCATTAACTATTAGTTAAACAAATCGACCACCCGAAAATGGAGAGTTAACAATATGGCAGATGGTCAACTTAACCACAACAGCTGTTTTGTACAAGTTTTCTTGTTGTCAACGTCGTATTTCTCAAATATGATTTGTATTGTTTATCATGGATTTAAACATAGTTAGATACAACAACATATTTAGATAGTTAGAACTTTCCGACATATCATAATTGATATGTCGGAAAATTCATCAGACGATGATATTTTTGCGGAGCACGTGTTAATGAGAAGGCCGATTATTTTATTATTATTATTATTAATTCATTTATTTCAGACATAGTCCATAATTAATAAAAAAAAAAAAAAAATTTAACCACGTAATCCACCATTATGGCTAGTGTTGTCACATAGAAAAATATTACCCCCAAAAAACATAACTATTTTTAGGAAAGGATTCTCATTACACTGGCAATATATTGTAATAGCCAATGGTTAAGCTTGACTATACTTAAAATAGATACTGAAAAACAAAATAGGCCTTTAACTATTAGTTGACCAGTTGACTATAGTTAATATAACAAATTGTTATACGGTTTTGACTACGGATCAAGAAACCGGCCCTTAGTTGAAAGTAATAGAAACCTCTACACTAATAGCATAAGCATGATCAGCCTAGAATGTTTCCACTGCTAGGACCCAGGCCTCCTCTCTATGAGAGGGAGTGGGCCATAATCCACCAAACGGGCCGATTGGTGGATGTCACAGTCATGTCTTTGAATTTTTGGTTGTAAGACATGCCGGTTTCCTCACGATGTTTTCCTTCACCGTTTTAAGATCAGTGCTGATGATATTAAATACACAAAGTGCGTGCCTGGGTTTGAACTCAAGACCTACCACTCGTAAGTCGGGGCCGATACCGTTAGGCCACCACTGTTCAGCAATACCGAATGATAATTTTACTTGTCAATAAACTAATAATATTTGCAATATCACAGAGTTGCAAATGGGTATTGGGTATAACTATGCGGCTGCGGCTGTGAGCTGTGACCTTTCTGTAAATTGTTTGGTGTCAAAGTTAATTGGCTTTCCTTGTTAAGTAAAACGTGATTGCCGTGTGGTCGCGCTTCGGTAAGACCATTGAATTAACTTCTCGAGTGTGTTTGAAGATATTTTATTAATAAGTAAATAACAAGCTACTATTCTTATTCCTTCTCTGTCTATGCTGTAAGATTGTGGAACTCACTTCCGCCTGGCATCCGTGATTTAAAAACTATTTCGGTATTTAAATGTCGATTAAAAGAGCATTACCTTTCCTCTATACTGTGAGTATTTCTATATATATATATATATATATAAATAAATATATGTGTATGTATATTTTAGCATTATGTATTTACTTAAGTATACTTATGTTAATTTTAGCATTATATGTGTAGGTATATTTTATATGTTACTTTTAGAATTCACACATTCATATTTTCTCTTCATGTTCTCGCACACTATTGTCTACATTTCTTTTTTACTTCTCCTTTCGCAGGTCTGCTGGAAGAAATTTCTTAAGAAATAAGCAGTACCTTTGTACTCAAATTATTACTATGTCATATCCATATGTTTTTTACTGTGTGTACATAAATAATAAAATAAATAAATAAATAAGTTAAAAGTACCTATATTTCCGTTTTGCGTGGATGTGACGCATGTTTTCAAATCAACGTATTTTCTTTCTTTCTCTTCTTTTCATAGTAGTCAGAGAGGAACAGCCAGCTTCATCTAGTTTTAAAAAATATGATTTACGTGTAAAAGTGTTTGTACAAACCTACTTACCTACACAAATAAAATCTTTTATCATTTAGCTTTTTCCTGAATTTTACCAGGACCGACTGCCTTTCTGACCTCCACAACCCAATGATTGGGTAACACAAATCCCACTGATGAGACTGATTGACGTTCAGACTTTCGAGCTTCTGACTACCCGTAACAAATGTCAAAGATCCACCAATGACCCCCGGAACCACCATCTAAACATCACAAACTGCTAGAAGTAGGTAAGGTACTATGCCTACGGTATATCTAGTTGCCTAGGCAATAATAGTCCTCCAGACTGTATTTCGGCCACGGCGGCCAAACTCAACGGAGACTAGCCTTCGACGCAGGAGATATTATAGTGTACAAGTGTGCGCGCAGACACAGGTGTCCTCTCTCTTCCCTCACTCTCATAGTCCGATGTGACGACACGCAATCTGACACGACCGGAAAGAGACGAAAACCCAATAACATTTTACCCGACCTGGAAATCAAACCTAGAACCCCACGCTCAGCAGTCGTGCTTGCAAACACGACACCAACGGGGCAGTTACATGCGAACTGCTGCCGTGAACAGAAAAATTACCCCTAATTTTAGTGGAGAAGCAACATTATGTGCACTTTAGTTTGCTTGGACTACTCCAACTCCCAACTTTTGCAGAAAACTGTACCATTACGACTTTAACAGTACATTTTACTACTTACAATGGAATATATTTCGACTAGTACTGCACCGCTATTGCATAAATTAGGGTAGAATATTTTGGCGTAGTTTCCATTACCGAAGTTCGCTTTAAGTGGCTTAAAGCGCTAATTGTTACATTTACGTGAGCTTCCTTTGTCGGTTAAAGAAAATGTAGGTCTGTAATTGTTTTAAACCGAACAGCAATGTCTTTAGAACGCTTTTCGCATCATTACTTTTCCTCGCTCCTGTACTAATATAAACAAAAGCAATATTTCCCACAGCGAAAAGTTGAAACTTTGCAAACATTGGTAGACCATTCTATAGAAACTCTTGTCTGTATGATCACAGTACAAATTATTCTGCTGACATGTAGCCTCAACTACCTTGTGTCATAGGAGCTATTACTAGAAAGATTTTTATAGATTTCACACCTAAATATGTTAAATACTTACCACAAACTACATACAGTATTGTCTCTCCTTCACCTTTTCAATCCATCCAAAGGTTGTCTTTAAAAGATCGCTCTTAGCGATAAGACCGCCCATTGTGTCATCCTTTGTAAAATTTCTATATGCATTTATATCTGTAATTAATTGTAAACATAATAAAGAGTATTCTATTCTTTTCTATATTATATACCTAGCGAGCGAAAGTTTGAAAGTGTGCAGTCGGGAGACCCCCGTGAGGAACAAAGTGCCTTTCGCGAAACTTGCACGCACACACACTCGTATTTATATAATAGGGAGAGAGAGGGAAAGTGTGAATTGAATAGGTACACGTTTTTAATACTACCATACTAGGCGTGTAATATAAGTTTTTCGAAGCTTTCATAAAGTTGTCGCCATCTTGAATTTTCATTTAGACCAGCACCCACGAAAACCATGAAAACTATTTCTCTCGAGAAAGTCGCATGGAGAGGGCATAACAATTTTTCGTTACGTGGCGATTTCTACCAGATTACTCCTTTTTTTTTTTGTTATCGGGGGGAAACCTTTAAAAGGCACCCGACCTCTGGGGAAGGGAGGTCGGGGAGTGTGGGATTTTTACCTCACTAAAACCACCCCTGTGATCACCATCAGCACATAGGGGTGGTCCTGGTTCCTCTTAAAAGACCAATGCCGGAAACCCCCCTGTGCAACGCCTGTAAGGCACACACTGCTACCGCAAGACGCGTTAAAGAACTTCGTTCCAAAAACAAATTTCACAATCACGACAAATTCGTGGGCAAAGCTAGTCCTTAATTTAACTTAAAGCTCTCACATATGACACCACTATCGCTTGCTCACTCCGGCGGAATAACCTTCGCCAAAGCTCAGTGGAACGCGTATCGTACTTATCTAGCTAATTGGCTGCAGCTCGCCCGCTGTTTACATTTGCATGAAACTCGTTTTATATTCCACGAATAATGATGCAATTTGATACGTGGATTAACTATGAAATTGTGTAAAGTTTTGGGAAAGAGGTTTCCGTTAAGTTGGTAGATAAATTAGTTGCAATAGGTAATACTTAATAATAGTCCTCCACACGGTATTTTGGCTATGGCGGCAAATCTCAAAGGAGACTAGCCTACGGCGAGGGAGATTTTATAGTGCACAAGTGTGTGCGCAGTTACAGGTACACTCTCTATTCCCTTACTCTCATAGTCCGATGGGACGATACGACAAGAGAGAGGATGGGACGATACGACAGGAGAGAGGATGGGACGATACGACAGGAGAGAGACAGCTTTTTGGGCACGTTTCCTATTGACAGCGATGCGGACGAATTTTTTGATGCCCTTTCATTATTTCCCCTCCTTTTTATATACTTGTACATACGATTATTATTATTTTAAGACTGTTAGCTTTTTAAATTATGTAAATACTTAATAAAGATTTAAAAAGTATCGGCGGAACAATGACCTGACATGTGCAGGTCGCGGGAATCCGCTCCCAAAATCAGCATGAGTTGCATTAATTACTAGCTTCGTCCGCTTGAAATGTCTTTTTTTAACATAAAATATATTTTCTACGGAATACTGTAGCTTTACATTAGCGAAAGAATTTTCGACATTGGATCAGCGGTTCCGAAGACCACTCCCTACATACAAACTCCCAATATCTTTATAATAATAGTAAGGTACAGTCGCTAAATAACGTCCCCTTTTTGAAAAAAATAAATTTTTTGAAAAAATATCACGAGTAAAGTAATAAATAAATCGTCAAAGTTTAGGTAGAACAGTCCTTTATTTTTTTATATAATCAAAAACCCGTTAATTTTATTACTACTTCTACAAAAATAGCTCAACCTAAAAAAGTAGAAATTCTGCAAATATATTTTTGGGCACCTAATTGCGTCCCGGGGACGATATTGAGACCACAATAATCAGTACGTAAACTTAAATTGTATTTTTAACAATAATTATTAGTAATCATAATTATAATATCTAATCAGAATCAGACTTTTATTAATCATTGGTATGAGTATGGTTTAAGTAATTTTAATCAGACTTGTCTTCAGCCGCTTTTTGATTTTCTTTTTGTTGCTTCCTGTTGTATTTTTCTTTACATTTCTAGCTCTTTTTTTTCCTACTTTCTGCTGTCTTTCATCCTTTTCCTTTCTTTTCTGTTCTTCTGTTCTATGTCTATTAGTTCTTGTTTATGCGGTGAAGCTGTGACTACCATGGCTTTGCCTCGCCTAGTTGACGTTGAAGGTGGCTCAACAATTGGAATAGGCTGTATGTCAGCTAGAACTATAAACGGGAATGAAAAGTTGCTTGACCCTGGTAATGCAGTTGGTGTTTTTGGTCTTGAACTTGTGGAATCCAATTGTCAAACACATCATTGAAAATTTTGTGCTGTTTGCATCAGTTGCAAGAGGAGCATTTAGTGAGTCAAAGAAAATGTTTTCATTGAGTGGAACCACCCGGTGAGTAACCACTCGCCGTGCGTGATTTGTCATTTCCAATTTTCTCTTTGGCATCTAAAAATAAAATAAATACATTTACAACAGTTATAGAAAATTCACAAGTCACAAATGACAAAGTGATCTAAATATCGTCCCGGGGACGATATTAGGCTCACGTAGGGGGACGATATTAAGAATTTGACAATTGTGTTGGTAACCTTCATTCAACAAAAAACACATGCCTTATCTTAATGAAATTTCAATCCATTTAAATCTAAGCGATGTCAACAAATTTTGTCAAAAATTTCGTTTCAATAAGTCAGACACATCAATATTTAAACAATACCGATAGTAATTCAATCAAAAACTCACCTTGAACAGTTTTTTCTTTTTTTAAATATCTTAAGACAGAAGCGACGTTTTAAAGCCAAATTTTTGCAATGACCGACTGACTCAACTAACTGTAGATTCGAAGCAAAATCACTACATGGTGTTATTTATAAAAAAAGAAACCGATGGGGACGAAATTAGGTTCGGGGACGAAATTTGGCGGCTGTACCTTATAGAATAATACATTACGCGATACATGTGTGCTATGTTGTGCGAGCGCGATAAGGAAGCCAAGTGTGTAATGATCAATGCACACGCGTTTCATACGACGTTTTTCAACACACTTGCGAGGAAAAAAGAGACTTGTTATTAACTTTTATGCAAAATGGCGCGCTGGTTTTGATTTTCCGCGCGCCGCTGTTTCTCCAAAAACAAAACCCGTACAAACAAAATAAGTAATAGGATAAAAAAAAACATAATAAAACAACATAAATATTTTAATAATACAATATTATGATATTTGCTCCACATTTGATATTCAAAATCCTCGAATTAATTAGAACCTAAAACAACACCAGAGATATATGCGGAACCTCGTCTCATCTACGAGCCTCTGTAATCTCTTCTAATGAAAACCCTCCATTCTAAATTATTATGAATTTAACATATTATAACATCCTTTGTAAACTTGCCTATTTGGTAGTTAAAATATTGTTTAATAACACAAAGATGGGGATGGCAGGAGCTTAATGCCAACAGCCGCATGGGTTTAAGGTCGAAGATCGAAGGTTAGTTCGTGGATGGGTTACCATCTATTACATATCGAAACCATGTTAAGCCGCTCGTCCCGTTACGGGTATTTAGAAGCCCAAAAGTCTGACAACCAGTCTTACCCATAGACAATAGAGGATGGACTGCGCGATCCACTCAGAAAATTGTCCACTTTGTTAGAAAGGGACAGTGCGATGATACTCCCTTGCTCTGTCTCTCTCTGTAGGTTTGTAGTTTATGATCCGCACCTGCAGAGTTGTGACGTGGACCAATCAGAATTTTAGAAAGAGATAACAACAGGGGAGTATCCGATAGCCGTCTCTCTCACACGTTTTCTGACCATATTTTAGTGACTGCTAGGATAGGGATTGCACAGTCCATCCTCTATGACTATGGTCTTACCCATGGGGTATCGATGGTATTAGTCAGTAATTGGGTTGTGGAGGGCAGATAGGCATTCGCTATTTTTAAGTACAGCCGGTTGATTCTGAAAAATCTCACCGTGATAACTAAGGTGAAGTGAGCTTAAACTGAGCAGTGAGTCTTGCTGATGCTAGGGATTGACACTATTGACGACTCACTTCACGCTCATTTCACCTTTGTTTTCACGGTGAGATATTTACAGAATAGGTAGACTGGTACCTGCAACCGGTTAGACTAGAAGCTGACCCCAACCTAGTTGGCAGAAGGCTAGGCAGATATATTTTTTATAATAATAATAATAATTTATTTCATAAGCCTAATACAATAAGGAGAGAGAAAAGGGTCAACAATGCATTATGTACTTAAGTATCTTATAATCCTTATATTAATAGGCTAAGTAATTGCACGTTGTGTGAAACTCCTGACACCCAAACTAGGACATGTCCTGTATCTTAGGTGTCAGCGTTCCTCCCTGCCCTTCACGTTTGTGCAGCCCTACTTTCTATTGAATGCAGAAATAAGGATTTTGATCATACATAGATTATATCTTGTCAGTAATGATCTAAGTTACTGAAAACCCTGCACTTTCCTTAATCTTCAAAGGAATGAAAGTACTCATGAAAATGAATAGTCCTATTTATTTAGGTTTGCCAACTATTGGGTTAGCCCTGAAATCAGCCTTTTTTTCCCACTGCTGGGACGCAGGCTTCCTTTCGGTGAGTAATTCAGATGAGCAGTGTGTGAGTGAATGTGAGTTTTGTGGAGTGAGTGCAGCGAGAGTTGTTTTTCAAGGAAGGTGTCACATATCTTTGAATTTTAGATTCTAGGACATGCGGGTTTCCTCCTGCGGGTGTTTTTCTTCACCGTTTTGGGAGGAATTGTGATGAAATGAATTACACAAAGTAAATTCCCTGCCAGGTCTGGATCCACGACCAACAATTCGTAAGTTGGATCCGTTACTACCGAGCCAATGCTGCTCTAAAGCAACGTTAATATTTCATTTGACAGTGAATATCTAGTTCTAGGGGCCCGTGGCTAAATAATAACAGCCGCACAGGTCGATCGATCAGGTTAAGCTACGCTTGCCGCGGTTGGTCTGTGGATGGGTGACCATCTTTACATACCGAGACCCCTCCGTGCCTCGGAAAGCAAGTTAAGCCGTTGGTCCCGGCTGTCATTCGTAGATCTTTGAGAGTCGTTACGGGTAGTCAGAACCCCGAAAGTCTGACAACCAGTCTTACCTGGGGGTATCGTATTACCCAGTAACTGGGTTGTGGAGGTCAAATAGGCAGTCGCTCCATGTAAAATACTGGTATTCAGCTGCATGCGGTTAGACTGGAAGCCGACCCCAACATAGTTGGGAAAAGGCTAGGCAGATGATGATCTAGTTCCATAAGCGTTCAATCAGGCAATGGATTATAATAAAATTTCAAACACCTGGAATACTTCGCCCGGCTTCATTTGTTAATCCTAAAACAATTTCAGGATTGGCTTTTGCAATTAGACGGCTTCGTATAGCAATTCATTTATTTTTCATTCATTTAAGTTTTAGATACTTTATCTTGATTTAAATGAGTTAGAGGTGTAATTACGAATGATGTATCGACCTTGTAATTTGAAAAATAGGAACTTACTTTGCTGTGCTTATTTTGATGGTTAAGGGCTACCGTAGACAGGCGCGACGCGACGTCTAATAGTGTTGGGTCGCGCTGCCGCGTAGCGCCTGTCTGCGGAAGCCTTTAAATCTCCGGCTTGATGCTAAAAGTCTTTTTTTTTATTAAGTATCTTTAAATGTACTGACCAAATAGCTGGGTGACATTCATATCAATTTGCATCGCTCTACTAAATGTATTTTATCTAAAAACTAATATTTTCAAGAGATTTGACTTTTTGTGTGTTTGTTTGTTACGTTTTCACGCTGAAACGGCGGAACGGAACCGGATGAAATTTGGCAACTTGTATAGACCATGATCTGGATTACGATACAGAATACTTTTAATCCAGATATTTTCTCACGGGATTGAGACGTATGCGGGAAAAATCACGGTGCGCAGCTAGTAAAAAAAAATTCAAACTGTTATTGTGCTATATTTTTGGATTCGTCTCCTCAAGCCCTTTATTTTGATACCCCACATGGTCAATTTACTCATTTCTTTTTCATGACTACTTATTGAAAGAGCCGCCATTTTGATTTTATAGAAAAAAAAATTAAGTAGCCTGTTGTAAACATCGCACGACCTAGTCGTCGATTCCATAGACACCAAAGGAATAAAATCCTTTCAACCGTCAGGATACTTAGTAGAGGGTATAAAGAATGCCACATATACAGATATACGCGTGAAAAATATAACTCTGTCTTTGCTGTCGCACAGTCGGATAAAAATGTACTGCAACTCTATGCATCTATAATGCCATTGCCGTACTAAAATCAGGGTGAAAATCGTAAGCCAGCAGATCTCTCTCGAAAAAAAACGTCCGAACATAACCACAAAAGTACGAAAGCTCTCGTAATATAAAATAACTACTATAAAACCTACTAATCCACCTCTTACCGTCCACGGCCGCACTTCGTTGCACGAAACGAAAGTGAGAACGAAGCAATTTTATTCCCGCTTTAAAACAGCCAAAAGTAAAAGGTCAGTGTTTTATGTGAAAACCATACAACAGTTTTATTATCATGCTGTACAAAACATGAATGAGAAATCCAATCACTACATAGTATAAAACAACAGTCGCTTCCCTGTCTGTCTGTCCCTATATATGCTTAGATCTTTAAAACTCCGTAACGGATTTTGATGCGGTTTTTTTTAATAGATAGAGTGATTCAAGAGGAAGGTTTATATGTATAATACATGCATAATATAGTAGAGAAACACTGATAATTTTAGAGGTTTCTAATGTGATGTCGTAAATAAACACATTTTTTTGCGCTTACATTGTAAACGCTGGCTGAACCATTCGAGATAGATCAAAATAATGTACTACAGTATTGTACACCCTAAAAATCTCTACGAAAAAGTCCGCAATGGTATATGTCTATCTCTTAGGGATAACCCACAATAACCATTTTTTATCCTTAACTTTTTACGAGAAATACATTGCATAGCATTGCACCCGTGCGAAGCCGGGGCGGGTCGCTAGTTAATTATAAAGAGCGTTTGATGGTTTAGTGATAATTATCATCATCATCATCTTTCTGCCCTTGTCCGATGTTAGTAAGAAAGAAAGAAAAATTGTTTATTCTGCAAAAACAAAACGCACGTTACATATAAAAAAGACATCAAATGTACACATACGACGTAGTCAAAATCCTCGTACTCAAGCATATAAAATGTTGACAATTCTGTCCATTGCTTGATGTCAGGGCCAGGGACCAAAGGCAACACACATTAACGTTACTGTAACTACTGGGGAGTTCACAAACATTGGACAGGCTTCAGAATCGAAAATGAATAATTTTCGGTTCCCTGGTTTGCCTAATCCCTGACCACAAATAGCCGTCGGAAGAATAGTGTTTAGTAGTAGTAATTTCAGGTTTGTGAACAGCGGTTAAAAGACTCCTCTGATTACAGTGATTGATGTTGATGTTCGTTTCGATACGGACGCGTATCGAATTGTTGTGAAAAGCTACGCAGTTCAGCTAAATCACTAGGAAGAGGTGTTTTGCGGGACTATCTTACGTCATTTTGACGTTCATTGGCTGACTCCTAGCCTAGTTTAAATAAATTACTCTCTGAACATTGAGTGGTCGCACGGCTGGTATTTACATACGTGCACCGTGCGATCAGCAAATAACTTAAATCATTTTTATTATACCTTGTAGTCAGTAAATTATAACTAAATAATTTGCATAAATTGTCATCATATACACATGATTATTGTGTGTAAAGTGTATGTTGTAAGCAGTTAAAATCTTAAATATTAAAATCAAATAATAAATCAATTAAAATCCATCTGTCATAATCTTTGAAAGGTGAATCACTAGCCTTATAATGAGATGTAGAAGTGCCTAAAATATAATGAGATAACGTAATTGTTAGAAAAAGTGTAGTTTGTTTTTTGTTCCGTTAATTACGTAGGCTACTGCCGGAGGACTCAAAAAAACCGAATTTATTACAAACTCACCTGCCTAGATTTTTCCCAACTATGTTTGGGTCGGCTTCCAGTCTAACCGGATGCAGCTGAATACCAGTATTTTACATGGAGCGACTGCCTATCTGACCTCCACAACCCAGTTACTGGGTAATACGATACCCGTTGGTAGGACTGATTGACAGACTTTCGGGGTTCTGACTATCCGTAACGACTGTCAAAGATCCACGAATGCCAGCCGGTACCAACGGCTTAACGTGCTTTCCGAGGCACGGAGGGCTCTCGGTATGTTAAGATGGTCACCCATCCACCGCGACCAACCGCGGCAAGCGTAGCTTAACCTGATCGATCGACTTGTGCGTCTGTTATTATTTAGCCACGGGCCCCTCAGCTGTAAGACTAACCATAGAACATTAATTAAGCGCCGAAGCTACTAGTTTACTCGTAGCATCGAGGTTGCACCAATAGATCGCATGACAAAGTTGATAGATGAGACCCCTACCACTGTTCGCATAGTATTAGGCACATAGTCGACGTTCTCTACAGGAGAATCCTGACGTGACTAAAGTAATGCAGTGAATTAATTCTATACTGGTTGACTTAGTTCAGAAAGTGTTATTAAGAAACTTTATGTCATTCTAAATAACTGTTTTTTATGGAGAAGAAACCAAATATTTTCTGCGAATTCACCATACAAAACGCAAAATGAGGCCTTTCTGGGTAAGAAAATGAAGTGGAACACAAAAGACGACGGTTAAAACTAATTATGCATTTTCATCAATGTCCTTTCTTAACATATTTTGAGCAATGGAAAGTATTCAACCTCAAAAATTGCAACCGTCCAACTCAATTATGTCAATCTTCTTAAATCAAATTGACTAGAAAGAAAATAAATAGTCACATTCACAAAAAAACAGTCACATTAATACAGAACGTCATATTTCCTTTGGATGACAGAGCAACAGAACAAAGAGTGTTGCATCAACTCGTGTTATTAATTTCTCTTGTTACGTACGAGAAACAAAGAACTTTTTTTCACATTTTGTTTTCGTTTGTTCGTTTACATGCCATTTTGAGATGAAATTTAAGCACAACACCTGCCTAGCCTTTTCCCAACTATGTAGGGGTCGGCTTCCAGTTTAACCGTATGCAGCTGAATACCAGTATTTTACATGGAGCGACTGCCTATCTGACCTCCACAACCCAGTTACTGGGTGATACGATACCCCTAGGTAAGACTGGTTGTCAGACTTTCGGGCTTCTGACTACCCGTAACAACTGTCAAATCTCTACGAGTGACAACAACAAATGAAATTTAAGCACGCAGACTTTAAAACGGCATGGTTGGCGCAGTGGTTAAGCGATTGACTGCTGCGCTGCGTGTCGCGGGTTCGATTCCCCCACGGGACAAATATTTGTATGACCTACAAGTAGTTGTTCCGGGTCTGGCTATTTGTGTATGTGACTTTAAATGTTTGTAAACGCATCCACAATACAGGAGAAATTCCTAGTGCGGGGCAGCGTTTAAAAAAAATAAAAATAAACAGAAAGGAGAAAAATACAAGTCCCTAGTAAGTAATTACCCATTCTTTTCAAAGAAAATTACTACATTACAATAGACCCGCACTTAAAAATGAATCCCTAAATAAAGGCAAAAACGACACAGCATTTACGATATAAATCGAGATTGAGAGCAGTGGTGGCCCAGCGGTAACAACACCGACTTATGAATTGTAGGTCCTGGGTTCTAACCCAGGCAAGCGCTTTTGTTTGTGTAAATAATTTCTTCATCATTGCTCTCAAAACGGTGAAGGAAAACATCGTGAGGAAACCTGCATGTCCTAGAACCAAAAATTCTAAGATATATGACATCTGCGAGTTAATTATAACTCGCAGATAAGCTTTATTTAAGTTACACCTTGTATATTAATACAGGGTGTAACTTAAATAAAGTACAACCTCTTAAGGGGTCATTGTACTCATCATTATGAACAACTTTTACTATGGGACCAAACCAGAAAAAAATCAGCCGTTCCCTACTTTTTATGTTCGCATAACTCGTCAAAATGTAGGGAACAGCTGATTTTTATTTTACCCCTCATGTGGTTGTGCGTTATTTAAGTTACAACTTGTATAATACCCCGCTCCCTCTCACAGAAAGAGAAAGCCTGTGCCCGCAGCAGTGAGAATATTATAGACTGAATAAGCAAGTATAAATCTAAATACTAAATTCCTCACTAAAGAATTTACGTCCCAAACTAACCCGTAAAACGATGACAAAATTAACGCAAATCTAATATGAAAATTGCTCATTTCTGTTAACCGCTATTTCCATTACATTAATGCCATTAAATATACCCACCATATTTATACCTGTGTCTGCTTTAGCTAAATATTTGAATAGACGAAAACGCCCCAGGGCGAGTACACTGGCGTGCATGGAATCCGGGCCAATTCTAAATTTATAAGCGTTGAATTTTAAAGAACTTTGGTGTAGACACAGTTGCCGTGCTAGACTTTCGTAAATCATTCGATGTGAACTTGTGTTGCATCGTGTTGACGTGGGTGAAGTTTTTAAGGTATCAAAGTACAGGTCAAAGGTAAGCATTATAGTTTTCAATAGTTCTTTTAGCCAAAAGAGGTCTACCGTCCAATCCGACTCGGCTGGGCAGCGTTCAGGAAGCTACGGAATATCTTCCCGTCCCACATATCGCAGTGTCTCGAGACGAAAGTCTATGACCAGTGCATGTTGCCAGTGGTGACCTATGACACTGAAAAGTGATCGCTCACAATGAGCCTTATTAGAAGGCTAAAAGTCAACCAAAGGGCAGTGGAGCGGCTATGCTTGGAGTTTCCCTACGTGATCGAATCAGATGTGAAATGATCCGCAGGAGAACCTCCCTTGGTTCTCCTGCAGATCTCTTCATTTCTGATTCGACATCTGACTCGACCGGCATAGCCTTAAGAATTGCTAAACTTAAGTGGCAGTGGGCAGGGCACCTTGCTCGCAGAACAAATGCCCGATGGGGCCGAAAGGTTCTGAAGAGGCGACCGCTTACCGGAAGACGTAGCGTTGGAAGGTCTCCCAGAAAGTGGACCGACGACCTCGTGAAGGCCGCAGGAACCCGTTGGATGCGAGAAGCACAGCACTAGTTGAAGCGGAGGTGGTTGAGGGAAGCCTTCGTCCAGCAGTGGACTTCTTTCGGCTGAAGTGATGTTGATGAGTCCTTTTAGCATCAGGTGGAATGACAGCTCACTTCACTTAAGTCTTCACAGTGTGATATCTACAGAATAGACCGGCTGGAGTCTAACTAATCCTAAAGTCCCTAAATGGAGCATACTCATTTTTCTGGTTTATTTATTTATATATACTGAATTTTTAACCAAAAAATACATAACAATAAAACCACAAAACATAAAACGCGCGGCCTTATAGCATTCTGCGATCCCTTCCCTGTGGTTAAAAAGTCACCAAAATATCAAATGTTTCTATTTTGGATCGGAACGGGTGGTGGAGTATAATGGAAGAAAAAGACGTGTGCACTGATGACTGTCCTCAAATGAATTGGGATAAGGTACGAAGATCAATTTGGTAGAATGGATCCCGAAAACTAGAAATCCCGTGTTGTGAATCCCGAAAATATTTATAATTTTTATCAACCAGGTTGATACTGATTACCACGAAACCAATAAAACCTTTCATCACATTTCAATTGATTTGAGGCCATAACTCCACAAATGTGTCGACTTTTCAGGTTCACGAGTGTTTTAAAGCGATATATCCGGTTTATTTCAATTAGGTGAGATCGTAAATGTCGGGTAACAATGTTCATCCGATGACAATGTCACTTCAACATTGATATATGAGTGTTGTTACAAACTGAATAACAGCAGTGGAACTGCCATAATATTTATTTAATAACTATCTACTTGTTGACTTTACTCGCATTTCAAGGGGTTGCAAGTAGGACCACTTCCAACCCCTTGAACTTTGCAACCACTTGCTCTCTGTAGTTTTTCTATCTAAAACTGTCCACGAAAAACTTGTGTTTTTTCATTCAAAATGGGTTTTAGGGGAATGACCACCTATTGCAACATCTATATAATTTAAAATTGTTTTCAATTTCTTGAGTGTTTTACGTTGACAACAAATATCATTAGAATTTCTATTAAAAGTATTCAAATATTTAACTCAAAGCACTTATGTAAGTGGCACTAAAAATTGGTATATTCACGGACAAGTTTTCTGATTCATTTGTTTACATTTTCATCAGATATTTTTGGAACAGACCATACAGTATACCCCGAACTTACATACGGGTAAGTCTGTGCGAAATTGTCATCTGGACGGCTGTTATAACTGCCAGTTATAACTACCTAATATTTATGGAGTAACCGACATAGCTTGCAGAGTAAGCAAACTGAAGTGGCAGTAGGCTGGCCATGTCTGTCGAAGGGCCGATGGCCGGTGGAGCAGACGAGTTCTGGAGTGGAGGATAGAATAGAATAGAATACTCTTTATTATGTACACCATATAAATTACAGACATAAATATAGAAATTTTACAAAAGGTGACACAATGGGCGGTCTTATCGCTAAGAGCGATCTTTTAAAGTCAACCTTTGGATGGATTGAAAAGGGAAGGAGAGACAAATACTGTAGGTAGTCTGTGGTGAAAATGAATACATACATAAAGTATATTACCATTTGGAGACCGCGTATCGGCAAGCGTAGTGTGGGACGCCCCCCAGCTAGATGGACGGATGACCTAAAGAAATTAGCTGGGGTAGACTGGATGCGGAAGCCGGAGGACAGGGTGTTGTGGCGCAGTCTGGGAGAGGCCTATGTCCAGCAGTGGACTGCGATAGGCTGAGTTGATGAATATTTATGAGTGGTGAAAATGGGACTGGACGGGTCACACCTATAGGATGCATCCAGATAGATGGGCTAAAGCCGTCACACAGCGGGTGCCTGAAGACGGGCGTCCTCACCGAGCCAGACCTAAAAACGCTGACATGACGATTTAGACTCGTTTCTAACCGATTGAACGAAAAAGGCACAGCCGGTCGATTTTGTTAGAATCTCACCGTGAGAAGTAAGGTGAAGTGAGCTGTCATTCCATCTGATGCTAGGGTTCGACACTAATCAAAGCTCACTTTAAGCTCACTTCACCCGAGTTATCACTGTGAGATTTTTACAAAATAGCACTACAGCCGGTCGATTCTGTAAAAATCTCACCGTGAAATCATAAGTGAAGTGAGCCCTTAATAGTGTTAATCCCTAGCGAATGACAGCTCACTCCACGCTCACTTCACCCAAGCTTTCACTGTGAGATTGTTACAGAATCGTACAGCTGTACATAAAAGTGGAAAAATATGGGGGAAACCTTAACTCAGCAGTGGGACAATACAGTTTAACGAAAAAAAAAAAAAAAATTGAGAGCCAACGGCCCACCACAACAATACATATTACCTCTTCTATTACAAAGTTATTACAGAACACAATGCAATCGCAACGTATACCAACTTGGTCGACTCGCATCGCATATTGATGGCCGTTACACGAGGAACAATGTGGATGCTGCAGGGAATACCGACATTTATGATACATAGTAAGATATTGTAAAATGATCGGACAGGGATACAGTAGAATCTCGTGGTTAAGTCAGCCGCACGGGTCGATCGATAAAAGTAATTTTACGCTTGTAAGAAGATGTGAAGATGGATAACCATTCATTGCATACCGAGACTCCTCCGTAACTCTGAAATAACGTTAAGCCATTGGCCCTGGCTGTTATCCGTAGATCTTATCAGTCGTTGCGGGTAGTCGGATGACCGAAAGTCCGAGAACCGGTTTTGCCAGTGGACATATCCAGTAACTGGGTTGTGGAGGTCATATAGGCAGTTTTTCCAGGTAACATGACGATAGTCAGTTGCATCAAGTTGGTTAGAAGAAGAAAGATGAAAAATATTTTATTTGGGACACGCACAGAAAATACAAACAGTAAAAATGTATATTTAAAAGTCACAATATAAAGGTTTAAAAAATGTACGGGGTCGGGGGAACCCCGGCAGGAACGAAGTTCAAAATGAAAATCCAAAATGGCGGCTGAAGTTTGACCTTACTATCGGCTTCAGCACCCCCGAAAACTTTAAAAACGTCACCCATGATGAAAAATGAGAAAATTTCCAAAGCCGCCGTCTTGTTAGACCTCACTATCGGTTTCAGCATCCTCGAAAACCATGAAAACGACACCCATGACAAAGAATTTCAAATTTTTTTACAGGCTCCATCTTGGATTTTCAGTTTGACCACACTATCGGCTTCAACACCTTCGAAAACCATGAAAACTATGTATCTCTCTCTCTCTCTCTCTCTCTCTCTCTCTCTGTCTGTTTCAATTAAATAATAAAATATCCCACGGAGGGGGTATAATGCCTTTTCGATAGGTGATGATTTCTACCAGTTTACTCCTACCGCAAGCTCTGTTACACAAAAGTTAGACTGTGCACAGAAAATCAAAATCAAAAGTAATTTATACAAATTAGGTTGAGAATCAGCACTTTTCTAACGTCAAAATTACATAAGACAGTCCCTCAAAACGCCCGCCCTTCACCACTTTCCAGTACTTTCGCTGGTAAGAAGAAATAGCGCAACAAACTTCCCAGCAGCACAGCTGTCTGTTTAGTTAGAAAACAGAAAGCGAATTTTCAAAATTAATTCAACTTAGTCATTACCTAGAACACCCAGTCAAAACCAATAAATCCACTCAACCCAAACATAACATAATTGACATCTGCAAAAATCAGATAAGTGTTACCACTTTGATAAATGAACGCGACGCAAACATTCGCGCGAACCAGATTGTTAGGTAATGTAATAGAAAACCTACTGGATGGCGGGTAATCTATCAATTTGCCGGGCGAGCGATCAAAGGTAGATGTGAACTACACTAATCTCACACGTATACCGCGCTCGTATAATTTGTGTTATAACACCTCTACTGGTTGTTTTCGAGAGTGATTTGGGAAAAGTGAGAAGAGTTTCTGAAAACCAGCGCTGGAGCTCTGTCTATGCTATGACCCTGTGCGACAGGGTCATAGCATTATGCTAAGCGATGGCCGTTTTGCGTGATTTTAATGCATATTTTCCACCAACTTGTCCTTTTTTTGTTTTTTTTTTGTGTTCTTTGAGTGTTATGTTTACCGCAAATAAACGCCTTTTCTATGTCAGCTTATGTCCAGCAGTGACACTGAACAATATATTGACTTGTCACAAGTGCCAAATTAATAAGCAAGTAAAAAATCATGCTTAACACAAGATTTTTCACACCTAACCGTAAAACTTGTCTAAAAGTCCTTGATTTTCAAGGACTAATTCTATTTTGTAGTTTCTATGCAAAACTAAGTTCATCAACGGTCTTATTCATAAAAAGTTATCAAACATCTCAAGGCTTGCTAAAGCCTGGTTGCCAAAAATGTTTATTCATAAACGCATTTTAGTACTAAAACTTTCTTTAAACCTACTATAAAGTCATGAAACCCTAAACCCTACTATAACAGCACTATAAAGGCCTTCCTACACACAGTGCCGGCGGCAGTGCCGCCGGTTTTTTGCCGAGCGGCCATGCCGCCGGCCAAGCCGCCGGCACATGTCGTCAAGCCGCCAAGCATCGTTCCAGTTGCGACAGTCGTGTAGAATGCTAGTGAAGTGCACATTTGTCGTTGGTTACGATGAATATAGAAATCCGCACTGCCATCGCAGTTGTAATTTTTATTTTAATAAGAAAAAATATAAAAGAAAGAGAAGGTTTTGGGTGCGCCCAAGTTTACAATATAGAAAATGGCGGCTCGTGTGTGCGGCAAGCCCGGCGGCTCAAATACCCGCCGGCATTGTGTGTAGGAGCCTTAAGGGAAAAATGGCCGCCTCATCACATCAGCAGGTTAATATGAAAATGATATTTGACGTACAAATGTAACATGTGTGAAAAGTAGTTGCGTGAACAATCGTACTTCAAGGAGCTGCACTTATTGCAATTCGGTGTAACCAATTTAGGGCTGATTTCTTTATCGACAGATAATTTTTATTCATGGAATAAAATTGACGTCTGACAGATTTTATATGGAAGAAATGTCAAAAATTCAAAATTGTTCCTCGGATAAAATTATCCGGCGTTGGAAAAATCAGCCCTAAGTTTATTATTATATACCTACCTACAAGGCAAAATAAGAGCGAGGAAAAATATAACGAAGCACATAATAGCAACAAGGAATAGTGTGGAACTCTGTTTTGGAGTGTGGAAACAACGCTTTCAATACCACTTCCATGGCATGACCTGCCAACTAGGAAATATGAAAACAACCATAGTAGCTCTAGCAGTACTTCACAATATTGCAGTTGACCATGGAGACATGCAGTTAGAGAGTAGCAATATCAATGAATATCATACAAAGTTTATGGCAACATTTGTAGCATACATACAAATAATTATTCAAAAGTTTTCGCGCGTTTGACAGTTATAATATCAAATTCATTGACTTATATTATAACCATGACGTTACCGCCTCAAAACTGTCGAAACTGTAGACAGTAACTTAGTTTTCCGTACGTAATAATGTCTATGGTCACAATTATTCGGTGCGTAGACAGATATTCTTGTTTGACGATATCTGTTGGATGACTTCATTATAATGGCAACATTTACATTTATAATGAAGTTAAAGGACATTTTAGTTATAGAACGTTTATGGAGCGTTTATGAATAAGAAAATCGAAGGTTTTATAGGCTTATTGAGCATTTTGCCTAATGAATGTCTTAAACTTTCTAGAAGATGTAACTTAAATAACGCACAACCTCTTAGGGGGGCATTGTACTCATGATTATGAACAACTTTTATTATGGGACCAAACCTAAAATCGCGAAAAATAAAATCATCTGTTCCCTACATTTATGCTCGCATAACTCGTCAAAATGTAGGGAACAGCTGATTTTTTTTCGCTATTTCTGTTTTGGTCCCATAGCAAAAGTTGTTCATAACGATGAGTACCCCTTATGAGATTGTGCGTTATTAAAGTTACAACTTGTATAAGCTGTTTTTATGAATAAGAAAGTAAGAGTTTAAACAGAAAACTATAATTAGTTTTGTTTTGTCCCAGGTAGGTAATAAAGAATTTAAAATTCTGGGACAACCAACCTAGTTATAAGTTAGCACATTTTAACTCAAAACTTTTTAATTATAAATTATGTGGCAAAGTTACTTGCGAATATTTACGTTTTAAAATATTATAAATGAATAATTTAAAAATTTTACGCTCAGCGACGTAAATAAAGCAATGAATATTGTTGGACTATCAAAATGAAAGCCATTGCCACTGATCGTGTGATACGCAATAACCCCGCTGGCCTTGCGTAGTACGGAGTTTCCCGTATCTTCTTGAAGGAGTACGAATAGGCACTTTTTGTTGTATAAAAACAGGTGCTTCCTAAGCACAGAAATCCTTCCGTCCGTCGACTTTATGAACTTGCGTGGGTTTTGAAACAGCTGACAGTCTTTACGTCCTTTTATCCTGACTGACGGATGAAAGGGCCACGTTTTCACAATTCGGATGAATGACTTTCATGTTTTTTCGACAGGGATGGCAAAAGGCTGACTGGAAAGTGACGAAAAGAGGTAAGAGGATGTTTCAGATTGTGTTGGTTCAATAAAACTTTTACTTTCTGCTATAAACTCGTTTAATTTGTCCAGTGAAACTTATATACAGTACTTTCGAAATAAGTTAGATTTACAGAGCTACGTTTGGTCGAGCTCAGAGTGTGGCCACACAACGACTCGTTCGTTCTACTGGCGCGGTGAATCCCGCGCTGGCTTGCGGCGACGGCGGCGGGCGCGCAACGTAGTGTGTGTGCGTCGCCGGCGACGGTTTATGTATGTTTGTGTGCGCATGAACAGAGGACTGTACACATGGGGGTAATTGCGTAACACACCAGTATGAAGCAATGGATTAGCAATATAAAATAATATCCTTCAAAAGTATTCAGATTGTTATTGAAAATATGTTACGCAATTAGGGTACTGGTGTCCAAAGAAGTGTAGAGTGTGGGTGAGTGTGGGTGTGATAGTTGCAATACTTCCCTGGACAAACACTTTCTTTATTTGTTAGTAGATGATGAAAAAACACCGAATAGAAGTAAAAACAGTTTGGATACAGTGTTACATTCAAAATTCAAATTCCAATGGTAGCGGTAGACTAGCTGTATATTCAGCAACATATTATATGTACGTAGAAGGTTATCAGAAACGTCAACGCTTCGACACGACGCGGTATTTGCAATTTGTACCGCTGCGATTGTCATCCGGCCTGATTTATTGATACAATGTGCACAGCAGTGATCTATTTGAACAAATGATGTAGGAATATGAGATAACATCATACCAGGACAATGTTAGGTACGCTCACCAAAGGAGATAAGTAACAAGGATCGTCGGGTAAAGTTGAAGTTTAGTAAGAAACCGATGGACTTTTTCGAATGAAATTTAATTGAATAAATGACCTGTCTGTTTTCTATTTAAGTAAAATAGTTAATTTTATTCGAAAACATCCATCGGTTTCTTACTAAACTTCAACTACATCCGACCTGGTTACGTATTACTTTTGGTGACCGTACATGCATGTCCGATATATAACGTGTGTAAATTGATACCTTACCTACTTCAATTTGCCGTGTTATTGGCATTTGATACTGATTTGAATATACAGATAGTTTTAGTTGGTAGTCAATTTGCTTAACAATTATTTTCCCCGACTTTACTTAGTTTCATTCTTAACCCCCGACGGACACAGAGGGTTATTGTGTGGGTGGTGTTATCTGTTTGTCTGTCTACACCATCGTACCTCCCAAACGGCTAACCCAGTTTTGTTTTTTTTTTAATTTTGTTTGAGAGGTAACGTGTAATTGAAACCATTCTTCTTTAGCGCATGCCATTAAACAAATATTAAACATCTAGAAATCAACATTTCAAATAGAAAAAAAAATATATTGCCTATGCTTTACATTAAAAATGAAATACGGGGTAGCAGGGACGCACATCCTGTTACCATGGATTCAGTACCCCTCAGATGACTTACTGACCCATGATTCTGAAACTCCCTGCGTTTAAATTTTTCGTCTCTTCAAAAAATAAAGAACCGTTTTAATGAAAAGTGCAATACCCACGCGGTCAAAATGTATGGAATAGCTATTTTTTTTTTAATAAGCTAAGAATGCATGGTTCTAGTTTGCGTGTCGGATGTCCCTACCTTCGAGTATTATAAAAAACCTAACAGACACAGGTATCCTAGGCTCTATACTTATGATATTACCAGCAACAAACAAAATAGTCTTGCGATACATCAACGCGACGCGGTATTTGCCATTTGTACCTCTACCGCGAACCTTGATTTATTGATTCACTGAGTGCTATCCCGACGTGTTTACACTACAAGGAGCCACACGAGCGTGTTAGACGAATCATGTAACACCGTGTTTATTTATTTTATAAAACTAAAAAAGCCTGTGCTGGCTTGATTCAGGTCCGCATACAGCTTGATTTAGACGACTGAAACATAAACATCCGTAACACATGAATCCAAAACCAATCTTTGAACATGTCAGTCAAAAAGAATCAACAGTTTGCGTTGATCGCAATGCGTTTAAGACGATTTTTACGAGGCAAAATGTCACCGTAAACTTGATTTGTTACAAGAAACACAAACAGTTTAATAATCTAACTGATTGAACTTCGCCAAGTAATACCACGTAGTTTAGTCTGTATAGTATAAACAACGCAATTTGGAATTGTTAATTTTAACGCCATCAGTTTGGTGCGCCAAATTCGCGAGTCATTTCGGAAGGAATTCAAACGTTTTGAGAATTTTAGCTGTGTTAATAATGTTTAAATACGATCTCTGTTTTCCTTATTTCCTTATGTTACTAGCAACTAAAGGAACATACCTATCTTGGGGATAGCCACTACGGTCGTCAATATGCTTAGCAAATGCTCTTGCTAATTGACGGACACACACTTCCCTATGTGTTTGTTATGCCAGCGTATGGCACTCGTGGGTTGCAGCTGAAAATCAGCGTCAGGTGATACACACTGTGTTGTCATCTGACATTATGCTGAGCTGAGGCCCTTTTGGCATTATAGTTTTTGTTTTTTGTTTTATAGTTTTAATGTGTATTTATTTTGCTGTAGTGCCAATAAACGCATTTTTCTTTCTTTCTGATTGCGACGTATGAAAGCCCGTCTATTTAATAAAAATCTAGAATTCAGTCATTCGCTGACAGATAACACAACATAAACCGCTGGGTCTATAGAAGCATATTAAAGATTTGCACATTAGTTTTTTATATAACGAAGGTGTACACTAATGAAGGACTTTTGAAAATTCATCCCCTAAAAGGGTCGAAAAGGGAAGGAAAGTTTGCATGGAAGTTTCCCGATGGAAGATCCAATCGGGAAAATAAAATAAAATCCAATCTTATGTCATGCCATATGTAATAAGACCAAATGCTACGTCATTTGGTTTTAAACCACTGAAAACCACTGAAAATCAGCGCTGTGAGCGCTGTGTGTGTGTGTTTGTGTGTGTGTCTCCTACAGCACAGCAACATGCTGAGTGTAAGTCTCCTTCTCACAGTCATGGCGTGCAGCTGTTGACTATTTCTGTTTTTTGCTCGTGATTAATGATAGACCTATTTTGTTTTCATTTTTCTTTATTAATGTCAGCGCCCCGCGGTTTCACCCGCGTAAGTTTCGATCCCGTAAGAATATCAGGATAAAAATATTTTATGTGTTAACCCGGGTTATAAACTATCTGTGTACTAAATTTTATCCAAATCCGTTTAGCAGTTTTTGCGTATTGATAAAAAAGTGATTGAGTAACAAACATCCAAACATCTTCACAAACTTTTACATTTATAATATTACTAGCAGCGCCCCCCGTTTTCTCCCGCATCAGTGTCGATCCCATGCGAATATTGGGATAAAAAGTATCATATGTATTATTCTGATATATAAGCTATATTATTGTAAAGTTTCATTATAATCCGTTTAGTAGTTTTTGCGTGAAAGAGTAACAAAGATCTATCCATCCTCACAAACTTTCGCATTTATAATATTACTAGGATATATTAGCAAGATACATTAGCAGGATAGGATTACAGTTAATTATCTTTCTGTATACATGTATTTCTGTGACAAATAATTAAACCTATTTCTCTTTCTTTCTATACCTTTAATCAAACTCCATTATTTTGTTCATAATCCAATATAAATTATAACAACCCAATACCAAAAAGGTGCTCAATACTTCTATCCACGTACCACGCCACCATAATACCGACCCTTGTCTCGAAAATACGGCGACACATACATATTAAGTAAAATTCCGCACCAACAGGGTTATTCTGCTATCCAATAATCAGAACGATCGGGTTCCTCAATTGAACCTTCATCGGAATCGCCCTCCACATTTGTCGAATCGAATCGATTTACTATGAAGGTTAACTAACCGAGGAGATCTCCTGTTCTTGGACAAATTGTTGGATGCTGCAGTAAGTGGAAGTGACTCGATTAGGCATTCGGTGGAATGCGATTTTGAATCGGTGATTAATCGTCTTATTTTACTGGCTGGTTATTTATCTTAGGAAGGTATAGGTAGGTACAGGGTGAATTTTTGAGATAAGGCATAAGAGTTATATACTAAATTAAGACGAATCCCCATCTCAGAAATTCAACACGCACACATCTCTCACTCTCATTTATAATACTCTAGTACGCTAATTTATAGTGCCGTGCTTTCCTATAATTTAGATTTATGCGACATCTACTCGTATATTATGACAAAAACTTTGGGTTAATATTCTGAACATATGTGTTTAGTTGGTACCTAAGCCTTTATTATATACAACTTCCTCCTTCCTCCTACTGCATAAACGCGAAATTTTGTGGGGATGGATGGATGTTTGTTACTTTTTCACGCAAAAACCACTGAACGGATTTTGATGAAACTTTACAGTATTATAGCTTATACATCAGAATAACACACAATATACTTTTTATCCCGATGTTTCTACAGAATCAACACTTATGCGGTGAAACCTGGTATATAAATAAATATTTTTTTCATGCACGTGTTTCTGTAACAATTAAATATATATGTTCCTTTCTTTCAATCTGTACTATTTCTACGTTATTTTTTGTGTTGTCTGAAAACTTTCGATAACGAAAATTAACCTAAGCTTTAATATACGTTTAGTACCGTCTACGGTGATGTATTTATACAATGACAAGTAGAGCAATTTTATATTCCCAAGCGGAGAAGCAAAGAGCTTTAATCAAATGTCAGTCTGAGTGATGAATGCTTTACTTCAAGCCATCACGTCCGAAATCTTCATTGTTTTATCATTTATCTACTATTATTTTAATAATTATTACTGAAGCACGTATTTTGGTGCCGTATGTCGATGCCGTATTTTGCATCATATCAATCTTTCCGAATATCATGGGTTACACAATATGCGGATGCAAAGGCACTGGTCCCGAGCATTTATTTACAATAAGCAATTATTTTGTAAATAAATGCTAATCCGACACTTTTAATCGTTAGTTTCCCGTTTCCGCGTCGAAAAATGTTGCGTTATTTTTGACATCTCAACGCAGTGACTCGTTCTAACTGCCATTTAAACCAACCGAGATGTGTGAATTCAGTCTTCTCAGTATCGACGCTTTTCGCGCATCATAAATACAGCAAGGGCAAATGTTTCGATTTAAAAAAATGCGACTTTAATCTACGTCGATGACGTAGAACCTACTTGCTATTCTTGCACATACGTCAAAAAAATAAAGTTCACTTACCCCAACATAACCAGCCTGTAGCAGTTCTTCGGCGGGGGCACAGACTCGTCACAAGCTTGCAGCACAGGGGCGCTTGGCCCCGGTGACCTTTCAGGGTCAGATTCCTCCCCAATTCCCGCTCCTCTTCGACATAGCCACGACGCCCCGCACTTGTCCCTTGCATCTTCCACTGGTGCTGCGAACTGACATCTTCTTGGTGATCTCCTGCCACTAGCTAGAGAGGACTTAAGTGGGGAAGGAGGGGCTCGAACAGGGCTAGAAGTGGCTCTGACTGGGGACGTGGACACTTTCACTGGGGATGATTGTAAGGACAAACCGCCTCGTTCGGGAGTCCCGTTCATCATTGTTGTTTATTTTTGGCACTTGAGTTCACATGGTTTTGTTTTTTATTTCACTATTTTGTTTTTGGATTTAGTTTCACTTTTCTGTTTAAGTTTTTTGCGGAGTTAAGGCTATGTTTTGTGTATCAGTGTTGTAACATTAAGGGAAAAAAAATTTAACAGAGAAAATTACTAATCAAACGATAAAAACCCCATCGTTTAGCTGCGTACAGAACGTACTTCTTTTCTGAAGTCGGTTAGAGTAATTCACGTTTCTAAAAATATAAATTCTGCTCCCATTTTCGATTGTAACAAGTTATTTCGGGTCCCTAGCCAGATAAAGTTATGATCCTATTCTACTTTTGTTTTTATAACGCAAAAATGTGGGATGGCTGTACGTATAATCTGTATATCATAATCTGGCTTTATACCCACACACGAAACAATTCATGAAGCCGGTTTATGTAAGCGTTTTTCGGGAAGAAGGCAGAGAAGTACCGGAAATATTTTCTAAATAAACACAAAATCTCATTTTTATTATTAAGATGGGGCTTCAGGGTAACACCGATGAAATATGTTTTTTTTTTTAAGGAGTCATGCAATTCGACCTTTCAGGTCAGATTTTGATGACGTTGTGAAACAAAAAGGTGATCGTCTCCATGTATCCATCATTAGGATAGATTCCGACAAAACTGGAAGGCGTGAGGAGCGAACTATGGAAGGCGTGGAGGAGCCTTTTGCCCAGGTGTGGGACCCGTGAGTGGGACTGGCAGGCCCAAAAAAAATACCTCATCTCTATTGGTACATGAACTGCTTCCATACAACTTTGCCCATTGTCCTGTAGACTGCCACCTACCCGGCCGGTGAAAACATTTTAGAGCGTGTTAAAATAAACCCTGTACCAGATCCCTAACATTTGTAAGGTAGCCAGGTACTCAATGTAACAAAAATAAAATACAAAACAAGGGTATTATTTTTACGCGTTTTCACGCTCCTACATTTGTAAAAGTGGGCTCCTAATAAAAGGTAAAACGATTTTTATTTCAACGTTACGTTGTTATCGTTTTTCACGTCGCATCGACGACAGGCTCCATTATTATTGCCAGGTGTTATCTTAACAGGATGAATATAGGCCGTATATGCTAGAATAATGCTTTTGAAATCGGATATTGGGAGAAAAAAGGTATAAAATCAGCCTAATATAATAATGTTCCCACTGCAGACACAGGACTCCTCTCTCCAAAAGGGATTGGGTTGTAATCTACCACGGGCCCAGTGCGGGTTGATAGACATCATATGTCTTCGAATTTTTGGTTCCTAGGTATTGTTAAGACATGCGATGTTTACTCACAATATTTTCCTCTGAACATCTCGGTAAGTCTGGGCCATCACGGGTCATTTAATAAACACTTCTTTGTCATAGGAGTAACAGACAGTCCGCCGTGCAGGGCCTGCATGGAGGATGACGTGACAGCGGCACATGTGCTTCTAAGCTGCCCGGTGGTCGCCACGTACAGGGCAAAATACTTTGGTAACCCAGGTACCCCACGTGAAACGGCCAGTAACATCAAGGCGTTGCTGGCCTTCCTTGAGGAGCTGGGGTGGATCGAATGATCGATATTCCCACCCGTACGTAAAATACGCGCATTGACGTGGAGTTGCGGACACCAGCCCGTATTAACTATTACCTACATATTAAGTCTGGGCCATTAGCTCTAGTGAGCTACTACTGCTCTCAGTAAAAAGGTGACTGGAGTTATTGTATTATAGGATAGTTGTTGCAGGATAGGCTAATAGGAGCTACGAGCATTCGATCGTCGTGGTTAATCTATGCTTGATATGGGACCGAAAGGTCTTGGAGCGGACCAATGACCTGGTGAAATGCGAAATCTATTGGATGCGAGAAGCACAGGACTGATTGATGTGGCGACACATGGAACCCATCACCAAGGACGTCGTGAATCCCCGGATAGGGAAGCACGTTAAAAGATAAGCCCTTAGAATATTCTCCTTATTTATTCATTTAAACTTTTCACACAAAATGTACAGACGCTAGCACATCAAGCTACCCCAAACTGTCAGATTTTCCCAATAAACTTTGAACCTTATGCTTTAGCGATAAAGTTGAAAATCTATTAAAGAAATCTGACAGATTGTAGTAGCTTGATGTGCTGGCGTCTGTACAAAGGCGGACTTAATGCCTTTGGCTCCTTAATTTGCTTCAAGGTTTTTCTAGTATGGTAGATGCAGAAATAGCTCCTTCATCAATCTGTATTGATATAATAAAGCTAAATAAAGAGCTTGACACTTTGTTTGAACACGCTTAGTCGAAATGATTGCTACAAAAATATCTTTATCAGTCATTACTATTATATAAATGATTCTATTGAATGTATTTTTATTTTAATGATGTAATGAATTTTTATGTAATGATGATTTGTTTATTAGGACTGTGTACCTGAGTAAATAAATAAATTACTAGGTTAAAGTTAGAAAACTAAAAGTCTAACCATCGAATATCTGTACTGTCCGATAAATAGAATATAGATATAGTTCCGATGACAATCGCTTCATATAAAATAAACATTCAGAAGCCAGAAACGAAACAGTATCGATATCCCAACGTTAAACTGATTGTCAGAACCCCTAAGACCTTGAAAGTGCTGAACCTTACCTTGAGACCCAATATCGCTATCAGCGGTATATAGGATTCTAAATCCTACGTACCTGTTCAGGGAACTTTACCTTGATGGTTATATTATATCGCACCATAATACGGGGATTTGAGTGCGTATCTCAACGTATCCGAAGTCATTAGGTCTGGATGGAAATAAGATGAAACTTCAGCGAGCGAGCAGAATCGATAGTTCATTATGTGAAAGGGAAGTGAGGTAGTACACAAAACGTTTTATGGAATCTTTTTTGCATGATATTTTTGAGCGTTGATCGGATTTCCGCCGCGCCGCCTCTCGGAGCATTTTAGGCCAGATCTTCGATCAGTCGTGATACTGAATAACTCTAGAACCACTATGCCTTTTTTTTTCGCGGGAAATCGTCATAAGTCACCTGGACTTTGTTACCTGGACTTTGGGGAAAAAGACCAGGTAGTGTGGGACTCTTACCTTACTAAAACCACCCCAGTGATCACCATAAGCACATGGAGGGAGTCCCGTTACCTCTTAATAGACCAATCCGGAACCCACTCAGTGTAACGCCTGCTAGGGCACGTCCCTGGGGAGACAATAAAGGGGTCTCCCCTGAGCCTCGCTGTGCACGGCAGCACTTGATCACAGTGCCACCGTATTCCCTGTAATCACTCGGTGGGCAACCAGAGTCCCCACTCCGATCGCCTGCGATTCCAAATTCGCGCCTGCATTAAATGATGCAGGTGGGGTTTCGGCGTGTTAGGCATCGAGGTGGTTGCCTCCTCGATGCCTTCTTCTTCGAGCAGGATTAGCTCTCTATCGATCCCGCTCGGGTACCTCCTTCTGGACCATCACAGTCTCACAGAAGGAGGCAACTTCCCTCCAGTTTTCTATCTCCGTCAACATAGCCCTCACTACTGCTGGCAGAAAGAACCGGTGTGTCTGACTAGTAAAAATGTAACACTTTGAATGACCGACAGCCTATTTAATGTATTCATGGACGCTTTGGTGAAGGGAAATCGGAACTTATACCTAATGTGCCCTAGTACCAAATATGTCTGATTGATCGCGACGATAGATCGTGGATGGGCGAAATGGAAAGATAGCGGACTGTATAACAAGAAGTATAATAAAGGAAGACAAGTAAAGAAATTTCAACGGTCGGTTGAAGAAATGACAACATGTATGAGACTCAGTTAAGACATGCAAGCGCAGCCGTGCACAAAGGCGAGCAACAGCTGACCGTCGTCGTGGCGGTGTGACGCGGGGGCCCACGGCGGCCGTCGGCCGGCTGACTCCCCGCTGTCCCCGCACCCTCGTTCACTGCCGCCAGCGCGCGGCGATGTTGAGTGGAGCGGTCTCAACACTGATATAGCCAACCAACTATGTTCCTTTAATGTAAGAGAAGTTGAGTTGTCTGTTGTTGCCTTTATCCTGAAGTCCCACTCGTAGTATTATTACCCAAAGACAATGACTCAGCTAATCCAACCTGGATTATCCGTTTTTGTAGAGAACATTAAAATGTGGCAAGAAATTTTCAAAACACAAACCAAGAAACCTGTCCAATTCAAATAAAATCTGAGCGATAAAGAATAACATCCGATAAACGATAAAGAAGATACTTAAACAGAAACTCCCAAACCACACGAGCATAGTCACCGCACGAAAAATCTTCAAAAGTGTGCGAAATAAAATTGATGGCCTAGCCATCTCTCTAATTGGAAGAGCAACACAACAACGAGACCCGATAGTTTCATGACTTTCAAGGGATGGCTCGGATTTATAGAGCGTAATCCCGGGCATAGACGCGGGACTAGAGTTCGTTTATTGTTGAGAGCCCGGAAATTATGAGAAGGAAATTAACTATGTAAGATGACTTCTTTATTAGTTAGTTTATTTTTATAAAATTAAACAAGAAATCGATAGCCTCTCTTATTGTAAGAGCAACACAACAACGCACGCCGATAGTTTCATGACTTCTAAGGGATGCCTCGGATTTATAGCACGCGATCCCGGGAATACACGCGGGATTAGAATTCATTTATTGTTGAGAGCCCGGACTATGGTGCTGGAAATTATGATAACGAAATTCATTATGTAAGATAAAATATGTATTACTTAGTTTATTTTTATAACATTAAACAAGAAATCGATAGCCTATCTTATTGTAAGAGCAACACAACAACGCACGCCGATAGTTTCATGACTTCTAAGGGATGTCTCGGATTTATAGCACGCGATACCGGGAATACACGCGGGATTAGAGTTTGTTTATTGTTGAGAGCCCGGACTATGGTGCTGGAAATTATGATAAGGAAATTAATTATGTAAGATAAATTATTTATTACTTAGTTTATTTTTATAACATTAAACAAGAAATCGATAGCCTCTCTTATTGTAAGAGCAACACAACAACGCACGCCGATAGTTTCATGACTTCTAAGGGATGCCTCGGATTTATAGCACGCAATCCCGGGAATACACGCGGGATCAGAATTCATTTATTGTTGAGAGCCCGGACTATGGTGCTGGAAATTATGATAACGAAATTAATTATGTAAGATAAAATATGTATTACTTAGTTTATTTTTATAACATGAAACAAGAAATCGATAGCCTCTCTTATTGGAAGAGCAACACAACAACACACGCCAATAGTTTCATGACTTCTAAGGGATGCCTCGGATTTATAGCACGCGATCCCGGGAATACACGCGGGATTAGGATTCATTTATTGTTGAGAGCCCGGACTATGGTGCTGGAAATTATGATAAGGAAATTAATTATGTATTACTTAGTTTATTTTTATAACATTAAACAAGAAATCGATAGCCTCTCTTATTGTAAGAGCAACACAACAACAAACGCCGATAGTTTCATGACTTCTAAGGGATGCCTCGGATTTATAGCACGCGATACCGGGAATACACGCGGGATTAGAGTTTGTTTATTGTTGAGAGGCCGGACTATGGTGCTGGAAATTATGATAAGGAAATTAATTATGTAAGATAAAATATGTATTACTTAGTTTATTTTATAACATTAAACAAGAAATCGATAGCCTCTCTTATTGGAAGAGCAACACAACAACGCACGCCAATAGTTTCATGACTTCTAAGGGATGCCTCGGATTTATAGCACGCGATACAATATTATGACAAGTAAATAAAAACATATGCGGTCGGGAGATCGCTGCCGCAGTCTTATAATGTTCCCACTGCTGGGACACAGGCCTCCTCTCTTCGAGAGGGAGTGGACTGTTATCCACCAAGAGGGCCCAGTGCGGGTTGGTAGATGTCACATGTCTTTGAATTTTCGATTCTAAGACATGCCGGTTTCCTCACGTTGTTTTCCTTCACCGTTTTGAGAGGAGTGGTGATGAAATAATTTACACAAAGTAAAGCGACTGCCTGAGTTCGAACCCATGACAACTCGAAAGTCGCCGCCGTTACCACTGGGCCACCACTGCTCACACATTACTCCACTACCACACACCACTTGCAACAAAGAAGGGAGTATAAAAGTACTCAATTTTTGCCCAATGAGCGGCAAGTTAAATAATAATTGTTAATTGAATTTCGCGTTCTACAGAATGTTAAAATATCCGTTAAAAACATTTTACGTCAAGGGACATTTTAAAAATTATTACTCAACCACTTGCGGTAGTAAGATGAACAAACTACCAATTTCAACTGCTTGTATTAAAAAATATTTACGAAAAAACCCAGAGATACATGTAAAGTGAGAAATGAGAGAAAAAAAACACTAGAATAAACTGATATAGCAAAAATAATTGAAAACTAGCACTAGACAATAATTATTGATTTAGATAGAATAATATAAGTTCACCAGTATATTATTTCACAAGAGAATTGGTGTGAGAGCTCTTAATAAAATAATCTGATTTTTCACATAGAGTATCAATAGAAACGAACGAGAATAATAATGTGCGAACGAGTCTCATAATATACGGTCCGATACCATTGCGATATAGATAATAAAATAGTTGAAATTGGTAGTTTTTTTTATGTTACCATCACAAGTGTGTATCATCACAAGTGGTTGAGTAATAATTTTTAAAATGTTCCCTTGAAGTAAAATGTTTACAACTTATATCTCTAAATTCTGTAGAATGCGAACTTCAATTACCAATCATTATTTAACTTGCCGCTCATTGGGCAGAAATTGACTACTTTTATACTCCCTCCTTTACGCACAAAATGAACGGTTTTACTACTTTATACCACGTGTATTAAGACGCAAATTTTGTGCGTAAATTCTTAAAAGCAAAAGGAGGGTGTAAGGATCACCTTACACCGTCCTTTTGCTTAGTACAGACGCCAGCACATCAATCTACCCGAAACTGTCAAATTTTCCCAAACAACTTTGAACCTAATGTTAAAGTGAAAGTGATAAAGTTGAAAATCTATTAAAGAGACTATCTATTAGAGAGAGCTTGATGAGCTGACGTCTGTACAACCATTCGATAGCTTGACTTTCGAGTTTTCGAGGTATGAGTAAAGGACTATCAACAATAAAATATTAAACTTAGCTCACGGTCGCACAAAAGACATGCAGCATCTGAAAGCACTCTGTATCTCCGTATCTCGCATCCCTCAATTTACCTACTTACATTGAGAAGAAGACGCACTCTGAGCTTTGTTCATTTCTAGGCCAACGCTAAAAGCTGAAAGACGATACCTTTTATAGATAGCCTATATGAAAACTAGGTTTAGTAATTAAGGTCTTTATCTAAACTATATTTTCACATATGGTTTTTAAATCTATATTACAATCATGCATTTCTGAATTAGCAAGTGCTCTAAATCAGTTTCCAAATAATAAACATTCCATGGCATAGCTTTCTTATCCCTAATTACCGAAATCAAAGTCAAATCATTTATTTCAAATGGACACATACAAGGCACTTTTACATGAAAATACAACTGATTCTATTTGTATTATTATTTAGAGAAGAATGGGGAAAAGACTACACAGTTACTCTTTTAAATGTTTTACAATATTTTGCATACAACAATTTATATATTAATACAGTTATTAAAAGCTCGTGCAGACTGGCGCGCCTTGTCGCGCGACGTGGCGCGGGGCGAATCTGCGATATTATCGCACCGCAACACCTTTCACACTAGAGCGACGTGAATCGCAGCCGCTACCGCGATATCGCCGCGCCGCCATACAAAAGGAACATTTTGTATGGCGTCACGGCCGCTGCGCGAATATCGCCGCGTCGCCATACAAAATGTTCCTATTGGAGTCGCGGGGCAACCATGTTGCGGCGCGACAGGTCGCCCCTGTGTGAACGTTTCCATAGAAATAGTTCTGCGGATATATATCGCAGAATCGCGTCGCGCCATCGCGTCGTGCATGTCTGTACGAGCCTTTAATTAGCAACCATTATGATTTTGTCGAGACAAACCTTATATTTTGGTTAAGTTTACAGTATTGTTTGAACTCACTGATATCTTTTTTAGACAATGCTTAGTGTATTGTTTATTCATTAAAAACAGCACGTCCACCACAAAATTATCTCCCGATCTCACTTGGTCAACAAGTTTAACGAAAGCAAGACCCTCGATCAAGATAACCTTTTTTACTAAACCAGGCTCTTCAAATTCCGAATCAGATATACAATCGCGGCAAAAATCTTATTCGCCTTGAACAAACCCAATATTTACATAATCCAACTCAGTTTTCGTTCCGCAACTAACCGGGGCCTAATTCGGATTTGGGTTCGGTAAATTCGTGTGTGGAACAACACTGGACTCGTCCGAGGGTGAACGTGCTGTGTCTAAGGCGGTAGCGGATACGGTAGCGGGCGCGATTACGTGGCCACAGTGCATCGACAACTCGCAATGCACTGTGGCAGCATCATCATCATCATCCTCTGCCTAGACTTTTCCCAAAGATGTTGGGGTCGGCTTCCAAGCTAACCGGTTGCAGTTGAATACCAGTATCTTACATGGAGTGACTGCCTATCTGACCTCCACAACCCAGTTACTGGGTAATACGTTATCCCTAAGTAAGACTGGTTGTCAGACTTTCCGGCTTCTAACTACGTACCGTCTATCTAGCTGGGGGGCGTCCCACACTACGCTTGCCGATACAAGGTCTCCACTCCAAGACTCGTCTGCTCCACCGGCCATCGGCCCTTCGACAGACATGACCAGTCCACTGCCACTTCAGTTTGTTTACTCTGCCAGTTATGTCGGTAACTCCGGTTCATTTCCGGATAATTTCATTCCTGATTTTATCCTTCAAAGAGACTCCGAGCTCTCAGAACCCTTAGGAGTCAGGCAAAAACAAAAAAGTTAGCAAGGCTCTTCCCCCCGGACCGCCACAAGGTGTAGACGTGCTTTAGACCCGTTACAGAGTTTAAAATAAATTAAATATCAATAAATTAAATCAAATTAACTTCAGTGGAATAATAGAACTGCAGCAAGTGTAAGGAGGTGTGGAATTGGACAGCAAACTGCGTGAGTAACGCACAAAATACTTCTCTAAGTCTATTACCCTGGTACTGCAGATACAAGCGACAAATCAACGCACACGCTAAGTACTGGCACTGTAATTGGCCACGCAAGTAATAAGCTCATTATCGCTACCAGAAGGACATTCACCAGTCAAGGTCAAGCGCCGCCTCCCACAAGGACGGGCCCCGCCTCCTTAACGCAGCATTGGGTACCTTGACCTGCGCTTGCGCCTCCTCCCACAAGTGATTGACAACTTCAACTTGTCGCCACAGGAAAGACAGTCACCGGTCAAGGTCAAGCGCCACCCCACAAGGACGGACCCCGCCTTAACGCAGCATTGGTTACCTTTGCCCTGCGCTTGCGCCTCCCACAAGTGATTGACAACTTTAACTTAACACTTTGTGTTCATAGCGTCCTGGTACATCGAACTTATCGAAATGGATAAATCGTTTTCCGATACGAATATAAGTGGATTGGGGGATATCACCCCCCCCAATTTCGTCGCAACCCGTAGTAAAAGATTGAGAGAAGAGGACCTACCTGGGGAATTCAATAAATTTAAAGATGAAATAAAGCAAATGCTAAAATCCCATATGAATATTCAACAAGGCGACCTAAAACAAATCACTTCCAATCTCAATGAAATTAAAGAAACAAACAACAACATAATATGTTCTATTGCTAATTTGACAACTCAGAACGAGGAGTTTAGGAAGAAGATTGAATCACTAGAGCTACAGAGAAAAAAAGATCGTGAATACACTGCTTTACTAGAGGATAAGCTCGAAGAACTTCAACGCGGCGCGAGAAAAACCTGCATCGAACTAAAAAATGTTCCTAAATCGCCCAAGGAAAGTAGTGATGATTTAATTAATATGGTCTTGAACTTATCTAAAAATATAGGACTTGAGATGGAGTCACGCGACATAAAGGACATTTATAGACTGCCTGCCAAGAAGGAAGGAGCTACAAATACCCCCATAATCGTAGAAACTAGCTCCACTATGTTAAAAACAAACATACTAAAAAAGGCTAAGTCCTACAACATTAAAAACAAGACTAAAATTCAGGCGAAACAACTCGGAGTGACGAACAATGCGGAAGCTCCTGTGTTTATTTCGGAACAACTGACACCTAAAGGCGCTCGCCTGTTCTTCCTAGCTCGAGACCTATCAAACACTAAACAATACAAGTTCTGTTGGACATCCTACGGACGTGTCTTAGTGAAAAAGGACGAGAACTCGCGTGCAATAGTTATTAATAGTGAAGCCCAGGTACACCACCTCTTACAAAGTGCATGACTAACGCGTACTGTGACTTCAATTATTTTGTTTACCGTACTGTTCATTACCATGTTTTTAATGTTGTATTTTGCTAGATTAAGTAAGAGTTCTCACTTAATTGTACTAAAATTTAGATTATTTTTAAAATGTTATTACTACAAGCAAGCTCATCTCTTCTATATACACAATAATTATTACGAATTAATTCACACAATAAACATAATTACACTCACACCATTTAAACTACTCTCTCACCCAACACATACCCAATCACACTCACACAACACGGGACTTAACATAATAAAAACACACTTGCCTCTTTTTAAACAAATAAATATAAATAGGATTTTATGGATACTCTCGCCGGTCATGTCGTACACTCGAGTAAATGATGAGAAGCATCTTTCTTTAACAAAATTTAAAAATGGATAGTAATATATGTACATTCCAGGAATTGGATAATGTCGAAATTGCAAATTCTGCTATCATTGACATTGAGCAATTATCAACTCATTGGCCGCATAATAACAACAACTTCATTGTCTTAAATGAGAATATAAGGAGTATCTATAGTAATTTTGACGATTTCCAAATAGCACTGGCACAAATCGGACTGGATGTGGACGTCGTAATCCTAACTGAATGTAGACTTAACTCGAACAAACCTATACCAGTACTAAATAATTACACATCGTTTCATACATCTAATCATCTTAATCAAAATGATGGTGTCGTTGCGTACGTCAGAAATTGTCACTTAGCCCAGGTAACAGAAATTATTATATCACATGCCTCTGCTCTTCAAATAATTGTCTCAAATTTCACAATAATCGGAATTTACCGCTCACCATCTAACGTATCGGCGGAAAACTTTATAAACTCATTAGATATTCATCTCGAATCAATCCATACCCACAAAAATGTTATCATCACCGGAGATATCAATATAAACCTAATTGAAAGATCTACGGAACCATCGCAAGTAAGGACCAACAGAGTTTCGTATTTAAATATGACATCAGTTCATGGCTTTCTACCGGGACACTCCTTACCTACCAGAGGTGAGAGCTGCCTTGATCACATGATATTAAAACTTGAAAAAATTAAGAACTCTGCCAGTGTTATAGTTTTGAACACTACGATTACCGATCACTCTATTGTTTTATTAAAAGTTTCGCATTCATACCACACTAAAGATATTGTTAAATATAAAAAAGTTACTAATTTCAAAAAGGCATATTCACACCTGGTAGACACGGATATATCTATTTTTAACACTTATAATGATCCTAATTATTTTGCTGACACTTTAATAGAGATAATCAGAAAGTCCCTCCTTCATAACACTGAGACTCGTACAGTTTCTAGTTCCAAGCGTATTCTTAAGCCCTGGATGTCGACAGGTGCACTAAGATGCATCAGGCTTAGAAATAATATGCAGTTGCAGTTGAAAAAAGACCCGCACAACAATGTGATAAAAATAACTTATAAACGTTTCCGCACCTTCTGCTCTAATTTAATTAAAAAACTTAAAAGGCAATATCATAAAGAACAAATTGCGTGCTCTATTAAAAACCCTAAAAAACTCTGGCGTAACATTAATAATATCACCCACTACAAAAAACCTAAATCTTCTAATGTACATTTAATACAGCCGTCAACACATCCACTTGACTCGTTGAACAGAATTAATCAATTTTTCGCTACAATAGGTAAAATACTAGCAGAAGAAATTATGACTCAGACTGGACATATGAGTCACGGACCAAGTTATTCCCTTTCGCACTCTCAAATGACCTCTTTTGTGTTGCTAGAGACCGACCCGGAGGAAGTGAATGAGATACTGATGGCCCTTGATTCAGGAAGTGCATCCGGATGGGACGGCATACCCAATGACTTCCTTAAATTGTCCAGAGATTTTGTTGTTCCCTTAATATGTAGACTAACAAACCTGTGTTTCACAACTGGTATATTCCCAACTGCTTTAAAACGTTCTTTAATCACACCTGTGCACAAGGGGGGGGCCACAAACGATGTCAATAACTACCGCCCAATTTCTGTCTTGCCATCAATCTCCAAAATTTTAGAAAAAATACTAAATAAAAGACTTGTGAACTACTTAAATAAATATAATATTCTCTCTAGTTCACAATATGGTTTTAGACAAGGGCGCTCGACACAGGATGCTGTAACAGCATTGACAACTGAAATCGTTAGAGAAGTAGACCAAGGGTATAAATGCATAACAGTATTCCTGGACCTTAAAAAAGCGTTTGACACCGTTTCTGTTCCCATCCTTGTGCAGAGGCTTGAAGCCATAGGATTAAGAGGTACAGCTCTTTCGCTTTTCGACAGCTATCTTCGGGGAAGAAAACAACAGGTGAAGATAGAAAACTCTTACAGTGAAGAAGAAAACGTTGTTTTTGGCGTCCCACAAGGGAGTGTGCTCGGCCCGACGCTGTTCCTGGTGTACATAAATGACCTATGTAACCTCAGGAATAGCGGCGGGAAGATCTTCTCTTACGCAGACGATACAGCCGTTGTCTTTTCTGGTCAATCGTGGGAGGTAGTGCACCAAAAAGCTGAATGTGGCCTAAGTATCATAGTAGACTGGTTAAAAGCTAACCTACTAACGTTAAACGTCACAAAAACTAACTACATCTGCTTTTCTCCAAGTGCAAAATCTAAACCAGGTCCGGACTTTGACATAGCAATCCGCGAGAGTGTTTCGTGTCCTCCCTTAAACAGAAACTGTCAAAACTTACAACGAGTCACCTCTACTAGATACTTAGGTGTTGTTATGGATGAGTGTTTATCGTGGCAGGCACAGATTGATGCTAATATATCCCGTGTTAGAAAATTGATATGGATCTTCAAAACTCTTCGCTATGTGATGCCTCCGGACGTACTTGGTAAAATTTATGTTGCGCTGGCACAATCTGTTATAACATACTGTATTCCGGTTTGGGGAGGAGCCGCAAAAACTAAGTTACTTGAGCTCGAAAGAGCTCAGCGGTCACTTTTAAAAGTAATATATTTTAAACCATACAGATATCCGACTAACAGCCTATACAGTATGTGTGGTTTGCTAACAGTTAGGCAGCTATATCTGTTAAACATGACTCTATACTTGCATAAATCTACACCACTTAACCCAGCAGACCAGGGTAAACGACGTAATAATATGGTGGTGCACTCATCGCGGGTTCGTACGGCTTTTGCTAAGCGTCAGTATGTTGCTCAGTCTGCCTTTGTCTACAATAAAATAAATTCAAAATTAAAATTCCATCCGGAGGCTCAACATAAGTGCAAGAAGATCATAACTGACTGGTTAAAAACATTAACATACGAGGAAATTGAACAAATATTGATTAGACTATGCTAAAAATTAATACATAAAAAACAGACCACAGGCACAAACATGCACGCAAAAACACACCCACACACGTGCACACAAAATAACGCGCGCGGGCGCGCGCACACACACACACACACACACACACACACACACACAATTGAGCTATCTTGAACTTAGATCACAGTTTTTAATTTGCATCCTATTTTATTTTCTTTTCTTTTGTATTTTTTAGTTTATTAGTCTCCATTATGTTGATGTAAAATAGGGGAAGAAGCGAGTCGGCCCCAACACAAGTATTATTAATAACTTAATGGGGCCGCCTCATAATATATGTATGTAATGATTTTGGAACAATAAACAATTTATTTATTTATTTATTTATTTATTTAAGAACGCTGAGTGAAAACGAAGTAAAAACGCGAGCAGTCGATGCGATGCAACGGACACAACAAATTTCACGCGGACGAAGTCGAAGCAGAAGCTAGTGTTTGATATGTCGCGCCCGCCTTAGCACCCGCGAACGCTCTTCACCCTCTGAACGAAGCCTATAGTGTCGGTTTTAGCTCGATTGTTGGGCATTGTCGATGACAGTTTGCCTGGAAATAACGGTGGAATTACCAGTGGAGTGTGCTGCATTGTTATCATTGTGTATGCTGTTTATCTAGCGTGGGTAGATTGAATTTGGGAATAAACAAGCTTTGAACTCAATTGTTATGATTTTCGGCAGACAGAGAGAGTATTAGGATAGTTCTCTAAAAGCGAAATATTATATTAAATTATACGGGTTCAAATTAAATTAGCTATTGATATGACACGCACGTGACTTAACACGATAAAACAAAACAGAAAATTATTCGACGGTTTCTTTGTCTGGTCACCGACCGCATTTAGTATAGTCACTTGAAATGTCAGTTTAAAAATCAACTTTTTACGATGTAAGCTTTACAGACGTGATTGGTAGCGATATCCCAAAACGACAAAACTAAAGAAAACATATTTTCCCAACTCATACTTCAAGTAACAAAACATTCAGCTGTCGTTGAATCCCAAAAAAAAAAACATCAAATCTTTTTTGTTTTAATTTTAGTGTTTAGATATCGGATACCCATCACGTCTGTTGAGTTTCGCTACGTGATTTAATTTCACCTTGTATACTTGTCGGGGAATATCCAAAGTTACAATATACCAACTTGAAACTTAGTTTACGTACTTGGTATGCGACTTTGAGTATGTACGTTCATTGTACGACAAAAGCGTTCCATATAAAAGGGATTTCTCAATATTGACGAAGGGTTACATCAGAAGGTTCATCCTTCTTTAGTATCGACACTACAGTACGTTCACAGTTATTTTACCTCTGACAGCAGCAACCAAATAACAACCTTAGGTACTATAGCGAAAATAGATATCATTGTGATATTGACAGATTTGGCAATGCAAGCAATCCAATAGCAACCTACCTAATCGACTAATCTCATATCGTGGCAAATTGATTTGCCTGTCAGTAAGGTTGAGTGCTCCCGGCGTACTTGTGGCGGCATCTTCAGCGCCACATGCGAACAACGCATCTCACTGACGTCACGCAAAATCCTGCATCGCGCAAGAAGAGTTTACCGCGAAACTAGCATATATGCAACGTCCCGACATCAATGGTCCCGGCCATTGATGTCGGGACGTTGCCCACTAGATACGACCCGTCTGGTCCGAGGATTTTCCCTTTTCTATAAAGGATGACTGAACTTTACACCCTCTTCCTGATACCTCTTTATACTACAATATCGCAACTCAAAAAGGCTCTTTCCTTTAAAAGAGGACTTTTCAGTCACTCCAATTCAGCTTCAGCCAGTACACGTTACATAACCAAGTTAAAACAACCACGATGTGTCCGAAGTTACCTATACGGGCAGATTTTAAACCTAAACATTCGCACATTGAACATTTAGATGAACACACGCATTATAGCACAGCAAACACGAAATGAGAATGTAAACAGCGCCCACAACACCGCGCTTATCGAAAACCGATTATTGTAGTGGTCAGATAAGGAATGTTTCGTACGCAAAGCTATGCTACAGACCGTTTTGATGGTTTGTGGAAATACTTAGACGGGCTGTGTGTCTGCTGACTGTCAGTGATATCGGAGTCTGTGTTTCTCGATAGGATACTTCTAGTGCACCACTGTAGACCGTATAACGGATGAAAAATTCCCTGACGAACAAGTTTGTGAGGATGGATGTATGGATGTTTGTTGCTCTTTCACACAAAAACTACTGCACGGATTGGGATGAAAGGCACAGATATGTAGTTTAAAGCTTTTTTCCCGATATTCCCATGGGTTCGAAGCTTATGCGGGTGAAACCGCGGGGTTCTGCTAGTATATCAAATCAAATCAAAAATAATTTATTCAAACTAGGCTGAGAATAAGCACTTTTCGAACGTCAAAATTTCAAAAGACAGTCCCCGAAAACTCCCGCCCTTCACCACTTCCTAGTGCTTTCGCTGGGAAGAAGAAGTGGCGCAACAAACTCCCCAGCAGCATAATATAATATATAATATAAAGTACAAGCTTCTTAGTAGCTCAAGTTTCTTAAACTGTTTATTGGGTGCCGTACTGTTCTCCTAGATAGGTTACAAAATAACCTGCGTTTAAGAGAAACAGATATACTATCTCAACAGCTTCAAATATCACAACGCTTTCAAAACTCTGTAGCACAGACCCAACTTCCACAAACATTGGTCGATTCGTTCTCACACAAGTTTTAATTGGGTCATTCTGTGCAGATCCCGCTACCAATGAAATTAATGGTCACCAATGTTGGGCAATTCCCTAATGATTTCGGGGATTCGTGAAAGTAGCTATCGAACTATTAGGGATGTCGCCCGGTCAAAGTTTTTGCTGAATTTTGAAATAAATTGCGAGAAGTACCTTACCCTTGATGACGTTTTAAGTGGACGATATAGTATGGTTTAGAGATTTGAGTCGATAGCCTGGGTATCAATCAATATGCCTAGCCTTTTCCCAACTATGTTGTGGTCGGCTTCCATTCTAATCAGATGCAGTTGAATACCAGCATTTTACATGGAGCGACTGCCTATCTGACCTCCACAACCCAGTAACTGGGTTACACGATACCCCTTGGTAAGACGGGTTGTCAGACTTTTGAGCTTCTGCCTGCCCATAACGACCACAGAACAGATAAGTGGTAACGATTGTCAAAGATCTATGAATGACAGCCGGGACTATCGGGCAGGCGAGTCCTGGAGTGGAGACCGCGTATCGGCAAGCGTAGTGCGGGACGCCCCCCAGCTAGATGGACGGACGACCTAAAGAAGGTGGCTGGATGTAGAAGGCGGAGGACAGGGTGTTGTGGCGTAGTCTGGGAGAGGCCTATGTCCAGCAGTGGACTGCGATAGGCTGAGTTGTTTGACTAACGGGTTAACGTGCTTTTCGAGGCATGGAGGGGTCTCTATATGTAATGCATGGTCAATCATCCACGAACCGACTCGGGCTAACTTAATCTTCGATCGGCCCGTGCGGCTGTTATCATTTAGCCATGAGCCTTCTTGATAGCCTGATACAGTTTAAAAAATGGGGAAATACCCCACATAAAAACAGTACCATATTTTATACCACAAATATATTTAACAACAAATAGATCGAACACTATAAATATACAATGGGCGGACATATCGCTTTCTGCGGTATGTCCGCAACCTTGGGAGACAATGAATCCTTGTTCCTAATCTCAAAGTCATAATTGTGTAATAATTTGTATAAGGATCTCCTTTTTTCGTTTATACTATGTGCGCTGTTGAAAGTTCGTAAAGTACGTTTATTTCTTCTTGAAAGTACTTAGTTCATTTCAGAAATATATCACATTTTTTTCTAAACCATAATAATTACCTTAATATTTTTACTCGTAATATAAACTTGCACGAACTAGCAAAGTACTTACAACGCTTTTACACAATATAATAAAAGCTTCTAGTACCGACAACTTACTTAAAATTATACCCAAGAATCTACTCCAAATAAAAATCAACTTGACTTAACAAAAGACTATTTTAATTAAAAATTATCAGAAATTGTGACGTCAAAAATTAATAATTTCAGCTATTATCAACATATTAATTCTTACTTCGCAATGTAATGAATAGCTTTAATGCTTAAAGTGCTAAAATTAGATAGGGTGGAAATTTACAAGCTCATTGGCCCGCATGATTATTATAGAAACCATTCACAGGAGGCAAAGGCTCCTGTAATTTTATTGATCATAATAATATAATAAGTGATCATAATAATGTAGCTCATAGTTGGAAACAAAACACGATTAACCCATAATTGCATGATTTTATTTCGACATAAAATTAGCTCTATAGTAAGGAAAAAATATTTAAAAAAATATATTCATAAAAACATTTTTTTTTTTTCTTTTCTAAATGGCTTGGTGGAAATTTACATCTTTATGTAATCAGAACGAATCTACTGGGAACAAAATGAATTGAATATCTCTAACAATTGGGAATCCCCGTGCTCTGTGGAAACGAAAATATGACATTGGATTGGTTGATGGAAATTTCCATCACGATGCAGTTAAGGGTTAAATTTGTCGTTTGATCTTCGGCTGAGAATGACCCTTGTCTGGGCTTTCTAGGGATCAATCTGAACGAACGATTGTGCGGGAAGTCGGTGATTTTTTATGACAGGTGAAGTAAAGCGTTGATCGAGTGGCGTCCAAGGGCTGGAAGACGAGATGTCGGTCGTCTGGCGTCGAGATGGGTTGACGACATTGCCACCATCGCGGGAAAAACCTGGATGAGACAGGCACAGAACGATGGGAATTGGCATAAAAAAGAGGATTAAGAGAGTATGAAAGGGGCTTATGTCCGGCATTGAGTGAAGTCAGGCTGTGGATGATCACAATACAAGAAACGATCAGACTGTTTGCTTTCACAATTTACTTGCAAATCGGCGGCCGTAGCATCGTGGCTTGGCCAACAAGATTGTTGTACATTATAGCCACACAAGGCAAGAATTTTGTTCAGATTAGATGAATATGTATTTAGAACTGAGCACGTGCCTTTCACACGTCTAAAAAAAAAATAATAACAATCTTCCTCCAAACCGAATGTCGGAGACTAGCCATCAGCGCGGGAAATATTATAGTGCACAAGTGTGCGTGCAGACACAAGTGCACTCACTCTCATAGTCCGATGATACGGCAATTCGACACGACCAGAGAGAGAACAGACGCAGGACCAAAGCTTAACGTGCTTTCCGAGTCACGGGGGTATCACACCGCCAACATCAAAACTCCGGGCTGTTACTGAGAAATTCCTAATGGAGAAGCCCAATAAAATTTTGCCCGACATTGGCCCTATTGCCCCGTCTCTCCAGCAGCTTTTAGGTACAGGCAGACTTACGTGAGTAAGTAACGTTACATACATCGTGGTCAACTCAAGACTAAGGCCATACAAGTGACAGCAATAAGACTTTTGTTCTTAATAATCAATAGATAATCTTCTGCAGATCATTGTTTTAACAACACAAACGGTTCAAGTAATAGTGAAGATCTCTCGAAATCGAATCAACAAACAAACCATTATAAGTTGACTTGTCTCCCGAAAATTTAATTTGTTACAGTGAAGCAAACTACAGGAGTGAATGAGACTTGAGGGGTCAACTAAGTTGGTGCCCCTAGGGAGTATACTGTAAGACTATTAGTACTAACTTGATTGTTGTAGTTTAGATCATTAGATTTGGGTAAACCTTTTTTTTTTTTTTTGGGTGGGAAATTATCAAATAACTTCTTCCGTTCTGGGCGGAACGGGAGGGTGCGTCAGACTTTTACTGACTAAAACCCACCCGTGTTCCTTCAGTTGCCTGTGCCAAGGGCCACGGTAACTCTTTCGAACAACCCGCGACCCTGGCATGCATGGGCCCCAGTGGGCCCCGTCACTGCTGACATCTCTTTGAGGCGCGCGTGGAACACAACGCGCCGTCGACCCGAGCCTGGTCCTTACCAGACAGCGAACTGCCCATTGCTCGCCGTCTGCAAGCCCGCGCCTACGGTGGCCGGGAGTCAGCTCTTGACTCCCGACGCCCAGGGCGTCTCCTGCGGCGATTAGGGGCGTGAGGGCGCAAAGATTGCTTCTCCCTCACGCGTTCCGCCTCCTCCTTCGCAAGCATTACTGCTTCGCAGAAGGAGGTGACGGCTTCCCATGCACTCTCGCTCCGTACCATGGCCTGAACCAGGGCCGGACGCGAGAGATCCTTACAAAGGTTTGTAATTTGATAGACGATTTTTATTTTCGAATTACTTGGTGGAAGTACCTAGAGTCAATCAAAATCAGTCTGTCTAGCCTTTTCTCAACTTTGTTAGTGACGACTTCCAGTCTAACCCGATGAAGCTGATTACCAATAATTAACATGAAGCGACTGCCTATCTGACTTCCACAATCCAGTTACTGCGTAACCGCTGCGATGTCGCGAAATCTCCTAAAGATCGGTAAGAATAGAAAAAGTAATTGACAGTTGAGCTATAATACTCGTAATTAGCCTATAATGTTCGCACTGCGGGGACACAGGACTCCTCTCTTCGAGACGGAGTGGGTTGTAATCTACGAGGCAGACCCAGTCCAGATCGGTAGATGTCACATATCTTCGAGTTTTTGGTTTTACGACATACCAGATTCCTCACAATGTTTTTCGTTAGCGTTTTAAGAGCATTGGTGATTAAGTTATGTACAGACGCCAGCACATCAAGCTACTACAATCTGTCAGATTTCTTTAATAGATTTTCAACTTTATCGCTAAAGCATAAGGTTCAAAGTTGATTGGGAAAATCTGACAGTTTCGGGTAGCTTGATGTGCTGGCGTCTGTACACAAAGTAAAGCGTCTGCCTGGGTTCAAATCCACGACCATTGACTCGTTAAATTGGGGCGTTTATCACTGGGCCACCACTGCTGCCAGTTACTGGGTAACACGATACCCCTTGGTACGAGTAAGTACAATACCTAGGGTATTAGTTTATATGAATAAAAGCAATTTACGTTACATGTCTCTTCCTTGAGGTATTCATGAACGCAGTTTATCTATTCCATTGATTCTCAAAGTGGTCCAGATGGACCCCCGGGGGTCCACGGGAGACTCGACGGGGGTCGACGTTAGATCTAATCTTCACATTTTTTGTGGAGTTTTGGGAATATGATAGAAATGTAGCTACAGGGGTTCCACCGGAACCAGCAAAATTTTAAAAGTGGGATGAGTAAAAAAAAGATTGGGATCCAATGATCTATCCGATAGTGCTAGTCTTAAAACAGTGCGTTGCTCACAATCAGTCAAAAGAAGAAATTTGCTTAAATGAATGATTTTATTTCTGTAAGTAGGTTCGTACACTTACACATGTCAATCATATTTTAAATCGAGAGGTCTCAGTTTCTTTTAGGGCTTAATCACACTAGCGATTTGCAAGCGAGCCCAAGGCTGCCTGTCCATTGACGCGGAGCGAGGCTACGGAGCTGAGAAACGGAGAAATATTAACCAATAGAAAAATTACATTGAGATTTTATGCAATTCTATTGGTTAATATTTCTCCGCTCCGCAGCCTCGCTCCGTGTCAATGGACAGACAGCCCAAAGCGAGGTGAAAAGCGCCGTCGACGCCATTTTGCTATTCACGGCGAGCTCGGTGCGCGCCCGCTGCGAGCTCGCTGCGCACTCGCCTCGCTTTGGACTCGCTTGCAAATCGCCAGTTTGATAAAGCTGAAGTCCAGACTAGAGAATATAGAAACTTTTTCTAATCAATAGTTACAACATCATTCTCATGCCCTTGTTCCAATCTATATCGGGTTGGCGCAACATCCCTTTTTATTCCATACTTCTCTATTAGGCGTCATCTCGGTAGTAACCCCCTTTCTAGCCACACCATCTTTCACGCAGTCCATCCATAGTTTCATTAGTCTTTCCCTTACTCTTATATCCTTCCACATTCATACTCAAAACTTTTCTTACTACATTGCCCTCCTCCGCATCACATGCCCTTAACATGACCGATTTCCACACAACTTTTCATTCACCGATGCCATATTGTTTATACTACCCTAACTACTTCCGTCCTTTCGGCCAGACAACCGATTGCCGCACAATCAATAGGTACGTATTGAATGTCTATCTGAGAACCTGAGAAACCGGTGTAAAAAATAAATTCGCATTGTATTCTGAAAAAGTCAATTTTTCTATTCAAAGTAAACGGCCATCTTCCGGAACTTCATTACGCATTTGGGAGCGGAAGTGGACTTAAATTTTTTACAAGACGGAAATTGAAGTCGATGAATGAGTTTAAAAGCGAAATGAATTCCATTCCATTCTTGTTAGCATTCAAAATGGAGTGCAGGACCTCTCCAAACTCTGAATTATCATATTATTCTAAATGGTTCTCTGATTAAATTGCATTTGGCAAACCTGTTAATGATTGCTTTATTCTGCGAGTGAAAATGAGCCCAAAATTCAAGATGAAATGGTTTATTTTTTGTAGGTAGGCGACAAAGACAGCCGTTATCTCTCTTCTTCTTCTTGGTTGTGTACTTCATTACTGAAGGTCTTGTCTCGGAAAGACCTTTGTGGCTTTATGCACGATGTTCTTCCACTTCGTTCGGTTCTCAGCTTCTTTCAGGGCCGTCGTAACAGAGAGTCCAGTGAGGACGGTTACCTGATCTGCCCAGCAGTTAGGTGACCTTCCTCGAGGTCGAGCCGTTATCAACGCATCTGTATATCAAACTAATTTACGTAATATTGAGCAAAACTTATTGCTGGGAAACGACTTTTATTTTTGGTGTCAAAAATTGCTGCTTATGGCAGCGCTCAATGTAACGCACACAAAACATTGTGCTTACGGGTGCATGCAACGTTACAGAAGCTGTGGGGATATTTAAAGTTAAGTTATATAACATTCAAAACTTGTTAACGTGAAAAAAAAATTGGAACTTTGACCTTTGGTCAATATCTCCGGTAACAGAAGGTTTCCAAATATGGTCCAGTAAAAAAAAATATATCCAATTTATAAACACAAAGACACAAAGTTTATATATTTTGATCAGATCACAAGCAAGAATAATGCCTCTTTTTGTGGTCATATAAATACAAAATATTTAATTGTATAAGCAAAAATCATTCACTGTCTATTTTTAGGCGGTAAAAAATTATGTGAATAATTTCTTACACATCCACATCAATGTTTCAACCCTCGTATCCCACCCACTACCCTTTTAATTCCTACAACTGATAATGTTTTCTACCGACAGTATTTACCTTGGAAAATGAAATTATCGCCAAGTTTACCACCTGTTCCCGCTAAACTGTTAGATTTCCCTCGTGGCTGTCGTTCATTGCCCACTAATCCAACAAAATATCGGCCAACTGCCAATACCGGGCACCATTTTGATTTTCTGTAAAAAGTTGCCACAAAGGAACACCTTTAGTGCAGTACACCTTTTGTTGTCCGCTTTGATTGTCACGTATTGTGAAAAATAATTACGGTTTGTTCGTGCATTTTGTAGCACGCAATATCGGTGAATATAAAAAAAAAAACAACTCGTAGTAATTATGTATTTGTACTATTATTCTGTGCTGAAATAGTACTCTGTACAATTAACTGTACGTGTGTTGCAGTTTTGGAACCAGTCCAAATCGTTTAGTGTTATGTTTTCTCTTAAATAAAGCTTTAAAAAGCTACTTTGTGTTTTTAGTACTCACTGTTAGCACTCCAGTTCAACGATAATGGCTTGGATAATAAAATTTACTCTAAGTGCGAACACCGGCGTGTAGAAATGTTACGACGGAGTTGAAGACACACATTGATCGACTGTAAATTTACAAAATTTATAGGCTGTGGCTATATTAAATCTTACTCGTGACTTGACATCTTGAGGAAATATAATGAAAATAAGAAACAACAGCAAGACGGGGAAAATAAACTTGCAAATGCGTATGAAAGAAAACGGCACATTTTTGTAATGGCGTTATCTATCGTGTTTCGTGCGGAGCATTGATTTATGTTATTCAATGAGGCTTCTTTTTTGTTTGTTCTTGTACTCGAACTTGAACTTATTTACGTTATCTGAGGTACTTTAGGAGTGCATTAACTTTTTTTACCTTTTTTGGTTACTAGGAGGAATCGATTAAACCACGGTTTATATTATGTGCAAAAATTATTTCTAGACATCTTTCTATGTATTTTACATCTTTTCCTTCTCTTATCGGCCAAATCTGACCCCTGCTGTTTTCTATTCTCTAATATGTATTGGTTTCTATCTTATAATGTTTTTTATTTATTTTATTATTTATGTGTGTGTTTTGTGTTTGTTTATTTGTGTATGTTTTTGTGTTATGTCGTTAACATAACGGTTGCATACCGCGCATATATTGAAATGACAAAATGACATTGAAGCAAGGTTGCTTCAATGTCATTTTGATGTTTAAGGTTCGTATAAGTAGTACTTGTCGTCGGTTTGGACTGAAGGTAGACTCGTGGTTATACTAAACGACTCGTGGTTTGAAAAACTCAAACTCAAAGCATTTATTTCAATCAAACCATTTACACGCACTTTAAATTGTCAATATCAAGTCAGAAACCATCATCTGCTTACCCTTTTCCCAACTATGTTGGGGTGGCTTCCAGTCTAACCGGATACAACAGAATACCAGTACGAGTATTTCAAGTATATACAATATATAGTGTGGTGTGGTGTATATGTTATGTACTTAGTATAAATATTTCAGGTAAAGTCAGAAATATAAATCTATACGTATAGTTGCCCATTCCAAAGCGTTGTAGGCATCTATGGCGAAGAACGGGCAAGAACACCTTAGGTACCTACTATCGATGCATATAGGATCGTAAAGGGATTTGAATTTAAATTCACCAAATACCTGTATAATATTAAACATTCTTTTAGAACATTTCGTTTTTATTGAATACGAAAATATTCATAAGAATTCTTAACAAGAACTTTATATTGGTTTCGAATTCTTGGAACCTTCAAATATCTACCTTTTCAGAAGGTATTAGACCATTTCATTTATTTTATCACTTTTATGGTTCTCAATCAAAAACTCATGTTTGGTATTTTAACACCCTTACGGTGTAAGGGGCTCGTGGCTAAATGATAACAGTAGCGCGTGTGGATCGAAGGCTAAGCTGTGCTTGCCGCGGTCAGTTCATGGATAGGTGACCATCCATCAGGTACATATCGAAACCCCGGCGTGCCTCGGAAAGCACGTTAAGCCGGTGGTCCCGGCTGTCATTAAGATCTTTGACAGTCGTTACGATTCTCGAAAAGCAAAAGTCTGACAACCAGTCTTGCCAAAGGGCAACGTGTTATCCAGTAACTGGGTTGTGGAGATCAGATTGGCAGTCGCTCCATCTAAAATACTTGTATTCAGTGAGACTGGAAGCCGACCCCAACAGAGTTGGGAAGAGGCTAGATCGATTGACTCCTGTTTGGTATTTTGAAGAAGTCAACCGACCTCAAAAATTGACGCCCGTTTAATTTCAAGTTACTCTGCGTTTGATAATTTTAGATTGAGTTTTAAAATTAATTATGTTGTCATGTTGGCTTAATTGCATTACAATTTCAGAATCTTTTAATTATTACGCAATCTGTACCTATTCTGTGGCTGATGTTATGGTAAATAATCCTTAGTAAATCTGTCCTAAAAACGCTAAGTATTTAAAAAGGCAAAATAAAAATAGCTCTGACAGATAATTATGGTGAAAGCTACGCTTGGAAAAGACATTTGCCCAAAAATAGGATAATTCCATTTTGCCCCACTAGTCTGTCACCAAAATCAATTAGTGAGACACAGTCAACGAAAAAATCATGAATTCCACTTTACCTCGCTGGTGGGACAGATTCGTAAGGCAAAGTGGAATAATCCCAAGAAGGGTACATACTTTTTCAAGGATAAAAACAAGAACCAAAATAAAAACAGCTAGTTTCGTAAAAAGCCTAAATATACTAAACTAGCATCCGCCCGCATCTTCGTTTGCGTAGAATTCCGAATTCCCGCCGTTTAAAAATATGTTGCTTACCGGGTCCAATCGTATTTTTAAAATAATCCAGGAAACCATTGAAATGCCAATATAAAATTTCAAACCAATCGGTTCAGCCATTTAGAAGTTATGTGAAAAAGATAAGTACGGAAGGATAATTCATACTAAACGTTGTCCTATTACCCGTTTTCCCTTAGGAATAAAGCATTTTCCCGCGGTAAAAAGTAGCCTATGTTCATCAGAAATAATGTCGGCTTCTAATGGTACAACAATTTTTCAAATCGGTCCAGTAATTTCGGAGCCTATTGAATACAAACAAACAATCAAATCTTTCCTCTTTATAATATTAGTGTAGGTAGAACAATATGTTCCTATTCCATATTCCCAAAATACCGCCTACACGCAGTCGTTACGTGTACGTAGGTAACAATTATTCAAGTTCAGTTTTATACATGATCGTATCTTTTTAGCTTTATCTTGTATACAGCCGAGGAATCGTGCCTACACGCAGTCGTTACGTGTACGTAGGTAACAATTATTCAAGTTCAGTTTTATAAGTGATCGTATCTTTTTAGCTTCATCTTGTATACAGCCGAGGAATCGTGCCTACACGCAGTCGTTACGTGTACGTAGGTAACAATTATTCAAGTTCAGTTTTATACATGATCGTATCTTTTTAGCTTCATCTTGTATACAGCCGAGGAATCGTACCTACACGGGATTACCATATTTCCTAACAGAAGGGTCTCTTTGAATTAGTTTGACTTTAGTTTTCCTCGATTTCCTTTTTCGACCATTTTTTATCTGTCTCGAAGACCGTAGTGCAAAAGATTTTCTGTTCAGAAATAAAAGATAATCTTATGCTCTTTCGCTCCGAAAAAAACAGCATGTTCCCGAAATGCTGACCTCCAAAACCCATTACTGGGTAACACGATACCCCTTGGCAAGACTGGTTGTCTGACTTTCCGGCTTCTGACTACCAGCAACGACAGTTAAAGATCTACAAATGACAACCGGGACCTACTCCTTAACGTTGTTTCCGAGGCACGGAGGGCAATGGATGGTCACCCATCCACGGACCAACCCCTGGCAAGCGTTGCTTAACCTTGAAGATCTACCCATATTTTTGTCACCAACCCATTCAATTTCCTAATAAAAATAAAACCTGCCTTCCTATTGCATATTTTAAAAGAGGGCTATTCTCAAAGCGTTTTAGTTTACCCAACATCCAATCACTCGATGCTTTGGTGTAGGCACCTAACATAACCTACATTGGAGAATGCATGCTGTTTTAGTCTCGAACGCTCAAAGCTAACTGGAACTGTCCATCAAAATATTGCGATATTGAAGGTTTAGTTTCACGACATATAAAGAATTGAGGTTGTATTCCGGGACGATTGAGCAAAGTATTTTGGGCAGTTTTCTCATTGATGCTCCCCTACCTTAAGATGTGTAATTGATACTGGCAGAGTAATCAATAGCGGCTCAGTTTTCAGCGTTCTAAGAGGTGTCACATATTTTGAAGCCGATGCGGTATCCTATATTTCGCTTGTCTTGTCAGATAGTTTTGGTGTTCCTTCGATGTCGTTTTGTGCTGCCACTTGTACGTATATGCCTTCCACACATGATCTCATATATTTGCCGTCATCTTGACAACATTATTAAAGAATGAATCATACTATTGCCGAGCTGTCGGTTCATAGTAATATATTTATGCTCGTGACTCTACCTACATTCTCGTACCAATCATACACAATACTAGCATTGCATAAAGTAAGCTGTCACGCCCTTTATGCCTCTAGACTTTTATTCTTTACATTTTTAATTTCCCATTTTTTGCTTGAGTATAGTTTTCATTGTATTTATTCGTATATTGGCGTGGCTAGCTGACATGTGGCAAATATGTAATTTAATTTTATGTTATGTGTCTTGTAGTGTTAATTACTTTGCATACCTAATATTGTATATAATCAAGTTTTTCTAACTGAACAGATAGCTGTGTTGCTGGGAAATTTGTTGCGTGCGAAGTGCTGTGAAGGGCAGGCGTTTTGCGGGACTGTTTTATATAATTTTGACGTTCGAAGAGTGTTGATTCTCATCCTAATTTTTATAAGTGACTTGCTTTTAATTTTGATTTTAATTCATAGAAACTTCACCACTACTTATGTTCGACCCATTTATATCTCAATCTCCCTTCGAAACGTCTGTAAAAGCATTCATTTTAACAGTCGAAAACCGCCCACAAATATCCAACCTCCCTGCATGAACCCAACTCAATCCTTTAAGTACTCGAAAAAACCGCAACACACACCCGTTAATATTCCCTTAAACATCAGAGAAGCAATACCTAAGGCGCAGTTCTAAATCACTATATTACAAGGTCAATATCGATGGCCCTCAAAAGAAGGAGACAAAAGGTGTCGGTAATAAACTTTCTTGGCAATCTTACTTGAATGTCAGGCTCGCCCCGTTCCTTCCGCGCGGACGGTGAGAAAGAATATAAAGGGAATATGTATGGCTCGGGTAACTTAAGAACTTACTTGTTCGGGGATGGTTGGTGATATACGAGTAGTAGATGTCCCCTGTGTTACTTAGATATAATATGTAACAATGATATATCTACTAAGTGCAAAAACCAAGTTTAACCTAGCGAAACAATAACATTTGTGATTCCCGAATTATAATAATAGTAATAATAATAATAAACCTTAATCACGTAAATATTATAAAGGCGAAAGTTTGTGAGTGTGTGTGTGTGTGTGTGTTTGTTTGTTACTTCTTCATGCTCAAACGGTTGAACCAATTTTGATGAAATTTGGCACACAAATAGTTTATAGCTAGGATTAACACATAGAATACTTTTTATCCCGATATTCCCACGGGATCGAAACTTATGCGGGTGAAACCACGGGGCGCTGCTAGATTAAGATAACTAGAATCCAATTTGTTCGTAGTATAACAACTTATAACTAGTGTTAGTAATACAACCTCAATCTACTCGCCCCCTACCTGGCCCATGAATCGAGGTATCAATACAAATGTGAACATTAATACATCGATCCATGTACAGACGCCAGCACATCAAGCTACTACAATCTGTCAGATTTCTTTAATAGATTTTCAACTTTATCGCTAAAGCATAAGGTTCAAAGTTGATTGGGAAAATCTGACAGTTTCGGGTACCTTGATGTGCTAGCGTTTGTACATTCAAGTCTACTGGCTATCATTCTTAAAACACTGTTGTACTGCACTGCACTGTTGCACTGTTGCTATGCTGTTGATTTATGAGCGCACTAAAAGACTGACATACGTTTTATAATACCTTCGATTTTTGAAAGGATAAAAGACAATGCAGTATTTCTTTGGGAAGAATAGTTTTTTTTTTTTTTGTAGGTTGTCTACAAGTAATTAAAAATAAAAACCTTTCAAATGACGACTGCGTATCCTACTATCTTCTATTTCGGAGTATGTGAGGAGCGTAGCAGGTGACGTTCTGTGGTTTCTGCCTACCCCCATGGGGAGAAGGCGTGAGTTTATGTACGTATGTATCTATCTCGCATAATTTTTGATAGCATGAATTACACTGGTCTACAAATTTTGACTTTAAAAAGTATTCCTTATGTAAAGTAGCTTTTTTTTATTTATTTTCACGAACTAAATACAAAAATAATTAATATATATATTAAAATTAGTTTTGCTTTTTTAGAAAAATAAAATGTTTTTTCAAAAATCAACAGAAATTATTATGTTTTTTCAATAATCGGTAGAATTACGACGTGGTTTTTTCGTGGCCCTCTTGTATTCTGCTTCTGTAATATCTCGAAAAACAGTCCAGCAATAAATATCACTTCACCGTAAAAAAATTGTCGGGATTATTCACACATTTTCGAGGAGACATTTTGCTATAATTTTTTTCACTTTTAACACTTTTATCACTTAATAATAATGAACAGCAGTGTTATTCTCTAAAAATATCACAGTGAGAACTTAGGTGAAGTGAGCTGTTATTAGGGATTAACACTAATGACACTGCTCACTTCAAGCTCACTTCACTTATGATTTCACGGTGAGATTTTTACAGAATCGACCGGCAGAGCACTAAAACACAATATTTTTAATTAAAATTAAAAATAAATAACCTTCGATGCCAACTAAGTAAATATATGTCAACATTATCAAGTTCAACGAGGGTAGAATCATTAAATTCGGAAAATGTCAAGTAGGGCAAAAACTTAAACTAATAAATGACTTTTACGAGTACTTATCAACTTGTATTTAGGGTAGATAAGTAGAAATAAGTTAAAATTATTTCGAATATTTTTTCATTGTAGACCAGTGTTATTATTTGATTCGGTTTTATCAATAACACGCACCACATACACAAATTACTCATATAATACATTTTCAAATATACAAGTATACAACTACTCAATATGAATAAGTATGATAATCAAGTACGAAGAGCCACCGAAATAATTAAAAACTCGACGGCACCGTTGTTATCTCTTATCGAGGCTTGGGGCATTAAACTGATACCTTATCGCTTTTAATAATAAACTTATGAATTTTTTACGATTCTTACTTTGTTCGACGTCTGAAAAAGTTTTTAGGATAATAAATAGCAATTTTCTGTTGTGGTATTTTAAGATTCTATTTTGATGACTTTGTTTTGAATATTTCTTTAATTTTATTAATTTTTACCTGCAGTTTACATTTCAAATCAAATATTAAGTAACTCTGGATGCTAAGCTGGTTAAAAGGACCAACTATTTTGGCGTGTTCTTTTGACGAGTGGGGCAATTCTTGTATTTTCGCATTCTAATTTCAGTCTCAAAAGTACCTTTAATTTTCCTACATTTTTAACAAGTTTTTGACACTGATTTACGGTGAGATGAGATTGCTACTAGATTTTAATCATGGGAATTGACCTTCTTACCGTGAGTCCCAATGCCAGTTTGGGAACATTATAATTATACCCCCATAGGAACCTCTTTAGGACAAGAAAGTTCTTTCAAGTTATTTTTCGCGTTTTAGTTATACCTACTCCAAACAAATTCATTAACACTATTCGCAATGTAAATATCTGTGACAGGAAGCTGCATCTGCGTTTATACGGTAAAAACGTGATGTTATGTTGTGCGATTACGTAAACAATGCACACATATGCGAAAGCAGCAATCGCGGTTGTTTTACTGGTATTTATTGAAGACTTCCGTTGTCTGTCTCCGAAACTCATCACCGGATCTTTACGAAATTGAAATGGGACCATTTCGGAATGAACCTCCATCGAACAAAAAAGAATTTTGCAAATCCATCCATATATAATAATAATATAATAATATATATATGACGGAGTTATGCCCGAACATACATAAACAAATATATAAACATCCGAAATGATAACCTCCTCCTTTTTGAAGTCGGTTAAAAAATACCACGTAGCTGTTCTGGAAACGTTACAACGCCTTTTACAGTCGACGAGCGTAATCAGAGTAGTAAACCTTTCATTTTATTTCAAATTGAAAGATAAAAGTTTTGAACACCTTTTATAAAAAGACCTTGTGAATAAATGTAGATAGCTATAAACCTAAATGTTTGAATATAAAAGCGAATGTTTCACACCAGGGCTCGGAAACCGGTTGAAATTCTTAACCGGTTACGGTCATTGACCCCAAACCGAAATCGATTTAGGTTAAGGTTTGCACTTTACCGGTTTTTACCGGTTTTTGCGGGAAACCGGTTTTTCATGAATTTTGGTTTTGAAAGTGAAAATTAACCGGTTAAACACCCCCCGTGTTGGGTTTTGAGAACCAATGAAAGACACAGTTATAATTTCCACTGATTTATTTATTATATTTATTTGGCAGGAGAGGTGTGTGTGCACTCTCGCTTGGTCCAGACGGAACACTAACGTCTAAACTATATTAAAGTTATGCACAATGTAAATATGTATGAAAGAGTAAGGGTCCTCAAACTACTTAAGTGGGACGGATATATTTTGTTGTATTCCAACACGCCCCCTCAAAATAAATCCTCTTTTTCAAAATAAATTATCAAATAATATTTACAATAATAATATCACACACCTTCCTTATCTGGGAGCACAATTTTATATGATCCACCATTCGATGCACAGGATTAGGGAAAACCCAGGAAAACCTAATCAGACCAAGTCATTCTTATCTATTATTCAATTATTTATAGTTTACAAGTAGGTAGATCATATTTACATAATTACACTATACCGAGTTTCGTTTTCATGTCTGAAAATCGCAATGTCGGTATTGACTTCGTTAGGATGTCAGCTAACTGATTACCTGTGGAAACATAAATAATTTTAATAACATTTTTCTCCACCTGTTCTCTTGAAAAATGATACTTTATGTCTATATGTTTTGATCTTTTGTGACTCGTAAGATTGCTTGCAATGCTTATACACACATTATTGTCCTCATAAATAGGAATTGCATTGGTTAATTCTATGTTAATACTGGTCACTAAGGATTTTAACCACAGGGCCTCTCTAACAGCTTCAAATAAAGCCATATACTCCGCTTCAGTAGATGAAGCAGCCACTGTGAGTTGCCTCTTTGTGTTCCAACATATTGTGCATTGTTCAAATAATTTAAACAAATAGCCTGTTGTACTTTTGCGGCCTATTTCATCACTTCCCCAATCAGAATCAACAAAGCCAGTCAATACATTAACTTTACTGTCACTCCGCACGTAAGTTAACTTAAGATCCATTGATCCTTTCAAGTAGCGTAAAACCCTTTTTAAATATAACCAAAGTGTACTGTTGCTTTTGTTAGCAAATCTACTTAAGATGTTTACACTAAAGCTCAAATCTGGACGAGTGCATACCATTATATACATCAAGCATCCGATAAGGTTTTTACAAGGGGCCTTTATTGTTTCATTTGAATTCAATGCGTTATAATCTACTTTAGTTTCCAAGGGTGTATTGACAGTTTTACAATCACTCATGTTGAACTTTTCTAAAACTGTTTCTATGTACATTTTCTGGTCTAATGTAACTTTGTTATTATATCTTTCGACTCTGATTCCCAAGAAACAGCGGATTTCTTTTAAGTCTATCATTGTAAACTTGTTCATTAAATAGTTTTTAAAACTATTCATGGTATTTATTTTAGCCGTTGAAATTACAAGATCATCAACATAAAGTACAACATAAATGTTTTCAAGAATGTCACCTGCATCTAGAATGTAAATACAACGATCAGCTGATGAGTATCGGAAACCCTTCTCTATTAAAGCTTTTTCGAACATTTGGAACCAACAGCGTGCAGACTGCTTTAATCCATACAGCGATTTGTTCAGTTTGCATACTAAACCATTTGCATTTGGGATTCCTTCAGGAGTTTTCATAAATATCTCTTCTTTTAGTTTCCCATTTAAAAATGCAGTTTTTACGTCCATGTGGTGGACTAATAAATTAAACTGATTTGCAAAAGCTAATAAGAATCTAAAACTTGAGATTCTTGCAACCGGTGCAAATGTTTCATTATAATCAACTAAATATTCCTGACTAAAACCGCGAGCTACCAAACGAGCTTTATATCTTAGTGGTTTTCCAAACTCATCATTTTTTATCGTAAACACCCACTTACAATCGATGATATTTCTATTTTCGGGTCTTGGTACAAGTATCCAGGTTTCATTATCAGTGAGCGATTTAATTTCCTCATTAATAGCATTTTCCCATAATACTTTATCATCCCTGGATTCGATTTCTTTATAAGATATAGGTATTTTGCATACCAAAGATGCGTATAGCAAATAGTTCACAGAAATATCATCTTCATTTTCGTCATATGATACGGTAGGCAAATTTTTAATCCTCTCACCTTTTCTTTGACCATATGAAGTCTGTTCATTTCGAGATAAAGTCAACTTATTTTGAAATGAAGAACTGTTTTGTTGCATATCTGTTTCACTTACAGATTTATTAGGTGGTGGACCTAATGATACTGGTATTTTGGCAGTTTGTTTACACATTTTCTCTACGTTGTATCTGTCAACGTTTTCAGAGTTATTACAATTTTCAGGCAAAACTCTGTCAGATTCCAATGGTCTGTTCAACAAGAAATTAATCTCATCAACTATCACATCTCTGACTTTTACAAACCTTTTGTCTACCACATCCCACACCTTATAACCATTCGGTTCATAACCAATTAATATCCCTTTTAAGGACTTTTCATCGAATTTGGTTTTCCTAGTTTTATTTACAAAATAAACAGTTGAACCGAAAACCTTCAAATATTTAAGTTGTGGTTTTTTATTATGCCGCAATTCAAATGGTGTGTTAGCTGTTTTCAGTGCTTTTGTAGGGCTCATATTTATCAAATATGTAGCTGTCAACACAGCCTCACCCCAGAATGTTTTGTCTAATTTAGCGCCAGATACCATGGCTCGACTACGCTCTGTTATAGTTCTTATCATTCTTTCAGCAATACCGTTCAAAGCAGGGGTATGCGGCACTGTTAAGTGGTAACTAATACCCTTTTGCACGCAGTACTTTTTCATTTCATTCGATAAATATTCACCACCATTATCATAATACAAATTGACAATCCTCGAGCAGAAATGAACTTCACTCTTTGCAACGTAATCTTGAAACGTAGCAAAAACGTCTGATTTATGAACTACTAAGTATGTGACACAGTAGTGTGTGTATTCGTCGACAAAAATTACAAAATAGTTTTTGTCGTCAAGTGTTGAAGGAGTGATGGGACCACACACATCAGTATGCACATTGAATAGAGGTCGTTTTATAATTTTTGACTTCGATTTATTAAATGGCAAACATGTTTGTTTTCCTTTTATACAAGCTTCACATAATTTATCATTTGGTGTTATGTGATCTATTGGTTCATTATCAGAATAAAATTGTTTGCCTTTAATTTGCACAAACTTAGATTTGCCAATGTGACCAAGCCTTTGATGCCATAATTCATAATTATTACTGTTTACGACCCTATTTATTATTTATTTATTTTATTTATTCAGTAGTACACATACATTTTCAACGCTTACGCTTATTTGATGAGCTTTAGAGCACATTTTTCAAGTATGAAACTAATACCAATTAAATTGTTCAAAGACTTACCATTTGCTACCATCTTACCCTTGTTGTATATTTGCACACCACTATTATTGCCAAAAACAATGGTCATTCCAGCTTGTTGCATTTTCTTTACCGAGAGCAAGTTGTAAGGAATTTCAGAACAGAAAAGGACATCCTGTAGCATTCCCTTTATACCCAAGTGGCTGGTTACTGCAATATTGCCCTTCTTCGTTGCTCTTATATATGTTCCATTTTTAGCAACTGAGATATCTATTGGTTTTTTTTCAGTTCCATGAAGTTTCGTGCCAGATCTTCTCTATTAATTAAATGATCTGAGGCGCCCGAGTCCAAAATAAATGTAATCTCGTTTTGATCTTCACATTCATTTCCACAGCATCCGACCATAAAAGCAAATCCTGAGATATTAGGATTTTCAGTATCCGTAATATTTACAGTTTGAACTGTTCTGTTATTTTCGGTACGTTGTTTCACCTGCTTGTTATAATAACAGTTCTTTTTTACATGACCATTCCTTCCGCAACAATGGCATTTTATATGTTTCAGTCTATCATGTTTCGGCTTGAACGAGGTTTTATAAAACGGTCCTCGATTTAAGTTCCGTCGCATGTTTGAATTTCTATTATTGTGTCGGTCTTGAGTTTTAGGTTTCGTAGTAGTTTCCACCTGGAGAACTTTCATACTTGTATCGCGTCTTTCATTGATTAATTTTATTTCGTGATCAAGAAGTCTAGTTTTGACAAAGGTTAAGGTCAGGTTGTCCTCTGCCAATGTTTCAATTGCTGTGACGACACCATCATAGCTCTTAGGTAAAGTCATAAATAGATGTGTTATCTTATCGACTTCTTCTAATTTTGCACCTGCAGCGATTAATTCGATTAACAAGTCGTCGAATTCTTGGAAGTGTTTTGTCAAGGGGTTTTCTCCTTGTAACTTAAAATTCAACAACCTTTTTCTCAAAGTCAGTTGAGTCGCTATGCTTTTCCGTTCGTAGATGGAATCCAGCTTCAAGAAAATATCCTTCGCAGTATTTTCTTCAGTTGTAAGTCCCAGCAAAGAATCCGATAGATACTCTATTATTGTATTCTTAGCGATTCTCTGTCTTTTGTACCACTCACTGTCCGGTTCTTTAGGAGTTTCTTCATCAATTATATTAAGTACTTCAAGTTCATTTAGTAGATTACGTATTCTAAGTTTCCACACACTATATTTGTCCCCGTCAAACGGTTTAATATTTCTTTTCATTTTAAGTTTATCCATTTTATTAAATCACTAAAAGAATCACTGAAAGTTACTTAGAATGTTATTTGGTCTTAATCACTGGGCCCATAACCTGTTGGGTTTTGAGAACCAATGAAAGACACAGTTATAATTTCCACTGATTTATTTATTATATTTATTTGGCAGGAGAGGTGTGTGTGCACTCTCGCTTGGTCCAGACGGAACACTAACGTCTAAACTATATTAAAGTTATGCACAATGTAAATATGTATGAAAGAGTAAGGGTCCTCAAACTACTTAAGTGGGACGGATATATTTTGTTGTATTCCAACACCCCGCCCCCTAACTAAGCAATTCGCAACATGAATCTACCCGCACCATTTAAGTTCGGCTTGTGTTTAAACACCGCCCAAAAAAGTACCTATTTCGCAACCAAAAAAATTCTAAACGGTTACCAAAATGGATTAATGGTCACCAAATAACGTTTCCTAAAATATTATGAAATAAATCCATTTTTTCCTATTATTGTCTGTCATAAAAATATATGGACACCTTATGAGTAACCCAAAAATAGTAAACGATCACCAAAATTAAACCAACATTTTAAAGTAAAATTATAACCAAAGTTTTTGTACACTAATTATTATCTTTAATAATAATAAGGTGTAGTCGACGGAGCCCCGCTTCGCGGGGCCCCTATTTCTGTCTGCAGGGTTTAAAGGAACCTAACACGAAGTGGATGACGGGGGCTCGTTCGCTCGCTCCGCTCGCTCACTTGAGCCCCCGTCATCCCCTTCGAACCTAACCTGTCCGTGTCGGGGTGCCCCAAGTCACGAGCTCGAATTTGGTGACCGTTGATCCATTTTAGAAACCAAAAATAATATTTGTGCAAGGTTTGTGATTTTTCTGATGTTATTTCATTTATTTTAGATCATAATATTATATAGTTTAGGGCCCTCATAATAAAGTCAATTGATTTTTTTTGGAGTTGTTTATTTTATTTGGTGCCTAGGCTTAGAGTCTTAAAAATATTTTTGGTGGCCGTCTAAATTATACCCTTTAAGTTCTCCGGTTGTATTTGACGTCCTCAGATCAAACATTTTTTTTTTCCTAATGTTTTCTGGGGTAATAAATGTACTAATGTCACTATAACTTGTTGGAAGTGTTAAAAAAGTAGACGAAAAATATTTACGACTTACAGAATTAACCGGTTAATTTGGGTGTCAAAACCGTTAGTGCTTATGTAACCGGTAACCTTTGTCATTTGGGTTACATATGAACAGTTCACTTGTTTAACCGGTTAATTAGGGAACGATATATTTACCGGTATTTCATCGAAATTAACCGCTCTTTTTAAACCGGTTCAGAGCCCTGTTTCACACATTAAATATAATAATAAGAATTCCTGCCTATTAAGAAAGAAAGAAAGAAATAAAAATGCGTTTATTGGCATTACAGTTATTTATATTACTCGTATTATTGTCCCTCTCATACAGGCCTTTTTTGGGTGGGAAATTATCAAATAACTTCTCCCGCTCTGGCAGGCCTCCGTCACTCCATGTACTTGCGCGCTATAATTACCTACCGCCCGGCCGAGCGGTCTCGGGCCGTTTGCGGACCAGATTCAATGCGGATTTTCCAAGCGAAGCCACGCGCGTTGTTCAATTTTAATCGTTAAATTCATTCGTACATAGGCACATTTTAGCATGCAGCGGTTGGCGACGCGACGTAGTAGGCTATTATAGCAGTAGGTATTGAAAATTTTCTACTGAGTGAAGTATCTGGTAGTAACTATTTAGTAATCTGTGGCTCTGGGCGGAGCGGGAGGGTATGTCAGAGTTTTACTGACTAAAACCCAGCCGTGTTCCTTCAGTTGCCTGTGCCAAGGGTCACGGTAACTCTTTCGAACAACCCGCGACCCTGGCACTCTCATACAGGCCTCTTCTCATACAGTGAAGGCACGAGCACTGATCACCACGCTTTCTCAAGACGGGTTAGCGATTTTAGACTTATACTGGTTGAGCTAAATGGTGCTGATCCATACGTCATGTTCGTGAACGGGCGCCGCCAGTAGGGACTGGTCATCTCCGCCACGGCTGATTTTTATTTTAATCTAAGTATTTTCATTTCTGAATTGTTATTTTTTTGTTTTTGTTTTTATCTTTTTTAGTACGGACGCTTTTAACGTGCACGTCTTTCTACATCGTTCTCACATGTATAATTTCAACTTGAATGATGTAACCAAAATTTTCTAACGATTTTTATGATTTAAAAGAGTGTCCGTGGAGGTTCTTGCCCGTTCTTCTCCACAGGTACCTACTACGCTTTGGAATGGGCAACTAGCTTCATCTTTCTGACTGACCGACCCCTTGACAATTCAAAAGTGCCTGTAATTGGTTTACTTGAAATAAATGCTTTGAGTTTGAGTTTGAGTTTACTAACTTCTGTGACTGCGACTTCGTCCGCGTAAAACAGTCCCCGACCCACTGCGTCGTATCGCATCGCCCGCCCGCGCTATTATTCGCTTAGCGTTCTTTCTGGCTTGTTATCTTTTTGCTTGGCTACTGAGGCTCGTAGCATGATGTTAAATACCCTAAAACCTTCTTTGAGAATAGTGCTATCAAAGGCAATTTTTTCAAATCCGACTTGTAGTTCGAGAGATTAGGGCATTCAAAAAAAAAAAAAACAGCCTAGTCCGTCTTGGACACAATGAATGGTTTCGTAGTTGGAATGAATTTATCCCAAGGACAAACTTAACATTGTAGTTGATAATCATGTTCTCATTGCAACTGCAAATGAAAGTTGCTCGACTATTAGTCGTAAACTTGTAAAGCCTACTTAGTTGTGATGGTTTTCCTTTTAACTTTGTTATATATTAAACCGTAAACCGTATATATGCTACTACCGTGATTTTTTTCACATATCCAAAAACAACCCTTTAGCTGGCGGAGGGGGGGGGGAGACACACTTGACTAACAAAAATTAGCACTTTAAAGCTTAATATTTCACAAAAGGATCCCTGAATCGAAAAAATTGTTCCACAAACCCGCAATATTTTTTTAAGATCTATCCAACGATACCCCACGCCATGGGGTAGACGAGAAAAAAAAAACATCCCCACTTTACGTGTAGAGGAGGTAGCCTAAAAATTTTTTTTTTAAGGTTTTTTTTTGACACTTTGTTGGCGTGATTAATATGTATATCCATGCCAAATTATAGCTTTCTAGTACTAAGAGTCACTGAGCTAAGCTTCGGACGGACGGACGGACGGACGGACAGATGGACATGGTGAAACTATAAGTGTTCCTTGTTGACTACGGAATCCTAAAAACAAACTATTCAGCTTTATTATTAGTATAGATACGGTTTCCTCACGACATTTTAACTTCATCGATGTCAGTAATGTTTAAGATAAACTTAGAAACTACATTTATGATATTATACTACTCGTATGATACATACGGTAAAATATCATAACATTTAAATCTCACTAATATTATAAAGGCGATAGTTTGTGAGTGTGTGTGTGTGTATGTTTGTTACTTCTTCACGCTCCGGCTGGACCAATTTTGATGAATTTTGGCACACAGATAGTTTATAACCAGGATTAACACAGAATATAAACATATGGTTTCTATGTGTTAATACTTTTTATCCCGATATTCCTACGGGATCGAGATTTATGCGGGCGAAACCGCGGGGCGCAGCTAGTATCTAATAAAAACCCCTACATGCGCGATATGAAAAATAATAATACCTACACAATATGAATTCGGTTTTCTTCCTTTATCATCAAACCGTAAGGAAGATAAATCAGCCATTCGTCCAGGATTACCCATATTTGTCGTCTGTGAACGAATCCCGACTTTTTTCTTTTGTAACGATTTCCAGTTGAACAGTAATCGCGGAGTTAGAAAGAGCTGGACTTAATCTCTTTGGATTAAGTAAGGAAGTAATACAGTGCCTTGTCTAAGCTTCGTCTAACGTTGCCAACTTTGTAAGGCTAAAAGAAGGTAAGGCGACAACACAGAAGACAGTCGAATAAATTAAATTAAATAATGAATCTATCTAGAGAAGCTGACATTTTTCTAGCTACTTTGAGCATGTTTTAAACTGCAGGTTACAGAGCAAAACGCTCAAAGGAACTGTCAGCTAGAAGACGATATCAAAATTGAAACAAAAATTTATAAAATCGCTCATAGTTCCTTTCGGCGTTTTTTTGTTTGTTTAGTAATTGTAGATATATAGGGTGACTGGTAAATAGTGATCGATACTGAAAAACATGATTCTACTCATGACAACAAACAACTTTTACTATGGGATCAAACCTGAAATCGCAAAAAAAAAATCAGCTGTTCCCTACATTTATATTCGTCAAAATATAGGGAACAGCTGATTTTTTTTTCGCGATTTCAGGTTTGGTCCCATAGTAAAAGTTGTTTGTTGTCATGAGTAGAATCATGTGTTTAAGTATCGATCACTAATTACCAGTCACCCTGTATAGTTACGAATTTATTCACATTGGGCTGAAAAAAAATCGTTCAGTTTGTATATTTCATATTTCCTTGACTGAATGAATGATACAACGCGTAGCCTACTAACTACTAAAAACATAAATGTAAAAGGAAGATTGCTGTAAAAACATCATGAATACAGTATTGGAAGGACTGAGGAGAGGTGTAGGTACCTATAGTTCACCCCCATTTCTCCATTATGTTTAAGTCCCATGTAACGCTGCTTTTCCATCAGAGAGGTGCGAGGTAGCTGGGTGGTGCGAGGATGCGTAGCGGGGCTGTCAAACGTTGTGTTTCCACCAGAAATGTGCTAGCGGTGAACGGTGTGCAAATCTGTAGTCCGAGGATGCGTTGTTAATGTCGAAACACTGTGCTGGATGCACAGTGTTTCGTGTTTCTTCATCGCAAATTGATAAATATAAAAGTATTTTTCGACTGATCCATGTTTTCTGTATTCTATACATCTACCTCTGACAAACATCGTCAAGTGACTGATATTTTTTTCGCTCGCGTCCGTCCCTAGCGCACATCCCTCGCACACATCCCTCGCAACACATCCCTAGCAAGTCTAGCGAGGTTTTTTTACGTTCAAACGGTGTACGTACAACAACCTCGCTCCGCCGAGCCGTTTCCACTAGAACTGCGCCAAGCGAAGCTAGGTAAGCGAAGTGATTCTATTGGTTCTTAACAAAAACATCCCTCGCTACGCATCCTCGCTTATCCCTGGTGGAAAGCCAGCCTAATACGCCCCGTATTGGTGTAAAAGTGCACTAAAAATATATACAACGTGTAACGTTAAATGCGCAAAACCTCAGACACCCCAACTGATTTTTAATTCAATTGACCTATTTCAGAGAGAAAATAACTCATTAAAAAATTGTAAAGGTTTTATGTGCTGTTTTAATTTTACTGGCCATTCTGATCGTTTCTTGCGTCTGCGACGACGCTTTATCGAGGGAGGAGTCGTCACCGGGCCACTGCGCCGCGCTGACATTGACTTGCTTGACCTATTAATAAATAGACACGGCAATGTTTTTAATGAAGATTTTTTGAAAAATGTGAACTATATTAAAAAGTGGTTCAATTAATTCTGCTCGTTATTCTGATCAAACTATTTTCAGGTTTTGCGCATTTAACGTTACACGTTGTATATATATTTAAGGCTGAATGGGCCCGCTCTTGACCTCGATCACGCCTGATGGAAAGCGATGGATGAGGTCTATGATGGAACAAGCGTGGCTAGAAGATGCCTAAGGCACTGGAACTCCCCCGCATCGACGAAACACAGCAGGCTGGTTGACTCCGGACTCCGGTGGGAGGATGGTCGCAAACCAGGCGGGCGTTAGCCGTGCCACCAAGGGAAGGATTGACCAGTCAAATAAGGTGTTGGGTGTGGCTGTCCAGGATGGGCCGAGCACTCGGTTCAGTTGACTAGCTTGCGGAATAAACTGCGCTACACGAGGAGGCTTCTAATTATTTTATTTAAAATACAACCCTACAGCAATTTAATATTTAAAAAAAAACCTATGTCATGCGGGTTTAGTGGGGACGAAGTTAGTATGAAAAAAAGAAAAACAGTATTATTCCGTGATTCCAAGTCACACAGAATTCGCAGGAAAAGCAATATAACATCAAAATCAATTTTGTAATGAAACATTTCCAGGAATATTAATAAGTACTTATACTAAACCAACATTTTTTACTGAAAACCAAATACGAAAAACTATCTACATTTTCTGATTTTCCGACAAATATTTTCATCACCGCCATAAATGTTGAAATATTCATTATCAGACTTGAATCTATTTTGTTATGAGAACTCATAATCATTACAACTAACTACAGAAAAAACCGGCTTACGAAATGTACGGGAAAAAGCTCTAGCAGACAATAATTTGTCATGCGGCTGCCCCATAACAATTTGCCCTTTAACCTTATTATTTTTCTACTGATTACTCGGCCGCTGTCAAACCGGTTTTTCCAACTTTTTCCTTGTTTTATTAGATTAGATTAGATTAGATTGATAACAGTAATGTGGTATCGTAAACTATCTCTTTAGAAAAAAACGTTTGGGGTAGGCGACCCCCGGCAGGAACGAAGTTCAAAACGAAAACCCAAGATGGCGACTGCGAAAATTTAAAAATATTCCCAGCTACTGTCTTGTATTTTCATTTTGATCTCACTATCGGCTTCAGAACCCTCGAAAACCATAATAACGACACCCATGAAGAACAATGTGAAAATTTTGCAGCCGCCATCTTGGATTTTCATTTTGACCTCAACATCGACTTGAGCACCCTTGAACACCATGAAAACTATCTCTCTCTCTCTCTCTCTCTCTCTCTATCTCTCTCTCTCTCTTTATCTCTCTCTCTCTCTCTTTATCTCTCTCTCTCTCTATCTCTCTCTCTCTCTCTTTATCTCTCTCTCTCTTTATCTCTCTCTCTCTTTATCTCTCTCTCTCTCTCTCTCTTTATCTCTCTCTCTCTCTCTTTATCTCTCTCTCTCTCTTTATCTCTCTCTCCCTCTCTTATCTCTCTCTCTCTCTTTATCTCTCTCTCTCTCTTTATCTCTCTCTCTCTCTCTCTTTATCTCTCTCACTCTCTCTCTTTATCTCTCTCTCTTTATCTCTCTCTCTCTTTATCTCTCTCTCTCTCTCTTTTTATATCTCTCTCTCTTTATCTTTCTCTCTTTATCTCTCTCTCTCTCTTTATATCTCTCTCTCTCTCTCTCTCTCTCTCTCTCTCTCTCTCTCTCTCTCTCTCTCTCTCTCTCTCTCTCTCTCTCTCTCTGAGTCTCTCTATTATCTGTAATAAAAAGTCGCATGAAGGGTAACGCTTTTTCGTTACGTGACGATTTCTCCAAGTTTACTCCTACCGCAAGCTCCGTTAAAGAACTTCGTTCCAAAAAACCAACAGAAAAGAAAGCGGCTAGCAAGTTTAGTAGACTTAACCCGGCGGCACTCGCTACTGGGTAAAAAATACCACAGAGTACAACTACACTAGCACTGTCGATTTATAATTTTTGATCTCAATTTTACGTGATACCTAAGAAAAAAATTTTTTTGTTGATTTTTCTAAGACTATGAAGTATTTTTGTTTTTAATTTTGCGTTCTTTTTTAAGATAAGCTATAATTTGAAATAAATAATAATTCAAACTTTCAATTTTCTTTTATTTATTAGACATTAGTATTGATAAACTAAATACGCCATTAAAGTCTGTAAAGCTAACTTATTTTCCAAGATAATGTCATTTAAATCATGTGGTATTTTTTACCCGGTAGCGAGTATTCGTGCATGTAAACACCTAGCGAGTACCGCCGGGTTAAGCCAAACGTTATTTATCATACATACCATTGAAATGTGTTTCATTAAAATAGGAAAGACTATACTAGTTGATAGTCATGGATTCCTTTTCAATACATTATTTATTATGGTCAAATATGCTTATCTTACTCTTTTTATGAAGCAAACTGTGGCAGTTTGCTTCATAAATGTTTAAATAACAATAATAAGTACTTAAGATTCATATAATCTTATCTCAATGTAAAAAAGAATCCTAGAATACACAGACACACACTGACAAAGGCTTATCTTACACTCTTTTTATGAAGCAAACTGTGGCAGTTTGCTTCATAAATGTTTAAATAACAATAATACTTAAGATTCATATAATCTTATCTCAATGTAAAAAGAATCCTAGAATACACAGACACACACTGACAAAGACTTCTGAATATGGAATTACGCACCTACCTATGTAAATTTTAATCCAAATGTGCTATCATAAAGATGACATAAACTATCTCTTTTTGAAGATATAACTGTAAAGAAAAGCTAACTGAAGGGAAACTGGGTAGCAAGTTTAGCAGAGTAATGTGAAATTTAATTATAAACACAAACATAGATATAAAATCCGTTTGACTTTTCAAGATAAACTAGCTTTAAATAGGACAGGTTTTACACTAGTTTATTATTTATGGGTTCTTTTGCAATACATTCATATTATAATGATTGTGCGTACACTCCTTTGATTCTCAAGAGATCTCTATTTGGGAAGTGAATTGCCACCCACAAGTTTCTTTTGATTAAGCCTTGCCTAAATAAAAATATCCCCGAAACCTAAAATTAAATTAAAATATGCTCTCTTTTATGGAATTGCGAGTCTCATTTTCAAAATAAGTTAAACACCTACAAAAAAATAGTAGCAAAATAAATTTACTTTATCGCAAGAAATTCTTAGAAAGTGCTGAGACTTTGTCTTCAGGAATTGATTTCATACGCGACGACACTACGGATACATATTTAAGGTTCAAAAGACTTGTTTTTTTTTCTACTTTAGGGATCCTTTCTATTATAACAAATGAAATTTAAGATTTGTAACATCGTAGAGTAGCTTTTAGTACCGAGTGGTTATGTTGTTTTCATTGGCGATCTATTCGATTACTTGTGAAATGGATTCGATATCTCTCATTTAGCTTTCGATACAAAACGCATACATTGGACGGCGCGTATATATCAGTACGAATTATAATGGCTCTAAGAGTAGGGGAAGACCAGAGAAACGATGGATAGACTGTGTGAATGATGATATTAGGTCATCCCACTTCCAGTGTCATATTGTTTTATTATTATTATTTTACAAAAACTGACTACTATACTATATAACCTTGTGACACTAATCAATAATCTCCACCACTATTAATCACTCGCTCCCAGACGGCTGGCAAATCTTGAACACCATTTAAAGTACCACTTTCATTTAATTCATCAATAATGCTCTTTAGTTTAATATCTAACTCCTTTTTGCTATTGTATCGAGTACCCGACAATTTCCTCTTCACATGGCCAAAACAATTGAAATCACAAGGATTCATATCCGGGGAATATGGCGGCTGAATAATTTCAATCCATCCTTTATCTTCAATTAAATTCTGAACTATTTTTGATTTGTGCGGTCTGGCGTTATCATGTAACATTGTAGGACTCGTTATATGATGTGCAAGTAGAAACTCGGCGTTGGTTGCATTTAAAAACATCTTGAACGCATCCAATTCACCCGCCATTTTACCATAAGACTATTAGTTATAGTTATTTTTATAATACCATAAGACAGGTTGTCAGACTTACGGGCTTCTGACGACCCGTAACGACTGTCACGTTTGCCAGTTCAATGTGCCTTTCAAAGTCACGGTGACAAAGCTTATAAGTAGCTTTCAAAGCTAAGGTTCGTGAATGAGATGTCAACGCGGAAAAAAGTAGGTATTTCCTGTCGCAAGCACGAGTAAGACCCAGGTATTTTTTTGTTATATATTTTCTAGTGTACAATAAAGTATATGTAAATAAATAAATAAATATGTTTAAGCTCCACGATGTAGGAAAATACTATCCACCACTCTGAAGGGCTTGTGGCTAAGTAATGACAACCGCACGGGTCGATAGATCACGTTAAGCTACGCTTGCCACGGTTGGGCCTTGGATGGGTGACCATCTTTACATACCAAGACCCCTCCGTGGCTCGGACAGCACGTTAAGCCGTTGGTCCCGGCTGTAATTCATGGATCTTTGTCAGAAGCCCGAAAGTCTGGTTTCGTATTACCCAGTAACTAAGTTGTGGAGGTCAGATAGGCAGTCGCTCCGTGTAAAGTACTGGTACTCAGCTGCATCGGGTTATACTGGAAGCCGACCCCAACATAGTTGGGAAAAGGCTAGGTAGATGTGGCAGTTGTAAATACAAAAGAAGAGATTTGCATTTAAAAAAGAACAGCCGGTCGATTCTGGAAAAATCTCACCGTGATAACTAAGGTGAAGTGAGCTTAGAGTGAGCTGTGAGTCATACTGATGCTAGGGATTGACACTATTGACGACTTACTCCACGCTAACTTCACCCAAGTTTTCACGGTGAGATGGTTACAGAATCGCACGGCAGGATACAAAATCGCAATGCTACTCGTACCCGTTCATGTTTATTGCTTGCGACACGAACGCTAGTTTAAACATAATACCAAATCAATCAGTTAACGCATTAAACCAATTCGATTGTCGGTTAGAATCGAATTAGATGACGTACCTAGTACCTACAAGTGTTATCCTATAATCGTAGTTAGCTTAATTGGCCAAGTTTCAATTAGTGCAATCGTGGCCTATATCTCTAATGATGTGGTTGTTTTAGTATTCCGTAATTGATCATTAAGATAATTATATAATTAAGGTATACACGCTTTGAGAGCAATGGTAGCCCAGTTTCAATGGCCCCGACTTACGAGTTGAAAGTCGTGGATTCGGCTTTACTTTGTGTAAATCATTCCATCACCACTGATAAATGATAAATGATTTATTTTCTGTAAGTAGGTTTGTACATGTCAATCATATTTTTTTTAAACAAGATGAGGTCGGCGTTTCCTATCTGACTACTCTGAGAAGAAAGGCCGAAATAAACTCAGAGGTCACAGTCTCTTTTAAAGTCCAGACATAATCTTGGTCAGATCATGTGAAGACCATGTAGATTGGTGTCTGAAATGGTCTTTTGAGTGAAGAACCACACAGATTGAGCGGACCTATCGAGTCAGTGCACGCATTTGTCAGAAATCGTGCAGCTCAACTCAGAACTTAAGGAGCCTTACGATTCGACGAACAATACCAATAAAAGAACATTTGGGTAGGCCGCATAAATTACTCAAGCTGCCAGATCATGATTAAAACTAAGTAAGAAGGAAAACAGAAAAAGAAATGACCCACATAGTCTTCACACTCACAGTAATAATAATAAAAAACTGCTCTCAAAACGGTGAAAGAAAACATCGTGAAGAAACCAGCATGTCCTAGAACCAAAAAATCGAAGTCGTGTGACATCTACCAACCCACACTGGGCCCGCGTGGTAGATTATTATCCCTCTCTATCTCGAAGAGAGGAGCCTGCGTCCCGGCAGTGGGAATATGCTGGTTAAGTAAAATAAGTATATACGCTATAATTCACATAATTATCATGACTTCACGCCTTTATGGGGATTAAGGGGAACTCGGTAGGAAAAGTTCAGATCAAGATCGAAATGTCAATACTATTAATCTAAATGATTGTTATATGAACGCTTCAGAACAAGAAAGTGTTTAAATGCGTCTAAACTAAACTAAGTGATTGTTATATACGCCAAAAATCACTGTGTCAACTCAAATTAACTACACAAATAAATAAAATTGAATCGGTCATTTCAAAAACCACTTAAGTCACATTTTTTCCAAAATGCTTTTTTTTTTTGCTGAAAATGGTTCCTCAAAGGTAGATAGGTACGTATTCTGGGTAAAAACAACTTAAGTCAATACATTCCTTCCTCTTTTAATAATACCGCGTGAAAGACGTTCATTGCATATATTGATTTAAAACCAGTTCAAGATAGCATTCTGGAAGAGGATATGCCATTTTATAACAACACTTTTAGGTGGTCAACTGCAAATGTTGAAGATAATGCAGATGAGAATGATGGAGAATATGACTATGTACCATAAAGATATTAAAACATGACAAATTAATACATGTAAAGTGTTAATAAGATTATTTTTAAGTGTAATTCTTAATTATAACAATAAAAAATATGATTACTACGATTGTTTTGGTTAAATTATATACCACTAACCCTATTTCTTGCTAAAACAACATAAGTCAAGAACTGTTTTTCAGGGTTTTTTCATTATTTCTATTAATAAACTGTAAAGGTTATACGCTATTTTAATTTTTTACTACTCAAATACCAAATTAAACATAAAAAAGTCCTTTAAAACTCATTTGTTTGTGTGTGATACAGTTTTTATTGATTTCTGAAAAATTATAATTTTGTGACTTAAGTGGTTTTTGAAATGACCGATTCAATTGAAGTTTCTGTTTGTTATGTCAAAATGACAGCTATTTACTAAATGCATATGAAAATATAATTATGGGGTACTTATTTAACATAAAACAATTTTTTATATTTTTGTCTGTATGTCTGTTTCTTCCGGCTAATCTCCGAAACCAACTTTTATTTTAGAAAAATGTAAAATAAAACCCATGAAATTCATTTTATTTTCTGACATGCACCCGAACAAAGTCGCGGGTACAACTAGTGGTTCATAAAACGTGCTTGATTTCAAAAATAATTTGACGACTCCAAGCTTTAGTCTTTTCCTTGATAAAACGATGTCCCTTTTTCATTCCACATCTGACTCAAGTATTTTGCTGCTTCAAAATTTAATAATAAAACAGGTGCTTATTTACTTTAAAAACTCCTTTTTCTTCAGAACCGGACAAAGTTTGAAGCTATATTGATAAAAAGTTTGTCGGTACCAATCGAATGGACCTCGAGCAATAAATAACGTCTGGGATGTCAAAATAACTGTAAGTTTGAATTGGTCTACACTATAATTAAAACAGAGAAATGTGTTGCATTGGAGTAGCCACGTTTCTTTAGTGCACTTTAAGTAGCTTCAAATAAGGCCTTGTGCATGGCTTTGAGCGACGCGACTTGCGACACGAGTTGTGACGCGACATGCGACGCAACTTGAGATGCGACTTGCTTCAAACGAAACGCGCGCGGATTACCTATTTCCGTCCGTCACTACGCAAGTCGCGTCACGATGACTCATGGCGTGCCCTAAACTACTTATTTCGTTTGTTTTCTCTGCTGTCGCTGTCGCGAGACGCCAGCTCGTAGCCACGAGGTTAGTATCCTTAAGAAAATCTAGGAATTGACTATGAAAACTAATTTAAATCTTTCCATATAAAATTAAGAGACAATATGTACCGTATCTATCCCGATCCCATTTTTAAACTGAATAAGTACATGTCTAATTTATTATCGACATCCATTTTCATTAAAAAATCAAGATCAATATTCATAAAAATAAATGAATTACGAAGATGTCTGAGCGAGATTATTTATTACGTCACAAAATCCAGGATATTGAACGATTAATCCTCGAATCAAAATTCCTATCCGTCTTTTTCCGTCAGAGTGTATTACGAAGGGTCTTGCCATAGAATAATAAAACTGTGCAGAAGCGAAACTCATATACATCTGAAGGCAGCTAACAGAAAATTGTTAAGCAGATTGACGTGTAGAGTGCGCGCAAAGTAAGTCAGCGTTCGCCCGAAATCGGAAATAATCGTTTGCCGCCATCTTGACGTTTAAGTCAGGTGTCAAGAGAGTGTGCTGTGTTTCGTGTTGTCCAAAGTCCCAATCACCATCATTATATCGAAAGTGATTACAAGTGCTGGCAGGGATATAGTTTTGGAGGTCAAACGTCACGCGCAGACCTACCTATGTTGCGCGCACTCTATTTAAAGAGCAAGGGTATACGTTAATTTGTCGTGTTATAGCCACTTCGTACAACTTTCAAAGAATGACTGTTGTGATTTGAATATACGGACAACTTAAGTTGGTATCACCTGAATGAGACGAATCTCTTCAAAGACGAATTTCAAATTTCTCTAAAACTGGGGTGTGCCATAATTACTGCCTAGTGTTGTAGTTTCTTCTATACCTACGTGCCGTCGACCGCACGTCGGTAGTTACACTTTGACCTTGAGCTGGCCTCACGTAGTCAACTTGCCCTGTCGCAGCCCACTGCTGGACATAAGCCTTTCCCAGGCTGCGTCACAACAATCTATCGTCCGTCTTCCGCAGCCAGTCTATCCCAGCCTCCTTTTTAAGTTCGTCGGTCCATCTAGCCGGGTGCGTCCCACACACTACGTTTGCCGATACTTGGTACGATACTCCATACTACCTAGCGTTGTACGGAGTTTCAATAGAATACGAGGCCAGCTTATACTGGTTTTGCTACCACTCTCGTACATACTGTACGTACACCAATGTCGCCGAAATAAGCACTCACAGTCCTTTCACAATTATTTTACCTCTGACAGCAGCAACCGAATAGCAACCTTATTGTAACGTAAACAAAGTTCACTGTGATTTTGATGAATTAGTCAGTGGCAACAACCCAATAGAAACCTTGTTGCAACTAGAATAAGATAGATCACTTTGATTTTGACAGTGATGCAAATTCATAGGTAAAATAACTATGAAAAGACTGTACCTATCTGAGTATGTTGGCACGTCTGGCATGTTCGAAGGTAGGCAAAGAGTTATGAACAGGAGTTTCCCTTCTATATCTTTTATTCTATGGTCTTACTTATTCATAAGGAGAAGCGACACCTGCGCGGCTCGACTGAATCAACTAAATCCAATTCGTGTGTACAATTTATACTATAGGGGGTCTATTTTAGGAGGAAAGATTTTGAAATTGGTCTGTGTTTTAAGGGGATGTTGAGTAAACGCTTTCATCTTGGTCTCACTCTTTTGTAGGAATTTCTGACCACCCTACTTAGAAGAATTGGTTATTGCTTTTTGGGACTCTGTAGTGAATTACAAACAGAAGGGGAGTGAGAGTATCTGAGCAGTGGTGGCCCAGTGGAAACCGCCGCGTCTTACAAGTTGTACTGTAGGTCGTAGGTTAGAAACCCAGACAGGCGATTTATTTTGTGTAAATTATTTTATTACAACTGCCCTCAAAACAGTGTAGGAAAACATCGTAAGGAAATCGGCGTCTCCTAGAACTAAAAATTCAAACCCATTTCCTCTAACAGAGAGGAGGCCTGTGTCCCAGCAGTGGGAACATTGTAGACTTATGCTATAAAGTTACTTTTAGTTCCCTATATTATATTCATCTACTCTAGGAATTCAACAGTACAGACGCCAGCACATCAAGCTACTACAATCTGTCAGATTTCTTTAATAGATTTTCAACTTTATCACTAAAGCATAAGGTTCAAAGTTGATTGGGAAAATCTGACATTTTCGGGTAGCTTGATGTGCTAGCGTCTGTACATTAAAGACCGCCCACGCAACAGAATTTTATCGCACAACCTTTCATTTCAGTGTATCTAAAGTTATACAGAAGATCCATATGGTTACTAGTTTAATCAAAACTTCAATGTTCAAATGATCCCTAACTTTAAGCTCTATTGCAGGGATGGCAAACCTCTGGCACTAACACACGGCTGGCAAATTCTAGGCACATCAGTGTAGTAAAAAAAAATACCATTACATTCATAAATACAATGAAGAGTCATTTATTGAAACTAGGCTGAGAATCAGCACTTTTCGAACGTCAAAATTACAAAAGACAGTCCCCCAAAACGCCCGCCGTTCACCACTTCCTAGTGCTTTCGCTGGGGAGAAGAATTGGCGCAACACACTCCCCGGCAGCACAGCTGTCTGTTCAGTTAAAATTCTTGATTGCATGCAATTCAAGGTATGCAAAGTAATTAACATTACAAGAAACAGAGCACTAAATTAAATGATTTGCCATAAATGTCAGCTAGCCACGCCAATATACCAACAAATACAATAAAAACTATACGTACTTAAGCAAAAAAATAATAAATCAAAATTAAAAATGTAAACAAAACTTACTATCTAAATACAAGCCTCCAGCCGGTCGATTCTGTAAAAATCTCACCGTGTAAACTTGCGCGGAGTAAGCCGTCAGTGTCATCCCACTGATGCTAGGGCTTGACCAAGCAAATATTTACAATCATAATCGAGATTTTAATAATATTTTTTATGCAAATCCTATAGATAATTTTACATAATTTCAAAGCTAGTATTTTAGTTGCCAAAAAATCGCTATATAAGGACTAGTCTAGGAAAAAAAGAAGAAAAATCAACATTGATTTTTTGACTAAGTTTCTGTTTTGCTATTTTATTTTAAAACTCAGCAAAATAGTAATGTTTTGGTAAGTAAAATACTAGCTTTGAAATTATATAAAATGATCAATTGATAGAATTTGCATAAAAATATTATTAAAATCTCGATTATGATTGTAAATGTATGCTTGGTCAATCCCTAGTATCAGGTGGGATGACACTGACAGCTCACTCCACGGTCACTTCACCTAAGTTATCACGGTGAGATGGTTATAGAATCGCACTGCAGGTATAATGGGCGTGACCGCTTACATATTTATGCAATGCTGGGTTCTGTTCACATAGCTGTCACTTGAAGTCACAAATCACGCCTGTTTCCTCGAAATAACGCAGAGGGGAACTTACTATTACACCCACCTTTCACCGGCTATGTTTAAGTTCCATGTATTAGCTGTGAGCTTATTCCCATCTATCTAGCACAAAGGAGGCCTGATTCCCAGCAGTGGGATAGGCTGATTGATTATGCAAATTTAAAAATGTTTACCATCCCCGCTGCTTTGTAACTCCCGTGTACATAACACTAAGTTCTTCTTACAAGAAGTATTAAGTTCACAAGGCTTATGTCTGAAGCCCGGGGGATGACTTCGAAGTCTCTCCGGCTTAATAAAGAGGAACTCGGCAACTAATTTGATTCTTGACTATATTAATATCTTTTTCATATACTTCTGTGTTGGAAAAAAGTAAAATTGAGAAAAACTGAGTTTCGCGTGGTTTTTGTTAAATTATTATAATATTATATCAGACAGATGTTATGTTATCACAATTTAGAGATAATCAGCGATTCTATACAGGGTTACAGACAATAAATACAACAGGGAATTATTTTTTTAACGCGAATACCTTTTAGGAACACCTTTATCAGATTATTATTTACATACGTAAATGCTTTAAATTATATTGGCATTTCAACTCCATTATTATTTGAAACACACAAAATGCATCATGACCGCAATTAATTCAATTACGTTCTGAATAAATTAAAACTTAAATGAAGTCATCATCTGCCTAGCCTTTTCCCAACTATGTTAGGGTCGGCTTCCAGTCTAACTAGATGCAGCTGAACACCAGTATTTTACAAGGAGCGACTGCCTATCTGACCTCCACAACCCAGTTACTGGGTAATACGACACCCCTTGGTAAGACTGGTTGTCAGACTTTCGGGCTTCTGACTACCCGTAACGACTGTCAAAGATCCATGAATGACAGCCGGGACCAACGGCTTAACGTGCTTTCCGAGGCACGGAGGGGTCTCGGTATGTAAAGATGGTCACCCATCCACAGACCAACCGCGGCAAGCGTAGCTTAACCTGATCGATCGACCTGTGTGACTGTTATTATTTAACTTAAATGAAGTAGTGCGTGTGAAAAGTATATGTACTATATTCACAAAACCTACTTAAGGTTGTACCGCTTCAAAAACAACCGAAAAATATCTTCCTCTCAACACTACAAGAATAAAAATTGCTATAGCTGTTTGAAAGTCACATTTGGTCTCCAACTAAATATCTCAATCTACACTAATATTATAAAGAGGAAAGATTTGATTGTTTGTTTGTATTGAATAGGCTCCGAAACTACTGGACCGATTTGAAAAATTGTTTTACCATTAGAAGTCGACATTATCCCTAATGAACATAGGCTACTTTTTACCGCGGGAAAATGCTTCATTCCTACGGGAAAACGGGTAATAGGATTTAAACGGCGGGAATTCCGAATTCTACGCAAACGATGTTGCGGGCGGATGCCAGTGTCTTATAAATTCTGTTCTCTAACAAGTTCATCCATGTGACAAATCCAAAATATATTGATACGGGAGAAAATTTACCACTTTTATAAAATACTGTCACATTTTATCTTCAATGTTCAATGAACCAATAATGTTATAACTACGTTGAAGTCTCCTTATAAAGATAGCGGTAGACAAACCAGAGGATTTTTCTGATGATTTTTAGAACATTGTGACCCTGATTACAACTATTTGGTGCGTTCACAACCTCCGTGAGTACATTATAAATAGATAGCACAAATGCTAAACAATCATTATTTGCTTTAAGATTAGAATATAAAACAAATAGGGGTCGCTCTAGCTGACAAACGGGAAGACAGATAATAAAAAAATATAAAAATGTAAAAACGTAAATAGTTTCTAGGAATAATAATTATGGATTTTATATGAGAAACTGTCGTTTAATTTACTCATCTCGGTATGAAGAGGTCACAAGAGCTCTCACAGTACAATACCTATCGTTAAAAATTGATTCACATCCGAATTAATTTCCTTATAAAAAATCTCGACTAATATAAACTCTGCCATTTCCAACAGATGTCAAAAACAATTTCGAGTTGAGGATATATGTCACAACTTCCAATTAGTAATAAAAGCGCAATTTCTGTAATATTAAATACATACCCATCATAGACACAACAATCTCTCTACAAACCTCCCTACCATCAAACCACAGACAATAAATCTCCATACACATAGACAAATACAATTTTCCGCTTCAATGAAATGCATTCACGAAGCCAACAATATCTTATGTAGCGAGAAAGTGGCGTCTTCAAGAGATAAGTCCTGAAGCTTACGTGGGACTTATAGGAGTAATAATACAGTTTAGGAACGACCCCCGACGGTATTGACCATGTCTGCAGCATCAGGTCATGGTGAAATTCTTGTACTATCTTCGGATAAATCTTTAGAACTTAATGTATAAAAAAAATATGACAAGACTTCGCCAATTAAAATCTTTTGTACAGACGCCAGCACATCAAGCTACCCGAAACTGTCAAATTTTCCCAATCAACTTTGAACCTTATGCCTTAGCGACAAAGTTGGAAACCTATTAAATAAATTTGACAGATTGTAGTAGCTTGATATGCTGGCGACTGTACTTTGAAATGAGGTTTTTTTTTCTTTAATCTAAATTGCAACTTAATAAGTAGGTAGTCCGGTTAACACTATAGTTCGTTTTTTTTTTTAATTCCAGGTACTAATCTGACATTTATGTCTTTTGCGTTTTTTTTTAGTATAGAAGTTTGACATTACACCTGTCAGATTAGTCTCTGGGAATAAAAAACGAACTTTTATGTTTATCTTAAATTTGTACCTATCCATATTAATATTATAAATGCAAAAGTAAGTCTGTCTGCCTGTCTGTATGTTACCTTAGCTCACATAAATCACTGAACCGATCGTTATGAAATTTAAAAGATATATAGCCTGAAACCTGGAGGAGGATATAGGCTACTTTTCATCCTAGTCGCAGACGAAATCGCGGGCAAAAGCTAGTGTAATATTGTACAGATGCCAGCACATCAAGCTACTACAATCTGTCAAATGTCTTTAATAGATTTTCAACTTTATCGCTAAAGCATTAGGTTCAAGTTTGATTGGGAAAATTTGACAGTTTCGGGTAGCTTGATGTGCTGGCGTCTGTACAATCAACCAAGAAATAAACCGTACACACTGAATTAAGTGTGTCTTACAGATATACTTATCTTAAAAAATACTGTTGAAATTATAGAGGGTTGTTTTTAAATAAAAGAGATTCTGCTGTATTTCCTATCCCTAGTCGCTTTTTATGATTCCCATAAGACAGCCTGAGGCTTTCTTTGCAAAGAACCACGTCGCTAGGGAATTTTTATATCTCTTTTAGTATCCCGAAATTTTTTGGTGACTCTGAATCAAGGCTTTTATAGGATATTCATGGGATATTCGCTATGCTCTTGGGAAGGATTTACTATTTATTACCACGACTTGATTACAATTTATGGCAGCGAACGTGCATGTAAGGAATGTTTAATAAACTTGAGTGTCACGCGAGCTTTTTGTTTAAACAGTATGAGTTTTTTTATCGTCCTATATTTGTGTCATAAATTATTAAACGGAAAAAAATTACTTAAGTTTCTGTCATCAACTTACTGAAACGTTTTCATTCACTAAAAAAAGTTCTTGTAAAAACAGATGTATCGGTACTAAAACAATACATAAAACATAGCCCAAATTTCTTTTACACTCGATATAATGTCGTCATAAAAGACAAATTGCACTAAAATGTATGTACACTAACAGTTTTTAAAACCATTCACTGCACTGGATAACTAACAAAAAAAATGTGTCAAAGCAAAACGGGAACATTCACTGCATTCGGAACGTAGCACAAAAAAGAAAACTCGTAGCCACGGCGAGTTCGTAGCGCTACGGCGTAGACTCGTAAACCTACGCGGGTGTCCGCACGCGAATCTCGCCCGACACTGGCGTTCAACCGCTCTGGGGATGCCAGATGCGAATCAAATTACCCGATAACTTGCTAACATCTGAATAATAGAGTGGGGAGAGAATTTTGCCCAGCTGCGTCATAGCGATGGTCTGCGTAAAAGTTTGCTTATGACTTTTGGAAATTAATGAACAAAATGTGGCTTCTTGTAATAATGAAATTTTCTTCGCCGTAGCTTTTTATGAAAACGTACAATATGGAAGTGGGTTTGTATTCGCTACTTTGCAAGCTTTTTCAATTATGTTAGGGTCGGCTGCCAGTCTAACAGGATGTAGCTGAATACCAATAACAACTAGACCCACCAGTAACTTATATTATAAGCAGATATTCTCTACGCATACAAATATCATTATTATCATACATTTAAATATTTTCACTCTCAGTATTTCTGTATACATTTCATCGTATTTAAATAACGAAAAATTTTACATCGAACATATTTTTTTGATTACGAAAGCCTATTTTTTTTTTTTCTTTTTTAATTTCCTTTATATTTGTCTTTACTTAAAACGAGTTGTAACATTACATCTTCCCATTTTTCGGGGTAAACTTCAATAGGGTGGCCACACCGCTAGCAACAGATATCTGTTGCGCCCCCATCACTCCACAATTAATATTAGGGAACCATAGTTTACGATCCCATTTGTCACAAATATTACAAAAGAAAAACTGTTTCATAAAAGTTAAGTAAAAGAGGCGAAAATATGCGTTCGGCATATTTGAGGAGAATATTTTGATGAAGGATATTTATGTAGATAGTTTTGGGAAAAAATATTGGTGGATGGTATTAAAATGGCCTTATGTTAGTTATAACCAGGGCTCGGAAACCGGTTGAAATTCTTAACCGGTTACGGTCATTGACCCTAAACCGAAATCGATTTAGGTTAAGGTTTGCACTTTACCGGTTTTTACCGGTTTTTGCGTGAAACCGGTTTTTCATGAATTTTGGTTTTGAAAGTGAAAATTAACCGGTTAAACACCCCCCGCCCCCTAACTAAGCAAGTCGCAACATGAATCTACCCGCACCATTTAAGTTCTCCGGTTGTATTTGACGTCCTCAGATCAAACATTTTTTTTCCTAATGTTTTCTGGGGTACTAAATGTACTAATGTCACTATAACTTGTTGGAAGTGTTAAAAAGTAGACGAAAAATATTTACGACTTACGGAATTAACCGGTTAATTTGGGTGTCAAAACCGTTTGTGCTTATGTAACCGGTAACCTTTGTCATTTGGGTTACATATGAACAGTTCACTTGTTTAACCGGTTAATGAGGGAACGATATATTTACCGGTATTTCATCGAAATTAACCGCTCTTTTTAAACCGGTTCAGAGCCCTGGTTATAACCAACGAAAAACTTTATGTGTGTTATTAAATTCGTAACTGCTGAGAAATACAGTAAATTAAACCATACATAATGTTGGCTTTGTTGTAGTGCCCATGTTCATAGTCATCCTGAGTTATATCAATGTTTATACTGGTTACATTATTTCTCATTGGATTTATCAGATGACTTCATCTTCTATCGCAGAGCTTCGTCCGCGTGAGATGTCTTATTCCCCCGACCCACCGCGTCGCATCACATTGACTGCCCGCGCTATTACTTCGTTTTCGTTTAGTATTTATATTTATGTGTTTTCGGGCATAACTCCGTCATATATTGACGGATTTGCAAAATTATTTTTTTTGTTCGATAGAAGTTCATTCCGAAAGGGTCCCATTTAAATTTCGTAAAGATCTGGTGATGAGTTTCGGAGACAGACAACGGAACTCTTCAATAAATACCAGTGAAACAACCGCGATTGCTGCTATCGCATATGTATGCATTGTTTACGCAATCGCACAACAGAACATCACGTCTTTACCGTATAAACGCAGATACAGCTTCCTGTCACTGATATTTACATAGCAAATGGTGTTATATGAATTTGTTTAGGGTAGGTATAACTAAAAACTGGAAAATAAAAACTTTTTTGTAAAAAAAAACAAAAAAACACTACAAACTGAAAAATAAATTTAATTTTGGAAGTCGGTGTCAAAAAACGAAAATGCGGAACCAACGACACCGACTTCCAAAATTAAAGTTATTTTTCACTTTGTAGTGTTTTTTTGGAAGTCAGTTATTTTTTATTTTTTTTTACAAAAAAGTTGTTTTGCTCGGCTGTTGAGGGTCTTAGCTTGATGTTAAGCAGCCTGTAGTCTTCCTCAAGAATTGGGTAAAATGAAACGCAAACAGATTTTTTTTCTAGTCCGATTGGTAGTTTCAGAAATTAGCGCGCTCAAACATCATTCATTTCGTGATATTTATTAACATCTTAGTGATATTTATTTTAGAAGTATGTAAGTTTATTTGTATGTATATATGTATATTCTTATAGTATCTGTTTAATTTTGTTTTCGATTTTATTTTATTTGTTGTCTCCTTCACTCTTTCACACGCTGTCTACATCTCTCTATCTAATGTTCTATCGCAGGTATGCTGGAAGAGATTTCTTATGAAATAAGCATCACCTTTGTACCTATTTTTCTGTTCTGTTTTTTCTTGTCTGTTTATATTTTTTTGTACAGACGCCAGCACATCAAGCTACTACAATCTGTCAGATTTCTTTAATAGATTTTCAACTTTATCGCTAAAGCATAAGGTTCAAAGTTGATTGGGAAAATCTGACAGTTTCGGGTAGCTTGATGTGCTGACGTCTGTACATAAATGGTAAAATAAATAAACAAGCAAACAAACTCTTCAGCTTTATCATTAGAATAGATATCTAACAATCTAAAAGATACATTGGGCTTCCTGTCTTTGGTGGTTACCAAAGACAGGAAGCCCAATGTATCTTCTATCGACAGGCCTGTAGGTCTAGTGGTCAGTGGCCCTGACTGCTATGCCCAAGGCCGTGGGTTCGATTCCCACCTAGGACAAATGTTTGTGTGATGAGCACGATCATTTGTTCTTTGTCTGGGTGTAATTTATCTATAATATGTATGTATTTAGAAGTATATATGTATATTTATCAGTTGTCTAGTACTCATAGCACAAGCTCTGCTTAGTTTGGGACTAGATGGCGTTGTGTGAAAGTTGTGGAATATTATTATTATTATATTTTCTCCAAGCATGCCAAGATCGAGCACCATCCTCTGACTGCCAGATGAAGCAGGTAGGCTAATCCAACTCGTGGTTATTTAGCCAATTAGCCATGCCAAGGAAGTAAGCAGAATTCAATTCAATTCATTTATTTCATCAAATATGGTAGGTACATCAAGTTCTTAATAATAGAATATTCAGTAACACACATTTGGCCAATATTTAGCACAATAAGACATTAATGAATATAACTACATTTTGTGAATTTATATATTTACTTGACAGTTAAATATAAGAAGGAGAGCAGGTGCCGTGCTGTAGTTTCTGCCTACTCCCCGTGGGAAGAAGGCGTGAGTTTATTTATGTATGTTTTGCACCTGCAAAAGACAAAGGTTAGAGATTGGCTGCCGTGGTCGATATGTGGCCTGTAGGACTTTTAGTATGTACTAGCTGCGGCCCGCGGTTTCACTCGCATAAGTTTCGATCCCGTAGGAATATCGGGACAAAAGTTATTCTATGTGTTAATCCCGGTTAGAAACTATCAGTGTGGCAAATTTCATCAAAATTGGTCTAGCCGTTTGAGCGTGAAGAAGTCACACACACACACACACACACACACACACACACACTCACACACACACACACACACACACACACACACACACACACACACACACACAAACACACACAAACACACACACACACACACACACACACACACACACACACACACACACACACACACACACACACACAGACAAACTGTCGCCTTTATAATATCAGTGTGATGTAGCCAGACCATTATAAAAATCAATACTTTATGTAACACACATGTTTCATTCCAACTTATAAGGGAATATAAAAATGCTAATCCAACCCAATTTATCTCTGAAGTAAAAGTTACAATTCCGGACTGAAAGTTAAAAATGAAATCCAAACTGTCTCGAAACTTTTCGATATCCAAAAGTTCGATAAATGTAAAGGCTAGTTTACCCGATACGGTGAATTGCAGCGGTCTTACTGTGGAAACTTTTGCACATTTCTGCGCGACTACTGAGCGTGAGGTCCTGGGTTCGATTCCTGGGTCCGGCAAAGTGTTATTGGGTTTATTTTTTTTTCCATTGTGATTTTTTATGTCAACACGGAGTTTCAAAGTCGGCGGTGTGATACCCCCGTGCCTCGGAAAGAACTTGATAAGTACATATTATCGTAAATAGTATGTATGTATATTATATATATTTTGTATTAGTGTACGTTTTTTTTAATTTCTGATTCAACAATTTTAAGTTTTTTTTATCATTGTTTGGTTCAACCAAAGCACCTGTCATCTAATCTCTTCACCACCCTTTGTTGACTGGTAGAGAATGCCTAAGGCATTAAGTCCGCCTTTGTACCTTTTTGTGTGCGTAAAGTTTAAATAAATAAATAAATAAACTTGAAGCCGTTGGTCCTGCGCCATGGTGTCCCTCCGGTCGTGTTGGATTGCCGTCCCATTGGACTATGAGAGTTAGTGAAGAGAGAGTGTACCTGTGTCTGCGCACACACTTGTGCATTATAATATCTCCCGCGCCGAAGGCTGGTCTCCACCGAGAATTCGAATGGTCGAAATTCGGTCGGAGGAGTCTTGTACTGACTGTACGAGTATCCATGCAGTCAAAAACTACAAACATAGACGGGCATAAAATTAAAGAGCGTACCTAGTTCTTTCATGGGCTCGTGGCTAAGTAATCACAGCCACACGGGTCGATTAATCAGGTTAAGATACGCTTGCCGCGGTTGGGCCGTGGATGGGTGACCATCTTTACATACCGAGATCCCTCCGTTTCTCGGTAATGCATGTTAAGCTGTTGGTCTCGGCTGTCATTCGTGGGTCTTTGACAGTCGTAACGGGTCTTCAGAAACCCGAAAGTTTGACAACCAGTCTTACCAAGAGGTATCGTATTACACAGTAACTAGGCTGTGGAGGTCAGATAAGCAGGCGCTCCATGTAAAATACTCAGCTGAAAAATAGTTTTTTTTTTTTTTAATCTACATTGTCCCATTGCTGAGCAAAGGCCTTCCCCAAATCCTTGCAGACAACCTTTTTACCGACTGCCAAGGAAGGGTTATGTTTTTCGCGCGTATCTTGTATGTAAATTCCTTTATTACCTCGTAATTCCTAAACGGCTGAATGGATTTCGATTGTTGATGTGTCGTTAGATTCGTTTCGTAAACCCAAGTGTTGTTAGGTTAGTTTAAAAAAAAAAACTAAATGGTGGATTTTTGGCGCTAAATTGTACGTCGTTAATTTTTTTTTTCAACCAAACTTATCGAGTAGGGTGTCAAAATGAAGGAAATTAAATGTAGATTACAAAAATATATATAAGTTGTACGTTTAAATGTAATCAGAAATATTTAATTGGCAATTAACGTTACACAGTTTTCGTTCACAGGAGTGTGCTGCGACACTAAAAAGTCTAGAATAAAATAAATAATTCAAAAAATCAAAAAACCCGACTGCAAAATAGTCAACATTTAAGCAATGCACTAAAAAGACCGGAACAAGATTGAAAATAGAAAACAAAATTAAAATAAACTAAAAACAAAGTAAACTCTGTTTTGGTTAAATACTTATATTATGAACTGAAAGTCTGAGTTAAATACCCGCATTAAGTTTAGTAGCAGGCGGGACCCATTTACAAATCATAAACCGAAAAAAATAACTTTCCCTATCGGGAAATTAAAAACAAATTAATCGCCAAGGATTTCAAAGTCCATTTGGAAAATTATAAACCGAAGGAAAATTAATGGGTCCCGCCTGCTACTAAACTTAATGCGGGTATTTAACTCAGACTTTCAGTTCATAATATATTGTATTTAACCAAAGCAGAGTTTACTTTGTTTTTAGTTTATTTTAATTTTGTTTTCTATTTTCAATCTTGTTCCGGTCTTTTTAGTGCATTGCTTAAATTTTGACTATTTTGCAGTCGGGTTTTTTTGATTTTTTGAATTATTTAAAGCCAAGTCGATCTAACCCTTGGGATATGCCTGTAGGCCGTCTCGCTGCCTCTTCCAGGGCCGGCCTTGGTGGAGACGAAACGGACCTCAAACCCCCAAACCCAACCGCATTAGTACCTAATGGAAAAACGCTATTCGTTCCTACAAACCCACGCTGCAATACATAAGTCAAATCCAAAACCGACTTATATTACAAAAAATTGGAGCACAAGGCAATTAACAAATAAAACCCAAGTTTAATTAAAATACTGTGACAGGGACACGTTTTGTGAATTTAAAACGCAATTACTACGCCGGTCCTATTCAAGATGGCTTATGCATTTTTTCTCTCCGTTTTAACGATAAAATTGTTTTGTTACGAAAGTATTTTCTCTTGTTAAATTGGAAGTGAGTAATTTATACTCATAATTACTTTTTAAGTCAAGCTGTTGCAAAATTTATTAGTTTAGAAGGTAACAAAAGAGAGCGCATACTAATATTTTTTTATAAATTCGAAAGTAACTGTCTGTATGTTACCTTTTTACGCCTAAACCACTGAATGGATTTTGATAAAATTTGGCAAGGAGACAGATGGCGTCCCGGGGAAGGACATGGACTACTTTTTTGACCCGGAAGCACGTTTCCGTGGGATAATATCGAAGTCCACGAAACCGTGGACAGAAGCTAGTGATTTATTTTAAAAAAAAACTTTTTGAATTGATGCGGTACGGATTGGTACAAACCAATCCGTTCAAATTCAAATGTCCGTAGGATAGAAAATAGGCTTAATTTTATAAATTGGCTCATTAGGGTACTTTTCGAGTGTCATACTTAGCGTAGCCGTTGATATCACGTCGACATGACCTTTTGGGAGCAACGTTTTTACAGCGTCTACGCTGCGTGTGCGATGCTTCTGATCAGCCCGTGCCCCCACATGCTGGAGTGTCCTAAGTGTCCGTTCACCTGCACCTCGGATGATATAAAATTAACGTGGCCACCTACTGGGCTCAAACTATATAAAAACAACAACGAGAAAGTGTAACGTAGTGGGAACATTGTTTAAAAAAAAAAAAAAATTCCCACTGCTGGGACACTGGCCTCCTTTCTGTGAGACGGAGTGGAACGTAATCCATCACTTGGACCCAGTGCGGGTTGGTGCATATGCCTAAACTGTGTATACGTTAGTTTGACGAATGCCTATGCTAGACGTTAGCATTATTTTAAGGAACTTTTACAAAAATAATAATGTTATAACTTCTAAGTTATTTCCAATCCGCTTTGTCCTGTGCTCTATCTGTAAAGAATTGTTAAAATGCGTGTGGCACACACATTATGTTTAGCTTCGAAGGCCGTCATATTCCTCTAATGGTATCCTATTTATTTTCCAAAATCACCAATTTGTATTACCATGAATGAGTCACATGAAGAGGTATTTCAAAGAGGGCATTTGCATAATATACTGAAAGCGATGCAAAGGCAGAACGTGTTAAATTATGTAAATTTATCACTAGTATCTTACGATCGATTAGTTTAAGAAATATAAGCAAAATCAGCCTATAATCGTTCCACTGCCGGGACACAGCTGGCCTCCTCTTTATGAGAGGGAGTGGTCCGTAATCCACCACGCGGGCCCAGTACAGATGGATGGATGTCACACGTCTTCGAATTTTTCGTTCGAAGACATGTGATATCACGATATTTTTCGATATTTTCCTTCATCGTTTTGAGAGCAGGGTGGTGAAATTACATACACAATGTAAGGTGCCCGCCTGAGTTTGAACAGTTTGACAACTCGTAAGTCGGGGCCCAATACCACTGCGCCACAACGTTCTCATTTAAAAATATAAGAATGCATGTAAATCTTCTAATTTGTTAACGAATTTAATTATTCCCTGTCCATAGGTACAGATGTCAGCACATCAAGCTACCCGAAACTGTCAAATTTTCCCAATCAACTTTGAACCTTATAATTTAGCGATAAAATTGAAAATCTATTGAAGAAATTTGACAGATTGTAGTAGCTTGATATGCTGGCGTCTGTACAAAAAACTCTTTCTCTAAAAAAAACACTTTCGATGTGTCACCCCGTGGAGTATTTCAAACTTATCCAGAGGAAGAAATTTCTTCCTCTGGATAAGTTTAAAAATACTCTAGGAATACAGAATGAATGAGCGCACTCTTCGACGTTACAAACAGGAACGAGTATACAAGCAACAATTTTAGAGGCTCTTGAAATAGCACGTGCCCTAAAAATGTTCGCCCTACTTCCATAAAATCTGTATCCTAAAAATATTTCGGCGTTTCTTTTCACGTATTCACTCTATGAGATTTCATAGAATCTGTAGCGTATTGAAGGAACTACGTGTCCTCATAACACATTGGATTTTGCGGGAATACACGTGTCGTTTTTTTGTTTTCATCCCATTTTGTGTGGTGTGCGTTTTTATTTTATTTGAGAAGACTACGACACAAACTTAATTTGATATTCCACAGATTGTTTCAACCACTATTTGATAAGAGCTTCATAATAATGAGGCACCAAATAGGATACCAATCGTTGAGGTATTGCAGGCCCTATAAACTTCGGCCATCATATGACCAGACATATGAACGTAAACGAGGCAAAAGGAGTACGTAAAGATCATGGCAGATGGCGTTCTGTACTTTCTGCCTACCCCCATGGGGAGAAGGCGTGTGTTTATGTATGTATGTATCAACTTTTGATAAAAGAATAAAAGCACAAACACAAAAGTATTGTGTTAGGATACTGAGCAGCATCTTCCGCGCTTATTAATATACTACTTATCATTAATACATTTACTGAGCTAGAAGGTCTGGGTAATATCCAGGCCATGGTACGGAGCGAGAGTGCATGGGAAGCCGTCACCTCCTTCTGCGAAGCAGTAATGCTTGCCCTTCGCAAGCAAGGAGGCGGAACGCGGGAGGGAGAGGCAATCTTTGCGCCTTCATGCCCCTAGTCACCGCTGGAGACGCTCTGGGCATCGAGAGTCAAGAGCTAACTTCCAGTCACCGTGGGTGCGGGCTTCCGGACGGCGAGCGATGGGCAGTTCGCCGTCCAGGGTCGTGGGTTGTTCGAAAGAGTTACCGTGGCCCAAGGGCCCACACACCCGTGTTCCTCCTGTGCCAAAGGAACACGGGTGGGCTTTAGTCAGTAAAAGTCTGATACGCCCTCCCGCTCCGCCCAGAGCGGGAGAAGTTATTTGACCCAAAAAAAAAAAAAAATTGTGGGTAATATCCTACAATCTTTTCTTTTATCAGTCTACAGCAGACAGCTGCCGATATTCCATAGCATAGCGATACGAGGTCTATAAAATCGTATAAGGTACAATGCCTCTAGAACAGCAGAAAGATAAAAACAGTCTAAATACTCCCAAGAGTAGTTTTACCTCCACAGACTAGAACTGACGGTTGGATTCCAAAACAATTTATCTAGATGAGTCGCCTCAGGTGTGCATAGTGGAATTACTTCTCAGACACTTCCAGCGCACCGGTATACCGACTCGACGTTATTGAGTCTAGGAGTAAACGAAGAAGTACGGTGGAGAATTGTTTCGTTAATTGTTTAAAAAGTCTTCTTAATTTATTGTAAAGGAAATTTGTTTTTCATTACAAAAGGTAAACTTTTTTAATTTTGAACAAAACCTAACAGCGTTTTTGCCCTGACCGAAAAAGGCGGAACTTTTTGGGAGGCCTTTGTCCAGCCGTGGCATGATGGTAGCTGACTAGTATCTTTTGTGTGCCTTTAAGTCTGTGCTATATAAGCGTATTTTATTCTTTTTTATTTTCATACTTACTTTTTTTTGGGCTCCAGCGCAGTCGGATGAAAAGGAGAAGGCTCTGTATTTGACGCGTTATTTTATATGCATATGGAAACACCGCAGTCCCCTACATCTCGTGTACCTAAATCTCATTAATATATTTCTCTGTATATTGGATCAAAGCTTAAACCACATTCTGTTTGTCTTCACGCAATTAGTGAATCTTGGGGATCTCTAGTGCCCCCAAGTTACCTACGTGTTTGGATTGTGCCGGGGGCAAGAAAGTCACTTTCCCAAACACTTGCGGTGCACGGTAACATGTGGCAATATGTGTTGCCGTCCTCCCCAGTCCCCAAAAACCGTTTTGTGGATGCCTCAAGCCCCCATTCTGAGGATACGGTGATTCTCAAAAAATATTGCATGTTCTGCACTAAGCAAATTGCTAAAAAACATCATGAGGAAACCGGCATGTCTTAGAACGAAAACTCGACTGGTGACATCTACCAACTAGACTTGTGACATCTACCAATGCGCATCTACCAATACTGGGCTTGCGTGGTGGATTACAGCCCACTCCCTCTCACATAGAGGAGGCCGGTGTCCCAGCAGTGGGAACATGATAGACTGATTATGTTAACCAGTCAAGCACCGCGAGCGGGCTCTTTTAGATATATATAGCGGACGATTTTAAACCTTATCTTTACTACAAATACAGTTTTAAGTCGGTCGGTGTTTACTGGCACGTTTTTGTGCCGCTGGGGCTCTAGAGGTTAAGCAAATTGCTTGGTAATCTTTTCTGCTTTGGTACTGTGACCCTCAAAAAACTCCGCTAATGGCCTAACAAGTCAAATGTTTAAACTCACATCAATCACCATGATTCAGGTTATTGCTGTTCATAACTGGATAAAAAATCCCTCAAGTTTCTCCAGAACCATCGACATTCGGGATGAAACAGTTACTCAGATGCCTTCACTCTTAAAAATCTCCCGGGTCTATTCCGTAAAAGTCTCACCGTGAAGACTTAGGTGAAGTAAGCGATGAGATTTTTAAGAAATAAATAAACATGCTAATGATTGGCACTTTTGACTTTACCATGTCTAAAAGACTACGACGACAACATTTCATTTCTGTGATCCGTGCTTACCATCCCTCCTTTCGGGAGTTTTCTGACTGTACCTACTAATTTATGGCTATACTATTCACATTTAATGTGATATATAATATTATAAAGCGGTAAAATTTGTTTGTTTGTATGTAGGGGGTAATCTCTAAAACAGCTAGTCTTTCTACTACTGCTAGTTTTTCTGAAAAAAATTTGCTATTTAGACACATCGTTTTATTTTTCCTGTAATTTTTACATAAACTTCTATCACATAGAATTATTTCCGATTTTTGTCCATGCAAACTTCGAAGATAAGTGGGGGGGGGGGGGGGTATTTACATTTTTCATCACAAATCGAAAACTATGCGGGCTAAAAAAAAGAAAAATATTTGAGAATGTGCAAACAGCACTCTTTCATATGCTACCCCATATGCCCTAGTAGCCCCACTTCGAATTTTTAAGACCTACCCTTTCAGTCCCTGTTGCGTTCACCATTTTGGTACGGAACCCTAAAAAGTCAGACAGAACGCTGAGCGATAATGAAATAATAGTGCGACCAATGCGGCGGGGGTAGGTCGGGGGAATATGAAGTTTCATGCGGATGAAGCCGCGACTGAAGCTAGTACTGTTTAAGTTGAAACCTAAATTCAGATGAATGTGTTACTAATTCCCTTTATTAAATGATTACGTGAGATTTCAACGTTCCGATTTCTCTTGAAGTGAGCTATCAATGTGTCAAATCAGGTGGGATGATAGCTCACTTCAATCTTACTTCACCTAAGTTTTCACGTTGAGACTTTTACAGAATACATCGACAGTAATCTCATCTTCAGAGGAACTCTACCAAGCGCAAATATTTCAACTTTAGCTCCCCCTGTATATGAAATACCGGCGTTGAATAAGATCAACAGATGAAAACGTGATGGAAGCCAGTTCACGTATAAAATGTCAATAATTTCCAGCTTATCCTTAATCAATAACTTGATAAGTATTTATGAGGATCGCAATGTATTTCAGATAAATTTTAGGGTACGTAAACTGTTTCATTAAATTGCATTTTTTTTTCTTTTTTATTAATAAGAAGGAAAGTTCTTAGTAATAAGTATGCTTTGTCCTAATCCAAATCATGGTCTACCCATGTGCCAAATTTCATCCACATCCGATCAGCCGTTAAAGCGTAACAAACAAACGTACAAAAAATTGAACCATTTTTTTCTTTTCTCGATATTAGTTTATAAACTACTTAATACGTAAGTAGCAACAGGTTTTTGGCCCATTGCCTGCCATAGCCAAATTATCAAAATCATATTATGTAGCCTTTTTTGGTGATTTGCCAGCTATGGTTTCGTCAAATTCTTTTGTTATTGGAGCATTTAAGTTTCTAGTAAGCCGTATGGTCCAGAATAATAAACTATATAAAATACTAAAAACTATAAAATAAACTAAAATACTAAAAACTATATAAACTATATAAAATCTATACTAAAAATCTATATCTATACTAAAGTAATAAAAATAATAAAGGTAAAGAGTTTGTTTATAGTTTTTGTTCGAACGCGCTAATCTCTGAAACTACCATTCAGATTTGAAAAAAAAATATATATATTTGATAGCTTAATTCTTGAGAAAGGCTATAGGTCATTTAACATCATACTCCGACCCTTAAGAGCCGAGCAAAAGGAAAAAAAGTCAAATGGAAGTCAAAAGCGGTGAGTCGGGGGCCGAAAAATCACACGGACGAAGTCACGAGCTAGTAAAATATAAATAAACAAAAATCCGTTTTATGACCGTGAAAACAAGGCCATACAATTACCATAAATGAACATCTACATACAACGTGTAACGTTAAATGCGCAAAACCTGAAAATAGTTTGATCAGAATAACGAGCAGAATTAATTGAACCACTTTTTAATACAGGTCACATTTTTTTAAAAATCTTCATTAAAAACGTTGCCGTGTCTATTTATTAATAGGTCAAGCAAGCCAATGTCAGCGCGGCGCAGCAGATCGGCGACGACTCCTCCCTCGGTAAAGCGTCGTCGCAGACGCAAGAAACGATCAGAATGGCCAGTAAAACTAAAACAGCACATAAAACCTTTACATTTTTTTTAATGACTTATTTGCTTTCTGAAATAGGTCAATTGAGTTAAAAATCAGTTGGGGTGTCTGAGGTTTAGCGCATTTAACGTTACATGTTGTATATTCGTTTGAGCATTATCGATCTATCTGTATTCATTATATTACAATTTTTAGTCAGGAAGTGTCATTTTAGGGCTCCGCCGAAATATTTCGGCATGTCGAGAACGTTTGAAGGCAGTTTAACTTTCAATTTGTTTGGACTCCGTCAAAGTCTGCTGCTTAATCGTCAACACTAGACCTAAGTACAAGGTAAACGTAGGTATCACACACTTTTAGATGTTCTTTCATAGCTGTATCTTGATTTTATACAACTGCCAGAAAGAGTTTATCTTCTCAATTTTATTTTCATGTAAATAAAATGAAAATATATTTAAAAAAAACCTAACCTAAAAAAGTAAGAATAACGCGAACTAAAAAGAAAAATAAATTTATGTGACATTTTCAAATATACAGCATGCTTTTTTTACCGTCTCCAAATTTTTACAGGATGTTCCACCCATGAATATGAATAACTTTCACTATGGAACCAACTCATAGAAAACGAAAAAAAATCAGCTGTTTCATACATTTTGGTCAAGTAGGTATTGAATTTTTGTATTAAACAGCTGATTTTGTTTTCGTGATTTTGGAGTTGGTCCGATAGTGAAAGTTGTTCATATTCGTCGAACAGTCTGTAAAAATTTGGAGCCTGAAAAAAAATCATCCAGTATATAAATTATAAGCACTTGAGGCCCTGATATTGTGTAGATACACCTTTGTTTTTGTTTTCGCTGGGAAACCTTCCAAAGGCATCCGAGAGGGAGGTCGGGGAGTATAGGATTTGTACCTCACTAAAACCACCCCGGTGATCACCATCAGCACATAGGGATGGGCCCAGTTCCTCTTAAAAGACCAATTCCGGAAACAAACGCCCCGGCCCGTGCAACGCCTGTAAGGCACACCTGTATAACGGATAGCGTACATCAGTGCCTCAAGCTTTTAAAATTTATATATATTTTTGGAGAAATCGTCACGTAACGAGAAAGCGTTATTCCCCTCCATGCGACTTTTTTATAATAGAGAGACAGAGAGAGAGATATTTTTCATGGTTTTTGAGGGCGCTGAAGCCGATAGTGACGTCAAAATGAAAATTCAAGAAGGCGGCTGCGAAAATTTCGTCGTTTTTCATTTTTCATAGCTCGCCATCTTGGATTTTCATTATGAAATTCGTTCCTGCTGGGGGACCCCCGACCCCACCCGTTTTTTGTAACTTAGATTAGTATAATAACCTTATTGGTAATTATATTCTCGAGCCGTTTGGTGTTGAAACCCTCGGGTCGTAGGGTCCGAGTGCTCATGTTCTTTTTAAGGAAATTTCAAAACGGCTAGTTAACACTTCCCGTGACCTAAGCATTGTCATACAACGTGGTAATACTGCCAGTCTTTTGGGTACATACAGTACAGTCGACAGCGATGCGGATGACAATTTCGACGCTATATTTTAGTTTGTGTATAGTTTTAGTTAAGTTAGGATATTATGTTGTTACTTTCATGAATTAATTAAGTATTACTTGTTGTTTATTTACATATTATTTTAATTCTTAATAAATAAACTAATTTTAGCGTACAATAATCTCCCCCATCACTAAGATTTAGTACGGGATACATAATCTATATAAATAAAACAAAGTCGGATTCTCAAGAACAGCTGGACCGATATTTATGATCTTAGATTTTTTTTTTGGAATTGTTTCTGCCCGGAGTAGCATTAAAACATGAGAAAAATTCACGATTTTTTTTTGTGAATTTTTCTTAATGAAGATAGTCTGAGGCGGTACGAAGTTCGCCAGGCCAACTAGTATTTCTATGTATACAACGTGTAACATTAACCCTTAAATGCATAGAGTTTCGAAAACGATACAATGCGTTATCAACCGCTTCCTGCTTTTATTTTTTTTCTTTTTTAATTGTAAATGATAAATGATTTATTTTCTGTAAGTAGGTTTGTACAAACACTTTTACATGTCAATCATATTTTTTTAAACTAGATGAGGTCGGCGTTTCCTATCTGACTACTCTGAGAAGAAAGGCCGAAACAAACTCAGAGGTCACAGTCTCTTTTAAAGTCCAGACATAATCTTGGTCAGATCATGTGAAGACCATGTAGATTGGTGTCTGAAATGGTCTTTTGAGTAAAAAACCACACAGATTGAGCGGACCTGTCCAGTCAGTGCACGCATTTGTCAAAAATCGTGCAGCTCAACTCAGAACTTGAGGAGCCTTACGATTCGACGAACAATACCAATGAAAGGACATTTGGGTAGGCCGCATAAATGACTCAAACTGCCAGATCATGATTAAAAGTAACTAAGAAGGAAAACCGAAAAAAAGAAATGACCCACATAGTCTTCTGTAAAGCCCGGTGAATGATCATTCATATCGTTACTTTATTTATATAATGAAAAAGTGAGGTTTGCCACATGGCAGTTCTGACATTATGGAATTTTGTCAATTTCATTGTCTATTGTCGCAAGAGAGTCCAAAGACTGCTTCACAGTATTCCACAACACAGTCAATATTTCGTAAGAAATTAGACGTATAATTTGTATCACTAATGCATACTGCATCGAAAACGATACATGTAGTTTTTTTTTCCTAGCACATATACTATTTTTCCCGAGACAAACAAATTCTTCATGCATTTAAGGGTTAAATGCGCAAAACCTCAGACACCCCAACTGATTATTAATTCAATTGACATATTTCAGAGAGAAAATAATTCATTAAAAAAAATGTAAAGGTTTTATGTGCTGTTTTAGTTTTACTGGCCATTCTGATCGTTTCTTGCGTCTGCGACGACGCTTTATCGAGAGAGGAGTCGTCACCGCGCCGCTGCGCCGCGCTGACATTGGCTTGCTTGACCTATTAATAAACAGACACGGCAACGTTTTTATTGAAGATTTTTTGAAAAGTGTGACCTATATTAAAAAGTGGTTCAATTAATTCTGCTCATTATTCTGATCAAACTATTTTCAGGTTTTGCGCATTTAACGTTACACGTTGTATAGGTACATATATGAAAGACTTAAGAGGCTAGATTACAAAAGCTAACAAAGGCCAGACTACCGCCTCACAGTTTATGAGTATTAATATAAGCTTGAGCACAATTTATTTGCGGTTACCTCACTAGAAGCAAGCTTCTTTACTTACATAAGAAATGTAGGGGAGATCTTAGTGTGAGAAAATATGAAAATGTTCATGTTGTAGAAAGTAGAGAAAGCTACTAAAAACCGATCAAGGGCTTATATGGAACATAAACGCATGTATCTTTTGATTGCGATTTGACTTGGGGCTAATTTATCAATCATCTAATAACTTTATTCCACGAATAATTTTGAAATTCTGACAGTTATTTCATACTAGCTGCGCCCCGCTGTTGCATCCGCATATGTCTCGATCCCGTAGGAATATCGGGATACAGAGCCACAAAATAGTAATGTTTTGACAGTTAAAATACTAGCCTTGAAATTGTTTCAAATGATCAATAGAATTAGCATAAAAAATATTATTAAAATCTCGATTATGATTGTAAATGTTTGCTTAGTCAATCCGTAGCATCAGTGGGATAGAATAGAATAGAATAATTATTTATTTGCATAGAAAGTAGGTACAAAAAAATACAGACGTTTTTATAATTAGAGATCCTTATACATTCTACCTTAAATTAGGCATGCAAACATTTAGCACAAGTGCTTAATAATCTAAAATACTGTCAATATGATTTTTTTTTATAATATGGTCAATAAAATTAAATAAAGAATTAAAAATGTCAGGATTAATTATGTAGCTGTAAAGTTTTGGGATGTCACTGACAGCTCACTCTACACAAGTTGTCACGGTGAGATTTTTACAGAATTGAGATGCAGAAGACTGGCAGCATTACCACGTTGAATGGCAATGCTAATTCTTGTCTAATGGCTGTACTGCGGCTCCTGATACCCTCAAGCGGCGCAAACACTGTTACGGTCGCGCTCCCGAAACATATTTTAATCAACATACAATCTGCTAGGTAATTGCGTAACACACTATCAATAGCAATGGGTTTCATTTTGACAGTTCAACAACATTCATTGCGTTATTTACGTTGTTGAGCAGACACATTTTTCGAACATATGGAGCAATGGATTAGCAATATGCTTCAAAATGATGCAAATTGAAAGTACGCAATTAGCGTGCTGGACACTGACCTGCAAATTGCAAACAAAAACGTAAGAAAATTGAATTTCGCGGACTAACCCTTAGCGCATCCACCTAAATGTCTAATACTGGTAGTAGTTGTTCCGGGTCTGGCTGTTTGTGTACGTGATGTTAAATGTTTGTAAACGAACCTACAATACAGGAGAAACTCCTAGTGTGGGGCAACGTTTAAAAAAAAAAACTTGTGAAAATTACAGTTTTTCATGACGGCTGTTATAATATAATAATAATAATAATACTATTCCACAACTTTCACACAACGCCATCTAGTCCCAAACTAAGCGGAGCTTGTGCTATGAGTACTAGACAACTGATAAACATACATATTATATTTCTAAATACATACATATTATAGATAAATTACACCCAGACAAAGAACAAATGATCGTGCTCATCACACAAACATTTATCCTAGGTGGGAATCGAACCCACGACCTTGGGCATAGCAGTCGGGGCCACTGACCACTAGACCAACGGCCAATATGACGGCATCGCTTTTCTAGGAAACCCAAGCTTAACGTTATTTTCATGCATCTACACACAATAGCAGTGCCGTGGTGGCGCAGCGGTAACGGCCGTGACTTACGAGCTGTAAGTCGTAGGTTCAAACCCAGACAGGCGTTCTACTTTGTGTGAATTATTATTATTAACCCTTAAATGCATGATTTTAACTGAGGGGCCCGTGGCTAAATAATAACAGCCGCACAGGTCGATCGATCAGGTTAAGCTACGCTTGCCGCGGTTGGTCTGTGGATGGGTGACCATCTTTACATACCGAGACTCCTCCGTGCCTCGGAAAGCACGTTAAGCCGTTGGTCCCGGCTGTCATTCGTGGATCTTTGACAGTCGTTACGGGCAGTCAGAAGCCTGAAAATCTGACAACCAGTCTAACCAAGGGGTATCGTATTACCCAGTAGCTGGGTTGTGGAGGTCAGATAGGCAGTCGCTCCATGTAAAATACTGGTATTCAGCTGCATCCGGTTAGACTGGAAGCCGACCCCAAAATAGTTGGCAAAAGGCTAGGCAGATGATGAAATGCATGATTTTAACTTTTTAAGAAAATTAAATTTATTTTGACGTAACATTAGCTCTATAAAGGAAAAAATATTAAAAAAAAATAAACATAAAAATACTTTTTATTTTTTATTTTTTAAATAGCCTGGTGGAAATTTACATCTTTATGTAATCAGAAAGAATTTACTGGGAACAAAATGAGTTGAATATCTCTAACAATCGGGGAATCCCCGTGCTCTGTGGAAACGAAAATATGGCATTGGATTGGTTGATGGAAATATACAACACTATGCATTTAAGGGTTAAGCTTTACTTTGTGTGAATTATTTCATAACCGCTCCTCTCAAAACGGTGAAGGAAAACATCGTGATGAAACCCGCATGTCCTAGAAGCCAACATTCGAACACGTGTGACATCTGCCAACCTGCAATGCGCCCACGTGGTGGATTACGGCCCACTCCCTCTCACAGAAAGGAGGCCTGTGTCCCAGCAGTGGGAACATTATAAGCTGCTACCCATAATACGTCACGTATACAGCAATCAGACAAAAAGCCTCCAACACAGTCATTACTTACATATACAACGTGTAACGTTAAATGCGCAAAACCTGAAAATAGTTTGATCAGAATAACGAGCAGAATTAATTGAACCACTTTTTAATATAGGTCAGATTTTTTCAATAAATCTTCATTAAAAACGTTGCCGTGTCTATTTATAAATAGGTCAAGCAAGCCAATGTCAGCGCGGCGCAGCGGCCCGGTGACGACTCCTCCCTCGATAAAGCGTCGTCGCAGACGCAAGAAACGATCAGAATGGCCAGTAAAACTAAAACAGCACATAAAACCTTTACAATTTTTTAATGACTTATTTTCTCTCTGAAATAGGTCAATGGAATTAAAAATCAGTTGGGGTGTCTGAGGTTTTGCGCATTTAACGTTACACGTTGTAATTATAAAGCTGAGTATTAAAAAGGGACTCCACATTTACACAACAAACGTTTTCTTTTAAATCTTTCTAGGCGCACTTATTTTAATGATGATTCTTTAGCACTTTCAAAGGCTGACATTTAATATTTTTAAAATACCTAAGTTACCAAAAGCAGCTGTTTTAGAGGTTGTAGGTAGGATATTTATTTTTAATGCGTTTCTTCAGCACTTTGCATTATTTATGTCTGTAATTTATATGGTGTACATAATAAAGAGTATTCTATTCTATTATACAAAGATAGCTATGTACCGAAACCAATTGTTGGAACTTATACAGTTGGTTAAAAAGATAATCTAAAAATCCATCTATCTCGTCTAATCTCTAAGAATTTTGTTATTCTATAAGTACAAGCTCAGAAAGGACCATGCCCATATTAGTATGGAGCTGAAAGTCAGCAATGCCATGCAATGCCCAAATTGCAGCTCTATGTCATATGATAACTTTTAACAGTATTTATATAATATCTAGATCTAATGTCATATAAAGCACCGGTTCAAAAGATATTGGATTTTAAACATGATAACTTCCTACTGGTTTTTTATACATTTATCAATTACAGACAGCATTGCTTTTAGTTTTTCACTAGAAACTTCATGATCATCACATAAGCTAAGCCAGATCAGTGTTCTTTTATATACTTATCTGTATGTTATCAGATAAACATGTCAGTTATTTGTAATTATCTAGTCTGTCTCCATTGTATAGTGTCAATATGTATGTGAAAACAATTTGGTTAGATACAAAGCTTCAAAGAACGTCTTATTTATTTTTTTATCCATTGCTTCATATGATTTAAAATTAACAACATAATTCTAGTTTTTATTTATTAGAGCAATCTTGTAGATGGGCATTGTCTTTTGACCTCTTTATAATACACCTAATTATAAAAAGTTAAAATTTGTGAGCCTGTATGCAGGGGGTAATCTTCGGAACTACTGCAGCGCGATTCTGTAACCATCTCACCGTGAAAACTTAGGTGAAGTGAGCGTGGAGTGAGCTGTCAGTGTCATCCCACCTGTTACTAGGGATTGACCTATTATTTTTTTTTTTATATTATTAAAATCTCGATTATGATTGTAAATGTTTGCTTAATCAATCCCTAGCATCAGTGGTATGACACTGACAGCTCACTCCACGCAACTTTTCACGGTGAGATTTTTACAGAATCGACATGCTGATCCGATTCCGAAAATTCTTTCACTAATGAGAAGCTACATTATCCCTGAGTGTCAAAGGCTATGTTTTATGTTAAAACGAGAAACTTCACGCGAACAAAGTCGCAGGCAGAAGCTAGTTTTTTTTATAAAGTAGGTATGTATGGAAGTACGAATTAAAAGGGTTGCCTGCTACAAATCCGTATATAACTCAATTCGGTGCTGAGATGTAGGGATACCATCTGATCAATTTTTCCGAGTCATGCCAACTCCTCACTTTTATTGCGGTTTTTCGGGAAAATTTTAAGTACTACCGTGCTATTCTGTAACCATCTCACCGTAAAAACTTGGGTGAAGTGAGCGTGGAGTGAGTCGTCAATACTCACTCCCTAGCATCAGCATGACTACACAGCTCACTCTAAGCTCACTTCACCTTAGTTATCACGGTGAGATTTTTCCAGAATCGACCGGCAGGATACAATAAGTACTGTAGGTACTTTTAATAGTTATGGAAAATGTTATGCCTAATACCACAAATAATATTACAAAATGGACTAAAGTAGTACGCAAAACGTATGTACAGACGCTAGCACATCAAGCTACCTGAAACTGTCAAATTTTCCCAATCAACTTTGAACCTTATATTTCAGCGATAAAGTTGAAAATCGATTAAAGAAATTTGACAGATTGTAGTAGCCTGATGTGCTGGCGTCTGTACGTTTATAAATAAGATATTTTGAAAATGATAGAATAAATACTTCTCTGAGATTCGCATAATCATCATCTGCCTAGCCTTTTCCCAATTACGTCCTGGAACTCTAAGAATACCAGTACTTTTCATGGAGCGACTGCCTATCTGACCTCCACAACCCAGTTACTGGGTGATACGATACCCCTTGTTAAGACTAGTTGTCAGACTTTCGGGCTACTGACGACCCGTAACGACTGTCAAAGATCCACGAATGACAGCCGGGACCAACGGTTTAACGTGCTTTCCGAGGCACGGAGGAGTCTTGGTATATGAAGATGGTCACCCATCCACGGACCAACCGCGGCAAGATTCGCATAGTCAATGATTATAATTGGCTGAACGAGCCAGCATTAGCCACACCTGACGATTCGCAACGGGCTCAAAATTATCAACCTGTTAAAATAAAAGCTTATAATTATGTTTTGAGAGTTAAAATGGATACTAATTTTGTCGCTGACTGTGTCAAATAAACCGAATATCTCTAAACAGCAGCAAAATCATCCTAAATACGATTGCTGCCCGTTTTGACTGTCGTTTCCTTAATCCGTGGATAAGGCTTATTACTCGATTCGCACAAATTTACTCGCCCGAAACCTGCGTATCCTCACTTTTGAATAATATTATTTGATTCTCTAAGCGACTCGCACGAAGTTAATTTATGTGTGGGAGTCGACAACTCCAGAGTCCAGTGAACGCACATTTTGAATAGTATGCACTGAAGTTAAGAAAACAGTAAATGTTTTATAATATTTAACTCTTATCACTTCTGTGCGCTTGTGTCCTTTTTTCTATACTTTATTAACACCGTGCGAGTCGCCTAAAAAAAATATTATTTAAAATGACGATTGGTTCGTTTCGGGCGAGCAAATTCGTGTGAATCTACTAATAACCCGTGGATAAGGACAGGCATAGGTTTAGTAAGGTATAACTAACATCATATTAGGTACAATTTTTGTTACTAACACACAAAATTTTTTGAAGTGAAAACTTCTTTAGCGGCGTTGTACACTTTTTTTGTAACGGGTAAAAAATGTAAAACTCGCGTCAGGACACGTGACCCTGATCGAAAATTCGTAAGACGGATGGTGAGTAGACAGCCGGCGGCGCGGCGTAGGCGAGGAAGTATCCCCCTCTCTTTCTACGGCGCGGCGAAAATGTATGCCTACGCCTGTTGTTTAGTTTAGGTGGGGCAGGGTGCTTGCGCGAATGTTTTAATTAGAATTGTAGTTAGAATGTATTGATAGACTTGAAGGTACATCTCTCGACAATAAATCTGCAATTTGGGAACTACAGATAACTGGTGGAACATATGGCACACCTCCGGTGGACGTGAAAAAATTAATAAAATAATGGTTCTAGTAATAATGATGGTGAAAAAGTCGTCGAAATTATGGATGGAAGTTTTTTTTTCTGAGAGATAAACTTTTTAATGTAATATAAATTGTCATGTTTGTACAAGATAGCGCAATAAATAAATATTGTATTCTACGACATAAATTATAGTACTTTTATACCGATAATTAAAGCAATTCGTGCAAAATGATTCCCTAACCATTCCAAAATATAAAAAATGCACAACGTTAATATTTAAGTTTTCACTTCTGCCGGCACTCCCGGAGTGCAACCCGTCGTTTTTTAAATGTGTTTGTTATACATATTATAATAGTGTAAATTAAAGGTCCGGAGATTCTTTGAAGTAAATAAATAAAAAAATAAAGCTCTAAAGACAGGATTATCTCGTTAACATCGTCAGTGTGGCGTTGCCAGCGATCGGCTGACGACGCCGACCGCCCGTCGCCTCTAATGGGCTAAACTGAGAACCTTTTAGATTAACACTTTTCAAACTAAATGGGTCAGCGCCTGCTTATTTACTTAGGATGGCTCAGCTTTTTTTTTGGCATGTTTTTCCTGTTGCTCCATTATTTCTATCCGTCGTTGATCATCTCGACGCGAAAGTGTGTCAAACCAGGCGGTCGATTCTGTAAAAATCTCACCGTGAAATCATAAGTGAAGTGAGCACTTAATAGTGTTAATCCCTAGCGAATGACAGCTCACTCCACGCTCACTTCACCCAAGCATTCACGGTGAGATGGTTACAGAATCGCACGACTGGTTCACAAAATAAGTGGGACACCACCACACCGACACCGACTGAATTTGACCATAGAAACACACTTATTTATTTAATTGTACTTTATTTTATACATCTACCTTATTTTTGAGGGGCTTGTGGCTAAGTAATAACAACCGCACGGGGCGATCGATCAGGTTAAGCTACGCTTACCACGGTTGGTCCGTGGATGGGTGACCATCTTCACATACCAGTACCCCTCCGTGCCACAGAACGCACGTTATCCGTTGGTCCCAGCTGTCATTCGTGGATCTTTGACAGTCGTTACGGGTCGTCAGTAGCCCGAAAGTCTGACAACCATTCTTACCAAGGAGTATCGTATTACCCAGTAACTGGGTTCTGCAGGCAGTCGGTCCATGTAAAATACTGGTATTCAGCTGCATCCAGTTAGACTGGAAGCCGACCCCAACATTCATTCATTTCTTGGAAAGAAAAAAACAAAAAAGCTTAGTTGCGTCCTCAAAAAGTACCTATCAGATAGCCAAACAGAAACCCATTTAACGGCCATTCTCCGATTAGCAAGTTTTACGTGTCCGGGCTTGCATAATCCGTAATATTATCATATTCAATCATGCAATTTTTTTTATATGTTAGACAGCATCCGTATCTAGCTGTAAACCAAAACATTGGCTTCTGTTTTAAGTAGTTAAGACTAAATTAATTTAACCTATGTTCAAAGAACCTCTGTTCTCTAATTACCGTGGCGTGTCCGCACACCAACTTAATGTTAAAACTTGCTTGTAATTTTTATATCGTACAGATTTACTTTGATCCATTCAACGTTATAAACGGTATTAAGCAACGTGTATCGCATAACAAAATATCGACTCAATAGAACCAGTCTATAAATAATTATCATTAAGTAACCGCATGTCCAATCGAAAGTTATAATTGCCGTGACATTTTATGTTCTTGGGTGCAAATCCCTAATTAACAGTATTTGGCACATCACTACCGTACTCGTCGCGTCTTCTGAGTGTGTGCCGCGGCCCATCAGTAGTTACAAGTCTCTAAAGTTAGTGTACCGCCAATAAAGCACGTGAGTATATAATTACCGTAGCCTTGGTTAAAAACTTTTCTAATTACCGTTGTACTTATTTTAATACTTGATTTTTTAAGTTAGACCCAAGTTGATCCTGTAAATGGAGACATTACTTTGACCTCCGTATGTTGTAATAAGCTAGTATTTGCATACTGTGTCGGATTTCAGCATTTTTAAGAAAATCTATCGTTTTCTAATTACCGTATACTAATTACCATATGTTTATAATTACCGTTGTATGAAAAATTAATACTTGTTTACTAACTGTAGCCGCGATATCGTGCCATCTGCGAAATATCTGCGAAATATCACCAAAAAACCGGAAGAAAACTCAAAAAAGAAATAGGGAAAATTTCAGAGCTTACTATAAAAGACAAAAGGAAAAGGAAAAATTGGAAACAATTGAGATCTATTCTTATTATCCAAGAAGATTTAGAATATTATTCTTTTTAAGTTCCATCCTACTTACCTTTTTTAATTAAGACAATGTTTGTTTTATTTAGTTTGTTTTTACCTGATTTTCATTGAAAGTGTCTAATTTTTAATAAATTATAGCAATGATAAAGTGTCTCTTTTACTATGGGTTATGGTTATGAGTGACATCGTTAATTCTATTGCTTTAATTATAATTATATGTGTAAAAATTATTAATGTGTGTTATTATCATTTCATTATATCATATTTTACATAGACTTGATGATATTTTCTAATTACCGTAGCATTAAATATTCAGTTTTTCTAATTACCATACCCATAAAATTTTTAAGTCTCATTAACTAGAAAACCACCATTAATTGTTACATGCCACATTAATTATTGAATTCGTATCTTTGATCTGTTTTATATTTTAATGTGTTTAAGTCAAATCAGTGAAAAATAAAAAAGGTTACGGTAATTAGGCAAAGAACGCCAAATTGGAGAATGACCGTTAAAAATGTTGAAGCAAATCGCCGATTACTCGGAAAAATAATCTCGTAAAGAACGCATGAGATGTACAGCCAGCCCCGGCCTTTAGATGCTCCACGTCTTTTACTTTTAAACCCACATAAATCGCTCGAGCACTTGATCCATTTGATATCTTTTAAGATAATTGACTTGATTAATTGATTGGAATCATGAATTTCCTATGAAAAGTTTCTGTTTATAAAACATTTAATTATTATTGACGAGTCGTCACCCACGGGGTAATTGCGTAACACACATACCTAAAATGACAATTGATCGCATTTTCTTTCATTTTGACCGTTCAGCAACGTTCATTGCGTTATTTGCGATGTTGAGCAGACAAAATGAAAACTATGAAGCATGGATTAGAAATATCCATTAAAACTGTCTGATTATGATTGAAACTGTGTTACGTAATTAGGCTGCTGCTTGCACCACAAATCACTAAACACGTTTAGCGTTAAACGAATTTAAAACGACGTTCAGAGATCAGAGAAAGAATGATGTTTTAAATAGATAGGTTTTAGCGTTCATGACTTTAGGTGCAAGTGGGCCTAAGTGGATACGTAGGTATGTATGCGAAACTTTCCAATTCCCTAGGGGCCGGTGCAGCATCATCCTCATCCAAACACCTCTATCACTAACTTGTCGTCTCAGTATTCATCCATTTTGTTTCTCACAATCAAGGTCTTCCCCTACTCTGAGACATAACCCACTTATACACATTCACACTTAAAACTTTCCTCACGACATGTGCCTGATTCGTCCGCATTGCTCATAACAAGACAACCGACCCTATGCTTATTTAATTAAAAGTTATTTTTGTGTAAAGAAAAGGCTTCATAATATTTCTGAAGGCTAAGCCGCCCGTAAAAAGATCCAATATGAAAACAGATGACGTAATCCTTGCTGTTACGAACAGCGATTATTAATATCAACTATATGAAGTGAATATTACTTAGAACATCTTGGCTTATCTATATACTGAAGCCGAAGTACTATCCGTCCATTTGTACTGATTTTTAAGTTATTCTGGAACGTTCTGGCGGCAATCTATGAATAAAGTAGACCGTATGAAGGCCAAAGATGGATTACGTGAGAGATTATATGAAAGGGAAGGGAAAGAATGATAGCGTGACGGTTGCCAGGGGAGAATGGAAGAATAAAGCGTTTTGCGCGGACCCCAAGTAACATGGGAGAAGGGTAGGAAGATGAGGAACCTACCCATAGGTTTTTTTGACGAACTCGTCGCAAGTTTTACTCTTAAAACGACTTCTTGAAAGGTTTCCAACGGATAGTATCAAATGACCAGCTGACATTTGAAATTTAAATCTTTGTTATATTTTTTTTTTTTTTTTGTTCCCAGCCTCAGAGTCAGAGCAGGGGGCATCAGCTATAAGGTCAGGAAGAACCGTAGACATCGTCTAAACTTGGTTGTGGTGTGGTGTCGTGGTGTTAGGGTCGGCTTCCAGTCTAACCGGATACAGCTGAATACCAGTACGAGGGTGCGTTTGTAAGTTCGCAGAATGGAAGGTAAGGAGGGTAAATAAATGGGCACGCCACAATGATACGGTGGAGCATACGGTGTAGGTCTGCCCGGCTTGGGCGGAGCACCGCCGCGTCCTCATAGTGGCGATCGGCGGTGGCGATCTCTCGCGTCCGGCCTTGGTCGAGGCCATGGTACGGAACGAGAGTGCATGGGAAGCCGTCACTTCCTTCTGCGAAGCAGTAATGCCTGCGAAGGAGGAGGCGCAACGCGTGAGCCCCCAGTCGCAGGAGACGCCCGGGGCGTTGCGAGTCAAGAGCCGACTCCCGGCCACCGTAGGCGCGGGCTTGCGGACGGCGAGCAAAGGTCAGTTCGCCGTCCGATAAGGACCAGGCCCGGGTCGACGGCGCGTTGTGTTCCACGCGCGCCTCAAAGAGATGTCAGCAGTACCTGACGGGGTCCATGCCTGCCAGGGTGGCGGATTGTTCGAAAGAGTTACCGTGACCCTTGGCACAGGCAACTGAAGGAACACGGGTGGGTTTTAGTCAGTAAAAGTGTGACACACCCTCCCGCTCCCCCCAGAGTGGGAGAAGATATTTGATAATTTCCCACCCAAAAAAACAATTCTAAATATTTACCTGCTAGCCTAATACATTTTTCAGATCGTTCAATAAGTTTATGCATACTATCGAAAAAAAAAACATTTTTGTCGTCAAAATACGAAACTGCGTTCTTCACTTCTTCATCGCTTCAATTCTTGCTACGAAGCTCTTTTTTCATGTTTGAGAATAGATAATTATCGCAGGGGCCAAGTCTGGACTATATGGTGGGTGGTTAATTATTTCGAAGTCTGACTTATGTAGGGCAGCCAGAGCAACACGGCTCTTGTGAACATGCGGATTGTCGTGCAAGAGTAAGACGCCAGTTGATGATAGTTCAGAGACTAATGAGCCGATTGTAATAAAACTCGGTATTTATACTACTAGTGAATCACTCAACACGTTGATATACTAATGAGACCCCTATAGCCCCTATCCAACCCCGCCATTCGGCGAACATAACAACGCACCCTCCTATTTTACATGGAACGACTGCCTATAGGACCTCTACAACCCAATTACTGAATAACACGATACCCTATGGTTGGATAATGGTTGTCAGATTAAAACCGTAAACCGTAGTCATCCATTCGCTAACAAAAAACAAACAAAACCGCATCAAAACTCATAGTGAAACATATTATAAAACAAACTCATGCTGGGAATACCATGAGTTTATAACCGACGTGCCTGGTTTAACGTCGGCATAAAACGTAAGCAGTCGGCCTTATATGAATTCAACGAGTGTGCGATACAGAACGCAATATGTCGGGGATACTTGATTAGACGGCAGGATTCCCGCGTTTTTACGCGTAAAGCCGCGAACATATGTGTTCACGGTACCGCTCACAGAGTTATTTTGTATGCAAATGCCTTAAACCATTTGTATAACAGTGCTGAAGCGCCATTTTCGCGGCAATCGTGACGCTACTGTCATAGCCGCCTTGAGTTTTATACAAACTAACTTTTACCGGCGACTTCGCCTGTGCGGATGTCGCAAAATATCTCACGGGAACGTACTACCGGGAATCCGGGATGGAAAAGTGCCCTTGAGTAATATAATAATTCCATAATGGCGCCGATTCCCTCGTTCACAAACTAAACTAAATTTAAGTTTAGTGCATCTATTTCTTTCTATTTCATTAAGAAAAGGTCAGAAGATAAATATTAGTTAAGTTTTGTCAAGCGGGGCCCGTGGCTAAATAATAACAGCCGCACAGGTCGATCGATCAGGTTAAGCTACGCTTGCCGCGGTTGGTCTGTGGATGGGTGACCATCTTTACATACCGGGACTCCTCCGTGCCTCGGAAAGCACGTTAAGCCGTTGGTCTCGGCTGTCATTCGTGGATCTTTGACAGTCGTTACGGGTAGTCAGAAGCCCGAAAGTCTGACAACCAGTCTTACCAAGGGGTACAGTAACTGGGTTGTGGAGGTCAGATAGGCAGTCGCTCCATGTAAAATACTGGTATTCAGCTGCATCCGGTTAGACTGGAAGCCGACCCCAACATAGTTGGGGAAAGACTAGGCAGATGATGATGAAGTTTTGTCAAGTTAAGATACTCCATAGACAAGAATAGACTTGATTAAAAAATTGGCTACTAAAAATACGTCAATTTACGTCTGGCGCTAACTAATTTGACAGGACTTAACTAATATTTATCTTCTGTCGTCAGTCCATGGACAGACGACCTCAAATTGGTGGCTGCGTCCCCAGCTAGATATGTAGCTGGGGGGCGTCCCACACTACGCGTGCCGATACGCGGTCTCCCAGGACGCGTCTACTCCACCGGCCATCGTTCCTTCGACAAACATGGCCAGCCCACTGCTACTTCAGCTTGCTTACTCTGCAAGCTATCTCGGTAACGTCGGTTCTTTTCCGGATACGGTACTTAGATAGATATAATACCTAAATGACTGATGCCAATAGCAATAATTGTTAGACAGCAGCTATCGCTATGCAAACTACAGGTCACAGCTCATTACAGCCAGCCGGCACCCACCCCGCACCGCCTCGTCGCACGGCGTCCACTCGTTGTCGACAGGTGGGCCACGGGTGGACGCCGCGTTATCACCAATAAACGTCGCGTGGTCAAACAGTGGACCTCGCGTCGTCAACCAGTGGACCCCCCGCGGTCAACGAGTGGACGCCGCGTGGTCAACGAGTGGACGTCGTCGCTTGGTCCACGAATTTTCGAGTAGTCTATTAACAATTGGCACTAGGTCTACACGTGTGTTTCGTAATGTCAAATTTTACAAACCGTGAATTGAATGAAGGGAGGGTAGGGATGGGGAGCGGCGCATTGGTAGTATAAGTTGTGTTATGTTTTATTTATTTATATTATTCTTAAGTTATATTATTATAGTATTGTATTTGTGATAATTTTGTATATATTAGTTTATAACTTTGTTTGTAGTATGTATTGTTTTTTCTATGGGCCTTAGTTGCCTGAAATAAAGGAATAAATAAATTGCCAACGTATCGTTCTCGCGTGAATCATTCGCGGGCAGCGCGCGGTCCGCTCGGGACCCGCGCGTTGGCAATGCGCAGTCAAAGCAAGGCAAGCATGCGAGCAGCGAGTAGTCACTGAGTGGTCCACCCGCCGTCCGCGCGTGGAGGGCTTACGACCGAGGCGACGCTACGGAGTTGATGTAGTGAGCGCATACCCATACAAGTCCATATAAAGAATACTAGCCGCAGGAGGCGAGGCGGTGCGGAGTGGGTCCCGGGTGGCTGTAATGAGCTGTGACCTTACTTCGACTTTGGTTTAGAAATGCAATGCCAATAACTGATAACTGCGGTAGGTAGGGTAACTAAATCCATTTCCATCCAATCCATCCATTGCCATTAAATCCAATCCATCCATTTATAGGTACGCGGCCTTATTATTTTAAGACATAAGTAATGTCGGTACATGAATATGTGCTATACCTACCGAGGTAAAATTATTACAAAATATCTAAACAAAAATCCGGCTATTGTTAACGTCTGAACCTTTATAAATCGCGGCATAAAGTTTCATGTTCAGTAGAGATGTAAGGTCTGGGATATTAAATGTTTAGCAGATTGACACAATACGCCCCAATTGCCGTGTTTATAGCCATTTCATACGACGAATGTGTTTGGACGTGATGACCTAACGGGTGTAAATATACCCTTAACGAAGCCGGGAATCACCCGTAATTGTGATCACTTTTTTTTATTATCTGGGAGCCTTCTAGATATGAAGATATTGAAGGTTCCAACTTTTTCTAATGTTTTTTTTTTGCGAAAACAAGTTTTAAATGTTATATTCCGCGACAACCATACATTAAGCACAATGTGTTGCGTGGGATACATTGTGCGCTGCCGTAAACAGCGATTTTATACCAAAAATAAAAGTCGTTTCCCAGCAATTTTATTGCACTTAGTAACTTCAAGTTACTTAGTTTAATGTTCAAAACGCATAGTTGACGGCTTCGTGGAAGTTTTTTACACAATGCCTTTTAGGTTTTAATCTTCCTAGCGCGATATCTACTAGGGATACCAATATTCGTTTTTCAAGGTCGTTCTATAATAATAATATGGAAATGCCATTATGGTGGGTATCCATATGTGAAACGTAACATAAAATGTAACATACCTTGAAACAAACATGCCGTCCAAATATACGCAATGCAATATGACAAGTACAGTCCTTTCACAGTTAATATCTGTCAATATCATTGTGGTTTTTAATCTCCAGACAATAAGGTTACAGGCACTAACAAGTCTGTCAAAATCATAGTAATCTTTATTGTTGTTGTAATAAGGTTGCTGTTGGGTTGCAGCTGTCAGAGGTAAAACAACTGTGAAAGGACTGCTACAGCCCGATTCAAACGTCATGGCTGTACGGAACATGAGGCGAGTCGTTGCGCAGTAACAAATTCTCCTGTCAGCGGGGGTGAGGGGGTGAGGTACTGCGCAGTGGGTAGCGTACTTCAGAGCCGCCATAAAGTTTGAATCGAGCTGTACGTTTAATTTAAGTATACCCATCTTGATGGGTACACCGTTATACAGGTTGAAATTGAAAACATGCGACAAATCGAAATGAGAGACTGTACTCATCATTGTGAACAGCTTTTACTATGAGATAAAACCTGAAATCGCGAAAAAAAATATCAGCTGTTCCCTACATTTTGACGAGTTATGCGAACATAAATGTAGGGAATTTATGTTCGCATAACTCGTCAAAATGTAGGGAACAGCTGATATTTTTTTTTCGCAATTTCAGGTTTGGTCCCATGGTAAAAGTTGTTCATAATGATGAGTACAATCTCCCATTTCGATTTGTCGCATGTTTTCAATTTCACCCTGTATAAGGGGTCACAGAATGGATAGTAAATTAATAATAAAAGAATAAAAAATATTTCAATAATCATTTTATTTGTTTACAAATTGCTTATTGCCTGTATCTACTGTTATCTAACTCATATTAATTCACCTTCATAACTGAAAAACATCCTAAGCCAGTCAAATTATTTATCTTTACAATTTACATACAGTAGGAATTAGGAATAGATAATTATAGACTTAAAGTCAAGGAATAGGAAAGATAGAACTACCCAGGTCTATTCTCTACGAATGATTTAAAAGCAGAAATTATTTAATTTGAAATAAAAAAAACTAATGGGAGAATGATTAAAACCACTTTTTAAGTCGTTTTCTTTATATTTTTTACATGTACATTGTTGATTTTGTAGACCTATACATACAATTCTACACAGTACTAAACATTTTAAGAAATAATTTAAGGAGACCCCGGTGTAATAAAAACAAAACAATCATTTTAAAAACAATAAAACACATATAAGATTGAGCAGTGTACAATACAATAAATAATGTTTTTATAAAACTACTTAACACTAGAGGAATTAAAATAAAAATTCATATTTTTTTTTTTTTTTTGCTAATTTCACCACCTAGTAACTTCGTTTTGTAATTTTTTTACGTAATTATAGGCAGACATTTTTATTTAGCTCAATTATTTTTTTATAGAATAACACTATAAAATTACACGACTGACTGACTGTATGCTCATTCCATTTTGAATACAAAAAATATTATTTTTAATTCTAAACTCTTTCCACCAGAACTGATTATTTATAAAATATTTTGCTCAGAAACAATATTGTTCTATCTACGTGTGATAAACAGTAACAATAAAATTGTAAGAAAAGCGCGTTTTCAAGATGTTGAAACCCTGATTGGATGGAGAATGACCGCAATCTGTTCCCCGTAATTAGTTTATAGCAGCCTATTTGTTTTAGACAATTTACACATTCAGGTATGGCAACTCTGCTATTATTATTTGCCTCTCACTCACACGCATTATCTGCGAGCGAGAGGCAAATATTGTAGATGTCATCATTGACAGAAACAATTGGTCACACTGTGCATATAAGCACAATTTTTTGTCACCTTTGCTATTCTGTCTATTCCAGTATTTAAATTGCTTTTAAGGGCAAAAGGTCAGTCTCCTTTTCTATAGTAAATTTTAATGTATTATCATGGCTGTCCCGTGTCCTATAAAGCCTGTTTTTTTTTTTTTTTTACTGGTAAGCGAAAACGATATTCTGAATGCCAAAAAATTCAAAAACACCAAACGTTACACTGCGAGTATGGGAGAATCTAAATTACTATAGAAAAAGATAATAACTGTTGGGCTACTATGGCTAGCTCAAACTAACTTATTGAAGAATTAAGATTGTGAGGTTCCTTTTAGGTCTATGCGCAAACATAGCCGAAAATCAAGTCTCAAGAAAATTGTACGTTATTTATGTTCATAGTCCCGTCATTGATGCGTTTTAGTAATTCTTTTGTAGTTGTTGAGATGTAGGTAAACTTTCATCGGATACCTACTTTTTAGGTTTCAGCTTGCAGTAGGAGTCGCCAATAGATCGCCATTTTATCGTGGGAGCAGATATGAAATAAATAATAGAAATGCAGAGCACCTAGTGCGTCGCCCGCTCCGCAAAAACAGCCTTAAACTTTGGTTTCCTAGGAGAGCTGTTCCATCATATTACTTTATAATTCGGCCGTTACTGGCATGAAAATCTGTAATTTTCACCAGTATCTGACATTAAGATGTGAAAAAAACGCTCTGTATTTGGACAGCCGTTATTGTGACCGTTCACCGCTTTCTTAGGAAACCATTGCTTTAGACAGCGGTTCATTCGCTTCAATGACGGAACTATGAACTTTTTCTTAGATTTTTCAATACTCTGTAGTCTAAAATGTCTAAGACTTGTCGAACTGTGCAAGTAACATTTACAATAATCACTAACGGCCAGGATATGAACAGTAAGGGAATGATTACAACAGAAGCGCATTTATAATAACTTTATAATATTATAATATACATTGGCAAATTAACATGTAGCCCTCCAAAAAATTGAAGACCACAAAATTACAATAATTATTATAAAAAGTAAAATAAATCTAAGAAACGTGTGATTCGATACACTGGCGTGCCAGTTACTTGCACAATGATAGGAGCCGGCGCACATTTAGCGAGGCGCCGCGCGGTTGCCAAACAAATATTGACCTTGCTGGGTTGACATAAAGTTGAAAATAAATAAACTTCCATTAGCTTGAGAGCGTATCAAAGCGGACAGAGGTTTCTCTCAGGTTATTTATTTTCGACTTTATTTTAAGGCGCAAAATGTTGATATTTGTTTAGCAGTGACAACTTCGTTACGCTTTGTCAGATGTGCGCCGGCCGTAAAGCGCCTTATAGAGAAGAAATGCTGAAGAGCGGGAGCGGTGTGAATGCTTGAAAGCGCTTTCTAAAATCTATAGCAAGCAGCCATAATATCCTGTAATGTATGACAGTGAATAAGTAATTATGGATCATTGTGACTGCTTCAGTTATTCTGCTAAAAAGCTAATTGATTCAGATAATAATGTGGTCTGCCTCAAATACAACCTAGATTTAATTATGTTTATGTAAGTTTTTAGAAATCGCCGTTTTGTTCATACCTTGTACAATCAGAGAACTTGGTTGTGTAGCAGATTTACTGACACATTTTGTCACGTTGTAGCCATTTCATAGAATGAAACTTATGATTTGAATCCACGGACAATTTCAAGTTGATAGTTAATTTGCTAAACAATCATTTCCCCTGACTAAACATTGTAAACACACGTAAGCCTGCACCCCGCTCCCCTTATAATTGTAGTTTAAAAGTTACATGTGGGGATAAAACGTGTCCAGTCGATATAAATTCCGATTCTCTCACTTTCGCGTCTTTTAAAATATATATAATCTTTTTTTTACATAAAAATAAATTTCATGCCGATAGACTTAGGTATAATAAATACGAATGATCAAAGTTCAATCTATTTAAGTTTAGTCGACTAATGACAACCAGCGACCGAGTTAGCTCAACTTTTTACCGATTTGAAACAAAGATTTAAATCGTTAGATTTGCCCTCACTATACTAAGGGCGGGTAGTTTCACGTCCACTTGACGCATTTGTCTACCTACCGTCAAACCAAAAAAAAAGCGTTTTATCACATTAATATGGCCTTGCTTTTCGTATGTTACGTTAACCAAACGTTTGAAACTACCGGCCCTAAGTCGCACGAAAAAGTGTACATACCTACTGAGAAGAATGAGCTCACACAATATTAATGGCGATTCCATGACAATCAAGTCCCTACGACATTGTGCGTGCCAGCGGTGTCAAAACGAAACAGAAACGCGACCGTCTTTTAATGCAGCAGGGCGAATCTACGATTAAAATCTTTGATCGATTTTTCTGATGGACGTCACTCTCATTACTCGACTAAAAATGTATTCGATTATTTATTCGATCATCGCATTACTAACATTTAGTATTCTCTTTAGCCATTTTTGGTAAGCTTTCCACTTGGTTTAAGTGTAGTCAAAATAATCGAATGGATATCGATACTTAAACTTATAAAACATTTCGATTTCGTGACATAGGCGTTGAAAAGACGATTCATAATGTGCTAATTACTCAGCTTGGCTCAAATAAAATAGCGTGGCTATGAGATCTATTGTTTCTATACAAGGAATGCCAATATTACGTGGGTTTAAAAGTTTAGTGACTAAGACATTTTTATTTACAAGATATAGTGAATATCGACTAATTCAAATATAACTTTGCACCGTGATATTATGGTACTTAGATCAGCATTTCGCTTGGCAAGCACTACAATGACCTAAAGTTGAATGTGAATTTACTTTAATCATTAAAATGCTTGCCTACCCCCATTTTATCAATAAAATAATTTACTGTTTCGAGAAATTTTTTATAAAAAAAGATTACTTAGCGAGGTAAGATTGCCAATGAGAATCCCTATTTAAAAACAAGTTTCGCTTATAAGAAGGGTCATAATTACAGAGATCGTTGGTGTCTATCACGCGCCTTGTCACGAGTGACGTCATCGCGATAACGTCACGTTCAGTTGGCGGGAAGGGTGCTCTGCTGTTGTTGTTTGTGTCGCCGATGGTCGTAGTTGACTAGGCGCTGCCCCACGAGGTACTTGTCGTTCTTTATGTGCTCGTACAGTTTGCGGAACTGGCGTATCTGAGGGCGAGACATTTCGGGTCAGTTTCATTTTTACGGAATATAAGTGAACCAAAAATTTTGGTTCGAACGTTTTTTTTATGGAAGCGGCAATGCACTGCACGATGATAGTGGTATAAATGGGTACAGGATACTGAAACGAAGAAAACCATGTCTGTTGTTTAAAAAAAATCAATATTCTTAGCCGATAAGGATTAACAGAGTTTTTATAAAGTGATGGAGTCAACATTGGTAGCGGGACACTTGTGCAAAAGACATTTTCGCGAAAGACACTTGCGCGAAAAAATTGCGGAAATGAGATTTCTTCATAACATCACGGCTGTATTCATTCAAAGTGTGGGGCAGGGGTAAGTACACCCACAATTCGCCTTATATTTTTTTTCTTTTCATTTTTTTCGACATGGCTGTCATTTTCGTGGTTTTCGAGGTCGCTGATAACAAAATTGGGCTCAAAATGAAAATCCAAGATGGCGGATGCGAAAATTTTCAAATTTTTCACCATGGGTGTCGTTTTCATAGTTTTCGAGGGTGCGCAGGTCGATAGTGAGGTCAAAATTAAAATTCAAGATGGCGGCTGCGAACATTTTAGAATTTTTCAACATGAGTGTCGTTTTCGAGGGTGCTAAAGTCGATAGTGAAGTCGCACAAAAGTTCGATCGCACAAAAGTCCATTCGCGGAAATGTATTTTCGTGTAAAGTAAGGGAGTAGGGTAAACAAGTTTTACCATGACCAAAAACTTTTTAAGTTGGAGTTGAAGAGTAGGTTACGTGTGTAGGTAGTGGTTGCGGGATGGGTGTATAATGATAATTGATTATACTTGAAGGTGCATTTTCTTTTATCTGGCATTTTTATTAGCAGCCAGGATTCTGGATTCGTGCCCGGTTGATGGGAAAAGGCTCGCATTACATGGGACTTAAACAAAACGGCGAAATGTGGGTGAAAGCGTAATAAAGCCGTGGCGTGTGGTCACGTACCTGGAAGACCGCGAGCGCCAGCGCGAGCGCCGTGAGCAGCAGCGCGGGGTACACGCGGCGCGCCAGCAGGTTGCGCTGCGCCGGCGCCGCCACCAGCAGCGGCAGCAGCGAGTGCGCCAGCGCGTACGGCACGGCCAGCGCCAGCCCCAGCCAGCACACGCACGGCGCCGCGATCTCGCGCAGGATGAACCTGACATCATACACAGAGGTTATGATACGTCCTATTTTATGCGCCTAAAAGAGCGTTAAGTACTTTTTTTTTTAATATCTTATCAAAAGTCGAAAACTATACGGCCAAAAAAAAAAGGAAAATGTTTGAGAATTTGCAAACAGCACTCTTTCATATGATAACCCCATTTCGAATTTTTAAAACCCCCTCCCTTCAGTCCCTGTAGAAAAATTGTTATTTACAAAATAGTTAGGCAAACGTCATCTAAAACTATTCCAAATTTCAAATTGAGAGCATTGGTAGTTTTTAAGATATCCAACTGTGACATACAGGCAGACAGACTGAGTAGCCATAAGGGTTCCTTTTTTACCATTTTGGTACAGAACCGTAAGACATGATACTATGAAAGAAACTGAAATAGACTAGACTAAGCTAAGTCTATTTACATATATCAGTAAATTGACGGATTTTTCTAGCAGCATACCTATGCTGCGGAAGTTAGCCGCCCTGCAAGGGGTGTTAAAAAAAAAGGCCCCATTGTAGCCTTGAGTCGAGCATGATACCCAGAAAATCAGTTTTATCGACGAAGCCAAATCAATCAGTAAATAACGTATGGTGACAACCACACAGATTTCGAAAATCATACCTTTCTGTTTTATCATAATTTCATACGTAATACGTTTCTGAAATTTCACCTAATTCTACATAACGTCGGGGATAGTGCAAATCCGCGAATCTACCATACGTAAAGACCGCGTATCTGCAATAGATCCAGTTTTACAGGGGAAGGTTAAAACTTAATAACTTTATTAATTCAATGAATTTTAAGCTCATTTTTACATAGAAAGTAATTCTTAATGTGTTCTATCTCTTGTTAGAAAAATATATCAATTTATGTAAATAATTAAGGCCCTACGACAATTACGCGGATTTGCTTTGACCATAAACTTATAACATTGGAACTTAAGAGGAAGGTACGCGGTTTTGAAATTAAACAAATATTATCATTTTAACAACAATATTATTTAATGTTGAAAATAAAACTATACAAAATTAATGTAGAATCTTTGCCTCTTACAAAAGTTAGATATTAGGTTGTTTCATAAATTATTGCCAGTTAAAAACAAATTATTATTAATATTTTTTTATTAATAAAAAACACCTTTAATCAATTATATAGTCTCCCTCGTTATCTACAACAGTCAGCCATCTACTGGGCAAAATTTGAATACCCTTCTCCCAAAATGAGGCAGGCTGGGACTCGAAAAAATGTTGAAGTTCCATTTTAATACTTCCAGAATTTTCGAATTTTTTGCCTAGTAAATGAAATTTAAGAGCTCGAAATAAATGAAAGTCTGAAGGGGCAAGATCCGGGCTATACGGTGGATGTGGAACAGTCAGCCATCCTAGCTCCTCCAGCTGTTTATGTGTTAACTTGGCGCAATGAGGTCGTGCGTTGTCGCTCTGCTAGTTTGCGAAACTGCTGCGTATACAGATTGGGGTTAATAGTCTGATGAGATTCGAGGAGTTCCCAGAAAATCATTTCTTGCTAATCCCAGAAAACAGACAACATAATCTTACGACCGTGTTCATTAAGTTTAGGCTGGGCTGGTGGGTTTTCCCCGCGAGGAATCCAATAGGCATGACGCGTGTTAGTTTCATAATGTATCCAGCTCTTGTCACATGTAATAATGTCCTTGAAAATGTCTCGTCTGTGCGGCCGAAGTAACAACAACAAACAAACTTTGACAAATGGCCACACGAACGGCCCGGTCATGGTCCGTTAACGCATGAGGTATCCAACGTGACATCACTTTGCGATATCCCATCCATTTGAGATAACGATCTATAGTCGCGTGGGATTGTCCAAGCGCCTTCTCTAAATCGCGCGTACTATAGTCTGGATGTAGCTCAAGTTCGTGACGCAAAGCATCTTCATCGAAGCTGGTGGGTCGGCCTGGGCGAGGTTGATCTTCGCAGCTTATATCACCGGTGTCAAAACGCTTGTACTAGAAACGAACAGTCTGATCGCTAGTAGTACGCGGTCCAAATGCAGTGTTAATCTTTTTAGCCGTTTCTGTTGAAGAGACTTTAAGTCGATGCTCATATAGCATAATAGCTCGCAGTTGACGCTGATCCATTTTCACTAAACACTAATTACAAAAAAAGTAAGCGACTACACGCTAAGGGCACCTCCTGTGGGGTACGGACCTCGGCTTAGGGCGTTGCTGGGAGAGGGCAGCAAGGGACAGGCTGGATCGGAATGATTTAGGGGCGAATTTTGAACTACAGGCTCAGCGGCGCGGGCTGGCTCGAGAAAGGGTCGGGGCGGACATGGTATGAGGGGTCGCGACGGGCCTCGACGGCGAGGATGGAAGGACGGCTGTCGGGACTTGTATTTTGTGAGAGTGCTGGTGGCTTTACTGCTCTCCTGTAGGAGGGTCGTAGCGTCGTCGGGGATAGTGAGAGTATGCCTTGGACGGCGAATCCTACTTATGCGAGAGGGAGTGTATCGGGCGGCCGCCGCAATCAGGGGATTGGGGTGCTTTATAGCAGTATCAAAAAAGCGCTTGGAAAGGCGTCTCATGAACTGCTGGATGGTGGGTATTCTGAGATCTAAGTGTAGACTCTCATTGCGGACATAGAAGGGGGCTCCCGTGACATTTCTGAGGAAACGGTTTTGGAGGGTCTGACGGTTCTGAGGTCATTCTATGCAGGTGGTGAGGCTTAGCGTGTGCGAAGACTACGCAAGCATAGGTCATGATGGGGCGGATGACCGCGGTGTAGAGGCGCAATTTGCACTTGAGTGACAATTTGCTGCGGGCGGTCAGTAAGAAGTGGAGCTTACTGAGAGCGAAAGAGGCGCGAATGAGCCGTCTTTATGTGCTCTCTGAAAGTGAGGTGGTGGTCGAGGATAACACCTAAGTATTTGGCTGGTTCCCCCAGGGGATCGGCTTGCCATACATAGTAATCGGACTGGACTAATTATTGCGTTGCGTCCGCGCCTATTTATACCCTCACCATAAAAGATACTCATCCTTACTAGAAATATCTAGAACTTTCTTGAAATCGCTTTAGTTTAAATTAAAAAAAAATCGAGAAAAATAAAATATGGCAAGAACTTATGAGACAACCTAATATTTAAGGGATTTATAATAACGGGGTAACATACACTTGCACAATTTAAATAATTTAATGTATTTTGAAAAAAAAAAATAGATATTAAGAAGTTAGAATGGTAAAAAGAACTAAACTTGTCTTCAATACCGATTTTAATTTAAAATATACGAAACAAACATTACATTTACACTTACCTGATGTTGGCACTGATAATTTTTAAGTAAATACACAGTTTTATTGCAAAATTAAATCACCAGATCACTTACGCGGTGTTGACACTTGCTCGCGAAAGATACGCGGTATTGTTACTGGGCGATTCCTGGCTTCCGATTGGTCGAAATGAACTCGTGTCAAGGCGGTGGCAGCCTATCAAGATTTTGCGGGATTTGCCCGCGAAAACTGTAATTGGCTACATTTGTCAGATACGCGGAATTGTCCAATGCTAGTTACGCGGATTTGCACTATCCCCGACGATAACTAATTCAATTTAACCGTGATTAGATTTAAAAACGTACAAAAACAAACAAAACAAAACAGGAGGCCTGTTGGTCTAGTGGTCAGTGGTACTGACGTACTATACATTGCATTTGCCTACTTTAAGTAATTTGCTAAGATCACGTCTGTTTTGTTACCATGTAATTTTTTCGCGAACTTTTCTCTTTGTTTGTGTAAATACTTTTCTTTTATATCATAAAAACAAACACAACTCACAAACATATTACTTATATACTTACTCAGTTTGTTCTTTCGTGATTAAAAACTTATTCTGCGCATATATTAATTACTATAATTGTTTATTTGCACGCACAACACACGTCCACTTACTTTTTATACCTACTCAAAAACACACATGCAACATTCGTTCCACACTTAAATACACTACAAAAAAACGGTTTATAATTTTGTATAAAACTGAGAAAAACCATAACACTTTTATATTGATAATAACACAACTTGATGGCACGTCCTTTCTATCGATAAATGTATTTAATGGGTGACTCACTGCAAACCCTTAATGAGATAGATAGCATTGAAATTGCGCGCAGTATTGAATGTGACTGTTCGGAGTTAGCTAATCGCATTAATATAAAAAGAAATGACTTTACTGTTGTCGCTCAAAATATAAGGAGTATTTCTTGTAACTTTGACGATTTCATACTTACTCTTTCGAACTTTAAGTTCGAAACTGATGTTGTTATACTAACTGAATGTCGACTAACTCCTGAAAAATTATCCCTCGCCTCAATAATTACTCATCCTATAATACGTCCCACCACTTGAACCAAAACGATGGGGTAGTTGTCTTTATTAAAAATAATCTAAAATCTAAAGTTAAGGAAATAAAATTATCTCAGGCGTCTTGTCTGCAGCTGGACATACTAAATAATATTGTATTATGCATTTATAGATCCCCATCAAACGTGAACACTGAGGCTTTTATCGGTTCCTTAAGTTCGCATCTAGATACTCTACAAACTCAGAAAAATATTATTATAGCGGGAGACATTAATATAAACATTAGACCCAAGGATACAGAATCTTCTTATGAACACGGAAACAGAACTAGTTACCTTGACACTCTATCCCTGTATGGAATATTACCTGGGCATACTCTACCAACCAGGAATGAAAACTGTTTAGACCACTTTATGCTGAAAATAAACAAACAAAAAATCTCAGCATCCATCGCTATCTTACACACTAGTATTACAGATCACTACACTACACTTCTATCCCTATCAAAATTAAAAAATAGCCCATTAGCTAACAAAACTAGATCCACTGTCGATTTCGAGCAAGCTCTTAAGCACGTGCAAGAAAGTAATCTAGCAGATTTACTTTTTTGTAATGATCCTGAGACTCTAACTACCTTACTAATAAAAAAACTAACAGAGTCTATTAATAAAAATACTACTCTTACTAAAATCCCTAACAGTAAGCGCATTATAAAACCATGGATTACTCCAGGAATTTTACGTTGTATTAGAAATCGTAATAAGTTACAAAAAGATAATAAAAGAGATCCATACAATGACATATTAAAAATAACATATATTAGATACAGAAATCATTGTAACAATCTTATTAAAAAATTAAAAAGAAAATATGAAAGAGAATTAATTACAAAATCAATTGCTAACAATAAATTACTTTGGAAGAACATAAAAACTATAACTTTCACAAATAAACCTAACAATTGCAATATAGACCTACTTAATATAAAATCGACTCCTTTAGAATCAGTCAATTATACTAACGAATATTTCGCGAACGTTGGTAAGAGTCTTGCCCAAAAAATTCAGACAACTTTAAACTATGATCAAAATGACCAGCACTGTTTACAACGCACTCAACCCAACTCCTTTGTACTATTAGATACTGACGAGGTTGAAGTGAATCATATCCTAATGAGTCTCAAATCCGACAGTGCATCTGGTTGGGATAATGTTTCTACTTCATTCCTAAAATATATAAGAAAAGAGGTTGTTCCCATAATTACACATCTTGCTAATCTTTGCTTTGGTAAAGGCATCTTCCCCCACTTCCTTAAAGTTAGCCATTATTACGCCAGTGTATAAGAGTGGGGACAGAGACGATGTCTCCAACTTCAGGCCTATATCTGTATTACCCTCTATATCAAAAATAATAGAAAAACTTATCAATATAAGGCTTTTAACATACCTAAAAGATTTCAACGTACTATCTGAGTCACAATTTGGCTTTCGTCAAGGGGATTTCCACTGAAGATGCAGTTACCGCACTAAGTACTCATATAACCGAACAGCTTGACAAAGGTAAAAAATGTATAACTGTATTTCTAGACCTGAAAAAAGCCTTTGACACCGTCTCTGTCCCAATCCTTGTAAGAAAGCTGGAATGTATTTATACAAGAGTTCGCGGAGTGCCTCTTGGCCTTTTCATGGATTATCTCAGGAACAGGAAGCAGAAGGTTAGAGTGGGTCAGTACATTAGTGAGGACGTAAACACATCATACGGCGTCCCTCAAGGAAGCGTATTAGGACCTACATTGTTCCTTGTTTACGTCAATGAACTTTGTAACATTAATATTGCAAACGCACAAGTCTTCTCTTACGCGGATGATACTGCAGTGGTCTTCACTGGTGATACTTGGCAGAATGTGAAACTTAGTGCTGAGACAGGCTTGGCTGAAATTGCCAAGTGGTTAAAAATTAATTTGCTTACATTAAACATCACAAAAACAAAATACATTTGCTTCAGTGTCTGCCAACGTAACCAACCAGAGGAAGATTTTAATTTAACAATTCATAACTGCAATAACGGTAATAGCAATAGTTGTGGTTGCTCTACAATCAACAAAGTACCGCACATTAAGTACTTAGGCGTTATCTTGGACCAGAGACTATCATGGTACCCCACACATTGAGCAGGTTGCAAATACGTCGTTCCTAAGACTGCCGGTAATCATTCAGGCCATCAAAAAGATTTCCTTAAGATGATTTATGTTGCGCTAGTTCAGTCAGTACTTTCCTATTGTATACCTGTCTGGGGTGGTGCAGCCAAAACAAAATTTCTAGCGCTGGAAAGGGCTCAACGCGCACTTATTAAGTGCATGTACTTTAAAAAAAAGAGATATCCTACTGAAGACCTATTTCGACTTAGTAACTTGCTCTCAGTCAGGAAACTTTACATTACACAAATTATATTAAAAAAACATAAGTCTCTTTCCTATGATGCTGGCATACTGAGAAAAAGAAGGAAAGACATGATATTAAATATCCCCAGGACAAGGACTTTGCTTGCCAGTATGCAATTTAACAAACGATCTGCTGCGCTGTATAACAAAATCAATAAATACATCTACATTTATCCCAAAAACTACTACGACAGTAAAAAAATAATAATGGAATGGATACAAACGCTTACCTACAATGATACCGAAACACTTCTGAAACCTTGACACATACACACCCACACACTCATGTACTCTCAGGCACATCTACAGACAAACACTCTCACTCATATATACTCACACACATACACCCACTCATACTCATATTTGATTTAAGTTAATGTTAATTAATGTAGCTTAGTTTAGTTAGCATAAAAAATATACGTTTTGTTTTTTGTATAACACATCTTGCTATGGAAGAGCGGATTCTCCTAACACAGGCACTATCTGCCTAAAAGGAGGATCCAATCAAAAAATTTTGTTATACCTAAACATGTTTTTACCAATAAACCATTTTTATTTATTTATTATTATTTATACGCAAGGTCGTGGGTTCGATTCCCACCCAGTACAAATGTTTGTGTGATGAGCACGATCATTTGTTCTTGTCTGGGTTTAATTTATCTATAATATGTATGTATTTAGAAATAAATATATATAATCACCTACGGTGCAATAACGTCACTTATGCAAATGCTGTAATATTTCAGGAGAAGCGTTTAAAAATTCGCCATCCTATTATAATGTTCTTCTTCCTCTTCTTGACTAAAGAAATTAACTGGCAATAAACTACAACTTTGAACTTCATATTAAAGTTAAAGCGAACATCTCACAATTTTGTAATAAAATAATATAAACGTTAAAATTT